>OY728133.1:524327528-526827528 GCA_963277665.1 Viscum album
TTTCTGGCGACGCTTGCCAAATACTCCGACATCATTCCCGTCAGCCCGCTGTCGTGGAGACATTTTCCACATGAGGTCAAAGATAGAGCTTGGGCAGAGATATGGGTAAAAAAATCTGTTGTATTTAATGCCATGAATTATTTTTGTATTTATATGAATTAATATTTTGATTTCAGCTTCGATTTAATTTTCCTGATGGTGAGGGTGCACGACTGGAACGTCTAAAGGATTTAGGTGAGCTTTGGAGAGCCTACAAGCATGAGCTGTATATTGGTTGGCGTTCTAGAGTTGGCACTGAGTTAGAGGCGGTACCAGTCGTGGATGATTGTCCTATAGAGCAGTATCGTCAGATGATTACTCATTGGACGAGTACCCAATTTAAGGTATGAATTACATTTGAGGTATTTAAATAATAACTTCTCAAGTTTTGCATTAATATTATCCTTTGAATTATTGAATTTTATTTAGGAATCATCTGGAAAAATAAAAAAAACATTGATGTAAAAAAATACCTCCATACACTAGGACGCACGACGATGCCAGATCATGAGAGGCAACAGGTATGACAATTGTTTATAAGTTTTCTTTACGACTTAAATTTTCTTTTGTTTCCTCAATTATTTAATCATTTTCTAAAGTTTTTATATAACTTTTGTTTTCAATGTCATTTTATAGGCAAGTACAAAATATTGAAGGACGTGTGCCTCGAGCAAAACTGTTTTGCTCGAGTAGACGAAAAAAGGATGGAAGTGCTGTCAACGAAGCGACTCAGCAGCAGATTGTAAGTTTTAATCTGTTGATTTTATATTTTAATATCTATTTAGTAACTTAATAATATATTTATATTTTTAACAGGATGCTTTAGAGGCCCTCGATGCCCAAGAAGCAGACAATTTTGGTCCATATGATCACTTACATCAGGTGTTGGGAGAGGATCATTCTGGCAGAGTACGCTGCCGACCTAGGATAGCCCCAACGAGGTATTGGCATGCCTCAGGTATGAGTTGTAGTTCCACCGAGCTGCAGCAAGTTAGGGCACAGGCAGAACAGGCTGAGAAAAGGGCAACAGAGACGGCAGAACAGTCTGCTAGGGCAAACAGTGCATTTATGAAATTTATTGAAGTTCTACGTCCAACACTTCCAGCAGAGGCCAGCCCAGCGATTGATGAATACATGTCATCGATACATTCTATATATGGTGCACCAGGTGGCAGTTCCAGTGGTGGTCAGGCCGATGACCAGCTTGAAGATGATGATGGCGAGGAGTCTGATGCGGAAGAGGAGGGATATGAGGAGGGCGAGGAGGAGGGCGAAGGTGAGGAGGAAGGCGCTGTGGAGGGTGAGGACGATGAGGAGGACGATGACGAGGGTGATGATGATGATGATTATGGTGATGGTGATGCTGATGTGGGACATATTGATCCGTTACATTTTTGACTTATATTACTGAGATTTGATGTTTAATCTATTCTAGTTGTTGGTTTTATCTAGACTCGTAGTATAGTATTGGAGTTGAGTTGTTTTTATATATTGTCTGTTTTTTATGGATGTTGTTGTCTTTTAGTGGTTGTGTGTTTGTGAACACCCTGGACAACCCCCCTCATTCTTGGACCCTGGACAACCCCCCCTCCCCCTTGGACCCCGAACACCCCCCAAACACCCCCCGGACAGCGCCGCGGACAGCCCCCCCGTACAACCCCCAACCCTCCACCATGGACCCCGGATAGCCCCCCGGACAGCCCCTCGGACAACACCCCCACCCTCCCCCTTGGACCCCGGACAACCCCCCAAACACCCCCCGGACAACCCCCTGAAAAACCCCGGACAACCCCCTGAACAACCCCTGAACAACCCCTGAACAACCCCTGAACAACCCCCTGAACAACCCCCGGACATCCCCCTGAACAACCCCGGACAACCCCCTGAACAACCCCCAAACACCCCCCGGACAGACCCCGCACAGCCCCCCACCCTCCTCCTTGGTCCCCGGACAGCCCCCCGAACACCCACCGGATAGCCCCCCCGGACAGCCCCCGCGGACAGCCCCCTAGACATCCCCCCGGACATCCCCCGGACAACCCCCATACAACCCCCCACCCTCCCCCTTGGACCCCGGACAACCCCCCAAACACCCCCCAGACAGCCCCCTGAACAACCCCAGACAACCCCCTGAACAACCCCTGAACAACCCCTGAACAACCCCTAAACAACCCCTGAACAACCCCTGAACAACCCCCTGAACAACCCCCGGACAACCCCCTGAACAACCCCGGAAAACCCCCTGAACAACCCCCAAACACCCCCCGGACAGACCCCGCACATCCCCCCCACCCTCCTCCTTGGTCCCCGGACAACCCCCTAGACACCCACCAGACAGCCCCCCCGGACAGCCCCCCGGACAGCCCCTCCACCTTCCTTAATTTCATTAGCTCTGAAATGTTTCATAGCACGATCAACTAAAATCTAATCCATACTAAATATGATATAAAAATATTCTATATGAATTTCCATAAGATTTTAAGTGAAAACAAAAAGTGACATACGAAAAACTGACCAAACGCATTCGAAATGTGTTGATGCTTTAGGAAAACGATCCATGGGTCATATGTGACGTGTACGAATCAACCCCGCCTTAATCCGAGGCGCAGTGCGGTCGGAATAACTCAAAGTGTATGTCTTTTGTTTCAAAAGGACATCATTTTAAGTGAAAAACATCAACTGGCATACGGAAAACCGGCCAAACGCATTCGGATTGTGTTGATACTTTAAGACAACAATCCATGGGTCATTTGAGAAGTGTACGAGTCAAACCCGCCTAAATCCGAGATGCCGTGTGGTCGAGACCACTCTAAGTGACTTTCTTTTGTTTAAAATGGACAGTATTTTAAGTACATACGGAAAACCGACCAACGCATTCGGTTTCTGTTGAAACTTTAGGAGAATGATCCATGGGTCATATGTGACGTGTACGAGTCAATGCCACCTCAATCAGAGGCGCGGTGTGGCCGACACCACTGAAAGTGTCTCTATTTTGTTTAAAATAGACTTCATTTTTAGTGAAAACAAGAAATGACATACGGAAAACCGACCAAACGCATTCGGTTTCTATTGAAACTTTAGGAGAACGATCCATGGGTCATATGTGACGTGTAAGAGTCAACTCCACCTCAATCCGAGGCGCGGTGTGACCGACACCACTCAAAGTGTCTCTATTTTGTTTAAAATGGACAGTATTTTGGCCATTTATGACACCAGAACTGCGTTGTCGGTCACCGCGGGTACACGGCACGTCCAATTGATGTGCCGTCTGCTCGACCACTTCAGAAATCACTGTCCCGTATTTTTCGTCTAATTTCAGGCCATTCCGACTTCGTTCGGCCCGTTTGGACCCCCCTCACGTGCGTTTACGAAGCGCGCGCATCACTTAAAACACGAATATTGAGCCGTACCGCGCAAACTGCACGTCCGATTGACGTGCCGTCTGCGCGTACAGTTCACGAATAATAATTAGAATGTTTCATGGTGGTTTCAGGTCAATCCGAGGTCGTCCGCTATGAATTTGACCGTTGGACGCCCGTTTTGGCCGTTTAAGACACCAGAACTGCATTGTCGATCACCGCGGGCCCACGGCACGTCCGATTGACGTGCCGTCTACTCGAGCACTTTATAAATCACTCACCCGTATTTTTCGTCTGATTTCAGGCCATTCCGACTTCGTTCAGCCCGTTTGGACCCCCCTCACACGCGTTTACGAAGCGCGTGCATCACTTAAAACACGAATATTGAGCCGTACCGCGCAAAACGCATGTCCGATTGGCGTTCCGTCTGCGCTTACACGTCACGAATAATAATTAGAATGTTGTACGGTGTTTTCAGGTCAATCCGAGATCGTCCGCTATGAATTTGACCGTTTGACGCCCGTTTTGGCCGTTTATGACACCAGAACTGCGTTGTCGGTCACCGCGGGCACACGACACGTCCGATTGACGTGATGTCCACTCGACCACTTCAGAAATCACTGTCCAGTATTTTTCGTCTGATTTCAGGCCATTCCGAAGTCGTTCGGCCCGTTTGGACCACCCTCACGCGCGTTTACGAAGCGCGCGCATCACTTAAAACACGAATATTGAGCCGTACCGCGCAAACCGCGCGTCCGATTGACGTGCCGTCTCCACGTACATGTCACGAATAATAATTAGAATGTTTCACGGTGGTTTCATCTCAATCCGAGGTCGTCCGCTATGAATTTGACCGTTTGACGCCCATTTTGGCCGTTTATGACACCATAACTGCGTTGTCGGTCACCGCGGTCACACGACACGTCCGATTGACGTGCCGTCTGCTCGACCACTTCAGAAATCACTCACCCATATTTTTCGTCTGATTTTAGGCCATTCCGACTTCGTTCGGACCGTTTGGACCCCCCTCACGCGCGTTTACGAAGCACGCGCATCACTTAAAATACGAATATTGATCCTTACCGCGTAAACCGCACATCCGATTGACGTGCCGTCTGCGCGTACACGTCACGAATAATAATTAGAATGTTGCACGGTGGTTTCAGGTCAATCCGAGGTTGTCTGCTATGAATTTGACCGTTGGACGCCCGTTTTGGCAGTTTATGACACCAGAACTGCGTTGTCGGTCACCGCGGGCACACTGGACGTCCGATTGACGTGCCGTCTACTCGAAAACTTCATAAATCACTCTCCCGTATTTTTCGTCTGATTTCAGGCCATTCCGACTTCATTCGGCCCATTTGGACCCCCCTCACGCGCGTTTACGAAGCGCGTACATCACTTAAAACACGAATATTGAGCCGTACCGCGCAAAACGCACGTCCGATTGATGTGCCGTCTGCTCGTACAGATCACGAATAATAATTAGAATGTTTCATGGTTGTTTCAGGTCAATCCGAGGTCGTCCGCTATGAATTTGACCGTTGGACGCCCGTTTTGGCCGTTTATGACACCAGAACTGCGTTGTCGGTCACCGCGGGCACACGGCACGTCCGATTGACGTTCCGTCTGCTCGAACACTTCATAAATCACTCACCCATATTTTTCGTCTGATTTCAGGCCATTCCGAAATCGTTCGGCCCATTTGGACCACCCTCACGCGCGTTTACGAAGCGCACGCATCACTTAAAACACGAATATTGAGCCGTACCGCGCAAACCGCACGTCCGATTGACGTGCCATCTGCGCGTACACGTCACGAATAATAATTAGAATGTTTCACGGTGGTTTCTGCTCAATCCGAGGTCGCCCGCTATGAATTTGACCATTTGACGCCCGTTTTGGCCGTTTATGACACCAGAACTGCGTTGTCGGTCACCGCGGGCACATGGCACGTCCAATTGACGTGTCGTCTGCTCGACCACTTCAGAAATCACTCACCCGTATTTTTCGTCTGATTTCAGGCCATTACGACTTCGTTCGGCCCGTTTGGACCCCCCTCACGCGCGTTTACGAAGCGCGCACATCACTTAAAATACGAATATTGAGCCGTACTGCGCAAACCGCACGCCCGATTGACGTGCCGTCTACGCGTACACGTCACGAATAATAATTAAAATGTTTCACGGTGGTTTCAGGTCAATCCGAGATCGTCCTCTATGAATTGGACTGTTGGACGCCCGTTTTGGCCGTTTATGACACCAGAACTGCGTTGTCGGTCACCGCGGGCACACGACACGTCCGATTGACGTTCCGTCTACTCGACCACTTCATAAATCAATCTCCCATATTTTTCGTCTGATTTCAGGCCATTCCGACTTCGTTCGGCCCGTTTGGACCCCCCTCACGCGCGTTTACGAAGCGCGCACATCACTTAAAACACGAATATTGAGTCGTACCGCGCAAACCGCACGTCCGATTGACATGCCATATGCGCTTACACGTCACAAATAATAATTAGAATATTGCATAGTGGTTTCAGGTCAATCCGAGGTCATCCGCTATGAATTTGACCGTTGGACGCCCGTTTTGGCCGTTTATGACACTAGAAATGCGTTGTCGGTCACCGCGGGCACACGGCATGTCCGATTGATGTTCCGTCTGCTCGACCACTTCATAAATATCTCACCCATATTTTTCGTCTGATTTCAGGCCATTCTGAAATCGTTCGGCCCGTTTGGACCACCCTCACGCGCGTTTACGAAGCGCACACATCAATTAAAACACGAATATTGAGCCGTACCGCGCAAACCGCACGTCCGATTGACGTACCGTCTACGCTTACACATCCCGAATAATAATTAGAATGTTTCACGGTGGTTTCAGCTCAATCTGAGGTCGCCCGCTATGAATTTGAACGTTTGACGCCCGTTTTGGCCGTTTATGACACCAGAACTGCGTTGTCGGTCACCGCGGGCACATGGAACGTCCGATTGACGTGCCGTCTGCTCGACCACTTCAGAAATCACTCACCCGTATTTTTCGTCTGATTTCAGGCCATTCCGACTTCGTTCGGCCCGTTTGGACCCCCCTCACGCGCGTTTACGAAGCGCACGCATCATTTAAAATATGAATATTGAGCCGTACCGCGCAAACCGCACGTCCGATTGACGTGCCGTCTGCGCGTACACGTCAAGAATGATACTTAGAATGTTGCACGGTGGTTTCATGTCAATCCGAGGTCGTCCGCTATGAATTTGACCATTGGACGCCCGTTTTGGCCGTTTATGACACCAGAACTGCGTTGTCGGTCACCGCGGGCACACAGCACGTCCGATTGACGTGCCGTTTACTCGACCACTTCATAAATTACTCTCGCGTATTTGTCGTCTGATTTCAGGCCATTCTGACTTCGTTCGGCCCCTTTGGACGCCCCTCACGTGTGTTTACGAAGCACGCGCATCACTTAAAACACGAATATTGAGCCGTACCGCGCAAACCGCACGTCCGATTGACGTGCTGTTTGCGCGTACATGTCAATAATAATAATTAGAATGTTTCACGGTGGTTTCAGGCCAATACGAGGTCGTCCGCTATGAATTTGACCGTTGGACGCTCGTTTTGGCCGTTTATGACACCAGAACTGCGTTGTCCGTCACCGCGGGCACACGACACGTCCGATTGATGTGCCGTCTGCTCGACCACTTCATAAATCACTCTCCCATATTTTTCGTCTGATTTCAGGCCATTCCGAAATCATTCGGCCCGTTTGGACCACCCTCACGCGCGTTTACGAAGAGCACACATCACTTAAAACACAAATATTGAGTCGTACCGTGCAAACCACACGTCCGATTGACGTTCTGTCTGCGCCTACACGTCACAAATAATAATTAGAATGTTTCCCGGTGGTTTCAGCTCAGTCCGAGGTTGTCCGCTATGAATTTGACCGTTTGACGCCCGTTTTGGCCGTTTATGACACCAGAACTGCGTTGTCGGTCCCCGAGGGCACATGGCACGTCCAATTGACGTGCCGTCTACTCGACCACTTCAGAAATCACTCACCCGTATTTGTCGTCTGATTTCAGGCCATTCCGACTTCGTTCGGCCCATTTGGACCCCCCTCACGCGCGTTTACGAAGCGCGCGCATCACTTAAAATACGAATATTGAGCCGTACCGCGCAAACCGCACGTCCGATTGACGTTCTGTCTACGCGTACATGTCACGAATAATAATTAGAATTTTGCACGGTGGTTTCAGCCAATCTGAGGTCGTCCGCTATGAATTTGACCGTTGGACGCCCGTTTTGGCCGTTTGTGACACCAGAACTGCGTTGTTGGTCACCGCGGGCACACGGCACGTCCGATTGACGTGCCGTCTTCTCTACCACTTCATAAATCACTCTTCCGTATTTTTCGTCTGATTTCAGGCCATTCCGACTTCGTTCGTCCCGTTTGGACCCCCCTCACGCGCGTTTACGAAGCGCGTGCATCACTTAAAACACAAATATTGAGCCGTACCGCGCACACCGCACGTCCGATTGACGTGCTGTCTGCGCGTACATGTAACGAATAATAATTATAATGTTGCAAAGTGGTTTCAGGTCAATCCGAGGTCGTCCGCTATGAATTTGACCGTTGGACGCCCGTTTTGGCCGTTTATGACACCAGAACTGCGTTGTCGGTCACCGCGGGCACACGGCACGTCCGATTGACGTGCCGTCTGCTCGACCACTTCATAAATCATTCACCCATATTTTTCGTCTGATTTCAGGCCATTCCGAAATCGTTCGGCCCGTTTGGACCACCCTCACGCGCGTTTACGAAGCGCACGCATCACTTAAAACACGAATATTGAGCCGTACCGCGCAAACCGCACGTCCGATTGACGTGCCGTCTGTGCGTACATGTCACGAATAATAATTAGAATGTTTCACGATGGTTTCAGCTCAATCAGAGGTCGTACTCTATGAATTTGACCGTTTGACGCCCGTTTTGGCCGTTTATGACACCAGAACTGCATTGTCGGTCACCGCGGGCACATGGAAAGTCCAATTGACGTGCCGTCTACTCGACCACTTCAGAAATCACTCACTCGTATTTGTCGCCTGATTTCGGGCCATTCTGACTTCGTTCGGCCCGTTTTGACCCCCCTCACGCGCGTTTAAGAAGCGCGCTCATCACTTAAAATACGAATATTGAGCCGTACCGCGCAAACCGCACGTCCGATTGATGTTCCGTCTGCGCGTACACGTCACGAATAATAATTAGAATGTTGCACGGTGGTTTCAGGTCAATCCAAGGTCGTCCGCTATGAATTTGACCGTTGGATGCCCGTTTTGGCCGTTTATGACACCAGAACTGCGTTGTCGGTCACCGCGGGCACACGAAACGTCCGATTGATGTGCCGTCTACTCGACCACTTCATAAATCACTCTCCTGTATTTTTCGTCTGATTTAAGTCCATTCCAACTTCTTTCGGCCCGTTTGGACCCCCCTCACGCGCGTTTACGAAGCGCGCACATCACTTAAAACATGAATATTTAGTCGTACCGCGCAAACCGCACATCCAATTGATGTTCCGTCTGCGCATACACATCATGAATAATAATTAGAATGTTGCACGGTGGTTTCAGGTCAATCCGAGGTCGTCCGCTATGAATTTGACTGTTGGACGCCCGTTTTGGCCGTTTATGACACCAGAACTGCGTTGTCGGTCACCGCAGGCACACGACACGTCCGATTGACGTGCCGTCTGCTCGAACACTTCATAAATCACTCACCCATATTTTTTGTCTGATTCAGGCCATTCTGAAATTGTTCGGCCCATTTGGACCACCCTCACGCGCGTTTACGAAGCACACACATCACTTAAAACACGAATATTGAGCCGTACCGCGCAAACCGCACGTCCGATTGACGTTCCGTCTGCGTGTACATGTCACGAATAATAATTAGAATGTTTCACAGTGGTTTCAGCTCAATCTGAGGTCGTCCGCTATGAATTTGACCGTTTGACGCCCGTTTTGGCCGTTTATGACACCAGAACTGCGTTGTCGGTCACCGCGGGCACAGGGCACGTCCAATTGACGTGCCGTCTACTCGAACACTTCAGAAATCACTCACCCATATTCTTCTTCTGATTTCAGGCCATTCCGACTTCGTTCGGCCCGTTTGGACCCCCCTCACGCCCATTTACGAAGCGCGCGCATCACTTAAAATACGAATATTGAGCCGTACCGCGCAAACCGCACGTCTGATTGACGTGCCGTTTGCGCATACACGTCAAGAATAATAATTAGAAGGTTGCACGGTGGTTTCATCCAATATGAGGTCGTCCGCTATGAATTTGACCGTTGGACGCCCGTTTTGGCCGTTTATGACACCAGAACTGCGTTGTCGGTCACCGCGGGCACACGGCACGTCCGATTGACGTGACGTCTGCTCGACCACTTCATAAATCACTCTCCCGTATTTTTCATCTGATTTCAGGCCATTCCGACTTCGTTCGGCCCATTTGTACCCCCCTCACGTTCGTTTACGAAGCGCGCGCATTACTTAAAACACGAATATTGAGTCGTACCGCGCAAACCGCACGTCCGATTGACGTGCCGTCTGCGCGTACACGTCACGAATAATAATTAGAATGTTGCACGGTGGTTTCATCTCAATCCGGAGATGTGGTGTGGCTGGAACCACTCAAAGTGTCCGTCTTTTGTTTCAAAAGGACGTCATTTTAAGTGAAAAGCATTAACTGACATACGGAAAACCGACCAAACACATTCCGAATCTGTTGATAATTTATCCCAACAATCCATGGGTCATATGTGACGTGTACGAGCCAACCCGGGATGAATCTGAGTCGCGGTGTGGCCAGGATAAGTCTAAGTGACTCTCTTTTGTTTAAAATGGACACCATTTTAAGTACATACGGAAAAACGACCAAACAGATTCGGTTTTCGTTGAAACTTTAGGAGAATGATCCATGGGTCATATGTGACGTGTACGAATCATCCCTTCTTCAATCCGACATGCGGTGCGGCTTACACCACTCAAAGTGTCCGTCTTTTGTTTCAAAAGGACGTCATTTTAAGTGAAAGGCATCAACTGACATACGGAAGAATGACCAAACGCATTCAGATTCTATTGATACTTTAGAACAACGATCCATGAGTCATATGTGACATGTAAAAGTCAACCCCGTCTTAATCTGAGACGCGGTGTGGCCGACACCGCTCTAACTCTGTCTCTTTTGTTTAAAATGGACATGATTATAAATGAAAAGAACAACTGGCATACGCAAAACCAACCAAACGCATTCGTAATCTTTTGATAATTTATCACAACGATCCATGGGTCATATGTGACATGTACGAGCCAACCCGGGATGAATCTGAGTCGCGGTGTGGTCAGGATTAGTCTAAGTGTCACTCTTTTGTTTAAAACGGACAACATTTTAAGTACATACGGAAAACCGACCAAACGCATTCGGTTTCCATTTAAACTTTAGGAGAACGATCCATGGGTTATATGTGACGTGTACGAATCAACCCCGCCTCAATTGGAGACGCGGTGTGGTCGGCACCACTCATAGTGTCCGTCTTTTGTTTCAAAAGGACGTCATTTTAAGTGAAAAACTTCAACTGGCATATGTGTTGGTTGGTTGGTTTGCATTATTTGTATGTGTTGGTTTGTTCTCTATATGTATGCATTATATGTGTTACAGGTACAATAATTGGATTGAAAAATGAATTGAAAACGAGGGCATAATTGGATTGAAAATTGAATTGAAACCGAGGGTGAATGCCCAAAAACGAGACCTGCTGTGCAAATTGCAGGCTGCTGTGCAATTTGCACAGCAAAGCCTATGCCAACGGTTTGAAAACCGTTGGCATAGGCTCTATGTAGCTGTTTTTACCAACGGTTCAAGGAACTGTTGGTAAAAACACCCTATCCCAACGGTTTGAAACCGTTGGGATACCCTGTTTAGTGGTTGTTTTTACCAACGGTTCATGGAACCGTTGGTAAAAACCTTTCCCAAAGGTTTGTAAACCGTTTGGAAAGAAAATGATGTGTTGATTTCCCAACGGGCCAAACCGTTGGGATAGGTTGATTTTTTCTAACCTATCCCAACGGTTCTGTGTAAACCGTTGGGAAAATCCTTTCCCAACGGCTTACTTCCCCACGGGTTGCAGAACCGTTGGTATAACATATACCAATGGTTCTGCAGCCTTTCCCAACAGTTCTAAACCGTTGGGAAATGCTGGATTTCCAGTAGAGTACGTACAAATGAATGCTGCTTCCATTTTATTTTTGTATTAAAATAAAGAAAATTGAATGATATATATGTATATTATAATTAAATTATAATATTAATTTAATATTTATCACATATTTTATTTGAAAACATATTTAATATATTCCCATGTAGTGCATGAACGAATCACATCGCTTTGAGGAGGCTGTAGTCTACACGTCCACAAACAAAGTTATTATATTCCTAAAAAATTGAAAGCAAGAAGGTATGTGTTATATAAAATTATAGAATCATGAGACTTTAAAAATATCATATTAAATTATATAAAAAATAAATCCATTATTATTTCAAACCTTTTAGGATTGTAATGGAATAAGAACGACATAAGTTTGTGAGGTGGTAGTTCTCCGTACACATGAACAATGATTGTATATCTCATTTTATGGATGTGTGTGAAATTTTAGGTAGAAGTATTATCATAAAGTAATTAAATAATATTGAGTATAATTATATTATTATATAGTAATTATATAAGAATAATTGAAGGCACGGATTAATAAATTAAACAAAAGTGAACTTTGAAGAATGTTACCTCTTATACGAGTAACTCCTTTTGTTTTATACCAAAATATTTCGTTGGTTTTATTTACACCCAAAGTGAGGCTTATATGATTAAGGGAGGTATTTTGGGAGATTATTTGGGTGGGGTTTTTATGATCCAAATTGGATTTATTGGTGGGAGTAAGGGGACAAATGAATTCCTTCTCAAAGTGGAGGAGGAGTGAGATTCTTGTAAATACTAATAGGTAAACACTATTGAGAGTTATACCTTAACTAATGCGCTTAAAATATGGAAAAAAATGGATTAAATGGGAATTATTTTCTATAAACACTCACACTACACAAAAATAAAATCATTTTTACCATTTTGTTCCTTACACTTCATTTTTACTTATTTTTTTCATTTTGGTTTTTCATTTAGGTAACTAGTTTTCAAACCTATGAAATTCATCCATTATGACTAAACTAAAGTGAGAATTATTAGAAAATATAGAATAATTTAATTATAAATATGATATATAATTTAATAAATATAAATCCCATTTTTTTGGAAATTAAATTTAAAAAATCCCATGTAGTGCACAAAAACACTACTTTAACCCGAACAATGCAAACAATGTTTTTTAATATTTAGGTGTCAGTATGTTCATTATAAAACATAAATTGGTCCATTAAATGACCATATTTTATATTTATTAAAATATAAAATTAAATTTTTATGAGATATTATTTTTAATAGTTTTAAATCTTTTAATAAAATGTCAATTATTATAAAATAACAATAATGTCAATTTTGACATTATTTAATTAAAATAAATTTAAAAATATAAATACAATGATGGAAATAAAAAATATTAAGTTAAAATATTCTTATCATGACATATTAATTTTAAAAAATAAGGTAACACAGTAATTCATTCAATTTTATTCACTTTTAATATTTATAGTATCATTTATTTTATTTAATTATTAACTAAATAATCATTATGTTGGTGTTTCTTAAGAATTTCAAGTAACTAATTCATATATAAAAATTAATGATAAATAATTATGATAAAAATAAAAAAAAATTATTTAAAAATTATTTGTATAATAAAAAATATGTTTTTTTCCATATCTAAAGGCTTTATGAATGTTAAAGGTAAGGAAAAATCCTTTTTTGTCTTTTCCTTACTAAACTTATTATATAGGTAAATTTCATGGAATTATTTCCAAATAAATCCTAAAATTATAACCAATGGGGGATATGGTAAAAATATTTGTAGTAAATTTCTTTTGGACAAGTGTATATTTCATTTTCCCAATTAATATTAAAGTTTAACCACTAAGTAAGCTAATTTTTACTTTTATCGCTGTAATTAATTTTAATTAATTTTAATAATCATTTTGGTCAAAAAATAAGTTTATATTACTTGAATATAAATATTTTACTGATTAAAATTATATCCATTTCTCCAAATTCTATTAACATAAGTAGAAAAATTAAATTTAAAGCTAATCCCACAAATGGGGATAAAAAGCATGTTTTTAAAGTGAACATATTCAAAAGTTCCATTAGTTTTTATATCTAAATTAAATATAAAATTAACCCCAATGAAATATATTGTATTAATAGATTCAAAATTGATATATTTTTACTATGAAACCAATTTAAAATATAATTTCACTTTAATAATTATTTAAACAAAAAATATAGTTTTCAATTAAAATGAAATATTTTTTATTATTTATCAAAAAATGAAAATTCTCTAAAAAATAAAAAAAATCACCCTAATATAATTTCAAAATTATGAATTCAAAAATAAAGTTTATTTTTAAAAATAAAATTTATAAAAGGGTAAAAATTTAGTTTTAAAATGGGTTCTCCATTAATAGGTGATAAAACCACCTTAAAAAAATACAACTTTTTATGCGTATAACTGGTTTTGTTCATATCATATGTCTATATCATATATTGGATGAATGTCAAAACATTTGATTGAATACGTAATATTGAAATAAATATATCATAAATTATTGGGATGTTATATACACTTCCAATATTGTACTTACGTATCTTATATACTATCGAAGGAACTCAGTATTGTGTGTAACATAAGCCAACTTAGTGTTGTGTAAAAAGAAAGCAAGTAAAAAAATTAAATTTATTCTAAAAGGAAAATATTTTAAATTATTGAGGTGTTACATTATACCCACATAAATTAAATTTCATTATCATAATTCAATCTTCTTCTCAGTAATCTAGGGGTTGGTATTTGAAAAAACTATTTTTGAAAAAACACACATCATAAAAGAGCTAATAAAATACACTCTTAATAAGAGAGAATTATAAATAAAAATGTCACATGGGACAACATATAGCTAGGTTTCTATATTGGAGATCATTAATGGCAAGTGAAAATATGTATTTATAGTAAAAGAATACGAAAATTTATAAAGATTGATTGAGGTCATTGATCATAAAAAAGTAAATAATAAATGGAAAGTATAGGGACTCAAAGACATAAATATACGATGATTTAAAATACCATTGGTTCAAAAAAAATTATGGTATTAGTATAATTAATTTTCAAAACCCTTTTCCCTATATTTGATAAATTATTTCACTCTCTAAGAATATAAAGAAATATACTTGATGTGTTTCTATTTTATAAACACATTCTTATCCTTTGGTTATGCCATAAACTATTTCTATTTCATCTCTTAGAACATGTTGCATAATATGGTTTAGAAATACATTAATCACTAAAACCTAATCCAAATATCTACTTAAATCATTTAATAAATGGTTAACTTTTCCAAAACCTTATGATCCAAAACTTTAGAATCATTCCCATGGTAGTTAGTAGTATCAAATTTTCCTGCAAGTCAAGCCATAAGCAAAGCTTTTGACCATTTATTAATAGGAAATAAAAAGTAAAGATAAGTCAGATGAGGTCAGACAAATAAAAAGTCCCCATCCATCATAATACTGTAGTATCAAATTTAATTTATCCATACCAATAATATATTTATCCAAAAATAATTATCTAAACATTAGTAAAATATTAAGGATTGTATTTTTATTAATCATATTCTTTTCAATATGTTTATCTTTTCACCAATTTATTTTTTTGGGTCATTGGTAATGATCAATAAATGTTTTCAAATCCTTAACAGAAACAAACTATAGTAATATCATTATATATTTCATTATTATTATAACTAGTACATAATTTATAAAATACTCAAATAACATAATTCTTGAATAAAAATACAAACACATTAATTATTTCACTTCAGTTGTATCAATAACATAAGCTTGACCTTGATCCATTAGCTTCTTCTGAGGTATATTACAATGAATTTTGAGGAATTAATTTTCATAGAACCCAATATACTTACAATGGAAGCATTGAAAATTGTAATTTTCTTTCTTTCCCTTACCATCATGAACTTGGTAGCCTTTTTATATACACTTATAAAAAACTCCCATTCCATTCAATCATGTACTAGGGTGTTTCTTTCCACAATTATCACATGCAGGAAAACTCTTCATTCTATTCTTTCCCTTATCTATCTTTTTCCCAACTCTCCCCATGTTTTTCTTTATTCTCTCCTAATCCATAATAATTTGAGAATTATTTTTCTGTCTTGTAGCACATGATATTATGTCCTCATATGATGAGAATGTTTGGGAGATTAGATCCCTCAAAATATTGTCTTAAGACCATAAATGTACAGTCATTCTTACTCTCTGGATCATGCGAATTGGTGAGGTTGCCATTACTTCTACTAAGATCCATTTATAAATGAGTAATTGCATTATATTAGGTTATATCATTATGGAATATAATGTATAATCCAAAAACTAGTGAAACACTTAGCATAAATAAGAAAATTATACACATCTATTATCAAAATAATAAAAATGGTATATTTGGGATGTTCTTATATAATTGTCCTCAAATTCTATCATAGGGTTATGTCCTCTAATCTATGTTTTCCTAAATCTAGTTTCCAAGGTTTCTACTAAACTTCCTTTGATATCAACTATAACGCCCTACCCCAAGAAGCCCAAAGTCGGTGCCTTACTTTATTACATTGACATAATTATAAGGAATAATATACCTACAGACTGACCAGTTTAGAATTTTTGGAAAACCTGGTTATATACATGATTCATATTTTAAATTTTAAAAATAAAATAAAACATAATACATAACAAAGACAAATGAAATGCATATTTGAAAATCATTATAAGAATTCATCTTCATATCCCATGGAAAGGAAAAGAAATAAGGATGAGCTAAAATTATCAATAGGGGTAATAATTCAGTAGAAGTAATCCTAAAAAAATAAGTACAATAAATATGGAAAGATAAATAACTGAAGACACTTCCATTTAAATAATTGGATAAGGTATAATCAACATCATACGGTAAATAACTGAAACATGTGCCATTTAATCGATAAACTGAGAATGAAATGCATCTATAGAAAATTTCAAATAAAAAATATCATGGATAAATAATAACTGAATCTTAATAAAGGAAAATATTTATTATTGGAAACTATGTTTCCTTGGTATATGATACCTTTACCATCATTATCTATTCTTAAGACAATTTAAACTACTCTGATTTGGCCAACTGATTCGTCTCATGAGAACCTATCGATGCACTGAGGGGATATCTATAACTAGGTGGAACCCATGAAATAATAGTACAAATTATTACTCATATATTAAATAATAAATTTAATTAATAAACATTGCGCCTTATCATTAAATATCCATATTTAATAAATAATATAGATTTGTCTATAATTCCCTAGTGAATCAAATAACTTTCAAAGTGAACACCATATGTATAAATGGTATAAGGTTCAGGAAAAAAATCATATACATCAAAAACTAATAATATTATTTAAAATAAATTTAATTTCCAGTAAAAAATTATTTCAATAAAGTGGTTGTTTCAAGATAAAGTAAACAATCACAAAATAAAGTGAGATTTCAAAATAACTTTTACCACTTGGTAATTTTCAAATTAAAACCACTTAGATGAGATAAATCAAAGTAAAAAACTTAAATTCCATTAATATAAGACAATTAATGATATAATATATCAAAGGGGTCAATATATAAAATATTAAAAATAAGTAAGTGGTGAATATAACAATTATCTCACAAATGTAAAAAGTGAGATGAAAAACCCTTACCTTACACTATATTTTTGTTGAAATATATATAACCACATGTATAATGGTTTTAATAATCTTATTAACTTATAAAACAACCATATTAATATTTCTTATATCATATATGATATGATTATAACATATTACTACCTTTTTGTTAATTGTCTTTCATTATTTTCATTGTTTCGGGTGATAATTGCCTTGTTTTCTAAGTATGTATCAATTTGTTATTTTTCATTACTATTACTTAGATCATTATTTAAACATATCCATAATTTTAACCATTATATAAATATTATATATATTCATAATATATGTACTTATTATGATCCATAAAGTTTTGAGATAGGAAATGAAATACACCATTCATAGAGATGGTAGGTCGTACGTACGCATGAACGCTGCTTCCATTTTATTTTCGTATTAAAAGAAAGAAAATTAAATTATATATATGTAAATTATAATTATATTATAATATAAATTTCATATTTATAACATTTTTTAATTAAAACCATCCATAATTAATTCCATGTGTTGTGTGAAAAAATCACATCGCTTTGAGGAGCTAGTAGTCCATATGCCAACAAATGAAGTTATTATAATCCCAAAAAATGGAAATCAGGAAGGTATATGTTATGTAAAAATTTACTATTCATAAATACATTCTAAATATAATATATTATGTATATAAACTATAAATCCATCATTATTCCCAACCTTGAAAGGTGGTGATGGAAGAACTAATGAGATCAGTTCATGCGGCGATAGTACATCGTACACATGAACGATGATTACATATCCCATTTTATGGATGTGTGTGAAAGGGTAGGTCAAACTATTATAAAAAAAATAAATTATATTAAGTATAACTATTTTATTATATATTTATTATGAAATAATAATTTAATGGGTGGATAATGAAATGAAACAAAAGTGATGAATGAAGAATGTTTCCTCTTATTTGGGTACATCCTTTTGGTTTAGACCAAAAGTCTTCCTTGGTTTGATTTATTCCAAAAATTAGTATTCTAGGATTTGGGGAAGGATATTGGGTTATTTTTTGGGAAGGTTTTGGAAGATTCAATGTGGTTTGAGAGGTGTGAGGAAGGAGAAAAGTGAATGCCTCTTCATAGTGGAGGAGGAGTGATATTATTGTAAACACAAAAAGATAAAAACTATTGGGAGGTATCCCTTATCTCGTGTGCTTCAAAAATGGAAAAATAATGTATTAAAGGGTATTTATTGTATATAAACACTCACAACACGAAAAAATAAAATCATTTTTATCATTTTGTTCCTTAGTCTTTAAATTTTCTTATTTTTTCATTGTAGTTTTTGATTTAGGTGAATTGTTTTCTATCCAATGTAATTCATCCATTAAGACTAAATTAAAGTGATAATTATTAGAAAATATAGAAATATTTAATTCCAAATATTATAAATAATTTACAAATTATAAATCTCTTGTTTTTTCTAAATTAATTTTAAAACAATCCCATGTAAAAAGAAAAAACACTACTTTAACCCAAACCATGTTAACAATGTTTTTTTCTTTTTAGGCATCAATGTGTTCTTTATAATAGATTAATTGGTCCATTAATAGGGCATATATTTTATTTATTAACATATATAAGTAAATTTTCTGAATATAATATTTTTAATAATTTTAAATCTTTTAATAAAACGTCATCTATTATAGAATAACATTAATGTTAATTTTGACATTATTTACCAAATTTAAAATTTAAAATATCAAGATAATGATGAAATTAAAAAAAATATTAAGTTATAATCTATTTAAAATTACATATTCATTTAAAAAATAAGGCAACACAATAATTTATTCAATTTTATTCACTTTTAATATTTTTAGAATCATTTATTTTATTTAATTATTTTCTAAATAACCATTGCACTGGCATTTCTTAAGAATTTTAACTTACTAATTCATATTTAAAATTTAATGATTAATAATTATGATAAAAAATTAATTTATATTTTAAAGGATATATATAATTGAAAATATTATGTTTTTTCAATATCTAAAGGCTTTATAAATGTTAAAGGTATAAAATGTTAATTTTTTTTGTCTTTTTCCTTACTTGACTTATTATATAGGCCACCTTCATGGAATAGTATCCCAATAACTCATAAAATTAAAAGTAATGGGGTGTATGGTCTATATTTTTTTATCCAATGGATTTTGGATAATTTTACAGGTCATTTCCCCTTAAGATTAAAAGTTAACCACTAAGTAAATGAAATTTTACCTTAATTGCTTAAATTAATTTCAATTACTTTCACTAATAATTTTGGTCAAAAAAATAAGTTTATTTTATTTAATATAAATATTATAATGATTAAAAATATTTATATATATGTTTCTAAATTCAATTTGGAGAACTGAAAATATTAAAATTAAAGCTAATCCTACAGACGTGGTGAGAAAGCAGGTTTTTAAAGTGAAAATGTTCAGCAAATCATTAATTTTTTATATGTAAATTAAATATAAAAATGATCAAAATGACATAAATTGGATTAATATATGTCTAATTGTTATATTTTGACTTTAAAATCATTCTAAAAATATAATTTATCATTAATAATTATGTAAATGAATAGACAGTTTTCATCCAAAATGTAGTATTTTTCACTATTCATAAAAAATGAAACTTCTCACGAAAATACAAAAAATCCACCCTAAGACTATTTTGAAATTACTCATTCAAAAAGAAAATATTTTAATGTCTTGGTGTGTTACACCAACCCCTGGTCTTGAAAAATCAAAATTGAATTAGATACCAGTCTTTCTTTTAACTCATAGAAAGCTAGTTCACATTAAACAGTCCATTTAGATTTCCCCTATTCTGGTCCAGCATTATCATAAACAATTACATATGTGATAAATTATTAATTTAATTCATTTGATATCTATTAGTCTAAGGAAAAATCTTTATCCTAACCAATTCCTTGGTCACACCAAAGATATCATCATCTTCACTTTCTTTTTATCAATTAAAATTTTAACCTCTAATATCACATGCTCTAGGAAGTGAATTTATTAAATCCAAAAGATACATGTTAGGTAATTGGGATAAAGTTAATGTACCTAAATTTTACTCAATATAAATTCAAAGTGATCGACATGCAACACTTTTGTCTATGAGTATGCTAAAATTTCCTCAAAAATACCACAATGAAGTAGTCCAGGTAGGGATGGAAAATCTAGTTCATGAGAAGAAAAAACAATGATGGTAAATTAATATGTCCAAATAGAATCATAAGGTAATCATATAACTTAAACATACTTCTAAATTAAATATTTGGTGTATCTTCCATCATGACACACAATTGATGATATATTAGCCAAAAATCAATAATGGAGAAGCATTGATCTCCCATCAATTAGTCAAAAATATCATCTATTAGAGGTAATAGGTACCTATTATTCACCATGGCCTTGTTAAACACTCATTAATTCATTAAAAAACTCATATACTCTCACTGTTCTTGAAGAACAAGGTAGGAGTACCCTACTAAGAGATACTCTCTCAGATAAAACCATTCACCTCAAGGTCCATAAGCTACACCTTAATCTCTCTCAACTCCTATGGTGTCATACAAAAAGAAGGTATCGATATGGGATCAACAACTAAAAAAATATTTATGATAAACATAGAATCCATACTGGTTTGAAACTATGAGAAATTGTTAGGGAAAATATCCTAGAAATATACCACTACTGATGGGAAAGTAGATATATCCACCTCCCAATCCACTATAAGAACCATAACCACTATATGTGTTATAAGGGATCCTCACTAACTAAGGTTTGGTACCAATATAACTTCATCAACATCCGATTCACTCACAAGAATATGATACTTTCCCAAAAGTGAAGTTAAATAAACTTTAATTAAGTAGCAGTCAATGTGATCCTGGAAGGATGTTAGCCAGTCTATCTCATGGATGATGTCAAAAATAACCATATCTAAAATTAAAACCCCACAAATATATGTAACCTTTTATTACTATGAAACACCTTAGGAATATTTTAAGATGTTCTAATATCTTTCCCAAACATGTATTAATATCAAAAATACCTAGTAAAAAATCCTCTGCTAACCTCAATCATGAAACCACATGAGCATAGATAATAGAATGAGACAATCCTATATGGAACATGGAAAAAGAATGTGTGGAAGAAACCGTAACCATACCTCTCATGGTATAAAAACCCTTTGATTCACCTTCTAGAATTGGGTATAAGGAATAGACCCTATCAGCATCAAATCCATAACCTTGACCCTATAACCCTTAACTTGATAAAGGAACTGATTCCTAAGGTTTATGCAGTTTCTTGTCCTCATAAAAACATTATCATTATCCATTACCTAACCTCCTAGACGATTCTCTAATATTCATCTGTTGAGGCAATTTTGACCAAGATATTGATATCTTTATCTTCTTTAAATATCTTCCTAAACCTTTACGATCCACCCTCGAATAGAATCATTAAAGGTACCCAATATATCTATAATCCCGGTACCCCTTCGATGGGATATGATATATATTGCGAAAATTCCGTTTCCACCCACACTAATATCACATAAGGAGGAATCATTCTAAGGGATGGAACAATTAACCTTTTCCCCACCTTAATTACCTCTCCCCACCATTTCACATATTATTATTTCTCCTTTTCAAGCAATTGTAATAGGAACAACCCATGATAGAAAGGGATCCCGCTATTATTTCCTTTACCAGACCTTTCTCAATGGAAAGATATTATTAACAAAATCATGGTAAAATCTATATTGAAAATCCTAACCAAGTGATTCACATATTAATGAAGATAATTCTCAAACCAATGTGCTTGTTGGGCCTTATTCTCTTCAAATATGGGACCAAAATTCCCTAATTTAATAAATCATGTTTCGTAGTCCATCATGGAAATTGTCCCCTACTGAAGTTCTATAAACATTAGGCTCAACCAAACTTCAATAACTTTAATAGGTCCTTAAAGGCCTTCCTAATTAATACCTCATGTATCTCCACAATAATAATAACTTCTAACCATCTTTTGGTGGGTCCTTAAATCATATAAGTCACCAAAAACACCAACCACTCATCGGGTGACTTTACTAGATCAAATAAATCCTCTATCGACTAAATCTAGTCATCAATATAATTAGGATGACCTATTATTTAGAAATATGGAGAGTTCTACATCTAAAAATATTGGGAAAAGTATATCATGGTAAGTCCTCCCTAACACACCCCTCCCATGGCTATAAAGGCTCAGCCACTTGAGCCTCTAGAGTAGCCTCATGTGAATTCTCTACTCCACCCTCCGGAACATCTAAAGGCATGTCCAAAGCATTTTGAACCTTGGGGATATCCTTGACCTTTTCCCTAGGTGTCACCATGGGACATTGTACAGGTAACCTTATTTAAAATTACAAAAACATATAGTTAGAAACACCCTTTAAGAGCTTGAACCTTAACAGAGTTTATGCATTTAACAGATGAAAACCCATATATTCTCAAAATAGATATTCCCAAATATACAACTATACAAGACAAATGGATATCACCACCTAGTACTTTGATAAGGCCTAAGTCTAAACACTTTCTCTTTTATGATAGTCACATTTATATATTACGAAAATTAAATAAGAATCCATATGAATTTATTATATTCTATCAATAATGTATTTTGGAAAACTTAGAATATATTATTAATGATATTTAATAGAATTAAACGTCTCACAATCACAAATAAGAAGGTGTATGACATATGAACTTACTTTCAAAATCATGATGCATGAAATCATAAACCATCTCCACCCCCTACAAGTAAAAAATACCATAAATCACAATTGGACAACATCACTCAAATAACGAAATTAAAACCATAATTCCAAAATCAATAGAAGAAACCCCACCACCTGGTAACTTAAATGTATTATATATAAGTGATTTCCAAACACAAACATAACATTAGAATTTATTTTCACCATATTATCCTCAATCTACCAAATTCAAATATTAAATCCAAATATAATGGGCTATAATACCATTTTTTAATTCCTTGGTGTGGTTCAATAGGAATGAGTTGATGTGACACATGGCCTCATGTATACATTCCTTTTTTCAAGAGGCTTTCGACTAGTGGTGAGGGCCTAAACCATACACTGGGGAAACTATTCCCCCAATATTATATAACTATTAACCATATAAGCATTGTAAGAAAAATAAAATAGTAGATAAACATTATTGAATTATAATGATGGGATAACCATATAAACGACATCATATTCTATACAAAGTGAGTACATGTCATTCATATATCCAATAAAAAAAATACCCCCATAGGTAATGGTTAATTATGTAAAATAATCAAAACAACTAATGAATATAGAGGCATGAACATAATAAGGTCCCAGAGTGAGTCCTTGTATCACCTCTCTCTATATCCTACTCCACTAGCTAAAGTTCCCAATAGAGGAACCTTACCCTTGTATGGATCCCTTAAAAAGGAGTTTACAACCACCCAATGATTTCCATGTAGAGTTTGATTAAAAAAGCCATAGGGACCCCACTAATGCATCCTTAGTATGAGTGTGAAAATATATGTGGGAGTATGAACTAATGGAAATGAATAAACAAGAAAGCATACATCCATATCGGGTCATTGTGCAATAAGAAGACTGTTAATAATCCTGAACATACATGCTTTGGATAAATGTTTTACTAAGAGTAAATAAAATTCCTATAATCCATCTTGATCGACCATTACCCTATCACATAGTGTAAGGATACTGAATGAATCTTTTTCCAAATCACTATTACATAGGGTAGGTTCTCACCATCACATCCCAAAGTCCCACCCTCCCACTCAGGGTAAAGTCCCATCAACACTTCATACCACAACATTCCCACTCAATGTATGGGCTCATACAAAATCCATACCACCACCCTTGAACTTAGGGGGTGTCTTCATAAAACAATCCAAACCACCATCCTTTCACTTAGAGAGTGGAATCATAACTCAATCCACACCACCAACCTTTCACTTAGGGAATGAACTCAAAACACAACCCACACTACCACCCTTTCACTCTGGGTATAACCTTATAACACAATCCACACCACCACCATTTTACTTAGAACCTGGTCTAGAAACCGAATATCATCAATTATAATATTCCAACATTGAACCAAAAAAAATCTGACACACATCAAGGCCCTAAATTCTATTGTCTTTCAACCAAACCATCTCAATAAAACATTTCCTTGTCTACACCATTAATTTATAGAGAGGAAAAAGCTTTAATTTACCACTATATGAGCTAGTAACACAAATTATGTGTAACTAATCAAGGATAATATCCATTTACAGATATATAACATTCACCATGGCTTGGTTATAGTAAAAAAAAGGCCATTAATAGACCTCCACAAGTTCTATCCCACCCACCTAGAACTACTTAGAATCTTTATTACAAATAAAGATCTATATTAGGTGTGTGAGTGGACACACACACATACCCATATAAATGATAGTATATACAATATTATATAACCACTATAACATGGAATGGGATTCTTACCAAAATCTTAAGGGATCCCACTCACCAAGACACAACACATGATTCAAGACTAAGACACTGAGTCCCAATAATCCATCATAACCCTTATAATTCTGAATTTAAAACAGAAGGACAAAAATTAATGAGAAACACCATCCCAATGGTTAATATGGTGGTAAAATTACCAAAATAGGACAACAACCAAAAACATAAATTTGATCAATAAATAAGAGGAAGAGTACTAGAGAGCTACAAATGGACCCAAAAATCCATCATAGGAGAATGGTGATGAGGGGAGGAGAATGGAAGCAATAAAAAGGTGGTTCCATGAAAAATTATGAAAAAACCATAAAAATACCCAGAATGCCACTAGGTACCCGATCCTACCTAATTGGGTATTTACATACTCTACCATGTACCTACCCCAACCCCACCTAAGGGATGGTGGGGATCTATTCCATATAGGGATTAACCCAGATCATTGATTACCCATTTTCTCTGCATCGAGTACCTAATACTTTCCTAATAATTTTTAGAAATAGGGTTCCCTAATACCCCTCAAAAATATTTTTGATCCGTGATATTACTTAAAAATATCCAAAATCATCTGAGAATAGATAATTCAAATACAAATGAAATCTTAAAATTTATACCTAAAATTTTATGACCATTATATAATTTTTTAGTCTCAAAATAAATGTTAGTGAGTGACTATTACTGAATTAGTCCCTTACTGGTGTTTGATACTCATAGATCCTATTGATGTAGGTGGAGTCACTTTTACCAGTGGTGTAGATGGGGTTTCAACTCTGTTTGATAGGTGGTTTTTTATACCTCCTTCATCTATTGAGGTATGAATCCAAATTTTTTCTCTGAGTACATTTGTTGATGTGATTATTATATTTTCTGAAGACATATTGTTTTAAATTTACATTATTATTGGTTTAGTTTCTATAATTTCTAGTGTGTTTTTAACATTTTATATCATCACATACAACACAACAATCATTGAATCACATAGTAGTTCTTCCAACATGATAAACTATGATAAGTTATGAATTAATTCACCAACACATGTATACCAACAACACTTTATATCTTCTTGGAAAACAAAATCCCTAAATATATGGAGTTTATTATGGTAATAATCATATAAGATATGAGATCTATAAACCTCCTCCCCCATTAGGTACATAATGTATTGGATGTAGTCAAAATGTTTCAAAAGATACAGCACTATTACCTTTACATGAGCTATGTAATCATACACCATATTTTGAGACAGGTGTGGTTTCCTAGTGGTACAAGTTTCAAATGGTGTAATAACTTCTAAATAATTTAATATCATATGATTTATTATGTATATCGTGTGTCTCAATGCCTTTCCGAAAAATATAGTAGGGATAATAAATCTCTTGAGAAATGACCTGACCATAGCAATGATAATGATATTTTCCTACTCCACCACACCATTCATATATGGATATTATCGTGAAATGAAATTTATCTCAATTACACCTTCCTCGAAAAGTTGTGTGAATTAATTTGATAGGAATTTGACACCACAATCTATATTTGGAATATCACCTTTCTTTTAAATTAATTTTAAACTATAAGTTTGAATTTATCGAGTTTAGTGTAGGCTTGACTATTTTCCTTTATATAATAAACCCATATCTAGGAGTTGTAATCATAAAAAAACAATATAATTAATAGTTAATATAAAGTGTGAAAGTTGTGATTATTCCACATTGATCAATGTATTAAAACTCCAATGGATTTTAACTTTAATATTTTCTTAGTTTAGGAATGAACTCATTGTCTACTTGGTGATCAGACATCCTTCATGTGGTAACCCTATCATAACATACACACATATTCCTTCATTTAGATATAAATAATAAATTTCACAACAATTTACACCCCATTAACATAAAGGATTGGTGTATATGGAGACTATATGTATAATAATCTTATTTAATGAAATCTATTCAATATATTCCACAAAGTTCTTACACAATACCCTTCTTAGACATCTCCTACTTAAATAATTTCCCCATAACATGGGAAAATTGAAATATAATAAAGGGTGAGATAAAATTATTAGTAAGGGTAAATATGGGATATATCAATCGATGATCGTAATTGAGAATACGATAATTATAATGGTATGAGACTATGATTATAACTTATGAAAACACAACCACTAATTCATAGACCAAAAATCAAGAGTCACAGAGTATGGTTTTATGATAAGAAAAGACATCAATCATAAGAGTGTGAAATCATCAATAAGAAATCACGATCCATGAGAATATATCATATGAATGAGAACATAACATAGGAATTTAGAATAAAATAGTTTCATGAATAAAAATAAAATAAATCATATATCATGATGTGATGGCTCCCCCTTCACCTGGATCCCACTTTGGGATTTGCCTTCTTCCCTCTTAGGGGTTTGGCCCTCCTTGGTGGTGATGGGTCTCATCCTCCACTCCTACTTATTTGGTTTCCCTTTTTTCATGTTATCCTTATTTATAGATTTTATTCCCTCATAGGTTTTTATTCTTCTTAGTTATAGTTATTGACACTATAGGTTTGATTAGCTCAAAATGGCCAAATATTCATGGCCTTTCCTCCATTTATTTCCTTTTAGTTTTGTTTTGTATTGGTTCTCTAAAGAAGTCCAAATTTTTACTTATTTCACCCCTAATTTTCTGGCTAGGTCTAACACACATAACCACATCTTGGTTGGATATGTTGGTTTTTCAGGTGTATTTGGGATTGTGGCGGTGAGAGTTTTGGGAGGGCCAATTTCTCCGTTTGGTGGTTTCTCCCTTTCAGGTGTTTAATATTTTCTTATCATTGTCTCCTTCAGAAGGGTTTAGGGGACAAGATGATGGTTTTCTGCCAAGGCCTTTGTCCGCTCCATCCTCTACTCTTACTTTAGGACTTCATCTCTCTTCTCTCAGTCAGACTTGGGAGGTGGACTCCAAGGTGTTTTGGGATGTGTAGATCGAGCGGTGGAAGGGTCTCCAGGAGGTGTCTCACAGTGGCCTCGTCTCTATACTTCTATCTTATTTGTTATTATCTCAATGGAGGTTGTAAATATTTGGTTTATTGGTTTTTTCTATGGTGGTTTTTGGTGATGTTGTTGGATTCTGATGTGCATCTCTTTCCAACGAGATGGTGATGACATCGATGCTATCCTGTTGGAAATGACGATGATGATGTGAGGTCTCATGATAGATGAAATTATTGTAATGATGTATCTGGTTTGTTTCATCTTGTGAAAGGATTGATGCATTTCATTCAAAATTTCATTCAAGTGGGTTATCTTCCATGGAGTCATGATAACATCAATAAATATGAGGAGGATTCAAATCCCCAATGGCAATGGAAACTACGAATATATTTAGAGTCATAAAGACGACATGAAAATGATGATGGGGATGTGATGTTGACAGTGTCAATGCGATGATGTAGTGTACTTAACGTGACTCCTCTTTAGGTTTTTTAGGTGGTTAGAGTGATTTTCTAGATCTACCATTGAGTAACAGTCCCTGTGACGAACTCCTGCCTTTTTTTTTGATTTTTGTGTGCTCTTGTATTTTGAAATTTGAATGTGTATATATCCTACAGTAAGGTGTAATATGGTATATGGGATTCCCAACCTCCCCTTAAATTGGATTTTATGAAAATAACAAAAAAATGATTTGAAGGAGGCTACCCACCAAGAAATTCACCATATAATAGGCATGGCATAACCATTCATATTCTGTCTTGGGCTTGGGCTAACCGCCTATGTACCCTCTTAGGCTTGCCTAACCACTCGTGTACCCTTTGGGATTATAAGATATAAATCATTAACCAATTAATTAGTCGTATATAATATACCAAACCATCTCATAATCATAATACATTCATATGTATTTCACACACATAAGAGCATTCATTATTCCTTCAAAGATTAATTAGCCTATGGAAAATAAATAGGTTTCATGAAATCATCCTTAAAAAATAATTATCATAAGAAAAAGAGAAATAAAGTGTATAGAATAATAAGAGAATATTCCCACTGAAATATAATATTACTTAATAAATTTTGATAGATGAAGAATAATTTTATAAAAGCATTTGAAATATTATTTGGAAAATAAGAAAAAAACCCCTTTTATTTTTAAATCTTTTAAAAAAGAAGAATTTTCAGAATAATGGAAATAATATTTTATTTGAAAAACCTTTTAAAATTATGAATTAATATTTATAATGGATAATTACTATTATAGTATAAAAATGAGTTCAGGTAGTAAACATTAAAAAAACATTTTTCACACATTTGTGAAATGAAAAAAAATGAACTTTTATAAAATATATTAAAAATATTCTTTTTAATTTTTTTTAAAATGTAAAAATAACTAAAAATTACCTTAACAATTAATTTTATTATTAATGATACATTCTTTAAAAAATAATAAAAATATATATATGGAACAAAAATATTTTCGACTAATGATGTGAAATTAGGCTGGATTTTCTTATAAACATTATTTTGGCTTATTTGAGTACCAAATATTGGGAAATGTAAATATTAATTGAAATCCTAAAAAATAAATTGAGGATAAACAATTTATTTTTTTTAAAAGAGATATACCATATGATTTACCAAAAGTAAATTTAAACATGTGTAATCTCAATTACAACTGAGATTGCAATGTAAATCCTTACCTCAAGTCACAAGTTTCTTTGTATGCACTTTAACCTCCCATTTAATAAATTTGTATTTATTATAAATCTATTATAGATCCATATTAATGATTATATTCCTATATATCACTACATTATAATTTCCAATTACTTATTTATTAACAAGTCTTCATTAAAATTAACAATTGGCGTGTTATCTATTCTGTTTCCCATGCATTTTCAGTTTGACAGTTTTGGTCCTTAAACCTTGGTCTTAGATTCAAAATATAAAAAATCTTAATAATTTATTAAATATTATAATTATTTATTATATAAAATTTTATATCCATCCATATAATTCAGTTGTGAAAAATTAATTATATCACTTTGTGGAGAAGATAGTCCATACGTATACACGAGTAATGTTTTAATTTTATAAAAATGTGAAAGAAAGATAAGTAACTAATAATATATATCTATATGATCAAAATATTATTATAAATATAAAATATATTCATTAAATATATCTATATAACCATCCATGGGAATAAATTACGGTAAATTAAATACATCGCTCCACGGAGACAATAGTCCGTACTTACACAAGAGTGACGTTTTAGTTTACCATTAGATGGAAAAGATATATAAAATGATTGTAAAATTAACATAAAAACGTTTCATTATAGTAAATATATTTATTAAATTATGATAATATTTTCATAAAATATTTTGAGGAGATTAAAGAAGGAAGAAACCTGAAATAGTTCAGTAAAGAAAATTACATCTTGTTTGAGGTATTATCCTTTGGATTGAGATTAAGTCATTTGTAGGGGAGGTTTATGGTAAAATTGGGGTATTTGGGTTATAATAATGAAATTTTTTATAAGAATTTTGGTAGTGGATTGAGAGAAAATAGAAATCACATGTGTCTTTGAAAGGGTTAGATTAAGTCCCTTTTTATTGGATAAATTGATAGTGTTTTCATAGATACGTAGTATTTAAGGGTCAATAATTTCATTATTAAAGGTAAAGGGGTACATAAGTGGAAAATAGTTTATATTATATACTATTTTCCATTAAAATTTCCAAATATTTTTCTAAATCAATTTATTCTATTTAAAAAAAAAAATCCCTTTAAATTCATTTTCCATATTATTAACATTTTTTTGATTTAAAAAACAAAAGATAGAAATAAGTTTATAATATAATAACTTATAACAAATATTATCTTTTATAAATTTCTAAAAAAATATTGTATCTCCATATTTTTTCTAAACCTCATCACTTTTAATATTTTTAAAACCACTTACTTGACTTTTTAATCGCTTGCAAAAGCATTGTGACGAAAGTGTGTAAGAATTTTCAATAATTATAATAATATTTAAAATTAAAAATAAATTTATATCATAAATATAATTTATTATTAATAAATTTTACCATATATCTCCATTTATATTGTATTTTTATCTATATCCTCATCATGAAAACATAATAATTGAGAGAGTGAAAATTTGAAAATACTCTTAACGTAAAATTATATAAAGGTGTTTTTAAGGTGGAGTTGCACAAAATATAAATATTTTATAAATTAAGATGATTTGAATCTAAATAAACTAAACTAGTAATATTAAACATAAGTTTTTAAAATATTTGGGTCTTCATCCTTAAATTTTATCCCTTTTAAACCCATTTAACTCTTATTGAGGTGACAATATTTTTACCATGATAACTAATAATTATGACTAAATATAAGTTGAAAATATCACATAATATTAATTATGATTATTAAAAATATTAAATTGATTTTATATGATTAAACTATAAGTTTTTGAAGAAATTAATTTCAAATATTTGCGTAGAAAATATATAAAAACTTTTTTTAGAAAAAATGAATTTTCATGTATAAACATGATTTTATTATCATTACATGACTTGAAAAAATAATTATATAATTATTAATTTTTTGTATTGAATATATTGTCTAAATTTAATTATAATCATTCATAAAATATTGATTAATTTTATTTATTAGGATAAAATATATTTCACACATAAATTTTTTTTTTCTGAAAAATAACTCTTTTTAACCTCAAATGATTTTATTTTTATTTATAAACATTTGATAATAAATGTATGGATGGTTATTAATTTTTTTTCATATAAAAAATTTAATTTTTCATGATTTTAATACTATAAATATAATAAATTAACTTACAAATAAAACATAAATAAAATAATTTTTGTAAACAAAACATTTCTATTTAACCAAGAATAATTGAAGTAGTACTTATTATTTGATTTTACTAATTATGTTTCTTTTAATTTTCCTATAATATATTTCATTTTTTATTTTAATAAATAATCATTCACTTAATTTTGGGGTTTCATACATCATAAACTATCAAACACATCTAATTTATTAAAGATAAGTATATTCTAAAATCTTGTGGTGTTACAATTCACATTACTTATTTGAAAATGTGATCATTCGGAAACAAAAAAACCACACAATTGTCAACCATTAACATCAAAGAATAAAAATCAATAAGGATGATACTTGTATTGAGGATCTCAGTTGGGTTGTCTGGGATCATTAAGAGATATATTATCTTGGAATTTTACACTAGTATCTTATATAGATGGCTTTATAAACACTTGACCATTATCAGAAGTGTATTATTTTTTTATATACCTCCATGGTATCACTAACCTTCATGACCTCATTCCTATAATTTTAAAACTTATAAAGACTTTTAATGTTATTATAAATCCTGGGTATGTAATTCTCCTATGAGATAATATTTTGGTGGCATTTATTTCATTAGAACGAGATGATCCCTTTTATGATGATATGCACAATGGATATATTTCAAATTTTCACCTTGTTTGTGATGTTCATGTTTATATCTTGAAACATCACTCGGTGAACCATTATGTGGTTTCCGATCTAGTTGTTTCGATACGAGATTTTGGTGTAGATTTGTTCCCCCTTAGTATCATATAATTTCAAAACCCTCTTATATTCATTTATTAACACGACACCATGTTATTTTTCTATTCCTTATGTATCCTCATGAGATAAAGAAGATATTATCTCTAGTTGATCATAATGGGTGTATGTATGATTATACCCCTCCTCAAAACACTTTCTCTAACACTTAGAGGCGTAATGTCACATGCTGTTATAGTTAAATCATTTTATGTGGATTTTACCCTACTTTCATTATAAAAACCACATTGATGTGACATGTTTGTATCTCCACATCCTTACTTTAAAAAAACATGAAACCTTTTGTTTCCTATTCCCTAAAAATTCCCCTACAAGATATTGATATTTTAATTAATTGTTCTCCAACTTATTTCTTTATACAAGTGACTTTCTTTTTACTAGAGGGAAATTGGTGGTTTCCATGGACATAAAATTTTTATATACACTCATAATGTGGATTTAATATGAAGATTTATTCATTAAAGACCTAGTATGTACTTTTAATAGTTAAAAAATGTGGATACAACCTACAAATTCCTGTTAGAAATGAAATAAAATAATTTCTTGATAGCTTTTACATTCACCATGTTGGTTTTAAATTCCTTAAATTTATTTTCCAATCTATTAATATTTCTAGAAAAATCATCAGTAAATTTATTATCCCTCATTCTGAGAGATTAAAACTTACTATCTAGAATCTTTAATATTTCCTTCCTCACTTTATCAATGATAAAATATAGATTTTTGAGGTTATACCATCCCTGATTTATCATCTTCTTCCTAGAAATTTGCAATAACACATCCCTAAGTATAATATTAAAAATAAATTACTATACTATCTTTTGTTTTCATGGTTTTATCACCACTCTAGTATCTTCATCAATTGATTCTTAAACTCTATAGTCCTCCATGTTTTCATCCATGTTGATTTCCTAAGTAGAATAATCAGTGTATGTAAGCATCAAGTAACTCAATTACACGACACCATCATTCATTGATTATTGTGTATCAATCACTATCTATTCAAATCATATATATTTAGTAATGAAATATATTTTATCATACCAAATTTTGTATTCCACCATAACTATTACGTTAAATAAAATAAATATACAAGATGTGATAAAATAGATAGAGTCATTGGGGGAAATTTCACAACTTTATTATTTCCAATTTAATGTAGAATGATTACAATGAAAAATAATTAACTAATAAAAAAATAAAAAAATAAATTTGTGACAAATTTAGATCTCATAATTAGTTATAATTAATATGAAAAAATTATTGACATCATTATACCAAGTTATTATTTGGTTCCATCACCATTATTCTCAATTAACCTTGATTATATGGGATCATTTCTTGATTATCAGTTATTAATGTTTTATTTATTAACAGATAAATTTTAATGGTGGGTAAGTTTGTGTTATGTTGACAAGTTAATTTAGTTTTGATATATTTATATTGGTTATAAAATTATGATTTCTAAGAAAATTTCAGTGTATTTTTTGAAAAAGTTTGTTAACATGTGAAGTTGTACATACAAAATAAGTCACTATTATATATTAATCAATTTTCAGAACTCAAACAAACATTTAGTAGCACTTTGAGACTATTGATAAAATACTACAACTTTTATCATCATTAAAATCTACTTTGTTAAATAAATTTATCACTTGTTGATTTTTTATACAGCATAATTTCAAACCGATGCTGGTACAAACTCACAAAAATATGTAAAATTTACAATTTATGATCATAATTTTTAAAAATAATAAAAAAATATTATTTTATTATATTAGTTTAGTTAAATTATAGTAACATTTATATTTTTATAAAATCGTTACAAATAAATAATTTAAAATAGTATTAATAGTTACAAATAATATAAAAAGAATAAAACACATATAGACGAGATTTCCCAAAGATAAACTACCCATTGAATTTATCCATATGAAAGAAACTTGTACATATAATACAATTTTTTTTTATTTTATTAATAAATATTTTAAAAAATAAAATTTATTTCAATTTTAATTTTATAAAATACATGATAAAATTTAAGTTATTTATAGTATATTGTATTTTTAGGACATGATATATAGTTGAAAAATGATAATATAATAGATAAAAATATATCGCAAAATAATCTAGAAAAATTATAATAAATATCAACTATAATTGTAAAAAATCACTTTGAATTATTCTAGATAGATCAAAAATTACACAGACATGATTTTTCATTTCTGCAGGTTTAAATAACAATGAACGATCATTTTCCAAAATTTTTATGAAAAATAAAAATAGTTTTCTTTATTTAGATCATGTGGTGGATGTTTGGAACATAAAATAGGGTTATGATTTTTAAAATAATATTTGGATAATTTTAGATAAATCATACATCTAATTGACAAGAGGTTTGTTTCTATGGAATTCAAGTTTATAAATGGGTGATATATTAAATTTTAATGAAAATTCAATTTTTATTGGCCATTATGATCACAAGACACGCATTTAAAAAACTTAAAAACCAAATTTAGTTGAAAAAATATATAATTTAGATCATTATATGAAAGTTTCATAATAGATTCATTTCAAAAAAAATTTAACAAGTCATAAATGAATAAAATATTATTATAATAAAATATTGTGACAACTCAAGACCGATTTCATGTATTTTATGAAAAGATATATGTTTATGAAACATAAAATAATTTTATTTGAAAAAAAATCCAGATCATTAATGTCATATAATATGTTGATCTGATGTTATATTTTTTTCTTAAAGGTGAAAAATGAGTTGAAAATCCTATATTATTTCCACAATATGAGTTTTTTAATTGGTTATGATAATATTAAATGTATTTATAGAACTATAAAGGCTTTTAATAAGAAAAATAAACTTTGTATAATTGCTCACAAAATTTATGTTGGATTGATGCATGATTTTATTTCTATGTCATACAAAAATAAAAAATCATTATCATAAATGTTTGGGATAGTTTGACCTCATTATATTCACATTTATTGTTTTATGCATGATTATAAAAAAATAAAAACACAGTTTTAATCATTTAAATCTCATCACAGTTTTTATGGATGCATGCAATTTTCTAATAAGTTATAATTGAATCAACGAACATTATACTATTTTTATGATAATTATATCTCATTTTTTACTTTTTATCATTGAGGGATTTTTATAGAACTAGAATATAGAGACCTTGGGTTTATTATTGATAATTAAAAATCTCCACTCTAACAAGATCTGACCTACAAAGACCCTTCCTAGGCCAAAAATTAGGATGTGTGTATCACCATAAACCCACCTCCTGTTGGCTAGTGGATGTTTAAATTTACTAATAAGTCATAACACACCATCAGTGGCCTTAGTCTATGAACCATAACAATACCATACATCTACATATACTTGATAATGACAATAACCAAAAATAAAATATCACTTCTATAGAATAAAATATTTGCAAAAGACACAAATCTATAATAATACAACATGTATAAACTTTGGAAACGTAGAAATGTTTCATATATCAATGAACCAACACATGTGATGATATAAAATCCTATGTTGATAATTGAATAGTGGTATTAATTCCCTTGGAGGATAAAATGGATAATTTAACCTGGTGAATATCCTTGGAGTTTTTTAGGATTCCATTAACCTTAAAGTAAAGGGTTTAATCATTTTCAAGAGTTTAGAAAGATTCCAAGATGATTTATTTTGAATAGACTATTTAATATTTATTTAATAAATTAATTATTATCCAACATGTGCAAGTTATTCAAATAATTAGTTTCTCTTAAATCGAGTCTTAGATGGAAAGTCTATTGTCACTTATTGATTTCATATGGGTGGTTTTACCTAGGAGGGTTATAATTATTTATATATGATTTGGGACCTGGATGGGTCCCTATTTTAAGAATTTAAATAAAATACATAGTTGGCAAAAAAATCTAACTTTAAACTTATAGATTAATTTTTTATCACTTCCATTAGGGTTATCCATTATGAGTAATGAAGAAAAACTATACGTGGAGAATTTGAGACTATACATTCTTTGAGGAAGAGGATTTAGTGATGAAGAATGTAAATATAGGTAAAACATTGAATCATCAGTGATTATCTATCAAGGCAGGGCGTTTTTATTTGTAAATTGATCCATTCTTTGTATTTTGATATCCAGTTCTTAAATTATTATTTTTTGTATTGATCATTGTGAGATTATTTTGAAATTATTATTGTCATTGTAATTATTATAATTTGGTAACATTGAATTTTTAGATTCTTCTTCTAGTAATGTATTTGTAGAAGAATGAAAAGAGATGGCCAAACCTATTCCTGATTTTTTAAGGGGATTTTCAATTTAAAAAAGTCAAGAAAAGCGGTAGTGTTTGATGTATTTAAAAAAGGTCTGGGGTGGCATGAAAATCATTCACACCTCTTAATTTTGTTAGGAATCATGAATGACATTCATGCCACTCAGACTTCACCAAAGAGTTGTAAACCTCATTCACATCTCTTTAAGTTATATTTATATATTTTTTATAAATCTTTATGAAAATATTTATATAATTATTAGTAATTTATTAATAATAAATAGAGCAATTAATTACCGATTATATTATTTATTATTAAATAATAATATATTATTCTATAAATAATTAATTAATAGTACTAAAACTGTTATTTATTATTTAATAATATAAATAAAATAATTTTTATTGAGAAATATATTTACTATTTAATTATTATTATATTTTTAATATATTTTGACAAATAATTAATTAATTATTTATATAATGAATAATATAATATTTATTATTAATATTAATAATATTTATAGTATTATTATTTATAACTATATGTGATTTTTTTGTTGATATAAAATATTAGTAATTTATTAAAAAGTAATTTAATTATTAAGAATCAATTGTATTATTTATTATTAATTAATATCATTTTATTATGTTATTAATTAATTAATAGTATATAAAATAATATTTATTATTTTTTAATTATAAAATTTATATATTTTTCTATATAATTATTATTAATTTATTAGTAGGTAAAATATTTTTTAATTATCAATTGTATTATTTATTATTAATTAATAATATAATAATATATTTTTTTGATATAATTAATAATATTACAGCTAATATTTATTGTATAATAATATAAATAATATAATTTATATTGATGATAATATTTACTTGTTAATAATTATATTATTCATAATATATTATGTTATATTATCAGTTAATTAATTATATAACAATTAAAATAATATTTGTAGATTTCAAAATAATAATATTATTAATATTTAATATTAAATTGAGGATGATTATTTATTATACAGAATATGGATAATAATACGTAGAAGTATTTACAGAAATAAAAAATAGTAATTATAATTATTACCAATGTATTTATTAATATTAATGTTTCTTAATCATTCAAAAATATTTGTATGGATTTACAATTATATAAATTTGTTATTTCATGCAACAAAATATAATATATTAGAATGTTTTTAAACAATGTACAAGTAATGATTTAAAAAACATACAACATATATCAATCTAATCTACGTTAGTGTCCAAGATGCTCCTCCATGCCACAATCAGGTATATATATAATACATCGATACCTTGTTTGTCTATATCTATGCTATAGTTCGCACAACTCATGTGTATCATCCCTAACGCCTACCTCTAAATCATCATATTTGACATGAAGTGAATCTATAGTCTCTCCGACTGTGCCTTGTCGAATCTCTAAGGGTAATGGTTGCTGACTAAAAATTTCCCCAATATGTAATGAATATGGAAAGTATGAATTAGATATAAGAAAATCAGAGGAAAATAGTTCATATAATGCAGGAAAATCAACATCTAGCTCTGTAAGAAAATATTCCACTCTAACAAACTATATCTGTGACTGTGCCTCTGGTTGTGGCTGTGAATCATATGAAATAGGAACTTGAGGAGCCTTTAGTTGATCATAGTGAACACCCTCCTCCTATTACACATATACATTCATAATAGGGTCATTACCCCTAGAACAACTATATTAGGCTCTTCACCCTCAGCATCACTCGACATATCAGAGAAAATCCCATGATAAATCTCATCTATAAGAAGAAGCAGATCTATCACTACTCTATGAAAACAGGCCTAGTAAAAGGCACCTCCCTCTATGAGATCAGATGTGTGAAGGAGATGAGTTATATGAGCATCTTGTGAAATAAATTATTTAGTTAACTAATATTAATAAAAAAAACTATTCAACTGTGGAAGGAAGAATTATTACAATGTCATGATAGCCCTGTCCCTTTCACAGAAGATATGTCACTTGGAACATGCAGTGCGAGGGACCATTTTACATATGATCTGAGAAATTCATACCTATCATGTCATCCCCTCATAATCAGGACTCATGTCATCTTTCCCACATCTTAATATATCGTGCATGATATTTCCGCCAGTCAAAATCTCACTTCCTGAAATATTTAGGGAATGAATTGAAGATAAATAAATGGGTGGTGCGGGAATGGGTTGATTGAAGACCAACTACATTATAACTCTATCTATATGATTCCACTCAAAAATATAACAATGATTCATATGTGTAACGCATGAGTCAACAACAAGAATCTTTATAGAGTAAGTTGGGAGACTTTGGATGATAGCCACAATATATGACATCCATGAAAACTAAAATATCAAAAAAATGAATAATAAATTAATACATGTGTTGTATATAATAATAATAATATAAATATATAATTAATAATAAAGTATTTTGTTTGGTGGAAGGCTGTCCAACATAAGTTTATAAACTTGGACATCATGTCTGGCTATATTTGAGTATCTATGTGCCAGACTCCACTTGAAGATAACATTTTTTAATTATATTTAATAATATAAATTTATACATTTAACTTTGACATAATACAGATGTAAAAAAATACCATCATCCATGTGGAGACTCACATAAAATATCAATAGAAAATTGTGCACAAGCATGCATAGCTAAGTGAGGGATGTGATCCCATATCCACATCTGCATCAGAGTAACACGTCCTATGATCGGTATATTATCGATGAGATATGCACAACATATATTCTTGAATGTATATTCAAGGCATGTATACCACCATATATACTGACCTATATGGTACAATTCCTCCAATAATGGTAAATAAGTTAAATGTATAAATGTTCTCTAATGATCAACGAAGGTTGTGCCGCTGATATACCTCAAAATATATGAAAATGAATGTTGTAGCATGGATATCTTTTTAGAATCATTATTTAGATGAGTGAAGTTCTCATCTATCCAAAGAATGTATAATATACTTATGATGATGGAATTACCCTCATCAAGGACCTCATTGCCCAATAATCAATGAACTAGATCAAACCTATAAGTACCAATTTGGCCTGTCACAACCACACTGTCGATTGGGATTCCCAATATAATAGACACATCCTTTAGTGTTACATTCATCTCTCCTTATAGAAAATGAAATGTATGTGTCTCTATACTCTATATCTCTACGAGCTCAACAATGAGCTAATGATCAATGAATGTGAAGGCGTGCATCACTACATCATTGAACCATTCCTAATAAAGATGAGGGATGATGGAAGGAGGTGGTGAAACATTATGGAAATGACAATATCTTTATACACTCAAAGAAGTAGTTGTACGTCCCTCAGTGACCAACCATTGAATATTTCTATCATAGAATGTCAGTAATAGAGGGCCCACTATCTCTACATTTGATATCATAATTTTTATTTATAGTAAATTCAATAAAATTTTTAAAATATTTTTTAAAAAACTACAAGAAGAAAAATGAGGTAGACACTTAACATTAATAATTAATAATTATGATAAAATATTAGGTAAAAAATGTGATTGATTTTGTTGTCTTAGTATATCAATTTTTTATTTTAATAATATTAAATAATTTTTAATTTATTTATAAATAATTATATGTATATCGAGTGTGCTAAAAACTCCACACATTTAAAGTGGATTCATGATATATATGCAATTGACCTTATGATTTCAAGGAAATTTCTGAAGACAATTCATTTAGGGTCTGAACTCATTATTATTCATTTTGGTTGTGTGTAAAATTTCATAATAGTTGAAATATAATTTTTTTTGATTGAAAGAAGAAATAAAACAAACTATAGATAAAAAATTCCATAGATAAAGATATTCATAAATAAAAGGATTAATTAATGAAAAATCCTACATATAATATTTTTACACAATCATGATAAAGTACATAAACTCGATCAAGGATGACGTGATGTGGAGTTCCATCCCTTCCCTTGGAGACATCTTCTATGAGTATAGCCTTCTACATGGAAAATGATGCATTGTAGTCCCACTTCTTATTTTTGAGGCCAGTCCATCTCATTTCTGATTCAAACAAAAAATGTAACAAGACATAAATTAAAAAGTGAAAAATTAAAAAATTCATAAATTAAAAATCCATAATATGAGACTTGGTAATATTAGAGACCACATTAGTCTGATCAATAGGTAAGGTAATAATAAAAAAGTCACAAAAAGGAACCCAAGGTCAACTGTAATTGTCAACGAGAGTGCTCATAGGACAAACCCAGTCAACATATGTCTCCCATGATATATTCACTAATGCATAATAAATAGTTACATGTGCATAGAGATATATCAATGCCTGGAAATAACCACAATCACAGTACCTTCTTTCCAATATAACCACCATCACTCGACCACTAATTATTGTGAGTGGGTCATGGAACTCTATTACCAGAAAGATGCTCCCTACCCAATCAAGGGTTCAAAAATGCAATGATGACGTGTCTTAAAGTATCTGATCAATGTATATTTGGAAATACCGACCAAACTAATTTTATTTTTCATCCTCTGACAGGCCTATTAGGAACATTAAAGAAATACTTTACACATATATAAAATGTCTCCTATACTTACCATATGATATGAAATTTACACACATCCTTAAAGACCCCATTTACCGACTTTGTAATATTTGAGGTCATATGGCTATATCTTCTACCACCATCATATGTTAATGACCATTTATCCTTTGAAGTACATCTCATATAGTCATACAAATCTTGATTAGAAATTTATATTTATTCAAGTCATTGATCAAACACTCATTGATGGGGATTGTATGCTAAAACAAGAAGAGAATAATGTATTTAAAAGTATATTATTTTTAAAAAAAAATATAAGTTTAATATTATATACCCAACTTGATGATCGCCCTATTTACTGCCTCATATTTTAAATTCTTATAGACTTTAATGGAAACAGATTTAATGTACTGTCGATGATAAGCACTCAATTCTCACTGTGAAACTCTATCACTATTAACAGCCTCTATAATCACTCGATGGAGGTCTGATATCAGACATAATCCCTCGAATTATGTGACATGAATGCATATATAGGCTAAAAACAAACTCTAGGATTCAAAATTTTCCTTTTCAAAAATGTAAAATGAAAGTGGTAGAGGATAATGATTACTATCCTATATAGAATCAATAAGTAGAAAACCTATATAATTTCCATATAGAAAAGTTCCATTGACTTGAATGAATTGTTTACAATATGAGAAGGCAATGATACATGGCCAAAATTCCCAAAATAGCCTACAGAACTTCACCTTTTTTTGATCAAGTCAGTGATTTGGGGAATCATTCTCAACATTATCTAAATGATAATTAACCTGATTATTGTGAGAAAAAAATCCCATTAGTTGCATCAACACTTAATTTGATTCACCCCAAACTCAATAAACTTTCACAGTTGCCTTTTATACTAAATCCAAGATTTGGTGTAGTATATCTTATATTTGAAAAACTTTTGTATTCATTCCTAGACAAGGGACCCAGGAACTTACCGACACATTCGTATCATCTCTAATATAAAAATTGATATAAACTCAACATCAAGGGAAGAGTGAACCTATGAGAAGCTTGGATGTACACAAGTGTAGGGCCTTCCAATTTGGTTATCTTATATAATGAAACAAAATTTCATATATTTTCCGCATTTAAAATTTACTTTTTGACCTTTATTTTTCACACTGAATTATATATTTTTCTTTCTTGGACTCATCAACCACATAGGAAAAATGGAACTCTATGTGGTATTGTTTTGGCACATTTTCAAGGAAATTTTACTTTTTATGTCCTTCCCCACATATATAGTGTTATGAGTTATTGAAACTCTATTTCCTATAATTATATGGAATTCGGTAGCTGGTATATTTACATCTCAATAAAAATATTGTGCATATGATATTACTTTGACAAAGGAAGTAAATAATGTAGGATAATTACCACTAAAAGTTGGATTCTTATCAATCAATGGAACGTCACAAGGTTTATTCCTCACATCACCCTAAACTAAATCATCTCTTGATGCATCACCTCATACTTACTCATCAAATAAAGTGTCATTCAGTAAATCAAGAGTATATATGTGGGTTCCCCCTTCAGTTATTTTCAAATTTAGATAATATTATTCATATTTTTTTATTATTAGAGTCATATGAGAATCCAATAAATGAGAGTGTTGTAAGGACCAACTTCCATAGATCTCACACAATATGGTTCTTTAGTAGTATGTTTCAAATCCTAAATATCAGAAATAAACACATATAACCATATTAGACCATTAATACACTGTTTCCCGAACAATGATGATACATCCATCTAATCCTCATCATCAACCAGAGAAGCCTTAATGTTCCGTAGATGTTCTAGATATTGAAAATTTAGATATGTAATTGAATTAATTAATTGTTTAATGCTTAGTTTTAACCGACCATAAATCATTATATAAAATTCATACAATGTCACAAAATATTTTCCACTCTTGAAGGTGGAAAACTATAGATAAAACCCTGATCAATATAATTTACCTCCATATTGTAGAATATTAACAAAGTTATGATTAGCTAGAAAATAATAATTAATAAAATGTTATACACTACATTATCAAATGTTTAAAATGATTTAATTGTTTATGATTAAATAATTGTTACTTGATCTTGAGACTTTTTATATTGATTGGTTAATCATTATTTGATAAACCAACAAAAACCTAGGGGGGAACATTTGGAGCCTTCATTATCCCATATTATATCAATCATTAGTCTTCTTTCAGGCATGGTGTAAAAATATAACTTTAAACAAAAAACTTATTGTCTAATTATATTTTATTAAAATGTTACTCACATGCATGTGAAGGGGTCTATGAGTTTGAGATGTGTAAAATTTTTTATGCGGACACACATGTTCTTACATACATAGAGAGATGGATTACATTCAGGTATTCAAAAATGAGAAGAAAATACAATTATTAAAAATTATATAACCAAAAAAACAATAAATGAAATTTTAATCATACATTGGTCACCCATCTTAATATCATTCAATTATTACAAATTAAATAACCAGATAAAAAAACACAACATGCAATTTCAATCATAAATTAGATGATCATATAAAGTTCATACATTATACAAGATTGATAACATGTTTTTTGGGGGTAGTTATTGTGTTACACATCTTATAACATTACCTATAACTATATCTAATAAATAAACACACACACACACACACATCTATTTATATTCATACTTTCATGAAGTTTTTCACTATTACCGGTGACAAACTATAGCGAAAACCTTGATTGATATAAATAACCTCACTATTGAAGTATATTGAAAGTGATATGATTACCAAGAAATGAAATTTAATAAAACGTTATATATATATATACCACATCATCAAATGTTAAATATGTTTTTATTAGTTATGAATAAATAACTATGACTTGATCTTGATAATTTTACTATGGATCAGTTTATCATTCTTTTATAAACCGACCAAAACATAGGGGGGAACTCTTGGAGCCTCTATTATCACCGATTTTAGCAACCATAAATCTCCTTCAAATAACAATTCCTCTTGTTGAACACTTTTTTATCACAATGTTTCTCACATGAAATGATGGGGGACTAGGGGTTTAAGATACATAACATTTTTACCCAGTCTGACATGTCCTAACATAATTCGAAAAAAGGATGAAACATATGTCATCAATAAGAAAAATGAAATGAAATTATTACAAATTATATAACCTCATTCAAAAAAAGACATGCAATTTAAATTATACATTGGTTGACCATCTCAATATCAGCCATCACACAATACTCATAACACATTTTTTGAAATACATATCATTTTCAATATATTATAACTTTATTTATAATTGTATCTAATTTGTAATAAATACCAACATATATATCCTTTTTTTAAATTAGCTCCCTTCCAAAATATAAATGTTTTAATGTGTATATATATATATTGGTAGATTTAGTTTATTTAACTATTTGTATCAAATATTGTAATTTAAATTTATTTTACTTTAGATATAATATTCAATAATATATATACATAAATATATACATATAATATAACACACACACACATATATATATATATAAATTTAAATATATTCAACTTTATTTATTAATATTTTAAAATAAAATTACATATACTTTTATAAAAAACTATAGTTTTCTAACTATAAATAATATTAATTTATACATAAATATGGAAAATATTTTTATTAATAAATTTTATTAAATTTAATTAATAATAGTAATATAATTTAAACTTAGATACGCATTAAAATATTATAAACTAATTTTGTTTTCAATTTTATAAAATTATATATATATATATATATATATATATATAATTTTTTGTAGTATTTATACTTTCCAAAATTTAAATAATTATATTTTTTTCATTATTACATGGAATAATAATTTTTTATAATTAATATAATTTAAAATTATAATTTATTGTATAAAAATTTATACTATTTTCTAAAATAATATTATATAGAAATATATAAATAAATTTAACTATGATACTTAATATAACTGATATTTTTTATAAATAATTATTCCTAACATAATTTTTATTAAATATTTACCTAGATTCACTCTATTTACTAATGTTTATGGAATATTATTATTTAAATTTATGTTACTTTAAATATAATGTATATTATATACATTTAGATCTATCCCAATTTAATTATTCACCATTTAAATAAAAAAAATATAAATTAAAAAAAAATATTTCTTAAATGTAAATTATATTTTATAGATAAAATAGAAATTATGTAAACAACATATTTAAATTTCCTAACTCATTCAATTTAAATTAAATGATAGAAAGAACAATAATTTATAGAGAAATTAAATCATACAAAGTAAAATAATTTATACATTCATATATACATAGATCTATACATCCATACATATTAAATAAATAAATCATACAAAAAATAAATAAATAAAAACAATTAAATAATTAAACACTACAATATATTGTGTGATATTCGACACCAACCTTTATCAGCGCTAGACCGAAATCACCAATAAAGGGGGGAGACTTTTATCAGTACTCTAAAAAAGAAATGACAATTTATAATTTTACCATCACTAAAAAAGTGTTTATAAAAGGGTACCGTTATCTTATATTTTTTAGTACTGATAAAAGTCACCCATTTATCAATTTTTTAGCGCTAATAAAAGTGACACCTTTATTAGTTCCTTTTATTTAGCCCTAATAAAGGTCGTAGTGATTAATTTAATTTATATATAATATTTATATATTTTTTAAATATTATTTATATTATAATAAATAAATAAATATATATATATATATAATTTACAATTATGATTTATATAAATTTTAATAAAAAACGAATCTTATTTTCATAATTATATATTAAAAAAATTATCAAATTTATATTAGTCAAAATGTTTAGTAGTTTATTTATGTACATTAATTATAATTGTGTATATAATTAACATAAATATAATATATTAATATTTTATTTAAAAAATTATATAATATATAAATGAATACAGTTCAATAAATTTATATTTATACTGATGTTAAATAATTTAAAATATATGTACATGTATAACTATTTGTATGTATGCGTATGTGTGTGTGTGTGTGTGTGTGTGTCTGTAGATGTGCATGTATACATATATATGTCTATTATGTGTACATGTATGCGTGTGTGCAAGTCATTTTATTGATTTAATATTATTTATTCTTTTTTAATATGTCACTATTTTTAGTATTTTCTATATTAATTTATTTTTAATATATATTCATTTCAAGTATATATTTATTTTAATATATTCATCATGAATATATATGTGTGTGTTTAATTTAATTTGATTTAATTTAGTTTGATTAAATTTAATAAGATTTAATTTAATTTGTAATATTTTTGCATAGTTAATATAATTCATTTTTAATGTTTTTTTTATTTAAATAATTGATATCATATATTTTTTCATTTTTATTCATTTTTATGTGAATGTAATTCATGTAAATGTTAAAAAATCTCATTCTAATATTTTTTGTAATTTTTGTAATTTTATTTATTCATTTTTATTATTAAGTCATTTATTATTTTATGTTCATTAATAATGATAAAAATATATTTATAAAAATATATTTTTTTATAAATATTTATAAATAAATATATTTATATTTGTATATAAAAATATATTTATAAGTTTATATTTACTATATTTATAAAATTATATATTTATAAGTATAAATAAATAAATAAATATATATTTTAAAAAGTATTTATATAATTATAAATAAATAATTATAAAATTATAATAATTTTATTTCTTATATTTATAATTATATATATTTATATATTAATAAATAAATAAATAAATAAATAAATAAATTTATAATTATATAAAAATATTTATATAATCATAAATAAACAATTATATATTTAAATAATTATAAAATTATAAAAAATTATAAAAAATATATTTGTTATATTTATAATTATATATATTTATATATTAAAAATTAAATATATATAATTATATAAATATATTTTTAATCATATATAAAATATTTATAAATATATTTATATATAATTATAATTACAAATATATACTTGTAATTATATTTGTAAATACATATTTAATATTATATTAATATATTTATAATTATATAAATGATTATTTATTTAGAATCATATACACTTATATTTGATTAAAATTAAATTTATAAATACATATTTATAATTCTTTAAAATAATTATATAAATAATTATTTAGAATTATATAAATTTATATTTATTTATAATTATATGTATTTAATTGTATTAAATATATTAATTATATTATTAAATATTTAGGAGTGCTTTTCTAGGATGTATTTATCAGTTCTCGAAAAGCAGTGATAAAGTGGGATTTTTTTAGCATTTATTATTTTAGCGTTGATAAAAACCATCTATATCAGTGTCGATAAAACCCATCAAATCTAACCCAAAATGAACTAATTCTCTCATGTCGTTCAAGCTCTCATAGAACTTAAACCATGCTGCCACTCTCCCACACTACCAGTGTCTCTCACCACTGCTCTCCCTCCCTCACCGCTATGTGCTTTCCCGTACTACCACGTGCTGTCCCTAACCATCGCATACCCTCAGTACCACTCTCCCTCACCATAGCTCTACCTCCCTCTCTACCACACACTCTCCCATGCCGTCGTGCTGTCTCCCTGTGCCCTCCCTCACCACTGCATACGCTCACCACTGCTCCCCTCATCATTATGTGCTCTCCCTCTCTACTTCTCACTCGCACCATCACATGCTGTCCATCACCACCCCACTCCCTCACCATGCATGCACTCTCCCTCACCCTGCCTCAGACGAATCAAAATATTTAGATCACATGGTATGTGACTTCTTATCCACCGTTAAAGATCTCAACATTTTTAGTTCTTCTATGGATGTTTTTAATTTTCTTAAAGTATTTGAATTATGCATCACCTCTGTCACATACCTGATATGAAAACACCATCACACACTACTTAGATATCACCTGTTTCACCTTAGCAAATGGAAGGAGTGTGAATGTTCGGGTGACTAATACTTGTCATAGATTTAATTTTTCCACGGACAAGTATTGGTCACCAAACATTTCCCACTACTTCTATCCTAAAGTAATATCAGAGTGAGAGCTTGGATTGAACTTTAAACACAAGGGAGAAGAGTCCACATATCAGGTATCCTTCCTTTTATCATAGATTAAAATCCAAAAAATCTTCCCATTTACCTACATTATCATAAAAAAGAATCGTAATCCATTTCATAATTTACATTGCTGTGAACATCTGCTGATGCCATTGTGAACTCATCATTTCATATTTTTCATCATTTTTATCACGATTATATTTATCACAAGGGAATTCATTATCATTCTATTTTTAAATCAATATACCCACCTTTTATTTACTTATTGTTTTAGATCCAGTATCATAATAACCACTTTCCTCATCATCCAATTTAGATAATAAATGTATGTTTTTGAGTTTTTATAAATTAATATACACTCTCTATGAGAGAAATTTTATATTTATAATTTTTTCGATTTCTTCTTATATAAAATTCTTATTAAATCATATTCATTTTCACTCTCCTTTTTGTAAAAATTGGAAAACTGTTAGTGAAAGGCACAATATGTTAGCATTTAAATCACATTAATTGAGTTTTATATTACTAATTTCATTTTAATTTTTTAAAAATTCATAAAATATTTTTTAAAAAGTAGATGATTAATTCTATATATATTTATAAAATTTTTATTTCTATTCTTTTGAGGCTTCATCCCAGCCATAATAATTTCTTAATTTGAAGCATTTATGAAACCCAAATTGGATTTTTCTTTGTTTTTCCCAGTATATTAAGAACCCCAAAACAATAATTTTGGATTATATAATTTAAATTCAAGAATTTATTAAAATGTTGGGTTCTCTAGACCATGTGATTGGGACCTATCAATGTTTTCACCATCTGAAGAAAGATCAACGTTGTCTCCTAAGCATCCTGTCACTGAAACACCACCTAGTCTACCATGTACCAAGTAAATAAATGAATAAACATAAAATCCTCCCTCAATTTTTAATCCCACCTAACAATGTTACAAAAAAAATTCTTGGTATTTGTGTTTTTCAATAGATGAAAATTTAATTACATTTTTTTTGTAACTTTATAAATATCACACATTCCTTTCCTTTAATGATTTATACCACTGTAAAATAATACAATACGGATTATTCAGATTTATTACCATAGAACAATGAATTCATATAGCTTAAATTTCTATTTAAGAATGACCTTTTATGGGTTTCAAGATCACAATTTCCATGTATTTATTTATTTTTTTAAATACTAATATCACTGTATCAAATAAGATTAATTTGAATTGATAATGGATTGATACCAATTTTATAAAAAAGAGTATGAGGATGGGGTGGAAAATTTTATCAATTTTTCAAAGGATCATGCATATAACCCTTCTCAAATACTTTATCCATGTTTATGCTTTTTCTATTCAAGAATAATTAGTCCAGATAAGTTGGAATAAAAATTTATAGATCATGGAATAGATTGATGTTATAAATGTTGGTCTAAAAATGAGAAAAAATTTCATATAGCTAGTGACTGAGATAAAACATTATCTTATAGACCATCTGATATGATTACAAGTGTGAAAAATGATGAAATCTATTTTGAGGATATGATTATGGGTGTGAACAATTATGAAGATCATATTGAGGAAATAACAATGATAGTTTAATATTAAATTCATGATTGTCCAAAATTCTTTTAGAAGTTAAAGTTCTATGCATAAAAACTATTTTTTGTATGTTGTACTAAAAATATATAATTTCTTCCATTTTTTGGCTATATAATTTAAATTTTTTCAATAGATGGAGTGACACCCATTTTACTGAACTATTTTCTCTCTTAAATGATATGCTCCGAGAAGATAATGAGATTCCTTACCGAAGGTAAGATGCTAAAAGAATGATATGTTAAATAGGTGTAATATCTGAAATAATAAATTCCTATACAAATGAATTTATATTTTTTATCAAGGAGAAAAAATAACTTAAAAAATTCCAAAATTGTGGTGCTTCTCAATAAAAGAAAGTTGAATCTGGCCTAATGAATGTTTCATTGTACATTCCAATCATTATAGGGTTTAAAAACCTATAAATAAGTAAGGGTAACATAAGAAAATTGATGTGGAATGTAGATATATAGTGACCCGAGCCTTTTACATATAACAATTCATTATTTTAAACATAATTAACCATTAGAGTACATGCCAAGGATCGTTAAGTCTAGTGTCTTGGAAGACTAGGTACATATAACACAAAACATGGGGCTAAAAAAACACTTCTTTATTTAATCTCCATAATTAGCTCCTAACTTCCTTTGAGCCCTTACATCTGCATAGGGTACCCTGAGGAACATATGAACAAAGGAATGAGCTATAAATCCCAATAAGGGAAAGAACATAAGGATACATCTCAAGTATATGATTTAGGAGGCATGACATAATGATATCCAAAGCATGAAACTTATAAAATCATTTGATATAAGCATGGGATCATATAAACATGGAATCATATAAATGTGGCAGAATCATAAAGCATTTCTTTAGTATGGGTCAAGGCTGACCGCCAATCTCGTTTCCCATTTCAGTACAGGTCAAGGCTAACCGCCAAACCCGTTTCACATCGCATCTCATGAGACTTAACCTTACCCAATGCATTGGAGTGATATATGGGCACACCCATATCAACATATTCATGAATATCCTTGCCATATAAATATTCTTACCACATATACAATCATACATATTCAACCATACAAAAACATAAGGGTACCCATGAAAGGAATTGGGTACCACAATCATGACATCAATCATAACCAATGGGCGTATCATGAAAGTGTCCATATATGGAAATAATTAGAAATAAATGGGCATTCATAGGGTAAAATAGGCTTATAACATGGTAAGTGGTGTCAAATATAAGTGACAACATATGAGAGGTGTAATTTAGAAACATTAGCATTAAAACATTTTTGTGCAGTTTTAAGGGAAATACCATAGAGCTTTTACAAATAGTAGAGAAGAAATTATTTTATATAAAACCAGAATTGAACCAAGAATGTTTTCATAATTAAAATACATAATTTACCAAGATAATGTTGTCTTAAAATGGAAGATAGAGTGCTCTTGAAATTGGGTAAAAGTTCGGGAAGTCCCTTTAAAACAAGTGTGCTTATTAGGAAGTATCGAAAATAGATTCACTTATAAGCATGTATAACCACAAAAGAGAGTGAGAGGTGGATCTTGGAACATGATATTGGATCATATAAACAGAATTTTTAAGTTCTACATAAAAGAAAAGACAACAACAAAAAGAAAGATAGAGCAACCTGAAGGAATAAAGGAATTTCAGGAAGAAACCGTCATGGTTTATTGACATGGTATCATGTATAATTAAGAGGGATGGATGAGAGAGATAAGGGGTTTCTCATCACTTATAAAAAATTAGGGCAGTAAGGGGAAGGTGTATAAATGTACCCCATTACTTGGTATTACACAAAAAGGCATAGCGTAGAGATCAATCTTGATTATGAATAAAAAGGGGAGGATCCCTTACCTTAAGCCCGTTGATGTTCTCCACTTGATATTAATGACCTGAATAGTGAAATTAGGTCTATTAATCAAAAAGTAAAGAACCTTATAGACATGTAAAATATTTATTATAACCTTTTTAAGTTCATTCGTACCCATTTTGATTGATTATAAGGCTCGATTTCATGGTTCAGGTCCATTTTTTTCCTTGGTTTTAATGATAAGTTCACTTGTATTTTGGTTCAGATAAAATGTAAGATGAAATTGGTTGTACAGAATTGATGTTATATAGAATTAGTGAACATCCAGAAGGTTACAAAATTCATTTGGTTAATTGGAGTGAAAAGGAACCATGACATAAGACATTAATGATAAACACTTGAATTAAGTTTAGCGATTTTACTCATAACTAACTTGTTTTGTATTATTATTTGATATCATGAGTGTATAAGGATTCCAGAACCATAAATAGGATATATAACATACATAATAATCTGGTTCAACCATAAAATAAATGGTTTCATGACCAAAAACAAAGATGATAAAAGAAATTGAAAACACATTATCCACGATGTTGATCACTGACGGTGTTTTAATTTTAGAACATGAGGGAGAGGAGGAGAAGCATCATTAATGAATTTTTACATAAAAATGATTAACATCCCGAATATATGAGATTATGGAGCTTTCATACCTTTTGGATAAGGGAAGGGGAAGAGGTTATAAGAAAATAAGGAAATTGAAAACAAAACACTTGAAAATGAAAGGGGATCCTTACCCTTTGATCTCCTCTCTTTGAGATCCCTCTTAAGGCCTTTGATTTTGGACTTTTTGTAAGAATAGAATGCCTTGGACATGGGAAAGGATCTTGGGAGAATTTTTGGGCAGAATTTGGGCTAGGAACAAGGCTTGAGAGGTGTATGGGAAAGAGGTAAAGAGAGAGGGTATTTATAGTGAGGGATGGGGGGTTTTCCCATTATTTTAAGTATTAGTTTATTATTTAAGGCCAAGACTATGAATAATTGAGAATTATCATCAAATATACTAAAATAATCAAGGATTATTTGGGATTATCATCTTAAATCAACCATACATCACCTATGATGCAGTATTTAGCATTTATTGTAATTTATCATATTTTACTATTCATAAAAAATTCAAGTATTTTAGAAAAAACCCAAAAATTCACCCTAACCATTTTTTGATGTGTAGAATCCAAAAATGAAGTCCATTTTTCAAAAATAATTTTCTAAATATGATTATTTTAATATTTAATTAAAATAATAATTTATTATCAAAACCAGTTTTAAAACATTCATTAACTCATTCTAAAATATAGGTATATCATACTTCCAACTTGAATATTATTTTTATACCACCATAGGTGAAGTTACTATTCATTAGAGTATATCACTATTCATAAGGGTATGTTACTATTCATTAGGGTAGGTTACTATTAACCAAAAATTATTTTTGTTTTATTCAACTACAAAAAACATCTTGAACACAACCGTGTATGCCAGATTTTTGAAATTCCAAACACAAAAGTGAAAAACTTATGTTTAAAGGTCACTTATCACTTAGTAGTTAATTATGTTGTGATTTTATGTGATTTTATTACATAAATATAAGAAAAAAATTTCCATTGAAAAACTTTGGGTCGTTACAATATACAAGAAGTAAATATGCGAAACCTCATCACCTAACATCTTCTCCTTAGTGGAAAAATTTGATCATGAGTATCCTAAATTTTAAAATGAGCAAACAAACCTTTGTTTTGCACTTTCTATAGATGAAGTGAATCCTTTTTATTTTCAAATAAGCACTCACAATACATGGATGGTTATGTAGGTAAATTATAAATTTCCACCATGGTTATCCATGAAATGAAAATAGATTACGTTACCTCTTTTTATATGAGGGCCAAAACAATAGGGTAATGATATTGATGTTTATTTGACTATATTGATCGATGGTTTGAAATTATTGTGGGATTTAGGTGTTACATTGCCTGATGATTACATAATTGAATATTTCATGTTGAGTTTCATGTTATGTGGGAAGATAAATGACTTTTATACTTTTTAAAATTTGTTGAGATATAGAATTAAAGGAACCCTAGGGTTTCCTATTTTTGAACATGGTATACAGTCAATTAGGTTGACACATTCATCGAATATTGTGTTTCTAGAACATTCAAAAATTTTACCTTGATGGAATAAGTACCGATCTTGGAGGAAATCATTCAATGAGATTTCAAAATAACATATAACACCGTCTCCACTAATAGTTGATCAACTATCAGAGAAAGTAAAAGATATGGAAACTTCTTTTGATAAAACTTTTTTTCGAGAAAACATACAAAAATCGACTGGAAAAAAATATTAGTTTTTTTGAATTACTTTTCTTAAATTGTTTATATATCATTCATTTTATTGATGTTATAATTTTGGAAAAAATGCATGTTATAGTGTCATTATCATGTTACTAAATTCACCCAGAAAAATAAAGGATGGAATTAAGGCTAGGTTAGACATGATTAACATGGAGATACGAGAAGTTTTTTCACTAGTGAAGAGTGAAAAACATACTTTTATTTATCCAACTACTTAAAATATTTATAGAAAAGAGAGATATTAGTTTTGAAACTTCTTTAATGATGTAAATGTTTCATAGGTACATTCATCAAATATCAAGAATATCAATTCAATGATTAATTTAAAATTAATGGTTCCGAAATCACATGACTGTCATGTTTTGATGCAATTTCTAATGCTCATATCTCTACATTGGATTTTTCTCAAGAACTTCCATCATATATTAAACATTCTCGGTTTATTTTTCCAAGTTATTTGTAGAAAATTTTTAGACATAGAAAAATTTAAAACTATAGAAAAGGAAATTGATGTTGTAAGAACATGGTTCTTCTTTGTGGTATATATCCTTTAATTTCCATAAATTCTTAGTTTTAATGTTTATTAATGGCCTATGGTTAATTCCCTTGGTGTTCATAAAGGTAATGGGGGTGTCTGGGGATCGTTTGGACCCCGAAACCCAACTTTTGGGGTGAAATAAGTATGGCGCACGGTTAGTTCAAGCCAGGAAGGGTAGGCCACACGGTCTGATAAACCATGCGAGGCTTGGGTAGAGAGTAAAGGAAGGTGAAACAGTTAGAGAAAATCATGAAATTTGGGGTGCACAACCATTTATCCATGTATGAAATTTTGAATGCAGTATTTCTCAGGGTTTGCACATAGTTAGTCAAACCGCACGGAAAACTGTGCGGGTTCCCCTTTCTAATAGCTAACCATGAACAGTTGGCACACAATTTGAAAAATTGTGCCACTAAATTGTGTAACTAAACTATGCACAATTTGAAAAATCGTGCAGCTAAACTGTGCAAATAAAATCTCCTTGAAACATAATATTCACTCTCCCTCACATACATCAAGATCTTTCCATTTCTTAGAGCCTTTGGTAGCTATTCTTATATCAGATCCCAAATCTCTATCTGATCTCTGATTTAGTCGTCGATCATCTCATTAGATCCACATTAGTGAGTACTCAATTACCACTACACCAAAAATTGGAAAAGGAAGCTCTACCCCTTTATCAGCGCTAAAAAAAAGTGCTGATAAAGGGGGGATTTATTAGTGCTGAAAAATTTTATATTTCAAAAAAAATATGGAAAAAAATTATTCTTATATAAGTATATTTATATTGATATAAATACAATATATATTTTTTAAATATGTTATAGATATGTATAAATAGACTATTACATTTAATATATAAGAAATTTAGTGAAAATGGATTCAGAATATTTTAAAAAAATATTATTAATTAATAATTTTCTAATTATTATCGATTAAAAATCATTTAATAACAATTTGAGGACACAAAAATCAAAACAATTAATAAAAGATCTAAAATATGTTGAAAATGTAACTCAAACTTTAAACGACCATAACTTTTGATCCAGATGTCCGTTTGAGATCTACAATAAATCAAATCGAATCCTGCGACGAGTTCTACGTGCTAATAATGAGGCAAAGCCTCTGTCACATTTTTCAAGCCCAAAAAAGGCCCAGAAAGCCTCTAAAACTGAGTTTTTAGTCGGGATACCCCGATTTGTTAACATTCAAATAAGTATAACTTCTGATCCAGATGTCCGTTAGGACTGTACCACATATCATATCAAAGATTGTTTCATTTTCTTCGATTTGACTGGTTGTGGCATTGAAATGGGATTCTAGATTATAAGTTATGGTCGTTTTAACATTCTATGGCTTTTCAAATACACACATATATGTATTTATTCGTAAATATATGTGTGTGTGTGTGTGTGTGTGAGTGTTTATGTGTGCGTCTGTGTGTTGTATATATGTATGTATTTATTTATTTACTTATAAACACACATCAAAAACATATTTTTTCATAAAAGTATTTAAAACTAATCTTATATGTACATTCTATGGTTTTTCAAATACACATATATATGTATTTATTCGTAAATATAAATGTGTTTTTGTGTGTGTGTCTCTGTGTGTCTGTGTGTTGTATATATCTATGTATGTGTGTTGTATATATCTATGTATGTATGTATGTATTTATTTATTTATTTATAAACACACATAATAAAAAATATTTTTTCATAAATGTATTTAAAACTAATCTTATATGTATATATTAATATACAAATAAATATACGTATAAAAAATTATAACTAAAATTATATATATAAATATATTAATATACGTATTAATATATATATACTAATATATAAATAAATATATTTATATTAATATGAATCTTTATCAATATATGAATAAATATAACTATATATATATAGATATATCATTAAATAGAGAACAAAACGAAATGGCTTAGTGGTAAAGGTGCAGCTGCGAAAGGGGGGAGGTCCCGGGTTCGAGTTCGGGTGGAAGCGAATGGGGTGCGTGCGTATGAGGATGCGCGGGAAGGGCTGCGTGCGGGAGACCTTCTAGAGCTGATAAAAGGGGTGTGTTGAATTATTTTAATTTTTTTTATTTTTTTTACCTTTATCAGTGCTAAAAAAAGCGTTGATAAAAGGGACCCCTATATAAGCGCTAAGCTTTACAGTGCTTTTTTAGCGCTGTTAAAGCCCTATTTAGCACTGATATAGGTCGTTTTTGTAGTAGTGTGCATTCTGGATGTTTCTTGTTTGATTTGGAATTGGTTTCACTATTTAGGTGCATGATAATTTTCCTTATTATTAGGTTCTTTGTTTGTTCTTCGATTTTCTCCTGATTTGTGTTGAATCAGAAGATAAGACTGGATGAGCTATCAACAATGGATCTAAGGTTGGTGGTCATGTTCCTTTTGTTAAAATTTGAAGTGTTTATATATAGCCATTATGAATCAGGCCTAATTTTTGGATCATCACCCAAGAAAAGAGTCTTAATCTTTGAATTTAATTTCTTAGAATGGACTTCGTAATTAAAGAGTCGGTCATTGAATTGTTATAGGTTAGATACCTTGAAAATGGAACCAGCCCTTTGGGTGAGTTGTTAATTAAAAGAGCCAATATAATGGAATGTGAGTTGAATGCCCTTGTGGTGTACTTTTGCCCCTTGGCATGGGATGTCGAACATTAAATAAATAATTGTAAAATTAATGGTGATATCTATTGTAATTGAATTGAATAATGGGATGAGATAGAAACTATGTCCCCTGGCCCAATCCATGTAATCACATGTTAAATCTTGTATTTCCCTTTATATTAAAATTCCCATGTGATCAAGGAAGATGAATATGTATCCATCTCCAGCTCCAGGGTCTCCTATATCTATCCCCTCTTAGGTTATATGCGGTCTCCTGAGGAATTCTGTGGAGGCTTGTCGTAGGAGGGTTGCAAAGGATCACAGGGAGGCACTGAGGTTGTCATGTGTCAAAGATGGTAGGGTTGTGTGTTCGAGGGTGGTGAGGTTGTAGGTGAACATTGAGGATTCAGGCTCTCCCCCTCATGCATCTAGCTCTGGCATTGTAAATCTCGATGTGATGCCTACACCAGCGTTTCCTCTTTTGCAGGGTGTAGGACCTGGTGATTTATAGGTGCCCAACATTAGCCTCTCCAAGAAGTCCCTTTTGGTGACGTCTGATCTGTTTTCTCCTCTGTTGATCTCATGGGATCAAAATGACTTACTTTCTTGTCTTCTTCCTCACCCCCAGAAGGCACTGTCGACCCGTCCATCATCCTTCAATATTTCTTCACAGCTTTTGGCGGATTTTCTACATCATTCCCTTTTCATTAGGTCCGGTGGTGGTTTCTCTCTCAAGGGGATATCGCAGAAGGGTAAATCCCCCGAGACGGTGAATAAGGGGTTCATGGTTCCATGGGGATCTCCGTAGAGATTTTTTCTGGTCTCCCTTGTCGAAGAGGATAAAGACCCCTGCTCTTGGCCGTCCACATTTGGTAACAGGTCACCAATCCTCGGTGATCTGGCAGGGTCCTTCTCGAAGAAAACTCTCTCTCGGAAGAAGAGGGGCAGGTCGGTGGAGGTCTCTAGACTGGTCACTCGTTCTAAATCCAAAGATGCAGGGAGGTTTTTTCCCCTTTCTAACGTAGGTATTACCGGCCAAATGGGCAGTTTAACATTTCGGTAATGTTTTCCTTGATTATTTGGAATTCCTGGGGAATGTGGATGCCGGAAAAATGTTCTTTCATTGCATATGAGGCTAGGAATTATAACGCCTCTTTGGTTTTCATCCTGGATCCCAAGAAGAATCCAAACAAGATTTCTTCTTTTTCCAGGAGTATGGGTTTTACGATGTACATGCATGGTTACACAGAAAATTCAAACATTTGGATATGCTTGAATATTAGTCTCCATGTGGATTTGGTAAACCTTAGGAAGCAATGTATTAACACCAAAATCTCACTGGGCGGTGTGGTTCTTTTATTCTCCTTTGTCTATGCTAGTTGTAACACCTCCTGCAGAATCACATTGTTGGACTTTCTGGCATCGTTCGAAGAAGGAGGGTTACCGTGGTTTGTGGGAGGGGACTTCAACTCCATTGTGGATATTTCAGAGAAACGGGGTGGGTCGACTATCTTCAACATCAACATGCAATAGTTTCATAATTTCCTAGGGTTGAAGGGCCTTATGGATATGGGATTTTCGGGTAATAAGTACACATGGTGTAATAACCATAGAGGGCCCAATTGCATCTCTTTCCACCTTGATAGATGCTTGTCAAACCTCCAAAGCTTGGATTCCTATGGCCAGGCATCAGTCACTCACATGTTTCGCTCTCTTTCTAATCATGCTCCTCTTCTTGTGAATCTCAAGCAGGTTATAGACACGAGTAATTCTTTCTTCTACTCTTCCAATTAGCATAGAGCTGAGCACTTCAAAGAGATAGTGAGATCTTCTTGGAGATGACCAGAGGTGTGGGTTTTGGGGTGTCACCCCAAAAATATTTAGATAAAATAATGAATAGGATGATAAATATAAGAAAATTGAAGATATGCATACATGATTAGCATCTCTAGAAGAAAAACTTAATTGGAAGTCATATTTGTTAGAAAATGTTATGAGAAGGAATCAAAGAAAAGAAACCCCACAAAAAAAACCACTACATGCAGATTCCCCCACCCCCACTGGCTTGGAGACAAATATTCCCTTCAAAGGTTTTATTAGAAGAGTTAATCAATATTGTCATAATTATTTATGTGAAATGTGAATCAAGGAGAAACTGATTCCTTTCCTATACTGATATTCTACATGGTGAAAATTATTGTGATTTATATTTATCAAAACCCACCCATCAACTTTTTTTGTGGGTTAATATGTACAATATCTAAGGGGATATTCTACACAAATACAACTTCTAATAGTTCATGTGAGAGTGGGTATTTACATAGATCATAATCTGATCACTAATATACATATTCCAATTAATGATTCCGATATTCATACAGTCAAGAAATCTATTGGAACTTTCATAGCTTGGATGTTAGATCTTGTAAAAATACATATCAATAAGTACGTATTCATTTCCAATTTACTTTTTATGTAAAAACTTAATTAATTAAAAAAATCCTAAACCCATGAATGATTTTACAAACATATAATGGGAAAAGGTTGAAGTGGAAGGTCGAATTAAAATGATCTAAAGGACCAACCAACCAATTAAAAAGATCTTTACAAAGTACCTTTTCCCACCCATTCATATTTTGTATTTAATAACATTAAAGGTTCATGAAGATTCAACGTTAGTAAGTGCTGATACGGCCACAATTGATTTTTAAGAACAAATGTATAGAGAGTCCATTACAGACTATATTGGTCTTGAGAATGTAAATGAAATAATCAGTCATGAAAGGCTAGGAGTCTTAGTTTTAAATCTTTACATGAGGTGTGTTTTCATTATTTTTTTGTCCAATAGCCGATCTTCTATGTTAATTATGACTAAATACTATTCATAATTTTTACAGGCGTATATATCAACACTATTTGAATGGAAAAACCTTTTAACTAAAATTTGGACTCATTTGTCCTTACATCACTTATAAAAAACTATTCTCATTGGAACCAAAGCAATATGAAGTAATAGTGAAAAAATGGACATAATATTTTAAAGAAAAAAAATAGATGGAAGACTCTTCATAATACCCATGATGCTGGGGGTAAAAATCAACAATTTAATCATATCAAATATATTTTTATTCATTTAATAACTTATTCCATTTTTAGGCAGCATTGGTTACTCATTGTGGTCGATTTGGATAGTCCCATGATTTAATTCTGGGATTCAAGGCATGGATACCTAATAAACGAACAAAAAATTATGAAGTTTATAAATTTTTAATACACAACATGCAACATTTTACAAATAAACTTTGATTTTCAGCTTTTATGTTATATTTTAATGAAAATTCTATTATGATAGATTAGTGTTTAAATATATTCAAATCATGGCATGAGGATAGTCCATGAGCACAAAAATCCCATCGACTTTTAAAAATGGATAAGTATTAGGGTATGTATAATAACATTCCACTATCAAAACATATATCAAAACAAATTGCTTATTTTTCTCAATGTTTATGAAATGTCCATAACAAACTAATGGCCAAGATTGTGTTATTATATTTGAAAATTTATGAAAGATAACATATTCCATCAATAAACTAATATCCTAAAAGAGGTATTTCTGATGATAATTACAATTTCATTTAAAAAATTTGTTAAACCTTTTTTATTTATATTTTTATTTTATTACGAGGAGTTTATTAAGTCCTCACATTTATAAGAGGAAATAGATTTGTTTAGAAATTGATGGAAATGATACACGATGTCAGATTTTATATAGACATCATGATGATGTGACATGGAGATCATGCACTCAATAAGGCTGATTCACTCATGATGATTAAATTTTCTTTTTCTTCTACAATGAATTCAATGTTCTAGGTTATTAAACAGAAATATTGTTAGATAACCACAAATTATGTATTAATTGTAGAATAAAAAGGCACATTGTGATGTGTAGGAGTCAACCGCATCTCAATCTGATATAAGGTATGTATAGTACGACTCGAAGTGTATGTTTTTAGTTTATAATTTAATCTTTAGTTAAAAACACACATCATATACTCAAAACCAATAAAATAAATTCATATTATTTTTTACTTTTGGAAAACGATAATTAAATAATTTTGTGACTTGTAGGAATCAAAAGATCATCAATATAATGCACAATGTGACTAATAAGATTAAAAGTGTGTGTTTTTAGTTTAAAAATGATATTTTAGTTAAAACACACATCAAAATCTGAAAACTAAGAAAACTCATTTATATTGTTTTGATAATTTAAGAAAATGTTCCATAAGTCATTTGTGACATGTAGAAATTATCCACATATCAATTTGATACATTGTGTGCCCAGTATAACTCAAAGTGTCTGCTATCATTATAAAATTGGAATTTTAGTTTAAAACCTATGTCACCCAATAAAAATCAAGAAAACATGCTCATATTGTCTTCATACTTTTGGGGGAAAAAAATTCAAAAGTCATTTATGACATATAGGAACCATTATCACATCAAACCGACTCATGACATGAATAGTATGATTCCAATCAAGTGCTTTTAGTTTTAATTGACATTTTAGTAAAAAAACATCTGACATATTCAAAACTGAGTAAATACATTCATATGGTTTTGATAGTTTAGGAAAATGATCCTTAATTAATTTTTGACATGTAGAAATCAATGTCATGTCAATACGATGAACCACGTGAATGATATGACTCAAAGTGTTTATTTTTAATTAAAATTGACATTTTAGTTCAAAACACACATCACATAATCAAAACTTATAAAAAAACTTCATATTGTTTTGATACTTTAGGAAAATGATCTATAAGTCATTTACGATGTGTAGGAATTATCCACATATCAATCTGATTCACGATGTTCCCAATATGACTCGAACTATGTTTTTTGAGTTTAAAAATGACATTTTAGTTCAAAATGTGTTTCTATCACTTAAAACCAAGAATCCATGATTATATTGTCTTAGTAATTCTATAAATGGTTTAAAATTTATTATTCATGTTTAGTAATTAGTCAAATTTCAAACCAACACATCATGTGACCAATATGTCTAAAATGTGTGTTTGCTGTTTAAATTGATATTTTTGTAAAAGAGACATGTGACATACTCAAAACTGAGAAAAAAACATTAGGATTATTTTTATACTTTAGGAAAATGATCCATAAGTCATTTTGGATGCGTATGACTCAACCAAACTTTAATCTGATGTACAGTGTGACCAGTATGACTCTAAGTGTTTTTTTAAACTGAAATTTTAGTTCAAAACAATAGTCACATACTCAAACCCAATAAAAAACATTGAGAGGGTTTTGATACTTTATAAAAACTGTCCATTAGTCATTTATGACATATAATAATTAGCGACATCTCAACCTGATACACAGTGTGCCCGATATGACTCAAACGGTGTGTTATCAGTTTAAAATTTACATTTTAGATTAAAACCTGTGTCACTCACTAAAAATCAAGAAAGCACACTTGAATAGTCTTGACACATTAGGTAAATGATTCTTAAGTTGTTCTTTGATATCTAAGAATTATTTTCATGTCAAACTGAAAGACGTTGTGACTGGTATGACTCAAAGTACACATTTTTAGTTTAAATTGATATTTAAATAAAAAAGGTACACAAAATACTCAAATATAAGAAAACATATTCATAATGTTTTGATTATTTTGGAAAATTATCATTAATTAATTTTAATTTTCAGTAATCAAACTCACATCAATATTACACACAATGTGATTAGTACGACACAAAGTGTTTTTTTATTTAAAATTGATATTTTAGTTCAAAACACAAGTCACCTACCCCAAATTGAGAAAAACATTAATATTGTTTTGATACTTTAGAGAAATTATCCATAAATTATTTTTGATGTTTAGGAATCATCTGAACCTCAATCTGATACATGTTATTTCTAGTATGACTCAGACTATGAGTTATCAGTTTAAAATTGACATTTTAGTTTTAATCCTATGTCACTCACTGAAAATAATAAAACATGCTCATATTGTCTTGATACTTTAGGAAAATGATTCATAAGTCATTTTTTATTCATAGGAATTAGTATCACATAAAACCAAAACATGATATAACTAGTATGACTTAAAGTACATGTTTTAAAATTTAATCGACATAGTAAAAAAGACACGAGACTAACCCAAACCAAAAAATGACTCAGATTGTTTTGATACTTTAGGAAAATGATCCTTAATTCATTTTTTATGTGTAGGAATCAACTGCACATCAATCTAATTCACATTGCGACAAGTATGACTCAAATTATGTCTTTTTATTTGAAATTGACATTTTTGTTCAAGACACATGCCACATAATCAAAACTGAAAAACTCATTCATATTGTTTTGATAATTTAAGATAATGATCTATGAGTAATTTTTTAACTGTAAGAATTAACCTCATATCAATCCAATACAAATTATTCTAGATATGATTCAAATGGTGTTATTTGAGTTTAAAAATGAAATTTTAGTTTAAAACATGTTTCACTCACTAAAAATAGAGAAAACACACTTATATTGTCTCGATACGTTATAAAAATGATTTATAAGTCATTTTTGATGTGTAGGAATCATTCCCACATCAAACCGACACACGATGTGATTGATATGAGTCAAAGTGTACTTTTCTGTTTAAACTGATATTTTAGTAAGAAAGACATACAACATAATAAAAACTGATTAAACACATTCATAAAGTTTTAATACTTTAGGAAAATGATCCTTAATTCATTTATAAATGTATAAATCAATCATATGTCAATCTAATGCACGGTGTGACTGGTATGAATGAAAGAGTGTCTTTATTTAAAATTGACATTTTATGTCAAAACATAAGCTACATACTCAAAACTGAGAAAATAAATTCCAAATGTTGTTATACTTTAGGAAAATAATACCTAAATCATTTTTGATGTATAGAAATTGGTCGCACCTCAATCCAATATACAGTGCTCCTGGTATGACTCAAATTTTGTTTTTTGAATTTAAAAATGACATTTTAGTTCAAAGAACACATGCAATACAAAAAAAATTATTAAAAACATTAATATTCCTTTGATACTTTATAGAAACAATAAAAAACTAATTTATGATATATAGTTTATTTATTTGTATTATTACTAATATAATAATTGTTTTTTATACATGTGGATTATGTTGCTCAAATTTTGGTGGTTTGTCTGACAACTCATTCCTTGATTGAGATTTTTTGAGAGGGGTATGATTCCAAAGATAATGAAACCATTAAATTTTTTTGAATGATGGTGTAAAATTGTACTCTCTAATGTAATTAAACAAAACAATGTTTGAAATTTCAATAATATTGTGTTTTTATTTTATTTGTGATGGAATTTTTATTTCAATCAAATTATAAATTTTCCATATACCTGTATATCCTGATGCAATGTGGTGTAATTAGAATAACACATTGAAATAGTACAGACTTTAATAGTGCTATTTATAGCACTGATAAAGGTCATGTTTATCAATGTTTTTCTATCAATATAAAAGGGGCCCCTTTCAATGGCGCTTAGGATAATAATATTTTTTTTCATAGTTAAGGTATTTTTCTAGCATTTTATTTAGCCTAATTGATAATAGTTAAAAATTTTACCTTCTTAAAATAAAAAATATATGTTGAGAAATAAATCGATTAGAGTTTCATAGAAAAATAAAGATCAGAATAATTACAAATGGAGGGTGGGAGAGACACCTCTATTTATAGCTTTTGCTGGCTAGGAGGCATGGACCCCATTCACAGATACATTGTAATAATTTTTGAGGAATCATGAACGAGGTTCACCCTTCCTCAGCCGTGCCAAGGAAGTGTCTATGGGGTTCATGCTTTCTTAGGGTAAAAAGGAGAAGCGTGAATCCAATTTACACTTCTTAGAGAACACTACTAGAAAAATAACCTATAGCCACAATTTAGTTGGTCTGTGGCTATAGGTTAAGATATAGCCACGATTATTAGAAAACCATAGTTTTATAATAGTTAAATCCATGGTAAAAAAGATCCCGTGGAAACAGTGATTCCCCCCTCATCACGACTCATCTCCCTTATCGTGACTCATCTCCCACCCGCAATCCCCTCCCTCGTTGCGACTCATCTCATCTCCCACCCGTAATCCCCTCCCTCATCGTGACTCATCTCCCACCCTCGAAACCATCTTCCCTCGTCATCGACCGATCGATTCTCCCTCGACTGATCCTCACTAGATTATCCATTTGGTTCCTCCATCCCTTGCGCAATCCCTCCCATCTCATTCATCGCGCGCCCTTCTCCTCCACTTCCATAGTCTGGCTTTCCTCCTCCAATCGGTGCGTCGGCCAAACCGACACCTTCCACGAGTGGGATCCATGCGAGTTGACCCCTAAAATTTATGTAAGGTTACTGCAGTTACTCCTTCACGAAAGCTGCTTTCCAAATAAATTCATACTATCTCCAGTGATCGTTCGGCCATACCTCTACAGTCGATGGTGATTTTCAAGGTTCTTCCCCCTACTACGAACGTTTCAATTTCTAAAAATAAATTTATTTCATATTAATAACTGTGTTCATGTTTTTCTGTATAGGTATTTCTTTTCCAGTATTACTCACACTGCTATTCAATTCCTAGGGTTTGAATGAGTAAGTATGCTGAATTAAACCTTATTGTATTTTGTTTACACATAGGTCAATAATTTTCTTATTGTGTTGTGTATACATATTAAGGAGAAAAACATTATTGCATTTTTTGTTTAGATTTGATATTGATCATATTACTATATTTATACACTGAGTGTATTTTTCGCCAACAACAACCACTTATGTTGGTGAATTCCCCTGTTTTCTAGTATTACTGATCACAGATATCAATACCTTTTTGTTGCATTAGATCATCATAACAAATATTTATATGATATATTCTAATTTTAGACCCATGAAAGTGATTCATTTTTCATTAATTAATCAATTTGAAACATACTCACTGATTCTGATTATCATGGGTCCAAATTTTTCTCTCATGAAAATGATATACAGTTCCATTATTTTTCTTATTGTGAATGGTATTTATGGAAACATTAATTTATGTCCTGATGAACATATAATTTCATGCCCATTTTCTTCTAAATTTCCTGGTCTCTTGATGCTAAAGGATGCAAGGAGTTGGCCTTCAATTGCGCCATTACCATCATATGGAAGAGGGAGAGAGCGTCCCAAAGAGAGGTTCATGAGCTTTATCCATGCAATCAAAGTTGAGGACATGATAATTATTGGTGAGTACAGATAGAATCCCTGAAATTGAAATTTCCTTAAGATCAAATAATGTTAGGAAATCATTTTATTCTCATATTTGATCATTATTTGAACAAGATATCTTTACTACACCATAAATGAAAAAATATAAACCATTGTATAATTCTTTGGGGTGGGGTTTAGGGTAAATAAATATATTCAAGTATCACTTAACCCTACCCTTGAATTTTAGTCAACTGTTTGGTGGGTATCATCATCATCCCTTCTATATGGTGTGTTATTCACGAATAAGGGTACATCTTGTACACTTAGTTAAGGATGAGTGATAAAGTGAAAAATATAAGTGGTGTTTGTTCAATTTCTCAAACAGTTAATCACAAGAAATAAGTGTTGTAAATAGTTTCAGATTTGTTCTCAAACAGAGCCTTAAATAAGCAACACAGAAATATTTTTCAGTAAGTAATCTAGAAATACTTATACAGAAGCATGTATCATAGGTGGTAAGTACTGGAAGTGATTTTCAATATGTTTTACCAAACTCAATTTAAATGGGATGTCATATATTTGATTTTAACACATGATGATGCATCAAAAATGTGTTCTTGTCAAATCTTTCAACTACCTTCTCTCCTCCCAGATTTAGGTTAATTACCTTTTTGAGTTTTAGGTGAGAATGGGACAATTTATGGGCAGGTAGATGATGTTTGGTGGAACATATGGAGGCAAAGAACATTGCAATCCACTAGACCTCATCTTATTGAATTCATGCATTCTCAGGAAATCATCATTTCATATGTGACATTTCAGAAAGAAATGATGAAAATCATCTTGGGGATTCATATAGATCAAGAAAATTGAGGTAATATGAAGATCAAATAAATAAATTTGATCATCCATTGAAATAATGTTTTTCCATATCGTCCATATTAAAATAAATTTTGATGACAAGATGAAGTTATTTCTAAACATGTTAAGATAGCTAGGTGAAAGGAATTTTTCCATCTATAACTCCAAAGAATTTATCAAATTTATTCCTCCTGGAAACATGCATGTCCTTGCTACAATAAAGCTTATATTTTCTCCAACTAATGGATTGTCTTGAGAAAGATTCATAATGCTCGAAAATCCCCTTGATGAAATAAAGTGATCGGTCATCATTTTGACAAAAAATGAGAATTTCATCAACATAAAACAAGTGGGTGGGTGCTCTTATCTTTCTATTGGCCTTAACTGGTGATAAATCCCCAAAATCTGTAGCTTTTAGGAGGCATTTTATATGTTAATCCCTGATAATTCCAAATAAAAAAGTTGAGGGAGGATCCCCTATCTCACCCATTATGTATGACCGAAATATCTTTTTTGAGACCCACTAATAATGAAAGAGAGTCTTGATCTATAGATAAGGTCTTGAATAAGCTTAATAAATATGGTTGAGAAACCAAAACTGTCAAGTACTTAAAAAGTGAAATCCTAGCTAAGAGTGTCAAAATATTTAGAGATGTCAATATTTAAATCAATATTTATAGGCTTGGATATCCTCTATAATATATTCACACATTCTGAGTTAGTATATAAATAATCCTTCACTTCCATGTATAAGCACCAACTAATTTAGAGAAACAATGGAACTTACAATACCCCCCAAACTTATAATAGTCACCTTAATGATGAGCTTATGAAGATTATTATTCACAATGATAGGCTTATAGTCTCCAACATCAAGGTAATGTTCAACCTTTGGAATGATGGTTATTAATTGAGAGTTGTTACCTAAAGGAAGAAATTATATTTTAAAAAATTATTAACAACCTGTACAAGTTCCAAATGAGTCACATCCCAAAATTGAATTAAGAAGTGATTAGAGAATCTATCAAATTCAACAACACTATCCTTATTATGAGATAAAAGTACCTATTTAATCTCATCCTTAGTAGGTAAGGCAGTGAGAAAGAAATTCTTACTCAAGACTTTCAATATTAAATAGAGGTTCAAAGTGACTGAACAAGACATTGGATATACTCCCCTAATTATTAAGAGTCTCTCTATTCACCTTAATAATGGTGAAATTTTTTATATTCCTTATTTTCTTATTCATGATGTGAAAAAATCGAGGGTTTCTATCACCCTATTTGAATCATATTAAATGAATATACTTTATAAGAATCCTCTTAGGTGTAAGAATGAGCTCGTTAATCTCAAATTTCAGTAGAAATTCCTCACATGAGGGGGTATCAAGTTTAGAAGAACTATTTTTACATTTCAAAATATCATCCACAAACTACTTGATTTACTCATTCAATTTGGTGAATTTATCCCTGGTCTATCCTTTGATAGAATATTTAGTAGCTTTAATATTTAACATGAGCCTTTTTAAAGCATTTCCTTCAAATATCCTCATCCATTTATATTGTACAATTTCCCTACATTCCTTAAAATGGAGCCAAGCATTACTGAATTTAAAAGGGATATCATGTATCATTTCATTAGTGGATAAACAGAATAGAAGTGGGTGGTGATATTAGTAAACATTGTGAAGATCTATACAGGATAAGATAGAATCCATATCATGTCCATTAAGGTAAATAAAGGCCTTATCAATCCTAATAGACTGCCTTCTATTAACAGTGTATCTGGTCCAGGTGAACTCAGCTCCTTAAGAATAAATTTCATAAAAGATTCCATGATCAATTAATCTCTAAAAGTATATGTCTACGACATGAAAAAAATTATATAGCTTTATTTCATCAAGACTAAGAATTGAATTAAATTTTCCTAATAGTAACCAATTACAAGATGGAGGCACTACTGTAGAGACTACTTTTGGGAAGACTATCTTTGCTTCTTTTTTATCGGATGGATTGTTCATTTTTGTCACCCCTTTTTTAAAATTATTTATTATTCCTCTAGATTCCATGCATTATTTCTTTTTTCACCATTGGTGTTGCAACTTTTTTTATGCTGATTTGGTTCTATGCATACAGTATTAGCGGCAATCCATGCTATCATTTTGGGAAATTGGTGCTCAATATGTTCGAATTGATTGGAGTCTAACAATATAGAACTTTTTTATTTTTTGGTTGCTCTAAATTCTGAAATATCTATCCTATATAATCCCATTCTCCTTTTCTCTAGGTAAGGTGCTTTGATCATTAGTAAATTCTGAGAAAGTTCTATAGAACTTCTTGTTTTGTTTTTCAAATTTTTCTCATGTGTGGACCCCTCTTTGGTTCTTCCAATTTTGGCATCTGGCTTCTATATGGATCTTGAGTCGGTTAGTAATACTTCTTCCACATTCAATTATCAAAGAGTTAAATGAGTTTTGCATGTTATTATAAAACCATACGTTGGAAATCATATCCATGTAGCTTCTCACATATTACAACCACTCATTAGTTGAAAAATCATGTAACATCAGTGGACTTTTCTAGGAGATCATATTTCTTATCTTCCTTGTCTAGTTCTTATGTAAAGTTAGATGATTCTGTTGTCGCTGATGCATACATTGATCTCTTGACAATTTCATTATCCAATTCCTTTCTTGGTATGGATTCAAATGATCCTCCTAGAACATTGGCAACCATGAAATTTATTGGTTCTACATTTTCCAATGTAAGAACTAGATTTCATAAAAAAACATGATATATGTGCTTTTACATGGAGAAGAAAACTTCTGTTTCATTTGAGCATCGTTACAGATAGCTGTCCTGGAAGATGACAGTGATGGTTTATCATTCATGCCAATGATCCAATTTTCTGAATGGCTGGATGAGTTCTCGTGTCATCTATTTTCTTTACTTCTACACTTGGAACAAAACAGTATTATGTAAGTGTTTATGCCTCTTTTTTTTCTATCCCTTTTTTCAACCATTCATGTACTATTCTAATATTTATTTATGAATTTTCTAGTTATTAAGTAGTTTATGGTATTGCAAAAGTTAAGGTCTACACTCTTAATCGGTTTTAGGAATGTTCCTGATTGAGGATGGTCCCTATTATTTTTTCATGCTGAAAATCCTGCTTGGAAAGCTGTCTCAAAGTATCTATAGTCAGGTATGTCCTATAATTGAAGGTTGTTCAATCTAGTAGCTTCAAGAATCCATTTTCTTCATTTTTTAAGATGATTTAATCTTTGTAAAATCTGTATAATTACCTAAAGCATGTAAAATGTGTCCTTTTTTCTGCCTACAGTTAACACACCGATCACATATATATAAGAAGTCGTTATATCTCATTTTTTCCACTATTTTCTTATAGGTGGTTTCTTATGATGAGTTCGGTTCTATCCACCACCATCGATGAAAATGCGTTCAACATCATATTAGGGTAATATTTATTCTGTTTTTATTCTTTGGCCTAATTTTAATTAGGGCAGTTGTGATTTTTGGGTTCCTTATATTTTTTGCAGTGCGTTTTTGTATTTCGTTGAGGTGGATTCGAGTCATCGTTGACGAAGGCTTACATGTGTATGAATAGGTAGGCATATGCATATATAAGTTGCCACTTTATATATATTCACTCATGGCAGTATGAATATATATATTGGGGCTAGGTGTGCTTATATATGGATATGAAAAATGCATACATGTGTAAGTGTAAAGGGGTATATGCAATTATAAATATATATATAAGGACCACCTTGTGTGTATTTGTCCCTGAAAATATCTACATAGGGTCTAGGTGTCCTTATATATATGTGAAGTTTCATATACGTGAAAGTGGAAAAAAGGAAGATTCAAGTTGTCGTCTTCAAAAGAAAACGCTCCTTGAGGTTGAGGTAGGGTCCCTCTTCTAGCCTATTTAATTCAATAATGTTTTAAATTGAATTTAGTTGCCTTCTTAATTCTGAATGTTTATATTAAATTGAAATTCTTGAATAAGTGTTATTTAAGATAATTGTTTCGTTTGATAAATAAGTCATGGTTTTGTAATAAAACCCCTCCAACAGAGGTGCGCTGTCTGCAAAAACTCACAGTGGTATACCTTGATTAACATTATTGCATTGATATTTTCCTTATACTTGATTTCGTTGTTAGTCATAAAGCACACATCGTACTTGACCCTTTTTATATCCCTGTAGGGGGTTTCCCTCTTTTTATTAAAATGGTTGTTTGAACTAAGACACTCTTTAAGTGCCGTTAGACTTTTATGATGGGTCCCATGTTGTGTGACCATGTCACATGGCATGTGATATTTAAATCCAACCAAAAGCCCAGTTTCATAGCCTAGGGGTCCTACAGTACCAGTAATGTCAGATTACATGTTATGTAACCTGTGATTTTCCTGATCCCATGGGGTATTAATTCCTCTAGGTATTCCTACACATTGGTAGATCTCAAAACCTCATCGAATTAGGTATATCAGGGGTCATCAAATCCTCTAGTCATCACAGATTAGTATTCATTTCTTTAAATATTATGAGAAAAAAATCCTCTCATGCCATCCATATCATCCTATTTGAAACTAAGTGGAAGATGTTGCCCTGCGGATGTCGCTGGACTGGGCCAACACGCTGCGGTCACACCGCGGTCACGCCGTGGTCACGCTGCGGTCACGCCGCGGTCACGCCGCGGTCACGCAGCGGTCACGCCGCGGTCATGCCACGGTCACGCCGCGGTAATACCGTGATTTGGCCCTGCTCCAGCCACATCCAACCCACACCAGGCCCCTTCCACATTCATTTCATCCCACTGCCACCAGCATTCCAGCCTGCAACAACCCCCCTTCCACCTTTGAATCAGCCGGCACCATCCCCCCAGCACCTGCAACTAGCCCCATTCAACCTGCATTCGAGCCCTCACCGAATTAGGTATATCAGGGGTTATCCAATCCTCTAGTCATCACAAATTAGCATTCATTTCTTTAAATATTCTGAGAAAACATCCTCTCATGCCATCCATATCATCCTATTTGAAACTAAGTGGAAGATGTTGCACCGCTGATGTTGTAGGACCGTGCCAACACGCTACGGTCAAGCAACGGTCACGCCGCGGTCACGCCACTATCACACCGCAGTAATGCCGTGATTTGCCCCTACTCCAGCCACATCCAGCCCACACCAGACCCCTTCCACCTTCATTTCATCCAACTTCCACCAGCATTCCAGCCCACAACAGCCCCCCTGCCACCTTCGAATCATCCCGTACCATCCCCCCAACACCTTCAACCAGCCCCCTTCCACCAGCATTCAATCCCTCACCGAATTAGGTATATCAGGGGTCATCCAATCCTCTAGTCATCACAGATTAGCATTCATTTCTTTAAATATTCTGAGAAAACATACTCTCATGACATCAATATCATTCTATTTGAAACTAAGTGGAAGATGCTACCCCGCAGATGTCACTGGAACGGACCAACACGCTGCGGTCATGCCGCGATCATGTCGCGGTCACCCCCAGCCAAACACTCATTCCAACCCTCTACCACCTTGCAAAACACTCATCCCAGCCCCGTAGCCAACATCAACCAACCAAACCAACATCCCTATCGAAACAAAGCCTAGAGTGAAAGACCTCTAGACAACCATGCCAACTAATTTACACTACACCAACACCTACTTGTACAAGAACCCTAAACCGCACCAGATCCAACCAGAATAAGCACCTATAGTAAACATAACACCCAAAATATTAGCTAGAAACCAAATCATCCCCAGACCACCATCTGGCCCCATCCATCACCATCTGAGCACCTTGCATCAAAGTGGACCACCCCATAATAGAAATTCTAAAAAACCAGCAGTCAACTAGTACCATCCATCCGAAGTGCCCCGTATCACCCACGCCTAACCCATCATACAACCTAAAGAATCCCCAAGAAGTCCTAGATCCAAATGTGAGCTAATACCCATCCTGGATCCAACACCTCTAGACCCACCAAGTGGTCAACATGCATCCACCCTAGAAAGAGAACCCCCCATCTACTAGAAACATGCTTCTCAACCTGCAGCATCCAACATCTCAAGGGAATTTTAGAACATCCACCATAGAAATCCCTACACTATCAACAACCAGAATACACAATATGGGGAAACCGAGCACAAGCCAACTGGAATTACTCCAAACCACCACCTAAAGACCCACCCCAAACTATATCCACCACACTAGACAATCGATAGAACCTGAAGCCTACAATAGTAATCCAACACAAAGAAGAAACACCAGAAAGCCAACTCATATGCACCCAAAAAATGTTGCCAACCATAGCAGAAATCACAATCCAACCAGCACCATGCACCATGTAAGTGTATCCTGTACTACACAATGTAGAAAAATCCAAACAGCAACACCCCCAACTGAAACCTATCTTCAAAGGTTCTATAATTCTAAACAGCAACACAAAACTCACAACTGCACCTCCTAAATCCTCCAAAAGAAACCTATAACCCCACTATGAGAATATCTGTAAGTCTCTATTGGATAAACCCAGCATCTCCCAGCCACAACCTTAAGAAGCATCCAAATTAGGGGGGGGGCTGCTATCCAGGGGGTCCGGGGGGGGGGGGGGGCTGCGGGTTTCTGTCTAGGGGGCTGCTGTCCAGGGGGGACCAGGGGGGCTGCTGTCTAGGGGGTCCAAGTGGGGGCTGTGGGTTTCTGTCTAGGGGGGCTGCTGTCCAGGGGGGTCCGGGGGGGGTGTTGTCCAGGGGGGTCCAGGGGGGGCTGCGGGTTTCTGTCCAGGGGGGCTGCTGTCTAGGGAGGGCTACGAGTTTCTATCCAGGGGCTGTTGTCCGGGGGGGGGGGCTTCTATCCAGGGGGTCCAGCTTGGGAGTGAACTATTCTTATTTATTGAGTTATATTCTTTGTGAATATTCTAAGATGTTTTGTTTTACCATAATTTTAGGGGATGAGCACTACTATGTTCTACCTTTTGTTGTAGGTACTTTTGAGCTGGTTCCAGACTTCTTTGATAGTTTTTCTTATAGGGAGACTCATGTAAGTGAAGTTATGTGTTTTTTTATATTTGGATTTGTTTAATTCTTATTATGTAAGTAGCTTTCATGTATAATTTCATTTGGAGGGGACTGGAAGGGGGTGAAAGTGGGGGCTGGTAGGGGGTGCAAGTGGGGCTGGCAGGGGCAGGGGGGAGGGGAAACAGGCGGGGTGGGGGTGGAGGGGGGTAGGACTGGGGGTCCGGGGGGGTCCAGGGTTTGTCCAGGAGGGTGGGGGGGGGGCTATCCAGGGGAGTGGAGATCTGGGCTATCCAGGGGGATCTATCCAGGGTCTGGGGGGTGTCCAGGGTATGGGGGGGTGTCCAGGAGGGTGGGGGTGGCTGTCCAGGGGATTGGAGGTCTATGTTGTCCAGGGGGATCTGTCCAGTGTCTGGGGGGGGTGTGCAGGGTCTGGGTGGGGGGGGGGGTGTCCAGGGTCTGGGGGGGGATGTCTAGGGTTTGGGGGGGGGGGGTGTCCAGGGTCTGTCCAGGAGGGGGGCTTTGTAGGGGGGCTGTCCAGGGGGGAGGGGCTATCCAGGGGAGGGGGGTTTATGTATGGTGGTGGAGTCTAAGAGGGAGGGGTCTTCAAGGGGGGTCTGTTCGGGGGGGGGGGGGTGCAAGGGGAGTCCAGCAGGGGGGGCTGTCCGGGGGGGAGGGGGGTCTATTCAGGGGGGTGAGTGGGGTCTATCCAGGGTGGGAAGGGGGCTACAAAGGGAGGGGTTCATGGGGGGATTTAAGGTGCAGGTGGGGTGCAAGGGGGAGAGTGGGGGGGATTTACAGGGGCAGTGGGGAGGATGCAAGGTCCCAGCACCGGCTGAACGGTGCTGGTTTTTTTACAAAATGTGTAGGCCTATAGCCACAATTTTAAACCATAGCTATAGGTCTACAGCCACAGTTCCTAACCACGACTCTATGTATATAGCCACGGTTGCAACCGTGTCTCTAAGAGATGAGTGCTTTCAGCCTATGCCACGGGTTGAAAACTGTGGCTTTAGGGTGGTTTCCAAGGTTTGAACTGTGGCTATAGGGCTATAGCCACGGTTCAAACCATGGCTAAAGAGCTATATCCATAGTTGGGAACCGTGGCTATAGGTTTTACCCTATTGCCATGCCAATACCATCCACGGTTGTGGGAACCGTGGCTATAACTTATAGCCACCGTTTTTGGGCCTATAGCCACGGTTTTAAACCGTGGTTATAGCTTGATTTTGTAGTAGTGGAAATTGAGAAAAGTAAATGGGGTTTCACGCCTCCCCATAACCCTTTTTTTAAATACATTAAACCATAACTTATTTATTTATTTTTTAAATTGTAAATCCCCTTATCAAATCCCCTTTTTAGCCACCACCACTCATTTCCTCTACACCCCAACTATAAGCTCTGTGGAGGGATTATGTGCAAAGTGGTGAGACATGATGTCAGAAAACCTCTCCCTATTTGATTCTTTTAACCCCCCCATATGAATATTTCACCTGATGGATCAATATAGTGTGTCAATGTCAACCCCATAGTGGATATCCATAGGTGATGGTGGAAATGACATATGTCAAATAATGCTCGAGTTCTTGATTGAAATGATGTGTTGAGAGGTGTTTGTCTTGGAATTTGATGGTGCCACTTGGGAGGAATATGGTGTGAGGTAACTTGGAGGTAGTAGGGGTGGAATAAGGCATTCGAAATCATGAAGATATTGGTAGATATTGTTGGTGATAGTGATAGGGGAATCAACTAGGGTTTTCGAAGGGAAAAGATGCTTTGATTTTTTCCAACCAGTAAATTTATTGGGTTTTGAAGAATAATATACCTTATTGTGGTGGTTAAGGGGAAAATATCCCCTAAGTTGATCCCCCTTGGTGTTTTATCACGTATGGTCCTAAGTGAGAATGGGTAGTGTTGGAAAAACTTGTATGATAGTTTATCCTTATCCAGAGGCTGGGTGGCATGAGCGGGGTGTGTACACTAGTTTGACCAGACTCAAGGGCATGTTGACTAACTAAAAGACTATCCTTACCTAGGATACTCTAAGAGAATGCGTTCTAGGCCTCTTTAGGGTGTTCTACTCATATGGGTGGCTAGATATTTTGGTTGGGTGGGGGAAATATGTCCTTTTGTTGGGTCCACACTTACCCAAATCATCAATTGGGTGGGGTCACATGGGGTTTCACATGTCATTACCTTGGCCTCTTTTAGGTGGAAAAAAACATTGGAGTACTTGTTATCCTCCAACATGAAACACTATGTGGTGCACCTGAGCCCTTCACATTGATCAATACAATATCCTCCGAGCATTTTCACATTTTTATCCTGGGTTTCATAATAAGAAAAATGATTATTCCATTATGAGAATTCTTAGTCATAGATTACATCACAAAAATCCTTTTAACCACTTTAGTCCTTTTAAAAAATGTTTTTTTTATTTATTTACCTCTATAGGGTCGACAATAGTGATTGTGTGAGATAGTCAAAGTGGACACGAGGTTTGGTACTCCTGTGGTGATGTGTGGATGATAATAAAATAACCCTATATATTTTTAGAGTCTGATACCACATTAAGGATTTGAGAAAAGTTTCCTCTATACTGAGCAAGGGGTTGGGTAGTCCCTTGATAAAAAAATTTACAACACGGGGTGGGTCTCACAATATAGATTTAAAGAGATGAAGTTGTTTCATAAATCTTATAAAAAATGTGTTCTCTCACATCTAGTGATATATCAATCATTCCTATCTACTGATAAGATGTGATCTTTATGTAGCTAGGATATGAAGAATAAGAGCCCATATAGTTGTGCTCTAGTCTGTATATCTATTTGGTGGGGTTTTTTAAGATAACATGTAGAAAAAAAATTCTATTCATTTTTTCCTTATATGTTGATGATATTGGCACTGCTATAAGGGTTGAGTTGCAAAATCTCAATGTTCAGACTAGGGTCTTGGGATTCTATTGATTAGTATGAAATAAATAGGTAAGGGAAATCCCTTAAGTGAATTAGAGTAACTCCCCCATGGGATGTGGTGAAGGTCCCTAAATATTTGGGGATATATTACATTAACTGATATATGATTCATCATCGTGGCATAATCCCTCTATTATATTCAGTCATTCAATGTAGGTTTTTTGTAGTGAGGTGTTATTGTAATATCATCAATTCGACTTACCTCTGCTACAATCAAAATAGGTTGCTAATGACAATTAGCAACAATTGGTAACATAAATAGGAGGGGAAACTATACTCTTAGGTACATATAACAATCAAAACATAATGTAAGTAATATCAAAAGAATTTATTATAATATAACATAAACATAAGATGGATATCACCATTTAATACCAGCTAACTATAAATCTCCACATCATGTTGTTTCAAAATGAACTATAGAACTTTCCATACTAGAAAAACAACATAAATAAGATATATAATGGGAAGATCATATACATCTTGATATAAATTTAAATAAAAGTAATGTTAACATCCGGAAACCAGTATCAAGTCCTAGTCCATTCACATATCCCAAATCGAATCAATATCCACAATCTTAATCATCTGAAGTGGTGGGGAATTTTTTTAACATGGGTTATGAAATATAGAGTATTCATAGATACCCTGGAACATGAGATTAGTGTGAGTAAAACATTTTAGTCCACCACCAATGGTGTCCCAAATAATTTCAATAGATAAAAATGCATGATTGATATGAAGTGTTAATAAATAAATCAATAAATAACATGTCATCCCATAAAAGTATCAACTTCCATACCATATGTAACTATAAATACTTTGGACAGTGCTGGGATGAGATGATATACCCATTATCTGAACTCACCTTAAGGATGAATTATATATCACACTTTTTATAATAATAATAGAGAATGACCTATTACCATTAAGAATTACTAGGTTAATGATGAATCATTACCAAAAATAATCTACATGAATAATCTATAAGTAACATAATGTTACTAGTGAACAAGACATTTCTTAGTGAATATAGCAGAAAAAACCTTCCTAGATGATATATTATATATCCAGATCATTGGTGGATGATAAACCACTGATACAAATTTCATATGGATGACACCAAACCAAGGAAACCTAACCAGGTGGATGATATACCTCTAATGTCACTCTTGATGTGGACGAAAAAAAAATCACATGTTATTATTTACTGTTGATACAATATCTATATGAGGATGTTTCACCACCACTTCCAATCTCTAGGTGGATGATGTACTATTAGTGTTCATCAAAAGTGGTTGATACACCACTGAAATAAAATCTTTAGTGGATGAAATAACACCAAAATAAGTCCTTAAGTGAATAATGTTCCGGTAAAATGTCTTTAATAAAAATATAATACATCACCAATATGAAACCCCAAGTTGATGATATACCCCCAACATGACATTCCAATGTGGATGAGGTTTCGCTTTATCATCAGACTCATGGTGAATAATGGATCACTTCCTCAATTTGGGCGGATTTGATACTACCACATAGTAAGGGTGGATGACGTACCATGACTAAATAACCCTAGATGGACGAGGAACCACTGCATACCAAGTATTGATAAAAAATGAATTATTTATCATTTAAAACAAATAAAAGGAATAAAAAATCATTAAACATATGAGGGGTTATTCTCTCAAGCTAAAACACCACTCAAAGTATCTTGTCTAGGATATATTACCACTATCATAGTTTTATCTTAAGATAATCCTCACTGAGGGATCCATTAGAATACCACACTAGGATTTTATTGTCTATGAATAATCATAGGAAATGATTTTTGGTTTAAAGCCATAGGTTTATATTATAACCCACTGTGAAATTTATCATTGATGATCAATGGTGTCAAATCAAACCACCATTAGATTTATCATGACCTTTCTAGGATCCACTCATACAAACGAGTTATAAAAAAATCAATTTAATTTAAATTTTAGATTATGAAAAAATTTAGCATTAACAATGATTCATATAAAACTTGATAAATTAGTAAATTACATTTAGAAATCATGTAAATACCTACCTGGATCTGGCTAGTATGTCCTCATTAAAAATCACTAGATTTTTTATCCTCAAATAGATGTAACTAATAAATATGGAAAAAACCCTGAAACTAGGCATAACCAATGATAATAGTTATATTATGAGAGGAATGACAAACAAAGGGAAGAGGAGTCATAAAATTAATGGTGATGACCACATCTGGCATATGGGATCTAAATTAGATGATGAATGAAGTTGATTTGGAATAGAATAAGAGGAAAATAAAGAGTGAGAAGGAAGGAATGGATTCTACTATGAAGATAATGAGAAACAATTTTCATTTTAAAGAATTTAATTTATTTAATTAAATAAATTTTAAACTAAAAGTGAATTCTATATGTACCCACTGAATACCCACCAACTAGCTATTAGGTACCATGTACCCATCAGGTACCCACTTTTGGGTCACCGAATACCCAGTGGACCACCTGGAGCCACTTCTTCCATTTATACATCCATTAGGTACATAATAATAGTCTACCGGGTACCTCAAGGTATCTGCAATGGATAAATGTCCCAAAACCAAGACCATTTCATTGAAATGGACCCATAAACCCCTACCGACACATTTAATGACCCTAATAAAGAAAAATACATAAGTTTTGGTTAAAATTAGATTGAAATCACAAATCATATTTTTTTTGGTGTCACAAGTTCTCTATAATTAAGATCTCATCCCCAAGATACACCATTGAGCGTCATCGGGCCACATTGGTTAGAATCTACAGAAATAGTGCCTACATATTGGGATCCCAATCATAAGTCACCTTTTATATATCCCCATGAAACCACTATTACCATTCTATATGGTATATATTTATATATAAATTCTTCTCTCTATGATCTATTATAAGAACTGATCACTCCCTGAATGATGTATCTAGTTCCAGCTCATCCACATTGTTATTAATCATGTGAGATGGGTTGGGAAGATATCTCTAGAGAGCATATACATGGAATAAATTGATTATATAACTATATATATTATTAATTTTTAACTGATATTCCACAATACCAATCCTCTTGATAGCCTAAAACAACCCCATGAACCATGGTGCTAAGTTCCCCTACCTTCGAATATAATGGTGCTGCATCTAAGGAAACACACATAAGAACACCTGTTCACCCACCTCAAACTATATAGGATAGATTCCTTGGACAATTTATAATATATTCTTACTCTAATAGGTCTCTAATTGTATCCTCATCAACTAGATATTCCCTAAGGTATCCTACATGAGACTTGGTTGGAAAACAACTGACTCCCTTACCTATATCCATCACCCAGGTGATCGGAACAACCTATCACAAAAATAGTCAATATAGACCATTTTATCTGATTCATGAGAACTGTTGTTATAGGTGAACTCCATTAGAACAAGTTGAATATACCACAAACTTGTAAAATCAATGATGCATACCTGTAATAATCCCTCTAACACACAAATAGTTCACTTAGACTTCTCATCTATATAAGGATGGTAAGTAGTGATCAAATGAACCTATCTACCAATAACCTTATGAATAACATTCTATAAGAGTTAGGAAAAACATAAATCTTGATCAGAAATGATGCTCTAAGGCACCCCATGGGATGAAAAATCTACGAAACATATACTCTACCTAACTTTTTGATGAAATAAGTCTCCAAAATTGGTAGGAAATGTGTGCAATTCTTCAACCAATACAAGATAACCCATACAACATCAATTCCATGAGAATACCTCAGAAATAATGGCATGAGGTCCATCATCATATTTTCCGAATTCCACTTAGGAATGAATAAATAATAAAGATTACCAGTGGGTTACTAATGCTTACCATTTTCCAATTGAATTGTTAAGCATCAAGAAATTAACCCCTCTATATCCTTCTTTATTCATGACCACCAATTCTTCCTCTTGACGTCATGATATATCATGGTAAGCCCTGGATGAACAACCGTATTGAGGTGTGTGAATCCTATATCAGCTCTCTGTGCATGCTATAAGGGACTATCACATGACCCAAAACATAAAGAACCTCATTAGAATCAAGAGACCAATAAGTTGGTACCTCCCATATATATATATACTACACCTCATAACCAGATAATCTATGTTAGAAAATTGACCCACCTTCACCCTCTCAAGGTGTGAGGAGGAAATAATATTGGATTCTAGGGCCATTCAGCCATAATACTCCTCAACTACAAGGTACATCTCTATAAATAGGCTTACCACTTTCCAATCATTACTAGAAACCTACAACAATTGTTCCTGTGTCTATATAATTAACACATAATCAATGATGATCCATTTCCCAAGGGTGTATTCAATCTCTAAATCAAAAGGTTTCAATTTCTCAACCCACATGATAGACGGGAGGCTTATGTCATTATATGAAAAGATATACTTAAGGATCTTAGAGTTGGTATACATCTTGACCCTCTAAACCAAAAGGTATAGATACAAGAATATCAAGTTGTGAACCACCAGTACCATCTCTAGATCTTGAATTGGGTAGTTCTAGTCATGTGGCCTTAGCTTCTTGGACCCACAAGCGATCACTCACCCACCCTACATCAGAACTGATCCAAGAATAACTCTTGAATTTTTTTAATACAATGTATACTCCTTACTTGGATTAGGCATGGTCTAGAAAAAAACATATTTTAACCTACCTTTTGGAGCATTAATGTACCTATCACATAAATCAGACAATACAAACATTCTTGGGTAGGGCTATCATCAGTGACTCCAGATGAGGGAGTTCTTGGATAAAAATTCTATAGTAACCCGACGATCCTAAGATACTATGAATCTAAGAGATGATCTTGCGACTGTCCTGGAAAACCATAACCATGAAAATCCATAAGTCCATTAATATTCCAACATTATATATTCTGTACCCCAATAATCACACCTCATTGATCTGAAAATTAGACTTCAAGTGCTTGGAATAAAACCGAGTCTCCCTCAATATACTCAGAATGTTCTGTGGATAGTGATCATGGTCCTCTCCCGGATAGGGGTATACTAGAATATCATCAGCAAAGACAAACATTAAAGAGTCTAGATATAGATGGAATACCCTATTTATAAGGTCCATGAACACTATTGGCATGTTTTTTAAACAAAACGACATCACAAGAAACTTATATAGGTTATATATACTCCAAAAATAAGTATATGGAATTTCAAAATCCCTCACTCTCATCAATGACATGAAGAGGCTATAAGTTCTCAACCATAACGTTTTTATCCTTTTGTAATCCATAAAAAAAATGAAATGATCCACCCAATTTATTTGTGAAAAATATATAATCACCCCATGGAGAAGTTATAGGGAAAATAATCCAATTTTCCACTATATCCTCTAGCTGAGATTTTAGATCTCAATGATCTATAGGATCCATCCTAGAAAGTGAAACGGACATGGAATCTATTCCTAATATATGATCAATCGTAGAATCAATATCTCACTCGTGTGGAAATACTTATAAATCCATAGCAAATAAATCCTATAACTAATCGACGATAAGAGTAAAGACCATTTTATATATCTCTTCCTCTCATAGAGAAATGTTAGCCAATTGATTTGAGATCACCCCTAGTTGAGGATGGCTAGACCTTGAATGTTTTTACTTCAAATCCCATCCACTAACATAGGTATAAAAACCATCCTCTATCGACGTGAAATATAACCACGAGTGATAAAATTAGACATGTGATCAATAATGTATCAACTAATCCAATATAATTATAACATTCAAAACCATGTATCTTCATCATAAAGAATTCCTAGAGAATAATACATCCACCGATCACTATAATAGAATTTGGACAACTCCAGATTCCCTTTGATCACACCCTTAAGAGTGTATCAATATTTATCACCCCATAAAAATATTTTACATCAATCCCCATATCACCAAATAGTTGAGTGAAAATAAATGAGATAAACACACTCATACTAAATTTAATGGATTCTAGGGTTTATTTCACACATATTTCACCTCAAATTGTTAAAGGATCCCTACCCTGTATGAAATGATTCTTCTTGATGGTGTGAAGAGGGATTGAATCTAGAACCTAAGATCCTATAGCCTAACTTCCTTGAGGAATGTCACTTTATTTGTGTTTCTATCCATGAATCTCGATTCCATGACCCCCCCATGACATAGGCAACTAAAGGATACCCAAATTTCATTCTATTTATGCACCCATGGACTATCCCTAGAACCCTGAGTCTAAACAGATCCATGAATACTATAAAACCATGGTGTGATAAAAAAATTCCTTTATACATTCCCCATTTTCTATAATATTTTCACTCCTTTTATTATTAGTCGTAATAAGGTTGAATATGTCCCTGCCGACCACACTGATAGAACTCTCTTAGATTTGGTTCCCTAGAACCCACCTCAAAGTACTTAATGATTACTTGTATAAATTATCATGATTATTAATGATTTCTTATCACAACATTATTGTTCCCAAGAATGATATAATTTGTGATAATTTCTTAAAGATACATGCCACATCAAAAGTACATAACAATTTTCTTTCAAGATGAGATAGTTTGGATGCTATGATAGTATTACTTAAAAATATGTTATATAGATGGAGGATATTATCTAATGGGTCATATAAAATACATTCTATTAGGGGTAGGAGTATTTTAATATATTGAGACACCTTTTCATGGTGTTCATGATTGTTAAGGTCCAAGAAGGGAGGTTATGAGAACTAACCTTCCAATAGGAAATCTGCATTTATGTTTCATCAGATATTACTATTGAAGAACATGTGTGTTGTTCATTAGACTTTAATACTATAATTATTGAATATCATTAATCATTTACTTTGAGGTATTTTTAAAAAATGTGGTGAAATATGTTTGTGGTGAAGTTGGATACATTGGTTGCGTAGCTATTGATATTTCATTAATACATAATGTGAGAAAGGATTTATCTCTTATATCTCATGACAAAAGTTGATATCTCAGATTCTTTTGTGGTAATATAATTGCATGGATAAATCTATGGCCATGGTGTTTTAGGCGAAAGTTCATTTCCATAAATTCGAAGAATGAAACATTGAGAACATAGGTTGATGACCCCAATATGAAACCTTCTTGATTAGAGATAACATGATTAAGGGATTATATTGTAGAGTAAGAATTCAGAGGAGATTTTATGTCATTGTGACATTAAATTATTTATCTATGGGTTCCTTGGCATGTTTATAGATTATAACCTTGAAATTTAGGCGTCTTCTCGTATTTCCACTGAGAAAGTGGCCCAGTGCTTCACACATTAAGTATATCCACAATCCAAGTTAAATTCAATACTAAGGAGGATAAATAGATCAAGCTTAATGGTTTGGTTTGAAATGATGTAAATGATATTTACTAATATATTATTAAACTGTTCCACATTTCACGTGATTAATTTTATTATTATTATTATTATTATTGGACACGAGGTAAATTATTAATTATAAAGTTTGGAAGGGTCTTGCGTGAAATTTTCTAACCCTAAATATGAGATAATAAATTTCTAATTATATTACTTTCTATAAAAACACTTGTTGTGGAAAATGGATAAAAAAACCTCTAAATCCCTAGAGAGGGGTATAGAGTGATCTCTTCTCCTCTTCCTCACTTATGAAATTGATACAACTCCAAGAGTTATTCAAATAGAATTATAATTTGATCAACCACATACAATGCAAGTAATTAGGATATTCCATTTTAGCACCCGATGATTTCACAATGAAGTTTAGAGATTGCAGTGCATGTGTGAATCATCACTAGATGGATTTTTTTCTTGGATCCTTTAGCGCAATGTTGGAACAAATATATTGAGTCAAATATATCATCAATAAAGAAATAATTACATGTTTAGGTAATTCTATATATTCTCATAATTTAATTATAAATTACAAGTGAAGATCCTTCTCTGCTGGTTCCAAAATTCTATTCAAGTAATCTATGTTTTAATACATTGGTTTTTACGTCATTCATGATGTATAAATACTATTGTTCATAAATTAAGACTAAAAATTCGAGTTGGACATGCCATATAGCCACTTACACCACACTCATAACCTATAATTGGTATCATAGGGATTAAATAATTAATTTATAATTATTTATAAATTATTTATTGTTTTCATCCATTTTTAATTAATTTTACTTCAGATATATTTGTTATATAAATCTGAACATCATTTTATATTCACTTTATTCTTATTTTCTCACTGAATTGATAGATGGGTGAAGATAAAATGAATAGATATTCAAAGAAACCATCTAGATATTCCAAAGGTTCTATCTGAACAAAATAAACATACATGATGTGCACCCCCAAACTAAATGATGTGTACTCATGTATCTTGATTATATCTCATGATAACTTCAGATAAGCCCAATAAAATTATATTAGGGATTCGATAAAAGTGGATAAATACATCGATCCAAATTTTCTGGAATATAATTTGAAGAACCAAATGTCTTGTGACATGCATACATGATGTGTTGTCATTGTGTCATCATGATCGATAATATGAGGGTCCAAGCATGTTGTGTATCTTTATCATGACATGGGACTAAAAAACCATGAAACTTTGAGACCACATATCATGTAAGAATAAAACACATTTTGTAACTCATAAACATCTATATAGAGAGAGACACCTAATCCCTAGGTTTGTGCTGCGAACATAGGGGGTAGACAATACACACAATATAACATAGTACACACTTGGAATTTTACTACAACTAGTGTGCTAAATTCAACACAGAGTTAAGAATTATTTATATTATTATAACTATTCACTTTTCTTCTTTGTGTCATTTATTTGTACAACATTACTTATTCTAAGATTTTTAATTATAAATTAAATTAATTTCATTGTTAAATTCTAAACTACATGTTAGGTATGGTCTTTGATTATAGTGCATTCTGTGCATATCAAGAGCATCACATGTTGTATAGTTCAAAAGTGTTTTATGTGTCATTTATTTTATAGTAAATTCTATATAATTAATGTTCATGTAATGTGTGTTGGATTCCAGGGGAATGAATAATCACAATTATCATGATGGGTAGTTTGGATGAGTACATACCATTTCCTCCAAGTAAGCTTTTGTAATCAATTAATTTTAAATAAAATTAATTTATTTAATATGCTTAAAATTCTGATTGATATAATTTTAAGTATGCGCAGATGATATTATGATAAATTATACTAATTAGATTAATTCATGGTGATTTATATTAATTAAAGAATGAATTTAAGTAATTTATGGATAAATTGAAAATGTACGTTCATTCCATTCTATGCGGTTGATCATGAGATTAGACCAAAACCTTGTATGTGATGGGTTAGCTTCTAATTTATTATTATCATTAAACTAAAATGATGGTTTGCATGTCATCCCCTATTTATTATGTAAGGGTCAATTTACCCATAGTTTATTTTATGTAAACTCATTTTATTCAATAAATAGGATCCCCTCACCTACATGTGAGTAAAATCATATACAAGGTTGGATATAGTAGGTGAGAAGAGGTGGTATGAGTCATAGATATGAGGTGAGACCAATCAAGGTGATACGTAGGAGCTAGGGTGGAATGCTACAATATTAACCAATCTATGATTTATGGTGTTTTATTCTAGGGTCGAGGGTTGGTTTATCATCTACAAGATAAAATTACCATCTTAGAATATCCTGAATTAGACAATTATATTTTATTTAAGTAAGTTTTATGGTTGATCATTTATATTTTTTGGATTCTATGTGATCAATTAATAAATGAGTTAACAAGCATGAAAGATAGAGTAAATTAAAACCAGATTGTGCATAAATTTTGTTAGGCATGATTAACCGATTAAAAATAATCCACATAATGTTAACAAGGAACGTGATTAGATAAAATGATCTTTTCTTTACATAAGGATAAAAATACATCGAACTAAAATATTAGGTTAGTATAACCTTTCGTTACTTTTGTTAAGAGTTAAACTCATAGTTAAAGGTGGTTGATCATCCCAAGTTAGGGTGATTTAAATTATCAGGTAACTTTTTTCTTGATTTTTTCAGTTAACTAAAATTGGTTCACATCAAGGTCTGATTTTCCAAACATGACATGGTATAGCTGAGAGTCAAGGGTTGAGGAATATTTATCTAGGAATTCAGGATTGAGTATTCCATTCAACAGATCAAAGAACTGTGAGTTAATCCAGTTGGCACATTACGTCTACCTAAAACCCCTCAAATAACTTGTCATTCCCAAGTCTGGATATTGAGAAGGTGAATATGGGTCCATTACACTAGAACATATGTGCAATGGGATATTCCAAAACTACTTTTGAGAGATTTTAGTTTCCAATAAATAATTTGGAGATTAATAAAATATTATTATCAACCTATTTTGGTAATCAAGTAAGTACTAATTATCTATTCTTAATTTTTGTAGAAATTCAAAACCACATGAACTTAAGAATATCACTAAGATCCATAATAGAGAAGGATGAAATTACCACTATTATGAATTTCTATGGATATTGTAGGTTCTTATGCATTTTACTACACAATGAATAAAAATTAAAAAATTTGGAAACCCCACTTCAGAAATCGCTTGTGAAAGAGGCTAGTGAAGAAGAAGTGTCTCTCTATTTGAAACATATGAATGACAAAGTGGATATCCAATGTTTCATTCTATCCTCCATGTTTAGGGATATTATAATGTAATATACAGATATTTATGCATATAACATAAATTTTCAATAATTAAATATCTATCAAGAGTAGGCAAGACAAGAGGTTTGAGATCTCAAATGCAGTTTTCTTGTGAAATCTTGGAGACTTGGTTCTATTCAGGCACCAGGTAGTTATGATTATTGGGTACATAGAACACATAAACATCTTTGGGTTTAATATTCTTAATCAGTTTCAAATTGACCTAATTCTATCCTCACTACCTAAAATCTCATCTAGTTTTATTATGAATTATAATATGATAAATAGTGAGAATCCTCTTTTGGAACTGCTTACTTTTTTTAAAAAAGTTTATAAATACATGGATTGTGACAAACCCATGGCCCTTATAGAGAATAAGCCATGTAAAAAAGGTAAAGGTTCTTAAAAAAAATCCAATTATATGCCTCCAAAGAATCATCCATTCAAGAAAAAGGAGATCCATCATTAAGTAATGGAACAAAACATGTTACATTTTGCATGTAGAAAGCCCGCCCACTAGAAGTAGAACTGTAAACACCAAAATAAAAAAGTGGATGATTTATGTGTTTCCATTATTGAGTTTAATATTTCCATATCTATAAGATCAGTATTAGATACATCATTTTTATCACATTTTTATCCAAATATGGGAACCATGTATATTTTAGAAGGTTTACAGAGGCAAGGTGGATCTGCAGAAAATTAATTTAGTGATATTGGCTACTCCAGACATTAGAGACTACCACTACATGTTTCCAAAATGATTGATTTTAGTTTTTAGGAACTATTATTATGTGATTATTTTTACCAAGAAAATCATTTTAATTTCTTTTTTATTCATGTATGGAATTATTTTCATCTTTGGAAATAAGAGTTTCTACTTATATAAAAAAAACCATACATTCTAGTATGAAAGAGATGAATAAAGGTATTTATTTATTAAATTTTAAAACCAAAAATTTGAAATTTATAATGAATAAAATTAATTCAAATAATTTCGTAACTAGTTGTGGATGCACCATCTTGGTCACATAAATGATAATTACTTGATAAAGCTCTATCAAGATGGTTACTTGGACTCTTTTGAGGTTATGATACTTGAAATATGTAACACTTATTTACAAGAAAAAGGTGACCAAACCACATTTTGATGATCAAGGTGAAAGGTACATGAAGCTTCTAGAATTGGTATATAATGTGGTGTAAAAACCATTTGAAGTAGAAGACTAAGGTTTATTCTCAAACTTTATTACATTTACCAACAAATTTAGGTTGTGCGGTTACATCTACATGATGAGGTATAAGTCTAAATCCATTGAAAATTTTAAACAGTTCAAGAAAAAAGTTGAGATTCACCTTTGTAAGATGTCAATGAAACTTTCATTAGATCAAGGTGGTGAATATATTTACAAATATTTTATTCACATTCAATGGGATTATGTGATTTTATCTCAACACACTTTTCCTTATACACTATAGTTGAATAGAGTTTGTGAAAGAAGAAACTGTAGCTTACTGAAAATGGTAAGGTTAATGATGAGTCATTCAATCCTTCCATTATCCTTTTTGGGATATGTATTACACATGACAACATACATTATAAACCAAGTAAAAATTAAAGTGTAAAGTAGTATTCCATTTGAGTTATGGAGAGGAAATAAACCCTTATTTTCACATATCAATGCATTGGGATGTGAGGTATTTGTTAAGGATATCTCAAAAAAATAAACTAACACCTTTCCCAAGAAGTGTATCTTTATATGTTACACCATGTAAATAAGGGGATACTACATATATAATAACTCTTATAAAAAGGTTATATTTTTTAGTAAAGTTATATTTTTTGAGAGGGAACACATCCTCCTAAAATTTAGGGGGAGTAAGATTGACTTTGATGAAGTTGATACTCATAATACAAAAGATTTGGTATAGAAATAGATTTTATAGTTCCCTATGCAGGAAGTTATTCCTAAAAAATATTACTTAATAGAATAACTAGATAGGTTATAAAAGTATAAAGATATGGTTTTCAATTCATATAAGATAGATACTCATTATTGGTTGAAAATAATAAGCCTCTATTATACAAGGAGATTGTAGAGAGCTCAAAAGCTATAATATTGAAAGAATCCATGAATTTTGAGGTAAATTCACTATATCAAAACTGAGGCTAGGTTCTTTTCGATATTACCATATATTTAAATACCATTGGGTGAAAATGAGTATTCAAGATAAATATGGACATGGAAGTTCAGGTTAATATCTATAAATCATGATTAATGGATAAATGGTGTAGAAAACATCAATTAATTAACTATGATAAAACCTTTTCTCCAGTTACTATACTTAAATCCATCATAATTCTACTTTCCATAATATAATTCCATGATAATGAGATTTTTATGATGTATTCGGGTACTATATACCATAATGGAAACTTCATAAATATGTGTATATGACATAACCAAAATGGTTTTTGACAGAAGACAATTACAAAAAGGTATGAAAATTGTAGAGATCCATTTATGTATTAAAGAAGGAATCCATTTCATGGAATAATTTTTTTAATGATGATATAAAGGAATTTAATTTCATTAAGAATGAATGTGTGCCATGTGTTTACAATATGTTTAGTGGGATTATGGTCATTTTCAATGTATTATAAATTTATAACATATTAATAATTGGAAATAAGATACCAACATTATAAGAGGTTAAGGAATGGTATAGAAATTGATTCTACTAGAAATAAATGGGTGAAACAACAAGTATTTTAGGTGTCATGTACCATCCCGGGTCAACCCCGAACTGATCACCTGATCTGATCCATGGTAAGGATCAAAATCTGTTCCCGATCCTCATGGGATGATAACTAATTCCATGCCATAAACAGAGATACAAGGGAATTATTTCACCCAATATAAATAAATAAATTGAATAGAAGAACTAAATTGAGAAACATAATATAAATAAAATATCAAAACGGAACATTGTTTTGAAAAATATGAAAATATAACAACTGCACCACAAAAGCCAACTGAACCGGACAACCAAAACATATCTATGTGACCCTGTGGATCACTCTCTACTACCAAGACCAACCATTTCCCACGATAGTCGATACCTAGAAGAAACCTACACCACAAGATAAAAATAATAAATAACTATAGTGTGAGTATTAAAACCTAGTTGGAATGCCCAAACAAATTTATTCCCAATTCACTTCCTTTAAAATAAAAGAAACAACAACATTAGGTTTGAAATAAAATATATAAAAGTAAAAATTTCCACACATTTTTACACTTTAAAATAAAACACAATCTATTTCCCTATAACCATTTAAAACAATTATTTTCCCTAATAGGGAACCATTAAAATTTCAAATACAATGGAAGATGTTTTCATTTCAAAAAGGAAGAGAATGTGTACAAAATTTTTTCTAAAACATTTTCCATAAAACTTTGAAATCCAACACACCAATTTTATCCAGGAAATAAACCATGCATATAATACATAATAATAATAACATAATAAGGGAAATGGAAATAAGTATATAAGGAAAACTAAACAACAATACATCTCAATAATCCTCTATAGAAAAAAAAAGTTCCAATAGACATGGGAGAACCTTGGAGCTCATTAAATAATCCAAAACATACTATGCATATTGACTCACCTCAGAAATCATGACTCACTTGATGACATCTAATTTTCCCCACATGATAAATTTTAACCTAAATGGATTGAAAAAGGGGAACTATCCCATAGAAATAATAAACAAAACACATCAAATCTTCTGCTCTGGGCCACTAGTTAGAGAATAATACAAACTAGTGAACAAATAATTCTGATAAAATTCGCTAACTATGCAAGGTTCCCTTGTCAACAGTATAAAGGTGGAAAGCCAACTGATTCCCATTGAGCATCCAATAAAAATAACATATTTCATATATAATTAATTCACACAAAAAACACCACCCTGAGTTACCCCAATGATCAATCTCTTTCAATAAAAAAATAGATCTCAATGGAGTACACACTGAGAATCTCCCATTCAGTTCAATGTAAACAGGTCATGATGAATCTAAAATGAGGACATCCCATATAGTGACCTAACCTTTTCATAAATTACTATTACATAATTTTAAATACAAACAACATAATAGTATTACACATAGAGGATTAAAAGGTTTAGTGCCTTGTGAAAACTAGGACCGTACATAACAATTACAACATAAATCATAAACATTCATTTAATTTCTTCTTCTCTAGCTTCTTATTGGAACTTGTCCTCTCTTTAGTATATGTAGCCACCTGAGGATATACATTAAAAGGTGTGATCTAAAAGCCCAGTAAGAGGACAAATAAGAAGAATATAGAATGGTGTGAGCATAATCATGATATAGGAAAAATATCATGAACATGAGAGGATCATAAATAAAAGACCTGAAGTGTGGCAATGCATAAAAATGAAACATCATGTCTTAGTGGTTTAATACCACACATACTTGTGAACAAAGCTAGAATATTGTCCATATAATTTCAAATTTATTCATGAGATTCATCACTTTACCCAATGCATTGGAGCATTGTATAATTCCGAGCACACCCGTCACATTCAAACATTCATATTGCGCTATATAATTACGGGTGCACCCGTCACCTCATTATATTATCATTATCATGCATGCCACATAGTACATATATACATAATGAACATAACTAAACCATTTTAAGGAATTATATTCATCTCATAAGAAAAAATTCATAAGCATTGGGTTCCTAAAAGAAAGAGGGAACAACATACTTGATACAAGAACCATCAACCATGAAAGAGAGGTAAAAGTTGAGTTCTTAATAGAAGAGTTATTTTAGAAAAACTTTTGTTTGACATAAACATCAGTACAAAACATTTATATCCCATAAAATGTAATATAATGATGAAAAACTGATTTTTAAGAAGTGACCATACCAAATTAGAGTGAAAGAGGGAGAACGCTATGGATGAAAGTTGGGTTCGAGAATTTTCCCTTACCTTGTATCTGAATGCTTTCTTCTCTTTAATGTCCTGTATAATGACATTATATTAATTAATTATAAATTTTGGAACCTTTTATACATGAATAGGGTCATTCTGTTTTCATTATGTCATTTTATGTTCTTTTGTATGACTTATAAAGTTTAAAAACATTGTCTGGGGATGTTTGTTTTTATCGTTTTTCTTGGGTGGTTCACTTGTATTCTTGAATTGAAGTTCGGGTAGAACATGGGTAAACATCAAAAAATAATATTACATGTTATTAATGAAATTAATGAATTTAAAATTATCTTATAACGAGTTATATTATATACCTTGGGGATGAATCATTAGATAAAAATTAAATGATGATTGTTTGGGTTAATTTGGGCGGTTTTTCGATCACAACGATCTTGTTTTAATTTTTCACTTAGTAATATGTACATAAGTCTGTTCTAGAACTTCAAATAGGACATAATACATTTAAAATATTCTCGTTCAACCATAAAAATGGTTTCATGACCAGATCTGAAGGTATAAATGGAAGAAGAAAACATGTCTTTCTTGAAGGTGATAAATTAACACCTCACTAACAACATTCTCTTTAATAAAATAAAAGGAAGAGGGAAAGGGGGTTTGATGATAAAATATACCATTATAATAATAAAATAAAATTAAATGTATAATAATGGAGTTATAAAACCATTTGTATGAATATATGTGGGGATAAATCAAGAAATAAACTTGAAATTTAATGGAAATTAAAGGAGAAGAGGGAGAAAAATTACCTCTTAAATCCTCATCTTGAGATCCTTCTTAAGGAAGCTAGGATTGGTCTTTTGATGAGACGAGAAATGCTTGGACACGGGAGAGGGGAAAGGGATGATGTTTGGAGAGAATTTAGAGAAGGATTTGATCTTGAGAGGTGTGAGTAAATGATGGTGTGAAGAGTGGTTTTGAAAGTGGAGTGGAGATGGGTTTCTTTAATATAAAATTCATTAGTTTATTAATTTTCCCTAATAAAAGGAATAGTGAGTATTAAATGACCAAGAATATTAATTTTATCATGTGATCTCGAACCAATAGGGCTTACATCATCATAAAATCACACATGACTCTATAATTAGCTTATTTAGCTTATTTTGAAATTACGGTATTTCACTATTCACCAAAAATTCAAGTATTTCAGAAAAATCCCAAAATTTCACCCAAACCATTTTTTGACGTTTAGAATCCAAAAATGAAGTCCATTTTTCAAAAATAATTTTCTAAATATGATTAATTTAATATTTAATTAAAATCATAATTTACTTGAAAAATACAGTTTTTAAAATTAAAACTGATTTTATAATAGTTTCAAAAATTAATTAGGGTCTTATAAAATTATCTAAAAACTAGAAGACATAAATTTTCTAATATATGAACATATTTTTAAAAAATAAATTTTCTTTTAAATTAATTAATTAATTATAATTAATTATTTATAACTTACAAAAATACCAAAACATTTACTATGGTCAAATTGCCACTTTCTAAGATGGCTAAATTTTATTGAATTATTCATGTTTAATGTTAATATTATTTGGATTATGTACAATTCATAAGGGTCATACTAATATTCATAAGGGTAGGTTAATATTCATAGGGGTAGGTTACTATTCACCAAAAATTAAGTTTTTCTTATTGGACCCAAATATCCTCTTGAACACAACCGTGTATGTCAGATTTTCAAAATTCCAAACACAGAAGTGACAAACTTATGTTTAAATGTCACTTAGCACTTAGTATTTTATTATATTATGTTTTCATGTGATTTAATTACATATTTTTAAGAAGGTAATTTCCATTTAAATACTTTGGGTCATTACATTCTTCCCCCCTTATGAAATTTCGCCCTTGAAATTTCACTTTACACAAACAGGTGAGGGTACTTCTCCTTCATCACCTCCTCTGGTTCCCAAGTAGATTCTTCAAAATTATGGTTCCTCCAAAACACTTTGACAAGGTGGGTTGTCCTATTGTATAGAACCTTCTCTCTGGTCAAGAATTTGTACTAGTTGTTCCTCATAAGAGAGTTCATCTTCCAGCTGTACCACCTCTGAGTTCAGTACATGTGAGGGGTCTGGTATGTACTTCCTCAGGAGTGATACGTGAAATACATCAAGAACTTGAGCCATATTCGGTGGAAGTGCAAGTTGATAGTCCACGACTCCTATGCAGTCAAGGATTTCAAATGGGCCAATGTACCTTGGGCTTAGCTTCCCTTTATTCCCAAATCACATGACTCTCTTCCATGGAGATATTTGAAGGAAGACTTTATCTTTGACGTCGAACTCCAAGTCCCTTCAACGGTTGTCAGTATATCTATTTTTCCGACTTTGAGTAGCTTTGATGTGTCTCTAGATGACTTGAACCTTCTCTATCATCTCTTGAACAAGATCGGGTCCAAGCAGATTTCTTTCTCCAACTTCATTCCAACATGTTGGATTTCTACATTGCTTTCCATACAAAGCATCATATGGAGCCATCTGAATACTCGAGTGGAAGATATTGTTGTATAATAACTCAACCAATGGGAGATACTGATCCCATCCACCTTTGAATTCTAGTGAGCAGGATCTGAACATATCATTAAGCATTTGGATAGTCCTTTCAGATTGGCCATCAGTTTGGGGGTGATAGGCTGTGCTGAAATTTAATTCAGTACTCAAAGCATGTTGAAGGCTCCTCCGGAATTTAGATGTGAACCTTTGATCACGGTCAGAGACAATTGAGAGTGGAACACCACGCTTTATCACCACTTCATTCACATATATCATTGCAAGTTTTTCAAGCAAGAGATATTCCTGAATAGCGATAAAATGAGAAGTCTTGGTGAGTCGATCAACCACAACCCATATTGAATTATTTCCATTTGACGTCTTTGGGAGACCCGTGGAAAATTTCATGGTAACATCTTTCCATTTCCACATGGGTTTAGGCAATCACTGCATCAACCCTTTGGACTTTTGTCGCTCTGTTTTAACTTGATGACATACCAAACACCTTGAGATATATTCCACGATCTCCTTTTTCATGTTATCCCACAAGAAGTGTTCTCAGAGATCATGATACATTTTTGTGCTACCAATATGGATAGAGAATGTTGAGCTATGTGCATTTTCCTATAGCTCATTCTTTATCCCGAGTGATGAAGGCTCACAAAGCCGTGTTCCAAACCAAATCACACCATCATCATTGATATGTAACTCATGCAACTTCCCTTCCATTACCGCATTCACCCTCTTTTGTATCTCCACATCACCCCTTTGTGATTCTTTAATCTTCCCTTGAATAGATGGTTGTGCAATCATTTGGGAAAGGTAGGATGTATCCCCTTCCCTTATGATTTCCAAATCCATCCTTTTCATATCTAAGAAGATTGGGTCTTTCTCAATCCGTAACATGGATAGAGTAGCGGGTTCTTTTCTTCTTAGAGCATCATCTACCCTGTTCACCCTTCTAAGATGGTAGTGAATAGAGAAATTGTAATCCTTGATTATCTCTAACCATCTCCTTTGACGCATGTTGAGCTCCTTTTGTGTTAATATATACTTTAGGCTCTTGTGGTTGGTGTATATGTCACACTTCTCACCATAAAGATAGTGCCGCTAGATTTTCAAGGAAGAAATCACGGCTGCCAGCTCTAGATCATGCATCAGGTAGTTCTTCTCTTGGATCTTCAACTATCATGAGGCATACACTATCACATTATCATTTTTCAAGAGTACTCAACCCAAACCTTTATTTGAAGCATCACTATATATTTCAAAACATTCTTCACTTTTTGGTAGTGTGAGTACAGGTGTAGTGATCAGCCTTCTCTTTAGCTCCTTGAATCTTCCCTCACATTCTTCCTTCTCAACATACTTTACCCCTTTCCATGTTAACTTAGTTAGTGGGCTTGAAAATCAAGGGAAGTTTCTCACAAAACATCGGTAGTACCCAGCTAATCCAAGAAAACTATGGATTTATGTGACACTAGAGGGCCTTGGACATTCCTCAATCACATTTGTCATTGAAGGATCCACATAAATTTCCTCACTTTTGATCACATGTCCCAAGAACGTGACTGGCTTCATCCAAAAGTCACACTTGCTGAACTTGGCGTACAACTTCTCCTTACTCAATTTCACCAACACAAGTCTTAGATGTTCTTCATGTTCCTCCTTTCTCTTGGAGTAGATGAGAATATCATCAATAAAAACTACCACAAATTTGTCAAGGTAATGTCTATATACCCTCTTCATCAAATCCATGAAGATTGTAGGGGAATTAGTTAGTCCAAAGGGCATCATCAAAAACTCATAGTGCTCATACCTTGTATGTAAGGAAGCCTTTTGAATATATTCCTTCTTCACCATTACCTGATTAATATCTAGAATGAAGATCCACCTTTGAGATGTATTGATCTCCTCTTAACTGGTCGAACAAGTCATCAATCCTTGGGAGAGGATACTTGTTCTTTATAGTGATCTTGTTGAGTTCCCGATAATCGATACACAGCCGCATTGTTCCATCCTTCTTCTTCACAAAGAGAACTGGTGCACCCCAAGGTGATGCAATAGGGCGTATGAACCCTTTTCCCAGATTCTCTTACAACAGCATCTTTAACTCCTCCAGTTCGATAGGATCCATTCTATAGGGACACCTTGAGATAAAAGTATATCTGGGTATGAGTTTAACTGAGAACTCTACCTCACAATCCGGGGGAATTTTAGGTAACTCTTCAGGAAATACATCTTTGTATTCCCTCACGATGGGCATTTCTGCATGGTTGGAACTATCCTTAGACCCATCCATTTGGGAGAGGTACGATTCTTCATAGGGAATAAACATCCACATAAATGAAGGACTTTTAAAAGGATATTTATGATCTTCCCTGAATTTGTAGAGGAGAATGGGATGGTTCAGAATATGAAAAGATATTTCCTTTTCCTGACAGTTGATATGTTCTTTATATAACGAGAGCCAATCCATTCCCATTATAGTGTCGAATTCTACCAAGGGAAGTATTACGAGATTCATCAGAAGGATATTCCCACATACTTCAACATTATAAGAGTTAAACACTTGGGTTTCAATGATTTCACCACTTGGTGTTTTTATAGATATATCTACTTCAAGGTATCAGGGCTTCGATTCTATAGTTCTAGCAATATTGAAAGATATTAAGGAATGCGTAGAACCAGAATCAAATAAGACTTTTTCCATTCTTGATTGAATAGGAAGTGTACCTTGTATAACTTCATTATCTTTCTCCACTTCCACAGTAGTGATGGAATAAGCCTTCCCTTGTTCCTTTGGCTTTGGTGGCTATTGACATAGATTACCCTCGAGAACTCGAGGTTTCGTTCACTGGTTGCATAGTTCCCTAGCTCCCTATAGTTGTAGCATTGAACCATGAGAGGTTCTCTCCTTTCATCAGCTACATTATCCTTCCTTTTCATGTCTTTTTGATACTATTGAGCATGATTCCCCACTTTCCCACACTTGAATCATTTCCCCATCCCTTTGAGGCAGTTCCCATGGTGCAACTTCCCACATTTTGGGCATGTGGGTTGTTGAGTTTTCTTCCCACCTCTATCATTAGATCCTCTAGCTTGAAACTCCATCTTTCGTTTCTTATCACCATAGCCATGAGATAATTCTACAAAATCCATATACACTTTGAGAGCACATCGAACAACTTCTTCATAACTCCCAAAGTCTCAAATTACAAGATCCTTTCTAAGGTGTGGTTTTAATCCACTAAAGAATCTATCAATTTTTATATCATTGTTGATTAAAAAACCCAAAGCATACCTTGAAAGCCTTGTGTAATTTTCTTCATATTTTGTGACCGATTCTCCTTCTTTTTTCTTTAGATCTATGAATTATCTCCCCATCTTCTTACGAATAGTTCTCGGGAAATACTTTCTAAGAAACATTATGTTAAAGTCTTTCCATTCCATCTCTTTAATTTCCTCCATTGGATTGGTGATCTTAATCAAATCCCACTATTGATAGGCTTCTCTATATAGATGATAAATGGATAGGGTCACCTTCTCTGTCTCAAAACAGTGAAGAATAGAAAAGATCTTCTCCATAGAGTTGACCCACTATTCCGCAGCTGGTGGATCCGAAGATCCATTAAACGTCAGTGGTTGTTGCCGCATAAAACATTCGATAACCAGTTGCTCCATATTTAGTGAAGGAGGAAGTTACCCATTATTATGTTTATTGTTCATAACCTAATATAATTGGGTATGGATCTCCAAGAAGTTTTGAACTCCACCTCCCAAATCATTGGCGATGTCGTTCGGGCAATCGTTGCATTGCCCCTCACACGAGTTGTTGGCCTGATTTCTCTTGGTTCCCACCATTTTATAAAATAGAAAAGGTTAGAACAAAAAAAAGTAAACAAGTCATGAATAACTTGATAATTTATACAATTCATACCAAAAACATAACATATGGGATCCATATGTAAATATTCTTGTGTTAATATTTGTACTTAGTCTCATGCTAGAGGTTTTCTCTATGGTTCACTAATCCTAATTCCCAAATTAACTAAACCATTCCTCTGATACCAACTATAGCGACCCAACATTTTCTTAAATTAATATTACATAATTTTAATTATAAACAATATAATATTATTACACATAGAAGATCTAATGGTTTAGTGTCTTGGGAAAACCAAGACCATACATAATAATTACAACATAAATCATAAACATTCATTTAATTTATTCTTCTCTAACTTCTTATTGGCACTTTTCCTATCCTTTGTACATGTACCCACCTAATGATATACATCAAAATTGGTGATATAAAATCCCAGTAAGAGGATAGATAATAAGAATATAGCATGGGGTGAGCATAATCATGACATAGTCAAAAGATCATGAACATGAGAGGAGCATAAATAAAAGACTTGAAGTATGACAATGCATAAAAATGAAACATCATCTCCTAGTGGTTAAATACCAAAAATAATTGTGAAAAAAGCTATTATATTGTCCACATCATTTAACATTTACTCATGAGATTCATCACTTTACCCAATGCATTGGAGCAGTGTATAATTCCGGGCACACCCGTCACATTCAAACATTCATATTGCGCTATATAATTCCAGTCGTACCCATCACCTCATAATATTATCATTATCATGCATGCCACATAGAACATATATCAATAATGAACATAAAAAATCCATGGTATGGAATTGGTTTCATCTCATAAGAATACATTCATATGCTTTGTGTACCCAAAAGAAAGAGGGAACAACATACTTGATACAAGAACCATCAACTATGAATGAGAGGTAAAAGTTGAGTTCTTAAAAGAAGAGTTCTTTTGAAATACATTTTGTTTGACATAAACATCATTAGAAAACCTTTATATCCCAAAAAATGTTCGATAATGATGAAAAAATGATTTTTAAAAAGTGGCCATACCAAATTGGAGTGAAAGAGGGAGAACCCGAAGGATGAATGTAGGGTTCGAGAATTTTCCCTTACCTTTTATCCAAATGGTTCCTTCTCTTTAATATCCTGTATAATGACATTATATTCATTAATTATAAATTCTATAACCTTTTATACATGAATATGGTTCATTCGGGTTTCATTATGTCATTTTATGTTCCTTTGGATGACTTATATATTTTAAAAACATTGTTCGGGGATGTTCATTTTAATGGTTTTTCTTGGGTGGTTCACTTGTATTCATAAATTGAAGTTCGAGTAGAACATTGGTAAACATACAGAACTAATATTACATGTTATTAATGAAATTACATAATTTAAAATGATCTTATAATGAGTTATATATTATACCTTTTTGATGAATCATTAGATTAAAATTAAATGATGATTGTTTGGGTTAATTTGGGCGGTTTTTCAATCACAACGAACTTATTTTAATTTATCACTTAATAATATGTACATAAGTCAGTTTCAGAACTTTAAATAGGACATAATACATGTAACATATTCTGTTTCAACCATAATAATGGTTTCATGATAAGATATTATGGTATAAATCGAAGAATAAAACATGTCGTTCTTGATGGTGATAAATTAACACCTCATGAACAACGTTCTATTTAATAAAATAAAAGGAAGAGGGAAAAGGGGTTGGATGATATAATATCCCATTATCATCATAACATTAAATTAAATATATAATAATGGAGTTACAATACCATTTATATGAAGATAGGTGGGGATAGATCAAGAAATGAACTTGAAATTGAAAGGAAATTAAAGGAGAAGAGGGAGAGAAATTACCTCTTAAATCCTCCTCTTGAGATCCCTATTAAGGAAGCTAGGCTTGGGATTTTGATGAGAACAGCAGCTCTTGGAGGTGGGAGAGGGGCTAGGTAAGATGTTTGGGCGGATTTTAGAGAAGTCTTGGAGCTTGGGAGGTGTGAGTAAATGAGGGTGTGAAGGGTGGTTTTTATAGTGGAGGGGAGAGGGGTTTCCTTAATATAAAATTCATTAGTTTATTAATTTCCCCTAAAACAAGGAATAGTGAGTATTCAATGACCAAGAATAGTAATTTTATTATGTGAACCCGAACCAAGTGGTATTACATCAGCAGAACGTCACACATGACTCTATAATTAGCTTGTTTAGCTTATTTTGTAAATTACCGTATTTCACTATTCATCAAAAATTCTAGTATTTCCGAAAAATCCCAAAATTTCACCCCAACCATTTTTCGACATGTATAATCAAAACATGAATTCCATTTTTTAAAAATAATTTTCTAAATGTGATTAATTTAATATTTAATTAAAATCATAACTTACTTGAAAAATACATTTTTTAAAATTAAAACTGATTTTATAATGCTTTCAAAAATTACGTAGGGTCTTATAAATGTATCTAAAAACTAGAAGACATAAATTTTATAATTTAAGAAAATATTTTAAGAAACTAAATTTTATTTTAAATTAATTAATTAATTAATATTAATTATTTATAACTTACAAAAATACCAAAACGTTTACTATGGTCAAATTGTCACTTTCCAGGATGCCTAAATTTTATTTAATTATTCAGGGGTAAGGTTAATATTCACCAAAAAATTAAGCTTTTCTTATTGGACCCAAAAATCATCTTGAGCACAACCGTGTATGTCAGATTTTCAAAATTCCAAACACAGTAGTGACAAACTTATGTTTAAAGGTCACTTAGCACTTAGTAGTTCATTATGTTGTGTTTTCATGTGATTTAATGACATATTTTTAAGAATGGATTTTCCATTGAAATACTTTTGGTCGTTACATCCCACCCATTCACATAATGGATCATGGGAATTCCACAGTTAGTAAATCCCATCCATTAAATACAAACATAGAATGAAGATTATTCAAGGAGGGTTTTCATAATTAAAACTTTCACCACTTTCCCAAAAGTTCCAAATGGGCCTTAAGCATCCTTTGATAAATCACCCTTTTTCAAAGAATAAAATCCACATTTTTATAAGAAAAAAAACAAAATTTTCTATTTCACAATTATTTATAAAATTCCCATGCATGTACACACACCACATGTGCAAACCAAAACCATTTTCATCAAAGTTCCAATCAGTCCACACATCATCATCACATGCCATTTAATTTTTAAAGAACAAAACCCATTTATAAATCCATTTAAGAAACCCAAAACCACCATTTAGATGTCAAAAAAACATTTAAAAATCCAAAACATGCTTTATAATCCAAAAATCAAATGAAAAAGACAACATGGAATTTTATCAAATACCCAGTGTGCAACATTTAACAAAATAATGATATTCACTTCATATCTCAGAATAAATCACCACTTTTCACACAACAGAAATATTATAAAAATCACACATAAATATTTGACATATAAGGAAGGTGTGAAAAGCATGAAAACCAAAAATTCTTAAATTAAATGGCATGTGAAATTGGAAACATAGCTCAAACTCATGGTGATTCAACAACACACACCCAAAATAACCTCACTAAGGATCCAAGATCCAAGAACAACCAAGAGAAACCCTAAGTAATAAAACCCCTTAAAATAAAACCTAGGTCCAAAAGACCATGGGAGAATAAGAACTCAAGAGAAAATGGAAGAATAATGAAGATAAATAAGATAAGAGATAATTACCTATATTATTTAGCCCAAAAACATGAAGAAAACCATGATCCACACCATGGGAGAGGAGGAGACCCTTGGAGAAGAAAGGAGGTGGCCCCTTAGGGTTTCCAAAACTAAGGGGAGGAGGAAACGATCATTTTGGGGTAAAAATACTGACATGGAAGGATAATAATTTCAAATATTTTAACATATAGGTGGCTTAGATGGTTTGGTAAACCGGGTTCCAACCGTGCCAAATGGTTCTGCCAAGAGACAGAACCTTTCCACAAGATTTCTCCTTAGATTTAAAAATTGTTTTCATGATATGTTACAATAATTAGAGACTAACCCAAAGTCACATTGTTTTGTAGGATAATCCATACGGTTTCTCCTAATAATGCTCTAACCATGCTCCACCTACTTTCAATCCAAAAAATAAACATTTTACCAAAAAATCCTGAAGGAACTAATGACTAAAAAAGGAATAAAAGATGAAGAAAAGATTAATTCAAAATTAAAAAACCATCACACCAAGAACTCACGAGAAAACCCAATATCTAAAAGATGAATTGCACAAAGGATAAAAATAAAAATCAGGGTGTAACAATTCTCTCCACCATTAACACTTTATACCTCCAGAAAGGCTCAAATATTTCTAGTTGATCGATCAAGGAAAAAGGATTCCCACAACTGCATAACCCAATCTATCAAATAAAAAATAGCTCAACCACCACCAAATGAAACATATACTTCTTAATCAAAATTATCAAATGATTCAAAAATACTTCATGAAACACAATAGAAATCTCAAAACACATTTCTACAAAAGCCCAATATTTCTGCCAAATATAGAGGAACTCAAAATTCAACATATTTTGAAAGGAACCACTTCTTAATAGACCAACACCAAGAACCGAACCATATTACTAACACATTAGGCCTGAATTGTATCCCCACCATTTGAAACCAACTAGCATCTATCAAAATTAGAAGAAACCACAATGAGACCCATAGTGGGTCTCTCCACCATTAAAGAACTAACAAGATTATACCATCATTGGAAATATGACATAGTCTAACATGGGACTCTCCACATAGGCCATTAAACCCCCACCACAAGGGGTAGAACATTACAAGTGAAACTCCAACCCATGAAACGACTAGAACAAAAACTGGATCATGAAGAATAACCACACAAGGATGACTAAATAGACATTTTCATCACTAAAAAAGCACCACTATAGAAACTTAAAGAGAAATATTCCACCATGAGTCCTTATTAGAAAGGAGGAACTCTTAAATACACAAGGATCACAACAAGGAAACAAGGTCTCTAAACCTCTTTCCACCAAACATGACCTTTCAAGATGAAGAGATATAAAAAGGATGCTTAAACTTCCCCCATTTGCGCACAGAAGGTAGAAGATAGGCCAAGGTCCCTTACACCCTTAATCCATGACTATACGCCAGCTTTACTTAGGTCCCTATGGATGGATCCCTGTTGTTTGAAGCATATACTACCTGATATTCCGGAGATTTAAATCCAAGATCTTAACTCCTTTCAAACAAAATTGGGATTCAAAAGATACCCACTCATCATCCTATTTCACTTTGAATGGGGAACAACAGAAACAAGATATTTGAAAAGAAAAATCTCCACTTAGAACAAAGAGATTAATAATTTTCTAAGATAACAATGCACTTATATTGAAGCAAATTATTTAAAGAGATCTATGACATCTCCTTACATTACAAACAAAATAGAACACCACCGGTCACAGCAGATACAATGTAACGAAAAACTACAATAGAAAAGGGACCTTAAACTGAGCCCAAATAGAACCATACTCCTGCTATTCACCTAGGTTTCCTTTCAAAAAGGTGGATTTGGCTCCACGATTATTCCTAGAAACACCCAAATAGAACCATTTTATGTGGGCTAAGAATCCATAGGCACGAAATGAATTTGGGGAACTCATACAAGACATATTTTTATGATCCTTCCTACCACACCGATGAAACACATTGATCTTTCTCTTAGAAGAAGATAAGAAAAGTTATATAGGTTTTTTAATTCAAACACCAGCACTAAAAACCACATATTAATTCCCCAAATCCTTAATGGAATTACCTTCACTACTTCTAGAGATTGGAGAAAGGATGTCCACCTCAAGAACTTCTGCTAACACAACCTTAACATGAACAACTTGCCTGACCACATCAAATATAGAGGTTAAACCACACTATGAAAACTCCGACTACAAATTAGAAAAAATCCCATCTTCAAAATGTTGAGCCTTCAAGGAATCTACCACAACCAATTATGGAAGATAACGAACTAGGTCCAAAAAAATGATCGATGAATTCCAACACTTATCCCTCACCTTACTGTATACCACACATCTTCATTCCCTTTTTTACCTTTACTATCTCTGATAAATACTATAAGATGAACAAAGACTTGAAGAAATCCCAAGTAAGATCTTCCTAAGGCTCGGTTCGACATATCGAATTCCACCACTCACAGGTTGGTGCTTCAATCATGAAGGTAGAAAAACTTACCTTTAACATCTCATAAACCTCTCAGAGATTGATGGTCCTTTCAATTTTATGCATTTAATGTTCCACTTTGAGAGGATCAAATTGATCAAAAAAGAGAGGAGGACTCAAATTTTGAAACTTGAGATGAAAATACTTAAGTTGATAAAATAGAAGGATTTTTAATGGTGAACCACCCATAGCCACACCTCAAATAACCATCAAATATTTATGGTCACAAACACTAAGAAATAAGAAAACCAAGAGTTCAATCAAAACCGAATCACCAAGAAGAGTGCTGAAACTCAAAACACCATATAAGAAATATTTACAAAACATAGGAAAATAATCCACACAACCATTGGCTATTAAAATTCACAACATTACTATTAAAAAAAACTTTTGAAGTGAAACAAAATAGGTGAGTTGAACAATAACCAATGTTATCCCTTAGAGCCTCACTCACATGCACATTTTCGTTCCATCCTAGGCACCTATCCACTCACGCCAATCCGGGCACCCATACACCCATGCCATGAATCGTCCACATTCCCACACATGTCCATGAATTTTACCACTCATGGGAGTACCAAAGGTTAAAAAAACATTTTCACTTATCAATGAAAACTTTCAACCCATGATTTAACATTCTCAATTCACAACCCATTTCAAAATTCACAAGACATTTCAAAAATCACTAACCATCGAGTCAAAAACAATTTTCAAACATTACACTTCAATCTATTTTATTATATTAAAAATATTTTATGTAGCTCAAAAATCCCCATCACATTAAAATCATATGATAACAACTCATTTCTTCTCATTTAAAACGAATTCCAAACCCTATTTAAAAAAACTCGCTATTTTACAAAAAAACAATTTCAATAAACTCTAACTTTTGATTATAAAAATACAAATTTGTTAATCCAATATCATGTTATCCCAAAGGGATATTTTATAAAAATATATTTTTCTAAATCCTTCTTCAAAATTAATTATGAAAATCCATATTCCGTTTTACCAAAACCATACCATTGTTATTAAAAATTCATTTTTTCACAATTCCAAAACAAGAACATCTAAAACAATTTTATGAACCAAGGAACAACCAAAACAACTCACAAGGGGAAACTATTTGTGATGGGTGACTTGGCCATATGGATGGAATCTATATTCCAATAAGACCACTATCATGGAGAGTATTCTATGACCATTTCCCCATATCCACATGGCTTTCTGTGACCTACATGCTCATTAAGACCATTGTACCAACTCTCTTTTCATTTCACGTGCACAATAAAACCGCTAACAACCAATGAAATCCAAAAGAACCCAACTTACCATTGAAAATCAATGATCGGTCTTGAAAGTGTTAATGAGAAACTCCACCAGACCAAGAACCAGAGTTCGGACAGTGAAACTCCATCTACCTTGACATTCCAAATAAAAAAGGGAGCTTTGAATGAGTGGTACTCTAAAGAACCAACCTCCTATGATACCATTTTGTTACAAACCAATTACGGTCAACACAAAAACTATCACCTGATCCAATCCATGGAAAGACTCAGAAGGTGTTCCTGATCCTCATGAGATGTCAACTAGTTCGATGGAATATATAGAGAGAGGATGGAATAATTTCACCCAATAAAATTAATAAACTAAATAGTGAAAATAAAAAAATAAGCCTAATATAAATAAAGTATCCAAACTGAACATTATTTTACAAAATATGAAAATAAAACAACTAAACAAAAAATCTAGTTAAACTTGACAACCATAAAATATCCATGTGATACTGAGGATCACTCTCCCCTACTAAGATCAACCATACCCACGACGATCAATACTAATCTGAAACTTGCACCAAATACTAAAAACAAGAAAAAACTATAGATGTGAGTATTGAAAATCATTATGTGTTCCCAAAAGAATATATTCACAATGTCCTTCATTTAAAATAAAGGAAACATTAACTTGAGGATTGAAATACAATATATAAAAGAAATATTTTCCACAATATTTTCACTTTAAAATAAAAGATGGTGAATTACCCTATATACATTTAAAACCATGCTCTTCTCCAAGAGAGAACCATTCACATTTTAAAGAGAAAAGAAGTTGTTTTCATTTAAAAAAAGAAGGTAAAGTGCGTAAAACGTTTGCCAAAATATTTTCCATCATCATTTGAAAGACAACACACTTGTTTTACCCAGGAAGTACACCATGTAAGTAAACCAAATAAATAATCACATAATAAGGGAAATGGAAATAATTACATAAGGATAAAAAATGAAAAATACCTATCAATCATCTACTGTAGATAATGAAGATCCTATAGACATGTGAGAACTTAGGCTCTCATGAAATAATTGATAACATAATATACATCTTAACTCATCTTTTAAATCATGCCTCACTCGAGGAAATAAAATTTCAACCACATGATCGATCACACTCTAAATGGTCTAACCAAGGGGAACTATCCTAGAGAAATAATAAACAAAACACATCTAATCCTCTAATACATGAAACTATTCAGAGCGTAATTCTAACTATTCTAGTAATCGACCTCATAAAATTCTCTAGCTATACCAAGTTCCCATGTCAATATTATAAAGGAGGTGAAACAACCGATACCAACTGAGCATCTAATAAAAATCACATATGTCATATATAAATAATTCACACAGCATGCCCAACCCCGAGTCCAAAGATCAATATATTACTATAAAAAAATACATCTCAAAGGATTTGACACTGAGGATATCCCATTCTTCTCAACATAAATGGGTCATGAAGATTTGATATTGAGGACAACCAAAACATTCAAATAATGGATCATGAGGATTCCACAACAAGGGTATACCATCGATTAAATACAAACAATGTAAGAAGATTATCCAAGGAGGGTTTTCATAATAAACATTTTTACCCCTTCCAGAATAATGCCAAATGAGCCTTAAGAATCCTTCAATAAATCAACATCTTTGAAAGAATAAAATCCACCTTTCACAAAGTTAAAAACTCACAATTTTCCATTTCATAACCAATTATGAAAATACCATGTAAGTACTCACATCACATGTGCAAAGAAAAACCATTTCCATAAAAGTTATAACCAGTCCACACAACATCACCACAGAGCATTTTAATTTTAAAGAACGAATACCATTTATAAATCCATTTGATAAACCCAAAACCACCATTTAGATGTCATAACAACATTTAGAAATCCAAAACATGCTTTACAATCAACAAATCACATGCAAAATCCAACCAGGAATTTTATCAAAATCTTAGTGTGAAACATTTAACAAAACAATTATATTCACTTTATAACAAGGAAGAAATCACCACTTTTCATACCAATTTTTTTTTCAAATTTCACACATAAATATTCAACATATAAGTAAGTTTTTAAAATCATGAAACCAATGGTTCTAAAAATAAAAGGAATTTTCAAAATGAAACCTACCTCGAACTCATGACACTTCAACAACACACACCTGAAACAACCTCACCATGGTAACACGATCCCATAAAAACAAATAGAAACCCTAAACAAGAAAAAAACCAACATGAAGAAAGTTTAACATGAACTCTAGGTCTACAAGACCATGTGAGATGAATAACTGAAGATAAAATGGAAGAAGAATAAAGATGAAGAAGAGAAGAGAGGATTATCTTTATGATCTCACCCAAAAACTTGAAGAAACCCTAAATACACACCTTGTGAGATGAGGAGAGCCTTGGAGAAGAAGGGAGGAGACCCTTAGGGTCACACAAACTAGGGGGAGGAGTAAACATGCATTTTGGGGTAAAAATCTTGAAAGGATAAAATATGAATTTCATAATTTTTTTGATATAGGTAGCTCACACGGTTTGGCCACATAGTTTTGGTAAACCATGCACTAACAGTGTGATATAGTTATTCTAAGAGATAGTGAATTTCTGTACACTTTCCACACAGTTTAAAAAATGTTGTGCAAGTCATGCACCAAGCCCCAAACACCAACCCAAAGATTCACGGTCTCCTGGGATAAGACACACAGTTTCCCCCTAACCATGCACAAACTGTGAGACACCTGATTTTATGCCCCAAAACTCATATTTTAACTAAAAACTCTTGGAGTAACTTAGGAATAAACACAAAATCAAATAGACAGAAATTATTACTTCAAAATTCAAAAATATACACACCTCAAACTCTAGAGAAAACCCAAGATCCAAAAGATGAACCAGATAAAGGATAAAAATAATGACACTAGGGATCATGATATTTCATGATTGATCAAAGAGGATTATTATAATGATTCAAATAACATACATTGAATTGATACTATACCGGTTCAATATGGAAAAATACAATAAGGTATTTGTTCCGGTTTTACATAGTACACACGTTTTTAAGAAAATATGTCCTTAGAAAAAAAAGAATGTGGGATAGAGAGTAAGAATACATAAACATATTTGATGAGATATATCATATATTACATGTTATATATGGGGATTAATGTTCACTAATATTTGATCATGGTAGGAAGATATCGAGAAGATATAGGAGAAAAACATTAGATTGATATTAAGGCTATCCTTAAGTATCTGAGGTGAATTAATCATTTGTTCCTTATGTATGGAGAAGATGAAGAGCTTGTAATTTTGGGTTATGTAGATTATATCTTGTAAATAGATCATAATGATTATAATTCATAGTTAGGATATTGTTTTTTTCATAATATAGGATCTATGAACTAGAAGAGTTCAAAGAATCCAGTCATCACTGATTCTATAACATATTATAAGTATGTTCTGGCTTCTGATATAGACAATGAAGCATTTGTGATTGGATTTTTTTCCAAGTGGTTGATGTGGTACCAAGATATAAAGAAACTATCACATTTTTCCACGATAACATTAAAAATGTGGATATTTTGAAAGACCCATGGCCCCATAAAAAAAATAATATACATTGGAAGTTTCACTTATTTATAATTTTTATCAATAATGTGAAGTTACAGTGGGAAGAGTGTCCCTAGAGAAAAATATGGTGGACCCATTGATGATGTATCTATCTCAGTAGAGGCATGAGTATCATGTGAGAGCTAGTGGACTAAAGGCTATTAACAATTGGCTCTAGTGCAGGTGGGAGTCAGTTTGGGTTGGAAGCCTAAGACTAATTTTTGAGTACTTTATGATTACATGTATTCATTATCTGGATTATTAAGAATGTTTTTTCATCAAAAAATTATTTTTCACATACTTTATATAGTTTGTGATAATTTCCTAAGGATACATGACACATCGAAGGTACATTGAAGTTCCCCACTATGATGAAATAATGTAGAATCTATGATCATATTTCTTAAATATGTGTTATGTGCCCAGATGATATTGGTTGATGGGACACATAAAATATAGGATATTGTGGGTAGGAGTCTCAAAATACATTTAGACACCTTCTCATGGTGTTCACCCTTGGTAATATCTAATAAGGGAGTTTATGACAATGGACCCGCCAATATGAAATCCATATTTGATGTGTCATTAGATGTTCCTATATATAGGTGTGTGTATTATTCCTTATACTTTATGATTATCATTAGTGTACATGAATAGTAATGTAATTTGATGTTTTTATGTAAATATTGATGGCATATGGTCATAGTGAAGTAGGATACTTTGGGTGCATCATGAGAGATATTTCATTAATGGATTATGTGAGAAAATATTTATCCCTTCAATCTCTTGATATAACTTGATTTCTTAGGCCCTTTGATTGGAATGGAACTACCTAGTAAATGTTTTGGAAATGGTGTTTTATGGAAAAGTTCATTTCCAGAAATTTAAAGAAAGGAACATCGAGCATGTAGTTTAGTGACACTAGTACGCAACCTTCTTGATTAGAGATATCACAAAAAATGATTATATTACATATTGAGCATTCATAAGAGGTTGTATTCTATTGTGCAATTTACATATTTTTATATGGGTTCCTTGGTGTGTTACGTGACACTAACCTTGGACTTTAGTAATCTCCACCTATTTCCATGGAGAAATAGGCCAATAGGTGTATCTATAATATTAGGTAAATTTAGTATTGAATTTTACAAGTTAGAATTAACATTATACATTTTGTGGTTTAATTATTATTCTGGTTTTTTATCATAAAAGTTTAATCACAAGTTATTTGAATGAATAAGTGAGTTAAACATTAATAAATATTTATCTGCAATGTGTGGGGAATTCAAAATTTATTATATTTATCAATGAATAATATAATTACATTTATTTATTAAATAAATAGTCATTATAAAAGGTTCAGTAAATGCCATGGATGATAATAAAACTAATTTTAATGGTAATATTTGAAAGTATATAAATGATATTTCTGATATATTTTTAAAGTGTTTAATATGTAAAGTGATTAATAATAATATCTGCATATTTATTTTTGGACATGAGGTCAACTAATAATTGTATATTTGGTAGGGAGTTTTTTTGTTGGTTTCCAACCCTGAACCAGCTATAATAAATATATAATTATATCAATTTCCACATACACATTTTTTATTTGAAAATAGTTAGAAAAAAATCTCCCTCAAATCCTTGAGAGAGATCTAGAGTGATATCTTCTCCCATTCCTTTCTCAAGAAATCAAGAGAACTATGACAACCCATATATTTTATACACTTTATTTCCTGATTTATGATATAAAGATATGAATAATAAAATCCTAAAGAATTGAGATTCCTAGTGTATTTAGGAAATTAGATACCTCAAAATACAACTTGAAATAGAGATATAATACCATTATCTACAAATTCTATAACATGCCGTTAAATTCCAATGATCTTATAAAACTACATGGGATAACCATGGAACATACATTAGAAATGGATGAGGTATTGATCATAGTAAGGGAATAATCATTGTATAAAATAATGTAAATCATTACATGGGATTCAAGAGACATATCATGATGATATAGATGGGTGAGAATCATAATCATGAATATAAAAGAGTTGTATAAGATGATAACATCAAGGAATAATAATAATGTGGAAACAACATAAGACATGGCATAATAAAAATATATTTATGATAACTAAAAAGATATCACAATATAATGTGATTATGCTAAACTATTGTACACCATACATGGTATCTCAAGATATAAAAACATTTCTTAATTCATTTGAGGGATGTATAATTTTAATCCCACCAATCACATTCATATCATGTACATTTATTTGTGTTCCACATAGAGCATACAACAAAATAATTTAAGCCATCACATTTAATACCACATTTAAGAAGTGTGGGTAAAATATGTGTAATTACCCAATATTCAAATGATATCTACATCTAGGAGAATACCCTTGAATGGAAATAGGTATGGGTATTCACAATTTAAGATTTTGGTAGGGAAAATCATGGGTTAATTTTAGCAGAATAACAAGTGTACATAAAGGTTCATCAAAGGGTTTAATGAGAGTAAAATTTGTTCTCTCATTACATGGGAAACATAAGTATAGTAAATTTTTATGTACAAATATATTCCAACATGGAAAATTGAATGTTAAAATCATTAATACAAAGAAAGTACTTAGAATATGAGGTGGAGGAAGAGAATACCTTACCTTATAGGGTTCTTATAAAATCTTTGGAGAAGCTTATAAATATATAAATAGTTAATTATAAGTGATTTAGTGACGGATATGGAGAGGAACTTAATGATTAAAAGGTTTTGAGTGAAGATGAATGGGAGGTTGGGTGGGTATTCATAACATAACAGACAATAATTATTTATTAATTTCTAAACATAGGTTTGAATATAAGTGATGAAATAATAAAAACCAAAATCCATACCATGGTTTCCACCAAATATGAGTGGTTTTAAATATTTTATTTGTCCAAGAACCGAAATTCTTAAAATAATATCACTGATGATGTGGAAGTGAGTCATGTTCATAAAGATTTTTTTATAAAAAATGTAAAATATAATATAATCTTTAGAGGATTTACTAAAGGGGTTCAAAATTAATCAAAAAACTTCCAAAATATATTATTTTAAAGTGGAAATCTATTTTTTTGGAAAAGATTACCTTTATAGTATTAATTAAATCTATTTGGGATATTAGGATTTCAAAATACACACCATTCATTTTATTTAAATTTTACCAAAAATTCAATTGCTTCATAAAATTATGAAAAATTTTACATTGAATAATTTAAATGTAATTATTTTAAAAATAATATTTATTTTACCAAAATAATTTTCTGTATATGATAACGAACACTTTTAAATAAAAATACTTATTTACAATAAAATACTAGTTTTTACATCACTAACATCTTTGTTACCCTTATAAAAATTAAGTTAGACTTTATTAAATTATATTATCATTTATAAATATTATTTAATAAGATTATTTCATGAAAATGACATTTACTTCAATAATTATGAAATTTATCCAAAAGAGTTTTTAATTAAAATTACATATTTTCCCAAAATAAAATTTTGATTTATTCATATCAAAATATAATAGTTATGAAAGTAATTATATAATACTATGTATGTATAATGTAATAATGAAATGGGATTAATAAAACCATTTTTTAAAAAATAAAATATACAAATTCATACTACTAGGGTTTTGATACATAACCACTTATTACACCAGCATACACCCTAAGGGTATGGTGTGAGATGATGGTCTTTTCTTTGGGTAGATTGATGAACATCGTTTTGAACATGATCTTGATAAGCCTGAACTTATCCCATATATGGTTTGGATTAATTTTATATTGGTTAATCTCATCATCAGCTTATTCAAGGGAAAAGACCAGTGATACCATCACTCTTAGAAGCTCTGATATGTGGGCTTCATCAGGTATGATCCTAATAGTTGTGGAAATCACTTATTCCTTCAATTTCAACTAAACATTATCACAACCTATAATATATACTAATATTAATGGTCATATTATAATGATTATTTAATCAGTGTTTATGGTGCTTAATAGTCTTTTAAGTTTGATAGGAAATTATGTCCATATTTTACAATTGTCCAAAATAACAAATGTAGTGCATGCGTTTTATATAACTGTATTTCTTAATAATGTGTTTATTCATTAAATAGGGGAATTAAATTTATAAAAGATAACACCATTATAATAACACCAAGAGTTATTTGAAGAGATTTTTTTTGTGATAAAAAATAAATGATACATGCGATCAAGATCGACCATGCTAGCACCCAAAGATTCCAGGATAATGTTTAGAGATTTGGGTGGATGTGTGGATAAATTATTGAGGGATTATACACTTGGATACTATAGGTAAATGAAGGTTCATTGAGATAAATTCAACCAGATAATTGACAAAGAATTAATTACATGTTTAGGAAATTATATATCTTCTTATATGTTAATTATAAATTACAAGTGAATAACCTCCCCTTTTAATTTAAGAATTATAGTATAGTAATATATGTTTTAATCCATTGGTTATGATGTAATTAATTTTATAAATCAATTATTATTAATAAATTAATACTTAAATTTGAGTTTTTTGTTCCATATAGGTGCTTATATTGTGCTTGAAACCTACATACTCGACCAAGGCTCACCCTGTTAGGGGAAGTTACAAAACCCTATCCTACATTTTGTAACTATCACCACCAAACATGTCAAAATCAAACCTAGGTTATCCTTAGATGATACCTGATATGGTTTCAGGAGTGGCTTGAAGCACGTTCTTAATCAACATTGGTTTTCAACTAGTTCAAGGGTATAAAAAAACTACCATTGAGAATGATTTCAAGGTCAAAATAATTTAATAAGTAGAACTGTTGGAAATATGACCTATTCCAATAGTTTTCGGAAAAACGTTGGTTTAAGTCACTAATTTGGACCTATACCAACGGTTTGGACAAACCATTGGTATATGGTCTCTATGATCGACCTATACCAATGGTTTTGGCCAAATTGTTGGTATTGGTCCCCCTATACCAACGGTTTGTTTATAACCATTGGTATAGGTCCCGAAATTAAGGAACATATACCAACGGTTCTCAAAACCATTGGTATAGGTCTATACCAATGGTTTTGAGAATCGTTGGTATAGTTACATGTATTTTTATGGAATATTCTTACCGAAAACATTAAATAAATCAAAATTTAAAATAATTATGATAATATATATATATATATATATGAAATTATGTTCACAAAAGTCAAGTTAGGTTAGTGGTTAGGTCATTCAATAATAAACCGATGGTACTAGGATCAAAACCCATTGATTGCTTCTTTTTTTAAATACATATACCAACAGTTTTATTGAATTGTTGGTATAGATTTTTCATATTACTTATACAAAAAGTTTTGAAAACCGTCGGTATAGGTTTTTACCGATGGTTTTGGGAAAACCATTGGTATAGAACTATCCTCACGACTTTCTTGGCCACAATTATCCAAACAGTTGGTATAGGCTATACCAATGGTTTGGAGTCTTATACCAATGGTTCCAATCCATTGGTATAAGTTATTTTTCCATTAGTGTAGTGTAATCTTACCATGAATTCATCATCGTATATCAATATGTTGGGCTTCTATGGATAATAAAATACACAATTTTATATAAAAAATAACCCAAACAATGGATAACTCAAAAATAATTAACCATCAAAATCATCTTTGAACATAACATAAATGAGAAATGAGAAAACTAATAATTATACAAAAATACATAATTGACTGAAATGGATGGTACAAGGTTGAAAAAAATATTACAAAAATTAGAAACTGAAGATGTATTCATGAACCAATGTCACCATCTTACATCATCAATGTAACCTTCTTAATGAGTGATTGAGTAGAAGGAATCCATAAAAGTATCTTCTCAAGAACCTAAGCATGAACCTATAAAATGCATAGAGTCTTCTAACATAGAGTATTTTAAGTAGGCAGTGAGAAAAGTTTCCTAATAAGATGTCACTAATAAATGCCTCTATGTGTTTCCTTTCATAACCCATTCCATTAATTCTAGTTCGAAATATGTTTTATGAAAAGAATATTTTATTAATTAAGTAAATAAAACCACATAAAAAAATTACGACTTTAGATTTTAAAATAAAATGACATTATTAAAAATAAATTAATGAGTTCTAGGAGATTCACCTATAATCCCCTTTTCATGAAATTACTAAAGTGTAATTCCCTCAACCACAGCTTCAAATATATGGTGTGTTATTTATTACATGTAAAGTAGAGTAAAAGATATTTCATTCCATGTATTATGTTTAGTAGTCCTCAAGTAACTAGATAAATTGCTTTACTATACAATATAAATGTAAAATTAAGTATTCCACAATGTTATCATTTTTCAATAGTAGTACTCTAGTTCATTATCTTGGGAAATGGGAAAACAAAGTAAATGTGGTGATATTTAATGATTAGTTAGGGAAAAAATACATTAGAAGTTAATAAAGGATTAATACATAATAAAAAACTACATGATAACAATTTAAGGTATAAAAATGAACTCATAAGAGTAATTCGTAAAATAAAGAGACAAGAATAATCACATGGATCACACGAATAATATGAAATATGGAATTAAATAATGACATAAATCATAATCATATCCTCAAGGCTTTGTGTCACTACATTATACAAAAAGGGGAAGGAAATTTCCATTTCCCTATCTTAGTTGACCTCTGAGACCTACCAGGGCACTAAGGGGGTATAAAACTCTAGGCCCAACTATCACATAAAATTTCAATGCATTCCATCACATTCCAAATGAATATGGGATATACATGGAATAATGTTCAAGGTTGAACAACTTAGAAATACATGGAAGGTTTTACCAATCTAATATATCATACTTGATCTTCTTTTGGTAAAAATATATTATACTGTTCATAAATATATTTTCCTATTCAATTAATTAATAATAATGAATATGTCACTTCTAGCGACACATAAAAGGAATAATTCAGGATTTATATTTTTCAAAAAGTACCCAAAAAATGTTATTTATATGAAATTATAGACAATGGGAACCTATCAAAATTATTTATTTTAAACGTGTTTATAAAATTTTATTTTCGTTGGTAATAGAACAACTTAATACATAAATGATACACCACCCTATAAAAACTACATTTTATTTTATAAAAAGTATGATAATTATCTATAAAGTGTTTTGGGTAATGTTTCCATGATAATAGTTCAATGAAGATATAATAATTTGGACACATGTAATGGAATCATATAAAATGAAAATATAAAATAGATTAAAAATAAGGAAATTCAAATTGGAATTAAAGAGAGTGAATTTTGAACCCTTACCACTCTTGAGATTATTAGATTGGAACCTAACCATAGATCTAACGAAATTCTTCAATATTGAATAGATAACTTGGGGAGAGACATTATGAAATAAAAATTAAAAGGAAACCATGAATTTTCTATGTAATAATGAGATGAAGGGTGGGTATTTATAGGTGAAGTGAGTGAAATTTCATTGAATAATTTATTAATTATTTTTTTATTCCACTTTGCCTCAGTGATCCACTATAACCATTGTGCCCCACTACCCCCCCTAAATGCACCAATATAGTGTTTACTTACATAAATAGTTAAATAATACTTATTTGGATGAAACATGTCATGATTACATAAATATGATATCATATATACTATATTTACCATATTTTAATGCATTACATCATTTTTATCATATTTTTCTTTTTCAATAAAAAATTACCAAATTTCACAGCTTGGATAATTTTTATATCCAAAATCCAATAGTGTAATCCATTTTTTCAAATTCATTCTATTATTACCTATATTTTATGTTTTTATGTTAGGTAGATATATTCATAAAAAATAATGTATAAGAGTAATCATCCTTTAAATTTTATAAAAAAATTAAATTATTGCACAAATCAACCCATATAAACATAAAATACAATCACATTGGAATATACCATAAGGGTTAGGTGAGTAATAGTGGTAATTTCTTGGGGGTGGTTTAACAGGAATTGATTTGGTGGTGTTGTCCACTAATTTGAACTTCTTCTATAGATGGTTATTCTATAAAATAACCTATTTGGGTTATTATTGGGCTTGGTCAAGAGAGTAAATTTTTGATGCTACCTCCTCCCCAATATATGATAAATGAACTTCAAAATGGATGTTCCTACTATTCAAATCCATATTTCCTCCATTCTATGATAATTAACTTTTATCATTACCCTTAATATATACTAATTAAAATGGTCTATTCTTAATTTATATACCACTAATGGTCATAATTCCTGATATCTATATTGAAAAATGGTTATATTGACCAATAATCACAATTCCCAGTGGTTATATTGAACAATAGTCATATTAATCCTTATATATATATACAACAACATATAAATACCTTTTTATAATTCTCTAAGTTCTTACACCATGTCAATTTCAATGATTTTTGTTTTATTCTTTATAGAAATGTACCTAGTATACTTGTTTATATATTTCAAGTATGATCATCCAAAGTATAAGATTAAAGTGTTTCCATACATTTTTAAATTATTGGTAATGGTTTTGGGTTCTATTATAAATTTATTTAATTAGAGTTTTTATTATATCAATATGTGTTGTACTATTATGATAAAATACTATAGTTTTAATTATTCAAAAATTTTATGATTGAAGGTTTATTTATTATTATATAATCTCAATTATTACAAAAATTGACTTTAATACTCTAAAAAATTAATAATGAATTTAAATTAGATCTTTATAAATTGAATTCCTAAAGAATTTGATAACTTTTTATAAAATCAACAACAAGAATAAAGAAAATTTATGGAATAAAGTGTACATATATAATAAATTCCATGGATAAAACATACACACACCACACCACATGAAAATAACTACCACATAAAACTAAGTATAAAAAAATAACATCCAATCGTATAAATGAAAGATACCCATATGTAAACATAAATAATATCCGACCCAGTAATAGAAAGATCTCTTAGAGTCATGTAAAGATCCATGGGAAACTAATTCTATGATACACCAGGATCCTATAACTATCTAATGTAAAAAACAAATCATATAAACTTCGCATGAGCCACTTGAGAGCTTAAAATTAATTCCTAGATGGTAATTTTCACATCCTAGTCAGAGTAGAATCACTACTATCAGTGTAATACAAGTCCAAATAGAGAGTTATAAATGTATATTTTGTAATTTTCATTTTTCCCCACATAATACATATGGTTTTCATGATTAATTAACATGAGGTGAGTAATATCAATCATAAAACCAATATCAAAAAATCTCAATAACATATAAAAAACATCCCCTATCTCTTAAAAAAAATCCATCATTAAAATAATCCAATTTTTTTCCTTTTATATAATATATCAAAGAAAATAAACTTTTTATTATCCTCCTATTTTAAAAGAGCAATATGTTTTATGGTGTATAGAACGCGAAACACCGATCTTAAACAAGACATTAAATATTAATCATTATATATTGTATTTACAAAATAGAAATTTAATTATTGGTTATGAATTAGATTAAATAAATTATACAATATATATTGGTAATTCTCAACAAAAATGTATTGATTAATTCTTATGAAATAATCAATCAATTATTTAGTAAAATCAATTTACAATTAATTTTTTTTTCAAAAATGGTTTTTATTGTTTTTTGTGAGTGAATATTATAATTAATTTTTTGAAATATTATAAATTTTATTTGATTAGAAATAAATCATTTTTTAATTCATAATATAAAAATTATCTTATGGTGAATTGTATATTTTTCTTGAAAACTTTGATTTTTTAATGAATAGTGAAAAATAATGATTTTTTTGAAACCCACATTTACTTTTCTTATACTTACAAGATTTAGAATTTTAATATTTTATTTATATTAATGATAATAAAACAAATTGTATTTTAATTATAAATATTTTCTAATTTGGTATAATAACATTTTTATACAAAAAATGATTTTTTTTGGAAAATCTCTTTTGGTCACATTTTGTAGGTTTAATTTAAAATTAAATTTAAATAATTATATTATTTAAAATTGATAGAATTTAGTAATTATTTGGATTCAATATACTTAATTTTGGGTAAAATTGTTATCTTAATTTTTGATCAATATGAGCAGTAACCATAGTAAAATTTTGTTACTCTGGGAAAGGTAAAATGAGTTAATAAGGGTTAAAAAAATGTGATATGTCTTGAAATTAATTGAAAAACTTAACTTAATTAATTAAGTGATTTTATTTCTACCATAATCATCCAAAATGAAAATATATTACCAGTTTACATTTATATATTTTTTTACCTTTATAATATTTTAAGTAAAGGATAGTTTCAAAAATATCACACTCTTGTTTTTAATATTTTTAATATTGTTTGAAATATAAAAACAATAATGTTTGATTATAAATTATTATTTGAAATATAAATTAATTTTTATTATGAAAATTCATTTTTAATTTTTAATCATTAAATATTAACCTAAAATGGTTACGCAACGCTGATACAATGCATGTGCATGTAGTAGAAAAGTCAAGTAAATGATTTTAAAAACTCTAAAAGTAATATTTTTTTGTGTGATTTATTGTGTCCCATGAATTTAATAGTTAAATATAACATATTTGGGATGTGTGAAATTTTTATATTCTAAATCCATTTATATCCACTTGTCATTAATTTCAAATGAAATAGATAGTGTCAAAAATTATATTAATGATATTTTATGTGAAATAATATTTTCTAAGATTATTTAAAAATAATAAAGAAAATTCAAGGGTACAAATAAAATTAAAAATGGTTTAAGTTTATGTACCTTATAAATTTATGGGCAAATGTTTTCCATATAAGTAAAATTATAACCCTTTAATATTGAAAAAGTCATTAATATGACCAAGGTTAAAATTGGTTAACCAAGGGGTCAAACCAAAAGTTAAAATTTAAAATAAAATATAAACCTATATGTTATTTATTTAATGATTATATTAATTCAATATCATCCTTATATTATAATAAAATGAATTTTTAACCATTTTTCAGGAGTTATACACATATTATATAATAATATTTCATGAATTTCCAAAAATATGCCTCCCCGGCCTTATAAAAAGGCACCCTTATTTTCTCTTATTTACACCACTTTAAGGAATCTATATTGATAAAAATATACCCAATTATCTTATATAATTTCCTATACATGTGTTATCAATTATATTCTAGTTAAAACGACATGCTAAGGGTCCTTTATAAGGGATCTAAAGGGGTCTACCGAAGAAGATATAATTGTCCAACCAGACCTCTTTAAATTTGTTTCTTGTTCCAACCCCTTAAAATATTATTAAAACTTGATGATATAACAACATAATTATCTAATATATACGTAATTTATATTATAAAAATGGTAAAAATATTTTTATTCTCATTTTCTATGCATGGGGAATATAAACATATTTTGTGCATACGTGTGGACTACTATCTCCACAGAGCAATGTGTTTTTTTCCGTCACTGCATTTCATGGCTATATAAAATAATGAATTTAATTTATATATATATATATATATATTATAGTAATGAAATAATTAAAATTCTATAAATATTATAAATCATCCATTTTATTAAATTTTCATCCATTGAAAGCTGATAACGTTGTTCATGAGCACGTTTGGATTAATACCTCCACAAAGTGATACGATTCATTTTTCATCGCCACATCACATGGTTGGTATATATATATATTTTATTTAAAGATATAATATTATATTTATCATATAGTCACAATTAAATTAATATAAAATAATAATGTCCTTTTTTCTTGTATTTTCATTTAATAAATGGAAACATTACTCATGAGTATGTATGGTCTACCAAAGTCATTTTGAAATTATGAAATGAACATCCTCAACATATTTGTTTTGGAATTGACCAATTAAGTAAGTAAATATTTCATTTAAATAAATAAAAAAATGGATTAATGATAACTTAATAAACCTAGATTTTTTAAAAAAATTAAAAAATCAATATAAGTTTTTTATATAATATTTAAAGGATATATATGGGAAGTTTGGACTTTAGGTAAGGGATTTCATCTCAATTTCCCTTCATTAAGATATGTTTTAATGTTGTACACCTAATTTATTTTATATAGTGAATATAATTCCATTTTAAATATTATATCTTTAAAACATAATAATTATTGGTATTAGAAGCCACATTTTAAAATATTTTTTTCAAAGGGTATTTGACTTGAATGTTACCAAGTGGTTAGGGGTATCTTAACTAAATTCTATTTCATTGGGTTATAAATCTTCTTCATTTATTTTTTATAACATTATTATGTAAGAATGTATCTATAAGTTGTTTTATAATTTATTTAAACTTTATTTTTATTGATTTAAATATATTCACATAATCACTTCATATATAAATTATCAATTAAAAATTCACGATCTTTGTAAAGGTTTTATTTGTCTCATTCTCATTTTCTTGAGAAATGTTTCTGGTTGTGCACTATGATTTCCTTATATAGTGTGGTTAATACCTCATTAATTAATTTTGACATATTAATTCATGAAATTAATTGTATTCAAATATCCATGTCATACACTATATTTACATTAATTTTGATTAAAAATTTACCAAAGTAGTAATGGATTTACTATAAAATCTCTTTTTTTCAATATTATTTATGTTCAAGGTTACCTGTGGAAATCAAATGCTATTATTTACTTGAAAAATATATATTTTATTCTATTATGGTTAAGAATTCTATTGACATGTTTAATTTATATTTCCTCCCTTATTTTTTAAATATTCATAAAGAAATATTTTTTTAAGTGATACTGATATTGTATCTTTTTTTAGATCTGGAATCTTTCTCTTCCATAACCATGTTTTCTAATTTTTTTAATGAATGTTATTTTATAAGCATAAATTATTTCATAAAATTATTTAGTGTGATATTTAAACTATTTTTATATGACATTAAAATTATATTTATTATCATTTTACACATGGTTAACTTTATACACTATTTACAAAATTTAAAAAATATGTTTATTTTTAACATTATGACGTGAACAAATTTTCCGTCCATTAGGTCTGTTATTTTCCGTTAAGATTCACTTATAATTTTCAAATTTTATGTTGAAATAAATGTATTTTCATATTATTTTATGAATTTTTAGTTTTTAAATATGAATTTGAAAGTGGAAATTATATTTTACTTATTAATGTTTTAATGATCATTAATAGTATTTCTATTCATCAACAATATCTACCCTTGTTATTACTTATTTTCTACTTGGGTTATTTTGTAATGATACCATCCTTATTCAATAGTTGGATGGATTTTTATTTATTCAAATGTGTTTTTATAGAACTCTTTTATTTTTTCGGAGTAAATCAAGTTATAAAAGAACAATAGTCATTGTTAGGTTGAAAAATGAAATATTTCATATGTCATAACAATTTTATGATTCTTAGATATTTTTTATGATGATGGGTGAGGTTAATTTATCTCATGATGATGAGTGATCCTGATATAGCACTCTAATGTATTTGGTAATGATGATGGAGTTGATTGAATATAAGTAACTCCAAAGAGATGAAAGAGTTGACCTATTAACTAGTTACTCATAAGAGATTATGGGTATTAACCAAATAAGGTTATCCTATTTTTAAGTATAATTATAAGGTTTCTATGAAGACAATATTCCAAGATATCAATATGTTTTCTTTATGATTTCTCTAAGTTTTTACTGTTTTTTTATCAAGATTCACATGAAATGGATTATGATTATTGATTCCCACGACACTTTAATTTGTTAAAGATTTATTTGATGCCACATACTTATTAATATAGGTGTTTATGGGTAGTAATTCTATTATGTTATGATATTTCACTTTGATTATGTCCTCATTACCTTATGATAATCATAATCTCACTAAGGAAAATTAATTTTTAATGCTTATATTTACCCTGATTGAATGTTTGAGATCACCCTTCTTATGTTTCCATTTTCCCAGGTTATGAAGAATGATTTTAAATTATTTTTGTCTAGAAAGGTATCACATGTGTTGAATTTTATGGGAGATAATTAATACTTAATATGGGGTATGAAAATATGTGTATGAGTAGGAAAAATACTCACTTAAAGACATGGGATTTTTTATGTAATAGTTTTCCCTAATTCTCTAAAACTCTAAAACTAAAAGATCATCGAGTATGTAATTGATCCAATATTTAATTTTTATGTTGTTTTTATTTTATGGTTGAAATTGGGTCACAATTATTATTATCAAATCTAGAAATATAAATATGATGTTTTAGCACGAGATCTGGGAGTGTGGGTCAAGGGTTGTTATGGTTGGTATTAGAGTAGGGTTGAGAAAACATTTGAGATTAAGATGTTTTTATGTGAGGTTATCTTAAGATTTTTGGATATCATAATAGGATTATATGTTTAAGGTTGATCATATGTTAAAATTCTGAGGCACCCATTTTGAGGCTTTAAGTGATGATATTTTAAGGTGATTAATGACATTTTTAGAGATATTTTATTAGTTTGAGGAATACGTAACCCATAAGTTCAACATGAAGTATTATGTCAGAATAATGATTTTACTTTTATGGGGTTGTATTCTAAAATGAATGATATTGACTTTGAGGTTAATTTTTTTGATGTTAATGTTATTGAGTTAATTTGGGATAAAGTTTATTTATTTGTTGAATGATATATATTGAACCTTTTTTATGAATTAATGTTAGATATTAGTGAATTATTTATTTATATAAATTTTTATATATTTTGGATATTATCTTAACTTTTGGCAACCATTTTAGGTTTGTATAATATTTAAGGACATTAGGAATATATTTTTCTTCTTTTTTGGATTATGTGATGTGATATAAGATTATTGTAGTCCTTTAGGGATGAAAAATCCATCTTTGATACTCATTGTTTTGGGAAAAAAAATAAGATATTGTGGTGGAAATTGATTAAAAAATAAATTATAAATTCCAATTAAGTAAGTTTCCTATGTTATTAGTCTAAATTTTTAGGGAATTCCTCAACTCTAGGAAATATATCATAAAATAATTTGACCCTATTACCTTAATTTTCAAGTAATTTATGGTATTTTTCACACCAAATTAGTTTATAGTTTAATGGTCATTAACTTTCTCAAGATCATTTACTTTAATATGATCAATGTTATTCATCACTATCCATAATTATATGGACATAATGTTTTTCCTAAATGTTTATGTTTTAACCCCCACTAAAATTATCCTATTTTGAAACCAAGTATGTTTATTTCAACATGACCTTATAATTCTCCTCTTCCTCTTTTCAAGAGGAAGGTTTTCTTAAAAATTTATTTTGTGGGTTTACAACAAAGGTATTTTAAAATGTAAAAACCATGAATAATAATATTAAGTTAAAATTTTGAGGGATAAAGTATTATTTGGTTGTGTGGGGGGTATGTAATATCTTAAAATTTTAAAATAGAACTATTTTTATAGCCTATTAAACATACAATATTGATCTTAAATGAGCAATGAAATAATAATATCTAAATGTTATAGTCATAGCCTAGACATTTAATTTTTAAGTTATAATGTGGTTAAATAAATTATCAATATTTATATATAATCTTCATAACAAATACATATTTATTGATAATTCTTAAGAAATAATCACTCAATTTTTAAGTAAAGTCATTTTTTTCTTCAAAAATATATTTTCCTCAAAAATATTTTTTATTATTTTTATGTGGGAATATTATAATAAATTTGTAGTAATTTTAGAAAATTTATTTGGATAAAAAGGATATCAATTTTTAATTCTTCATGTAAAAATTATATTTGGAAGAATTTTCTATAATTTCCTAAAAATTGGGATTTTTCAATGAATAGTGAAAATGATGATTTTTATCAAAAACCCTTCTTTTGAAGTACATACAAAGTAAAATTACATTTTGGATCATTTTTTAAATTTAAAAACATTATTTTTATTAATAATAGTACAATAAATTTTATTTTAATTTATATTATTTTTTAATTTTGTATAAAAATATTTTATAATTAAAACTGATTTTTTCTAGAAAATCACTTTTTTTTCATATTTTCTGGGTTTAATTTTAAATTAAATTATTATAATTATATTAATTTAATTTTATAAAATATATTTCATATTTGGATTCATAATAATTAATATTAGGTAATAAGGTAAACTTATTTTTTGTTCAATATTAATATTAACCAAAATAAATTTTTGTTACTATGGTAAAGGTAAAATGAGTTAATTAGGGTTGAAACTAATATGATAATGCTTCAAATTCATTCAAAAATCATCATTAATTTAATTGTATGAGTATATGTTTTCCATAATCATCCATACTTTGAAAATATGACATAATTTTTCTATTTAGCCTTGATTTTGGCCTTTATAATATTTTATGTAAAAGATAAAGTAAAAAATGCCACTATCTTATTTTTAAAATATTTAATATTTTTTTGAAATAGATAAAAACAACCTATGTATGGTTATAAATGTTAATCTGAAATATAAATTATTATTTTTAATCATGTTAATTTATTTTTATATTTTAATGATGAAATAATTACCTTATATGCTTAAGCAGCATCGACACTGCTCTTGTGGAAATAATAGAAAAATCATGTAAATGATTTCAAAATATCTAAAAGTAATATAGTTTAGGTGAGTTATAATCTCCCAAAAATTATATAGATCAATATCACATATTTTTGATAATTTAAAGGTTTATATTCCAAATCTATATCAATATTTTTGTCTTTAATTTCAAACTAAAGGAATTGTGTTAAAAATGGAATTAATGATATTTTATGTTGAATAATATTGTATTATGGTATTTAAAAAACATAAAAATATTTAATGTGGAAATTTAGGATGATAAATGGTCTTATATGTAATCCCTTTCCTATTTATGATCAATTTTTTACATTATATTTAAAATTATTTCCCTTTAATATTAATGAAGTCTTTACCACGATTAACGTTAAAATTGGTTAAACAAGGAGATAAACCAAAAGATAAGGTTTTAAACAATATGTTCAATTTTATAATTTTTATTGGATTATAATAATACCATATCCTACTTATATTCAAATCCATTTTATTTTGGAACCATTTGACAGTATTTAGGAACATATTTTATTATAATATTTTTTGAATTTCACAAAATGCCCCTCCCCTCCCTTTAAAAGGAAACCCCTCATTTCTCTTATTTACACCCATTTTACCATCAAGATCAAAAAAAAATACAAAAATATATTCTAAAATTCCATATCCATGAATTATAGGTTGTTTTATTCTTAAAAGATCATTCTAAGGGTTCTTAAGAAGGGATCTAATGGAGGTATACTGAAGAAGTGGTAATCGTCCAACCAAAACTCTTTAAATTTATTTATTATTATACGACATTCAAATACTCTTAAACCATGAATATATAATTAAATAACTATATCATAAATATTTAATTTTTATTAAGACTATTGAACAACCCTTTTCCATCTCATTTTTCATTCTATAGTGAATAATAACATCATTCGTGCGTACGTGTGAATTACCACATCAACAAAGGGATGTGTTTTTTTTCTATCACCACCAATATTGGATATTTATAATGATGAATTTAATGTACACAAATTATATTTATGAAATAATAATATTTATTTAAATATATGATAGTATCTATTTTATTACAGTTCCAACCATTGAAAAATGATAACATTGTTTATACATATGGGCGGATTATGACCTCCATGAGGACATATGATTCATTATTCATCACCACATCACTTGAATGTTATATAAAATATATTTTAAGGGATTATAAGATATTTATGATATATTCATAATTCTAAAAATATAAAATAATATTTTCCTTATTTCTATCATGTTCATTAAAAAAAGTAAATATTACTCAAGCGTACAAATGACCTATCATCTCCATATTGGTGCCATAATCATTTTTTTAAATCATGATTAATTCATAATTCCTGTTATTTTAATATATAATTCAATTTATTTCATATAAGGGGATTATAATTGAATGTAACCAAGTATTAGTGGGTTTCTCAACTCAATTTATTTCAATTGGGTTATAACTCTTATTCATTGACTTTGTTATTCTAAGATTATGTGTGAATTTATCTCTAAATTATTTATACTATATTTAAAATTTATTTATATTGATTTACATATGTTAAAATAAAAACTTATTTGATTAATCATGACTTTAAATGTTTTGATATTTTAAAGGGTTTTCTGTGTCCCAATCCTATTTTCTCGATACATGTTTCATGTCGTGCAACATAATTTCCTTGTATGATGTACTTATTTCCTCCTGAATGAATTTTTAAATATTACTTCTTGAAATTCATGATATTTATAGAGACATATATTAGTCTCTATTTAAATTAATTTTTATTCGAAATATATTAAATGTGTAAATGGTTTTTGTTATAATATTATTTCCTTTCAATATTGTTTATGTTCAAGGATCATTTGAGGAAATAAAATGATCTCATTTTAAAAAAAAAAATCTATTTTAATCTCCTTGGGATTTAAATTTGGGTCAAAATTTTAATTTATATTTCTTCCTTTATTTATTAAACAAATATTAATATTTTTTTTAAAACTGATACAGATATTGCATGTTCTTTTAGATCATGAATATTTCTCTTTAGTAATCATGTTTTAAAAAATATTTTCAGGAATGGTATTTTATAAAAATAAATTATTTACTAAATTTATTTTAAATGATCGTTGACCTTATTTTGAAGGTTTTTCAATGGAAATTTATTAACATTTAATTCTTGGGTAACTTTTGACTCTCTTTATAAAATTTTGAAAAGAATTTTTATTTTTAACATTTACAACATGAACTGGTTTTCCCACCATCATGACCATTATTTAATTTTATGATTCCTTTATAATTTTATAATTTTATTTTAAAAGAATAGTATTTTCACATTAGTTTTTGAATTTTATGATCTTATAATTTATTTTCAATATGGATTGGGTATTTTACTCTTGAATATTAATAATGATATTTTAATTGTATTTCTGCTCATCAATGAAATCACCCCTTGATGTTACTTATGCACCACTGGGTATATGTTGTGATGATACCATCCTTATTCTTTCTTTAAATGGATTATTATTTTTTCAAAAATATTTTCATGGAACCCATTTATTTTCAATGGGTAAATTAATTTATAAGAGAACAATGGTTATTGTTATGTTGAAAAATGGAATATTTAATGTGTTATGATTATGTTATTGTTCTTGGACATTTTTTTTGATGAAATTTGAACTTGAAATAACTTATGATAATTAGTGAGCCTCATAGAATCATGGGAACAATCTGAACCACCCTAGAAAATAAGAACTATATGTTTTGGCCAACCCTCATCCTAAGGTTAAACCATCCTAGTTCCATGAAAAGAAAAGAGATCAGACAAGAAAAGAAAAAGGAGGACTAAGGGAAAAATATAACTGAACTTAAATAGCTCAGGTAAATAAAAATTTTAGGAACTCAAAATCTATATAAGGTTAAGGAGAAAACAAATAGGGATCTCCCTTGGTTGAGTTGTGGGAATTATGGGGAATGAAACCCAAAGGGGTTTTTTATTGATTGAGGTAGAAATGAAATTTCACAAAATTTATATTTCCAGAAAGCTAGTCAGTTTGTATGAAACATTTTCCAATACATGTTCCAATACTAAGAAAAACTAGATAACCAAATGAGTACCAAAATATTTGGTATGAACAGTTCTCCAAATTGTTCCCCAACCATGCATAGTCCTCTAAGAAAAAGTCCCATACATAAATGTGTCTGACATGTTTTCCTATAAGTTGTTTATAACCTATCCCCCTTACATTAAAATGAAAACAACATATATAATGTTAATACAAACATCTTATCCTTGATATGTAATAGTTTCCTTATTATTTTCTTGAGCTATATGCCAACTATGGAAGTCCATTTTTACATATAATTAGGTCATACCATTTTGGAACCAAAACTTATAATGATTGTATTAGTTATCAAATCAATTTTGGAAGCCTAAAAGTCTTGATATAGTTTGGAAGGTTCCTCAAGTATACAAGGAAAATGAAAAAGTTTTGAATCTCCCTTAATGCATATGAATTAAATATATAAGTTCCATATGAAATGTAGAAAACCAGAGAGGCCTATTTTGTATACATGAGGGTAAATAAAAGTGATACATAATTTCACATACTAATGTTGATTTTAGGTACTCTCATCCTTTTTTTAGTCATTTTTTTGGGTATCATCTTAGGTAAATATTGGTGAATTTATATAATATACAGGGTTTGGGACTAGGAACAGTTGGCACATGGTTAAGAAAACCTTACAATTCTTATATAAAAACCATGTGCCTTGTGTTTGAGTCCAGAGGATGGAATATAGTTGGGTATATAGTTTGTACAAACAATGTGGAATCCCTCTTCAAATCATGATACATGGGACATAGAGGTTTTTTATGGTTAGAACATGGATTTTCAAACCATGTGGCCCCTCCAATATCCTATAAAGGGTTTCATAGTTGGAGCACAATTTGAAAAAACAATTTGGCCAAATCATATTATATAAATTAATTAATCCGTTTTTTTTTTGAATTAATACTCTTATTAATGGTCTCATTCTTTCTCTAGTTGAATAAGATATTTAAATTGGATGTTCCTTTATAGAGAAGTTGGTGATTCTTTTTTTCTTGGTGGTTGTTTTTATGGATGTTTGGGTATTGTATCTAGTCAATCAAAGGCATGTGTATGGTTCTTTATATTCATTATTTATCATTGAGATCCACTCCTCTCTCCTAAAAAAGTCCTTATATTGGGGCTATTGATTCTAGATTGAAGGATTATGACATGGTCTAATTGGGTTTCTTATAGATCCTTCATTGAATTGGATTTTTTTCCTAGATAGTCATTGGTCGTCATGCGATCCTTAGTAATTAAAGTGTCCATTGATCCAATTGTTATTCTTAAGTCTAGAAAATCTAAATTTAGAGATTTATGATTATGAATTATTATTCTAGGAAACCTTTTAAAATCATAAGGCCCTTGGTTCATCTTTTACTGTGTTTACTCATGGGAGTTGTCAATTCATTATGTTTCAAGGTAGGTGGTTTCCAAAATTCCCTTTGTCTTATGAAGCATGATTGTTTAATCCTTATGTTACTTTCTAAAATTGATGTAAATAATGATTTATGGATTCTAATTTGAAATGGTTTTGATACAATATGGTGATCCAATTATGTTTTTTGAAAATGGACACGCTTCTTGGTATTGTTAAATGAAATTTCTTCAAAGAATAATTATTATGATCTCAAAGATAAAATTATCTTTAATAATATTTTTTGTAGAAAACCCAAATGTGATCAATGATGTGGTAGGGATCTATCCTTGAGGATGAACTCTTTTCCCCTAGACCTATTTTGTTAAAGATATTTGTGCATTAGGTTTACTAATTTGTGGTAATAAGCCACTCTCAAGAGTTTTATTTAACATACCATACTTGTTCTAGTTGGTTAGTGTGTAAAATATGTGGAATAAAATTCTCGATAATGTTACGAGGGTTCTCATTTTCCTATAATTTTCAATAACCAAGTGTTTGTTTTATCTGGTGACATATTTGAAATGCATGTTGAAATTTTTTATTGAAATGCTTTAAAAATATGATTATTCTATATGATTTATAAATAACTAAAATGGTTATGTATCCATGATTTGTATTAAAATATATCTAATCCCTTGTTTGATAATACTTAAGAATAATTGGTTTATTTTATAAAGTCTTCTTGTGAAACACTTGGTGGTATCCCACTAATCTATTTTTCTCACATCCTATATACACCTTTATGTGTAAATAGATAATTTCCAAAATAAAGGAATGGTGAAGGAACCATAGGGTGGTGGTGGGTTTTCTCATTGTCATGGTGTGGCATTCAAGAGGTGACAACATGTAACATCCTGATTTTTGGGAACGGGTCGAATTCCCCAACCTGGTTAATATTTTTGGAGTTTGGTGAGATAGAAAATTCTTTTCCTATTCATCAAAACATAATTACGAGAGTTACTTTGACCCAATACCATGTTATTATATGATTTTATATTCTTAAAAAGTTTATTTTTGGTTTGAGTAGGTTTCATGTGAATTGGAGGCCAAAATACCATCTTTTCAGAAGGCATAGACTAGGGTGCATATTTTTGAAAAACCATGCAGCCTCCAAAGGGAAACCGTGTAGCCCTACTTTGGAACATTGCATGGTTTGAAAAACCATGTGTGAGGGGGTACTCTACATTGTGGGGAGTTATGAAGTTCTTATAAGAGTCTCACACATGATTTATGCATTGTTTGTAAAAACATGTGAGACAACCTTGCTTGGTGTGGTTTCTAGATGGTGGGTTCCAGATAGTTGGTGCTCTATTAGCCAAATTGTGTGGCTAAACCATGTGGGTCACTTAAAAGTGTAAGATGTAAAAAAAATCCTTTTCCAGAATTTAAGTTTATCCTCCCCTTTTTCATTCTTCACTTGCACACACAACAAAGGACACCTATACTTTTCCTCCTCCTTAGGATTTGAGCCAAATATTCCTTCTAACCACTGAATTGATCACTTTCAGTCTTGTTGGAACTGCATCGATATGGGATTTGAAACTATTTTTTATATTTGTCTTTACTGTTTTAGTATTGTGCACTAAATCCATGTGATCCATTTTAACATATTTTCTAGGCGTCCATATAAAGAACTGATTTCTTCTAAATCAGAATGAGTTAAAGGATGATACTGGATGTGTGAGCATCTACTAACATGAGGAAGTTGGATGTTATATTTATATTTGATTTCACTCATGTTTGGGGGGGGTCTATTCTTGAGCACTCTGTTTGGTAGTTTGAGAGAGACCTTAAATAATTAATTCCTTTATTTTAAAATTCTTATAAATATACTATAAAATGACACTAGGAATTCCCTTTCTAGTTTGTTATGTGTAAGTCATAGATAGTGGTGATGGACCACATGGGAATAGTAGGCTGAGTGTATTTTATTTATTTAAATTGAATTATATTAAATGAATGTGACAGTTCCATGGGAACGTGATGGGATAGTTCAAAGGATTGGGATGGTGCTCACCATCTAGATGAGGAGATTTTGTTCTTTAGGATGGGCTTAACCTATATAATTAGGGTTATGTTGATCAGCAGTTATGAATCACAGTCATAAGATTGAGGCGATAGGGTCACCAGGTTATGAGCATGGCCCTTGTGATATTGGATGGTGTTGACCATTTGATTGAGTGATATGGTCAAAGGGGAATGAGGTGTTGACATGATGTGGTTTCAGTATTTTTTGGTTATTTCCACTCAATGTGATTGGAAAACATTCCATTAGATTTGTGTGCTCATAGATAAGACTCAAACGACGGGGTGGTGTTGACCACTCATGTGGGTAGAGGCATCCCATATATTCAACTTAGGATAATGTTTAATGTTAGTGAGGTTGAATGTGCTTGTTGTGGAATGTTACATGGATGGTGAGGATCCATCAGTTGATAGTGTTAAGTTCATCAGTTGGCGGTTAAGGCTCACTATATGTTGATGTAATTGGGCTACGATTACTTGAGGGAATGGACATTTCCTTTCTGTTGGATGTGGAATGTTTAGTTTATGGTTATTATTATTTAGAGTAAGACACTTATGTGACTCAATACAATGGTCTTTGAGCTGATGTATGCTTTCGAGAAGGGGTCTGAGGGACTATGTTCTTATTTTTTGGACATTCCTTTTTGGATGTCGATATTTGATTGAGAGAATGAGGTGAAAGGAGAAACTTTTATAAGTGGAACCCAAGGGTTCACCTGGGATGATTATTCATAGGAATATGACTTGGGTTTTATTCTAAGTATCCTTTTAACTGTAGTTATTGTATTGATGGGTGAAGTAGGTGATTGCATCATTGTGGCTTTTGAGAACAAGGGTAGCATGCTATTTTATATGAAATGAATGTACTGTATTTTTTTAACACATCTTCTTTATCATACATGTATGTTGGTCACAAGTTGGTGGTGGCATGCTCAGTTTATTCTCCCACCCTACATATGCCCTTTGGGATGTGTGTCGATTTTATTCTCCTGTGATCAGGTAAGGGAATGAGCTCTGGAGATAAACCTTAGTGTTTAAGTTAGACCTTTTTCATGGGATAGATGGAAAGGGACTTTGGAGGTTCATGAATCTACTAGAGTTTAAATTTTGTGTATTTCTTTGTATATGATCATGATTACATATATGTAATGATATGGTCAGCCAAATGTGACCCTTTGTTCTTATCTATTATTCTGTATAAACTATTGAGTTATGCATGATTAGATACCAATGGTATTAGGTGGTGTTTTATTCTATAAATGGCACGATTGGATTTATAATTGTTTTTCTACTACTATCTGATAGTGATTCCTTTACAGATGGTTATTGGTCTAGTGTTTTAAGGTATACTCCTGTTAGGTTATATATGTGTTAACAATTATTATCATCATTAAAATAGTGTTTACTCGATCCACTATCACCTATTTACAATCTTACTGCAAGATGGTAGCCTATGGAATATGGGAAGGCATGCCTAAGGCCCACTAACCAACCGACCCTGATCACTATTAGGTTAGAAAATGGGTTGGGGCACTAAAAATTTTATTAGTTTTTTTCTTCTCTAGAATTAGTAGTGGAGTTTTTTTGGATACTAATGGTACCAAATTATTTTACTTACATTTGGTCTTGCTCTTTGGGTTATGGTAGACCCAAGATTAGGGTGTTGTCAGATCTTGGTTCAGATATTGTGTTTGGGTGCCTACAACCCCATGCATGGGGGTCATACCATGTTTCTAGGGGTGGGAAGTTGATTTCATACTTTTATATTTTTATAATTTCTAATATTTCCACTTTGATTAGTGGACTTGGGCGTGATTATTATCTATTATGATATGTAACACTTATCTTGTTATCATAAGGGAGGATTTTAGGCCCTTGGCCTGAGATAGAAAGTGAGTTTTTATGCTTTATTGATAGGCACATAAGATGATATATATATATATGTTCCATGATAAAATTATTATAATATTCATCAGGAACTTGGATTGTGAAAATAGGGGTTGGTTGTTTTAAGTGTCATGAAAGGAAGCTAAACATCGTTTTCCTACTTATCCTCTCTTTGGTGGAATTCAACTCGACCAACCCAGGAATTTGGTTCAAATGAGACATGTATGTCTTCTGATATGATATGTTATATTTTTATGTGTAGGCATAACATTGATAGGCATAGGAAAGATTATGATAAGGGGTGATTTATTTAAAATGTCAATAAAGAAACTAAATGGAATTTTACAGATTGTCCTCTTTGGTGGAATCTTACTCAACTACCTCAATTTGATACGTGATTCTTAAATTCGATGTGGGTTAGAAAGGGGCCATGAGGAAGGATTTAAATGGGATAACTAGCTCTGATATCAGTGATTATTAGGCCAAGAGGCTAGATGTCGTGCGATATAGTAGCGATAGGGGAGTGTAAGGATGGTGAGACTGAACTTATTGTTACATTTTATCTATATATATATATTTATATATGTTATTATGTATTTTATACCATGATATTGGTATTTAACAAGATAATACCAAGATGAGATCCATAGGATCTTTCATAGGGCAGTAATTTGGTGCTGTAAGAGTGTAGACAGTATGAGGCCCTTGATGGTCGGTATGAGGCTACTGAGGGTCGGGATGAATCCCTTAAGGTAAGAATGATCATGAGATATAGGTACAAGAATAGGTATAGGCTTTAGTATAGATTTTTCAGGCACTAGATATGACAACGTTTGGGCATGTCATGATGATTAGTTCAGGGAGATCCTAGTATATGTCATACAAGGAATTGACAGGGGATCCCAGGGAGAGTTGATCCTTCTTTGGAATTCATGACTCATGAGTTATAGTCACAATACTCACTATTATTTCTAGGTGAGGGTGGGAATTATGTGGATAAGAATTTCATAGTTTCTGTGTAAAAAATATTCAACAATCTTGAGACACCCTCAGGATATATGATGAAAATAATGATGAACATGATTAGTGGACATGTTAAATTCTGGTGGTACATTCATGTACAAGAACGAAAATAAGAGGAAATGGATTGGTAGGGATTCAAGGATAGTTTATTCAGGAAATCCTTCCAAGAGATGTTAGGGAAATAATGTATTGAGAGTTCTTGAATCTTTAGTAGGGAGACATGTAGGTAATTTAATATTTAGCTACCTTTATTGATTTGTATCATTTTTCTTCAGGTATGGTGGGTGTAGAAACCTTAAGAGTGAGGCATTTCAAAAATGGTTTGTAAAACACCATTAGAGAGCAAGTAAACATCTTCAGGATGGCCTCATTCTTAGAGGATGTAAATCCTGTTCTAATAGATGAGGGATATTTTATGAATATATCATACTCGAGCTACGTTATGATGTCATGTGATTACAATAGTGATGCATTAGATTGTAGGAAGTGAGTCTGGGAGGAGTCTCAGAATGGATTTCAGTTTAGATACTCATGCAGACCATCGAGGAGTGGGTTATAAATGGTGTTCTTTTAGTGTAGGAAACTGAGACATGTATAGACTCAGAGTGAAAGACCCCAAAGAAGTTCTGAGAATGAGGCCATGCTTCCCATATTTTTAGGTTCTATGGGAAGGCTTCTTGGATAGTTGGTAGCTAGGGACTGTGGTAGATTGAAGAGTTTGAGGTTACACTGGAAGTAGTACTAAGAACTGGTATTTAAGATTTAATTGCACACAATGTTCGTGGCAGAGACAGTGGGAAGCAACAGTGGGGTTAGTGGCAAATAGTTGGTGTGGATCTGCAGGGAGGCTGGACATAAGGTAGTCAGATTTTATTCTAGGTGAAAGAAATGGAGATTCCTAGTACAGAGAAGGTAGGGAGATGACTATAGTTAGATGTATGCTGTGGGCATGATCAGGTGTCCTTTTTTATTTTGGAATAGCCTTTTGTAGGCATGTTAGGTTTTGGGTCCACTATTTGCATGGGATTTTATTATTTTGGACTAAACAGATGCTGGTTAGTAGGGTGACATTGACATGGATGTGTTATATATATATATGAGGTGTGTGGCATCAAGATTAATTATGTGAATCGATGTGATATGGGATTTATATAAGGTGAATAGGTATATGAGAATTGATGTGATTCGGGTTATATAATATTTGTGTGGTACTAGAACAGATTGTGGTAATTTAATGAGATTAAGTATTATGGGTGCTAATGAGTCTTTTTTACTTTTGGGAATATGATAAGATGCATGACCTCTTAGGTACCATATGTGACATGGGCACGATGCTGGCATGAAATTATATGTGCTACTTGATGGGTGTTAGATGTGACATGGGTACGATTTGAGCACCTAATGAGGTGTGGGATTGACGATACACCACAGGAAAACTTTTCCGTCCATGGATGGTCATTGAACCATTATAATTTTTCATTTTAGTTTGGGAAGCAATCGAGGTATGTAACTCCTAAGTTGGGGAGCCCCTTGAGGGGGTTACTTGTTGCTTTATGATTGGTATAGATCAAGTTGTTTTAAATGAGATGGGTATGTTTGGTGACATTTTTTTATAAGTATTTATAGGTCAAAGATTATATATGTTAAGGTGGGGACATTGTAACATCCCAGGTTTTTGGAGTGGGTCGAATTCCTCTAACCATTTAAATTTTTAGAGTTTGGTGAGAGGACCAAATCTTTTCTTAATATTAAGACCTTAATTATGAGAGTTCCTTTGACCCCCAACCTTTATCGTATATGGGTTTATATTCTTTGAAGGTTTCTTGGTGTTTCAAGTGTGTTTCAGGTGTGATAGAGGCCAATATCACAACTTTTCAAAAGGTGCAAACCAGGGTGCATAGTTTGGACAATTCATACGACCTCTCAGGTGGAACCGTGTAGCCGTACTTTGGATATTTACATGGTTTGAAAAAAATTATGAGAGGTTGCACACATCTATTCATGGAGATCTATAGTTTAAAGAAGAGGCTCACACACTGTTTGCATATGTTTTGGAAAACCATGTAGGACAACAGTGCATGGTGTGGTTTTTTATGAGTGGGTGTTGCATAGTTGTCACGTGTTTACCTAAAATATATGGATAAACCTTGTGGGTCAATTAAAAGTGTAAAATTCCCAAAATTCCCCTATAATTATTTCTATTTCTCTTCCCCCTTTTCCTTATTTACCCACATGCATATCAGAGGATAAACTTCCTCTTCCTCATCCTAAGGCTTTAAGATGAATCTCCCATCCAACCACTAAATTGATCACCATCAATGTTTTTATAACCACATCGGTAAGGGAATTTATCCTCATTATTATTTTCTTCCTTGATCTCACCATTTGGGGTAATAAATATGTGTGATCCATTTTACCCTATTTTCAGGGCATGCATCTAAAATACTGATTTATTTCAAATCAGGTCGAGTTGGAGGCTAATAACAAATGAGAAAGCATCTACCAATAGGAGGTAGGTGGTTTCTAGTATTCTATGTTATTTACATGGGTTTTTGGGGTGTGTTCTAGAGTTTTCCATTGGGTAGTTTGGGAGAGACCCTGAATAATCAAAACCTTGCATTTAAATTATTAAATGGATATTGTTGGATGCCTCCAGGCATGGATTAGCCATGTTGTTACATGTGAGTCTAGGTTAGTGGTTGAGGAACATTTGAGAAGACTAGGTTGGGTGTGTTTTATTTATTTAAATTGAATTATATTTTATGATTTGGATAATTCATTAGGAACATGAAGGGCAAGGATTGAGAATTGAAATAGTACTAACAATCAAGATGAGGTGACATTGTTCTTCATGTTAGGATTGGCCCAGATAATTTGGGTGATGTTGATCATCATTCATGAGACATGGTCATAAAATTAAGGTGTTGTGGTCACCAGGTTACTAGCATAGATCTTGTAATATTGGATGATGTTGACCATCAGATTGAGTGACATGGTCACAAGAGAACGAGGTGCCTAAATGATGTGGATTATGTAATAATTTGGTTATTAACGTTAACCATGAATGTATAATGAACCATTACAGTCATGTGCACACACATAGAACTCAGATAATGAAGTTGTGTTGACAACTTGTGTTGGTAGAGGCCTCTGTTAGATGTGGATTAGGATCGTGTTTACCATCATTGAGGATAGAGGTGATTTCCATAGAAAACCATATGGATGGTGAGGAGGAATCAATTGATGATTTTGAGACCATTGGTTGGGGGTTGAGTCTCACTTTATATTGAGGCTTTTGGGATGGGATTACTTAGGTGGATAGAAATTACGTTTCCTTGGGACAATGGCAATTGAGATAAAGGTGATTATTATTTGTAGTACAGACATCGTTGTGCCTTGGGATGTCGGGATTTGAGTGGATGAATTCATTCCAGCAAGTTTTATAGGGAACATGTTCTTATTATTTGGACATATATTTTTGGATGCTAGAACTTGATTGTTGGCATATGGTTACATGTGACAATTTTAGATGTTGATCCCAAGGGTTCACTCGGGATGATTCTTCCTCAGAGGATGCCTTGATATTTATGTAAAGGATCCTAACCACTACAGTTATAATAATGATGTCCTAAGTATGTGATTTATTCCTCATGGCTATTGAACACAAGGGAATCATGCTATTTTATATAATGTGAATGTACTGTATTATTTATTTTTAGACACACCTACTTTATCACAAATTTAAGTTAGCAACACATTGGTGGAAGCCTACAGAGATTATTCTCACACCCTACATGGGACCTTTGGGATACATGTGGATTTTATGATCTTAAAATCAGTAAAGGGATTGAGTTCCATAGATATACCATAGTGATTATGTCAGAACTTTTGTATAGGATGGATGGAAAGGGACCTTGGGGGTTCTTTCATCATATGGAGTTTAATTTCTGTGTCTTTCTTTCTCTATTAGAAAGATTATATATATAAATATATATTTGTGTGTGCGTACTTATATAGTCAGCCACGAGCAACCTTTTCTGCTTATCTATAGTTATGTTTGACATGTTGTGATATGCATGATGAGAAACAAATGGTATCATATGATTTTTTATTCTATAAATAGTATCATTGGTTTTGTTATTTTTTTATTTTTCTGTTTGGTTTTACTTCCACTATGATGGGTTTTTGGCCCAATGTTTTAAGGTGTTCTTCCACTATGTTATATACATATATGCCATTATTATTATCACCACCATAGGTTATAGTCACCCCACTATCACCTCTTTACACCCTCACTACTAGTCAGTGTACTTTAGCATATGGGGAGGCACACCTAAGGCCTAGTGGTCAACTAGTCCTGAGCACTGTTCTGGTGGAAAAACTGTCGGGGCACTACATATCTTATCATGAAATGTTATGTCTATGAGGGTTTGAGTAATTTGGTTGTTTTAGGTATCTTGGAACAATTATTTCATATTTATTTTACCTTTTTCGCTTCTGTATTTGTTTTAGAATACTAATATATTATATATATATATATCACCTTGTATTCAGGTTCTTATATAAAAAAGTTTCTCTAAGGATGTTCTTGATTTCCAAGAGCTAGTCACCAACCTATGGGGACTGGGAAAACCTTTTGGGTTTAGTTAGATCTAAATTGGGTTATAGATAGTCTGGATAATCTAGGTTATTTCTTGATAAATTTGTATCAAATGTCAATTTATTTGTTTCTATATTCACTATTCATTTTGGGATTTATTAATATAAAAGAAATATAAATATGGGGACTTAAGGTTTATGTTGTGAGAGAGTTCCAGACCAGATCTCATCGTGACTGTCCATTTGTTACCAATAGCTTTTTTGAAGGTTTTTTTTGGGATTTGATGAGTTTTAATCCTAGTAATTATTTTTTATCTCATTTTATTTCAAGTTGATTTATGTTATTCTAAACTATAATTCATAAATGTATATTATGTTATAGTATCAATTTTTCTATTGATGTGTGGCACAAATACCCATAGAGGACTTCCTATGGTTTCTTGGGGGGGGGGGGGTACTGCTGACACACAATGATGGAGAAACCATTATGTTAATCATAATTTGTCTGAAGTGGTGGTGTGTATGGTCTATGATATGGACCACTGTTTGGAACTTTCCATTGTTTAGTGTAGGGAGATAATTCCTTATAGGGATGAGGACAAGAATTAGGCCTGAAAATATCTTTACTATAATCCAAATTATTACTATGGGATGAATGATCTACATGAGGTCGAGGTTTGGATGGAAAATCATGAGGGACCTTTTTAATTCTTAGAGACTTATAACTTAGTCAAAGTGAAGTGTTCCACCTTCAATATTTAATGTCTATGTTGGAGGTGGAGGGACTCATTTGTCAAGGTTAAGAAGCATGAGGGATTGGATTAGGAAGAATTCAAACCCATCTTCACTGAGTAGTTCTACTCAGAATCAGTGACTATGGTGAAATCCATATAGTTTCTCAAACTTTAGAAAATTATTTGTGTAGTGAGGGAGTATGCGAATCACTTTGCTGAGCTTTCACTATTTTCATATGAGGCTATATATAATTAGTATTTTAAGTCTCAAAGGTTTCATTTGGGCCTCCTACCTGATATACACTCATATGTATTCATGTCAAAGCTGACCTCCTATAAAGAAGTGGTAGATAAAGAGTTGATGGCTAAGCTTGACCTGGTAGGTATGTCATGACTGATTGGAGTTCATTTTTCCTCTAGTGGTGGCTCTAGTGATTGTTACAATGGAAATAGGAATAAGAGTGTGTTTCATTGGGAAAAAATTAGTGGTTATTATTATAGGTCTCTTCCTATTATGTCATCAATAGATAGTGACTTGACATGTTACAAGTGCAGCTATACATGACACACATATCTATTTTCCACATACCTCCAATGATTTGAAACTCATGTGGGAGATATGGTCACTTGAAGAAGTTTTGTCAGGATATGTCTTCTTCCCACTCTATAATTTACTCTTTGGAACCAAGATTATCTATGGTGTATGAATATTCTTCACAAATAACAGGGTTCCAATGACAGGTGTCTAAAATGAAGCAGTTATATGATGTTGAGGTATTTCCATTTGAAGTTGATGTAGTTCCAATCACTATGAGAGGTACCATTTCTATTGCTTCAACCATAGTGACTACTTTATTTGATATAGGGGCCTCTCATTACTTTATGTTTACTCATATAGTGGGCCTTATAAAAATTCTTATGGAACCTATACAATTTGTTATGCAATTGGAAATGCCTCTAAGAATGAAAAGGGAGTGGGGTTTCTGTTTCCCCTCAAGATCCTTCTTTATTTTTAATGTAGATATGGTATGATATTTTTTTGTTCTTGAATTGGACCTCTTATATGTGATAATTGGGATAGATTAGTTTATCAATCAAAAGTTTCAGATCATTTTTTGTCATAATAAAATGTTCTTTATTGGTTTCATTGGGAACTCCCATATGTTTTTGGGATAATGGGATCCAAGTACTAGTCAGGAATGACCATATTTTTTAGTTATTAGTAAGTTATTTTTTTTGTAGTTGTGTTGGAAGAGAAATATAATAGTGGTATCCTTCCTTCAGTAGTCAATGAATTTTCATAAGTGTTTCCGAATAACTTATTGGGTTTTACTTTACAGTGAGAGGTAGAGTTTTCAATTGATTTGGTGCCTCGAAATGAACCGATATCGATGTTGTCTTATAGTATAGATCATATTGAATTGAAATAGATGAAAATTTAGTTGAATGAATTAAGATTCAAGGTATTTATACACATTAGTGTGTCACCTAGGGTAGTCCCTGTTCTTTTCTCCTAAAAGTATGATGTAACTCTTCACTTATGCAGGTATTTTCAAAATCTCAATCGAGTGACACTCAAGAAAAAATATCCTTTACCTCACATTGATGTTTTTTTCCACTAGTTGGAAGGGGAATTTTTTTCTTAATAAATTTATCTATGGACTGTTTATCACCAACTTAGAATCAGTGAATCAAATATTCTAAATAACATTTTTAGGAGAAGGTATGTCCATTTCAAGTACCTTATGATTCCATTTTTTCTAATTAATGATCTTTTTATATTTATGGAATTAATGAGTTATATTTTCAATGATAATTTTGAAACTTTTTTATAGTGTTCATTGATGAAATCCTACAATAATCTATGTTAAGAGAAGATAATGTGTATCACTTAAGGGATTTTTTTTAATTTAGAGGAATCACCATATTTTTTCTAAATTATCAAAGTTCCAATTCTAGATCCAAGTTCCAATTCTAGATACGATTGGTTATAATCTTGGGAAACATAATTTTATAGCATGGTATCTCAGTTGATTTGGAAAAGGTGATTTATATTAGGTCATGGGAAGAAACCACACATATGTATTTGGTTTATAGATTCTTGGTTTTAGTGGGATATTATTGACAATTCATCAATGATTTCTCAAATATTTCATTACCTCTGACCACTATCACCCAGAAAGAGGTGTTGTTATAGAGGGATTCAAAGTATCAAGTATAATTTGATGAATTGATGATGTTTTTGAACTTATCATAGATTCTTATTCTACTAGTGGTTATTTTAGTCTTTGTGATTTTTCATCTATTGGTTTGGGTTGCGTCTTTATGTAGGGAGATCATGAAGTGTATTATAAATCATGTTTTTTTCACATCATGAGAGGAATTATCCCACTTATTATTTAGAACATTCAGCTGTGGGGAATGACATGAAATGTTGGCATCACTATCTTTTTGGAGAAAAGTATATCATCTATCCTAACCATAAAATGTTACGATATATGTTTTCTCGAAAAAAAATTGACCCGTGGCGTAGATTTTGGGTTGATTACATAAATCTGTTTGACTTTAAAATTTCCTATACATTAGGAAAGGGTTGTGTGACTATTGATTCTCTTAGAAAGAATTTACCTTCTCAGGATTTATGTGAGGAAAATAATGATTGGATCTTGATCAAGATATTTTGTCAAATTTACTGAGTGTTAGGGAAGAGGTGTCTAGTAATGTACTAAAAATCATTGAATTGAAAAATTATCTTATTGGGATGATTTTATAGGAGAAAAAAAATGTTGATGTGTTTTAGTGTATCAATAACTCTTTATATAGTGGAGATACCACTAGTGAGTGGCCTATCTATATATATGTATTTCTTTACATTATGAGCCTATATGTTTTCCCTTCAAATGTGAAAAAGGGAATGAAATAATATTATCATAATTCTTTATAGGTTGTCCACCCAGTAATCATAAATAAGTTTTATGAAATAAATCATCAATTTTTCTGGTCTGGTATTAAATCAAACACAACTAATTTTTTTTCTCATTGTTATACATTCTCATAGATTAAGGATGAGAACTAGATGACTTGAGGGTTTCTTCAGGATATTTCCATATTAATGTGAAAGTGGAAAGAAATTTCAATGGATTTTATTAGTAGTTTAACTCAAACTCCCTAAGGTTAGAATTCTATTTGGGTTGTGATTGATCGGTTGAATAAGTCATCTCATATGAAGAAATAATTAGAGAGAAATCAAGACATGATATTTACAAGGTTTGTTAAAAGACATAATTCTTTTCATGTTGTTTATTCCCCCAACATATATTCTCCACTATAATATTTCCATCAATTAAAATAGTTTATGAAACAACTGGTTATACAAAATTGTAGTCGATCGTCTATTTGATATAGATTATACACCCTAGAAGTCCAACTATTCTACCTTGGTTGGTTATACCCCCCAATCAGCTTCTCTTTTTATCGAGCCTCTTCAACAACAAGTTATACTCCCCATTAACAAGATCATTATTCTTCTCTATCTTGAACTACATTATGATAATCTCTTGATATTCTTACATGATCTTACTAGATTTAACTTTATCATGTACTATTCAAGTACCATTGTAGTTTTATGGTCTTAATTAGGTATATCTAATTATCTATTTCTAATGAATTATTTTAGTATAACTCTACTCCAGAAATTATTCCTTATTCTAAAGTACCAACCTCACTTAAATGTGTGTAAGTGGTCAAAAAAAAATTCATCATGAATATTTTATTCATGAAGGATATTTTAAATTTTCAACTCAAGTTGAATTCTCTAATAATGAAACATTATTTATGTATCCATAAAATAATTCATAGTGCATGAAAAATTAACATAACCCATTATTAATATGATTATTTAATGTGTCTACTCAATTAAAATATCTATTCTAAATATGTCACAATGTTTTTCAATAAAGGTACATATGATGCCTGGAATTCATGGATTGCATGGAAAGTTTCCTTCTTTCTCATTCATGTGACCAACTAGGGTTCACACGATCTTTCTTCCCTGCCTTATCATAAGGAAAATTGTGCTTAGAGGTTCTCCTTATTACTATGTGTAAATATATCATGGGATGACCAATTATTCTTCGTAAAAGGTATTTTCTTATTCAAGGCACTATCTGTGGGTTCCTTCACATTACAAGAGTTTTCAATAGGCGATGATTGTTGAGAAAAATGTTTTTATGTAGGTTCCTCTCAATTGTATTTGAAAATGAAATAGGTGATTTGTGTAGTGGATTCCCAAAATTGAATTACCCGAACCACTTATTCTTAATTTATGAGACCTATAAAGATCATGAGTTTCTTATTCTCCCATGTCAATGGATCACATAGATAATCACTATATTTTACATGATCTGGTCACACAAATACTCTTTTTAAAGAAGAAATAATTGAAATTTATGTAGTCCTAAATAGCAACCAACCTTGCACTCTGCCTCTACTTAAATAGGTAGATATCCACCACCTATCTTCAATAAAAGTAACACGTCTGATAAAAATGACAATACATTGATGATATTAAAATCCATAAGATCGTGGAATGACTTTGAAATTCAAAACTCTTGGTTTATTTAACCTCATTCTACTTTGAAGGGATCAATTGATTTATGTGATCTCTTTGTATGATTGCTTCACCGATCATTAGATGCCTTAGTGGAAATATTATTAATACCCCAAATAATTGTTATGATAATGGCTATGAAATATGGAATCAATACGAAATCAAAGTTATATTCTTATTTTTGAAATCTAATGACATAGTGGCTTAGTTATTGGACACATACTATCAAGCGAGAATTATTTTTTTGATTGATTATTTCCCCACTATAACATAATCCATAGAACAACATGAAATGTATTGAGGTGGTGAACTTAGGTGAAACATGGATTGTCTTTAGCTGAATCAGGTCTTCAAATAGTGGAATGAAATCAGGAAAATTATTTCTTGAATGTTCTTGATACGATCGAGCATGTATTGTTCCCTTGGAATGATCACTAGAGATGGTTGGTTGTCTAGAAAACTCATGCAGAAAACCTTCAAATGAAAACAGGTTGAAGATGAAGTTCATTGATGATTGGAAAACTGAGACTAATTTGATAAAGAAACCAGTGTTATATTTATATAATTTTAATGAAGTAATATTGTTCCTCTTGTACCATGTCCTACATCAAATGCATATCCAGTTTTCTTCTCTCATATATTAAAATTGGAATTGAAAATTTTTAGAACTAGAAGTGGGGGATCATCACCCAAAATAGAAGAACTAATTCTTCATGGGCCACTACATAGATGTATTAGACCAATGACACCATACCCCAAGAGCTCTCACCACAGTTTCTACTAAGACCCTTATTCTAGACCATCGACACCTTGGACCAAGTGCTCTCACCCGATTACCTTTTGTAGGACTTTGTCATCTGATTTTCCCTCTTTCTGTCATACATCCCTTGGGGGATAGCTCTCCTAGGTGGAAGAGGCCTCCTCCCATATGTTGGATCAAGATAACCGCTTGGGATTTTTTTGGCCACTATTTTTCATATAATCCTCTTAATAAAATACTTAGAATTATTATAATTATATAATATAAATTCAATTCTTCCTCAATTATGATTCCATATATTTCCTAGCCAATTCTAAAATATTACCCTTGTAATCTCCTATTTATATATCCTTCTTTTCATCAAATAATCATGAAAAAGAAATATTATTTTTCATGGTATTAATTAACTTTTCTTTTTTCATTATGATGTAAAAAATGTTTTTTATTGACACTAGTGTTGAAACTTAAGATCAGTTCATCAATCATGACATTTGACAAGGAAAATTTCTTGATCATGACATCCAATTCCATTAGGTGAATCCATAACAATTTTCTAACCACAAAAAATTTATCCAAACTCACTGAACTCATATTTAAAAATAATTTAAAACAATTGAAACAATAGCCTTAGAAATCTCTCTCTTTGTATTTTGTTTCCAATATCTATTTATATATTTAAATTTGAATTTGTGTGATCAAACTTCTTACCACTTTAACTATATAATTAAAAGGATAAGTGAGGGTATTATCATATTATATTTCTTTTGAAAAAAGTTATTATCTCTTATATGAAAATTTATTGATTAATTATAAGATAGGGATGATCTCACAAGGTTCTCTTATCGAAGTTCCTATTGTTAATCAAATCTATGTATATGTGTGATAACCTGATATTGAAAAAAATAGAAGAAAAATGTTTTCCATTCTATATATAAACTACCATCCTTGTGAAATCAAACTTATAAATTATCAATTGTTCTTTTAGGGGTTATAAATAATCAAATTTTTTAGTGAAATGCTCAATCATTCACACAATTCAACAAACATATAATAAATTTCAAGTTAAAATGATATAGATCCCCCTTTATCTCATATTTTCATCAATCATGAACCATCCCTTAATTGATATTATTAATAAACTGTATAATGGGGGATGCAATTGTTATTTACAGAACTCATCTTCCAATTTAATAAAGTGGTTTAGAAGTTCCAAATTCACTATAAAGTGAATATTTGAAAACATTATCTCATAAATACTCCCCCTCAATGGATGAATACATCTCCTTTAATACCTTGAATCTTAGTAAAAAATAATATATATTTAATGGGAAATAAGGATGGGCCTCTTCATTTTTCATGAGTAAAATTTTGGTTAAGAGTTTCCTCTTAACATGGTCCATTCTTTTCTCCCAATCTCAATATGCGAAGATTTATTTGGACACATATTATTGTTTTGAGACCTGTCTAATTGATTATATTATTTATTTACTTTAAATTAATCCTTTTTTGGAAAAACTTTTTCAATTGTAGTCATTTGAGCACATGATTCCTCAGGTGATTTAATTTTAATTTTAAATATCTCCCATTGATTGGGTAGAATTAGTATGCAGTTGTGTAGTGCATGTCCAAATTTACCATACATTTCACACAAGCCACAATATTTGTGTGGAATATCCTTTCCAACTCAATTTCTATAGACACTTTATTTAATTTATATTTTTCAAGATTCTTATATTCTTCTAATTACTAATCCAATTTCAGTTGATTTGGAAAAACCATAAGGAATTATTTTCTGACAATCCTTGTCTTATAAAAATATTCACATTCCTTAGGACTATATTTATTTTTAAATATATTTCTTTTCACAACATGGGGAATGACTTATAGAAGTTTTGTGATTTATTTATCAACTGTTTGATCCTTCTGATTATATCTTACACAAACGTTTTTTTAGTACTTCATATCTATTTTTCCTGGTCAGCTTGGATGAAATTATGGTCAAAACATTTTTCTCTAAGAACATGACCTCATATTTTCCCCAAGATTCCCCTTTGATTCATTCCTATTTCTAGGAAATGACATTCTATACTAGGATTAGTAAGATTTGTTCCATAAATTTCATAAAACCAACAAAAACCTCTGAACTTAGATATTTAACTTTGACATGTATTCTATCTAGATACTTGTTATTGCTGTACTTATTCAAACTGAGCCATTATTTTCTAATGGGATAGTGATTTACTTAGAAAATTTATTCCTCCCATTGATTCAGTAAAGGATCTATCACCTATATTTTTGGTAACAACATGTTTTACAATATTCTTATTTTGTTTGAATCTTAATAATCACTTTTCACCATATTTTCTATCATGAATTCTTTTTTTATGGTATTCTCTTTGCATAATCAGATGATTTTCATATGATAGGTTCACCCTATAACTCATCATAATGGTGACCAATTCTATTTTTGTACTCCTAGAAACCTCCAAGGTAGTCAAATAATTTAATTATAGAGAGATTATTTTTCTATGGATTATTCTTCTCTAATATTGGTATTATCTTCTCTTTAGCTTCTCTCCCACTAAATGTAGGCCTTATATTATTTTCATGAATTTTCATGTTATGAAAACAATATAAATATTTACTACCAAACTTCTCAAAACCCGAAAAATATCATTTGAATATCATTATCTTATTTTCTGGTGTAGTTTTTTTGGATTTCATAAATTATGAAACATTATATTTATGTGTGGAACCGCTTCTCTTTTGGAAATTTCTTATGGAACAACTATTCATGTTTTTTTCACATAAAAAATAAATGTGGCAGTTTTATCAACATTATTCACCATCAATACTTTCCCATAATTTTTTTAAAACCTATAATAGAATTTTAAAAAAAAAGTTATACCAAAGATAGTTTTTGGTTTATGGGATACCTTCTTCTTGGAGGATTTGGTCATTTGTTTAGAAAATAATCTCACAATATTCTTGGAGTGATGATCCTCAATACACACTTGTGTGGAAACATATCTTTTTACATGAATTTGAGAAGTTATATCTTATGGATATTCCTAATTATTCAATCTCACCATCAGCTCTAAGAACATCATGTTGAGGGATTTCTTATTATCCTCAGCTGATCTTATATTGTCTTCCCAATATTCATTCAACATATTCAGTTGGTATACATGAATCTTCCTTGATTATTATAAATTTTTTTCAAAATCCTCTAAAATATTTACTTTATCGTCTAATTAATAAATTTTGAAAACCATAGAAAATCTATGAAACTTATCAAATGCATGGAAAGGTTCTACGAATAAAATATCAAAGGATTTTTTCAATAAATTTTTTTATTACACCAAGAATTCAGTATAACTTTCTTTGTAAGGAGAAATTATTTCTTCCTTTTTTTTAAAAAATTTCAGTGAGTGAGTTGGACATTGAAAAACTTTTATCCAATGAATCATTAATTTTATTAGCCTCTTCTTCAAGATGTAATTTTTCATTTTGATAAACCTTGAATCCCTCAAAAACATGTTTTACAACTTCTTTGGGAAATTTATTTAGATGTTCTTTTAATTGAAAGATAATATCACTCAGTGATCCATCATCGTCATATCTTGAGTATGATTAATTATAAGGATAATAATTAAATGAAATTCACAAAATATACCAATTTCATTCCCTTAAGTTAGTGGTGTCTCACCCTTTACTATAGGATTATTCTTCATCTCCCTTGCCTATATTTTACTTTTGTTCTTCTCTGTCATGGTAGAAATTTCCAGATTAGTTTCATCTGGAGTAACTTATTTTTTCTCTATCGAAGGATGTTCTCCTATTTTTTGAAAAATTCACTTTATAAAATCTCTCTTGTATCTTTATAGGTGAACCTATCTTTGACAAAAATTGTACTTCCCAAAGAAGGATTGAACACTAGGGGAGGGGGTAAATCAATGGTTTAGTTTTTTAAAATTCTTTTTTATTAAAACTCTTGAAATTTTTAAGGTTCTAAATCTCCTCAGTGATATTTCAGTGTCTCAATTCGTATGCAGTAGTAATAAGAGAGATCACATCACATGATATTTAAAAGGTTCAGTAAAAAGACTTATAGCTAGCTTAATTAGTTATTACCCCCTGTATGGATTTTACACAATAATGTTCTTATCAATTATAGTGTTTTAGGATGAAAATTATTATGCACCATATTAGTTGATACTCTATTTGATTCTTGTTATACAACTAAGCGTTCTTACTCTTCTTCCTTAGTTGGTTATAAACCCCTACCATCGTCCCTTCTCCAGCAGCCTCTTCAGAAACTGGTTATACGCCCCCATCACAAGATCCTTCTTCTTATCTGTATTGATACATTATAGGATGATATATTAATCTTGCTTCATTATCTTTATAGATCACACTTTCTTGGGTACCCTTTAAGTACCTTTGAATCTTTCTGGCCTTGCTTAAGTATTTCTGATCACCAGTGTTTGATCAGTTGTCTCAATGAAACTCTTCTTATGAAATTATTCTTTTTTATAAAGTCTCAGCCTCAATTAAATGTTTGAAGGTGGTAAACACAAATTATTCAATAATATTTTATGAAATAAGTATCTTTCACATTGTTAAATGACTATTCCTTCTTGAATTCTAAAATTTTATTCATGTATGCATGCAATTATTCATAGTTCATGAAAAATGAACGTAACCCGTTCTCATTATCATTATGTTATTTGGATTCTTAATTAAAATATTTTGTTGAAAAATACCACATGTTTTTAAAGGAGGAACATATGATTCATAGGGTTCATGTATTTCATGAAAATCTTGTCTTCTCCCTCCTTTACATGACCAATTTGGATTCTTGTGATCTATCTACTCTTCCTTTTCATAAGACAAGTAAGGATTCTAAGTTCTACTTATTCCATTATATTAAGATAATATTCAATGATCAATTGTTCTTCTCAAATTCTTTTGTTTATTAATAAGGTGATTCATGTATTATATTTAATGATTTAATTACCCAAACCTCTTATTCCTACTTCGTGATACCTAGAAGGTCTGTGGGTTTCTTCTTCCTTCACATGAATTTATCACGTGGATGATCACTATATTTTGTATGATCAAAGAAAACATGCACTCAGTTTCAACAAAAAACAAGAAATCTCTATGAGTTCATTAACAACAGACATCCCTACACCAACCTCTACTTACATATGAATATTTACACCACCTATCTCTAATAAAATGACCTTTTACAATAAAAAAGGTGAGCTTCCAAGTATATCAAACTTCAAAAGATCTCAATGTCCCTTTGAATGTTGAAACTCTCAGTTTATTGAAACTTATGCAACACCAATGAGATCACACGATTCCCATGATCACTTCAGATGATTACTTCAGTGATTTGGTGATGTCTTGAGGGACATCTTCTTAATACATTGAATAATTCATGTGATAAAGGTTTTAAGATATATATGAAATATGTGATCAATGTTATATTATTATTTATGCGATGAAATCACGTGATCTATTATAAATGTTCGTATAACATCATGTGATGTCACTTGTTCTCAGTTTATTGTCACCCCACTATCACATGATAAATAGAACATCATAAAATGGATTCATATGATGGAATCAGTTGAAAATTGGATTTTCTATAGTTGAATAACATCCTCAAATAATGGCTTGCATGAAAGAAAATGAATACCTGAATGTGCTCAGTACCATCGATCATATCTCCTTCCCTTAGGATGGTCACTAGAGATGGATAGTTGTCTCAAGAGATCACACATATTTCCTTCATTGGTCGAAGGTTAATGATAAATTACATAGATGATCAGATATCCAAGATTAATTTGATTGACCGACCATCATTATATATATATATATAATTTTAATAAAGGTATAATTTCATTCTAGTAATGCATCCCTCAATAACTTCTAGTCTATTTTTACTCTTTCATATATTAAAATTAGTGCTGCAAAATGTTCATGATGGTGGTGGGGGATCAGAACTTGAAACACATGGACTAACTTCTCATAGGATGAGGTCCACCTGTGTTAGCCCAGTGACACCTTGTCCATAGTTCTCTCACCCATGAACCTTTTAAAATCCTTATGATAGCCTATCGACACCCTATTATATTTACTCTCAATCGAGAACCTCTTTTGAGCCTTATGTAGCCCACTCACCCTATTTTAGCCATGAGGCCTTTGTGGGTTGGCTCTACCACATGGTTTAGGCCTCTTACCATATGTGGGACTGATCTGGTACCTTAGGCTAGTGTTGTTGGACCCTATTTTTTATATAAGGCCCTCAATAAAATTATTATAACAAATTAAATTATAGGGTAGAAATTCAAGAATTCCTCAAATATTCTAACACATATTTCTAACCCAACTCTCAAAAATTATTCCATAAATCACCTATTTGATGGCATTCTTTTCAAAAAATCATGACAAAAAATAAATATTATATTTCATATAATCCATTAAAATCTCTTCTTAATTATGATGTAAACAATTTTTCCTCTTTGAAAAAAGTCTTGGAACTTAAGGTTAATTCATCAATACTCACATTTAATATGTAAAATTGCTCAATCATGACATTGAATTACATCAAGTGAATCCATACCAATTTTCCAGAAATCACTACTTCTTCCAAACTCATGAAACACATACTGACACATTATTGAAAACAAATTCAACATTGGGCCCAAAAAATTCATACCCCTATGTGACAACACTAAAGCAGAAGACTTGGAAAATTTTCTTGTGAGAGAGATTGTAATGATTCATTGTATTATTATATAAATTGTCTCATATAGTTACCCTCATGTTACCTCATAGTATTGGAAGGTCCCCCAAGATGAAATGGGAACCCATACCATGTAGTAAAAAACATATCATCCCTGGATAGATGGATGAACTATAAGGGAAAAGTAGATTTTTGGAATATATGATTTACGACCATGTTTTAAACATCATATGAGATTAGGATAGCCATTTTGTATTTGTATAATTTTTTTTATGATAATAGTTTTAGTTGGATATCATAATGGAACCTTTCGAACCTTTTCATTATTTTCCTTATGGTTATCCTATTTATTGGTTTGATGTTGTAGAATATTCCTTAAATGGATTATGTTTGGTTAAAGTGAAAATAATGAATATCCAATTGGTTATTTATGGTTTGGTGATGTCTCAAATCTAGTGTAAGGATTATGTGGGTTGACATCATCTTCCTTTGGAGTTTTCATTTAGTGATTAGGTGTTCTTGAATGTCACTCCTCGGTTGGGTCCTAGATGACTTGAAAGGAGTTGAATGATCAGTCCTAGGTATGTGAGACCATTTGAGATCACGAAAGTACTTAGAAAGGTGGATTATCATTTGGAGTTACAAACATTTTTGTATCTATAATTTTCCATGTATATCAACTCAAAAAGTATCATCCTGGCCCGTATCATATTTTGAATTTGGAAGACCTCAACATAGAACCTGATATCTTTATGACTGAATAACTATTCTGGGTTTTTGATTATCAAGTAAAGTTTATACATGAGAATTATAATCCTCTACTTTGAGTGTTCTGGTATAATTTTTATGAATTTTATGAGACATGGGAGTGAGTGTATTCAATGAGGGAGTAGTGGCCTTGAATATTTACAGAGAAAACTTCATCGTCTTAGCTATATAAGGGTAGAAATAAATATAGTGTATATAAATGTCACATCCTAGTGTTTGTTTCAGGTACTCACATACTTTTTTATAATATTTTATTTGGTTCTTATATCACATTTCGGTGAATTTAGTTAGTTTATAGTGGTTTCTAGACCTATAATCAATTAGCACATTGTTATGGAAATCCATACAGGTCTTCCCATGATGCTGTGTGACTTGTTTTCAAGGCCATAGGTGGGTGATTCGTTAGTAAAAACTATGCGGCTTCTCCCTATAAAATTGTGTTACCTAAAATAGTGTTGTTTTTCAAGGTTGGTGCATGGTTATTCAAAATGTCTGGTTCTTAAAAAAGACCAAAAAGTGGTAGATGGTTGGTGCATGGTTTCACAAGTCTTGGTTCTAAACCTTATGATGTGAATTATTTAATTTGGTTTTTTATTTTCAGACCAGATAATCATCATAATGGTATCATTATTTATCTGAAGTAATATGATCAAAACCTAGGTGGTTTCTTTTGTAGAATTTGGGGATTTATTGCCTCTTGGTTATGGTTTTTGAAATATATTTGGGTGGTGGATCAAGTCTTATAGATCTATCATCTAATTAGGACTTATTTCCTATATATTCATTGGACATCATGCATTCTACATGAATTGAATTGGTTTGTCTTCCCTCTATTTTTATTCATTATAGAACATATAAATTTGGTGATTTATATTTTTTAATTCTTGATCTAGTATCTATTATTGATTCCCAAGTTCCCTGGATTGTTATAGCTTGGGTTTACCCATGGGTTTTGTTACTTCCAAGTGTTTCAAGGGAGTTAGTTTTACAAAATGATCTTTTATTTTAATCTTGACTACTTACCCCTTTTGTTTGTTTCTAAAATTGATGGAAAGGTTTTTATGGATTCTTCTTAGAAATGGTTTTGATATGGTTTTAAAAAGCATGAAAATAGTTTTGATGAAATATGGTGATCATGTTTATTATTTTTGAAAATGGATACTCCCCATTTCATTGTAAAAAAATGGTTATAAATAAAAAATGTTATGATTTCAAAGATGAAATGTACTTGAATGGTATTATTGTGGTAAATTTATATGTGATTGATAACAATGCATGGATCCATGATTGGGTATGAACTCTCCCCCTATACCTATTCCATTAGGGTACACTATGTTTCCTAAGTTGTGGTATGGAGTCACTCTTGAGATATTCATCTTACCCCATAGATCTATTTTTCAAGGGTAGTGTACATAGTAGGTGGATTACATATCATTATAATGTTACAATTATCCTCATTGTCATGAAATTATTGATAAACATAGCCTTTTTTATATGGTTATATCTTTGGAATGGATATTGGGATTTCTTATGGAAATTATTTTAAAACCATTTTATTCTGTATGATTTATATCCTGTGAAAATATTGATGTATCTATACATTGTTTTTAACCATATCTAATACCTTGATTTATAATCCTTGAGAATAATTAGTTTATTCTATAAATTATTCTTAATAAATACTTGGTGGGATTATAATAGGATATTTTTCTCACAACATTCACACACCTTTGGGTGTATGTAGATCTTATTCTATCTAATAAAATAAAGGGAAAGTTGTTTCAGGGTGGGGACGGGTTTGTTCGTTAGTAGTGTGTGGGAGTCTGGAGGTAACATCATATCACATGGAATATAAGATTGGATTTTTTGAATAATTTTTTTTGTTTTACATATCATGACACTTGTTTTTCCTGTTTATTATACCTTTATTATACTGTATTTGATTAGGAATACCAAGATTATATATATATACATATAAACTTATTTAACATTTATTTTGGAAAAATCATTCCCGAAGTTAGTTCTTTAGGATTTGTCCCTTGTCTCCAACTTATGGGTATTGGGCATAACCTTTAGTCCATATCTGAACCAAATTGGGTTACAAATAGTTTGGGTAATCTAGGTTAGTTGTTGAAAAATTTCATAAACAACTTGGCCCCACTAATGGTACAAACACCACACCTTAACATGTTTTTTAGGTCTTTGTCCACTAGGAACCACCAGTTTCCCTGCCAACATGCATTTTCCCCTATAATAGACCCACCCACATGGTTGAACATATCACCAGACTAAGGTTTGTTCCCACAGGGCAATGCGTATTCATTCATTGTGATTTTCTTCACTGACACACACCCTGGGAAAAATCCTAGGAGGTCACCCATTTAAAACCTACTCTACGATAACATCACATAAATATGGATTTTTAATTAGGTTGTGTTTTGAAAGGAAAGGTTTACCTTGTTGACATGGGTAGTAACATTCAGTCTTTTAACACTTTAACTTTCTAGGGTGTTACATTTATCCCCCCTTTAGAGAACTACATTCCCATTGTGGAACCTATATTTTGACCCCAGCAGGGATAATTGACTTCTAACTGGGCATCGATTCTAATTACACTGAAATAACTGGGACCGACTAACAGCACTGGAACACCACCTTAACGTGTTTATCAGTTCCTTTCCTACTAGGTGACACTAGTTTCCCAATAGAAAAATGTTAACCCATACTTGGTGCCCGCCCACTTTCTAGAATGTATCATCCGACTAATGACTGTACATATTGGCCAACACATGTTCTTTCAGTGTGCTTTTTCTTCACTCACAAACACACCCTAGAAAAAATCCTTGGAGGTCACCCATTTTGACACTACTCTAAGACATGCCTACTTTAATTATGGAGTTATAATCAGAAAGGATCCTAAAAATAAAGTGTTACCTTGTTTAAATGGTTCATAAATTTTAGTTAGTTCCCACTTTAACTTTTTGGCCTATTACACATAAAATTCATTTTCAAAATGAAAAATTAATTTGTGATGATAAAAATAATAAAATTTAAAATTGTTGAAACTTTCTTATACATATACAAGTTATCTACACTGAACTATTATGAAATATAAAAGTCTTGAAACCACACTCTGATACATAAAGGTAACATTGGCTAGTTAATGAAAATTTGACAAAGTGTTGAGTTATTCCCTAATTATATATATATTTAATATTTTCTATGAGGATGATGAATTAGAAAAAAAACTTGAAGACACCCTATGAAATATCGGATTCATTATCCTATATAATGCTGAGTAATAGAAAAAGTAATGGAAAACATACTTGTCATTTTCTTAAATATAATATTAATTTATTATAGAAAATAAAAAATATAAAAAATATAAGAGATATATCAAATTCATTTTCATAAATTGTGTGGAATAGATACAATTATTTTCCATATAATAGAGGAAAAACATAAAGTTCATCTACAATGCATTTTAGAATATTTTACATGCAATAGAATAAGTCATGGTGGCTATGAAATTGGGAGAAGATTCATACCACAACATGGAACATGGATTTTTGAGTTCAAATTTTTCTTATTCCAAATAGAGAGACGTGATATAATCATGGTAGAAGATGTTTTGGATTGTGATATTATTTATCATTTTTAAGATATTATTGATAATTATCACATCATCAAAAGATTATTCACACTGTGGAGATTGATAGAAGAAGTGTTGTGGTTCTACTATTTTGAAGTTTCACACACAGTGGAGAAGATTAATGCAGTAACATATCCAGAGAATGAGGTGGAACTTTTGAAGACATAAATCATCATGCCACACTATTTGTATATATGGGATAAGGAATTTGAAAATCATGTGATTATGGTTAATATTTTCAATCATAATATACATATCCAAATGTGAATAAATAATCCTATAAAAGTTTTGTAAGGAAAAATATCTTGTTATTCAAGGGATGTCATGACCTGCAATCTTAAAGATGAGGGAAGGTACGACGAAGTTCCCTGTCCTTCCTTCCTCAAGATGAAGGAGATATAATGACCCATGAGTCCCCCCTTTAGTAGGCACTAGAGTGGAGACTAGCACCAAGGGTATAGAAAATCATGTAATTTGGAAGGCATTACTCCTTTTATAGAAAAATATTTGGAGATAAGATGGTAAATCCTAGACACACCAAAAATTAATAGTAAAATTAAATACGAGAAAACATTCCCACATGCATGTTCCAAGTTAAAGATGAGACAAATTATGACAAATATCCAAAATAATGTACCAAAATAAAAGAAACTAAGCAGAAACAACAACCATCTCGATTCCCAAGCTAGTAAAGTCTAGAAGAGTCCTCAAAGTCCTCCTGGAAACTTGAATTTTTTATATACGTAGGGTGAGAATACAAGTATACTCAGTAGGGACACTAAAGGTACTTGTGCACAAGTGAGGGAACATTCTAATTCCCCTGGGAGAAAACAGTAGAACCTCAAGCACCTACCAAGTAATACTAACCAGCTGAACCTCACCAAGGCACACTCACCGAAGTAATTCAAGTCAATTAAAGTAATAATACAAGAACATTGACATTTGGGTACCCCGTACCACTTTCCAACTTGTTAACTGCCCATTCCTAATGATATAACATCTTGATGATACCACCATTACCACACGCAGTCCCACTATCACAACCAACCCGCACACACCTGCGCCTCAAACCAAACACAACCACACCCATAGACACCTGGGCCACAAAAACCACCCACCACTGTCGAAGACACCTGGGCCTCAAAAACCACACATGACACCTGAAGACAGTTGGGCCTCATCCCAAAGATACTTGGGAAAACATACCTGGCATGCAAATACCCAAGCCCCTCATCCAAAGAAAAACATTTCCTGAAAAATCTAGGTCTAAGGTAAGCCTCAATCCATTACAGCCTACCTGAGTATGCTCAATCTGCATGATCCCAGAAGAGGGTGTGAGGAAGAAAGTTAGTAACCATCCATCTGTCCCCCCATCGTGATGTTGGGAAAGACACCCTCCCCCATGACATGGGGGTGTTCAGTAGATGGTGCTCAACAAGGGTGGGGAGATTATATAAATCCCAAGGAACTAATATATATATATATATATATATATATAATCAAAAACTCATCCCCAACCTATGGGTTTCACATGAATAGACAATAAGCCCACACCAACACCACTTTTGCTGCTACCCCTATATGCACAACCATACAATAACCACTACCAGACATAAATCCAACCCCATTTTTGTTCAATTACCATTTATTTATTTAAGGGAATTCACTTTAAATTATTCCAAAACTACCAGGAAACTAACAACCGTAACCATACCAAGAAACGAACAAACCCAAACTGCAGTCCCACTACACAACAACACAAAACTAGAATTGCAGTCCCATTGCATATCCCCATTCAACTAATTCCAACTATCATTCTTCAAAGTGAGACTACCCATTCATTCTCTCACAAACTATCCCTGCATCCCTACTTCCCTAATTAATTCCAGATGCAGTCTCACTACATAACAAGTTCACAACCATCATGCAGTCACTCCACCCAATGTTTCCACAATGTCACAACCAAACAAAGGTAGTTCTACTTCCTACAGGTCCACCCATTCCACAATCAATCAATCTCTTCGACTAATATTGCAACACAACAAAGGAACATCCCACCAACTACAAGTTTATCCATTCCATAATCTGTCAATTTCTTTGACTGAGACACCAAAACCCCCTTATACCACCCCACATACCAAAAATACAAGAACCCAGGCCAAAACACACAACACATAGCCATAACCATTAAACCAAATGTATTCAAATTAAACCGTCATGGGTTATTTAATTTCCACTTTAATATAACCAAGGTGACCACATAGCATGTTTGACCCTAGGGAATTCCTTTACTTAATATAGTGCATGTGATTAATTAGATTTCACGTTACATATGTACATCAAAACCTCACAATAAAACAGAACACCACAAGTGCACAAGCGAATACCACCAACGACCATGAATTTTAGAAGGCATACAGCCACAACATCCATAATATAATCAAATATAAAAAAATAAAATAGGAAACCAACATCAAACCACACCCTAACCATTATTTTATTTATGCATGTTATCTTTTGATAATATTATATTATTGTTTAATTCTCATTTCAAGTAGAGTATCCAACCATTCCTTATAAAGAACCATCAATATACTTACCCTTCCTGATTCACAATTAAAGGGAAGAAAAATAAAGGACCTACTTGTTAATCAAGGGATCAAAGTTCTTTCTTGCCCCAAGAATAAGGGATGGTGAGACTTGTAGGAAGAACACAATGAAGGGAGAGTGGAAAGGTCTCTAGAATGAGCGCAAGAATCATCTAGGGAGGAATTCCCTAGGCGCACCAATGGAAATTAAAAGGAAAAAAGGAATATAGGATATCTACTTAAGAATACGCCATATTTAAAAATAAGGGAGACCATTTTTAGGTAATTGAATGTTATATAATGGTTTGAACATGCAGATTGGAAGTTTCACATGTTGGAATTGATTGAGATTTAATAATTCCCTTCAGAAATGGTGTAGATAGACCAACAGATGACTTTAAGATGATAGATTAACTTTAAATAGAGAAAAACACGTAATAAAGGAGAAATTGGGTATACTCGGAAAAACTGTGTGAGGGGGTGTGACACTATTTGGTGAGACACCGTAGTGGTGCAACTGTAAATGGTGCCACCATGATGGTGCCACCATAACTAGTGCCACTGTAACAGTTCCACTGTAATTGGTTCCATCATAATGATGCCATTGTAATCGGTTCCACTGTAACAATGCCATCATAACTGATGCCACCGTAAACGTTGTGACCATGATGGTTCCACCGTAATAGGTGTGATCATAACTAGTGCGACCGTAACGGTGACACTGTTTTGGTGAAACTATTTTGTGGAACTGAGTTTTTGGAAAACTCTTGGAGAAAGCCATTGTGACCCCTCCAAACACTATGACCACTAGATTTTTACAAAGGAAGGCCTGGGGGAATCCATTTCATTACATAAGATTCCTCTCAAACTATTCTCATCCCTAAGAATTCACAACCCAACCAAAAGATATAGAGTCTGAACAACCACCTCTTAAGTTACCTCTTAGGGATAAACTACCCTATATTGAAAAATGGAGGGGAAACCTCAACATCCAGGAACAACTCTTTGACATTTATCACCTGAACAATTGGGGAGACATTAAGACTCCATTATCCCATGCAATCACATAATCAAAAAAGGTCAAACTGTCCAGACACAAAGATAAGGGAGATCCTTACCCCCTAACAAGATAATATCTGCTTTGGGCAGCACTGACTTGCCCGAAAGGGTTTAATCGCATCCTCATTGATGTGTTTTGATTTGGGATCAGATCCTCCTCTCCCACATGTCAAGTCTTTTGACACACATTTAGAGAACAAGGGAAAAACAAATCTCACAACAAACAAGGTTAATAATTCATCATAGGAAAAGAACAAAATAAAAACATAAGAGAAAAAAATCAAAAAAGTTATGGGTAAAGGGGACACATATTTGGTTCTCACTCCAAAGTACTCTCCTTGAGGCCACCATGAATCCACAACACATGGACCAAATTATTTTTCCATACACAAATTACATTCTCCTCATTATCCTCGATTCTCACTGGCCACTCCACAAACGTCACATCATCCTCAACATCCAACTCTCCCTAGTCTAGGATGTGGGAGTCATCATGTAGATACCAGCAAAGTTGAGAGACATGGAAGACATCATGGATCCTCCCAAATCATGGTGGAAATACAAACTAATATGTCACCTTGCCGACTCATCCCAACACCTAAAGGGTCTGATGAACTCGGGAGAAAACTTGCTCCATCTACCAAACCGTCGCTGCCCACGCTGTGGGGAAACCTTTAAGAAGTCATAGTCCCCAACCTCAAACTCCAAAGGTCTCATCCTATGATCATAATATGAATTCTAAAGGTCTTAATTTTCCTTAATCCTTTCACGCACAAGATGAACCTTCTCTTTCATTCCCTAAACCATTTCAGGTCCAAGAACATTTGCCTTCCCAATCTCTGTCCATCACATGGGTGAACGAAACGGTCTTTCGTACAAGGATTTGAATAGTTAAATTACAATGGTAGAGTGATAGTTTTTATAATAGGAAAACTCAACCAGGGGAAATTTTCATACCCAAGATCCTCTAAATTACAGAACACAGGTTCACATCATATCCTCCAGCATCTGGATAGTCATCTATGTTGTCCCATCATTCTGAGGGTATAAAGTAGTGCTGAGGCATAGAGGGGTTCCAAAATCATGTTGTAATTCCTTCCAAAATCATGATGTAAAGAATGTATCCCAATCCAAAATGATGTATCTTGGAACTCCATGTAGTCGTACCACTTCACCCATGTACATTAGCGCTAAGGCATCCACTGCACTCGACTCCTTAACCGCTAATAAGTGAGACAATTTCTTCAATCGATCCACCACTACCCAGATGACATCACCACCTCCCTCAGACCTGGGTTTTACTGTGATGAAATCCATTGAGACGTCATCCCACATTCACTCGGGAACATCTAACAACAGTAGTAGTCCTCCTAGCACACGATGGTTAACTTCACCTGCCGACACACTAGGAACCTTTCCACAAACTCCTCCATTGTCCACTTCAGTTGAGACACCAAAACTATCCTCTCATGCCCCGATTCGTCTTGGACCCTCTAGGATGTACCTCTAGGGGTGAGATATAGAACTCCCCGAGAACTCCCTTGCACATCACCACTAGGACAAATAGCTTCCCACTGATCAAAATCTGATTCTGACTATCCTCCGACCATCCCTTCAGAGTATCACCCTGGCTAAAATGATTACGCATCACTTCAGCCTCTGATTCTCCCTAATAAGACTCCTCCACCTGTCGTAAGCAAGACTGCATTGTCATCAGAAATAGACCGCCTATATCATCATCCACTCTCATTCCCATATGTAAAGCATCCAAATCCTCCATTGCTTTCCAAGAATTTGTGGACTCCAGAACTACATCCTTTTATGACTTTCTACTCAAGGAATCGACCACCACATTCCCCTTTCCAACGGTTCAGGAGATCTTGAAGTCATATTCTAGAAGAAACTCCATCCACCACCACTGCTGTAATTTTAGGTCTCACTAGGAGAAGATATACCACAAGCTCTTATGATCATTGAAGACCACAATGCATTCCCTAATGAGGTAATGCCACCAAAACTTCAACACGAACATGACTATTGTAATTTCCAAGTCGTGGGTGGCATAGTTACATTCATGAGGACGTAACTATCTAGACCCATAAGAGATCATTCCCCACTTCTACATCAGCACACATCCCAATACTAGATCAGAAGAATCACTGAACACCTCAAACATTACCCCTTCCTCTGGAAACCTCGACACTAGAGCAATGACTAACTTCCCCTTTTGATAGTTAAATACTGCCTGACACTTCTCACTCCACATGAAGGCTTGGTCTCTCCTGGTCAAAGCCTTTAACAGAGCTAAAACTTGATAGAAGTCGGGTACAAAACTCCAGTAGTAACCTTCTAGACCTAAGAATCTACAAACCTATGCCACATTCTTGGGTGTTTCCCAAGAAACAAATGCTTCGACATTCAATGGGTCCACTTCTATTCCCTACTAGGACCCCATGTTTCTATGTAAGTGCACCTATCATGTCTAGAAAATGCACTTAGACAACATCACATAGAGTTGGTGGTTTCAGAGGACCTCCAAAACTATCCTTAAAGGATCGGCGTGATCTTCTTATGCACTTGAGTAAATCAGGATTTCATTGAGGAACATGACCACAAACTGTTCCAGATACTCATTGAAAATAGAGTTCATGAGTCCCATGAAGAAAACTGGTGTGTTTGTAATGCCGAACGACATGACCACGAACTGAAAGTGCCTATACCTACACCTAAAGGCAGTATTTGGGATGTCACCCTCCATCACCCTCAATTGGTGATATCTAGACCGTAAGTCGATCTTAGAGAACCAACCAACTCCCAGAAACTGTTCAAAAATGTCTTCAATCCTTGAGAGGGGGTAAGAGTTCTTGACCATCATCTGATTCAGTCTTTGGTAGTCTATGTACAACCTGATACCACCGTCTACCATCTTCGCGAACAAGACTGGAGAACCCCATGGAAACACACTTGTTCGGATAAAACCCTTTCATTAAGTCATCAACCTGAATCCACAATTCTCACAACTCGGAAGGTGGCATCCGACTGGTAGACATCAAAATTCGATGGGAACCGGGTTGTAAGTCTATACCGAACTCAACATTATGTTGATGGGGTAGAGTCACAACCTCTTTTGGGAAGAAATCCAGGAACTCAATAAAAATCCTCAGATATTACACCATCTTTGAGTCTACTGATTCCACAGACAACTTGGTCCACAAAGAAGGAAGGGGCTCCACACGCTGGACACCCTCAAAACAGCTCCGATTTCCAACGAAAGCTATATGCTGGCCGCCCATATATGAGAAAACGACCCTTATACAGAATTAGTAAATAACGGTGTGCACGAAAAACAGCTAGTCGATGCATAGGATGACATCATATGGATGAATTTGTAGTAGAAGAATATCCCCACTAGACTAATGTGGCCCCAACATCTATCTACATCCCCAAAAAACATCAAACACGCTAGTATGACTTCCAACTAGATTACTCAACAACTGTGGCATGAAATGTCTCTCTACGTCTAGACCTAAGGAATGTGGATAGATTGGGTGCAACAAAGGAGTGTGAGGATCCTGAATCAAACATGGCTCATTCAAGAGTACTAAATAGGATGATCATAACTCGAAAAACCTTTGGCCCTACTAAAACTACTACCATTGAGGAATGAAACTGCACATGCTTAACCCCTCTACCCCTCGACTGTCGATCGCATCCCCAACCATGCCCTGGTCGAGGGCCTTGAGGAGCACCTTGAGGTTGGCCTCCTCCGAAACCGTCCACCCTCAGTGGAGTTAGAGCTCACTGCCCCTGCTCTTGGGAAGGCCTAGTGGGCAACTACTGCTGCAGAGGTGCATGGTAAACCTGCCCACCCCCACTGTACTGAACTCGGATAGGGAACTAATTCTGAAGTTTCCCACGACTTCCTTATACAAATCACCTTATTCCTAGGCCCTGGGGGAAAGGATGAGGACCAGGAGATTATAACTGGAACTACTGAGGCCTACTACCCACTGGATGAAACCTGGAAGGCCCTAACGCCGGAGAACTACTACTTACATACTTCCCATTTGACGAAGTCATCTAACTCCCCTCTTGCGGTAAAACTCATTGCGAGTGCATTCTTTAAACTACCTGAACCTTCTTCTGAACATCTAGGTATTTCGGTAGAGTAAAGGGAGTGATAACAAACTGAAGAGATGGTTAAAGTGCATCCTCCAAGAGTCTTTCCCATGAATCCTCATCCAGAAAAATATTCAGATAAAAATAAAGGAGATCTATGAACTTGATCCCTAGTTCCATCACCAACATAATCCCTTGCTAGAGGGAGAGAAACTCTTTCCACTTCTAATATTTCATTGTGTAGAAAAGGTATTCCGCTTGAAAGTACTTCTTAAAATCAACCCATGATACATCGGTCTACTTTCTCTCCCCGAGGTAAAGCATCCACCATTGAAGTGCCACTCCTCGCATCTAGATCACTGCCAGAGGAACCCAGTACTCTATCGGAGCCCAGATCAAGATGAAAGTTATCACCATCTACTTAATGCATCTCTCTATATCTATATCCGAGACACTGCCCTCGTACTTTCGCAAAGTCTTCCACTTGGTGGAACGAAGAATCTTCTTCCATTGGTCGTCATCCTCCTCTTGATCATCCCTCTGCTAATCAACCAGATCAACCTCATGTGCCTCAATTTCTCATACCCCTTTTGGATGAAGTCTGAGTGCCATAACTAAAAAAAAAATAAGAAACTCCAAATTCGAGGTAGTGAGGAAATCCATTTTTGTTTTGTTTTAACTCTTTATTTAAAACTAAACTTCCCAAAACCACAAAACAAACTAGAAAAATAGTCATTATAATGCATGTAAATTTCCTAGGGATACTACCCTACTATCAGTGTAGCCTCACCTGGTCGTTCAATAGGTCTAGATTTCTTGCATCAAATCACGGTGGGCCCTAAATCCCGTGTCCTAGTTGGTCTTCCCTGGTCTATTTCATGCACCAATATTTCCTAACAGTATTTCCCTACCATCCCTTGAAATCTTAACTATCCCTAAACTCAAAATCCATCATATCTCTCAACCAGAATCTCTGATACCATTTTGTCATGATCCACCCTCTTCAAGATGAGGGAAGGAATGAAAAAGTGCACTACCCTTCCTTAGGATGAAAGAGAGATAATGACCCCCTGAGTCCCGCTTTCATTAGGGATTGGATTTGAGACTAGAACCAAGTATATATAATCTCATGTAATTTTTAAGGAATTACCCTTTTTATAGAAAAAAAATCAGGAGATAAGATGGTAAATCTAAGCAACACAAAAAAATAAAGGTAAAAGTAAAGACAAGAACCCATTCCCACATGCATGTTCAAAAGTAATGTTGATACAAATAATGAAAACTCCAGAATAATGTACCAATAGAAAATAAACTAAGCAGAAATAGTAACTATCCTAATTCTCAAGATAGTAAAGTCCATCACGGTCTTTAAAGTCCTCTTAGAAAGTTTAAAACAGTTTTATGTACGTAGGGTGACCATGAAAGTATACTCAGTAGGGAAACCAAATCTACTCGTTCAAAAGTGAGGGAACATAATAATGCCCCTAGGAGAAATACTAGAACCTCAAGCACCTAAAAAACAATTACTAACCATTCCAATCACACCAAGGAACACTCAACAAAGTAATGAATGTTCAGTAATGTAATAATATAAGAACATCAAAATTTGGGTACCCCACACCACTTTCCTACTAGTTAACTACTCATTCCTAATGATGTAACGTCTTGACGCTGCTAATCTTTCCACATGCAGTCCCACTACCGCAACCTGACCGCACACACCTGGGCCTCAAACTATACACAACCACATCCACAAACACCTGGGCCACAACAACAACACAACACACCTGAATACACTTGGGCCTCAACAACCACACACCATACCCAAAGTCTTGTGGGCCTCATCTAGAAGATACTTGGGAAAAAATACATGTCCTGCAAACTCCTGAGCCCCTCGTAAAAAACAATCCCTTTCCTAAAGAATCTGGGACTATGGTAAGCCTCAATCCATTAAATACTATCTCGGTATGCCTAAGAAGTAAGATCCCAGAAGTGGGTGCGAGGAAGAAAGTCCATAGCCAAGCATCCGTCCTCCCACCTGGATGTTGGGAAAGACACCCCCCATGTGATGGGGGTGTTCGACACATGGTGCTAAAAAAGGGTGGGGTGTGTATAGAAATAACATGGAACTAATATATATATATATATATATATATATAGGTAAAGAAACACTCAGCCCCAACCTACAGGTTTCACATGAACAGACACCAAGTCGACACTAGCACTGCTTTTGCAGCTACCCCAATTTGAACAACCATAGAACAACCACTTCCATGCATAAACCCAAAACCATTTTAGTTCAATTTCCATTTATTTATTTAATAAGATTAACTTTAAAGTATTCCAATAGTACCAGGAAACTAAAAATTGTAACCATACCAAGAAACAAACAAAACCAAACTGAAGTCCCACTGCACAGCAACACAAAACTAGACTTGCAGTCCCACTGCACATCCTTGTTCAACTACCGCCAACTATAATTCCTCAATGTGATACCACCCATTCCTTATATCACAAACCATCCCTATAACCATGCTACCCAAATGAAACCTATATTCAGTCCCACTGCATAACAAGTTCACTACAATCTCATAGTCCCACTACCCAACGTCACCCTATGGTCACAACACAACAAAGAAAATTCTACTACCCTCAAGTCTATCCATTACACAATCAATAAATCTATCATAATGATACACCAACACAATAAAGGGTAGTCCCACCACCTTAATGTTTATCCATTCCGCAATCAATAAATCTCTCAAATTGAGACACCAACACCCCCATTTACCACCCCACATACCAAGCCCAAAAAACCCAAACCAGAACACAAAACACATAACCACAACCATCAAACCAAGTGTATTAAATGTTAACCAATAGGGGTTATTTAATCTCCACTTTAATATAATAGGGGTGATCACATAACATGTTTGATTAAGAGGCATTCCTTTATTTAACTGAGTGTACACGATTAATCAGATTTCTTGTAATATCTATACATCCAAAACATAACAATGAAAAAAAACACCACTAGTGAATAATAAAAGACCACAAACGACCATGATTTTCAGAAGTCATACAACCACAACATCCGTAACAGAATCAAAGATAACAAAATAAAACAGGCAAGCAACATCAAACCACACCCTTCCCATTATTTTATTTATGCGTGTTATCTTTTTATCATATTAAACTATTCTCTAATTATCATTTAAATAAGTTTATTCGTCCATTTATTAAAAGGAAACATTAATATACCCCCCATGAATGATGCACAATTAAAGAGAATCAAAATAAAGTCTATACTTTTTGATCTAGGGATCAAAGTACCTTGTTGCACCAAGAACAGGGGATGACACGACTTGCAGGAAGAACTCCAAGAAGGATAAGTGAGAAGGGCACCAGCATAGGCACATGACTCATCTTGGGAGGAAGTCCCTAGGTGCACCAAGGGAAATGAAAAGGAAAAAAGGAACAGAGTATCTCATCTTAAGAAGTGGCCAGATCCTAAAATCAGGGAGACCATTTCGAAGTACTTGAATGTCATATCATGGTTTGACCACATGTCTTGGCAGTTTCACATGTTGGAATTAATTGAGATTTTATAATTCCCCTAAAAAATGGTGGTGATAGACCATGGGATGGCTGTAGGTTGACAGATTAACTTTAAAAGGAGAAAAAACATAACAAGGGTGAAACTAGGAAAACTTAGAAAACCGGGCAAGGGTGTGTGACACCATTTAGCGAGACACCATAATGGTGCCACCATAAATAGTGAGACCATGATGGTGTAACTGTGATAGTGACACCTTAACCGAGGGCACCGTAAATGTTGTGACCATGATGGTGCCACCATAACTAGTGCGATCGTAACTGGTGCAACCATAATGGTGCCACCATTTTGGTGAAACTGTTTGGTGGAACCAAGTTTTTGGAAAAATCCAAGTGAAAGACACTCTAATCCCTATGAATAATAAGACCATTATATTTTTTCAAAGGAAAGTCCCAGGGAAATCCAGGTCATTTCAAGAGAGGTCAGGTAGACTCTGAAGAATTAAAAAAGAGGATTTTTTAGTAATTTTTTCATGGATTTTTAATATTTAAAAATGGAAAATATCATATGTAACTAAGGATACAAATAAAAAAAACAAATAAATAGAAAATAGATTTATTTATGTTCAATCTAAATAATTTAGTGAAGAAAAACTACACGATGAAGTGTAAAAGTGATTATGTTATGATATTACATGTGGATGGCTAGAACTAGAGTAGAAACCAAAGAATAATTATAAAAACCTTTCCAGCCTAGTGTTTTTCTATTGTTAGTGATCTGTGTGTCACTATTGTTTCTTATATCCATTATCTCAATGTATTTTGTAGATTCACAAGAAGAGGGAGAACTCCTAGTAACAAAAATGTGTTATTCCTGAATATCTGTAACACATAGAGTGAATAGTGTTCCTCTTTGGTACATCGTCTCATCTCTTATATATCCTCCTCACCTTAACCCTTTATTGTGAACCAAGTAAAAATATCATTCCCATACATTTTATTTTTAGTATATTATAGTTTTTTTTTGTTTTATTGAATAACAAAATATTTATGTTGTTCTTAATCACATGAGAAAGAGGACCATTAAATGAAAAGATGAATAAGAAACCATAATTCACCACCATCTTATGATTTTTCGGTCATGTGGTTTCAATAGTTGGTATCTGAGTCATAGGTTTTGAGATTTGAATATTTCATGCAACATGAATTATTATGGGGAAAAACATTAATAAAAAAGTTATAACCTTGTTCAGTTTTTTAATTTGTTAGATCTAGAATAATAAAATGAGATTAAACTTATTGTCTTTAGAGATTGATGTTTTCTCTACAGTTGTGCATTGGATACATGTAAGTTATACTTCTAAACTATCCATGATTCAAGAATATAAAAATTTTCTTGAGGCAAATTCGAATGCTAAAAATGTATTATCTAGATCTTTATCTTACAAAATCTACATTTAGGTGATGAGTTTTACAAGTTTTAGGGATATGTAGGATGATATGGCCAATACATATAAGGTTAATATTAAGTTGAATGAGGATAATCTCTAGGTTATTCATAATAAATTTGATGACCTAAAAATATAACCAAATGAGAATGTTGATGGGGTTTTTAGCTGAACAATTGGGCTTGTATGAGATAGTTGGTTTTTTGGATAATCAAGCTGGGATTTAGAGACTATGGAGAAGATATAATGACGATTTTCACCTCTTTATAGATTTAAAGTATCATCCCATGAATAATTGAATTTTTAATAATGGTCTATGTATGATTTACAAGGAAACATGGTTGCATATGGGGTGTGTGTGAAGCTAAAAGGAACAAAAAAACACTCAAATAAGAAGATGAATTTAAAATTTATGGAGAATTTTTACATAATGGTAGAGGGATATGAGAAAGAAGACATAATTGAGGAATTTATATCACTTATGGATAGAAAATTCACGATAGTAAATTTTAGGTTTAAAGGAAAGATAACCTTGGTATGTTTTGGATATAGTAATTTTTTACACATTATGACATGATTTTCAAAGAAAATTCTATGATAAATTAGAAATTATATTAAATCTATGAAGGATATTCACTCATAAATTCGACATTAAATATGTAATGTCATCTTGAAAGAAGTTTTGGAGAAATATTTTTGCGAGAAAAGAAGAAAATAATGATAAATATTATCGAAATTAATTTGAAAAATATTTTGATTCTGATATAGTAGATTTTTTTGAGAAGAAAGAAGGATAATATTAATGATGAAGATCAGCAGTCGTACATAAGCAGAGCCATGAAGAGAAATTGTCCAGCCATAGCTGGTTGACATCAAAGGGGCCTGAGGCCACCAGCTGATGGGACGCATTATTTCCATCCCTTTTGGTAAATGAGAAGGTGCAACAAGAGAAGCCTTGGCGCAGTGAGCAGATTATCTGGATGATGAAGCAAAAGAATTAGAGTCTGTCTTCGTTGTGGTTAATGACATTAATAACAGAGAGGCAGTCATACTCAATGATAATATCAGCCCATCAAAGTTCCACAACAAGCATCATGCCTGCTAGGATGGCAGTAGCCTTAGAAACTGCAGGTTCCCAAGAGGCCTGATGGGATTCAAATTTTTCCGCCACAATCTGCCCCAGATGATTTCACGCCAGGATGCCGAGAGCAACATGGGGAGAGAAGAATCCACATTATTCTTAAGACTCCCTTCTAGTGGGGGGGGAGGGTTCAATGTGGGGGGCATGAGGGGGGAGCATCTGGCCCAACGTGTCCTTTGCGGTCCTTCCAGCCCTCAATCCATGAAGTTGCTCGTTCAATCCAAAACTCAGGAGGGTGATGAACGTGGTGGAAAACTGAGTCATTACGCCGAACCCAAATGATCCAGGCCAGGGTACAAAAGTAGCTAGCATCGATCGATGATAGAGAGGAACACCATCACATCAGAAGATCTGGGAGATCAGAGACAAAATCCAGAGAAGCATCTGAAGCCGGGCCCCATTTGTTCAAGATTTCCTTGGCTCCAGGGCATTGAGTGATGGCGTGCCAGGGAGTTTCAGGAATATTCGCGTAGAAAGGACATGATTCAGCATTGGACATGTGATGGTAAACAAGGAGGCTCATGGTAGGGAGGGTTCCCGTGCACACCTTTCACCAAAATTTGCGTATTTTTGGGGGGACGTTGAGATTCCAAAGAGCTTTCCATGGTCCATCATCATGGTCGAGAGAGTGAATTCCACGAGCCGGTCTGTACCCGGATCTCACCGTGTAGTCGCCTGAGATATCATTGGTCTAAAACAGATGGTCGGGGCCTACATTAGGGACACAGGGGATGCTCAGAATAATTTTTTGGACTCTTTCATTAAACCAGTCCTGGATCTTTTCCACACACCACCCTGGGACCTGATCCGAAAAGAGGCAGTTGACAGTGGCGTCTTCAAGACCAGGTTGGGCGGGGGATGTGGCCCGCATGCCATCCTTGTCGACAAGCCATGGATCGGTCCATATGTTGACAGATGAGCCATTTCCAATCCTCTAGGCCACCCCTTTCTCAAGGAGATTTTAGTCCCCCGAAATACTTCTCTAGAGGAAGCTTGGACGGGGGCCCAGAAAGAAGCCAAGGAAGTCCGTGTGGGGAAAGTACTTGGCACGGAGTACCCGCGCACACAAAGATGATGGGCGGTTCAAAAGGCGCCATCCTTGCTTGGCCAGCAGTGCGTCGTTGAACAGAAGAAGGTTCCGGAATCCCATCCCTCCCTCCGACTTGGGTTTGCATTGTTTCTCCTAGGCCACCCAATGGGGTCTATTTCTTCCATCGTTTTTCCCACACCAGAAGTTGGTAGTATGATAATGGATCAGGTTGACGATGGCTACCAGGAGCTTAAACATAGACATAAATTAGCTGGGGATAGACTGAATGGCCGCATTAATGAGGGTTCCTTTTCCCACTTTGGAGATGCTTTTTGGGGTCCAGCCTTGAATTTTTTTCTCAATTCTGTCCACTAGGGCTGCAAAGATTTCTTTTTTGGACCGGCTAATCACCGTAGGGAGTCCAAGATAATTTTGGTGTTTATCGACCATATGGATGCCTGCATATGCACAAAGCTCATCTCTCTTGGTAGGAGGTACCCCTGTGCTGAAGGAGATTTCCGATTTTTCATGGTTGATAGACTGTCCAGACACCCACTCATATTGCTGAATCACGTTGATGATCACCCGAAACTCATTAATAGTGGCTCTTGCGAAAAGGTGGAAGTCGTCGGTGAAGAAAAGATGTGACACTTGTGGGATATTACGATAGACCTTTGCTCCATTAATAGACGAAGAGGATGCAGCCCTGGAAATAAGGTTAGAGAAGATGTCAGCCACCAAGATGAAGAGAAAAAGGGAGAGAGGATCTCCCTGGCACAAGCCTCAGTTTGAAGAGAATCCTCTGGTCAGCTCCCCATTGACCTTGATTCTGAAGGAGACTGTCGAGATGCAGTGCATGATGATATCTGTCCATTTAGTACAGAATCCCATTCTCAGCATCACAACTCTTAAGAATTTCCATTCCACTTTATCGTAGGCTTCGGTCATATCCAGTTTCCCGGCCATGGTTCCTTTTTTCGCAGTGGAATGCATTTTCATAGAGTGGAACACTTCATGGGACACAATTTCATTATCAGTAATCAGCCTCTTGTCCAAGAAGGCGCTCTGGTATTCAGAGATAATATCGGGAAGCCACAGACGTAGCCGATTGACAAGTATTTTTGAGAAGATATTATAAGAGACATTACAGAGCCTGATATATCTAATATCCGGGATCTTTTAAGGTTTCTTGATTTTGGGGATGAAGACAAGGACAATTTAGTTGATGGTGGAAATTCTTGTATTCCCTGCCCAGATGTTTTTTTATCATTTTGCAGATGTCGGGACAGACAATGTTCCAGTATTGTTTAAAAAATAGGGCATGAAAATCATCCGGTCCCGGGGCCTTAGTGGGGTGGATTTGTTTCAAATCCAGGTGAATCTCATCATTCGTCACATCTTTTGTAACTTGCTGATTAATCTCATCAGTGATCACGAGTCTGATGCATTCTTCCACTTTAGCTGACATGAAAGGAGTTCCTGTAGAGAAGAGGTTCTGGAAATAGTCTACCAAAGCTTCATGTATGCCACAGGTGTTAGAGAATTTGCTTCAATCAGGTCGTGATAATATCATGATAGAGTTTTTCCGACGCCTAGCTGACGATTTCAGAGGGAAATAACTTGCATTAGTGTCACCCTCTTTAATGTGGATGTCACGCGCCCGCATAGCCCAGAAGATTTCATTAACATGAAGGGTCCCGTCCAGCTCTCTTTGAGTAGCACCAATCATGGAGATGTTGACATTGGATGTGGGTTGCCTGAGTAAGTTGTTCAACTTCTTTTCAAGGGAATCACAATGCCTATCAGGTTGTTGGAATTTCTTGTCACTCCAAGATCTCAGACCCGATGAAACCTGTTGGAGATTGAAGCCAATATCTTCTTGGGAGATCTTCCAGCTTGATCGGACCACCTCTTTGCATTCCTGGTATTCTGACCAGAATCTCTCAAATCTAAATGGTCTGCTGGGTTGTCGCTTACGTTTTTCTTGCAAAAAATCAATGAGAGTTGGGCAGTGATCTGAACAGTTAAGGGCCAAGTGGCTAACATGAAACATGTTGAATAGATTAGTCCAATTAGTAGAACCCATGAATCTATCAAGACGCTCAGCAATGCGGGTGCCTTCAGTATTGCCGCAGAACCATGTAAAAGGATTAACTGTATATCCCATATCGACCAGGTTTGCCCTAGTGACCGCGCCCATGAAATAAGACATTGAGGAGGAATGTCGAGCATTTCCACCTCGCTTTCCCTTATGGAACATGATCTCAATGAAATATCCACCAAAAATAATAGGGCTAGGTAATTCATGTTGTAGATAGCCTAGAAGGTCCCATGATTGGGCTTTATCAGCATGGGATGACTAGCCGTAGAATCCCACAAAGGTCCAGGGTGGGTGCAAGGTAGTTTGAATAGTTGCAGCCACATGGTGTGAGGAGAAAGACAAAATTTTAACATCAATATTGTCCTTCCAAAGGAGGCAGAGGCCCCCAGAATGGCCTTGTCTGGGCACCGGTAAGCATCCTTGGAAGCCACACTTCAGAGAAATACCATTTATGTCCTTGTTTTCTAGTATGGTTTCGGACAGGAAAACCATATCGGGGTGATTTTGAGCGCAATTGTGCTGAAGCATGCGAACCGTGCGTGGGTTGTCAAGCCCACAATAGTTCCAGCATAACACAATCATTTCTCTAGGTGGGGCTGGGTCTTGCCAGCCTTTGCCTTTGGTTCCTCTAGACTTGTTTCACCACTTGTTTTTTTTCCATCTCTTGGTGGTATTCCTCCCCGATTGGCATGTTTCAGTTTGTCTTTTCCTGATCCAGGGGTTAGGGTCTTCCACGTGATCATTACTTGCTCCACGTTGGACCATTTTCCACGTGCGACGGGTGATTGGGCCCAGCATTGGAGTTCCCGTCGTTTCATGGGCCTCTATTGGTGATGTGTTAGTTACAGACGGTTGTGGGCCCGGATCCGGATCTGGTGGTTCGAAGTGCATTGGCTTTGGCGTTGAGCTTTGCCTTGGGGGTTCTTTTTGCTGCGTCACCGACCTTGTGGATGATTGATTTTTGTCCTTCCGAGGGTTATGATGAACGCCAGCTTCTCTCTGAGTGGGATAGTCAACATTAGAAAAATCTGGATGTCCCATCATAATGACTTATCCATGTGTGGGTTCCACCTGACTGGTATGTGCCAACGTGATATGGTCACGGTCCTTTTGTTTTTACGTCTCAGGGATAAAAGCAGATTTATTGACTTTTTCACGGAGACAAGGGCTATATTGGAGGGTGATGTCACCTGATCCGCTCTTAGGATTTGTGGAGTACGTTCTTTTCAGGTGACCAAGTCGACCACAAAAAAGCAGAAGAGTGGGAGTTTCTCAAATTCGAATGATATCCAGGTGTTGGCGTCTTCGATTTTCAGGAACATTCCCCTCATTAGGGGCTCTGATACATCAATAACCGCCTTGATCCAAACCTCAGGGCCCCATTGTATTGGGTCGGAGCAATCCCATTCAAGAAAGTGTCCTGGGCAGTTCCCAATTTCCCTCATTATGCGTTCCGTTCTTGCATGGAAGGGGATTCCTCTAATTTGTATCCTGAAGGGGGAGCGGGTTAAATTCACCCACTGGATATCCTCTCCCCCTATGAATTCTTCCATAACGAGGAGCTGATTATCGAAGAACCACGGTTTGCCATGCAAGATTTTGTCCCTGTCTCTCTCGTAAAAGAACTCAAAGATCATGCAATTAGTTCCTGCCTCCCTAATAGCCACTCTCGCATCAAGTTTCCAGATGTTCTGAAGAGTGTTTTTGAGAGCCCCTTGATTAACCGAAATGTTTTCAACGAACCTTCCCACCACGAGTAGAGACATGCGTTTTTCTAAGAGTGGGTCTTCATTTCTCCATTCCTTGATTGCTGCTTTTTCTTTGTCCGTTAGGGATAGCCTCTTCCATTGGTCAACAAATTCAACATCCATATCACAAATCAAAGTTTGAAATCACAATACGCCTAAGGGCCAACACCATTGAAAATCCCAACCCACCCTCACAATAAACAAGACCCGGTCCAAAAAATAGGTCTCTGGACTGGAAACCACTTCTCGGCCCCTAACGCAGTCCACCCACCTAAGCCAGGCTCACCAGCCTTTGAGATCCACACTGCCTCAAGAACTCACGTCACGCCCCCCAGTCTTTGTGGGGCAACACACTACGCTGGCCTTCATGGCACACAAGGACTCAGGCTCTTCACGCAGCGACTCTCCACACAAGGCCTTCACGACTTCAGCGCCTCAGTCCTTCGTGAGCACACTCACACTTCGAATCTGTGCGGTAAGAACTTTGCAAGACGACCCATGTTCCGGTCACGCAACTCCTCCGACCCTCGCTTGAACTCACCTCGCAACCCAGAAAATCGCACACACACAGCGCCACAAGCCTTTTCGGCTAGAGCTTCGCGGAGAAAACCTCTTCTCAATAGGTGCTTCGCAGAACCGCCTCTTCGTGAATCAATCAACTTCGCGGTAGGTGCTTCGCGACATTGCCTCTTCGTGAGCAGTCAAGAGCGGTGAACCCTTACGGAGTGGTCTGTGCGAGTCAAAAGCCCAAATCATTAGAACTTTGCGCCAGTGTGAAAGCTTCAAAGCTGAAAGATGAAATCTGAGCTGAGCCCCGTCCCCAATCCTTCCACGTCTTCATGAAGCAGTAGCGAAAGCCAAAGGAAACCCCAAACAGAGAGAGAAAGAGGATAAGGTTTCGGATCTGAGATGAATGTGGAGCTTGAAGTGTTTTCGATCTGGAAACGGTCACCCCTCATAGGTCTGACACCCACCAGTGATGACGGCACCGAGAGGGGTTCGATGGTCCTGAGGAAGGCCGGACCTACGCCAAAAGGCAAAAAAAACAAGCAGGGAAAGTCTACCGACTCCCCCACCGACACAAAGGGGTTCCGGGAGAAGGTAGAGACTCCCAGGAGTCAACCGGAAGCAGAAGTTTTTCCGCAGAGAAAGGAGAAGTGGCGTAGAAGAAGGGGACGCGTTTGCAGAAGAGGAAAAAAGAGAACTCTGCAATCGTGGACGATCTGGGCGAGCCGAACCTACGCCGCAGACCCGGGCTCCAAGGAATCTTCTAAATATGTACATTGGATTGAATTTGAGATTAATAACCTTGAGAAATAATTAAAAAAAAATTATTATGTTGATACGGATTGGGAGGGTAACATATTTCAAGATAAAAATTAAAGAACAAGCTAATGTGATTGATGATCCTAATTCTTATTTTACTGAGATGGAAAATATGGTTAAATTTCTAGAATACATAGTAGTTACTTTGGGAAGTAAAATTGAATGTAAAATGAAGTAAAGTGATCAAAATAAGAAGATATAGTTTGTAAAATTATTAGATGTAGAATTACTAAAAACATCCAATTGAGGCTCAAAAGGTTTTGAGATAATTCTAGATGAACAAATACCCATGAAAATGGGTAAAACTGGAGTTGGATATGATTTTGATCCATCAAAACAAAATTAGTAGTTTTCATGAACAAAGGAAAGTAAATGTTATATAAAATAATCATTTTCAATAGTTAATAAAAAACTAAGGAGTTATTAAAAATCTAGAGGCATGTGTATGAGAGAAAGTGTGAAGATATTTCCCTTAATTATGTGCCAATTTTTTGGTTATATTAGACAAAAAAATTCTAATATGGAGTGGAAAAGAGATATTTAGAAGGCGAATCACCTGGAATCTCATAAAAAAGAATCAGACCATATTTTGCATCTCAAAGAAGAAATTATTTCTATGGATATTTTATTCATTGATATTATTTTAGGTATAAAGCTATAAATTAAAGGTAGATAAGAAATATAAATTATAACTATGAAATTGAAAGGTGGATTCATTCAAATAAGCCTAAAAAATTGAGTTTATCAAAACCTAGGGATTTAACATAGTTAGCAAAAAGCACTGTTAAAGACCGCATTTTTCAGAGATAGAAAAATGATATTAAAGGAGGTCTTTAATAATGTTTAAAAAGTACTCTTAATGGGGAAAATTTATCAATTATTTTAAAAAATCAATGATAAAGCCTCCTCCATTAATAGTTCTTATAGAAAAGCACTGAAGGTTGGGGGGGGGGGGCTTTATCATTGCTTGTAAAAAATCATTGATAATGGGGGGGGGGGGGGTTATCAGTGCTTTTTTAAAGTCCCCCCCCATTATCAGTACTTTTTTATTAACACTGATTAAGGGTTTATTTTAAAGAAGTAAATTTCATTAAAAATAATATATTAATATTTAAATATATTTATATTGATATAAATATAATTTATATTTTTTCAATATGTTTTACATAACGTTAAATAGGCATTTATACATAATATATAATATATTTAGTGAAAATGTCTTATAAAATAATTTTAAAAAATAATTTGAACTAATAAATTAACAATTATTATCGAGTAATAGTCATTTAATAAAAAATATAAGATTAAAAAGATTAAAAATAGAAAACTATCTAAAATAAGTTGCAAATGTGACACGAACTTTAAATAAATAAAACTTTTGAAAAATGTGTCTATTTGGGCTTTACCGTATTTCCAATCCAACCCTATAATGAGCTTTAGGCCATGTTGACTACTGGGGACCCTGGTCCCTATTTTTTCAAGGACAAAAGAAGCCCCAATGGCCTTTAAAACTTAGATTTTAGTCGAGATATACCAATTTTCTAATATTAGATAAACTTTTAGCCCCATTTAATGATGGTGTTATTATCTTTTTTTGGTGGGGAATGAATTTATTCCAAGGTATTACATTCATATTGATATTATATTTTTGATGTTTTATCATTTTTTACAACTTAGTTTTATTTATAATTAAATACATGAACAATTTATTTTATTTATTTATAATAAATCACTTTTATAAATACATATATCAATATATTTATGTAGAAATGTATTTTTAAATATAAAAAATAATTACTTATTAATAACTTTTTTAATGTTAAAAAATATACATTTTATTTACCCCGTAAAAATGAATTTATATGCATATATATACCTATACAACTATTTTTTATATATAAACATGTGTGTGTCAATAATTAACAAATATATATGTATATGTATATTATAATATATGTAAATAAATACATATTCTAAAAATTTATTTAAAACATAATCTTATCATTTTTTAATTTATAAATATATATATATATATAATGTTTATATATACATATATATGAGTGTTAATAAAGAAATATAAATTTATATTATATTGTAGTATATGTATATGAATATAATAATGTATTTAAAAAAATTATATAAATATATGAATTGAAAAAAAAAAAATATATATATATATATAAATAAAAAAATTATCATTAAACCTACAATAGAAAAATATGGTGTAGTGGTAAATGCAATCCATCTTCAAAGAAGAGGTGCAGGGTTCGAATCCAGGCGGGCGCTAAAGGTTGGAAATTCAAAAAGTGCTGATAAAGGGGTGGTGGGGTAAAATGTGTGGATAAATTATGGTGGTGGAGCGCTATTAAATAGGTCATGTAAGTGATGATAATGGGGTCGAGGTCATATATTTTGAAAAAATAATAATATTTTACCCCCTTCAACAGTGTTAAAAAAATCATTGTTAAAAGGGTCATTTAACAGTGTTAAAAAAAGAACTGATAAAAGGGTGATTTATTAGAGATGTTAAAGGAACCTTTAACAATGATTTTCTAGTGATGTTAAAACACAAGGTATTTTAACCACACTCTGGTTTTCCATTCTTTTTTATCACCGATAAAGGCATATTCTAACATAGTTAAAGGTCTCTATTGTAGTGGTGATGATTCATATGGGAAATAGTTACCCTCCATTTGAAGGGGAAGTAGTGTGTGATTGAACTACCCATGATGAAGTAAAATAGTTGAATCTATATTATTATCTAACTCAATTGGGTATCACCTGGAAGAAGAAGATGAAAATGACTAAGAAGGAAAAAACGACTAATAATGTACTTATGAAGATAGAGAATAGTAGCACATGAATCCTTGATAGTGAGTGGTTTTCCCACATGACTGAAAATATAAAATTCCTATAGAATTTTATTGTAAGAATTTATGGATATATTTGGTTTGGTAATGATAGGGATTTTAAAATCAAGGGAACTTCCATGACCCGACTAATAGGTGATGAGCCATAGAATAAAAAGGTTCTCTTTGAGGATGGTTTATAGTATAATATATTGATTATGATTTAGCTCTATGACTCTAAACATGAAGTTATGTTTAACTAAAAGTGATATATATTTAAATTCATGATTTGGAACTCTTACATGAAATGATGAATAAAAATTTTAACCTTTAATAGTTGGATAGAAATGAAAGAGAATTTATTCTTAAAGTGTAAGAGGGGAACAATTTGTGGCACTAGAGTTTAGCCCATAATAAAAAAAGCATTACAAATCTTTAAAATCTAAATGATACAATGTATATTCCAACCATTAATAAATATAAAGAAATAACTTGTCATGCATTCATAAAAATAAATCTATTCTAAAACCCCTATCAACCGTAGAAAGAAAAGAGTATATAATTTTCTTAAATTGGTCTGCACTAATGTATATGGTCTAATGAATAAACCCATCACAAATGGAGATAAATATTTCATCTATTTTGGTGGGTTATCATAGTATATTATCATGTATTGTTTTCATTAAAAATAAGAAATAATTTATGGAGTTCATGAAGATGTATCAATTTTTTTTAAAATGAGACCAGATTCACTCTCAATTTTTTAAAGTCTATAAATTAAATTTATTTCATGTCCATCAAGGTGGAAAACTACCTCAAAAAATATAACCTTTAGAATTATATATCTTAATTAAATACACTCTAATATAATTGTGTCATAAAATTATTAAACTGAATTTTAAATAAGATGAGAAATAAATTTCTTATTTAGATTGGGGTTTATCAACATTGTTGGAAAGATGTTGCACAGGCTGTGATGTACACTGAAAATTGGGAATTGTTAAGACCCTAGTAGGATAGAAAACCCAATGAAATGTGGCATGAATTGAAACCTTAAATGAAATATTTATTGTTTTTTTGAATTATATTGTATGTACATAATGGAAATAAGGAAATCTTGATGATACAACTGATGAAGAAGTATTCTTGGGATACTCAAAAAAGAGTAAAACACATAAATGGGTCAGAAAACAATGAATAATTTTTTTATAATTTATTGATGTGAATTTAGTTGAGGAAAATAATGGATTTTTTTAGAATTTGAATCATTGATGAAAATTTTATATAAGATGAAAAAGTTTGTATAAATCCTGAAGTCGTGTAGGGTTCCTTGAATGATAATGATTTTGAAGTTAAATCCAAGGGTTTAATAGTTTTTAATTGGATTCATTCTAAACCATAGAGAGAAATAATTGAATGAAATTTTATTCATTTAGTATGATTTGAGATAAGTCTGTATCGACACAAATTCAACGTATGAGGAATATAGTTAAAAATACTCTATTTTTAATGATAAAACTAAATTGATTTGAAGAAGCATCATAATTTGGGCCAGGGGTTAGATTCATGATTGAGAAGTAAGATCAAATAAAAAACTATACGTAGGATATTTTTGAGATTCCTAGATGTCACAATGCAATAGAAACAATGTAGGTATTCAACAATACACTTGATGTGCAAAGCAAATTGATTCAAAATAAGGAATGACTAGTTTGTAAAATATATAATCAAATTGACTAGGTTGATATTGAATAAAATTTTACACCATGGTTTTCAATTGATTTGATCAAGATTTATTTAGAAATAATAATTCAAATAAGGTTTTAGATATTTAAAATGGATGTAAAGACTACATTCTAAGATGTCATACATCAAGAGGTTGTCTATATTGAATAGCTAGTTGGATTATTAACTTGAAATGATGAAGCCAAATTATCTGGATTAAACAAGACACTATATAGCCTAAAATAGGCACTATGATCATGGTACGCTTGCACTAACATGTATTTAAGGATGTTGATATTGAAAAATATATTAGGAGGGTGTACAAACCAAATAACTGATTTTGAGGGTCTTTATGGAACTTTTTAGTGCTTAGAAAACACTTGATATATGGTAAAACAATATCTATTGGTGTAGTTAATTTTGTAGGATCTAATTTTATTGTTCATAGAGCCTAAAAAACAAACATATAAAAAATTATGCATATTAATATTTGGAATTCCAATTATAAGTAGTTATAGGGATATTTCTACATTCTCATGCCACTTAGAGTTATGTGAACCATACTTCAGATCCCTAAAAAATTCACTAGATCAACAATCATGAAACTATTTTATAGGAAAATTTGGATTAAATGATACAATTTATCTCAACTAAATGTTGCAAAAACATGATATTTGAGCACTATGTAAGTCCATAGTTACTTGATTGTGTAAGACTTACAAGAAACCTTGACTGGGGCTTATCACATCCCTCATTTTGGGGATGAAATCTATATATAAAACTCCAAATATTTATACTCACTTCACTTAGTATACTTGATCCATTACACTTATCCAAAAATCATAGAATGGTTAGAAAATTTTAAAAATTACCTTAAGCATGCATTTAAATGAACTTGTGAAGATCTGATGATGTTTTGTGCAACCCTCTTCCAAAAGGAATACTGTTCATGCAAGTTGTTAATGAATCATACAATTAAGATTTTCACAAAACTCTAAAGTATCATATCCAAACCCATGGTTATAGGTAATTCCTAACACATGAGAAGTAGTGTTATACAAACTTGAACTTTATGGAAATTCCATACACAATCCAAATTATTTCAAAATTCTAAAGTTATAATTTTTTTCCAAACTCATTTTCATTGGAAATTACTTATAAAATTCAAATTTTCACCCAACTCCAAAGTTGTTGAAATGGTGTTATCCAAACTTCTACACCATGGAAATTCCTCACACAAGTCAAATTTTCATGAAACGTAAAATTTGGATGAAGTAATATTAATTATCCCAATTTAATTATCTCTTTTCACCTAACAATCTTTCATAAAAGTTAAGGGGAAATGGGTCCCACATCCACCCAATCTGGATTCATTTCTATTAGCTCTTTGAGTGAAACCAAAATTGTGGTCCCTCCACATGAGAAATACCCACGTAAGTCCCACAATCATTTTATTTATTCTTCAATATCCTGTTTGGAAGAACCAATGCATAATCTCCATTCAATAACTTGTCATTTCTACTTTTAATAAGAATTTAATCCTCGAAGCAAGACCTTAAACTACAAACTTCCCTATGTAATGAATATAAGACTCCTTGGGAAGAAAAACCATGCTTCCTCATATATTGGATAAAAATTTCCTTATGTGATGATCATAAGATTCCATACGTGATGAACATCAGATTACACCCACCTCGCAATGAATCTAAATGAATAAACCCTACACATATTATTTGCACTCTCTAGTAGGTATTGATAATCAAAACATGTGAAAATCCCCACACATGATCTCATAAATCATTATAAGTACATAGAAAAACATTATATAAGTATCATTATCATCTTTTATTCTCTTCAGAAAAACTTTGGTAAGAACTAATGTAAAATCCCCAATAAATCCTTTGTTGTTTCCTCTTTCAAAAAACAAACATAATTATAACATGATGCTAAACTACACATACCCATTACTCTTATCAGAAATAAGACCCAACCATAATTGATCGTTCATATCTACCAATATATAGAATGAGTAAATAGAAGAAAAAATATGTTTTTAATCACCACCCATACTCTCCCATCTCCCAAGAATCACCAAGAATTATATTAGGTATAATCCACTAACATTAAATTATTATGGAAAACCATCTAGATCCACCCAATAACCCATGATCTTAAAGGTAGATTAAAATGTAATCCACACTTCATTCCTCATTATTTCCCTTTCCACAACATGATCATCCTCAATGCAATAAGGTAAACCAAAACATACCCTATGTGAAAAACAAAAGATTCCCTGTGTGATGAGGCAAAGATGACCCATGTGATGACCATGAGATGAATAATGTGAATAGAATGAGATGAACCAAATATTTTAGGAAACCCAAATCATAATACCCACACCATCTATGGTTCTCACTACTTTCATGACACAAACTTACACAGTCTAAGAGGTTAAACTGCCTCTTGCCTTATGTGAAGAATATATGATTCCTTATTAGAAAAGTTCAAGATATCCCCTGTGATGGGAATGATATTAATTATATATATATCGTGATATGACCCCCTGAATTCAATTTTATGCAAAATGAAAGAATCACTTCATCCCTTATTATATCTCCTTTACTAAGATGAAAATTCATACTGTAAGGTGTAAACATATAACTTACCCCATGAGACGAATATAGGTTTCCCTATGTGATGAGATTAGGATTCCCCATGTGATGAGCATGATATGCGTCATGTGAAGAGAATAATATGAGACCCATATTCTAGGCACTCAATGCATAGGTCTCACAACATTCCCTTTTCACTCACTGGGTGACAAAACCAACCTTAACGCATGACACTAAACTACATAGTGCTATCCTACGACATGATGTTGAAATGTGCACTCAAAATACATGGATTTAAAAACTATGAATTTTTTTCAACACACTTTTCAATATAATCCATAAAAAAACCCTCACTCAGACTACATAAGACAAGTTTTAGTACAGAAATATATCCATGCCTGAAGATGAAGCAAATGAGTAATCCATGTACTACATATTGTTTCCACACCATGTGATATATATTACTCAAGAACTTTTCACAATCTAATTACATTGTGGTGAATAACTCCAAATATAAGTATGACTGTGGTTTAAAAAATTTCTAATTAAAATGGTATAACGTTCTAAAACCCTATTTTTGTGGATTTTTAGCACTTTTGATCCTCTAAATACTTCATTCTAAGGTATATACACTATATAAAGGGGGCATAGTTTGCTTTAAAGGCTTCAATTTGACAAGTTTTGTAGACCAAAAGGATTTACGAATTAAAATCTATGATAATTTTAATCCAAAATTCATTTCAATATAATGGGTGTTTGGAAAGGAGAAATTCCATGAATCTACTTCACATGAACACACTACTACCATGTGGTCACATGGTATTTCCTCACAGTTCTGACTCAATATTCATATGTGGCCTCCCACTCACCACCCAACCACCTACAGACTTTGTGTTTCCATTATGGGGACCCTCATGTCCACTCATTTCATTCATTATTGGAAGAATAATCTCCATTATGGATGCATATTTTCTTGGATTCCACACACTGTCCAAGTGACCTTGAATCCCTAGATTCACAATTCCTTCATCTTCATATGGTTCTATCGTGGTCCCTATTTTCTAGGATGTTAGTGGTGATATTTTTATTATAAATGAAATTTCATATTTCTAGAAGGGGAAATATTGAATGAATTTGGGAAAATATAAACTTCAAGAGACCTTCTAGGTAATCCTATACACATGTCCCTTCCCACACAGCTTCTACATAGGCCTAAAACTTGGGCCCATGCCATGTGCAACTACTTAGTGAGCCTAATGCACACACAAATTTTATACACCTCCTGCATGGGACCTCTCCCCACACACTACTTTAGCAGTCACACATCCCCAGTGTGAGGCTACTACCCATGCACCTCCCATATGGAATAAATCCTTCATGTAGCTATATCACAAGACCCATCTATGAGAATCAATTAAATGATACACATATGCATGCACCTCCGACATATGTTTCTTCCAAGATAAAAATATTGTGTGAAATTCATTCCTTTGAAATTTTCTACCATAAAAAACTACCTCATGATCCCCATACTCATTCAACCACTACTAGATTGTACCTTATAGATGGTATGAACTCATCCTTGGAGTATTTATAGCTCCTAGGAAGGTATCTCCCCACATGCACCTACCACATGAATGCACCACCTTGGAAACCACTCAATAGGCTGTATATGCTGCTAGGACATGGAAATTTAATTGATCATATATGCTGCTAGTGTGTGGCCAATCAATCAACCACATACTCTTATATCGTACAAAAACTCTACCACTATGAAACTAATCCATTGAGTATGTGGTATCCTACCGCATATCCTCACTCCATGCACTCCTTCTCATATTTTATGAACTGAGTAGGTGGTTTCATAATTCCCACACACACCTACCGCAAGAATAATCCTTACATGAGCCTACCAGGAGTACCCAATGCATGAACCTCTTATGTGAGGCCATTTCCCCGAACACTCTATGTCATTCTGGGAATGTTTTGGGTTTTGGAACCTTTCATAACATCTAACACAAACATTTATATAGCATAACTCTTTTGATTCAAGATAATCCTCATTGATTCCTAAATCACCTTGAGTTGATATACTCTTGTTGGTTTTATAATACCTTGAGTCAAGATACTCCTTTAAATTTCATGAATCTAACTTTATTTGAGATAATCCTCTTGGTTTGTTCAAAACATCAACTTGAGATACTTCTCTTTGTTACCACATACGTGCCTCCTCCTTGGGTTAATCACTAAAACATACCATCACCTGACTCACCAACTAGGTTTGGTTTCTTAGGGAATCATACATTCAAAATCCTCATACAATCACCTATATCTTAGATAATCCTATTATTTATCACATATGAGCCTTCTCCTAAGTGTAATCCCTGATCCCAAATTTTTTACTTGAGTATTTAAAAATTTAGAAACCTCAGGGCATCACCAATTCTTAAGCAATACTCAGTCAAATTTAATATCCTTTCTGATGTTTTAATAATAATGTTTTTTATGTTTTGAAAACAATCTTTTTTTAAAGAATGTTTTTTTAAAATAGGTGAAGTATTTGGAAGTTCGAACAATTTTACAGGAATGTTGATGGAGAAAAAAAATTAAGAATGTTAGAAAATTCTTAAATTTCATACCTTATGTCAGATGATGCTATATTGATCTCAAAGTTCCTTAAAGCATGAACAATATCATGATAAATTCTTTTTTGAAAAGGTAAGTTGATTTTTTTAGATGCATCATATCAGATAGATAATCAATGGCCATAGTCGATTTTAGAAAACTAGAAGTATGATTTTTTTGAAGCTTATAGAATTGAAAAGTTTCTGATTGAATGATATATCAGATGAACCATTAGTCAAAGTTTCCATCAGAAATTATTAGTTTTTACAAAAGATTTTTTTTATAAATGAATCAAATGCAGGTCATCAGATAGGTAATGAAATAGTTGTCCAGATGAAATTTTACAAATGTAGAGCTCCAAAATCAGCTCTTGATGTTTAACTCTAGATGTATCATAAAATATAAAGAGCATAATATGCATATTACTAGATAGAAAAACTTCAAATATATGTTTTATCAAATTTTATGTTTCTAAAATTAAAATTTACAGACACAAATAATTGTATAGTGAAAATAAGAAAATATTGGAAGTGTGAACTTAGTAAATTATAATAAAGTTTAACCTTTTTGAATGGGAACAAACTTCTGGATAGAAAGATATGACGAGGCTATTAGTGGAATGTTTGAGTTTTTTTTACATCAATGATTTTGTGAAAAATGTGAGAAAACAAAGACAATCGTTTTCAGTAAGGCTGATAAGGTAAGAGTTTTATCTAATAAAGAATTTAGTTGAGTTTTTAGAAAACAAAGGGATAGATCATTGATGTTTCAATAGAAAAATTTTCTAGATGTAATCATCCGAATTGATATTTATGAATAAGTCTTAAGATGTATGAATGAATGTAAGATGTCTTAGGTAGATAAGTTACAAGATGTGAGTGAAGTTCAAGTTAGTAACATGACACAATTTTCCATAAATACAATAATAGATGTAGTAGAATAGAAAATTTATTTAGAGAAAATAAAGTGTTAGAATTGTTGAAGATTCTATCGAAGATTCATTATAAGAAACTAAAGTCTTTATAAGTTTCAAAAATGTAGTCAACCATTTTTTATTGGATTAAAAAATAGGCAGAACAATATTATTTCACGTGGATTGTAATTCTGATACTGAGGAAGGAAATAATTTTTTTTTATAATTGGGGTAAGAGTATATAAGAATTAAAGTTTAGAGAGAGTCTTCTAGACAGATAAATTCAAGACAAACTATTTCAAAAAATAACTCTTTCATTACGTTGTAATGTTCTTAAAATAAAGAAAGATGAGAAATTTGAAATATCTTAAGTATTTGAGATATCTTGATAATATTTGAGAATACTCTAAAATAGTTGATAATAATTGAGAAGTATCTCAATGAGATTTAAATGAGTGTGAAATTATGATTTATGAATTTTACTGAGAGGGAAATGAAATTTGGTTTCCTACCTTTTCAACTCTAGGGGTGCCTATAAATATAGGAAAAAGTAAAATGGTTGTTGAGAGAGAGACTTTTCATGCATTCATAATATCAATTATGTTGTAGATTTGATGTTAGAACTTAGTTTCTAACTGATGTTGGGTTTTGTGTTGAAGAAGTGTTTCTAAAAATAGTCTTTGATTAGAAGATCAGATAGTAGAAAGTATATATTTCCGAACATATATTTACCAGCTGTAAACTGGATAGATATTCCCTGAATAATTTTATTGTGAGACATCTATTTTATTAATGAGACAGAACATATGATTTTTATTAGAAGATAATGCTGAGAAATGTTCTGATCATCAGATAGAGGTTTACCATAAAATGAAACAAGCAGAGGAAGTATCAGATAGAGTTTCCATACTGACTTTTATTGGAGAAGATTTCATATGGTTACATATTTTTATTTTGGATAAATGTTTATAAGATAAAATTGTAAAATAATAGGAATCAGTATAATCATACCATTCAATAGATATAAGGAAACCAATAGAAGTTGGCTAAAAAGTCATATTCATTTCTTTAAAGTAGTGAATTTTCATAGAACCATAGGATTGGCCATAGAAAGTATGTATGTTCTCACAGAGATGCTAAATATTATAAATATTATATTCTTAGATTACTTTACTAATTTTTCATTCATGTGAGTTTACTAAAATGTGATAAGGAAATGGATCTAACATGTTTTAGGGGTTATGTTTTTTTAATGATGTAAATTTATAAAATGATAACAACTGATTTAACCCCCCTTCTTAGTTTTTTTATGATCCTTAGGAACTTCCCTAATATTTTTTGTTCTAATGAAAATGATTGATTTGATTTATCTTATTTCTTACACCAAGCATCAATCACATTTTCTTAGAGTTTAGACGATGATTTCATTAGAATAATTGATATATATCACAAAAACCACCTTTTAGACCTAAATATATGAATATAAACAGAATAACATACAGCCTTAGAACATGATGATAAACTACGTAGAATGGTAATGACATATAACCTTAAACTCTATCACTAGAAACTACATGGGACATTATTCCTTTTATCTAGGATACTTAGGACACCTCTCTAAGGCTAAATACCACTATTCTTAGACATACATTTCCCCTATGTGATGAGTATATGAGTTGTTCCCCAAATTCTTAAAGTCAATATTATCCTATTGGATTCATCCATACACCTTAATTTGAGATACTATTCTTAGTTTTCTCATTTTCCATAAGTCAATATTCTCCTTTTGGATTTAATCAAAGACCTGAGTTGATATTCTCCTCTTTACTTCAATATATTCGAACCTACTTCAAGGTGTAATCCTCAATCTCTTATGTATTCCTTCCTCATTTCATTACTAGTAGATATAGGGATTGATAACCAAATATGGACCACTTTTTTTTATTTAATATCACACCAAACCTTCTCTTTTTTAGTTATTGGCATGAATGATGATGTAAAAAAGGGCCTCCCATGCATATATCCAACAAAAAACACTACCCTAATATTTTATTCCTAGTATTCCTTTCCATATGATGTTAAAATTCATTGATTGGTAATTATAAGAAGACCATAAATGAACTATGTGTCCCGTTAAGCAGCACCGAACTATATGGGTTTTGATTCCCTTCATAGGGATGTATAGGAATACCTATAATGGTACTGATCCCAGATCTCCACTAACCAGCACCTACCTAAATGGTGATAAATTCTAGAGTTCCCAATAATGAATATTGAAAACAAATAATCATAAAATAATAGAGAAAGATCAAGAAACTCTACCAAACATAGATATTTACATCTCTCCATGGTTTTTATTATATCATTCGGATAATGGTAAATAGTCCCACACAAAAATTTGGTATGTATTAAAAAAAGAACATCTTAAATATTTAAAAGATTCTAATGGTAGGAAAGAATACCCAAAAAATTGTTCAATTATCATGACCTTATACTATGTGAACCAATTCCTAGTCTAAAGCATCACTAGATAATCATCATTGTGACCACATATATTTAGAAAGTAGGCTTGTGGTAATTTATCCACTAGGCCATTGAAAAAGTTAGTTTTGAACCATGTATTATAGTCTGGTATTTTGGATTCCTCTCAAAATATCAATCTCAAAACTATTGTCATTCCAGATCCCCCTTGGGATGCAGTTACTTTGATGCCTACTCATTTTTCAGGATTATACCAAACCTCTCACTATAAAATCTAAATGTCCCCACTAGACATTAAACCATGAGTTTCCCTACAAGACTTTAGACATTGACCCAATATCTCAGTGGGATGTTAACTTGTTATTTTCCATATGTGCAGAGTGCATATGGATTAACCCATACTATAAGTTAACTAATTACTGGACCAATACATGATGAGTGTATATAGGAATCATCCACATTAGACTTTAGAAAATAACCCTTTTTTCTGATGAAAAGAGGTCACAAGTGATGTTTCTAGAGAAAAACCATCTGATTCATTAGAAACCCATCTCTAGGCGACAAGCCTAGGGTGCCTCATGTGACGGGAATAAGATTACTTATATGACGAGATTAAGAATCCTATGTGAAAGGCCTGGTATATATATGCTTTTTCTGTATGTGGATAGCCTAAGTTTTTTCCTCATGTGATATATATGATATGAATTATGTGATGAGAAAAATAAGACTATGTTATAAGAATAATGTGTCTCCACCCTTTCCTTAGACGATGAGACTAATTTATTTAATTATGATAAAAAAATGATATGTATTCTATAATGAGCATAAAAAGACTACATGACAAGCATGAGACCACTTAAATCTATTTTTAATTAATGTGATTAATATTCTTACCCTATGTGGTGAGAACTAGATGCCTCTGGTATTGATTTAGAGATTACTTAAGTAATGAGTCCATGTTTCCTTATGTGAGGAGTATATGATTCCTTATGTGATGATCATATGTAGATTTGGTTAACGAGACAAGGTTTTCCTATGATCATAATATTGAATATGTGATGAAAAAATGTTTCATTCTTTGATGATCATAGGATGCCTTATTTTCTAAACCTAATATTCGATATGTTGTAAAAATTGGATGCCCTCATGGCCCATCTTGGGGATAATATTTGCAGATCTACAATGTACTCAGTGATGTTTGATGGATATCAAATTTCTATCCTCTATAGTATTATATTTTCACCCTTGAAAGGTATCTAGATATATAATTAATCAATGTACTCTTGAATATGGTGTCAGGAATAAGATTAAATGACATGTTTTGAATCTATGTGGTAGGATTAGACATGGAAGTGAACTCCATAGAGGGATACATGGATGGTAGTTATGACATCCCATTATCCAATTAAAATAATGGAGATAAAATTATCGCCCTATATGGTGAAATTACTCACACCTTTAGAAGGAGGGAATTCAGGAGCTGAAGGATCACATCCATCATAATGGCCTGGGCCAATTAAAAAAACAGGTCCCGATAGAAAGCATTGAATAATATAATGGTGAAGCCGAAATGAATCCCTTATCAATTGATAGTGGGAAAATGAGTAATTTTGGATAATATTGAAAGGATAAATATTAGACTACACCATCCCCATGATTTTCTATTTGAAGGTGATATTCCTTCTCTGTAAACAAGGATAAAATGGACTATCTACTAAAATATATGATAAGAGAACTACCCCATACCATTGTTAACTGGTGTGAGATATGGGGTTAGAAGAAGGGGGTAGGAGTGATATCATTATCATTAAAAATCCACCTTTGAAAAAGTATGCTTCCCAATCTCCTAAAATCCTCACCCATTTCCTAGGACAATGATACTTTAATAGTTCTTGGGTGCTCTCATCCCATCCCTCGAGAAAAACAGACTTCAATGTATCCTAGAACACCTTATCTCATCCCTCTAATAAGTTATGATTACCTATATCTTGGGAAACCTAACCCCATTTCCTAAATGGATAATATATTATAGAGAATACTATATGCTCTGTCCACCACTACAAGTAGTAGACACCCTACAAGGGGAATCTTGTAGAGGGATTACCTTCCAAGCCGGTGGAAAGACGGCATCTCGCTGAATGATTTAATTCTATCATAGTTATCTTTTACTTAATGTTTCCCACACTAGGTGTGGGTTTTTTCAATGTTTCATTATCCTCTATCCATACTACTTATACCATTTCATCCCCAACCATACTAAACCTTACATAGGGATGAATCCTTAAAAGACTGTGATCGAGACCTCAACCACCCAATAGGCTTTTGAGGATGACTCTATCAACTTCTGGAATCATTATCTAACAAAATGTATTTCCTCCACATGACAAAGTTCAACATTATGTGGTTCTTCCTAGGGTATATGGGTTTCCAACTGATATTGAGGTCCTCCCCATGAAGAGGAAGTGTATCATGAAGGTTATCCCTATGACACCGACTTAAATGCTTGATGAAAAACTCCCCATGATGGTGACTAGATCCATATTTTGGAACATCCATGATAGAAATATGGATATCATAGGATAAAACTATGGTGGGATACCCTTGACCTCTCATAATACCAAACCATCAGTTTTCGGTGGAAATGAACATGCGTCTTACAGCATAACCCTATAGAGTGGACCCCCAAATAGTTGAGGAAGATCAATCTAGAGGCCAAGATGTGTTGTCCCATGAATATCTTCCACACTTACGCATTTTTTAAGGATGTTATCTATTCCCTCTGGGGTCCATAAATGAAATTATCATAGGTTTCCTCAGGATCCTTCCCCTCTTCCCCTTCTTTATTAGTGGGAAGTGTTAGGATTTAATATAACTAGGGGCCCTTAGTACTAGAAGAGGTACCCAAAATGTCTTTAAGATGAGGAATAATGGGTCACCTCCTACAAAATAATATTTCTAATCATTGATTCAATTCATCATGACATCTAACCGGCCAGTGACAATATATATATACTAATTACCCTAACTTAATCCTTTCATCATGATGTTAAACTAATCGAGTTTTTCCTTGTTGAATGATGTTAAATTTCATAGAATACTTGGTATCTTAAAATGAAATGAAAAGGATATTCCTTATTCATACATGTATGAACATAAAAGTTACATCTTTTTTCCTTCTTTATGACCTTAAAAGGCATATATTTCATACTCATTGTAAGATGTTAAACTCTGTAACATCATTGGACCTGCATTCATGACCATAAAAAGTATTGGTGTTGGTTCCCTAGAGCCAACTTATGTGTACTTAATGATTAACTGTTTCTATAGAATTTAATATTAATAAAATTCAAATCACATCGTGACTTTTTTCTTGATTACATAGCATGTTATAATGTTCTAAGAGTAGCTAGCTCTTAGAAAGGTCTAACAACTCCCTACTATGATGAGAACACATAAGTTCCAAAAAGTATTCTTAAATATATGTTCTATCACTGGATGAATTTGTAAACCACTAGGATTTTTATCTTTTTCTTTAATAAATGTAATTTCTTTAAAAGGTTTCAGTATATGAAACATCAACTTCTAATGAACCACAATATACTATTTATATTACTATTTAACATGGACGTTTTGACCTATCCATTAAGCATTATGGTATTAATATGAATAACCATATTTTAAATATTACGTATAATGGTTTTATATAATGAAAACTTATTGAGAAAAAAGTACTTTTTTTTGGAAAAGTCTTTCTATGTTTCAAAAATAATATTTTCTAAAAAAACAGTTTTATTGATTTTTTTGAAAAAATAATAAAATTAATTTTTGAAAATTTTAGAAAATTTATTGGAAAAGATCAAATTCATTTTTGGAATCAAAATTTCAAAATTATCTTGGACAGAATTCTTGTTATTTTTTTGAAAATATTATTTTTTCGTTGAATAATTAAAAATAATGTTTTTATTTAAAAATTCCTTTTAATTTAAAGAATTTATAATGTTTAATTTTGTTTTAAAATTCTTTTAGAAGTAATATTAGTTCAATAATATTATAATTAGACCAATATAGGTCATTTTAAACAATTTTATTTTCAATTTTTATATAAAAACGTTTTATACTTTTGAAAAGTTTCTATTTTGAAAAACTGGGTTTTAATCATGTTTATGGGTTTAATTTTAAATTAAATTAGGAAAATTTTATGAATTTAATTTGGAAAAATTGATTTTTTATTTCTAATAAAATTAATTAATATAATCTAATATGTTCAACATAATTTTTTACTATAATGAATAACAAAAGGGTAAAAATTAATTATCGTGGTTAAGGTTAAAACAATTTTAGAGGGGGGAAATGAAACATATAAGTGTTAAAATGAAATTTAAACATTTTTGAAACACAAATTTATAGACATATTTATACTTTATAACCTCTAATGTTTGATAATTTCCCATTTGGATCCATTTGGAATTTGAAAAACTTGAGAACACTTTACTATTTTCAAAAATTCTATATGTGTCCTCTCTGCCACTTATAAAAGGACACCCCTATCCTATCCTATTAACACTTATAAAATAAATTGGTTTATCCAATTCCTAAAAAATTAAATTCCTTTATCATTCAACAAATTATACAGGCCTTATTTTTATTATTATGCTTAACTTTTATGTCATCTGGTATAAACCTAAAAAGGATCTCCAAAGAAGATGTAAAATTATTAAACTTGTGTTTTTGTTTTATTTATTCATCCAACTTCTTAAAATGTTAATAAAAAAATATAATATAATAAAAAAACTATATTTTATATACTTATATGTTATTATGTTAAAATAATGACCAACATCTTTCTCCTCTCCCCTCAAATGGGAAACTAAACCACTGATCGGGTGTTCGACAGACTATCGACTCGCAAACTTGTGTAATTTGGTTTTTACCTCACAACCTATCAAGAATTGATATAATGATATACATATTAGATATATATACATGATATTATTATCATTTTTAGATCATGATATAACACATTCCCTCTTAATTTCCATTCCGCAGAGGATACAATAATGTCTCCCGTGCTTAAGGCGGACTACCACCTCGCTAAACGATGTGATTAGTTTTTCACTAATGACTTTCAGGGAAGGAAATAAGAATAAATTTAATAAATATATGTAATAAAAATTAAATAATAATAATTATATAAATTTTAATTACTATTTATCTTTTTTTTATCTTTTATAAAAATGGAGACAATATTCATGTGTACGTACGAGTCGTCATCTCCATAAACGATGAATTTTATTTTATATCTCTAATTTTTATGGATTAATATAAATTAATATATATTTAATATATATTATATTTATATCATGTTTAAAATTATGGATATTATGGAACTATGATTAAAGTAAAAGGACCTAAAATATCAAACCAATACCTATAAGAAAAACAAAGTAGTTAGTACCCAAAATGTGATTTTAACAAGGAACTATTAATAAACAGTTAATAAAAAGTAATAAGTAAATAATATATGGTATGATACATATTATTATGGTTTTATAATATATTAATAATAGACAAAAATTTATTATATTTGAGTTTAGAACAAGTATGAACAAATCCGAGACTTTAGGTAAGAGATTTTGTCTCAAATTGCCTTGTCTGGGACATTAGATATGTTATGCACCTATCTTATTTTATGAGGTGTATATAATGGAATGTGAAATGTGAAATCCTGAATATAATTATTTAAATGATATATAATTTTTTCATTTTATCTTTATATTTAATGGTTCTAAAATTGGTAATGATTTTAGATTACAATCTAATAGTTTATCAAGATTTCTTATGATTATATTTCCAATAATGAAACCTTATGATACATCTATCCAAAAACTCATATATTTTCTCATAATTTTTTTATTTATTTATAATAAATTTTTCCTGTAATTTTCGTTTTTAAGTACTCAAGAGATCAAGAATATCATTTTTTAATTAAAACATGTATTTTTCTATCTCTTCAGTCAAAAATGTTTTTCCTTCGATATCCATGTTTAAAAAAAACATTGATGACGTTTTTTAAAACATCAAAATATATTTTAAATTATTTTGTAACATTTTTTGAATTTTCAAAATTTTTCTAAAAGGATCCCTTTTTCACTTTCTAAACAAGGTGCTTTTGAATTTTATGAAAAATGTGAAATTAATCATTATTTCAATGTGTATGATATGAATGATATTTTTCTATATTATGGAAACTAAATGTTTTAAGTATTATATTAAAAATTTCCATGATTATTTTATGAGAAATTTTTTTCTTTATTATTTGGTATGTTTTTATATTTTAAATAATTTTTTTAAAAATGGAAATGATATTTTCCTCAATAATGTTTTAATAGTTTCTTACGTAATTTCTATTTATCAATGAAAATAACCTTTTCTATTGTGTATATTTTACTAGGTATATAATCCTATTATACCATCAATATTTTTTCTCTAGATGGTTTATGATTATGGTGATGTGATTTTTATGAAACCCATTTCATTTACATGGGTTATTCTATAATGAAATATACATGAAACACATTTATTTTTCATGGGTTATGATATAATATAATTCTTATGAAACACATTTCTTTTAATTGGTTATGATATGATGACTGTTTTATTATCTTGTGGCACACATTTGTATTATTTTCATTATGTGATGGGTGGGATATATATCTCCCTCCAATTAATTAGGTAAAGATAGATATCTCATGAGATAAGTTGGTCGAGAATGGGGAGTGAACCCAGTTAAGTAAGGGACTCTATCCTTAATGATAGTCTTAGGATTGATCTTTTACTACTATGATGGTTTGGGGAGTGAACCAATTCCACTATGATAGCTTTGATAATGATCCTTGACTACTATGGAAATGATTTTCTATGTTTATGTTTATTACAAAATTCAATGTCTTATGTCAATGTTATGCTCTCATGACTCATGTTTTTTTATTTCTTTATTATTCAAGTATTATTAACTTACAATCATTATTCTATGACTCAATATTTTTATCTTTGATATGTAAGATATGGTTTTCATATATTATGATCATTTTGTAAAACCATTATACCCCATTTATTTTTATGTATTTCCCTTGGTTACCCTTACTGCGAATCAAATATCAACATTTAATGTGTTTATTTTCTTCCAGATAAGAATATTTTTATCACATGATATATATCCAATAAGGGTTATCGTTATGGGGAACTATGTGAGAGATGATGTCGAAATATTATCAACCAGTTGTTTATGTTTATTAGTTTCCAAAGGAACTATACCTTTATAATCCCCAGGCATGTGATTATGTAATATAATGAGTATTTATCTAAAAAGAGGTAATATATACATATGTGAATCCTATGTAAATATAGTTGGAATCATATGATTGGTTTAGTTAACATTTGGACACCATGATAAGAAAAATTTAGTGAGAATCCTTAGGATAAGCTCAAGTATAGGGTAATATCAAAATTTTTTGGTAAAGAAGAGATTATGTAGTCAACCATGAAATAATTACCTATTTAGATAATATAAGTGGAAATGGTTCTATAATATATGTATCTAGAAGAAATAAATCTAAAAAGGTGTATCTGTCTTGACTTGAGCGTTACCTGGCACACGACAACAAGCCTTACCACACACTTGGATTGACACTCTCAAGGGATATGCATTAGTTAATTTACATTTCTTTTATTAACCATCATAAAGGATTTTAATAGAATATGATAATGTATAACAATGGTTAAAACTTAGGTGTCTTGGATTTAATAGAATGTTTCTTGATTTAGACATCCTATAAATGATATTTCACAACTATGTATTTTCCCTATATGATTATTAATTTTAACACTATAATTTTTGGTTTTAGTGAATTGATGGAACTTGAAATGACTATATTAATGCTAAATGAAATGGAAAATGTAATGATTTTTCCCCTAAGAAACCAAATGTTATGGGATCTAGAATGAAAAATCTTCTAGAGATGCTTGTACAACTTTCTCAATCTATGAATCATGAATAATTTCTAAACGAGGGAAGGAGGGAACAACATTAATTTGAGTCCTTTATGAGGCAACATCCTCATATTTTAGTTTATCTACTAATCCAATTTTTTATGATCAATTGATTAGGACTACTAAAAAATATTTTTTGATCTCCAATGTTCAAAACATGACAATTTCATTTTGGATATCAATTGTTTTGAAGTCAAATCGGATCAACGGTGGACCCCCATAAAGAATAAAAGGCAACGAGATGAAGTTAATTACATGGAGTGGAATGAGTTTAAGAGCCCATTTGTAAATAAGAACATCCCTATCATTATTTATATGAAAATAGAGAAGAAATTATTTGAGATAAAGCACAAGTATGATGAATCCATTAGAACCTATAAAGAAAATTTTACAAGATTTTTGAGGGACGCTTCTTATACTATCATTAAACCTCAATTTAAAGTTGATTGATTCTCCAGTGGATTAAAACCAAGATTCTGAAGGGAGTAATATATAAGGGACTTCAGTAGCTATGAATAAATCATTCAATGTGATCTCAAGGTGGAAATGGATATTTGAGTTACCCATCAATCACTTTTTTTATATGAAAACAAATATGGTGGTCATGGTAAACAATAATAACCATGGAGAAAAGAAGATGATCTTTACTTAAACCTCAAATTTTGGTAAGAAACATTGAGGAAGGTATATTAAGTGAAATGGGAAATGATTTAAGTGTGGATGGTATGTTAATTGGGAAATGTAATGTCAAAGTAATGGGAGAAGTTAACTAATTATGAAAATATAGTGAAAACACCTTAGAATGCACCACCCACACTATAGTGTTTCAAATACAAGGAGTATGGGAACTATAATAAACAGTTCCAAAATTAATAGTATAATAATGACAATTGATGTCAAAAACCTCCTAAGCTAAGGGATAAGGGGAAATCTCATATGAAAACTATTTCTGATGAGGGGTGTAACAACGACATACTGATAGGTAAACTTACCATTAACTCTAAAACTACTAATGTATTATTTGACTCTAGGCCTACACATTTTTATATCTAAAAAATTTTATAAGGGAATAAAGATTCTACCCACATAGTTATATATAGAATTATAAGTGAAGACCCTGAATGGTATGATGCTCTCCTCTCAAGTATATGATTTCTCTCTGGTTGAATTTTGTGGGAATGAGATTCTTTTAAATCTTGTAATTCTTCCTCTAGTTGATTTTGATGTTATCTTAGACATGGAATGACCTATATATAAATAAAACATAAATGTTAGATTAAGGGAAGTTAATATTGATATTTAAAAATAAATTATGATCATCTATCAGTGTGATGATAAATATTAACTGTTAATGGATATCAAATCCATTATATTGGAATTGATTCCTATTCTAAAGGAGAGTTTATCTCAGATGATTGCGGAGAAAATCTATATCAATAGTATGCCTAATATAAGGGAGTTTTTCAATGTCTTTATAAATGATTTTCCTATCCTCCCACTGGATCTTAAAGTTGATTTTTTAATATTACTCCTACCTTGTACCACACATATTTCAAAGAATCCCTTTAGAATAACCCTAATTGAAAAGTATGATTTGAAGAAGAAACTCTTGGAGAATGTTGACAAGGGATTCTTTTATCCATTTACATAAACTTGGGGTGAAACTTTTATATTTTTCAAAAAAATATGGATTGATGTGACTTTTAATTTATTATTAGGAGCTAAACACGATCACAATAAAAAATAAGTATCCTCTACCCCGTATTGGTGACTTGTTTGATCAACAATATGGAGGTCCATAGTTTTCTAAGATTGAATAATATGGATATCATCAATTTAGGGTCAAGAAATAGGATATACCCAAGACAACAATACATACAAGGTATGGAAATTATGAGTATATAGTTATACCATTTGGTCTTACAAATTACCCACTATCTTCATGGATTTAATGAATAATATTTATAGATTTCCTTGATCTGTTTACGGTAATATTTATTGATGATATTATTATATATTCAAAGAGTAAGGAAGATCATGATGATCACTTAAGAATTGTATTGAATAACCTTAGGAAGGATATGTTTTATGAAAAAATAACAATGTTCGAATTTTAGAAACAAAAGGATTCATTTTTCGGTCAAATAATCTCAAGAGAGGGTGTGTTGTTGGATACATAAAAGATGGAGTCTATTGAATATTGGACCAAAACAACCCTAGTGAGAGAGATAAATGTTTTTAATCTTTTTATTGGATATTATTGTTGTTTTATGGATAATTTATAATGGATATCTTATCCACTCACCAAGTTTACTCATAAGGGAGTCACATTCATTTAGATATATGAATGCATTGAAAATATCAAGGAACAAAAGTTAATATTAATTAGTGCACCTATGATTAAATTACCCTGTGGAAGAGAAGGGTTTGAAATCCTTAGTGATTCATTAAAGAAAGAATTTTTATGTGTTTTTTATGATGACATGGTTATTGATTATTAATCATGATACTTAATGTTTTATCAACAAAAGTACCAAACTCAGGATTTGAAGTTAGCTGCGGTAAATGTTTCTTTAAATATATTGAGGCATTATCTTCATGGGTTAAAGTGTGATATATATACTGATAAAAAACTTTTAAAGTACATATTCACATAGAATGATCTGGAATTGAACCATAGAATATTGTTATATTTAATTACAGATTATTACTCCTCAATACATTACCACTCGAGTAAATTGAAAAAGGTTGTAGATATTTTGAGTTGAAAAAATAATTCATAATTATCCATAATGAGGACAAAAAAGATCCAATATTTCTATATTTCTAAAGGATAGATCTAAAAATCATGAGGTAAGGGATTACATATTATCTTTCCCAAATGATCTTTTAACCATCTATCTATGTGATGATTAAAGATAGACAAAATTATATTATTAATATACAAAATAAGGTGAGAAAAGTTCCTGATTTTATCATTTATTATGATAGAATGATAAGGTTCATGAATTATATATGTGTTCCATACATACTATATTTAAAGGAGTTGTTAAAGGAGGGTCATAGTTCTTCAATCTATATTTATCTTGGAAGTATGCATACATATAAAGATTTGAAGGAGTATTTCTAGCGGGATGAAATGTAGAGATATATTGTAGAGTTTGTATCTCGATGCATGATATTTATTTACATTATGGAGATGATGAAAAACTCTAAGGGGATGTTACATCTATTACGCATACCAGAATAGAAATGGGAAAACATCACCATGGATTTTGTCATAAGACACTCAAAAATTTATAAAGGGAATAATCCTATATGGGTTATAATCGATGAATTTATAAATTCAGAACACTTCATCGTAATGAAAGATTACTTATCTCTTTACCAACTTTACAGAGTATACATTAATTGTTTGTTATGGTTTAGTTGAGTACCACATTCTATTTTATCTAATCAAGATCGGATGTTTACTATAGAGTTATAGAGAAGTCTTCATTAAGATATTGATATAGAGTTTCATTTTAGCACTACGTATCATCCTCAGTTACATGTTCAGTATAAGATAACAATTAAAACCCCATAGAAAATGTTGAGGTCTTGTTCTATGGATTTCAAATGTTTTTCTAAGAAACAACTTCATCCGATTGAATTTTCTAACAATAATAGATTTCACAAGAGTATGCAGATGGATATTTGTGAATTCCTATATGGAAATAAGTGAATAACTCCAACATGTTGTGATGAAGTTGGAGATAAAAATCTATTAGGACCATAACATTATGATGAAATGGTAGAGAATGTTAAAGAAAGTCAACAACACATAATTGAGACCCAAATTCAAAAAAACATTATGCTAATAATCATTGATTTGATTTGGAATTTGAAGTTGGTGAAAAGGTGTTAGAAATAATTTATCCATGTAAGAAGGAAATGATATTTATGGAGAAAAGAAAACTAATCCTTAGGTTTATTGATCCCTTTAAAATTCTTGATCGTATCAAGATTATAGCCTATCAGTTGGTTCTTCCACCAAACCTCCCTCAATTCCCCAATGTGTTCCATGTATCTCTCTAAAGTAAGTACATACTTGAACCTTCACATGTATTGAAATAAGAGGTTATACTGCTGGAGAAATAGATTTCTTATGAGGAACAACTGATGAATATTCTACATTGTAGAGATAAAGTTATAATAATTAATACCACTCACCCAGTCAAGGTTTTGGGTTGAAACCACAAGATTGAGGAAGCTACGTGGGAACCTAAAAATGTAATTTGGTATAATTATCCTCATTTGTTTATGTCAGATTGATGAATTTCGGGGGATAAATTTATTTTAACAGGGGTATAATGTAACAACCTAAAAGTTTTATTATTATTTTTAATAAATTTAATTTATTTGATAGCTTATGCTACACGCAATGCCGAGTTCTAACAAACATCAATATACTATTAATATTAATATTTAACATTGAAGTTATGTCATATGAATTAATCATGGAGGTATAAATAGGAATAATGTTATTTTAAATATTAATTACAATGGTTTTATATATTTAAAACATGTTGATAAAAATGTACTTAATTTTTGTTAAAGTCTTCATATGTTTGGAAAAATACTATTTTCTAAAAAATTCTTTTATTGATTTTTGTGAAAAAATAATAAAATTAAATTTTGAGACATCTCTAAAATTTAGTTGAAAAAATTAACTTCATTTTTGGAATCAACATTTCAAAAATTATATTAGGGTAATTGTTTTTATTTATATGAAAAGATTAATTTTTCAATGAATAGTGTAAAATACTGGTATTTATTGAAAAATTACATTTATTTTAAAGAGATTATATGATCAAATTTTGTATTAAAATGGTAATAAAAATAATACTCATTCCATTATATTATTATTAAACCGATATAGGTCATTAGAGTAATTTTAAAATTGAATTGTTATATAAAAACATTTTAAAATTTTGAAAATTATCTATTTGAAAACTGTTTTTTCATCACATATATGAGTTTAATTTTATATTTAATTATTCCAATTGTGTGAATTGAATTTGGAAAAATGGATTCCATTTTAGGAATCATAAAAATTAATATTACCTAATAATGTGACCATAATTTTTGACCATAATAAATAATGAAAACAGTAAAATCTTATTACTGTTGTGAATGTTAAAACATGTTTATCTGGATGTTAAACAAAAACGATAAGCGGTAAAATGACCTATAAACTTGTAAAAACCCATTTAATGGATATATTTAGACATTATCACCTCTATGTTTTAATAATGACCCATTTTTTCCTTTTTCCTGGAAAACATTTGGGCACAGTTAATTCTGTTAAAAAATTCCATGTGGGTGCTCCCCCACTTATAAAATGCCACCCCTCTCTTCTCCTCTCAACACATCCAAAAATCTTTGGTTTGTAAAATAATTTTAAAATTAAATTCATTAAAACCCTCTTATAATATTTTAGGAATTTTTTTTATTCGTAAACCCTGATAAGAAGGCTTTAGGTATAAACCTAAAGAGGCTCTCCGAAGAAGATGTAAAATTATTAAACTCGTGTTTTTTTCTTTTCTCTAATTCCTTAAAATTTTATTTATAAAATTATAATACAATATAATCAGTATATTACATATAATAATATTTTATTATTTTATTTTCATGACTAAATTTTTTCTCCTCTTCCCTCAAATGGGAAAAGAACCCATCCATCGTGTGTACTGAGGACTACCGCCTCACGAACTGATGTTATTATTTTTCCATAACCACCTGTCACAGATTGATATAATGATGGATTTATTATTTATATATATTATATTAATGATATTATTATAATTTTTGAATCATTATATCACATATTCCTTTTTACGTTCCATCATGTGGGGGATGCGATAAGGTCGCTCATGTGTCACTCGACTATGGCCTCACAAAGTGTGTTCACAAACATTTTTCAGAGAAGGTAATAAGTATAAATTTAATAATTATATGTGATGTATATGAAATCAGTATTATTATGTAATGTTTATTTAATATTTAGCTTTTTTGTTCCATCCTTTAAATAAAATGGAAACAACGTTCATGCATATGTACAACCTACCGTATCAATGAATGGGTTATTTCATTTTTATCTCTAAATTTTATGGATTAATATAAATAAACATATAATAAATAAATATGATATTTATATCAGGGTTAATATTATTGAGATTATTTAACCCTGACCAAATAAAAATGACAAAAAATACCCAACAAAAACATTTAAAAATTCAAAGTATTTATTACTGGTAACGCGATTTTAACAGAAAATTGTTAATAAATAAAAAATTAAAACAAACATGTAAATAAAATATGGTTTAATAAATAGGAGTTTGTTTCTTCAATATATGAATAATAAAAATATCTTTATTATAGAGGAGGTTCAAACATGTATAATGGAAGTCAAGACTTAAGGTAATATATTTTCATCTCAAATTACCTTCTTTGGGACATAAGATATATTATGAACATATATTTTTATGAGGTATATATACTTAACTGTGACATGTTATATAATTAATATAATTTTTTTTCATGATATATAAAATTTCTTATGATATTAATCTTTAGTGGTTCTTATGATTCAAAACACAACAAAGTGGTAAATATTTTTTATTTTCATTTTAATATTTTTATATACTGATGGGATGAAAAAAATGTTTTGTTTTAAGAAAAATCAGTTTTCTTACTCTCATTGGTCAAAAATGATTTTTCTTCCATATCCCTTATTTAAAACAAAATGTTTTAAAGATTATTTTAGACATATATTAATATTTTGAAATTCATTTCTACACTTTTTTTGACTTTTTAAAAAAAAATTAAAAGGAATCTTCTTATTTTTTTTCTAAATGAGGCGATTTTGTCTTTTATTGAAAAGATGAAGGAAATATTTTTTTAAAGTTTACGAAATGAACAGAATTTTCCACCATAATGTCAATTAATGTTTTAAATATTTCTTTATAAGTATCCAATATAATTTTCAAATAAAATATTCTATTTAATATTTTTATTTTTTTATTTTTTAAATAAGTTTCTCAAAATGGAAAGTATATTTTATTTAAAAATGTTTTAATCTATTTTTAGGGACTTTCAATTCTTCAATGAAAAGAACATTTATATTGCTTATATTTTACTTGGGATATGATCTAGTTTTACTATCCTCATTCTTTATCTCGATTTTTTTCCAATTATGATGAAGATTTATTTATAAAACCCAATTCTTTGCCATGGTTTATGCTATGATTAAATGTATTTTAAACCCATTAATTTTCCATGGGTTATGCTATAATGTAATTATTATGAAACATATTTATAATCATGGGTTATTATATGATGATTTTTTTTTTGATTTTGGGAACACATTTTTGTTATTTTCAATATGTGATTGGTGATACATATATCCCTCGATAATGCATTGGGTAAGTATTGATGTCTTTTGAGATAAAAATGACCTGAATAGGAATTTAACTCAGTTTAGTAAGGGAATCTGTACACTATGATATCATCTGGTACTGAACCTTGACTAATATGATGGTTTGAGGAGTGGACCCATTCCACTATTTTAGCCTAGTCACGGGGCCATGACTACTATTGAAATTATTTTCTATGCTTATGAGTATATCACAATTGAATTTTCTTTTTCAATGTTATGCTCTCATTGATCATGTTATTGGATTTCCTTATGATTCATGTGTTATAAACTACCAAAATTTAGGACATTACTCAATATTTTTATTTTTTATATGTAGAGTATGGTTTTCATATGTTATTCTCATGTTCTCATACCTGTATTATTATGTTATGTTTTTTCATTTCCATTGTTTAACCTTATAGAGCATCTAAGCTCACTATTTCTTATGTTTCTTTTCCCAAGCTTATGATGATAGATGTTTTTTGTGATATGTATAATAAGGGTTCTAGTTATGCAGAACAAATAGGAGATGATGTAGAACCATTATGAACTAGTTGTTTATGTGTCTTAGTTTATAATGGAACTGTACCTTTATGATCCTCAATCACGTGTTTATGTAATTTAATGAATATTATCTAAAAATATGTATTATAAATCCTTTAAAATCTAGGGTCTCTATATAAATTATTTGAGGGACACAAATGATAAAATATTTCTAGTTTGGAGAGTTATAGGACTTTGAGGAACATTATCATGGTGTACTCATTTAGTAATTTATAGTATAAGATATTATGAGAAGGAGGCCAGATAGTAGGTAATAAATATTTATATGTTTCATTAGATGTTACAAAATGTAGATTGTTGTATTGATCTATAGAATTTAAGATTATTATCAATAAATTTTATGAGCTATGTACTTTGATTTATTGATGAAATTCGTGAACACATATGTTCTTGTTGAAGTAAGATTCATTGGGTGCGTCATATGTAATATTTCATTAATGGATAATGAGAGAAAGGATTTTTCCCTTATATTATTTAGCATAGGTTGATATTTCCAGACCTTTGATGGAAGTGATATCGCATTAATAAATAAATGGTTATGGTGTTTATCAGAAATTTATATTTTTGTAAAGTCAAAGAAGGTTACCTCAATCACATTGGTTTATGTAATCGACATGAAACCTACTTAATCAGATATATCATGATCAAAGGATTATATTACACAATAAGCATCCCTATGAGGCTTTCTTTCACTGTGATATTAACATAATTCTCTTTGGGTTCATTGGGACATTGATTGATGATGACCTTGTACTTTGGGTTACTTCGCCTATTGCTATTGAGAAGCAGGCCTAGATGGTCACACACTAACTATATTGAAAACCTTAGTTAAATAATAATATTATCTATTATTTAAAAATTTGAATAAATTTTATTTTCACACTTGATTTAATAATTCTTCATGTTTCCTTGATTGTATATATTATTTCAATAGTTATTTGAGAGAATAATTTACAATAATATTTAATAAATATTTATTTTATATTCAACGAATATAATATTTATTAATTTATTGGTGAATAATGGAGTGATATTTATTTATTAAATAAATAGTAAGTACACAATTTTTGAATAATATTTTTGGGGAATGAAGGATCGTGTTTATTTGTCCAGTGAGAAATAATATATATTAAATATTATTTGAATAAATAATATTTAGTTAATTCATGAGATTTTCACATGTCAAGAAATAATAATAATAATAATAATATACATATAGGGTTCCATAGGGATTAAAATAATAATAAGAGGACATGTGTTATTATTATTTTCTAACCCTAGAGATATATAATCCCATATATTTTGATTATTATGAGTATCTATTTTTTTGGTTGTTCATAACAACATCTGAATAATCCTTTCAAATATATAAAGACATCCATTCTTCAAGAATTACCTCAGGAACATATAGCGATCCTCCTCCACCTTCCACTCTCGAGTCTAGATAGATTAAGGAGAATCATTTAGACATGATTCTTGAGGATATCAATGGTGAATGGTAAAAGTGTTATAGTATTCTATCACCACTGGTGGAAATCTGCACTTGATTTCAACAAATAAATAATTATATAACATATGGAAAATGTTATATTCATCAATGAAGAAAAAATTCATCACATGGTAATTCTCGAATTATTTAAATTAATTATAAGTAATATGTGATGATCATGTGTTTTGGTTTCAATGTTCTCTTGTTAATTAATATTTGATTCAATTTAGTTGGTCATAATTTTTTTTGTTTATGTATATCTCAGATTAATAATCTATTATGACAAATAGATGAGTTTTGAATTCCCTATCAAGTGCTTCCACTGCACCTAAAACCTACATGTTCTATAAGAGTGGTCACATAATTATTTATAATTATTTAAATATCTTTTATTAATTTACACATTTATCATTGGTTTGCAATTCTAGTTTAATTATTATTTAATATGAATAAAAATATCTACTATTATTCTTATTTTTTCTTACAAATATAATAAAAATTGATTAATTTTATGAAGAAATACCATTTAAAGAACTCATCCAGAGTTTCTATGTAATTTTTCCAGGTAATACAAGAGTATTTTCTATGTAACCCATTGGTAAATTCCTTCTACCCATCTTTAATTCACCCTAAATTAATTTGATGAAGTTTTCGTTTATTACATGTGGTGTGTATTTAAATACACTGTGTGTTGAATGGGATATAATGGTGCACTGTTATCTAGAAAACACGACATCTAATCCACATACACAACATGTAGTCTCTTAGTCAAAGATAAGTCATGTATCCTCTTACATGACCTACATGACTGTTGACCCAGTAATATAGAGACCACATGCCATAAATCCAATGTACATGTTGTATAGGACGTTAGTTTTTTTGGCATGATTACACACTGAGTTACTAGGCATGTTCTATGTGTAGATAGTGAGAAATATATATACCATGTATTAGGATAGTACACACCATGTGTTTTACCAGATCAAAAAAAATTATAAATTAATTTATTTTACTACTAAAACATATCAACATTCTTTTCTTGTTTCATTCAATTTTCTATTTACATTCCATGCGATGGGTTATATATATATATATGAAATGTATAATTAATTTCTACTAAATGTTTAGAACTTCTTATTATGTATAATTCATAATAATAATTATTACTCTATTCGCATTGAAACAAAATACGTTTCATAAATACCATGAGTTTTGTGAGACAAGAATTTTAATAATTTCATTCCATGAAATTATGTAATATTTTGTGTATTCCGCATGCAACATGAGTAAATAATATAAAAACATAATACACACAAGGTGTTTTGGGTGAGTTCTCACCATGTTTCATCCAAGGAAAATATTTTGTACACAATTAATATAAAAAAATATTAAATTTTTTAAATTTATAATGAATGAGAATCTTAAAAAAAATTGTATGAGAATTAAGATAAAAGTAGTTATTAATTAAAGAATATAAAAATTTGACTCAATTATAATTTATTTTAAATACGAATGATTATAATTGAATAATTTTTTTTAAATGAAAAATTAAATTCTTGTATGTTGTGATCATGAGTATAGACCTTACATTTTTATGTGATTGGTTTCCTTTTAGTTTATTATTAAATCAAATTAATGGTTTGCGTGTCATCCATCCACTCATTATTTAAGGGCCTGTAAGCCCATGGTTTCTTTTATGTAAACCCCTTATCCAATCCTTTGGTTCCCCTCACCTATGAGTGAGTAAAAGAATATGTAATTGATGAATCTACTAAGCTAAAGGAGATAGTTCGAGTTTGGATCTAAGGTGAAACCAATCCAAGAGGTACGAGGGTGGATAGAGGGAAAGTTACAACCCGAATGATTGCAAGGCTCCAGGTGTTTCCCCCTAGCTCGACGGTTAGTTTAACATCCTCTAGATAAACTAAAAACTAGTAAAATATCATGTTTAAAACACTTTATTATATTATTTATATCGACTTCCTTGATTAATTTCTTTATGGATGTTCCGTTTACATTAAATGAATTAATGAATTAATGAGCATGCAAGATATAACTAAAATAAATTGAATTATGTGGAAAATTTTATCTAAGAAATGGTTAATAGATTATTTAAATACAGTTAATATTAAATATAATTTAATTAGATAAAAATTTTCAATTTACATATAATGATTAAAATATCTCAATTATATATATGATATTTGTTAATCCTTCCACTACTTAAGTTAAAATCATGACATAGTTCAAAGTGCTGGACTAGCCAACGTAAGTGTTCAATCTATTATCCGAGCATTATCACTGGATATTTTTTATTGACTTATCTTTGTAAAAATAAAGGATTGAATTCCAAATAAGGACTTTGTGTAACAAATAATAAAAGGTTGAGGAAATACAATTTAAGGATTTCCGAATTTGGGAGTCCACTCAATAGATCCAGGAACTACAAGTTAACATAATTATAATTAGTAATTTCTACCTAAAACCAATAAAATAGCTTTTCAAGATCATGTATGGGTTATGAGAAGGGTAATATGGGAATTTTACACTAAAATTTCCAAGAAATATGATATTTCAAATCCAATGGTGTCAGATATTTGGTTTTGATAAAATTGTTGGAGATTAAAAAATATAATATAATATTTATTTATCTACTTTTATCAGATAAAGTACTAAAATAATTCTCATCTTATTTGTAAAAATTATAATAAATATGACATTAAACATTTCAATGTTATCCATACACGATATGTATAACCTTCTTACATGTACTAATTTCCAAGAGTAGAAAAGGTGCTTACATGTTATCCTATTCCATGAGAGGAAATTATATGTTCTATAAAACCCTATTCCTCAAATTCATGGCCAAGATTATGGTGAGGAATAGTGGTCAATCTATATGAAACATCTGGATGATACCATACATGTTCAATGTTTCATGCTATCATCCATGACCAATGAGCTTCTAAAGAAACATGATGACATGGATGCACATAACATGATGTATCGGCTTTAGGATATCTATTAAGAGAAGGAGATACAAGAGAGATATAAGATCTCCAATACTTAATTTATAAGAAATCCGCGAGATTCGAAACCATTTGGGAACATGTAGTGAATATTATTAGCTAAATTCAATGCTTAGACATCATGGAGATTAAATTAGCAGATGTGATTCAAAAAGATCTCAAATTTTCTTTACTACCCAAGTCCTTAAATTGTTTTGTTGTTAATAATAACAAAATAAATAACGAGAAGAGTCTTTGATAACTTCTTACTCTAATTCTCCATTTAGACAAGGACATAGGGCATGATAAACCCATAGACCTTATGGTAAATAAGAAAATGAATAACTAGGAAAGGGCTCCCAAGTCTCATAATAAGTCTATAACATTTGAGAACCATCCTTCAATGAAGTGAAAGATCCAGATATAGGGAATGAAAAAGGAAAAAGTATGCTATTCTTGGGGAATTAAATGACACTAGAAGAGGAAATACACCCAGAAGATAGGGGAAGCTTAAGGTGTATTCGTTATCAATTGTAGTCTTTCAATATATACCCATTGGGTATTAAATGAGACTTTTTGTGGTCACATCTAAATCTAAATGCTGAAACCAATTATATTTTGAAAATTTTATAGAGGAGAGGTGTATTTTCGAGATACTAATTGTGTGAGGTTTGGTTCTCCAGCCATTAGAAACTACCACATTCTTTTGACAACATGAATGATCTTGGTTATAAATGTTTTTTATTTTTTACTAGTTACCATAAACATAAATTTTGCATCCTACCCACATATAGGTTTTTTCATGTTTTCAAATAAAACTTGTTTCTTTTTATAAATAGAACAAATGTTATGGTATGAAACATATAAACAATAGTCCTTATGTATTGAATTATAAAAACCAAGTATTGGAAACTCACAACAAATCATGTGCACACAAATCCTATAACACCTGATTGTGGAATCATCATGTTTTTGATGTAAACAAGAAGTTTTTGTCAAATCTATATCAAGATGATTATTTAAACTCTCTTGAGATAACACAACTTGAGAAATTTCATCCTTGATTATAAGGAAATATGATCAAATCACTATTTTTCATAAAGGGTGAAAGAGCCATAGATCAACTAGGATTGGTACACACAGATGAATGTGGATCATTTCTAGTAGAATCTAGAGGTGGGTATTGTTACTCCATAAATTAACTGATGATTTGAGTAGATGTGGATATGTATAATTGATTATGTATAAGTCTGGGTCCTTTGAGAAATAGATGGAATTCAATAATGAAGTATATAATAAAATAGGAAATTAGATAAAGATTATTTTATCTAATAAATATAGTAAATATCTTAAATTAGAGTTTATCAACTTGTAGAAGAGTTTTGTATTATTTATAAACTCAGTAAAACTTACACACCATAGTGCAATGATTTTATTGAAATGAGTAATTGTACCTTAACAGATATGGTAAGGTGAGTGGTGAGTATTGCAGATCTAGAATTATCCTTTTTGGGGTATGAATTATAAACTATGATATACACAGTAAATTGAGTACCAATAAAAGAGGAAAATGAAATTCTCTTCAAGTTATAGAGTCGAAATAAAACATTTTTTTCCAAAAATGTGTATAAGGATGCGAGGAATTTTTTAAATCTATATTAGGAAAAAAATAGCACCCCAGGTAAGAAGTTTATATTTATCAGATGTCATAAGGTAATAAGAGGATACTACCTATACAAATCCTCATAAAATAATCGGACTATCACAAGGAAATCCATATTTCTTGAGAGGGAGAAAATCATCAAGAAGTATTGTGGTAACAAGATTAACTTTTATGACATTGATTTTGAAGATACACAAGAGTTGATATAGGAATAGATTCCATAGTTCCCTATGGAATATGTAGTTCCTAAAACACAGGTACAATATAGGAGAACCAAAAGGTAAGTGAACTAGAAAGATATAGTATTCTAGTCACTGAATATGGTGACTAATTATTGGTTAAAAATAATTAACCTCACTTATAAAAAGAGGAAGTATAGAGAAATAGAACATTAAGATGTCAATAAGCAATGAATTCTGAAATGGGTTCCACATATCAGAACTAGATTTGGTCTCTAGTCGATATTCATGTTAATGTAAATAATGTTGTTTTTTAATGATTATACGAAAGGAAACATGAAATGGAAGGAAATGTAAGTAACTATAAAAGAAATCTAGTGGATAATGGGTTCAGAAAATAGAAATGAATTTAATATGAAAACACCTTTTATCTAGTTGTCATGTTTAAATTCATCACACTACCTGTTTCTATAACCATTTACCATGACTAAAAAATTTGGTAGATGGACATAAAAACAAATTACTTTAATGGTAACCTTCTAAAATATTTCTACATGAAACAACCCAATGTTTTTGTGACTCCTGCTGAAGAAAAAATATATGAAAGTTGTACAGATCCATTTATAGATTATGGTAACCATCTAGATCATGGAAAATTATATATGATGAAGCTATAAAGGAATTTGGTTTCATTAAGAATGAATGTGATCCCTTTGTTTAAAAGAATTTCAATAGGAATGTAGTGTTTATCCTAGTATTATATGTTGGTATAATATTACTTATCAGAATTGAAATACCTATATTAAAGTCTATTAAGGATTTTTTTAAAAGTTATTATTATTTAAAGAAAATAGGTGAGGGATACTTTATTCTAGGGATAGAGATCATTCATGATAGACCCAAGAGGATTCTTGGACTATGTTAAGGTACATACATTAAACAGATACTAAATAGATTTAATATAGAATAATCTAAGAGGGATTTGGTTCAAGTGTTACATGGTATATGTATTTCCAAGGAAATGTGTCCTCAGACACAACAAAAGAATGTGAGAATGAGTAAGATACCATATGCTTCGGTGATAGGATCATTCATGTATGCCATGTTATAGACTCGGCTTCGGGTTTCATATACATTGATCATGGTATGTATATACCATGTTGATCCGAACATCATTGGTCTACTATTAAAGAAATATTTAATTATCTAAGAAGAACTATGGATATGTTTCTAGTGTATATATGAGATCTGGAAACTTTCATAAGGGTTTATATAGATACTAGTTTTCAAATTGATAAAAATGATCTAAAGTCATATCAATGATATTTTTTGAGTCTCAATAGGGGATTTGTGTGCTCGAAGAGTTCAAAGTACATAGTTGTCTGTATTTTTATAGGATAATACAAGTATATCATGGATTCTAATGTATCCAATGATTTTATTTGGATAAAAAACTTTTTCCAACATCTTGATGTGGTAAGTAGAAATAAACACCCTATCGCATTGTATTATTATAATAATGTATTGCTGGCCCTTGTAAAAGGTCCAAGGTCACAATAATGGAAAAAGTATTTACTTTGAAAGTATTACATCTTGGGGGATTTCTCTAAAAGGGTTTATGTTGTATTATACCAAGATTCTAGGGAATAATTTTTTTTATACCTCTTGAATAAATAATTATCTCAATAGAAGCATGTGTATCATATGAGAGCTATCAGACTGAAGGTTGTTTATAGTTGGCTCTAGTACAAGTGGGAGTTTGTTGGAGTTTTTTTCCCTAGAACTAAATTCTATGTACTTATTATTACTTATATTTTTATCTTCGATAGTTAAAAATTTTCATATCTCATAATGATTTTACATTTTCATGACATAGTATATGATAATTCCTTAAGAGTATTTTTCACACTGAAAGGTATAATCGTTCACTGCTATGACGAGAACCAAGAAGTTGCATAAAAGTATTATTAAATATATGTTCACTAGTTGGATGAAATAATTTCAGGGATACAAATGATATAAGTTATTAGTTGTGGATACTTATAGGAATTTTAGGCACCTTCTCATGGTGTATACCCTTAGTAATTTCTAATAGAGGAGATTATGAGAATGAGACCCACCAGTGGGAAATCCACATATATATATATATATTTCTTTGGATGTTATAATTTTTTGATGTTTTTATAGATCCTTAGAGTTTAATAATAATATTATTATATATTATTAGTTGTGTACTTTGATTTATTAAAGAAAACCATGATGATATATGTTTATGGTGAAGTAGGATATATTGGGTGCATTAAGAGTAATATATCATTAATAAATAATTCAAGAACTAATTTTAACTTATATTTTTTAATGGAAGATGACTTATAAGACCATTTTATGGAAGTTATATCACCTAAATAAATCCATGGCAATGATGTTCTATAAGAAATTTCTATTTTTGAAAAGTCAAATAAAGATACATTGAGTAAATAGTTTGATGGCACCAGCATGCAACCTGTTTTATGAGAGATACCATGATAAAGAGATTATAATACAAGGTAAGTGTCTATATGAGGTTTTATATCATTGTGACAATATATTCTTTTTTATGGTTTGTTGTCCATGTTTATAGATGTTAACCATGGATGTTGGGATGCTATGTCTATTTCCACTGAAAAAGAGGACTTTCCTGCTACACACTAAGTGTTTCTAGAACCTCAATTTAATAATTATATAATTTAATATGTAATAATTTTAATAAATATTATTTCTACATGTTTTTTAAAAACTATTAATGTTTTATTGATCACATATATGTTTTAATTGGTTATTCAAGATAATATTTTATGAAAAAATTATTTAATAAATATTTATTTCATATTTAGTCAATATAATATATATTTATCAATTTATGAATAATGAAATGATAGTTTTTTATTAAATAAATAGTCATATTTCAAGGTTTGATAAATATTGAAGAGGAGTGGTAGAACAAGTTTATTAGTTAGCGAGAAAGAATATATATTGAATATTATTTGAATAAATAAATATTAATTAATTCAATAGTTTTGCGTATGTCAATAAATAATAATAATAATATTAATATAGAAGAGGGGTTCTACACAAATAAATTAAATTAGGATGCAATTGAAATTATTATTTTGTAACCCAGAAGGTATATAAATCCACTTATATTATTTATTAGGGATTTCCATTTTTTTGTGTACTATAATATTTGGAGAATCATATCAATAACCTAGAGAGATCATTTCTCATAGAATGTTCTGAATATCATATATTCATCCTCCTCCACCTTCCACTCTGAGGACTTTATATATTAAGGATAATCAATCTTGAATCAATTCTCTATGAGATCAAATGCGAACGATGAAATCATTTTATAAGATCATGACCTTTTATGGAAATGTACCATGCTCATTTAAAGGTACTATATTACATTATTTAGAGTATAGATTATTTATATTTTACTGTAGGGAGATTTTGGGTGAGATTTGATATTTTTGGAAAGGTTTTAGGTAGTAAATTGTTGGCATATAGTTTTTCCAAATAGTGTTCCATTCCCCAGTGAAACGTGAAACCCCAAGAATAGGGGGATTTCATAGTTAGAACAAGGTTTTTTAAACCATGCACCCTTTTAGTGGTAACCATGTGACCCCTAAGATGAGGTGTAAGATGATTCTCATCATTAGGGAATATTGTTCCCATTGTACAGGAAACCGTGCATGTAGAAAAATAAAACCCTAAAAATTTATAATAAAATTAACAAACCCCATATGATATCACAAAACACCACATTTTGACCCTAACACATTTATATAATTTTTGGGGGTTCTCGGACTGATTCTAAGGGCTTCCGAACACCATTCTTGACAAATCAATTATTTATTTGACAGATCCATAACTCTTCTGGTAAGAGATTCTCACCTTGATTGGTTTAAAACCACTCTCACATCATTCTCTCATATTTTTAAGGGATTACTTCCTCCATTGGTTATGGATTTTGATCCTTTTTTGACGGATCTAAACTATTCTGATCTTGGGTCTAGGTTTTGGAACAATACCTCTTTCTTCATTGTGAGATTTAATATTTCAATTAATTTTTGGGACTTCTGTTGTCTATAATCCATCAATGATATTGAGGTACGTAGACTAAATTTAAAATCCCATAGAATTGATTATAATTGGGTGAGTGGGATTGTAAAAATGAAATTTCCATTTTTGGAAATTGCATCTTGATTAGGATTAATTAATTGATTAATTAAATGACAGGATTGTGTGATTATGAAATTGATTGGATATTGGGATGATTTAATTGGTCAAATAAATGGGTTTTTGAAATTGGTTAATTGTTGAGATATGGAATTGATTGATAATTTAATAAAGGGATGTGTATCATAACTTTGAAATGTTACTATTTCATGTGAATAAATTGTTTAAATAATGAATTTTTTATATCATTCTATGTGATTAAATTATTAAAATAGGATTTTGTTGATAAATAAAACAGTATACCATGATGTTAAATGTTGAAAGGTGAGTTAATGAAGATTATACTTGTTAAGTGTGATATATGTGATTTATTGTTTAACGGATTTTAAGACACGTACTGATGCTTCAAATCCCCACAGGGTAATTGACATGGAATTCAAGACCCAAATTTGTGTATGAAATAAATGAGTGTGGGATACATAATTTTTCTTCAAATAGCCACATGGTCATATCCATGGCATTATAGGCACAAATTTTTTTCGTTGGACTATGGTTCCAATTATCCATGATATGAATTGAAATTAAAAATACAGTGAAAGAATCTGTGATAAGGGATTTTTATTTCCTATGTGAGATGGTTTATAATACGGCATAGGTCGAATTAGGTATTGATGGTTTCAGTGTCATCATGTACCCCTGTAATTTATGTGAGTAATTAAAGAATAATGGATTGTAATAACTGTTTACTTGGCTATATTTTATTCTCTATAGAAATTCATACACTATTTTTGAATGACTTTTATTTTAGACATTATTGGTGATGGATTAATCAGAAGTACTCACACACTAATCAAGATGTCTAAATGGGACCTGAATAGAATTCATGTTTCCAGGATATGATAAGGGGAAGAACCCCTTGTTAGATGGATGATTTGGGATGAAGCATGGATGAGGGAACTATAAATGTGATTGGGACCTCCTTGGAGCTGTCAGTAACTTTTTTTGAGTTTTTAATTTGACACATGAAATGTACTATGACATCACATATTTACTACATCAGTTTGGATATTATTTCATATGTTTATTAATCATATTATACAGGAATGTTATTGATTATATTATAATTCTTGTTATTGGTTATTGTAATTTCGTTATCACTTATTTATTTTCATTATTGTACTACTTTTATAAATAGGGTATAGTATTCATACGTCATATATTTTAACATCCCTTCTCTTCGATTACCTCTTGTGTATGGGGAGGTGCACTTGAGGACATGTGGACAATTTTCTCAGGGCACTAGTGTGTGGAACTAGGGTCGGGACATTAAAAAGTTGTATCAGAGGGGTTTTATTTTATTTTCTTTCCATTATTATTATTATTAGGGAAATGTAAAAAAGATACTAGGTTGATTTGGGACATGGAAATGAGATAGTGCATTGGAGTAGCTAACCCATGTATTTGGGAAAACAAAAGTACCTAGGGTGGGATTGTTGTTATTGGTGTTTTCTATTACAGTTGGATGTTCTTTAGTATTGGGTGATTCAATATTTTTGTGATGTTCTTGTTTTCTAAGATTTTACGGGATTTTAATCTTGGGATAGTAAGGCACAAGAGTTTTGTAGAAGTGAATTTTTTAAACACTTGAGATTTTTTATGACATGCATCATTGTAGGCATGTTCAGAAAGATCATGTTATTGGTAGGTTGTTGAAATTGAAATGTTTTACCTTGATTGTGTAATTGAACAGAAAATGGAACCTAATATGAAATTGAAGCTTATAAAAAGTTTAAAAATGTGAAAATGGGTGTATAATGAGAAACTTTTGTTGTGAAAATGGTTTAACCTATGTTAACCATGACCTAGATGAGGGATGATTGACAATATTAATAGTGACTTAGTTTTAACCATGTAGAGGGGTATGAGGGAGATTGGTTTTGATTTATTTTGAATCCCTCTTACATAAATGTGTTAATGTTGTGTAATGTGTACTAATATGTGTTTTTGGAATTTTAGAGATATGCAACCATGCCAATGCTTATTGATTGGACTATAGGAGTACATGGCTGGAAATGTGCCTCCAGTGGTGGAACCTGAGGCAGCAATAGTGACATGTGAAGTTGCTAGAGAATTTTTCCATGATAAATTTTCTAGTTTCATGAAATTTATGGAAAGATACATAGGACGGTTGTGAATATTATGTTTTAATTTACATGAGAGCTCCCTTTGAAACACACTTCGATATTTTCTAGAGATGGTGGACTTGAGGTTGCTAAATTCTTGATTGAGTCTATCTAGATAATACTTGATCAGTTAGAGAATCCTGTTGATAAAATAGTAAAATTGGAAGCTTTTATGTCATTTTTTAGGAGAACATTTTTCAAGGAATCCATAATTAGGATGGTAAGCTGAATAATATGTCGTGTAAGTACTTTCAAGAGAAGTTCTTGGATCAATTTTATCGTGAGTTTCTCAGGAAGAAGAGGGCATTTGAGTTTATGAGTAAAACCTAGGGGAATATGTCTGTGATGGACCAGGAATGATGCATTAAAAATTTTTAGTGCTTTTTACCAGTGCTGTTAGGGAATGGGCCTACTATGTTAAAATGATTTCAAGATAAGATTTAATGTGAGATTAAGTTCCAGGTTAACATCTCAAGGCTAAAAACGTTTTCAGATGTGGTGAATCTAGATCTCATTTTAAGGGGAACCTGAAGGAGGACTACAATAAAGTAAAGGTGATTTTTATTGGATGAACATATGGTACATATTCTAAGAGTAGGACAAATTGACTTGAAAATGTCAAAAAGGTTTAGAAAACAAATAATGGATAGGGGGAATGACCAGTTAATCAGGATCTTTCCTGAGTGACTTGCCACCAGTGCGGTAGGTTGTGACCCTTTCTTAGACAATGATTTCAACCATAAGTTGAGTGATAATATTTTGGATGGATGGGACATTTACAATAGTTCTGTAGGAACCCCTGATAGATGTGTTTTGATAGAGTACCTAGACTAATCCATATTACATGAAGGGGGTATTTTACACTCTACTAATTTGAAAATTAGAGTTATATTGAACATGGGTGTCGAGGTCGTGGATATGGTACTTATTTTTTAGAGTGCCTATATCAGCAAATCGGTGAAACTCATGGACCCATATTTCATCATAGGGAAGAGGGGTATGATAGTTTCATTATTTTATTTTCAAACTTGTGGATTGTGTGGTTAGACCATTGGCAGTTACATGCACTATTCTTGGAGTGTCTATGATCTCTAATACTTTATTTGATACATGGGACTCTAATTATTTTGTATTTACATAACTTAGGAATGTTTTGAGTATGGAAGTGGAGTTTCTGAGTGGAGTTAGGAAAATTGACACTCCTTTGAGGGTATTGTTTAGAGATATCTTTTTATGCAAGGGGTGTTCTCTTGAGGTTGGGGAGTATCGTTTCCGATTGAATCTTTATATACATGATATGTTAAACTTTGATTTGATTTTTGGTATGGATTGGATAGTAGAATAGAGAGGACACATATATTTTTATCACTATAGAGTGAAGTTTAAATCTCCTGGGGTTGGAAATTATGTTCATCATGGAGTGTATGATATCAGGGCGGGCCATACAGGGCCAATTCTTCAGCAACTGGGGGATCTCATCACCCAAGTTTCAATTATGTTAGAAGATAATGTGGGTGTGAAACCTTGTGTCATTACACCCATATTTGATAGGTTCTAGGATGTTATCCCTAAGGAATTATTATGACTACCACCTAGGAGATATGTGGAGTTTATGATTGAGTTCATGCCTCAAGCAAATCTGGTTTCCATTAAACCTTACAAAATGGCACCAATAGAGGTTTATAAGATTAAAACTCAACTGTAAGAGTTGATGGATCAGGGTTTTATAAATCTGAGTACGTTCCCTTAGGGTTCACTAGTCTTTTTTCCTTTTATGTTTGACAAGACTTATGAATATGTGTTGATTACCTAAATTAGAATCGAATGATAATAAAGAATCGATATCCTATTCCACGTATTTATGATCTATTTGAATAGTTTTGAGGAGCATTTGTTTTCACTTTAATTGAATTGCGATCAGAGTATCATAAATTTTTATTTTGATCATATAATAAGAAATATATGAATTTCAAAAGCAGGTATATTAGGCTAATGAATGAACCTACTATGTTTATTCCCTTTATGAACTGAATCTTCCACCAATATCTAGATTAGTTTGTGGTAGTGTTTTTAGATCACATATTGGTCTACTCTAAGACTCGTGAAGGTTATTCCCAACATCTTCACATAATCCTAAGTACATTGAGAGTGAATTATATTTACTAAAATATATCAAAATATAAAATATGGATTGATTAGTTATATTTCATGCGTTACATCATCTTAGAGGAAGGTGTGTCAGTTGATCCAGAGAAAGTGCATATAGTTGTTTCTTGGGAGAAACCCAAGAATTTTTTCAATATCCATAACAATAAATGGTTAGATGGCTATTACCATAGATTCATCTCAAACTTTTCCCACTTGGAAGCACCACTTTAAGGCTTGAAAAATAATGGTGTTAAGTTTTAATGGTACGGAGCAAGTGATAATTTATTCCAGGAGTGGAAGAATCATTTCAAAACTAGAACAATATGGATTCTACTAGATTCGGGTGAGGAGTATATGGTGTTTTTTGATACTTATGGAATAGGTTGTGGAGTAGTGTTTTTGTAGGGAGATCTATTTGTGTCATACGAGTCATTAATGTTGAGCCCATGTGAATAGAATATCTCTATGCATAACCTCGAGTTAAAAACTATGTCTTATGATTTGATGTGTTGGCAACATTATTTGTTGGGTGAAAACATTAATATGTATACTGATCATAAGATCTTAAAGTAAATTACTTAATAGAAAGACTTAGACCTCCTTATGTAGATATGGGTTGATTATATGAATTAATTTGATTTTGATCTATCAAATGAGACGGGGAATGAAAATAGTGTTATTGATGCTTTGACCAGGAAAACAGAGACAGAGGCAGTTTAGGAGTCTAGTTCTTTGTGGAAGATAATGAATCTGATGTATGAGATGAATGTCTTGGATTAGGAGGTCCAGGATCATATGGATCTCATATCTGTATCTATGTAGTCTATACTATTTAGTCCATAACATCGAGAAATTCTAATGTAAGAACATTATATCTAACAGAGGGTATGGCACACAACACCAAACGTATAAAAGAAAATAACCTCTAAAAACAATATGGTATATTTAATATTTTTTAAAAATCTAATATATCTTTTAATATACACAAAACTAAATTTTATTTCATTACACATAATAACAGCTTTGTTCAATAGTTTGCATTACACGCACGACCGAGTTTTACCAAACAATAATGTATTTTCAAAATATGATCATTTAATAAGATATAAAATGGACATTAAATTTGTTGTTATGAATAGGACTGACTAACATAAAAAAATATATAATTTAATTTATTGGTTAGAAATTAATTATAAATGAATATAGAAAGAAAATAAATATAAAGGTGGTGATTTAATAAAGAACTATTTTTACCCTCAAATTTTTTTTTCATAATAAATTAAATCAAATAAAATTAGTGAAAGATATTAATATAATATATATATATATATATTATATTCAATTAAATATTTTTTACTACCATCTAATAGATTTAATATTCATAAGATATGAACAAACCCAATTTTACACATAAAAACCTATACATTTCTAAACCCAATTTTACCTCCCTTTAATAGCAAAACAATTTTAAATAAAATTTTGACACCTTTATATTTTTTATTTGAAAAAATAAAATTCACATTTTGAATCATAATATAAAAATTTACTTTGGCTTAATTTTATTTATTTTTTTGATAAATTTCAAGTTTTGATGAATAGTGATAAAATATTGCATTTTAATTGAAAAAAATGTTCATATAAATAATTTATTATTTAAAATAATATTCTTAATTTGTATGAAAATATAATTATATCAATTTTTTATCATTAAAAATAATTCAGGTCATTGGAATCAATTTCACATTGAATGAGGATATAAAAACATTTCAATATTTTGAATGACTTCACCTAAAAAACCCATTTTCTCATTCCGTCAAAGGGATTAATTTTAAATTAGTTTTTTATAATTATGTGTTTTGATTTTTTAAAAATAGATTCAAATATTTTTAATTATAATTATTAAATTTAGTAATTATTTACATTTATTTTTGGACAAAATATGAGTAGTAAACTTTTGTAATTTTGATCCCCACTGTTAAGGGTAAATGAAGTAATTAAGGGTAAAAATAATATTATAAAATTGCCCTAACATTTGTCTTACTTTAATTGGATGAGTTATTTCTAACCAAAATAATTCTTGTACCTATTTTGTTAGATCTTGGAGCCAATTTTATGACTTTAATACATTTATAGTATTTTATTCAAAGAAAAGTCAATTTTGTCATACTTTTGTTTTTAATAAGTTAAATACTTTTAATATGGGGTTATATAGGGGTATAGTTCGACTATAAATATTAATTGGAAATACAAAATATTTATGTTAATCATTATAATATATTTTTAAATTTTAGGGAAGAGATAATTAAATTAATGGCTTTCACCATGATTATTTTGTAATTTCATAATATATGAACATATTATATAAACTTAATTAAATTTTTTAAAATAAATATAATTTGATATATTTATTTTCGTAAAATAATTTTATAGATTTTTATTCATATTATTGTTATAATTAATGTTTTTTATATATAATATCTTGTGTGTTGATATATTTGAAAAATTCAAGAATTATATAGTGTCAAAATTGACATTAATGATATTTGAAAATAAATATTATTTTTTGAAATGATATAAAATTTATAAAAATATTAAATTCAGAAAAATATTGGTATAATCATTAAAATTTCATTGATGTCTGATTAAGGGTTCATTTTAAATCTCATATTAACTATATTAACCCTTAAAGTGTAGATAAGTCATGTTGTCACGATAAGGGTTAAAGAGTTTAACTAAGGGTTATTGCCAAAAGATAAGGGTAATAATGTGACCATAACTTCCCTAAAAATTATTTTTTGAGACTATTTTGACCCATACTAATATTATATTCTAAATAAATCACTTTGGATCGATTTTTATTAAATAAAAATTTTATATTAATTTAATATTTGGTTAGTTTCTCAAATTACTCATAAACTCAATTATAAAATGGAACCGCCTCCCTAAATTATTCACCCCAAAACGAGCCTTCAATATCATAAAACACCTTTTAAAATAATATAAAAACATCCTTAAACTCATAATTGAATCATAACTTTTCAAATAAAACCAACCACATAATTCTTTAGGAACAAACCCAAAGGAGTTACGTAAAAACAAGGTAACACTTTTCAATGATCACTTCCATTTTATTTATTTCTCAAACCATTATATTATTCTTATTACATGCATATATAATAACATAATTTTCCTAATTATAACTATATTTTGTTATGATAGTGTTCCTAACTAAAACTACACACAATTATATCAAAAGGGTAATGAACTTTCTGTTCATGCACGATGAACTACCGGCTTGTGAAACGATGCGTTCTTTTTTTCTTTACCACCTATCATGGAATAGAATTTGGATGGGAATGATATTTTTATATGATATATGTATATATATATGTATATGATATTTATGTTTTATCCATAACTCTGTAATTTTCATATAACACATACCTTTATGCTTTCCATTTTGTGTAAATAAGAAAACATCGTTTGTGGAAGTGTGGACTACTGCATCCTTAAAGCATTGTGATTCATTCACACTATACATGGAATCTGTAAAGGAAGTATTTAATAAATATATGTGACATATATTAAATAGATATAATACTTTAATTATAATATAAATATATATAATTTACTTTTTATTCTTTTATGATGATAAATAAATGGAACTAGCATTTATGCATACACACGACCTACCATCTCCCTGAACGGTGCATTTCATTTTTCTATCTCAAAATTTTATAGATAATTATAAATACATATATGACGAAAATATATGATATTTTATTCATTTTTATATTCATAATATGATTAAATAATTATCAAATTAATAGGAAAAACTAGTAACAAGTCAAAACATACTGAAAAAACTAGGCAATTAACACCCAAAATAGTGAAAATAATGGTAGATTATTATCAAATGGGTAATGTGATATTATAAGAAGTTAATATATGATAATATAAATATGATTATGGTTATTTTATAAGTTAATAAATTTCTTAAATACAATATAAATGATGTTAATGTAAATTCTTCTAAAAGAAAACACAAGTTAAAGGATTTTGTCTCACTTTTATTTCTGTGGGACACATGCCTTATACACTACTTGTTTCTTTTCTATGGTGTATATACTGCACATGAATTCATTATAAAAATATTATTATTAATATTATGGTATTTTTATTTCCATATAATTTTCCTTCATGGGGAATAAAATTGGATAGATTATAAAGTTGTTAGGGGTTATTTCACAATCTCATTGTTATTTAAGGTTTCTTTTTCTTAAGTCTCCACGGGTGAATATTTATATTCAATGTTATTTTTTTCTAATAATGTTTTCAAAAATGTTTTTACTAGTCTCCAATAACTATTTAAATTCAATTTACCCCTTTTTTACTTTTTACAAAATTCTTTCAATGGAATCTTTATTTTATTTTCCATTACCAGGTACATCATGACTTTTCTTACAAAAGTAAAAGGAATGTTTTTATGTTATATGGAATGTATGAAATTTTACACCATCATGATACACAATTGTTTTGAAGATTAATTAAGAAGTTTAAAATGATATTTTCAAAACAAATATTATCTTTTATAAATGATCAACCTTTTTAAATAAATTATTACAAAATGATAATATTTTTTCTTGTCTCACTTTTATTTATGTGAGTTATGCCTTATTAACCAGTTATTTTTTATGAATTGTGATGGACATTTAATATATAATATCATTAATATATTTATATTCATGGTATAAATATTTCATTGGATAATTATTTTCCTTTATGGGTCTTATAATTCAAATAATTCCAATTGTTATTATACAATTTGATTTAAAAATATCTTTTTAAATTGATTATTCGATATATGAGGAATTATTTAAACAAAAAATATATGGGATGGGGATATATTAATGCAATCCCCTTGATGAATCAGTAGCATAATGATATGGAATTAGTTGGAAGCAAACCCTTCTAGTTTTCTTCTATAAAAAATAGATGGGTTTTTATCGAGAAATTTAAATTGTCTTTAGATTATGTCTCGACGGTAAAGGCATCGTATGCCTAGGAAACATGATGTCCAATAATTAAGAACTATCTTTATTTTATTATTACTATCCATGATATTTTTTCTCTTACATTATTTATATATGCATTCCATTATTAGTTTTTTGATTAAATGGCATGTTTTTTCAACTTCTCACCTTTCCATATTTATTTTTACTTATCAAGTTATTTGAATGCTATGTGTTTCTATGTAATTACCTTTCCATATTGTCTATAAACTTCATTAAAATTTTATTTATTACATGGTATATGTTTTCATTTATTACCTTTCCATATTGAATATTCTCAACAATTCATTATTTCTTCTTCTATATTTGACCCTTACTGAACATTTCTGGTCACCCTTATTATGTTTTCTTTGCCCATTAATCCAAGAAGTGTACTAAGAATGATATGTAAGGATATTATAAGTGGGAATTAATATTTCATTAAAATAAATAATTATCTTGTAATTAGGTAATTCACTATAATACAAAAATCATATATGAATCTCATTTACCAAGAGTACTAAAATCTTTAGTCCTTCAGGATTAGATTTATTGTAATCACAATAACGTCATAAAATAATTCAATGACTCCAATATTCTAGGGTAGAGTTGTTATAGTTTGTATCAAAGGTAGATTAATAGAAACCATGGGAACTAAATCCAGGAAAACATAGATTAGGGAACATTTCCTGGAGGTAGAATTTGACGATATGTATATGATAACAACCTATCATTTTAGTTGGATAAATATTATGAATTTTTCCTAAAAATAAAACCCTTACAATATTCTTAAAATGTACATTATTCTAGGATAGTTTTACCTAGGGGTAAAAACTATAGAAAGGTGTGTAAGGCTTGACTCGAGTGTAACCTAGTACATGACAACATGCCTTACTATGCACTAAGTTCGACACTCCTAGGGGATATTATTAGGATAATTCACATTTTCATTATAATCTATTATGAAGGATTTGAATAGATAATTACATTGAATTAACTAGGATAATATTTAGATCAAGGAAGGACATATGTTGAAATAAAATGGATGAAGTATTTATGTATTGAGCTTGTATTCAAAACCTTAGTTAAAAGGCTATTTTGTGATTAACCTTATTTCATGGATTTACATCATATATATGTCAGAAATTATATTAATATGGTTTTAGAAAAATGAAAACCTATATGTGAGGTGACAACCCATGAAGTATTGAAAATCCAAGAGACTTGAACCCATAAAGGAAGGACGATAAGGGTTTAGTGCCAACTATTGACCTACACAATTCCCTGGTTAATATGTCATTTTTGTCAGTTAAAAAATTTGATGAATAAATAATAATGGTAATCATGTAGTGTTAATTTTATGGTTTAGAGACGAATTTTGTAACCATATAGGATTTGGAGAATAGTTAGAGACAAATAGAAAGACTTTTCACTCTTTTATAGGCCTTATGATCTGTTAAAAGTTTATTTTAGTGCTTCGGGAATCAATGTTAATTTTTGGATATCCATTTCTTGAAGTAATGGATGGTTTTAAAATTTAAAAATCATAAAAAAGTATAAAAATATGGTTTATAAAATAGAAATGTGTCATGTAAATATATTTCCTTATATTTTTAGGCTGTATAAGAATTGATTAATATTAGGAAAATGACAAAAAAAATTTGCGCTAATACAATATTTTTTTAACTCATGGTCTTCCAAATAATCATATATTTATGAATGTGAGAACCTAAAACTTCAATTTATCATTCACTTGTTTGTGATTGATTATCTCAATCACCCCTATAAATATTTACGCTTTTATCCAAGTCCATATTTTCACTTTTCACAAATTTTATAATATGTAGAAACTTAGTAATATGATAATTTGTGTGACCTTTTTACTCATAATTCTCTCTTATGAAGTGGATATTTTATAAAATATTTTATGATGTGGGATTTTCGAAAATATTATTTTATAATATCAAACCCTATATTGTCAGAATCAATTTTAAATTATGTGGATGCAATTTAATTAAGGTGGATATAATGTACCACAAAAAAATTAAAATGAATGAACATTATATATAATAACATGTATGACACCAAAACTAATTTAGCTTGCATTTCATGAAAGAATGACTTTTTTCGATATCTTTCATCACACGCATGACCATGTTTTACCAAACGACAATATATTATAAAAATATTATTATTAAATAAGATATAAAATATGACATAACTTATAGGTTATGAATATGATTAATTGAGTTATTAAAAAATAAATTTTAATTCATTCTTTTCCATTTAATTGTAAATGAATATAGAAACATAATGAATATAAAGGGGGCGATTTAATAAAAAACAATTTTTATCAAAAAAATTATTTTATCCTAATAAATTAAATTAATTAAAATAGTGAATGAAATTAATGTAATATATAAATTAACTATTAAATGAAATAATTTTTTCACTCATCCAATATATTAAATTTGCATAAGGTAATAATAAAACCTATTTTACGCATAAAAAGATATATTTTTCTAAAGGCAGATTTACTGCCTTTTATTGGAGATCTTATTTTAAATCCATATTTTTCAACTTTTCTATATATTATATGTAAAAATAACCTTAGTAATTTAATTAATAATATAAAAATTTAATTTTTTAAAAATATTTAGGTATTTTTTTGATAGGTTCAATATTTTGATGAATTGTGATAAAATATTTCATTTATTTGAAAACAGTTTTTTTCTGAATAATTTATATTATTAAATTATGTTTTTAATTTGTATTATAGTATAATCAGATAAAATATTTATTACTTAATATAATTTATGTCATTGGAATAAATTTCACATTTAATAAGGATATAAAAACATTTCAATCTTCTAAATGATTTCACTTTAAAAACCATATTTCTTGTTTTGTCAATGTGATTAAATTTAAATTAATTTCATCCAATTTTGTGTTTTCAATTTTTTAAAATGTATTCCATATTTTTAAAAATATGGTTCTAATTTTTTATTTATTTCCCTTTAAATTTTGCTAAAAATAATATTAGTAATCCTTAGATATTTTTATTACCATAGTTAAAGGTAAATTGGGTAATTAAGGGTAAAAATAATATTATAAAATTATCAAAACACGATTACTAATTTAATTTTATGAGTTATTTTTGAACAAAATAATTATTTGGATGATTTTTTGAGCTCTTGTATCCACTTGTATGACTTTAATCTATTTATAGTATTTTATTCATAGAAAAAGTCAATTTCGTCATACTTTTGTTTTTAACAAGTGAAATATTTTCAATATAGGGTTATATATGGTATCAACTCGACAATAAATTGTAATTTCAAATATAATATGTTTATATTAATCATGATAATTTATTTTTAATTTTTATTCAAGAGATAATTAACTTAAAGGCTTCCATAATGATGATGCATTAATTATTTAGTTAATAGACATATCAAATAAATGTTATTAAAAATATTAAAATAAATATATTTTGATATATTTAATATCCTAATTTAAAATTACAGATTAAATAAACATATTAATGATTTATTAAAGTTTTTTTTCCAAATTTATCTTTGGTATTGGTATTTTTTAAAAGTTAGTAAATCAATAGTTCCAAAATTGACATTAATGATATTTTTAAATAAATAATATTTCATTAAATGATTTAAAATGAATAAAAATATAAGATTATGAAATATTATTTTTATGAGGTTTAATATTTCTTCCATAAATCATTTATGGTTTGTTTGTCATCTTCTAGTAACCATATTAACCCTTAAAGAGTAAAAACCCATGTTATCATGGTAAGAGTTAAAGGGTTTAACTAAGGGTTAAAGACAAAAAGATAAGGGGAATAATGTGACCATAATTTGTCTAAAAATTGACAGTTTAGATTATTTATACCCATAATCCTCTCAGATTGAAAATAAATCACTTTTTATCCATTTTTATTTAAAAAATATTTTATATTAATTTAATATTTTGAGAGTTTCCAAAAGTACCCCTCACCTTAATTATAGAATATAACTCCTACCCCACTTCCTCAAATCACATTGAGTCTTCTACATGATACAAAACCTGACCAAATAAGATTCCAAATTCCCTTTTTATAATTCTATATGCCTCTATTCTTGAATAAATCCAACCAAGTAAGTCTTTTAGGTTAAATAAAAAAGAGTTACCCAAAAACGATGTAACATTCTTCAATGATCACTTTCATTATTTTTCATCTCAAACCATTAGATTCATCTTATTACATGGTTATATAATAAACAAATATCCTCAATATATTTATATTTTATAATAATAAGGGTTATACCTACACCTAGACACACTTCCATCAAATGGTTAACTAACTTACTCTTCGTGTACGATTAACTACTACCTCACGAAAGGATGTCATTCATTTTTCCATTTCAAACTCTCAAGACTGGGAATTATAAAGGAAACACTATTATTATATTATATATATATATGTATTATTTATGATGTATTCATAATTCTGTAATTTTTATATAACTAATACTACCATGCTTTCCATTTTGTGCAAATACGATAACATCATTTGTGGAAGTGTGGACTACCGCCCCCTTAAAGTGATGTGATTATTTCACACTATAAGTGAAAAATTTAAAGCCCTATTTTAATAAAAATATGTGACATATATTAAATATATTAAATAATGGAATTAAAAAAAATATATTTATCATTTTCATTTCAATCTTTTAATACGGAAAAGAATGGAAGTAGTGTTTATGCGTACATACGACCTACCATCTCCATGATTGATGTATTTCATTTCATATCTCAAAATTTTATGGGTTATTATATTTATATATATATATAATTAATATATATGATATTTATATCATGTTTCTAAATTCTGGAGATTATTAAATCATTATCTAATTAATAGGAACAACAAGTAACAAGTCAAAACATACTCCAAAAAACAAGGCAATTAACAGCCAAAGTAGTGTAAATAACAAATGATTGTTGAAAAATAGTTATTGAGATATTATAATAAGTTTATATATGACATTATAAATATGATTATGGTTATGTTATAATTTAATAAAATTCTTTAGGCCATTATACATTAGGTTAAATGTTATTCACCCAAAAGGGAATAAAAGGTAAAGCATTTTTGTCTCACTTCTATTTTTATGGGACACATGTCTTATTAACTACTTGTATCTTTATTATAGTGTATATAATTAGCTTGAATTTATTTTATGGTTATTATTATGAATATTATTTTATTTTCATATACATATAATTTTCTTTCATGGTGCTTACAATTCTACTGATTATAAAGTGGAAATGGGTTATTTCATAATCTCATTGTTATTCGGGATTGCTTTTGTGTAAGTCTCCATTGGATAATATTTCTCTTCCATGTTAGTGTTTTCTAAAACTGTTTTGACTATTATCCAATGATTTTTTAAATTAAGTTTTACCAATTTTTTTTACTTTTTAAAAAATTCTTTAAATGGAATATTCCTATCATTTTCCCAAACAGGGTACTTTATGACTTTTCTTACAAAAGTAAAAGGAATATTTTTTAACTTAACTAGCGTGAACGGAATTTCCCAAAATCGTGAAACCATAATATTTTGAATCTTCCTTTAAAATTTTACAAGGTTCTTTTAAAAAAATATTTTTTTCTTTTATAAATTAGCAGCATTAAATAAATCATTATAAAGTGGTAATGGTTTTCTCGTCTCACTTTTATTTCTATGAGATATTCCTTATTCACAAATTATTTATTTTGTGTGTTTTGATTACCCTTCGATATATAATATCATGAATCTATTTATCTTCATCACATTCAATGTTTAATTTGATAATTATTTACTTATATGGGGATTAATATTCAAATATTTTATATTTGTATGTTACACTTTGATTTAAAAATATTTGTTTTTTATTTTATTATTCAATATATGAGGTATGCATTAGACATGGACTATTAGGGTTGGGGAATAGTAAATGTAACCCCCAAGATGAATTGGTACTCTCATGAGATGAAATCAGTTGGTGAAAAACCCTTCGAGTTTATTTTTAAGAAAATAGACATGTTTCTACCCACACATTTAAACTCTCTAGAGATTATTTCTTGAAGGTAAAGGTATCATTTTCATGGGAAAAATGTAGTCCAATAATTAATAATTGACTTCATTTTAGTTATTATTATCCCTGATATTTTTTCTTTGAAATTATATATGGATTTATTTCATTCTTAGTTTATTTATTAAATGTCATTCCTTTTCAGTTTCTTAACTTGACATATTGATTTTTCCTTATCAAATTATTTGAATGTCATGTGCTTCCTATTATTTAACTTTCCATATTTTTTAAAAATATTTCTTCTTATTTTATTGATTACAATCCACCTATATTCATTTATTACCTTTCCAAATTTAATATTCTCCTTGATTAATTATTTCTTCTAATAAATATGACCCTTATTGGGAATTTGAGTTGACCCTTATTATGTTTCATTTGCCCAAGAATCCAATAAGATTACTAAGATATATATGAAAGGATATGATAAGTTTAATAATGTAGTCCTAGAATAAAAAATAATTCTTTTTTAATTAGTGAATTCACTGTAATACAAAACTCATGTATGTATCTAGTTTACAAATACTATAAAACTCATCGGTCCTTCGGTATTTGATTTGTTGGAATCATGAAAAATTGTAAAATAATGCACTAGAACTAAGCCTATGGGCCTGGGTCCTTTTTGAGTTGGATCATGTAAATATAGTATGGGGATATAGAGTGTTTAGACATGAGGAAAATCCTTGATTGTGGGGAGTTACCTTCTAATTTGACCATAGATGGGGAAGAGATCATCAATGTTAGGAATCGTGTTGTTGTGTCTATTAGTATGCAGTAAGAGTTGATATGTTAATTTCATTCCTTCAAGTTAGCGGTGAATCCATATTTGATAAAAATGTACCATGAGATACATCGACATTATCAGTGGATGGGCATGGGATGGAAAATTTCTGGGTTCGTCAGATGATTCCACACCAGTCAATAATTGAAGACTGAGCATTAATGACCTGGTAGTTTATTATTGTCGTTACCTATTACGTAATGGAAATGGGATGACTTTACCATTGAATTTGTGATGGGTCTCCCGAGGTAGCCTTAGAATAATGGCACCATATGGGTGGTTGTGGTCAATTTGATAATGGTAGAACATTTCTTACCAATATAGGGGAATTTCTCATGGGATTAGTTGGGAGACTTGTAAGTTTGAGAGATAGTTTGTCTAAATGGGGTGATTACGATTATAGATTCATACCATGAGTCATGTTCTAATTATTTATTATGGAATGTTTTTTAGAAGGAACTTGGTATGTTGTTATTTTTGAGTATGGATTTTCACCCATAGATATATGGGATGTCAGAATGTACTATATAAGTAATTGAGTATATAGTATGAGTGTGCGTTCTTGAATTTTGTGGGTCATGGAAGATGCACTTTGAACTTGTGGAGTTAACCTATAGAAATAGTTATCAAGTAAGTAATCCAAATGAACCATATGAGTCTATTTATAGTAAGAAATGTAGATCACCTCTATTTTGGATAGGGGTAGGCGAGTTACAACTATTATGACTCAGTCTCATGTTGGAGATGTTAGAGAATGTTCAGTTGATTTAGAAAATTATGGATATGAATCATAGTAGATAGAAGTCATATTTTAATATTTTTCCACAACACCTTGAGTTTATATTAGGGGATCATGTGTTCCGTTCAGTTTTACCTAGATTGGGTCATCATAGGACTCAGAGATTGAAAAATTTTGTGTTGATGTTTGTCTGAACTTTTGAGGCTATGGAGTGGATCGGGCCATGACATATTGATTGTCTCTTCTAAAAAGGTATAGTGTTGTGCAAGATGGTTATCATTTTTTTACATATTTTATGGTATTATCTTGACCCTTCCCATGAGAATGATGTGGATCATGTTGAGGTTGAGATTGATGCGTCCTTTGAGGAGAATCCGATGCATGTTGTGGATAATAGTGAAAAAGTGTTTCAGGGAAAGACGATGCTAATAGTTCTTGTATTGTAGAAAAATGGATATGTCCAAGATGAAACATGGGATAAATAAGAAGATATGTGGGCTCAGTGGTATGATCTTTTCATTTCAGAATCTTAAAGATGCTTGGGAGTATTGCTCGAGGATGAGATGTTATAAGGTGGGGAGATTATAAGATCCTGCAATTTTATAGAGAAGACTCCGACTAATTCATAGTTAATATTTTTCCTTTTTTGAGTATATATTATTTTTGATTTACTTTTGGGATATTTTTGGTGAGATTGGATATTTTTGAAGAGGTTTTGGGCAGTGCACAGTTAGGGAATGATTTTCCAAAAACCGTGCACCCTACCCCAGCAAACTACGAAACACCCATAAGATGGATATTGCACGCTTAGTGAGTAGTTTTTCAAATCTTGAAACATCTTAGTTGTAACCATGTGACCCATAAGAGGAGGCACACTTTTAGGTGCATGGTTAAGAAAAAATGTGTTCCACGTACAAGGAACCATGTGTTTGGAAAAATAATCCTTAAAAAATTTATAAAAAACTTATCGACCCCCCCATCTTATATCCATTAACACCCAGATTGACCCTAACACATTTTTATAATTTTAATGGATACAAAATGGATTCCAAGGGATTATTACTTCAATTATTGATGAATCAAATATTCTTTTGATAGATTTCACCTCTCGCGGTAATAGATTCACACCCCGACTGGTTTCCTATCTCTCTCTCTCTATCCCATATTTAACTCATCATATAAAGGGATTTTTTTCCTTCACTGGTGATGGGTTTAGATCTGGGTTTTATGTATATTAATTATTTTTGATGTTGGATCTTGGTTTTGGATCTAGATCTCATTCTTCATTGTGTGATTGAAACCCCAGTTCAGTTTGGGGATTTTTCGTTGTCGAGTGTCCATTTACGATCTTCAGGTAGGTGGTATAAATTGAATATCCCATAGTATTTAATATAATTGTGTGTGTGGAATACTGAAATAGTAATTTTTATGTTGGGAAATTGAATCATTAATTATATTAATTAATTGATAAATTAATTAATAAGATATTTTTATTATGAAATTGATGGGATATTGGCATTGTGGAATTGGTTAACTAAATGGGATTGTGTAATTTGATAATTTTTGAGATATGGAATTTATTGATAAGGGGAATAAAGGGATGTTTGTCTTAACCTTGAAAGGTTAATGGGTTATTTTAATAAATGTTGATTAATGGTTTAAAAGATGAATTATTCAAATTATTCAAATTATTCATTGTTATTAAATTTTTGAACCATAATTGCTTTGATAATTGAAATGGTATACCATGATGTGAAATATTAATGAGTGGGTTAATTATGGTTAACATTTTTAAATATGATATATATGATTGATTGAAAAATGGGTTGTGGGGCATAGAATGATGCTTCAAATACCTACAGGTTGCTAGCCAGGGCATTCTAGACCCAAATTAATGCATACGATAAATGAGTGTGGGACATAGACTGATTCTTGAAAATTCCCCATGTGATTGATTGATAAATGGGTTTTGGGGAATCAATTGATGCTTAAAATTCCCACAGGGACCTAGCCATGGTGTTATAGTTTCAAAATGTGGGCATTGGACTATGGATGAAATTATAACTGATTGAATTGAAATTAAATGGATAATGAAAGTCTATGGGTTAAGTATTTTTGATTTTTGAGGTGATATGGTTCAAACTTAGGAACATTCTTTAGTAGGTATTGATAGTCCATGTGTTATCTTGAAACTAGGTAATTTATGTGGTTAATCAAATAATAATGAAATGTAGGAACAATTTACTGTACCTTATTTTATTCATTATGAAACAACATGCACTGTTATTGAATGAATTTTGTTTGGACCCTATTTTTGGTGGCCTACTGAGTTGAACTCACATCTTACTTGGGATTCCTGATCAGTATCTGAATAGAATTCATGTTTATAGGATAAGATAAGCGTAAGATACCTATATTATATGGTTTATTTTAGATGGAGAATGGATGAAGGAACCAGAAATGGCATCGAGACCGACTTGGGGTTGTTATTTTCTTTATTTTTATGGTGTTTTCATTTGAATCTTGACATGTACTATGACCTAACATATTTATTGGTTTAGTTTGGATATTTATTCTTGTTTTGGTTCATCATATTATAATCATATGTCTTTAATTATAGTATGATTCTTGTTATTGGTTATTATCATTTATTTTATTTCTTATTCATTTATACAATTGTGATATTTTGATAAAGATGGTATAGAATCCCCATGTTATGTATTTGAACCTTAATTCTGTTTAGTATGCTCTGGCATACAGGTAGACACATTTGAGGTATTGTGGCCAACCAGCTTGAGGAATTGGTTTTTGGAACTCATGTTAGGACATTACACATTTTTATCTAAATTACCACCTCCTAGATATTCCTATGATGATGTTTGGGGGGGGGGGGTTTAGAGAATGTAAGGATCAACATCTATAATGAAATTATGGTATGACCTAGAGATGTTGTATGATTCATTAATAAAGAATGAATTCACCAAAAGATAATTATTTAATGGTTTAAATTAATTATAAATAATATGTGATTATATTTTTTTTGGTTCTCATGATTTTATTTCAGTTAATCATTGATTTAGTTCCATTACTCATGGAGTTTATTGCTGAATCACATATTAGATGAATCACAAATTTTAACAAAAATACGAGTTGGGAATTTTCTATCTAGTGTTTCCACTTTGAATAGAACATAAAAATGATATATATTTGTTCCTACATTCTTGACCTCAAGAGAAATATGTTTGGTTATTCATCCATGAACTAAAGGGAAACATATTTGGTTCTGAGTGAATGATATTATAAGGCACATACTTGGTGCTAAGTGAATGAAATTAAAAGGTATATGTGTGGTCATTCATGTAATAACATAAAATGAACATCCTTGGTTTTACTGAAATACCTTAAAATGAACATAATTGTTCATGCATGAATGAACATAACATGCACATCCTTTTTCATGATTTCCAAACATTAAAAGGAACATCATTGGTCCTCTTTGAATAAAAATAAAAGGCCTGCCTCTGGTCCTGGGAATATAACCACAAAGGTTATTTTATCTAGGTCTAAGATATATGACCTAAAACTATATATCTTAAGGTATCCACATTTTTTCCTTCATATTGAATGATACACCTTTCCATCAAGGACAATTCGTGATGGCGTAGCACTCAAAGTTTTGGGTTATAATTAAACATCATTTTAGTTAACTTTCATACTATGGAAATTACTTGATTTAGGTCACCATTATCTATAAAATTCTTATTAACTCCCATATAGTGATAAAAAATGATCTGAAGGCTAGCCTCCTATATAGAGTACACATCCCAGATGATTCCCAACAAAAAAAATGATAGGTCACATTTTTTAAAGACATGGTTAATGGCCTACCCTCACTTTCTTTCCCCATCATTGAAAATGTGGTAATGTCCCTTGTGGTTATAAGACATAGTCATAAGTTATCCTCAGACCATCTATCAAAATCCATTATGATTCTGTTATTTTAGGTAACAATTTGCTTCCTATTAACCCTCTATAATTTTAACACCCTCAATTTTACTACTTCATTCATTTGAAAACATTATAGAAATTTTTCCCCTTGTGGTGTCTCTTCCTTGGATAACCTCACATCACATCAGTCATTTTCATTGGTGAATGTGACGTTCTGACTATATCCCATCTCCCCATTTTTTCTCTCTCAAGTGACTTGGGAAATACTCTTTTACACCTTATTTCCTACACCAAGCCTAACTCACAAGGGATTAAGGGTTTTGTTAGATCAATCCCTAATTAATATTATGTTCTTAGGATAACTATCCTGGCACAATACATGGTATCTCATTAGATGAAAACAATAACCAATGAATTGGAGAACTATATAATTCTGGGCCCACATGTCACGTCAAATTATGTACATAAATATGTGTTTCACATAGAAAACATACATAATTTCATCAAATAATTATTAAATTGAGAATGAAATGGTTTTCCTAATTATATCCAAAAAATATGACCTTAAAAAATCCAGAGAAATAAATTGGATGGTTACAAAATTATATATCCTCAGTTTACTAGATAAATTTAGAAGGATACTGACATAAATGGAAAACAACCTTCAAGAAACAATACTTCAAATGGTACTACATAATAAGATGCCACAAATGGTATTTTTTGATAAAATGAGTTTAATCCCTCAATGGAAATTATAAATAAAGGGTAAATCATGAAGCATGAATCCCAATAATGTAAATAGTTTTGAAAATGAAATGGAAAATTGCAGCTAAATCATATAATAGTTTTAGAAAATGTTTTTAACATTTCCATAAAGGAAATATTGCAATACACTATAAAAATTCATTTAAAAAATCTTTAAGTTAAAAAATTGAAAATTTTTAATTTTAAAATTATATCTAATAAAGTATTGTTGAAAATGATACAAAGGTATCAAAATAAAATTTTGGTCTGGAAGAAAAAAATTTGATCATGGAAGGAAAATTCATTTGATATTTTTAAATATACATTGGTTGGAAACCCAAATAATAAAAAGAGGAAATTATAATTTATTTTTAAAAGAAGTAAAGGTATATTTGATATTCATAATAGTTAAACAAGAACAATGTTTTAAAATATTCATGGAGATCATTAGCAGGAATAGGAAAACATAGACATGTGTAATAAACCATCATTTAATAGGACAAAAATTGTTCTTTACAGAGTTTGATTTTAAAGAGGAAATATTAATCATAAATGAGAATGATTTGAATCAAAAGATTTCTCATAATATATAAATATTTAATATCATGGAAATCAAATATGAAGCTCAAGTATAAACATTACAACTCAAGAAACCAGATTGAGTTATGAAAACCCAAATATTGTAGGGGAGATATCAATTATAGTAAAAAACAAGGTAAATCATGAATAAAACTTAATTTTACAATATAAAAAATTATTTAAGATGTTAAAATCTAACGGTAATTAGTTACACCATATAAAATAAGATTGGTTCATAACATCAAAACATGCCTCAATGATAAATGAAAAAGATGGGAACCCCTACCTATTATCTAGATTTCCTAGAACACACTCTAAATAAATGTATAGAAAAAATTAATATCTTAATTACATTTTTAGTACCTTATTCATAACTATTATCATCTATAATCTAAATTTATAATCATTATTGATATGAAAATTAATTAATTATTGACTATTTTCAATATCATGTGTGACTAATCATGATTGTTTTGTACTAATCTCAAGACAGTGATGTTGGTATTAATTTTTTTCTAGAAGTTCCTCATTACGATATCATTTAAGGTAATATAAATGATTATTTATTATTATTTATAAATATATAATTTCGTTCTATGGGATTTTTGGCTATGATCCTAAAGATAAAATTTGCGATGAGCATGTTTCAATGACTTTTAAAGAACATATATCTGTAACTTAATTAATGAGTGTAATATTAAATTATAATTATAAAAAATATGTGTTTAACTATTTATATCATATATTACCAATAATGAAGTTATTATAGTCATCCATGAAAGTGTATTTTTTTGAAAAAAATTCAATATTTTTGAACAATATTGATATATTTTTTAGTATGGTGAATAATAGTTTAACAAAGTTTAATATATAGTAAAAAAATACATAATTAAAGAGATATGTTACTTCACGGATGCGGTAGTCCACAAAATTAATGATCAATGATTTATTGTCTGGATGAATGTAATGTAAATAAGGTGGTTTATAATATAAATATCCCCGATAATAATTATAATAAATATGTATAATTTATTCATTATTTTCACCCATATAATATTTGAAGAGTGATAATGATGAAAAATAGAAGTTATCGCTACCTAGAGGCGATAGTCCACACAACATAGGAATTATTGTTTAATTTTTCTAAATGGTTAATAGTTATTCCATTGGAATAAAAAAATTCACTATATAAACAATACACATGTAATTATATACTAATTATCAAATTATAATTGAAAAATTTGGATAGAAATAAAATGAATTTAGGAAAAGAAAGTACTTTGAAATATTTGTGTTTTCTATGGATAATTCTTTAAAAATAGAGATTTTAAACCGACATCTTCTGACCATAGTATCATTAGAATTTAATAGGATTATAGTTGAATTAAAAAATTTATATTTTCAAGAGTAAACCACATTCATTTAGTTTAATTGATAGAGTTGCGAGCTGTCCCTTTTTTAAGTGGTGAGAATGACATTTTTAAAATTATAACCACTAAATATAAATATATCACATGTTATCCATGTAAAATGAATCCAAAATGGTTAATAATGGAGTATAGGATGATATAAGTTATATAATACCTCAAAAATTCATTTTCAAACATGTTTTAGACATGTTTTTAAGTCTTTTAGTCTTAGAGTTTTATATATTACAATTTTTGGGTGGATTGTGGATACTATTTTTTACTAATGTAATTTACATTTAATGTATAAAACTATAATTACCATTGTTATTTCACTAGTAAATACTAAATAAAAATATTAAATCCATTTTATTAGATAAAATTTCTATTCATCTGCAATATAAATTTAGAAATTAGTGCATGTAATGTGTAATTTGTTTTTGAAAAAAGTGTATTTTTATGCTTAATATAAGTATATACTATAAAAATATACTGTTATTTTATTTTCTTGATATACAATGGAATATTATGAAACAAATAAATAATATCATTCTTTAAAGAAATCAAAAACTAAATTTTATCAAAGTAATATTTAGTTATTAGAAAAGGTGAAGAAAAATTTTATTGGAAAATATTACTTAAGTTCCTAAAATGTTAATCATAGGTTTTCTAAATTAAACCTAGTAATTTAAAAATGTATAGTATTACTTATTAAATAAATATTTTTCTAATTAATAAGTTTTATACACCTCTTATTATTTCGTATAAAGTCATAAAATTTACTGTTTTAGAAAAAATAATATTTTCCATTATTCACCTAAAAATTCAATTATTTTAGAAAATCTTTAAAAATAAGATTAATATAATGTTTTTATTATAAATACAAAAAATAAATAATTTTTTTACTTAATAATCTATAATTAATAAATTTATATTTTAAATAAAATCAAAACATATAGAGAAAAACTATTTTTATATAAGAAATCACCCTTTAATTATATTAACTATTCTTCAAAAATTACTGATAAAATAATATCATACATTAAAAAAATATATCTTATAAAATAATTTTTATGCATAAAAATATTTTATTTTCTTCTTAGAAACACCAGTTGAAACTATATTAATGGGGACCATTATTTAATAATGTGGTTACGATTATTTGTAACTGCTTATTTAATGACTACCTTATGGTGGTCAATATATATTTTTATAAAAATATTCACAATTCGTTAAGGTTTTTTGTCGCATGAATAACAATATATTAACATTATATTTACTTAATGAAAATATATATTAATGTTTTTTCTTACATAAACTTTATAACCCCACTTTGTTCCTCGCAACATGACCTTAAAACATGTGCTTCTATCCTGATCTCTCGAAGTCTATCTATATTGGAACAAGAAATTCAAAATAAATAAGGGTTTTCTCTACCTAATATGTATAGATGATATTATAATAGGTATAATAATACTAAAATTAACCTCTATATATCACCCTCTCTTTATTTTTATACTACCAAATGGGCCATTCAATTCACATTGGGTTTTCCTCACTCGTACTATTATATAGAAAAAGGCATTCGATCCATGGATCAAGAAGAAAAACTAGTTCCACTATTATTAAGTATATTTCATATTGGAATATTGGGTTTTAACTCATTATTAGTATGTCCCTTCCCATATTCTATATGGGCTTCTGTACGCTTATCCTGAGATTCATTACATCAAACTAGAAGATTTACATCATCGAATTTGTATGAACTTATACACTGACATCCTATAGGATAATGCAATGTGAACTCAAAATATTTCCCCAATAGTCTGACTTAAAAGACTCTAAAATACCCAATGTAAAAGGTTAAAAGTCACATATGGCTAAAAACCCATAACGAGAGACCTGAGGAAAAGTCATATCTTTACTATCCAATTCAACCCTTTTTAATAATGGGAAAATTGTACAGGGATAATGGAAAATTTATAAATATTATGGGGATTACAATATATCCCTAAAAAAATCCTGGTTATGGTCACTATGCCCACTAGTCAATGAAAAACATAGAGAGATTTTTTTACCCCTTTCTCCTCAGTCTTAGTTGTATGAATTTAAACTAACCAACATATCATCTTTACTATATGATGTAAGACTATATAGTATGAGTCTTTGTTTCAGGAATTTAAAGGTAATTCCTCTTTGGTCCAATCATCATGATTCTAAAATGTGTACACCCCCTGGAAAATATTTATACCGCATTGGGATTTCCAATTCACATTAGGCTTGTTTCAATCAAGAATGATGATACATTTATTTAATACACATATTTTTGATATATAAAATCACAAATCTTGATATATAAATTATTAATTATTTAATGTCTATTTAAATTAATTTTTGATATTTATAAGGATACTCAAATTTGTGAAAAAATAATAAAAAATTGAAAAAGCGACTATGATTTCTACTGATTCGGTAGGTTTCTCACCAGTATTTCTCTCTACCATTTTTATGCTTTCATTTTCATTTTTTCTTCCCCCTTACTCCCTCATAACTAGGATGATATGGTAAATCCCCCCATGTTCTCAGGTAATTGAGACAAAGGGGGAATGTGTTGTTGGATTTATTTATTTTCATTCATGTATTAGGGTTACTGCAATTTTGAATAAAATTATAATATATTTCTTTTAATTTTATCATGACTATTGACATTTGAATCTAAAATAATTTTTCAATTTCAAAAATAATTCCCCTAATTGATGAATGGCGAATTTCAGGATTAGGATAATTTGGATTAAAAATTTCTCTCAAGACAAACTCAATTCCGTGATGCCTTAAATTATCTGACCATGGGGATAACGAGATTTTTTGCATTAAGGAGGGGATTTCATGACCATTTAATATATCTCATTCAGTCTCTAACACAAATACTAAGCAATAATTTAATTTCTAAAATCTAATTTCACCTAAAACTTAAATGCTACCATACCCCAGAACACCTTCAAAACATGATTTTAAAGAATTGAAAGGCTCCTAGGGTGTCATTATTTCCAAAGAGTTATAAAAAAAATAGTAAATTTATGAAACCTAAAACAACTCCTATAAATTAATTAAATATGTGTATTCTAGTATGTTTTAGGTAGAACCCATGGTTCAATGTTAATAATTATTTAGTTTTTTTAATATTGATTTATTTAATTGTTTATAAGAATATGTGAAAGAAACAAACCGAGTTTTATATACAGTTTTAAGAAAGCAAGAGAAGAAATAAAAGCACCACATATTAGTTGTTTTTGAAATCATCTTTAAAGGAAATTTTGTATTTTAGCTTTTATGTGGAATTGGAATTATCAATTATGTTAATTTTCTAGCATTGGTGTCATAGTTGGGATGAGGAAGCTTAAATGGTAAGGAAATCCCCTCCATGACATGAAAATTCCCCCTTTTTCCAGAGTTATATAATTTAGGACATCATTTAATTGAGTTTGTTTCAATACCAATTTTCAAACCTAATTGTCCTATATTCAATAATGGTCATGCATTAATTAATTTAATCAGTTGAGTAATAAAAAAGTTACTTCAAATTTAAGTATTAATGTTCATGATAAAAAGAAATGAAAGATATTGGTAGTTTATTAAATATTTTTAGAAACCCTATTACATTAATGAAAATAAATAAATCCAATGAAAATCACACATTTGGATATATTATCATAGCAAAAGTATAAATTTACCACCAAATCCTAATGATTAGGGAGTAAGGATGAAGGAAAAATGAGAAATAATTCATAATAAAAAGGTTGTGAGAAAGACCGGTGAGGACCGTACATAGTGAAACTTCTCACACCAATATTTGGTCTCTAAAATAAATCCATTAGAATCAATGCATTATATTTCTATTTATAGACATCAATAGGGCTTGTTTTGTCTCTAATTCCTCATAAATATGGCTCGTTATGAGTCTCGGGTCAAACTCGAGTTTTGAGCGGTGGTCCTAGTCATTATTTTTTTCATCTAAAATCTTATTGAAATTTGAATTTACTGAGGAAATCCTATAACTTTATTTCCCTAAAATGGATTCACACCCTGAACTACTTTCCCATCTGGAACAATATCCACATCCTGAGATAGTTTTATGTACTGAAATTGTTTCATGCCCTAAATTTGTTAGAGGACTTGAATTTCTAGTTTCCACCACTTGAAGATCTCTTTCACCATAGTTTGTTAGTTTTCACCCCCATAAGATTTAATATGTAACAAAAATCATGGTAGGCCATTTTCAAGGGTAAATAATTGTCTTTTTTTCTTTTTTTATATTCCCATAAATATATTATCCTTCCAAATATGAACAATTCCTTTAAATAAAAAGTGAATTATCAATTATTTATATATCAAAAGTTATACACACACATATATATATAACATATTCCTGAAATGGATGTAAACAATTATTGAAAATTTATGTGAAACTTTTTATCGAGGATGAAATATCATTATACTATAATTGATTGTCACCCAATCATTATTTAAATTCTATATCAATAAAAGTAATTTATCAAATAGAGAATTAAAATTATTGAATATCACTTAGAAAAAATTCATAAGTATATTGTTTTTCAAAGGAAACAAATCAACTAAGTATTTTAATTTTCTACTTTAAAATACACAATACTTTTCACTCATTAGTTTATTATTTTTAGATTCATTATTAGTAAGCATGACATATTCAGTTTTCCTCACATTAATTTTTCTTCTCATCATCAGGGTAAGAATGTAAATATAATTCCAAACATACTTAAAGGACATGTCACATTCCATAGACTTGTATGTGATGACCAAGACTCTCAAAGTCCTTTCCTTTGTCTAAAATCCGGATCCTAAAGGGGTAGCATCTCAACATGAGACTGATCGGCACGAGCGATTGGTGAGACCGATCGGCACAACAGAATAGTGAGACCGACCGGCTGATCGGTGAGACCGACCGATCAGTGAGACCGATCGGTGTCACCCAGCCTTGTCGGGGTTTTTCCAGTGACGTGCGCTGTAACGCCCCGACCCCAGCTACCCAGAGTCGGTGCATTACTTCGTAACATTGGCATGATCACAAAAGATCAAGTCTCGAAAGACCGATTAGTTTAGTAGCCTTGGAAACACTAGATACATTCATAAATGTTACATTACATCATAAAGTGAAAAACTCATAACAAAGTCTTCATAGTCCACACTCATATCCTCTTCTGACTATCCCTACAGGTCATTCATAAAATACTTCTTCACATCCTAGAAAATATTAAAACATTGAAATGGGTGAGCTCAGATGCTCAGTAAGGATAACAATATTGCGAAAGCTTTCATAAATAAACATAAAAATTTAAGGCTATGTATAACTAAAACAAATGCCTTTTAAACATGAACATCAACATAATATGGCAAAAGTAAAATGAGATAATGCCATTTACTTCTTCACATGGATATTCTACTGGTCGAATAATCACATGAAATATCAATAACCACTTTCATAATGATGGAATGCATAATGCCAGACATTCTGAAACATTTTGTCAAGGACTCGGCCAAGACGTCTAAAATGATTAAGGCCTCGGCCAAAATCACAAATCAAATGGGGAAAGGGCCTCGGCCAATTCCACGTCTAGTTGTCTCATGAGACCTACCGATGCATCGAGGAGCTATAGCGGGCTCCACCCGTCACTTATTAAGTCTAATTCATTCCTCATATGAATAGGTTTAAACATATCATAAAACATAACATAATCGTATCACATAAAACATGCATAAAGGAAACATAAAATTTCCACATTTCAATCACAAGATATCAATACAGCACATTGATATAATAAAAACGCTTTCAAAACCATTTTCAATACCAAAATAAAATAAAGTTAAAACTTTGTATTTATTTTTCATTAAAAAAAATGATGGCTTGTAGAGGAAGCCGAAACTCAAATAATGGTCACGACAGCGGAGAAGTCATTGTCGCCGCATAAGTACGGAAATAAAAACATTCCCTTTTTTTCGTTTAGTAAAACGCTTCATATAAAAAAGATTCCTTTTGAATAAACGTAAAAGTCAAAGGGGTTTATACACCGTATAAAAGAAAGTTGTGTATAAAACCAAATATGCCTCAATGAAAGGAGATTGAGACGAAGTCCTTAAAAATATAATTTTTAAAATAAAATAGATCTATTATGTGTATTCACTATAGGTACACATAAAGAATAAAAAATAAGAAATAATAATATCATGACATAATTTGAAAGTAGGAGATTAACCCAAATAATGGAAGTTGGGTTAAGAAATTCCCTTACCTTGTGTCTTGTCCTGACTCGACCGTTCTTTAACCTCCTGAATAATAAACTAGAGTTAATTTCTATTTACTTAATAACCTTTTTTATGTTCATTATTCCTTTTATATCACTTATTACCATGTTATGAACATTATGTAATTATTTAAGTTAATAACGGTCGTTTTGTCGATCTTTGGTACTTGAGTCAACAATAAACTTCTTATAATTACAAGTTGTTTATGTGGTAGAATATCCATTATCTCCAGAATTATTTTCATGATTTATATGTCATATATATCATATATATCCAGTATATACATTCATTCGTAACATTTAGAGGTAAGAAATGAAATGCACCGTTCATGGAGACGGTAAACCGTACGTACGCATGAACGCTACTTTCATTTCTATTTCGTATTTAATGGAATGAAATCATAATTATATTAAGGTATAATATATTTCCAGTATAATATCATATATAATATCATTTACTCCATCCTTTATACATCCCACATATGGAATTAACGATTCACATCACTTTGAGGGGGGCGGTAGTCCGCACTTCCTAAAATGAAATTATCGCGTTTACCCATAATGGAAATCATAAAGTATGCCATAAATGAGAAATAAAGAAGCATAAGGAAAACATAAACATAATATATATATCATATATGAAAATAGTGTCATCAAAATGGACACCATTATAGGTGTTAAAAGAATTTGAACAATCATCGTTTCGTGAGGCAGTATTTCGCCACCCACAGAAACAGTATGTTCTTTAACAATTAGACGAAGGTGTGTGTAAGTTTAAACCAAATAATTATCATAACAACATCCTAGTATATTTTATATACTATTTTTATTACAAAAGAAAAGGAATGAAAAGATTTTAAGGGGTTTGAGAATCAAAATAAAACAAAACAACATTAGAGAAGACATTACCTAAAAAATCGGGTAACTCTTTTTTATTTGAGACAAAAGCTTCCTTGGGAAGAATTCTGCCCAAAGTGAGGCTTCTAGGAGTAAGTTAGGGATGTTGGGAGAGTATTTGGGCAGAGGTTGGCCGAGCCAAATTGCTTGAAAGTGTGAATAAGGTGGGAGTGGTGGGGGCCTTTTATAAGTGGAGAGGAGGGGCACTTTTGGAAAGTAATGAAATGTTATTCTATTATAAAATGCTTTTCGGATTCTAAAGGTCCCAAACTTGTATAATTTGAGGATAAGGTGATAAGGGTTCGAAATATCCTCATACAATATGCTTTGGACAAGTGTAAGCCTTGTATTTTACATTATCGTCTCATTTTATTTAAATCGTAAAATAATGAGGTCATCGCTGCATCATCATGATGTCATAAATAATTTAATTTATTTAATGTATGAAAATTATAAAAAAAATACTATGATGTAGGAAATCTTTTTAGATTTCCAATGACTATTTATAATAAAAAATATGACTTGTATAACCATATGTAAAAATTGTTTTAGTAAAACATTTCATGTTTGTGTCATTTTTTCCTTTAACATTAAATAAAAGGTATTTATGTCATTTTCCAACTAAAGTGGCTCCATGGGGTCCCCAAGTTGACCCATGGATTTTATTGGTCGGACATGGAACAAAAAATGAGGTTAGGACATGTGAGAAGCTCATCTCATATTATTAAAACATTATTTTTACCTTAAACTACACTAATTTCCTCTAACCGCGATTAAGAACTTAAAAGTTACTATTCACCAAAAAATTATTTTAATGTCATTGAACCACATTTTACTTCTTAATGACAACCATGTATGTAGGATTTTTGAAAATCAAATCATAGAAGTGGTAATATTTTATTTAAATGAAAAATCAGTTATTTAACTACCACTTAGTGGTTTCACTATTCATAAAAAATTGAAGTTTTTCAGAACAATGCCAAAATTTCACCCTAAGCTATAATTGATATTCCGAATTCCAAAATGATGTCTATTTTACGAAATTACAAACATATAATTTTCATTAATTAATTTTATAATTAATTCCCGCTGTCACAACAAATAGCGTGTTTTTAAGAAACAATTTATATCAAAAGATTGACAATTGTTTATGTCCAATTTCAAAGTGAAATTAATTCTAATGACCACCATTGGATAAAATGGTAAAAATATATTCTAATTATACCTTAAAACCACTCAATATTATAACTTATCACTATAAATTATTTTGATTAAAAAAGTTGTTTTAAGTATTTTTCACTATTCATAAAAATTTTGAAGTTCTCAGAAAATTACAAAAAATTCAACATAGGCTAATTTCAATATTAGGAATACAAAACTGAAGTCCATTTTGAAATATAAAATTTCTATAAAAAAAGTGGTTATTACTATTCATAACAGCTACATTGATTAGTTGTAGTGTGTTAGAACTCGATGTTGCGTACAATGCAAGCTATTACATTATTGAATGAGAAGCGTATCATGGAAGCTCGGGGTGTTACATGCGCAAATTTGGTTTTAAACCCTATTTTGACCCCTTTAAGCTTATTTTAATACCCGATAAGCCCATAAATGTTTTAATAAAATATTTAATGAATTAACCTGGTGTATGCATAAGTTTAAACCACCCAACCCCTTAATGACGTGTGGGTCCGCGTGGTCAACCCACGACCCCCCACTCCTTACACGGTTCGACATTGTTATCTCAACCGTCCCCGGCCTTTAAAAACCAAAAGGGTTCTCCACAGGTTTCTTTCCTCGATCACCCTGTGCTAGTAGTACCCTTCCTTTAGATGAGCAGCTTTTCGTTCAGGCGAACCGCATAGCTATCCGTAAAGTTTCGCTTCCGGCCTTAGCATCGATCGTTGATCAACAAGTAGGGAATTTCTTCTTTGTCTCTCCCTTTTGTGTATCATGTGGGGTGGGAATGCTGTCGTTTCTGTGGAGTTGGATTAACCAAACCTTAGTGAAGAATAAAGAACAGACTCTAAAGAACAAGGGGGGCTGTGATCTATGATGCTGATTATTTTATGATCTTCTTTTCTGAATTGTGCGGGCTTGCGACTACTGAAAATCATGGCCGTTGGTGGTCTTTCTCTGTGCACTAATGAACCCTTTCTTCTAGTGACGTTTAAATGGATTGTTTTGCGGTGGATAACCCTTACTGTGTAAAGGAATTTGGTTAATTACGTATATTGGGATAAATAAATTGGAAGCACCAGGATCAATCCTTTCTGTGATAACCCTAGTTAAAGTACAACGAATTTGAAAATCATGGAGTGTGTTAAATCTTATAAATCTGAAAATACTGACATGGACCTGCTTTGTGTTGGTGGTAGTGGTTTGTTTATATCCTTTCACGGGCCGATTGCTGGGTGATGTGGGTGGGGATGGGATCCTCTGTGTTATGCTTCTAGTGGTTGTGACTTTAAGGTCAGGTGGTTACCTTGATTGTATCACAAATTGGGGTGGGATCCTCCATTGTTGAGAAACCTTTTGGCTCCTGGATATTGGAAATGGTGCTGTAACTTAGGGTTTTCTTTGGTTGTTGTGGCTTTACAAGAGAACCAGGTGGGAATGATTAAAGTGAAGTTTGGCTGGATATTTTCCCCTTGGATTGTGCTTATGTGTTAGTTTCCCAGTAGTTACAGAAAACTCAGTTAATCTTTATTTCTGAACATGTAAACAAGGATGGGACAAATGGGTCATGGTTTGGTGTGAGTTGTAACTTGGATGTAGTATTGTTTGTGTTCTTTAGGCGGTCTGAATAAAAACCTAAACTTCGGGTGAGTGCTTGTTACCTATACATATACTTATAGTTTTTTGTTTCTTATTCTCACCCCACCCAAGTTGAGCACTTAGTGCCGAACACCCCCATTTCATGGGGGAGGGTGTTTTTCCCAACACTACTATTAGTGGCTGGTTATTAGCTCCTTTTCTATTCCCATTCACAGATTGCCCAAGTATATTTGGGGAGGCCGTGATGGCCTAAGGTCCATTATTATCCCAAGAACCTTCAGGCGGGGTAGTGTGGTGGTTATAGACTAGGTGTGTGCGGGCAGGTGGTTTCCCAAGTATCTTCGGGATGAGGCCCAAGTGTCTTCAGGCATGACAATAGATCTTCTATCCCAGGTGTCTTTGGGCATGGCGGTGGTTGTCGTGGCCTAGGTATTTGCAGGCATGGATACATGTGACAGTTGTGGGCCAGGTGTTTGTGGGCGTGGTTTGGCAGTGGGACTACGTGGGGATGTGGCCTAGGTGTTTGTAGGCGTGGTTACGTGTGACAGTTGTGGCCCAGGTGTTTGTGGGTGGGGTCTGGCAGTGGGACTGCGTGAGGATGTGGCCCAGGTGTGTGCGGGTGGGGTGAGGTAGTGGGACTGCAGTGAGAATGGCGGGATTGGTTCGATGCGTAGGATGTCCTCAATAACCAGTGGGAAAGTGGCTTGGGGTACCCAAACATCGATGTGTTATTACTATACATTACTTCACTTGAATTATTTGGGGAGTGTGCCTTGTGAGGCCTGGGTGGATAGTTTACCTTGTTAGGTGTTTGGTTTAACCTTTTCCTCATGGGACTTTAGTAGGTTCCCCCACTTGTGCAGGAGAGTCCTTTGTTTTTCCCTACTGAGTAAACTTGTTTTCTCACCCTACGTATATAAAACTGCTTTCAGGCTTCCAGGAGGACTTCAGGGATCGCACGGGACCATACTAGCTTAGAGCTTTGGGGCAGTTGTAGTAGCTGTTTTTATTTCTAGGTACTTTACCCTTGTAGTCACTTTGTACTTTGTGGTATTTACTATTGTATCATGCATTGGGAATGGTTCTTGGATTTACTTTTACTTTACGCTTTTGGTGTTTTTGGGATTACCATCTTATCTCCCGATCCTATTAAAAGAAAAAGGGTAATGCCTTCCATTTAGTGTGTGATTCTATACCCTTGGTTCTATTCACCACTCCAGGACATATTGAAGGCGGGTTTCGGGGGTCATTATCTCTCCTTCAACATAACGAAGGAAGGGTATGGCAATCTGCTGACCCTTCCCTCCTTTTGGTGAAGGCGGGTCATGATAGAATGGTATCAGAGGAGAGAGGTTGAGAGATAGAATGGAGTATGGACTTAGGAACAGTGAGTATTGCATGGGATGGTAGGGAAACAGTGTTGGGTGACCTTGGTGCGTGAATTAGGCCAGGGAAGACCGGCTAGAACATGGGATTTTAGGGCCCCCCGTGATCCGATGCAAGGACTCTGGACCTACCGAACGAGCAAGTGAGGCCACACTGATTGCAGGGTAGAGACCCTAGGAAAGGTACATGCATCATAATGACTTGTGTTCTCGTGTTTCTGGGGTGTCTTGGTAATTAAAAAAAATAAAAATTTTAAGAAGTTTTAAGAACAATATTCTGCACTACTTGGGATTAGGCATTCATTGTTTACCATGAAGCTATGGCACCTGGAAGGTGACCACGTTTGGTGCGGGAGATCGAGGACCCAGAGACTACCTTGGCTGATCGGCAGAGAGATGATCGAGAGGAGGAGGATGACCAGTGGTAGAAGACACTTCGGGCCTTCCAGCGACAGACCCTCGAGAAGTATGAGGGCATCACCTCTGATATGAAAATGGAGGGCTGGCTAGAGGAGCTGGTGATAGCCTTCGTCTTGATCCGGGCTCCGATCGAGTACTGGGTTCCTCTGGCCGTCAGCCAGATGCAGGGAGAGGCACGTCAGTGGTGGACGCTTTACCTGGGGGAGAGGAGAGAGGCTGAGGTGGCATGGGCTGATTTCGAGAGGGAGTTCCGGGCGGAATTCCTCTCTTCGACGATGAAGGCGGAAAAGAGACAAAATCTACTCTCCCTCCAGCAGGGGAGTATGTATGTGAGGGAGCTAGGAATCATGTTCAAGGACCTCTTACATTTTACTCCGAACCTCTTTCCTAATGAGGAGTCTTGGGCAAGACGTTTGGAGGAGGTTCGCTGACCCTCTCTCCAGTATGCTGTTACCCCCTTTACCCTGCCGACATACATGGAGGTCCGGAAGAAGGCCGAAGTGGTGGAGAGGATGAATGCTCTAGGAGGTGTGTCACGAGAGGGGATACAGCTGGGATCATCTAAGGGGAAGGCCATCAGTACCAGGCCACCAGCGTCAGGACCCTCTAGGTTCCAACCAGTAGGGAGCAGGCCGTAGCAGTTTCAGTTTCGATCCCCTAATCCTCGCCCTTTTCCCTCAGGCCCGGGACTGTGGTGCTTCATCTGTGGGAGCCATGGACATCTCCAGAGTCAGTTCTCGGACCGGGTACAATACGGCGATGGCGGACATCCCTAGCACCTGCCCCAGCAGCAGCTTCCAGCCAGGCCTTTCCAGCAGCATCAAGGATAGAGAGCTCCCGCTCCTCTGTGTGCATACATAAGAGGAGGAGGTCGACCTCAGGGTGCTCCTTAGGGACCTTGACCGGGTCATGGTCAGGGAGGTGGCCGACAGCCAAGGGGCAGAGGAGATGGGCGTGGACAGCTACACGCCGTGGAGGTAGCAGTTCCGGCGGGGCTGAAGGTCATTTGAGGTACGATCAGTTTGTTTAGCACCCTTTCTTATGCCTTGTTCGATACCGGAGCTTCGCACTCCTTTGTTGCACCCAGTCTAGCCCATCCCTTGGGTTCTAGATGCTAAGAGACTTCCAGTGCCCTTGGTGCTGAGCACACCAGTCGGAGGTCAGACCGACTTGTTATATGTTTGTCGAGGATGGAAACTGATGATAGGGCCACATCAGTTGGTCATGGATCTTCTTATGGCACAGATACATCCATACGTTGTCATCTTAGGCATAGACTGGCTATTATCTATGTGTGTCTTCATCGACTGCTTCCGAGGAATGGTTGTGTTCTCAGACTTGGGTGGCTTGCGTGTTACTTTCACCGGCGAACGGAGCAATCAGAAGGGCAGCAGGCGAGAGGAACCCCTCCTCTCTTTGTTAGCCGATTTGTTAGTGGAGCCAGTAGATGCTGAGATGGTGGGGGTGCCGGAGATCACCCGTGAGTTTATGGACGTCTTCCCTGAGGAGGTGACGACTCTACCCCCTCTACTGGATATCTATTTTGGGATATACCTACAACTCGGCGCTCGTCCGATCTCGATGGCTCTTTACCGGATGGCACCTTCAGAGATATGGGAGTTGCGGATTCAGATTGACGATCTGATGAAGAGGGTTTATGTTCGACCATCTGCGTCACCGTGGGGTTCTCCAGTCTTGTTCAAAAAGAAGGTTGATGGTGGTCTCAGGTTGTGCATATACTATAGGAGGTTGAAACTGGTGACAATCAAGAATCGCTACCCTCTTCTGAGGATAGATGATCTTTTCGACCAGCTGAAAGGGGAAGGATGGTTCTCGAAGATCGACCTACGGTATGGGAATCACCATTTGAGGGTAAAAGAGGGTGACATATCGAAGACAGTGTTCAGGTGAAGATATGGACACTTTGAGTTCGTATTCATGCCTTTCGGTGTTACGAATGTCCCGGCTGTGTTCATGGGGCTTATGAACTCCATCTTCCAGGAGTACCTGGATCAGTTCGTAGTAATGTTCATCGACGACGTCCTGATCTATTCGAGATCAGAGGAGGACCACACGGAACACCTGAGGATGGTTTTCGATGTCCTCCGACAGCACCATCTCTATGGGAAGTTGTCGAAATGCAAGTTCTGGATGCGAGAAGTGCACTTCCTCAGGAACATGGTGTCCGAGTAGGGGGTAGCGGTGGACCCATCAAAGGTTGAGGCAGTTGTTTCTTGGGCAGCACCCAAGAATGTGGCAGAGGTCCGTAGTTTCCTCGGGCTGGCGGGTTACTATTGGAGGTTCGTACCCAACTTCTCCCGAGTTGCAACCCCTTTGACAACCTTGACCAAGAAGGATCAGGTTTTCATGTGGAGTGAGCAGTGCAAGGCAGCCTTCAGCTATCTGAAGGAGATGTTGGTTAGTGCCCCAGTTCTGAGGCTACCAGAAGAAGGGGAAATGTACAAAGTGTTATGTGATGCTTCAGGACAGGGCCTGGGATGTGTGTTGATGCAACGAAAAGGGGTGATCTCTTATGGGTCTAGGCAGTTATTCCCTCATGAGCGTAATTATTCCACCCACGACCTGGAGCTTGCAGCGGTCGTTTTTGCCCTGAAGTTATGGCGGAACTACCTCATCGGTGAACGCTTTGTGGTCTTCACAGATCAAAAAATATTGAGGTATATCTTCTCCCAACGAGACCTAAACTTGTGGAAGCGAAGGTTGATGGGGTTCCTCCAGGATTACGACTTCATGGTTTCCTACACTTCAGGGATGGGGAATGTAGTGGCAGATTCCTTGAGCACGAGGACGCAGAGGGATACAGTCCTAGAATCGACAGACGCCTGGAAGGCGATGGAGGAGTTGGCTGCCTTACACCAGGAAGAGAGGATGGATAGTGGTAGAGGTTGCCTATATCAGATGATAGTGAAGTCTTCTTTGTTGCATCAAGTAGAGGAGTCTCAGTGGGGAGACCCAGAGTGCGAAGTGATGCGTGACCATGTTAACCAGAGGAATGCTCCAGAAGGGTGGATGGAGGATGGTCAGAACCGGATGATTTTTTAGGAAAAGCTGTTTTTTCCAGAGGCAATGCACGGCCAGGTTCTCAGTGAGTTCAAAAACTCACCCCTAGGGGTACACCCAGGAGTTTCCAAGTTTTACCAGGGCCTGAAGAGACAGTTTTGGTGGCCCTGAGGTGGTGCAGAGCACGACAGAGAAGGTTCAGCTCATACGGGAAAGGATGAAGGCGGCCTAGGACCGACAAAAGTCATATGCAAATACCAGGAGGAAGCCCTTGGAGTTTGAGGTTGGAGACCAGATGTTCTTGAAGGTCTCCTCTCGGCGTGGACAACAGAGGTTCGGTAAAGGGAGTAAGCTTTCTCCTAGGTTCATCGGACCCTTTGAAGTGTTGCGGCGGGTCGACGAAGTGGCATATCAGCTAGCGCTACCACCACCGCTACTGAGGATACAAGATGTATTTCATATGTCCCAGCTTCATCGTTACCTGCACGACGATTCTAATGTCGATGATTGGGGAGAGCTAGAAATCGAGGATTATGTGACTTTTGTGGAAAGACCAGTGATGATTGAGGATCGTGAGGAGAAGGTGCTTCATGGGTGAACCATCCCCTTGGTTCATGTGTTATGGAGACATGGTGGGATTGAGGAGAGTACGTGGGAGAGGGAATCATAGATGCATGCCCAGTACCTAGAGTTGTTTTGATTTTTGTGCTGTTCTCTTTACACTTGTGATGGATCATTCTACCTTGTTGTCTATGGAATACTGGTTTTCTTTCCTCTAAATGTGTGTGAAAAGTCTTGGCTATGGAGAGGGGAGGATCAGACTCCTAATCAAGAGGAATTAAGGTGGATGCGATTAAACCCGTGCGGGAGAGTCAGTGCCGCCCAAAGCGGATAGTATCTTGACATGGGGGAAAGAGACTCCCCAACCCACATGGCTGGGTAGTTTGACATGGTATCTTTCTTGGTTCTTGACAGAGAGGTGTTCTTAGTTAAACGATGAGGTTCACTCCTGAGAGGTATCTTTTGAGGTGGCCGTTCGGACCCGCTCTTTCCTTCTGGGTTGTTTAAATTCTTGAGGGTGAGAATAGTTTGAGAGGTATCTGATGTGATGACCCAGACTCTCAGGTTCCTTTCCTTTTCCAAAAATCAGGATCCTAAAGGGGTAGCATCTCGGAGTGAGACCGATCGGTGGGACCGATCAGCGAGACCGTTCGACGAGACTGATCAGTGAGACCGATCGGCGCCACCGATTGGTGAGACCGACCGGCCGATCGGTGAGACCGACCGATCAGTGAGACTGATCTGTTTCACCCATCCTTGTCTGGGGTTTCTAGTGACGTGCGCAAATTGGGTTTTAAACCCTATTTTGACCCCTTGAAGCTTGTTTTAATTCCTGGTAACACCCATAAATGTTTTAATTAAATATTTAATGAATTAACCTGGGGTATGCGTAAGTTTAAACCGCCCGACCCCTTAATGAAGTGTGGGGCCGTGTGGTTGACCAACGAACCCCCGCTCCTTACACAGTTCGAATTTGTTATCTCAACCATCCCAGGCCCTTAAAAACCAAAAGGGTTCTCCCCAGGTTTCTTTTCTCGATCACCCTGTGCTAGTAGTACACTTCCTTCACACGAGCAGCTTTTCGTTTAGGCGAACCGTATCGCTATCCATAATGTTCCATGCCCGGCCTTAGCATCGATTGTTGGTCAACAAGTAGGGAATTTCTCCTTCGTCTCTCTCTTTTATGTATCATGCGGGGTGGGCATGCTGTTGTTTCTATGGAATTGGATTAACCAAACCTTAATGAAGATAAATAACAGACTCTAAAGAACAAGGTGGGGCTGTGATCAATGATGCAGATTGTTTTATGATCTTTTTTTTCTGAATTGTGCAGGCTTACGCCTACCGAAAATCATGGTCATTAGTGGTATTTCTCTATGCACTAACGAACCCTTGCCTCTGGTGACATTTAAATGGATTGTTTTGCGGTGGATAACCCTTACTATGTAAAGGAATTTGGTTAATTACGTATATTCGTCTAAATAAATTGGAAGCACCAGGATCAATTCTTTCTATGATAACCACGGTTAAAGAACAACAAATTTGAAAATCATGGAGTGTGTTAAAACTTATAAATTTGAAAATACCGGCATGGCCCTACTTTGTGTTGGTGGTAGTGGTTTGGTTATATCCTTTCACGTGCCGATTGCTGGGTGATGTGGGTGGGGATGGGATCCCCTGTGTTATGATTTCAGTGGTTGTGACTTTAAGGTCAGGTGGTTACCTTGATTGTATCATGAATTGGGGTGGGATCCTCCATTTTTGAGAAACCTTTTGGCTCCTGGATATTGAATATGGGGCTGTAACTTAGGGTTTTATTTGGTTGTTGTGGCTTTAAAAGAGAACCGGGTGGGAATGCTTAAAGTGACGTTTGGATGGATCTTTTCCCCTTGGACTATTCTTATGTGTTAGTTGCCCAGTAGTTGCAGAAAAATCAGTTAATCTTTATTACTGAACATGTCATCCAGGATGGGACAAATGGGTCTTGGTTTGGTGTGAGTTATGACTTGGACGTAGTACTGTTTGTGTTGTTTATTTGGGCTGAGAAATACCTAAACTTCGGGTGAGTGCTTGTTACCTACACATATACTTGTATTTTTGTGTTTCTTATTTGCGCCCCACCCAAGTTGAGCACTTAGTGCCAAACACCCCCATTTCATGGGGGAGGGTGTTTTTCCCAACACTACTATTAGTGGCTGGTTATTAGCTCCTTTTCTACTCCCTTTCCTGGATAGCCCAAGTATTTTCGGGCAGGCTGTGATGGCCTGAGGTCCATTATTAGCCCAAGAACCTTCGGGCAGGGTAGTGTGGTGGTTATGGCCCAGGTGTGTGCGGGCAGGTGGTTTCCCAAGTATCTTCGGGATGAGGCCCAGGTGTTTTCGGGCATGACAGTAGATCTTCTAGCCCAAGTGTCTTCGGGTGTGGAGGTGGTTGTTGTGGACTAGGTGTTTACAGGCATGGTTACGTGTGACAGTTGTGGCCCAAGTGTTTGTGGGTGGGGTTTTGTAGTGGGAATGCATGATGATGTGGCCTAGGTGTTTGCAGGCGTGGTTACGTGTGACAGTTGTGGACTAGGTGTTTTTTAGGTGGGGTTTGGCAGTGGGACTGCATGAGGATGTGGCCCAAGTGTGTGCAGGCGGGGTGAGGCAGTGGGACTGTAGTGAGAATGGCAGGATTGGTTCGATGCGTAGGATGTCTTCAATAACTAGTGGGAAAGTGGCGCAAGGTACCCAAACATCGATGTGCTATTACTATACAATACTTGACTTGTGTTATTTGGGGAGTGTTCCTTGGTGAGGCTTGGGTGGATAGTTTACCTTGTTAGGTGTTTGGATTACCCTTTTCCTCATAAGACTTTAGTAAGTTCCCCCAATTGTGCACGAGGGTCCTTGGTTTTTCCCTACTGAGTATACTTGTATGCTCACCCTACGTATATAAAACTTCTTTTAGGCTTCAGGAGGAATTCGGGGATAACGTGAGACCATAATAGCTCAGACCTTTGGGGCCGTTGCAGTTGCTGTTTTTCTTTCTTTGTACTTTACCCTTGTAGTCACTTTGTACTTTGTGGTATTTACTATTGTAACATGCATTGGGAATGTTTCCTGGCTTTACTTTTACTTTCCTATTTTGGTGTTGTTGGGATTACCATCTTATCTCCTGATCCTATTAAAAGAAAAAGGGTAATGTATTCCATTTAGTGCGTGATTATATACCCTTGGTTCTAGTCGCCACTCCGGGACCTATTGAAGGCGGGTTTTGGGGGTCATTATCTCTCCTTCAACTTAATGATGGAAGGGCTTGGAAATATGCTGACCCTTCCCTCCTTTTGGTGAAGGCGGGTCGTGACATTGTAAGGCATCTAGAATTTCCACCAACATTGTTTTCTCAATGAAATATATCCCTATCGACCATGGAATGTATCTCCCCCACACATACTCTTATAAATATCATGAAATATAATTAAAGAAGGTAGGAATGGATAAAATAGTCTTGTAACTTGGTTCATTTTAAAGAATGGATATTTATGGATTCTATGAGGTTAAAAATGATTAATGAAAGGTGGGTACAAGTATAGAGGGTTACATAAAAGATGTTTAAATCATATTAAATTTTATTATATTCAGTCATATATTTTATATGATTCCTAGCATGATCTATAAGAGAACATTCTCGTGTCTCACAAGAAATATACTACATATACAAGGAGAAATATTTGTTTAGAAAATATGTCAGCTATGAGACCAATTGTGTGGAAAACTAATCAAGGAAATGAATTTTAATAATTAATTCAATAAAAAAAACATCAAAATCCAAGTAATATAAAAATCCCAGAAGAATATCATTTTAAAAAATAAATATGTTCCTATAAAACAAGATTTTTTGAACCCAAATCCACATGCCTCTATCTAAAAATTATACCTCCAATTATTCTCATTCAAATTTATTATAAAATTCATTTAACAAATAATTTATGGTAAATATTATAATGAGTTTATCATTCTTACTTTTGTTGATTAAATAAAGAATCAAATACAAGTATAATGTTGGTAGTTTAATCTGTAGAACAATTAATTTTGGTGAGTATAATAGAAAAATTGAACCACTTAATCACATTGAATTGATTATTTGAAGTTGTCAGAATAGGTTCTTCTTGAACCAAATTCATGGCATGAACGGGTTTCATGATTTTTGTTTCATTTAATTTATGAAAAAATGTGGTTTATATTTTATATTGGTCCTACAACTTCTTCTTATGCTTCCTCCTACTCACAGCCTTCTATGGTCTTAATGGTCCTGCAAATTAAAAATGAATTGGTGAAAGCACAATATAAAATCCATGAAATTTGAACAATTTGGGGTCAGTGCATACACCTAAAAATAAATAAATAAAAATCATATAAACCCGGGTTTCCTCATGGAAGCTCTTTAGTTTAACATCATTAACTATACATTACCTCCTTCAGTATCAGCTCAAGCGATGGATTACTAGAATGATTTTACATGATTAGGTCTATAAATAGTCTTAATTTTATTTGTATATATAGTTTGAACCCCATCCATCCTCTATAAATAATTTCATTCTTCCTAATAAAATAAATTTCTTGATTTATATCATCCCAATATACTATTTATTCCTCAAGCATGAAAAATAAATGGATGGTCATGTACCATCCACACTTGTTGGGATTTTTCAAACTTGGTGGAGTTGGTCTCCATATCAATGTCTCTGTTTTGACTCTTATGTTTCTACTTCTTCTTCACAGTTCATTTAATTTTGAGTCTCCTCTTACAAAATAGTAACTACCTTTTTTAAATCTTCAATATCATCAAGATTTTAAACCTCAAGTATTTTTTCATCTCCAAACTCTTTTTCTTCTCTCACATCATTTTTATTTATTTCCCAGTGGATATTGAAACTTACTTTCTCATAGGCATCCATCATATATATTTATTTATTTTTCACATCAATTAGTGTGTGCTAAATAGATAAAAATAGACTTCCTAGAATAATAGGTATTTTGTCCTCTTTCATATCCAACACCAATAAGTCAAAGGGGAAATATAATTTGTTTATTTTAATCAAAATAAGTCTGATGAACCATAGAGGGTACTTAAATTTTGACTGTGTAATTGAATTTCAACTATTATGGGCTTAAATATTTCAAATCCCATGCTCTTGTATGTATTGTATGACATGATGTTGGCACTTCCATATAAAACACATAAAGAATTTTTAAATTTATTTGCTTCGATAACTATTTGAATAAAAAAATTAACTAGATCTTGTTTCTTCATAGGTAGGTCCTTTAGTACCACTACTAATAACTCCCATGCGAGATGAATAGTACTGATCTCCTCCCAATTATTCTTTTTGTCCAATAATTATTTCATTATTTTTTCAAATGTCGACATGTTTTCAAGATCATTTTCAAAGAGGATTTTATTATAAAATTTTATAATGTGCTACAGAATTTAATTTTTTTATGTCATTTGTAATTTAACATGTTGCTATGGAAATGATATTCTTGTATTGAATTGTGGTGGTTCTTATTCATATTCTTCATCTTCAGCTAGTTTTTCTTCACTCTTTTTAAGAAATTCATTTTCATCATGTTGTCTTGTGCTTTATTTCTTTATTCAATCTTGTCTTCGGTGATTTTTCCAATTTATAAATAAATGTATTTGAAATATACCCCTTAATGTACTAAGGGGAATCCTATCTGTAATCCTTTTGGTCTCTATTTGAGTTTTTCTGTGATTTTCCCTACTTTATGCTCCAGATTTCACAATGTGACCTTCTGGATCGCTTAGTCTTCCATTATTTATTGGATGAAAACTCTTGTATGGGTTATGGATATTTCCAATATCTCATACAATGTATGGGATTGATACATTAGTGTGTTCCCTTGGGGTGATTATTACTAGTATCCTTGTGCTCTTTGTTGGCACCCTTTCCCTAGTTGTTGTGTCTACGAAACCTAAATTCCAATTTTTCTATTATATGCAACATAATTTGCATCCCTTATATACATACTATGGTGGTTTTATATAGAAATCATTTCATGCATTTATCTTGATCGGAATTAAATTTGTGTTGACATCTTGTCATTATTATTATGTATCATGAGGAGGCCTTTTTGTTGCGTCCCTTCACCTTGCCACTAGAAGCTGTTGGTCACCATTTCATCTAGTATGTTGTTTCTTTCCTCGGGAGATTTCTTCATTAGTGACCCATTGACAACATCATCTAAAATTAAACTATTTCCCTATGAAAGACCATTGTGGATAGTTTATATTAATAATTATAGGTATATACCATGATGAGGGTATTTATGTGTCATATCCCTATAATGTTATCAAGTAGAGTAAAAATATTCTTATTCAAATTGAAAAAAATTATGAATGTTTTCGTATATGTCCACATAATTTTACGGAGAAAACCAGTGGGAGGGAAATATAATTTCCAAATCATCCCATGTGGTGATGTATTAATGTGGAAAACTCTAAATATAGTCACAGTTTAGATCACATAATGAAAATTAGAAGTTGAGAAACATTAATTTGTCACTTGATACATTCTGGAATTAGAAGGAATCTAAGAGATCAAGAAATATTCCCAGGTGCATGTTCTGATCTTCATGTGTTAGTCTGATATATTACATGCTATTTGAGATCATCTAAATGATTAAATGTTTGATCTTGAAGTGATTCTATACAATCCGATGCACAAGGATGCTCGGTTGAAATCACGTGCTTGGTTGTTTCCCATAATCTTTGAGCATACGAAGACCTTGAATGCTTTGTATAAATCCTCTAGTAAATTTATTGATCTCTATTCCCTCCATGGTTATAGTGAATTTTCTCTTTAGGCTTATTTGAGAATCAGATTTGAACTCAATGAAATCTTTTCATTTTTTCATAGTGTTGTTGTTATGCATTAATTATTTAAATCTAAAAACTATTGCACCAAATACCACACATAAAATAGATGAAATAAAATAAAATAATTAAAAATTTAAAAACATAAAAAATAAAATGAAACCATCCCTAGAAATGGTGTCAGTTTTGACAATTCCATGGGGCATTATTATTTCCCTATAAGGATAATCAAAATTCAAAATTTATAAATTCTCAAACAATTGAAAAAATAATAATTAAAAATGTTTTATACAGTACCTTCGAGGTAAAACCCATGACATTGTGATATTAGTTTTTTAGGTTTTGAAAATTTATTTAATTAATTATTTTGAAGTATATAAGAACACATGATTAATCTTTGGAAATAGTTTTGAGAAAGTGAGATAAGAATGCAAAGAGTGGTATATTGGGTTTTTGAAATTAGATTTGAAGGCATGCTATTTTTTGTATCTTTTAGAGATTATGTTAAACTAGATATATAAATAAAGATAATTTTTGAGAGTTGGTGTTAGAGTAGGGATGAGTTAGATTCAATAGTCATGAAATCCCCTCCTTGAAATGCAAATTCCTCATTTTCCTATGTTTTGGTAATTTAGGGCGTCGATGAATCAGGTTTTTCTTGATACCAATTTTTAAATATGATTACCCAATATTAGATAATGGTCATGCCTCAATTATGGTAATTATTTTTAAAATTTAAAATTTATTTTATATACAAATATCAGTGGTCATGAATAAAGGAAAAGACAAAGATTGGAACTTTATTCAAAATTGTAGCAACCCAAATACATGAATGAAAATAATGAAATCCAATGGTACCTTCCAACATTGACAACATTCTACTAGAATAAAGTGATATTTACACACTCATCCTAGGGATGTGGGATTAAAGAGGAATGGAGTACCAGAAATAAATCACAATAGAAATGTGGAGAGAAAGGCTGGTGAGAAACTGTACAACATTTCTTCTCACCCCAAGATTGGGTCTATGAAATCTATTCTCTAGAATCAGTGAATAATCCCTCTATTTATATAAATAAATTGGTATAGTGTTGGATTTATTTCATAAAAAATAGTTTACTTTATGGGTCTCATTCCAATCCTTGGTTTTGAGAGGTGACATGGGGCCTTATTTCATTTTTTGACCAAAATCACATCAAAATCTCTATTTATTGGGAAAATTCTAAAACTCTCACACCCTATACTAGATTAAATCCCTCAACTAGGTTCATGTCATGATGTTGGTTCATTTATTGAACTAGTTTCATGTCCTAGAATTTTTTACATCATAAACTATTTATAGACCTTAATGTGGTTACCAGCCCTAAACTAGTTATAAGCCCTAAACTAGTTACATTCCATGAATTGGTTACAAGCCCCATATTTATAATTTTTATCACTTGAAGCTTTGTTTCACCTCAGTTCGTTAGTTTTGGAACTTATAAGCATTCCATATGAATCCAACTTCATGGGAGGCCATTTTTAAGTGCAAATCATGGTAACATTTGTTCATTTTTCTCATTTTCCATAAATTATTGTATCCTCCCAATCATGAACAATTCTATTAAATAAACATGCAATAATTAATAATTTATATTTATAAAGTGATGCATTATATATCTAAAATATGTTCATTAAATGGATGTATCACATGAGAAATAATATCCCAACATGGATCCAGGAGATATGAATTTAAACTATACAACTTTACCCCTTGAGGTAATTTGTATTAGTATTGGGTTTCTTATCATTTTTGTGATTTTTCTTTGACCAGGTTCCATAAAAACCATCTTTTATTTGTTCCAATATCTATGTCTATCAAACAAGAAGCACCCCATGTTCTAAGCTAGATTTCCTAAACTCTAAAGCATTATGAACCATGCAGATCCTCCCCAAATCATGTATGATCTTTTTGACATGTAATTTTTAGGTTCAAAACACCATAAATCATGATTCATGTTATCTATATATTGAGTGGATGGTAGTGTATCTACAAGATACACAAACCTCATGCATTTATTTCACCTACACACTCTATGTCTCTAGAGTTCTAATTCCCCAATCAAAGTTTCATTTCTAAACAAAATCACCTATAGTGATGTAAAATTCCTCTAAAGGACTGTCTCTAATTTAGGTATCACACCCAGAGGAATATTAATAGTAATATGACGGGACTCATGTTTTGAATATATGGGCATTATTTATCCACATATATTTTCCCCATTATTGACTATATGAAAGTGAGATAACTACAAAAAACTAACTGTATAGCAGAAATTTAAATCGTTTATATATGGTACTGTAACAGTTTCAATTAACCGATGCTAAAATAAGTGTTGGAAATAAAAATGCAAGGATTACTTCCATTTAGTAGAGGTTTTTGGAAAGGGTCATAGAAGATGTATTTCCCGGGGATTTTCTTTGTTTTAGCTTTAGTTTTAGTTTGAAAAAATAACAGGGATCTAGTGGCGGTTAAAAAAACCGCTATAGTCTAGAATTTTTTACAGATAAAACCACAACTAATATAGATAAAACTGCCGGAACGTAAAATTTTGTTATATTTAGCGGTGGTTTTAACCACTTCCCCTAAAAAAACAGCATAGTATAGAGGGGATTTAAATAGTTATGAAAAAATATATATATCTAGCGGTGGTTTAAACCATCGCTATATCAAGAATTAAAAAAATAGGATGCCGGTTCGATAGCCCCAGAACCTGCAGCCAAAACAATAAAATAGTGACATTTATAATTTTACCAGATGATCAAATATATCATCAATGTACAAGGAACACAACATGTTAAAACTAAATAATTAATGTATGTTTATTCACACCAAAACATAAATAATCGACACATTGACCAAGGAAAACAACACTTGGTAAGAAATAAAACATCTCTCAATACATTGAAAGAATCAAACAAAGAAAAAAATATTAAAAGAATAAACCTATATGTAAAAGAGATACAAGAAACTAAAAATCATATATTATCTTATAGAATTTTCAATCTGCATATCCATTTGAAAGAAAACATATAGATACAAGGTTATAAGATACATACATAGGGCACCCGTTGTCTTGATCCCATATAAAATATAACAAAAAGATAAAAAAAACCACATTGGGTGTATTGATACATGATAAAAAACACTCCACTAATCATTTCCAATGATGAACTCTACTCATTACCCTTTACATATCCATCTCTACTTCCTACTTCCAGCCCCTGTAAGACAATTATAATGAAAATTAAACAATTTTTTATATTTATATTTAAACATAAAATCAATAAATGTTTGTGAACTAAATGAATTTGAAGTTCTGTGATTTACCTTCTCACCACCATTCATCACTTTCAATCCCTATTTGTCTGCAAAAGACCTCATATGGTTATAGTCCCATACCCATCCATGCACTCGACTAGGATTCTCCTTCCCATAGACTTTACCCACTGGGTCATCCTGGGAGACTGAGTAGGGTTGCATGGGATTGACATCCCAATGTTCTTTAATTTATATATATATATATACAATATCATTCATATTAGAAGCAATATATATTAACATAGTGCCAACTGATAATAAGTTATTATAATGAAAAATGAATTCACACGCCAATATCTTTGGAAATCTCATTAAAAAAACTCTCATGATATTTTTTTATGAACATTCAACCACACTTCAATTCTGGATGATTGGTGGCCTAAACTTGGTGACTGAATTAAAAAAATATAAACAAAAAATTCAATATATTAAATAGACAATATTGTATAATTAATATTTAAATTAATGAAAATATTATTAGATTCGATCAGATTCTAGAAAACTATTTGACCCTACATTGTGATTTTAAAGCTTCCTCAGAATTATAGTCATTTAATTAAAAATAATTATGTTCAGAACATATATTTGAAAAAATTCTTGAAGACAAAAAAAATAAATAATAAAAGATTCATAGTACTAGAAAACATAATATACATAAAAATGATAATGAATGACTGGCCAAATTACACAAGTGGTTGATAAATTAAAGTATAACTACACATTTAATAATTTTCTTCTTCAATCATATCAGTTTCTTGCTCCATCATTACTTAATATTCTTCATCCACTATTACAAGAATAACATTTTCAATATCATGATGGAAAAATAAGTACTATTCTTTCTATTTATGGGACTCAATATCATAGGTAAATCTTCTACTTCATCACCCATATCATACAAGTCTCCTTATTTTACGTGAGCAACTACACTCCACCCTTCATCCACGACATCATTCACATAATATACCATTTTTCTTTAGATGATAAGATATACTAATCACATAGTTCATGGTCACCAACATCCATCAAGTGATATTAGTTCATAGAAGTAAATTGCAAGGAATCTCTTTTAACCCCACTGATAATATCCAACCAATTGCATTTGAATAAAACAACCAAACAATATTCGTGATAGTTTAATTCATTAATATCAGTCAATTTTTCATAGTATTCCACTTCATAAAATGTAAATATTCCACTATTCTATGTTTCCAAACCCTCTTCTTGATCAGGCGTATGGAATCTAATTCCATTCATGTTGTAATCATCAAACTTTCAAGTTTGTTTTAGAGGTCCTCAAGTAAAAAACTTCAAATATTTTAACTCTATCCGAGTATTGGTATTCATGATCTAAAAAAATTAATATACATTATTAGATTTTAAAAATATATGTATCAACCTAATATCTTTATTGATTGTAATATTTATGATCTTACATGTCGTGAAAAAATTCTACAATCACTTTATGAACAAATTTTGTTATATCTTTCTCATTTCATGTTCTTCATCTCATTCATATCTTGTTTTCTAACCTCAAATCTTAAATAAATATATCTGAAACTTCACTATTAATCAGTACATATCTATGTTCCTGTAATAATTCCATTTTTTACTGTAGCATTTGAGCTCCTACCATCTGATTAGACAATAGAAGGAAAGATTTTTGGTTTCCCATGTACTTCAGATTGAGTCAATATGTATTCAACATGTCCAAGTTGATTGATTCTTATATCAATATCATCCAATTTTCTGGAACAAAAGTTAATATACTCATCTTACAAATATAATTCAAGAAATAGAGTCTTCATGTTGAGCTTTATTTTTCATGTATGATTTCAAATTCCCAAGATATCTGTGAAATAGAATATAAAAATCAGAATTATGTATTTAATGATGAGCCAATAATTGTTTACCGAAATGAAAAACATAAAAATAAATTACCTTTCAATTGGATACATCCATCAATAATGTATGTGGCCTACTAATTTAGCTTACCCAACCAAATGAAATGTTAAATGCACCATGAAAGTAAAAAATAATGGAAGAAATATCATCTCTATTTCATAAAGTTTCAATAAAAATATATCCTGAAGGATATCAAGATGAAATGGATGTAGTGTTTTCTCATAAATTTGTCTGAAAAATGTGTAGAGTTGGTGTAAAACAGTAGTAACCTTATCAAGTAATAATGTACAGAATGCCAATGGAAGTAACTGCTATAAACAAAATATGTGAATCGTGGGTTTTCAATCCATGTAACCTACGATTCCTTAAGTCAACACACCTTGAGATGTTACTTTAATACCCAAAAGATTTCTTTACATGTTTTAAAATTTTAAGGAATGTATCTTGATAATTAATTTTCATAGAAAAAATTTCCGGAGAATACATTACATTATCAATCGGTCAGAGATCACACTTTATGTTCATTGTTTGTAAGTCTTTCCATGAATTGAGGTGATCCTTTGACTTTACATCCCCATTAATCAATGTGAAGATAAAATTTTCACAAACATCCTTCACAATATGCATCACATCATGATAATTTTGTAACAAATTAAATTCCCAATACAGAAGTTTGAAGAATATACTTTTTTCATCCTTTTTTGTGTTCCGATAGCACTTGACGTTGCACTTCGAACCCATTTCCCACTATCATTCATGAGATTCACCTTCCCCAATTTTGTTTCAACATTCCCAAGTTGTGTCAATATTTCAAAACCTCTTAACAACTTTGGAGGTGTTATAAGCTCAACTAAATCATTGAATTTTGACTTGTTCATTCAAAATCTATGTGATGCATAATGAAATCTTAGATGACATAAGAAGCACCATTTTCCAGTCTGAGGTAGCCCTCAGGATCAAAATCAAAGTTACAAATTGGATAATGCAAACCCATTTAAGTGTTCCAACCAGATAAATTCCCAAGTATAAAGAAGTCACTAAAGGTCCACATTATAGTATCTTGCAATTTGAACATTGTTCTAGAAGATGCATCATATTATTTAAACACTATTTCTCTATAACTCCTATAATTATTCTATTAAAGATAACAAGTATACATCAATATCATTTCCAAGAATTGTTTTCTAGGAATAATCATCAAAATGGTAAAATATGTTTGTTTCATACACATCTATGGAGGTAGATTGTAAGGGACCAAAACAACTGGCCAAATGCTATAAATGGTACTCAAAGTCCAAAATGTGTTGAATACATCGACAACCAATCTCAATAGAATATTACTAGGATTAGAAGAGAAATATTGATATAATGAATCAAATGTATTATGTGATTATTTATCTCTTGGATGTTTCATTAACTCATCATTGTTATTATCTATAGAATGTCACTTGATGTGTACAGTGGTTTTTGATGACATGAAAAATCTTTCCAATCAAGGATTTAAAGGAAAGTAACACAAAAAATTGTAGTTGTGTTCATTTTATTATTCTTCATGGTATTATATTGATTCAGACTTCCAACATCACCCATAGATTTCCATCTAGAGGAAAAAAAATTCTTGTAATATTATCTAGTTGAATCCTCTCCACAATAAATCATACAACCATGAGGACACACCTGATTTTTTGGGTAATTCAATCCAAGATTGTTAACAAGTTTTTTCATATCATAAAATGACTTAGGGATATTTTCTACAACATATGAATCAGACAAAAATTCTAATATCATGGACATCATCTTATTTTTAATTCCACAGAGTCATTTGATATGGTACAACTTCAGAAGAAAATAAATTTTTGAATATTTCAAACATCCATTATAAAACTCTATATTTCCATTGTCAACTAAACCATGAAATACATATATCCACTCATTGAAGTTTTCTCTTATATTATACTCCACATAATAAAGATGAGGATCCAATGATATGTTATAATCTTTATCTGGTAGTCCTATAGTCTCAAAGACATCACCGGTCACATTTTTATTTTTATCACCCTGAATTGGTTGTTCTAGTATGTTTTGATGTTGATGTTGGTGCCTTTCAATACCGAATGCATCATTTATAAGGTTTCACATTTCATTTTCCATTGTAGATGAATTTAGGAGATCATTATATGGATTTAAATTAGTGCCCAACCTTTATATAACATTCGATTCCCAGTGCCAAATCCAACACAAATAATGAGAAAGGAATTGCTTAAATATAAAGTATTCATAAACTTCATCTATCTTCAACTTTATTCTAAATTTACCTTTAAAACATGGACTACTTATTCTCCCATTAAAATATCATTGGAAATTGAAAAATCTAAAAACTACTCTAAACCCTTAGCATACTGAGGTGTGTTCCATGGTATTGTGATCCAGCTTTTATCCATATATATCACAATGTGCCAAAAAATTATGAAAAAATTTAAAACAAAAAACTATTACAAAATAGTAAAATAGATTCACATATACTAGTTGAAAAAATATGAATATGTTAAATAAAAATACACTCTATTTTAAATATATGTATAAAAATATGAGAAATAATAATTACCGTCATGTTTGAAAAATAATAAATCTATTTGGACTATTAGAATATGTTGATGAAGAAAGTAGTATAGAGTAGCGAACTTCAACCATTCTTTAATTGATACAGAATAAGGAAATATAGGGAAACTAAATGCATCAACAAAACATTATAATGAATCCGTGAAGTTCTAAACATATTTCTTATTCTTTATCCACTTGTTTCCTTAGCTTATATTTATAGAAAAACACAAATCGATAACATTATTTAGAAATATATTGAATCTTCTACACATGGGTGTTTCCTAATTCTTTATCCGATAATTAAAACCTGAAAGTTATGAATTAAAATAGAAACTAGAACTGTTTAAAGTATTATGCTCAAATTCAAAAATACTCAATTTATTTCAGTATTGGTATCTTTTTCTAGTGATAGAGTATTTCAACCATTCAAACAGATGAGATACACTACCACATAAATATAATAGAAAATTTTTATACCTATATAGACCATGTAAGGGTAAAATAATTTTTCAATAGGTTTCATAAGGGTACCTCATAATTTTTTTAATTTGTATAAAGGTAACCTTTAAAATATATAGCTCGCATAAGGATAAGATGCATTTTACACATGTTGTATATAGGTTAATTAAAATTCTATCTAAGGGTAAGAACAAATTATAATAATTGCATAAGGGTAACTAGTAAAGTTGTGTAATATTAATATTTTACTTAAAATGGTCATTTAAAGGAAAATAGAAAAGTTGTATAAAGGTAATAAAAAGTTACATAAGGTTAATAATAATTTTTTAAAGCACACGTAAAGAAAAAAAATAAAGTAAATACACTATTTAAACATTGCTAGTTCTCTACACAAAGGAAACTTACATTTTTTTCATGCTGCTTAAGGGTATCTTAGCACTTTCGTAGAGGTAAGAAACACTTGTGTAAAGGTAAGAAACACTTTTTTAATTATAAGATCAGTTTCATAAAGGTAAGAATATAATTGATTCCAATACTAGAAATTACATACATGTTTCTCCTATGATAAAATCAAATTAAAATTTCCAACTAATTTTTTTACCACGTGATTGATATACAAGATTACTTGCACCATCCATCACTTGTTTACTCTCTCAACATCATTATTTCCATGAGTTATATCAAGCATAATCATCCCATTGTCTTCAGTGCAGTCCTAGTTTCACATTCTAGGATTAAGAAGTGTAATCCGGAGGATATATTTTATGGGGAGATCGGCAATCAGAGTAGTGTTGATAATTTTAAACTCCTTTTGTGGGGAGAATCTTTGTTGGATTCTATAACTATGGGAATAGGGAAAAATTATCTAAGAATATACCTTTTATCTCTATAATTTTCACCAATGTCGATAGACAAGGAATCTGAAGTGAATCTATGATAAGGCTTTGAGGTCATTGTCTTTTGAGTCAGGAACTTGACATCAACAACATTTGCAAACCCTACTAGAATATGTGAACTAGGTGAATCATGAGCCTATTGGGTGTTATGTAGTGGTGGTTGGTAGGGAATATGTGGCTGATATGGATTTATCTGATGGTGTACAGGTACCTTCCACAATTTGAGGTAAGTCCCTTATATATTCAAATCTATTTTTTTCTTTTTTTAACAAAAGATAACCCCATTCATTCATATATTTTAAAGTGGTTAGTGGGTTCGATTTAATAGTTATATTCCTAACAAATCTTATGTCTATCGATACAACTCAAGGATTGAAAGTGGATCACATTCATATCTTTCCAAACAGTATGATGGTTGTTTATTTCTTTGATCTTGTTTAGGGATTCACAATTCTAGAGATGATGTATTTTGACATGAAACTTGGTATAGAATAGTTGACCAATTTCTATTCACATGTCGATAATAAGAAAGGAAGTATGGATCATTTCCACTACATTACTTTATTAAGAATTATCCAAGGTATTCGAATGAAACTATAATAATGTAAGTATATAAGTTATCCATTTGAAGAAATATTGAATAAAAAATTAAAAAAGGACTTAATTAGAAACTTGATTGAGATCAAATCAGTTTCATACATTCATATTCTCTCTATTATAATAATTTCTTTATTATAAAAATTATATATTATATTCCAAAAATTAATGAAAAAAATGAATATTTTGAATAAATATTAGGTTAAAAAATAATACAAAAACTAAATACACATGTTTTGGTCTTGGAAAAAGTTTATTAAAGAAGAAAATTGTTCTACACTATATGAAAAATCCTATCATTTAAAAAAAAATTATTATCGGGGAATCCATTTATAATATCATAATGAAACAATCCAATATCACATATCTAAAGAACAAATCCAATAATTTAATCTAAATGATTATTTCAATTTTAATGTAATCAAAACATGCTTTTATTTATCCAAATAAACCATAAGAGAAGGAATATGATATAATTGATGCATACTAGTAGTGACCCAAACAAATTATAACACATGGAATAAGAAACCACTAATATATACGAGTAACATGACAATAAAGTTACATGTCTTGGATTATGTTAGAAGAAATAAATTATAAAAAAATATATGTTCATCATCTAAATAAAGTTTCAGTGTTTTAAAACATTATTTTGGGAAAAAACTATTTTGAAATATAGGTAGCATTCAAGGAAAAATGTTTTTACACATTGAACCCTTTCAATATAATAAGTGTTCCATTTATACAAAATATGTTTACTTCTTAAGACATACCAAATGAAACAAGTATGAGTAAAAATTTATAAATGTGATTGAATTATAAAAAATAATAAAAACATCAAAAGTATATGTTTTCAACATAGAATATCTTATATAAATAAATTGTCGTTCATGAACTATCCCACAACTAAACACTTTTATAAATAAAGTGAAAAATGTTTTTATTCAATTTAATGTTTGGGTTTAAGAAAATCTTACAAAAAAAATTTCCAAAATAAATACTACTAGTGTTTATCAATTTTTTTTGTTCAAAAACCAATTTTACACTAAACCCTTTTTCAAAGTAAATAGAACTAATATAAATATTGTTACTGCTTTTTTTATTAAAAGCAGAATTCATGATTACATAATTTATTAATGATGGAATACCATAAATGAAACATCTTAATTACCTTTCCTAACCTAAAACCAAAATAGAAAATATGCTTTATACTTTATCCAAGTAACAACATAACATAACAAATCAACTCCTTTATTTATAAAACATAACCTTTTAGAAATTTGTTTAATAAGCCTGATCATATAATCATAAACATGAGTAACTTATTTCTATATTAATATAGCATAAAAAAATTAAATTTTTTTCAATTATTTCAAGAATGTATCCATGTCATTATTTACTTATCAATAAAGTAAAATCCTACATGGAAATATTTTATGTTATTTAGTAAGAAATAGATAAAATAATTTCTCATGGTTAATAATAATTACATAGTTTTACAATGAGAAAATTAATAAATTATTTAGGTTAGGATAACACAATCTTCCATAAAAATTAAAAATCTCATGATAACACTTCAATGGGTATAACAGAAAATATATAATAAAAAAATAGTGAAAAAAGAATTTAGCTTGATTAATGGGTATATTATTTTTTGATGATCCATGAGTTTAGAAGACACAATAGAGGAAAAAAAAGTCTCAAAATTTGCAGCGAGATGTGGTGAGGGGAGGAGAGTCTCAGGACTAGTGGCAAGGAATCGCTAGGGGCGGCAAGGTGCAGTGATGGGAATCGATGCTTAGGACCAACGGTGAGGTGTTGCGAGGGTAGGGCTACGGGGGGTCATGGGGGTAGAGAGAGTGTGGGGTTAGGGGGAGGATAAGTGTTAGGTTTTTGAAAAACATTAATGATTTAGTGGTAGTTTTTAAAAAACTATCGCTATATTATATAAAAAAATTCACAGGGGTTTAATAAACTGCCGCTAAAAACTGATTTTGTTGTACTGGATCCATATTTAAAATTAATAAAATGATCATCCACAACCTCCTTGTTTCTCCCCTTTTATTTATAATTATGAAAGGAATAATTTACCTTTATCCACTCTCGTTTTCTCAAGAAGAGTCTTAACAACCTTGGTGTTACCCTTTCATACCATCTGATATATTTTAATGGTTAAATCTCTCTAAGGAAGCCAGAACAACTGGGGTCCCTATCTTCATGAGTTCTATTATTTGTTATGCATCATTTTAACCCTAAACTATTAATCCTATCAGAAGTGTCATGAGACATGAGTGACCCTCCAATCATCTTTTTTTTCACACCATGCATGAATCATATGACTAAAATCCATTTTTTTTGAATTTTCTAAAAGGAAACATTGTGTCTTAGTGGGAACCTAACATGAAAGATATCCAAAACAACATCACCAATTAAAAAAAATCAAAAATTGTAATCCTGAAAAAAATAATTTAAGGTGAAATGATGCTCTCCATACACCGTCAATCCTCGAGCCATAGAATTCGAGCCACCTCTATTAGAAACATCGAATCCAGATCGCCTGCGATGCCATCAAACCCATCATAACTCACCATCATATTATCTCATCCCCATCACTAGCACATTGGTGGACGCAACCCACAACAATAAAAAGCTATAAAAATCACAATAAACTCTTCCAAGCCAAAACAAACCATCACAAAGACCATCTATGTCTTTGTAGATGTTATCATTGTTCTTCTTTCCCCCGGTGAAAAATCAAAACGATAAGATTACATAGAGGAATCTAAAACCTTCACCATTAATTTGAGGTAAAAATTTGAAAAAAACTGGAAAAATCCATCCTCATTGCCGATATCGCCACTGGAAGTCAACCACATTGAAGAGAAGGAGAACCAAAACTCCATTGATGTGGGTGCAACAACTTCAAAACGAACAGAAATATGAAAACAGAACCTCCTTTGGAAATAACACCATATGAGACAAACAACATTAAAAAAACACATAATGCATTAATCATCACCAACATGAGCAGCATCAGAGCAGTCATCATATAGGACAAAAACTAAAACTAAAATCTGAGAAAACCAATGTCGTCTAAGAGAAAGCACTGAGATCGCCGCGATCCCCCCTCCAACACCATCCCAAGAGGTCCCGAAACCCTCATCGAGCCCAACCAAGATGGATTCGAGCTTGATGGGTTGGATAATAAGGTAATAGGAGAGGATAAAAACTGGATTCTATCACCATCGCCGACGCAAACCACCTGAACCACTAGTACATAGACCTATAAAAAATAGTCCATCAAATTTTATAATAATTTAATAAATTATTGTTGAATATAATAAATGGTCAAACAATTAATATGGTATGTTATTAATAAATGGTATATCAATAATTTTTGTAAGTTATCATGAATACGATAATTTATTATACATGTATTTAATCCATTAAATTTAGTTAGAATAATTTATTTATTACATTAATGGAAATCCATATCCATTAATACTCCTTGTCGATGGAGTAAATTGTGGTGGGTTATTGATGGTAGAACCCCCTATAAATATAATACCCATTAACTTGAATGATTAAGGAAACATACACCATCTACATCCCCATGCAGAGTGTAGAAGGCATTCGGGTTTTAACTTGATCGTTTCCTGTTTTGCAACAGTTAGAGGTAAGTGGCATGTTTCATTTATGAAAGAAATTTTTCCGATCATAGAATTATAAATTCCTTAAAATTTCTAACATTTGGTATCAGAGGGATTTATACCTCTTTCTTGTAAAATTACTTCTTACACTCTTTTTTGTCAAAAACTCTATTATATTTTAAAATTTGGAAATGATAGATTTCCTTGTCTCCCATCATCTACTTCATTTCTTCATTTTTGATTATTAAATATGTTTTACACATCCTTAATTCCATAGTCATTATTTTTTGGAAATTTTATTAAAATTGGGCTTTCCACAACATTCTTAATTAAATAAAATTTAGATATTCAGTAAAATCGAATTAAAATGTACATGCACTTGTTACAATTGCAGTAATAAAAGATATTTATATATCGTTATTTTCATTAGATGAAATATTAAATTTAATTTTCATAATTTGTCTACATGTATTATTAATATTAAAAAAATTAATATTTGGTCATACGGTTCATTGAATTATCAAATTATAATTCAATAATTTATGAATTAAACTATCAATTGATAATTCTGTGATTTTTGTAAATTTTATTAAAAATTGGATTTTTCCACAGCATTCCTGATTTAAATAAAAATTACATATTAATTAAATCGCATTAAATATTAAATGAAAAATATAATTAATTTTATTCAAAAAGAATTTTCATTATATTTTTAGATGAAATATTAAATTTAATTTTCATAATTTTCGCACAGGTGTTATTAAAATTAAAATTTTAATATTTTGTCATATGGTTTGTTGAATTATCAAATTATAATTCTATTAATGAAATAAATTATTACTTTATAAATCTTGATTAATTTTATTAATCTATTTAATTAAAATTTCTCCCATAGGAAATTTTATATTTTTTTAGACTCGTGATGACCTAATTTACTATATAAAATATGTAATTCGGACCAACAAACATGTATTCAATTTGCAGTTATGCTGTTAGGATTTTCTGATATTCACTATGGAATTCTCGAATTAAAGGGTAAAAATTATAATATTTTGAAGGAGATGATTCTTTTTCATATGGGTTGGATGGATATTGAGTATGGTATTCAATAATACAAACCACACGTAGTTAATAATGATGGCACACTAGATGATATGTCACTTTATGAACATTGGGAGAAGTCAAACCATTTTAGTACGATTTTCATAAAAACTAAACTATGCTCTAACATTTGTGATTCAGTCAATGGGAATAATAATGTTCGTAACTTTATAAAAGATATTTATGACCTTTTCATCTCTACATATAATGCATTATAAAGTACATTAATCATGAATTTCTCAACTATGAGACTAACCACCATAAATGGTGTGCGCGAGCACATCATGCCGGTGAGGGATATTTTTGCTCAACTTAAGAATTCTAAGGTCGATATATCTAAGCCTTTTCTAGTGAATAATATTTTCAACAATCTTCCATATCAATATGGACAATTTCAAATATCTTATAAAATAATTAAAGATAAAATGTCAATTAAAGAATTAATGACTATGTGTGTTCAAGATGAGGAAAGGCTTGTGGTGGAAATGGGAAAAACCAATATACTGACAATGCACCAGAAACATAAGGGTCATAAATTTCAAACCAATAAAAATAGGAAATAGTAATTTATCCCTCAACCAAATATTAATATGGAAGCTATTTATTTTTTCTGAAATAAAAAGGACACGTAAAGAAAAGTTGACCTAAATTTCATAAATGGATTGAAAAGAAAGGTATTTCAATATCATTTGTTTGTTATGAATCAAATATTATTGATAAAATTTATAACACTTTGTGGATTGAGTCTAGTTCTATAATCCATATTGTGAATACCTTGTAGGGTTTGAAAAACTTAATGAAACCATAGGACAATGAGCTTGGCGTGTATTCAGTAAACAAGATGTGCTCACATGTGGAATCCATGGGGACATGCAATTTAGTGTTATCCATAGGGTTTAAATTGCTCTTGGAAATGAAATTTTATATTCCAGGTGTCTCTAGAAAATTGATTTGAGTTTCAAAACTTGTACCATTGGGTTTTACATTCTGTTTTTGTGAAACTAATTTTTCCTGGAAATATGGAAATGACGTCATTGGATGTGGTACATTAAAGGATGGTCTTTTCTCCATTGATTTAAACAGTAAACTTGATAATGATAACATGCATGTTCATTCTGGAATTAAAATAATTATTATAGATGAAAAATATTTTATGTTATTCCATTGGAGAATAGGTCATATCTCAACATAAAGGATTAAAAGGTTAGTTAAAAATGTGGTACCTAGTACTCTTGATTTCACTGATTTTGAAACCTATGTGGATTGCATTCAGGGAAGGAAAAACAATAAATCCATGAAAGGTGAAAATAGAAGTTCATCCTTATTAGAAATCATACATAAAGACATATGTAGCTCAGATATGGATTTAAAAATCCCTAAATTCTTCATTTCATTCATTTACAACTATTTACAATATATGTATCTATATTTTCTTCACAATAAAAATGAAGCATTTGACACCATTAAAAATTTTAAGGCGGAACTAGAGAAACAATGTGGTAAAAAAATTAAGATCATGAGGTCAGATCAAGGTAGGGAATAATATGCGAGATACCCTGAGGATGGACAATTTCCTGGCCCATTTGCAAGGTTTATTCAAGAAAAGTGAATATTAACAGAATACACTATGCCAGGTTCATGAGACCAAAATGGTGTAGTTAAAAGAAGAAACCGATCATTAATGGAAATGGTACGAATTATTCTTAGTAACTCTAAGCTACCTAAATTCTTGTGGATGGATTCACCTAAAGCGGCATCATACATTTGGAATCAAGTTCAAATAAAAGGAAGTTTTGAAAAAACATTTTGAAATTTTAAGGGTTGGAAACTGAGTTTTCCGCATATACGCATTTGGGGATGTCATTCAGAAGTGAATATTTATAATCCACATGAACATTAGTGGGATCCATGGACCATTAGTGGCTAATTCATTGGATATTTTTAAAGGCCTAAATAATATTGTTTTTATTTTCCATCATTAAACACAAGAATTTTGGAATAAAGAAATGAAAAATTCCTTGAAAATGACCCGATTAGTGGGATTGATTTTAGCAAACAATTAAGGATGAAAAAAATTTAGAAGAAAAACCCTCTAACTCAGGTGATAGATTGATAATTATTTACAAAAAACCTCATTTTTGAACAAATATCACTCCACAAATGGTTGATGATCATCCTTTGGATAAAATATCTCAAGAATCATAAACCCTTGAAAATCAATTGAACCAAAAATTCCACAAGAAAATAGTGGTGTAACATTGATAATATCTACAAGGATGAGAAATCCATAAATTTATAGTGATTATATAGTGTATCTACAAGAATTTTACTACAATATTGGAGTTGAAAATGTTCTCGAAACATATTCACATGCATTGAGTTGTGATGAGTCAAATATGTGGTATGGTGACATGATGGAGAAGTTTAATTAGATGAAGAGTAGTGATGTTTGGGACCTTGTTGATTTCACTTTTGGTGTACAACCTATTGTATGTAAATGTGTTTTTAAAACCAAGAAACATTCATTTGGAAATGTTGAAAGATACAAGTCCAAACTAGTTGCTGAAGGGTTCACTCAAAAGTAAGGGATTGATTATACATGAATTATTTATCTAGTTTCCAAAATGGATTTCTCACCTATCATATTAGAATTATTTTCTCATTTTTATTTTGAATAACAATAAATGGATGGGAAAACTGCTTTTTTGATTGGTAATCTAGATGAAGAGGTTTACAAGATACAACCTGAAGGATTCTTCTCTAGTAATGGTGATAATTTGGTGTGTAATCTCAAATGGTCTATATATGGTTTAAAACAAGAATCACAACAATGGTTTTTACTATTTCATTATGTAATTACGCCATTTGTTTTCGAAGAAAACATTATGGATCAATGCATATAACAGATGTTTAGTGGGAGTAAAATATGTTTTCTAGTTTTATATGTACATGAAATTTTACTTGGCACTAATGATATGGGTTTTCTGTATGAGGTTAACTAGTTTCTCTCCAAAAGTTTTGACATTAAAGATATGGGTGATGTATCATATGTCATTGTCTTAAAGATTCATTGGGATATGTTGAGATGAATTCTAGTCTTGTCTCAAGAAACCTATATTAATAATTTCTGAGGTAGATTTCGTTTGAAAGACTATGCACCAAGTATAACACCCATTGTTAAGGGTGATAAATTCAGTATGAAGAAAATCCCTTCAAATGATTTTCAACATGAACAAATTAAATCCATCCCATTTTCGTCTTCTATTGGTATTTTATTGTATTCTCAGGTCTACACAAGGTCTTACATTGCATTTATAGTGGGAATGTTGGGGCGATATCAAAGTGATCCGAGAATAGACCACTTGAAGGCCATGAAGAATGTATTGAGATACCTCAAAGGAAATAAATAATAAATGATTATATATAAACAAACTCACAATTTGGAAGCCATCACATACTCAAATGTAGACTTTGCTGGTTGTGTTGATTCAAACAAATCAACTTTAGGATATTCCTTTATGATGGATGGAGGAGCTGTGTCATAGAGAAGTGTCAAATAGACGATAATAGTGACTTATACTATGGAAGTTGAGTTCGTTTCATGTTTTTATACAACTTCCCATGGGGTATGGCTAAAGAGTTTCACTTCGGGCCTTAAAGTTATGGATTCTATTTCAAGGCCATTTATTATATATTGTGACAGTTCAGTTGCTGTTTTTTTTGGCCAAGAATAAAAAATGTCGGTGTTGAATTAAGAACATCGACATAAAATAGCCATAAGGGAACATGTTCAAGATAAATTGGTGGCCATTAATCACATCATCACCAAATTGATGATTGCAGATCCTTTGACTAAAGGCATGCCTCCATTTATATTCAAGGATCATGCAATATGTGTGGGATTAACATTGTATATTTGTTTAATTTTATTTGGAGCTCTTTATTTTTATGTATTTCTCTCTTCAATTTATGTGTACCCATAAAATATTTGTGAATTTTTTTGGGATATAGAATAAACCATACGGTTAAGGTTTGTTCATATGGGGAATAAACCATGTGGTTAGGGTTTATTCATTCAGTTATCTAAGGGTATATGGTATATTATGGTACGTGGAAGGGAATACTCGTTATCTAGAGGAATAACAACATGATCCATATATCATGTTTCCTTTTTAAAGAGATATATTGAATTCATTCAATTTAACTGGTTTGTACCAAGTGATAGAATGTAATAAATGGTCCATAAAATTAATTAATAATGTAATTAATTATTGTAGAATATATCAAAAGGTCCAAAAATTGATATGGTATGTTATTAATAAATGGTCCATCAACCTATGGATTGAAAGTGACTCGACAACCATCATTCAAGCAATTTGGAATGGTGTAACTCATTTATCTCGGTCGATTACTACTCGTTTTATGGAATGAAACCGTTCGCTCACCGATGTGAAATACATCACGAAAAATGTTTATCAGGCAGAAAACATGGTTAAAGATGGCTTGGAGCACTAGGGAGTTAATCCAGACATTACCTGGTGTGAGGACCTCCTAGCTGCTCTAATTCCCTTTCTTGAAAAAAATTGTAAGATGATCCCGTACTTTAGACTTTTGTAAACTTTGTCTTATTAAAATTTATGCTTTGGTCTTATTGGCCAAGGAATCACCTTTCAAAAAAATATGGTATGTTATCATAAATACAATAATTTATTATACATGTATTTAATGTATTAAATTCAGTTTGAATAATTTATTTGTTACATTGATGGAAATAAATCTCCATTAATACTTCTTGTTGACGGAGTAAATTGTGGTGGGTTCTTGATAGCATAACCCCCTATAAATATAATCACACTATACTCAGTGGATTAAGGAAACATACACCATCTATATCCCCCTGCCGAGTGTAGAAGGTATTCAGGTTTTAATTCGATCATTTCCTTGTTTACAATGGATAGAGGTAAGTAACATGTTTTGTTTATTAAAGAAATTTTTCTGATACTAAATTATACAGTCTTTAAGATTTATAACAATACCTATCATGGAGGTCTAATGGGTAGGGTAAGGCAGAAAGCGGGGAGTTGAATGGCATATATTATCCTACCAAAAAGCTTCATCAGAAAAGAAGGGAAGAGAGAACATAGAAAAGAACAGAAACAAAAGAAAGATGGGAAGATCCCTTGAAGGAGAATCATGACGAAGGATAGAAAGGGAAATAAGATGTGAAATATGGAAAGAGAGGGTGTAAGTAGACGTGCCACCAATCCATGATGACAGGTTTCAGGAGAAAAACCTAGGTGGAGTGGAGGAAAAAACAGGGAGAGCTAGGAGAGAAGTGGGCCATCTCTCCGACTCATATGGGTTTAGGGTTTTTAGTACAGTTTCCTCATTAGTTTGATTTATATTCCTTCATTCCCACCTTAACCATATAATGTTAAACTTTGTGATTATCATCATTTCTATATGATGTAAAAATTTATATTGTCTTTCCTATCACATGAACGAAAACTATTTGATACCTTAGTTCTCATATGAGAGGAAATCCTCTCTGGGGCATTGATATACTTTCATGCCACCCCCTAGAACTAGGTGTGTCCTGATTACATCCTTTTGAGATATGAATTTGTATCCTAACACCTTATCATATACCTATCCACAAATTCCTAGTCTGTTTTATCCTACAGACCATGATTCTCGATAGTTTCCAGTCTAGCCCCCAACCTTTCCCAATTTTAGGATGATTTTCCTTCCACTATGTATGATTTAGATCTACATGAAAGTTGTTTTTGAGTAGGGTTTTTATGATGAGACTCTGCCTCAATCCATGTTGGTATGGCTTCACCTCTCCTTCAGATCACCCAAGCATTTCGGTTCACTTAATTTGTTTACGATCTAAATATACAGAGAGAGATACAAGTAATATAATATTGAAATTAATCTATGTTCACTTATATTTTTGGGTTATTCACCTTCAAATTTGATCTTCTAATTAATGTAAGTTATTTTTTTTGATGACATTTTTTAAAGTAGACTACCTCAATCCCCTTGGTCCAATATGCACAAAAATAAATGGAAAATCCCCTTGTTCCAACTTTAAATAAAGTAAAATGGACACCCCATGGACCATGATTTGTAACCTTAAACCATTTGTCTGATTTATCTCAAATTTACAAGAATATAAACTAAGAATCCTCAGAGATCATCAGTATCCTTTCTATATATTGATTGAATCCCATTATGATGTGTTTAAACCAGGTTCCATATTCATTTACTCAACTGGAAATAATTCCTTATATATTTTTGGTTCACCCTATTGATATGTTTCATGCATGATGATGAAATTCGTAGAGTTCTTGAACTCTGCTTGAGCATATTTATCCTTAATCAACACAATTTGTGTCTCTTGATTTTGATTTGAATCCAATTTTATGTCCAAACATACTCCCATGTAGTGATAGAAGAGAATTTTAAAGGTCCACCTCCCATAAAAGGTGCACAACCTAGAGTAACCAGTCTCATCATATTTGAATCATCTCCCCACAGTGATGGAACAATTATTTAATGGTTAACCTCCTACCCTAGGTATACTTTCCGATGGAGACCACATCAGTAGTATGGTGGTGGAACCCATGTTTTGAATGTGTTCAAAAATTATCCTCTGCCTATCTACCTTCTTCACCCATAGATTGAGGCAACTAGATTCATAATTTACCTCACTTTATATTACATTTTCTCATGTGGAATCCTGACACCATTGGTGGTGCACCCTTACTCATCCTTCATTTTATCAAGGAAATCGAACCCTTGGAATCACACAAAACCAATTCCAAATACTAATGAGTTTATAATGTTGATAAAAACTATATTTTGATTCTTACACATCAACCACTATACAATACTCTTATTTAATTGAATGTTATTCTATTTTTTCTTATTTCTCAAATCCTGTGAGACTCATATGATATTAGAGGCTTTAGTTGGCCATTTAATTAATTAGGTCATGATTAAGTGAACCTAAAGATATTTATTTTTAGGGATTGCCTCATAAATTGATCCTCCTCACCCTACTTGTACTCCTCATACCCCATTATGAGTGGGAGTATTGTTGAAACTGAAAAATCCACTTAGGGTGTGTTGAAACTGATAAACTCATTTTTATGATCATCTTGAAATTTTCTGGACTTTAAAAAACTATATATGTTGGAACCTAATATGTTGTGGAAAATTTTATTTAGAAGGATTTTATTTGACTACACATGGATCCCAAAACTAAATTATAGATAAGACGTTATGAACATTCAAAGATTCACTTCAATGAGGAAGAAATTGTGAAGAAAAGGTATAGATTCTGCTGTAATTTAGAGATTCAAGAACTCGACTTCGAAAAATTATAAAATTACCCAATTACATAATCATGGTACACTTAAATTGGTTATTCTGGAGTGAAGTAAAGAATATTTAACAACTCAATGTTGCATGAAAGTATAATTGGAGTAATTTACACGAACATAGTTCCAAGAAAGTCAAATACTTTCCAGAAAACCATCTCCATGCCTATAAGTAAATCATCACCCCCATTTTTTGGGACAAAATACAGAACTATAATTACAAAGTTCTCTACCATGTAACTAGAGTTCTACAATTAGTGAAACCTTACTAACACTTTTGGATAGGTGATAATGTCTTTTAAATTCCCTAATGAATGCGATTAAATTCATTGGAAAGATTTTGAATATTTTTCATAGAAATCCTTTCCATAAAGAAAACTATTTTCACAAGTTGGAATTTCCATGAAATTTTATGAATAATCAAGTGTTGTGTGAAACAGTACTACATAAACTTACACTCTTAGTAAATTCCTCACATAAGTAAAATTTTATTATATCTCCAATGTTACCTGAAATGAGGTTATAAAAAATAAAACTTGTAGTAACTTTCTCATGAAAGTCAAATTACCATGGAAAAACAATGTTTCATGAAACAATGTTATTCAAATTCACAATCATAGTAAATTCCTCATGAAAGTCATTTTTTCACACAATAATGAAGATACATGGAAAAATGGTATCTCGATTTGTGCACATAGGAAATTCCTCATGTAAGTAAAATTTTAATACAACTTTATTTTTGTAATGATATGGTCCATAACCCCATTTATTTCCATGTTTCACCCCATTTAAAAAAACATTGATGGAAAATGGGTGCCATATCCACCCAATCTAGTTACATTCAATCTTATTCCAAGAGAAAAATCAGAATTAGGGACCCTTAATCTAGAAATCCCACACATAAGTCCCACACACGTCTTTTCTACTCCTTAGTAGAACCTTTGGTAAAAATAATGTATAAAAACATTATGTACCTTGTCGTCATCCCTTTTTCAACACATAGGGACCTCAACTGATGACATTAATCTAAATCATACCCTGTGTAATGAACATATGATTCCTGAGGTGAAAACCCTAAATTCCCTGTGTGACGAGTATGATAAAACTTATGTGATGATTATAAGACACATTATCTGAAAAACATGAGACTACCCAAACCTCACTGAGAAATTCAATGTGCAAACCCCACACATATTCTTCCTTCTACCTAGTAGGACTCAAAGAACAAAATAGGTTCATAATCCTCAATGATGATCTTTAATTTACAATAAGAACCTATGATTCCCTTAATAATTCCCACATTAAATTTTTTGTTACTCAATAGCACTTCCATAAACATTAATGTGCAGTACCCATTCAATCCTTTATTTTCACCCCTTTTCTACAAAAATTTACTTACTACCTAATACTAAAAATTATGGACCACAACCTCTTATTCGGTGTAAGACCAAACTATACCCTCTCCTACCAAGTTACCAACAGACAAGATGAGTCGGTTGGGTAGAAAAATATTTGCATACGTTCTAGTCATGCTCTACTAACACTCGAGCATTACCTGGGTCTTTTATCAGCTATATTATCCAGCCATAAAATCACTAATGGAAACTACTATAGTCCATGGATTAATTCATAAAAATTTAGGATTCTTAACCCACAAGACGCACTTAATTCCTCATTATTTAACATTCCAAAACATGAGCTTTCTCAGTGTAATATGTTAAACTCAAAATTACCCTATGAAATATATATAACATTCAATGTGTGACAAGCTTAGGATTACCCATGTTATGAGAATGTAATGCCTCATATGAATATAATGATAAGACCTCCATATTAAATGAAGTCTAAATAATATTACCAACATCATAACTTACTATCAATCCTTCTGAGACAAAAAATATTCAACCCAAGATGTTAAAATACAATTTACCCTATGTTATTGACATAGGATACCATATGTGATGAGCTTGAGATTACCTATGTGATGAGAATGGCATGCCTCATGTGAGTATCATGAGATGAACGCCATATTCTGAGCATCCCAAGGTGTAATCCCCACACCATCTCTTACTGTCTGTCCTTCCACAAAACAAACATCCTTAGTGCATGGGGTTAAATATTATCTTACCTTATGTGATGAATATTGGATTCCCTATATGACGAGTTTCGGATTCTCCTTGTGATGTTAAATAAATTCCTCATGTGATATCCATGATATGAAACCCATATATTGGTAATCCCAATTTTTAATCCCCACAACATTATTTATTGTCTGTTATTTTGTGAACACACATTATTATTGCAAGATGTTAAAATTCATAGTGTGTTGCTACCACAAGAACCTAAACTATGCACTTTATGTACACATGATTTTATCCTTATCATATAGAGGGGTATGTTGGATTCCAATGTGGGGTTCAATCCTAACACTATCTTCATTCTATCCCCCACTCTTGAGGAACTACCTCCATATCATGATTTTCTTTTTGGAGTAAACAAAACCTCTCACCATTCTTTCTCTAAGCCTTCACTGGACATTAAACCATTAGAATCACATTAAGAATTTAATCTATGAGAAACCATCCCTAATATAATATAACATATTTCTTTTGATATATGATGACTTTATATGGTTTCATCTCCACTGAGAATTATCTTGTCAATGGAACAATATATGAAAAGCGTATAGGAGAAATATCCCTGGAGGACTTTAAAATGTGACCGTATATTTTGTGTTGAGCCTAAGAGGACTAATTTGAAGAACCTAGGGTGACCATGGACAATGAATCAGAAATATATCCCTATGTGTTGAGCCTGGGGTAGCTCATTTGAAAATCATGAGATGCATTATGTGATGAGTATAATAATGTTATGTGATGATCAAGGGATCTCTCCTCCCTTTAACTAGGTTACGATCATAATTAAATTATTCATGTGATGAGTATGATATGCCTTATTTAGAAAGTATAAGAAGCCTTTTTTATGAGAATATTATATATCCAAGCTTTCATTAGGTGATGATAATATATTTTTTCCTCATCTTATGAAGATGTGATGCCTTATATGATATGTATAAAAATCTAATGCAATGATTTATAGATCTCTTGGTTCTCTCCTCAGGTGATTATCATAAGATTATTAGCTTATATGATAATAACATGAAACCTTTGATAATGATTCAATGATTCATTTGATCAAGTGACTAAATTTCCTAGTATAAAGAGTGGAGGATTGCTCAAGTGATGAGAATAATTTGTCTCTAGTGATGATCCAATATTTCTCTAAAAACATGCATATGATGCTGTATGTAATGAACATAAATTACCCAATACTATCAGTATAGTATGACTTAGATCATGAACATGAGATTTTCTATATTGTAGTACAAGGATACCCTCAAATACAATACTAAGGAAGATATCAATTGATTCCCAATATAACCACCAATTTTTTGGACAAATCCTAGAGGTTCAAACTCATAAATAGAAGGTGTTCACCCAAATAACGAAAATATTGATGTAATTAAATGGTTCCCACATGATGATGATTCTAGGAACAAGATGCATGACCATGTTTTATATCTATGATGGATACCCACTACTGGAAAGTAGGAATGCAGGATTATAAGGAGCATGACAAGCCCAAGGGAGTATTTCGATTTGAAAGCAGGTCCTACTTGAATGGTTTGGAAAAAAAGAAACTATAATTCAAAATGGGTTGTGTTAGTCACCTATTATATATAAAAAAAATCAATTAAGAAAAATTTGGGGTGGTAAAATATGTGGAAGATATAATATTTGGTTGAGGTGATAATTTTTTTGGAATAATTCACTAACCTTATGATATCAGAGATTAAAATTACATGGATTGTGAACTCAAATATTTTATGAGGAAGAAAGTAGATCAGAAAGTGAAATATAATTTTATCTCTCAATATATGTATTTAAATGATTAGTTGATATATAAAACCATAGTTTTCATATATATATATATTAAATATAAATAGATTAATGTTCTTTACATAAAAGTTTAATCCACCCAAAAATCATAAAAGTATAGTATATTTGGTAACTCTAAAAAAAATTGCTGGTTCATAAATGAACAACATAATCTCCCATGAAATTTCTAATAAAAATCACCCTTCTTTGAGTCATCATACCTAATACCTTGCTTTATAATTTGTGGAAATATAAAAATAATAATGGGTGAACTCGGTTACTATGTAAGGGTAAATATGGCAGATATCCATCCATGATCATATTAGAGCTTTAAATAATTATATGATAAGGAGATCATAAACATAACTTACAAATTTCATACCCAATATATCATAGATCATAAAACCGAGTCATGGAATAAAAATTTACCATTTTAAAATACATAAATCATAAGAATGGAAATTAGCATAAATCAATCATAAATCAGAAGATCATTTCAGAAATGTTTGGTACTGAAATATTATAAAAACCATTTCATAATATCAATGTTAACTACCAAGAACACCAAAACATGAAAAATCTAACATCACTACCTGTATCCCATAGTATATCAAGCGCATCGACTCACATCTCATAGGAGGTCAATCACATTGACTTACATGCCATAGTTACCACATGAGATATAGAACATTACCAAATGAATTAGAGGGTGATATAGGTCCCAAATTACACACAATTAAGACTATACATATGTGTTCCACAATATTATAAAATATTTATCATATCAAAACCCGTGAAAAGAAATGAATTTCATAAACATTTAATCACAGTATAACCCATCTAAAAGTATTTAATAAACATTTTTCATCATAATTACAATCCATCTAGAGAAATAATAAGGTTGGTATCCATGGATAATAACCCCATCAGAGGATATTTAAAATCGGGGTCTGATGTCATTTATGAATAAAGATACAATAAAAATGTTATTAAAACCATATTAATTAAAATACACATCCAAATTTAAGAATATCTTCTAAAAATATAAAAACTACACACATTATAATGAAATTATTTTTTTGAAAATAATCTTATATATATTCAATGTATTCATTAAATTATTGATTTTTCATTATGGTGGGATGTTCTATTTATGTTATATAAGTTAAAAAATCATTCCTTTCATATTTTTCATAAAAAGTCAAATAATACCCCATTCATAAAATAAAAAGAATATTCCTTGTAAAAAATTTTGTAAAAATTTAAACAAGGGTAGAAATATATTTAAAAAATAATAGAATAATATTTAAAGAAATTTTTAAATCATTTTTTAGAAAATATGAATATAGAAGAAAATGGATTTTAGACTGAAGAGATAAATAAATTTTATTTTCCTTAAAAAGACTCTTTTGATCTCTTAAATAAATAAAGAGCGAAAAATTAAAGGAAAAAATTTTATATCTATAAATAACTAGAAGATAATAAAATTAAAGGGATTCATTTGATAAGGATTATATAATTTCCTCAATGAAAATTCAATTATAAACAGTCCTGATTAAAATAATATTGAAACATAATTCCCTTACAACTTTGTAAACATTCATTCATAAGCACATTAAAATAAAGAACATTATATTGATCTTTAAATCAAAATAAAATTCAAAATAATTATCATAAATAGAATTCATGGGCATTATACACATCATATAAAAGAAACAAGTTGTGAAAATGATATGTGTCCCACATAAACAAAAGTGAGATGAAAATATCATACCTTAACTTTTCCTTACTTTTAAAGTACTACAACCTTATGTATAATAAATTTAAAATTATTATATGTATATAAAAAATTTATTTTCCACATATTATATCATTTATTATCCCTTTATATCCTTTCAATACCCATTTTATAATTAAAATTTCCATTTCAAAGTGTTAACTCTTTCAGTTACCATGAGGATTTCATTTTAGTAGTTCCACTCCTTGTACACTTATCTTGGTTAGATAATATCCAAAATATAATTAATTAGATAAATATAATATATATTAATTTAATAAATATTTATATTCATTTATCAGAGTTTGAGATAGAAAAATTAATTTCAGTATTTATATAGATGGTAATCTGTACGTACACATGAATGATGTTTTAATTTTTCTAATGATGGAACAAAAGAAATGTAAATTTAAAGTCAACATTAAAATATAATTATTATATATTATATATCATATTTATTTATCAAATTAATCCTCATTACCATAAAAATAAAATATAAATGAAAAATGAATCACATCACTTCAAGGAGGTGATAGTCCCTATGTATGAAAGAATAAAGTTATCATTTTCGAAAGGATTGGATGGTAAAAAAGTATATGTTGTTTTATAATTAGGAAAGTGTAATTATTTCATATGTATGATGTATAAACATTAAAACCATAACAATTCCCATCCATTAAATATATTTATGAGAAATTAATTGTATCACTACATTGGGAAGGTAAGTCGTGCATACACATGAGTGATACTTTCCCTTCTAATTTGGTAGAAAAGAGGGTGTATAATGGTGTTTTATTAATAAAAATAACATATCAGTATATTTAGGATACATAATTTATTATTTTCTGATAAATACCATAATTTATTTGAGATAAATAATATTTTAATAGAAAGAGATCAGTTTAGGAGATTACTTTTTTTTTTCAGAAATAGATCATTTTGAAGTCCACTAATGGTATTAAGGGTTTGTATTTTGGGAATACCAGAACCTAAATATTGTCTGTAGGAATGTTTTAAAGATAAATTATAATATTTTAGCAAAGATAAATTGGTCATAGTGGAGTAAAGAAGTTATGGAGGATGTGCACTTTTATAATAGAGGTGGGGGAAATTTTGGAATTTATAAAAATATTTAATTATAAAAAATTTATTCACAATTAACATGGTTTAAAAAACCTATAATTATAAAGGGGATGGCAGTGTTGACCAGATCATATCCCCTTAATCAAATTTTCATATGTTTACAATTTTTAATTAATTTAATAAAATAAAATTCTCTTAAAATATCATTATTGTCAATTTTGACATAATTGGTTTAACTTGACATAAAATACGTAAAGAAAAAGATTAAATTTGAATATAATCCTTTCAAACAAAACTAATTTATCATATTATTGTATGAAATTCATAGAAAAAATTAATACACTTAAATTATATTTCTTTTAATATTTTATAAATATTTTAAAATAATTGTTTAATAATTGATGAAATACTACATTGGCATAGTATAAGAAATTATAGAAACTAAATAATTAATAAATACATGAAATAAATTTCTATCGAGGGTTTTTATTGAGATCAAAATAGAAACTTATATACATTCATAATTTTCATTTTTTCCTATGTGGACACATAAGGGATATTAAAAACAAAGGTAGTGACATATTGTAACATTATTTGATTTTAATAATACAAAAGCATTTTCATGAAAAAATGACTATTGAAAAACTAAATTTAGAACCTAGTGTGTTAAGGCTATAATTAATGTTATCCAATAATAATTAAGATGAAAAATCATGACCTTATCATTTAGTTTCAAATCATATTAACTTGATATAATCTTTATCAAGGTTTCTATTCATAATTCCTAAAATAAAGGTAAACTATTTTCCAAATTTGGACAAACTAATTAAAAATATGGAATCCGTTTTACCAGATTCAATTTATAATTTTCATATAAATTGATTATAAAATATGCCTATCAAGCATGATGAAAACTATTTTTTTGAGAAAATGAATTTTTAAGCATAAAACTGATTTTTATCCCTATTCTATTTCTAAGAAAATTATATGAATGAAATTTTTTTATTGAATTTATAATATATATATATTTGAATAAAATAATTCACCCAAAATTTATTTATTCAATTTAGTAAGACAAAACATATTTATATGCATAAAAATAGTTTTCTAGAAAAACATCTATTTTATTTTAAAATGTTTTATACTTTTATTCAATTTTATTAAAAACCCATAAAAATATATAAACAAAACAATTTTCCATTTTTTTTGTTTTATTCTTACACCATTTTCCAATAAAAAGGTGATAAGAATGATTTAATTATATTTTAATAGTGTTATTCAGTTCATCGAAACTCATTTTTTTTGTAACTAAAGCTATTGAAAAAAAAATATTTAAAAAAAATATTTCTAAAAAAATTGTGGTGTTACATTCCACCCCCATAAAATTAATTTCACCCAAGAAATTTATCATAATAATTCATATATATTAGTAAATTATTCATCATAATAACCTCAAGTTCGTAGGTAGCTTCATCAAATGGGTGGTTTCACCTCAAAACATTGACTAGATGAGTGTTCATGATTCATATAACTTTATCTCTACAATCAACAATCTCAACGGTTTATTCTTCATATGAAAGATATAACTCTATTAGTTTGACCTCTAAGTAAAGTAAATGTCAGGGATTATGTATTTACTTACTTAGGATAGATAAATGGAACATTTCATGAACATTAGAGTGATTTGATGGAAGAATTGACTGATAAGATACCAGCCCTATAAAATCAAAAATTTCAAAATAACTGATATACCTATGGATTATCTTGCCCATATTTTCAAATATCACAATGATCATCGAGGGATATATTAATCGAAATACCTTATCACCAAATTAAAATTAAATATCTTTATGATGATTTTCAGTATGACACTTTGGTCTACTATGAGAGGCACTTATGTGATGCTGAATGGATCTAACTTACTTTTCCATATAATGAGTTAGATTAGGTCCCAATAGATTTAATTATTCAAATTCATTTGAGAACATTGGATTTAGACCCTTCCTACCATAGAGGGCTATATGAGGGTCCATATTGTTGATCAGAGTGAACAATCAAGAGGGGGGGTGAATTGAGTTCCAATTAAAATTACTGTTAAAAATATTTCTCTTAAAAGCCCCCAATTTAAAAACAAAGTTAAACTGTAGTGAATTTATACACAGTGTAAATGTTCAATCAGTTTCTCAAATATTGATTAGGTTTTAGTTAACTTAATCTGAAGATTAGATTAAATTTTGAAACTAACTTACTCGTTGACAATAAGAATAAAAACTTGCTAATTTAACTATCAACATAGCCTTAAAATAGTTTTGTATTACAAATCAATAGGAACGGAATATGAAATATATATAGCATATTTAACACTTAAACTAAAAAGAACAGCAGAGGTAACTAAGAGGTTCAGTCTCAAGCCGAGACTTAGTCCTCTCGACAGTTTATATAAATTGATCCACGCCCTGGATCGGTGTTAGCAACAGAACAATACTGTCCAGGTCTAGAGACCTCTACCACAGTTCTACGTGAAAAAAAAACAACAGCTCACAACTGTCCAGGTCTTACTCGACCTCTACCACTATCCACAGTGTGAAAAAAGAGAGTTATGGAGTATGACTGGGGATTTAAGAATCCTCCAGTTTAGCTCAGGAGACAGTATGTGTAAAATAAAAATGGTACACACACTACCCGAAATGTAAATATAAGAATCACTAAAGTAAGTGAGAATGAGTTTAGAAGAGATTTCATTATTGGAAGTGTCGCTCTGGACTCGTTTGATTGGTCAGAAAATCTTCTTAGTCCTTCTCTGGTTTCTATTTAAAAAATAGAGTGTCGTTTTCTTCATTGGTTCTAGGTTCAGCTTGTCAGCCTGAGTGCATGAAGTGTTTATTGTAGTTCTTCACTCAAGATGTGACTTGTGGTTTCCTTAAGAATGATTAGCTTCAAGCATGTCCATTATTCTTCGAGTATATATGTAGCCTTGTGTGAATGCTCCACATTTGAATTCTTGTTGAGCCTTCTTGGTTTATTGTACTCTCTCTATGCAACCACTTCAATTTCTATCTACCTCTCTCACCTAGGTATTTATCTTCCCTTTTATAGCTTTCAGCTCTGACAAAAACGAATGATTACTTTTTTGCATGGGTACTAGGTACGGTTCCCTAACATGGAAACAGAATTCATTAAATATCATTAACTGCATTAAAACAATCAAATGTAACCATTAGCTTAATAAATAAATAGTATTGAGAGTATAGAGTTTGATTGGTTGGTCAATCATTAGTAGCTCGTTTGTATGGTGGACTTTGTGTAGCAGCGATATTCCATCGGGAGCTCTTTTGAACTTGTATTGGTAGCTCTTGGCGTCGATAGATCTTGGTATCGATAACTCCTTCTATCGGTAGACTTACTCTATCGGTAGCTCTATATATCGGTAACTTCATTCTATCAGTAGACTTACTCTATTAGTAGCTATAAATACTTGTTCTATCGGTGACTTCATTCTATCGGAAAATATGTACTTCTATCGGTAGACTTTATCGGCAGAAATCTATCGGTAGCTGTCTGTGAACTGATTCAATCGGTAGCTCGGTACTTCTATCGGTAGCTTCATTCTATATGAATAACTCTGTATGTTGGTAGACTTGTTCTATTCTTACCAATGTACTTATGCATATCAGTAATCTTCTTATCAGTGATCTCAGCTTATCGGTGACTCTGTCTATCATTAGACTAAGTCTATCGGTAGACTAAGTACCGGTAGCTTTATATCAGTATCTATATGTAGACCAGTGACTTAATACTTGTCTGTTTTATGCAAAACATATCCGAATGGGTTAGAAGTACTTCAGAACTTATATAAACATATGATTAACATATTTCAAGTATTATTTTAATATTATTATCTTCTTGAAAATAGAATATCATAGATTGAAAGAATTAAAATATAGATAAACATTGATTGGGATTATCAAAGTATATGAAAGAATAATTGGGATTATCAAAACAGGTGAGGTCCAAAATCTCCCCCTTTTTGATAATCACAACTTATGATATTTTATTTTTAAAATAGTGAGAAATTGTATTAGTGGATATATCAGTAAATGCAATTATCTCATAGAAAACAGTATGTTATAGAACATAATTTATCAGAGGTAGAATTAAATGTGATAGTATCAGAGATAAAATGAAATGCAATGATATTAGAGGTAAAATATAGTGGTGTCAGAGAGTTAAATGAGATGGTATCAGAGAACTAAATGTAATGGTATCAGAGAACTAAATGTAATGGTATCAGAGGGGCAAAGCATGATAGCTCTTTCTTAGATAAAATTTCTCCCCATTTGATACTTTCTCCCCATTATTTAGTCTGACTTTAATACTTCTCCCCCTTTTAAGAATCATGGGAAAATATTTCTCCCCCATTGTGATAATCAATAAGTGGGAAACAGTAAAGGAAAAATAGGAATAAAATGGGAAAGAATAGAAGGTCACTTGCATTAAATGTAGGAAAAAACGTACATAGACAGAAAACAAAAATACAAGGAATTCCTATCAAACATTATAGCCACTTGTTCAATCCACATTCTCAATGTGAGACAAGACCTTTGGATTAGTAGAGGAATCAGGGGATGTGGATTCAGGTGAAGGCTTAGGAACACCAAAGATGATGACAAGAGGCTGAGCCACAGAAACTATGCCTGGTCTGTACTGAGGAGTTCTTTGAGTTATCATAGGTGTGAGTCTTAGAATGTCTTGATCAATAGTCATCTAAACAGGAGAAGTGGTAGTGGCAGAGGTAGGTAAGGATGGAGGTACAATCACTGGCCTAACATCAACATATAGGAAAGGCAACAAAAGATTTCTGAAATCCATAATTATTCCTCCTCCTCTCTCCATAGCAGATATGAATTCATCCTTGTTCTCAATGAATTTATCCAACACTGGAGTCAATTTCCTTATCTTGCTAACTTGTTCTATAAAGGCTTGATTTACAGGAGGCAGCTTCATATTCTCCATCAGAAGCTTGAAGTGTCTGGTCATTCGGTTCTTCGTGTAAATCTTATGGAAGTAGGAGTCCATTTTTTCTTTCACTTCTTTCTGAGAGGCAGAAGCTTCTCTCATAAAGTCTTGTACTATTTTCATTATTTCTCTAGTTGAATCTCTAGTAGATAGCACAACTTTTCTCATATTGGATAAGTCCACATAGCTACTAGTTGAAACTGAACCAAGATCATGCTTCATCACTGCTCGAATCTGTTCCAAATCTACTGAGGTTCTGGAAACAACAAAACCAACAGAGAAAGATACGGTTTCCTTGAAGTTTTTGGTCAACCCACTAATAAGATTTTGAACTTAGGAATCTTGGGTTTTAACATGATCTTTCATGGAGGTTTTAAAACCTTCGAACACTGAAACCATCTGGCTTACCACACTCTTGACATAGGCTAAGTCCCTCTCAGCTTGGGATTTCGAACTCATGTAAGATTCCAAAGAGACAACAAATTTCATTAGAACATCAAGATCTTCTTCCATTCTAGACACTTGAGTCTGGAAATCTTTAACTTCTTCCACTATTTCAGCCATAAAGGTTGTCAAATTACAACTGAGAGAGAGTTCAAAACATTTTTCCAACATACTCATCTCTTCGGAAAAACTGTGCTTAATCTCAGCAACTAAGGTACTAAAAGACTCTTTCAGATCATTCTTTAAGGATTCCAGATCAGCCTTGGTAATCATATCAGTAGGTGAAACTACAATGGGTACTCTTTCAGATGATAAACTTACCACTGAGTCAGTCCTAATCGATTTAATTGAAGATTCTAGAGAAACTTCCATATTCTTTACCTTTTCCACAAAACTGTCCTTATGATTTTTATTCAAAGTATCCAGGTCATGTATTCTGACCACATATTCAGGTAGCAATTCAGTCTCAACATAATACATAATCTTTGGTCTATTTAGAGATGCCTCATCTTCAAAATCAGAATTATCTAAACCACCGACTACAAAACCTAGGTCTTCTGCCCAGTCCTCAATATCAACAGCTACTATAACACTTCCAAACATGGCTTGATGCTCCCCCTCAATGGGTGAATCCTCAAGAAAAAGAAAAGCATTATCAGCAGGTCTTCCTTTCTCAAGAGAGTTATCTACTATCAATTAATTCTCTAAAATAGCTGTAGGGTCCTCTGAATTATGTACAGATTCTTCCATTTCTCCTTCCACATTCATAACAGGCACAACCGAGCTTCTAATTAATGGACTCAGGCTTAAACAAACAGAATCAAATGCTTCAGAGACATTCTGTCTTTCTTCTTCATGCTCAGGGGCTGGCTGGTGTTCCTTATCAGCTGGTATCTCTTCATCTATTAAGGCTTTCTTTCTAGAAGATACAATTTCAGTAGAAGGACTTAAGGGTAAGTCTGGATCTCTTCCATAATCCATAGAATTCTCTTCTTCTTCATTCTCATCAATGTAATCAGGTTCTTCTTCATCAGGTCCTAGACCTAGATCCCTCACATCCTTAGGTCTTTAAGGATGATCCACAAGATTAAATTTATCATAGACCTTCTGGTCATCCTTAACCCATTCTTTTATCCAAGGGTTCCAATTTATCTTAATGTATTTTCAAGCTGTAGATGTAATACTAAAATTATTCCTTACCACCACTGTCTCATCTTGAGACCCAGCTACTCCTTTTACTTTGACCATCACTGAGATCAACTTAGAAAAAAATAGGGCATTGGTCTTTGATTTCAGCCTTATCATGTCTTCCATTTGAAACATCACCAATCTGCGCAGATTCACCTTTACACAATGTCTTAGGCGATGCAAGAGATAGATATCCAGATATCTCAAATTCATAAAGTCTCCTCTCCTCAGTATTAAGACATGCTGAACGAATTTGAACAGTAAACTGTTCTCTCCATCCATTTCTGCAGCTACTACTTGTCTTTGATTTCCATCACCGATAATCTCTTCCAAAGTAGTCTCATAATTGGAAATATCACTTGTAGGAGGCATAGCTTTCGAGACAAATACAGATACACCTTCATGCAGAACCTTCAAGAATTCATCCCATTCAACAGATGAGAAAGATATCTCCTTTCCATTTGCATAAGAAGTCACTCGGTTCTCATTTTCAAATTTATCAAATCTTACAAACTCATAAAATTGCTTCATAAGCTTCAGATTGTAGGCTCCATTTTTGTTCGAAAAACAATCTACCCATTTTTGATCTTCAAGCACTTAGAGCACTAACGACTTGCTAGGCATCAGCCATTCCAAGCAGAGTTCCTTTTCAATCACAATAACTCTATTCTGCAAATGAGTATTCACGGGTCGCCTACCCGACCTAGTTCTGCCAACACTACTACTTGCTTCTGGCTCGGACTTCCTCTTCTTTACCTTAGGCTCATCAGCAACATCTCTAGCAGAAGGAAGTTTGGGTTTTTCCATCACTGGTTCGAGGGATTTAGGTTGCATGAAGGATTCGGGAGCTAAGGTTTGAGGGAAAAGGGTTTGAGACTCGGTGGATTGAGAAGTATCTAGGACTTTGTTTTTATCATTTAGGAATCATAAAATAAATAAATGAAATGAAATAAAGCAAAAACGATTCAGATTCTGGCGGCAGACAAAAGTTTAAAACAACGCACTCATCGATAGAGTTTATCGGTGAGAGTTCCAATCAGTGAGGTCCATCGGTGGGAAATTACATCAGTGAGAATTTATTGGTGAGGATTTATCAGTGAGGATTTATCGATGAGGATTTATCAATGAGGATTTATCGGTGAGGATTTATCGGTGAGGGTTTATCGGTGAGGATTTATCAGTGAGGATTTATTGGTGAGGATTTATCAGTGAGGATTTATCAGTGAGGTAGCTACCGATCAAGGTTAATCATACCTAACTCATGCCTAATGTATCTTAACCTATCCGAACTCAAAGGATTGGTGAAAATGATAGCTAACTGATGTTCAGTACCAATAAAATCCAGAATAATATCACCCTTTTGGTAATGATATCTCAAGAAATGGTGTCTTACATCAATGTGTTTAGTTCTAGAGTGAGACACAGGGTTCTTAGAAATGTTTATTGCACTAGTGTTATCACAGTTGATAGAAAATTTTTTAAAATCATATCCATAGTCCAAAAGAGTGTGTTTCATCCACATAATTTGTGCACATCAACTACCAGCAGCTATGTACTCTGCTTCGGCAGTGGACAAAGCTACAAAATTTTGCTTCTTACTAAACCAAGATACTAAAGATTTTCCCAATAAATGACATGTTCCTGATTTGCTTTTTCTATCCAACATGCAACCAGCAAAGTCACCATCTGAATAACTCATTAACTCAAAGGATTATCCTTTTGGATAAAACAAAACTATGTTTATAGTGTTTTAAAGAAACTTAAAAATTCTTTTAACAAAGAGTAAAAGAGATTATTTTGGATTAGCTTGAAATCTTGAACACATACACACACTAAACATAATATATGGTCGACTAGCAGTAAGGTAAAGTAAGCTTCCAATCATACCTCTGTAATTGGTTTGATACACTGGTTTCCCAGTTTCATCTGCATCCAATTTACAAATAGTACTCATAGGAGTATCACTTTCCTTAATACTATCCAAACCAAAACGTTTTAAAATATCCTTTTTATATTTACATTGATTCAAAATAATACCATTTTCATTTTGAAAAACATGAAATCTAAGAAAATATTTATGTTCTCCCATTAAACTCATTTCAAATTCATTTTGCACATTCTTTGAAAAATTAGTACATAAATAATGTTTAGAAGATCCAAAAATAATATCATCAACATAGATTTGAACTATTAAAACATATTTAGAATTTCTTTTAATAAAAAATTTTGATTGGCAATCCCTTTAGTAAAACTTTTTGAAATAATAAAATTACTAAGTTTATCATACCAAGCTCTGGGAGCTTGTTTTAAACCATATAATTCTTTAGAAAGTTTAAAAACTTGATTTGGAAAATGAGGATTAGTAAATCCAGGTTGTTGTTCAACAAAAACATCTTCAATTATAAAACCTTTTAGAAAAGAACTTTTGACATCCATTTGATATAACTTGAGATTCATATGAGCAGCATAGGAAAGTAAGATCCTAATGGATTCTAATATGGCTGCAGGTGGAAAGGTTTCCTCATAGTCTATACCTTACTATTGACTATATCCTTGTGCAACTAGTCTAGCTTTGTTTCTAACTATGTTTCCTGACTCATCAACTTTGTTTCTAAAAACCCATTTAGTGCCAATTGTTAAAGTGTCCTTGGGTATGTCAACTAATTCCCAGAATTTGTTTCTTTCAAATTGATTTAACTCTTCTTGCATAGCCATTACCCAAAATTCATCATTGATAGCATCATTGATATTTTTAGGTTCTAGCTGTGAAAGAAAAGATTGATGTTCAACCTTGTTTCTTAGTGAAGCTCTAGTCTATGTCCCTTTATCAAGATTACTAACAACATCATCCAAAGGATGATTCTTTAGAATCTTAGTTGATCTAGTAATGTTAGGACTAGAAATTTCAGGTTCATCTATAAGTTTGGGTTTTATAGAAGCAGATTCTGGAATATGTCCAGAACTAGATGTTTTTATAGAAGGTTCTTTAGTTTTATCATTAAGGTCCAGAACAGTCAAATTTTCTTCAAGATGTTCAAGAGAGGTTTTAGGCTCATGTGGATCAGTTTCATCAAACTTGATGTGAACATATTCTTCCACACATTTGGTTATTTTATTAAAGACTCTATAGACTATGCTAGTTAAATAATAACCAAGAAAAATTACTTCATCACTTTTAGAAGAAAACTTGTCCAGATTATCCTTTGTATTATGAATAAAAACTTTGCAGTCAAAGACTCTAAAGTAACTAACTTTAGGTTTTCTATTATTCCATAGTTCATATGGGGTTTTTTTGAGAACAGTTCTAATTAAGCCTATATTAATAATATAACAAGCTGTATTCATAGCTTCAGCGCAAAAATAAATATGCAGGTCATACTTATTATGCATGGTTCTTGCAATTTCTTGAAGGGTTATATTCCTTCTTTCTACTACACCATTTTGCTGAGGTGTCCTAGGAGAAGAAAAGTTATGACTATAGACATTGTGTGAGAAATAAGCTTCAAACACATGATTTTCAAACTCACGGCCATGGTCACTTCTTATAGTTTTAATCTTAAGTCCACTAAGGTTTTCTACAGACTTGGAGTATTTAACAATGTAAGAACAAGCTTCACTTTTGTGATCTAGGAAGTATACCCAAGTATATATAGAAAATTAATCCACTAATACATAGACATAGTGCCTCCCATTTAAACTAGAAACTCTAGAAGGTACACAAAAGTCCTTGTGAACCAACTCGAGAGGTTGAGAAGTTGCAACTTCTTTCTTTGATTTAAAAGAAACTTTATGTTGCTTTCCCTTTTGACAGGGATTACAAACTTTTTCATTTGGGAATTCAAGTTTAGGTAAGTCTCTAACTAAGTTTTTCCTAGTTAATTTTATAAGTGAGTGGATGTTGCAGTGTCCTGATCTTCTGTGCCAAAGCCAATATTCTTTATGAAAATCATTTAAACAAGTAGCATTTTGTTTGGCTAAAGAATTTAGATCCACCGAATAAACATTTTTATTTCTTAAAGCAAAAAATACTAAAACATTTTTAGAGTTAAAAACATTTCAAGAATCATTTTCAAATTTAACATTAAAGCCATCATCACATAATTGAGAAATACTTAACAGGTTATATTTAAGTCCATCAACAAATAAAACTTTAAAAATTAAAACTGAATCAGTGTTATCAATCTGGTATAGGCCGATGATTTTTCCTTTAGAATTATCACCAACTGTGAAATGGCCTCCATCAACCTTTATTATGATTTTTAAGCATGAATAATCTCCAGACATGTGTCTCGAACATCCACTGTCCAAGTACCATACTTTCTTTTGTGAACTCTTGAAGAAGGTCTCCTACAAAACAGATTTAGACAGAATGTGACTTTGGTACCCAGATCTTCTTGGGTCCATAAAGGTTAGAAATCAGAGCTTTAGGTACCCATATTTGTCTTATAGGTATCAAATAATTTACAGAATCAATATAATTTAAAAGATAAACTTTATTTGATCTATAACCATATAGATAACTAGTTGAAGCATATGAATTTACAGAACTGGAATAAGAATAATTTTGTACAGACTTAGGAATAAATTGAGTTTTAGTGAACTGTGTCTATCCAGGTTAGTATCCCAAACCAGTAGTGTATTTAGGTGCAACTTGTTTACCTAAAATTTGAGTAAGTGTATATTTTCCCTTTGTGAACTTTTCTAAGTCCTTTCAAAGTTTCTCCTTAGTCATTTTTAGTTCAGTATTTTCCTTTAATAGTTGAGAATTATTTTCCTTTTATATATCAAAGGAAGATTTAACATTGGAAGAGAGAGTATGCTATTTATTTAATGACTTATATTTTTCCTTGAGTTCATTACATGTTTCTTAGAACATATTACAATATTCAAACAGTTCATTCTTAGGAATATTTTTAGATTCAGAATCACTTCCAGAATAATATTCATCCAGCATAGGGGAAACAGGTACCTCAGATGTGTTGTTCATGAAGAACATATTGGTACGAATCTTTTCAGAATCAGAAACTTACGATTCACTTGTGATGTCCTCTGAAGCACTCCAAGTATATTTCATAGCTTTCTTGTACTTCTTTTCCTTATAATCATATTTATTTTTTAATTTTAATTTTGGACAGTCAGCCTTGATCCGTTCTTTCCTCTTGCATTCATAGAAGACTATATCATCCTTGTTGTCAGGCTTTTTCCAATCATTTTCCAATATCCTTTGTTGTCATACTTTCCTTTGTAGTTTGATTTTCTGAAGAATTTCTTCTTCCTATAAAACTTCTTAAATCTCCTAGCTATTTGAGCCATCTCAGCATCACTATCAGAGTCCAAATCTTCACTGGTTGAACTTTCAGTATGAATTTGCATTTTCACCTTGTATTTTCTCTTAGAAGTAGTAGAATTAAAAGATATGGATTTTATTTTGGCTTCATCATCTTCTTCCTTATTCACCTTGAGTTCTTCCTCATACATAATTAATTTACCAATAAGCTCTTTCACAGGGAGAGCTCCAATGTCACATGATTCTCTGATTGAAACAGAAGTGCCTCTCCATTGGTCTGGCAGACATCTCAAGATTCTCATAATTTGTTCCTTTCCTTGAACAGCCTTTCCAAGTGAACTCATTGTATTGACTATCTCATTGAACTTAAGACACATATCAGAAATAGGTTCATCAGTTTTCATTTTAAAATAATCATATTTAATAGTATATGTATTTAATATCATTTCTTTAACATTTGTTGTTCCTTCATGAGAAACACCCAAATTATCCCATATTTCATAAGCATTTTTGCAACCAGATATTATATTGAATTCCTCATCTCCTAAAGAACAATAAAAGGTGTTAATAGCTTTACAATTTTTATTGTGAGCAGTCTTTGTTGGTTCATACAAAGTTGTTCTTTCAGTTTCTGGAATTTTATATTGAGACTCTATAGCAGTCCAGATATCAAAACCCATACTCTCTAAATGAATTTTCATTTTCAATTTCTACTGAGCTTAGTTTGTACCATTGAAGAAAGGTGGCCTGTTAGTAGCATCACCCTCTAGTCTATTATCCATAACTAGATGTTAAAAAAATGAATTTAAAGAGATAAAATTTAGAACTAATAGAAATTTAAGATCATTAAAGATGAAACTAAAATCATAGTTGAAAAACATAATGTTTTGAAATCGTTGAAAAACAACAACCTCTAATACCAAATGTTGGTCGGAGTGGAAACTCAAGAGGGTGGTGAATTGAGTTCTAATTAAAATTTCTGTTAAAAATATTTCTCTTAAAACACCCAATTTAGAATCAAAGTTAAACTGTAGTGAATTTATACAGAGTGTAAATATTCAATCTGTTTCTCAAAGATTGATTAGGTCTCAGTTAACCTAATCTGATGATTATATTAACTTTTGAAACTAACTTACTGGTTTAAAATAAGTATAAAAACTTTCTAATTTAACTATCAAAGTAGCTTTAAAATAGTTTTGTATCTCAAAGTAATACCAGCGGGATATGAAATATATATAGTATACTTAAGACTAAAACTAAAAAGAATATCAGAGGTAACCAAGAGGTTCAGTATCAAGCCGAGACTTATTCCTCTCAACAATTTATTTAAATTGATCCACACCCTGGATCAGGGTTAACAATAGTACAATACTTTCGAGGTTCAAAGAAATCTACCACAGTTCTACGTGGGAAAACAAACAACAGCTCACAGCTGTCCTACCACTATCCACAGTGGGAAACAAGAGAGTTATGGAGTATGAGTGAGGATTTAAAAATCCTCCAGTTTAGCTCAGGAGACAGTGTGTGTGTAAAATAAACATGGTACACACACTGCTCGAAATGTAAATAGAAGAATCACTAAATTATGTGAGACTGAGTTTAGAAGAGCTTTAGTGATTGGCAGTGCAGATCTGGACTCATTTGATTGGTCAGAAAAGCTTCTGAGTCCTTCTCTGGTTTCTGTTCAGAAAACAGTGTGTCATTTTCTTCTTTGGTTCTAGGTTTATATTGTCAGCCTGAGTGCATGAAGTGTTTTTTGTAGCTCTTCACTCAAGATGCATCTTGTGGTTTCCTTAAGAATGACCGGCTTCAAGTATGTCCAGTGTTCTTAGAGTATATATGTAGCCTTGCGTGAATGCTCCACGTTTGAATGCTTGTTGAGCCTTCTTGGTTTATTGTACTCTCTGTATGCAACCACTTCACTTTCTATCCACCTCTCTCAGCTAGGTCTTTATCTTCCCTTTTATTGCTTTCAGCTCCAGCAAAAAGGAATGATTACTTTTTGCATGGGTACTAGGTACGGTTCCCGAAAATGGAAACAGAACTCATTAAATAACATTAACTGCATTAAAACCATCAAATGTAACTGTTATCTTAATAAATAAATAGTATTGAGAGTATAGAGTTTGACTGGTTGGTCAATCATTAGTAGCTCTTTTGTACGGTGGACTTTGTGTAGCAGTGATCTTCCATCGGTAGCACTTTTGAACTTGTATCAGTAGCTCTTTGTGTCGGCAACTCTTGGTTTCGGTAACTCCTTATATCAGTAGACTTACTCTATCGGTAGCTCTATATATCGGTAACTTCATTCTATCGGTAGACTTACTCTATCGGTAGCCCTATATACTTGTTCTATCAGTGACTTCATTCTATCGGCGACTCTGTACTTGTATCGGTAGACTTTATCGGTAGACTTCTATCGGTAGCTATCTGTGAACTGATTCTATCAGTAGCTTGGTACTTCTATCGGTAGCTTCATTCTTTATCAGTAACTCTGTATGTCGGTAGACTTGTTCTATGCTTACTGGTGGACTTATGCATATCGGTAATCTGCTTATCAGTGATCTCATCTTATCGGTGACTCTATCTATCGGTAGACTAAGTCTATCAGTAGACTAAGTACTGGTAGCTTTATATCAGTAGCTATACGCAGACCAATGACTTAATATGCGTCTGTTTTATGCAAAAAATATCCAAATGGGTTAGAAGTACTTCAGAACTTATATAAACATAGGATTATCATATTTCAAGGATTATTTTAATATTATTATCATCTTGACAATAGAATATCATATATTGAAAGAATTAAAATATAGATAAACATTGATTGGGATTATCAAAGTATATGAAAGCATAATTGAGATTATCAAAACAGGTGAGGTAAACACATATGAATGTTGAAGTGAAGGCTATTATTATATTAAAATTATACCAAAGGAAGATGTTGATTCCAACGACCTCGTAAATCCATAGAGAAAACTCTCACCATTTTTTAATGAGTTTGAATGGTCGTCTTAGATTGACCATATGTATAAGGATGACATGATATATTAAAAATTAAATATGTATCAAGAGCCTGTTGAAGACTTCTTTACATCATCAAGGAAAACCTAGGATCTTGAAAAGATACAATTGATATTGGTACACCATGAAATATTACCAATTCCTTAATGTATAACCATGTAAGTTGATCAAGAGATAAATCATCACTAATGGAAATGAAGTGTGCTAACTTCATAAGGATATGGAATAAAAACCATATAGTATTAGGCCCCTTATATGTTTTGGGGATTTTAATAAAAAATCGTAGGGATGTTTTCCCATTTCCATTCTGATATGGGTAATTGTTGCAACATCACCTTACAGTTATGTCTCTTAGAATTAACTTTTTGACATACCACTCATTGATGAACATATTCCGAGATGTATCCCTTTATTCTACACCACTATAAATACTATTTCAAATATCTATAAATTTTTGATACCTCTAGGATAAATAGAGAATGATGAACTATGAGCTTCATATGTTAGATCCTTATTCAAATCTGGTATTGTATGAACACATACACAGTTCTAGAACCTTACCATTCCATCACCTTCAAGTTTGAACTTAAGAACATTTCCTTCCTTCATTTACAACTCTTTATCTTCATTATTCACATCTTTAGTTTTCATTTGTATTGATGGTTTAACATTCATTTGAGCTAGATATGATATCTATGATTCCATTTATTCATCGTCTAAAAGTACATAATTTTTTTTAACTTTTTTGATCCTCAATATAGATAATCTACCATGATGGTTTCACCTCAAAGCATCTTCCACCTACTTATATTTTTTAAACTTGTAATGAATTGTGTTTTTATAAAATTTTGTAAGATATTACTGTCTTATTTGGCGCATGATCAGCTCTTTTTGAGACAATATATTCTTTAAACTTATATGATCAGAATTTTTTTCACACCTTTCTCTAAAAAGATAATTCAATTATATCTGTAGTCAAAAAAATTTCTAAAACTAACTTCAAATCCCAAGTTGGATAATTTTTCTCATTGTCCTTAAACTATCATGAGGCATAAGATATAACCATATCATTATACATGTGGACACATCCCGATCCCTTATTTCATGCATCACTATAGAATAAAATCTCTTCTACACTACATGGTAGTGTATGAATAGGTTAACTAACTAGAATTATCTCCAGTTCCATTAAAAATTCCTCATATTTTGTCATCCTATGGAACTTGGATCCATTCTGAGTTAACTTGGTGATTGGATTCAAAAGCTGTGAAACATTCTACATAAATCACTGACAATATCTGTTCATACCAAGAAAACTATGGATGTTTCTCATTGAATATGGTTGGTCCAATTTTAAATAACTTGTATATTTGAAGATTCTTCTGATATACCCCCACACGAGATTATTGGATCAATAAATTAAACTTATTAATGTCAAAATTCAGACTTGGTAAATTTTTCATAATTAATATCCTTCTTTAGGATCCTTAACACAATTATAAAATAATGTCCATGATCATCCTTTCTCTTGGAATATATAAGAATATCATCTATAAATACTACCACAAAATAAACAAGGAAATATATAAAGACTCCATTCATTATATCCATGAAGATAGTGGGGGAATTAGTAAGACCTAATGAAACCACAATAAATTCATAGTGTCCATATCCTGTATGGAATTACATCTTGGTTATATACCCCATTTTGAACTGAAATTAATGATATCATTAATGTATACCATGAATTTAAAATTTATCAATTCTGTGTAGTTGATAAAACAAGCAATAAAAATTGGGTAGAGGATACTTGTTCTTAAAAGTGATATTTTTTAGGTTCCCTATTATAAATGCAGAGACACATTGATATATATATTGTCTTAATAAAAAGAATTGGTTCACCTAGATGTGAAACAATTAGATGTATAAATCACTTATCAATATTATCTTGGTGTTTCTTCTTTAATTCCGGCAACTCAACTATGGCTATTCTATGAGGAGTCTTTGAAATTGGTGAAACAACATGTATGGGTTATTTTATATAATAACATTTGGATTTTGTTTAAGACCAGAAAAAAATTCCAAAAAAATAAACAAACTTATAAAAAATTGGTGTATCATTAATCTTGAGTTTTCCTAAAATCATCTGAGATAGATACCCTTTATGAATTGGAATTAAGACCCACAAAAAAGATCTAATTATTATTAAAAAATAGAATTCATTATCATACTAATAAACGATCATAGGATAATTCATAATATGAAATGTGGCACCCCCTCCAAAATTTAAATGATATCCAAATAATGAAATCCAATCCATACATAGAATTACATCAAATTAGACTAAAGGGAGAATTAGAAGATTTTTAGGAAGTACTTTCCCACAAACATCAATCGGGGAGGATGTATAGACCTAAGATTAATCAATCATAAAATTTGGAGTCTTTAACACAAAATTAGTATCCAATCATTGAGTTGGTAAGTAATTACCATTTAAAAATTCATTATAATAGAAAGATCATGTACAGAACATATAAAATAATACATTATCTATTCTATAATAAATGATAAGTATGCCTTTCACAACATCATTCACATAAACCACTTGAAAAGTTGTGATCAAAAAATATTTCCCCCTGCCTTTAAGATTAATATGATATTGACATTATTCATCAACAAGCTTCATATTCAAGCACGGATCAGAAAACATCCCATACTGTTTGCATTTGAATAATTAAAGTACAGGTGGTTTATTAGTTTGTTCCTTCTTTTCCTGTATTGAATCTAATTAATTATTCTTCACCTTTAGATAATAATAGGCTTTATAAACACCCTTTCCCCATATAAATCACCTTCAATTTCCATTCAAGAAAATCCACTAATTCTTCATCCCACATTTATAGCATGTTGATGGCCAAAATTTTATTCCACCTTGTTATTTATTAGAGCATTCATGAGTCTTGATCTTTCATTTTTCTCAATCCCATGAGAATGGTGAGAATCTCCAATTTCCATTTTCACCATGAGTGCACATATAATGATTTATTCATAGAAACTAACATATATTATTTATAATTCTTTTTGGTGACTTGGTTTAAATCCAATAAAGAGTCGATCAAAATTACATTCTAATTGGATAATATTACCATAATCATATCTCACAAATATTATGTAATTTTACTGGTAAGTACTAGTGGATTCATCATCCTTTGGATTTATGTCATGTAATTATTTATAAATTTTTTTGTATGAAGAATAAGAGTGAAGTAATTAGTGAGAAATAATAGTTTAAATTTTAACCACTCTATATATAGAATTTCTTCTTGTTCTCTTGTGTTTTTAATAATATTCCACCACTAATCTACTTCACCTTCCAAACAAAAAACAATAGAATAACTTTCTCATGTTCTAATCAATGAATAATAGAAAATATATATTTAATGGTATTAATCAATTACACAATTACTAGTTGATTGGATGGCCCACCAAATGAAGGTGTACATTTCCTCATGAAGGACTCAACATAACATTGTTCAAATAAGAACCCAATTTTTGTATGAGGTATAGATTATTAAATTTTAAGTTCAATTATTTATATTGGAACAAAATTGAATACCTAATTATGTAATAAATGTTTATTGGGTGTTAGAAGATTTTTTGGATCTTAGAAAACCTTCCAGTTGAAGAAATAACTAGGCCTCATAGTTTCTCCTAAAAGTGTAGGTAATTTTAGACCAAAATGCAGGGCACACAATTTTACCAAACTGTGAGGCGAGAGTTTCATGTCTATGTAATTTTCAACCATTTTTATAATATCTGTATATAATGGTTGGAACATGCATTTTTAGACCCTTCAGCCTAACCATACAGTTCCCTTATTAAGGTAGTATGGTCTTCATGGTTGGTGCACATTTTGTCCAACCGTGCAACCAAACCATTCAAACCGGAATTTCTGGGTAAAATTTCATTTATCCCTTAAAAATTCATAAAACCAATATTTACTTTCCTCTCATATTATTTCCAATATACAGAGTCTTCCTCCTCAATTGAAGCATTCAAAAGCCTCATAATATTCTTTTTTCTATATCTCCACCATCTGGAATCCGATTTGAATACCATTACGTTTTTTAGATAGATGTCATAATGTTATTTAATCATTAGTCTTATATTTTCCTTTTTCTTCTTCTCGATGATGCTATTTTTAAGTAAGAACGTATGCCCTATTTTCGAGGCTTTGAAACGTTCTTCTATTTACTTTTTATCTTAGCCAGACTAAGGTCCAGTAAAGGATAAAGTGAGTTTTATATGCTCGAGGTAGGTGGTCTATGACTTTCCACTAAAAGTATCATCGTTTATAAATTATCATCAATGTGTTCATGCCAATTTCACCCTTTCTTCCAACTAAATTTTGTTGCCCTTATTATATTCACTGGACTTGTTTTGTAGAGCCCTTTATATACATGGTAATAATACCTTTGGAAGTTAGGACCTAAATTCCTATCTCCCCATGTACAATGTTTCCTTTGTTATTCCTTATTAATCCATGTTGGGTTTATATGTGTGATCATTCTGGTGTGCTATACTTTTCCTTAAGAAGGTAAGTGTCTTAAATTAATTAATGGATCTTTAATTGTAAAAAAAAAATTATATTATAGATATCACTTTTCTTTGTTTCACATACATAATTGAATTGGTTGCATGTCCAAATTTACCTTGTTATTGAAAATAAAAGGAAATGTAATGAACCTATTAAATGATTATAAGTTGATATGGTAATTGGTTTCATGTCCTATCTAACCATTAATAACTTAGATTAAAGGTAATGGATGAAATAAATGAAATATTAATTAGTAATTGTATATTTATATATATCACTTGGTGCTTATTCTGATAATTATTTATATGGGTTGCATGTCCTTCTTAGACCTTTCACCAAGTAATAAAAGAAATGGAATGAACTTTCAGAATTATAAAAAGGCATAAATATTACATAGACTTAATTAAACAATGATATATGTATAAGGTTCCTATTTAAAATGTAACCTTTTTGCATTATAATAGTGGTCAGACCAGATGAGTCTATGTATTCCTGTGGGAATGCCATGAGAACTCAGAGGATTCCATTCTGATTCATTGAGCCAGTTTCCAAGGGAGATACCCACCTTGAAACTTGTACTTTGTTTTATTATGTGAATTATTTGTCTTAGTAACTTCAATTCACTTGTTATATTCTCCAAATTATTATGATTCCTTGGATACACTCATTGGATTAATCTTGATGTGTTCAAGCATGTGTCACCATGGATTCACCTCATTGGGCCCAATCATTATCATACTGTGTTTACCTAGGATGAGATCCTTAGACTCATTTTGAATTATTTATATTATAATGAATTGGGTATCTCTACAATAATTACACTAATAACCTTTTTTAACTATACTTCATGAGACACTTCTATGAGTTGGAATGCCCATGTGGTCATGGATTCCTTGGATACCCTGTGAACCCTATGTTTTTATTATTAAGATATATTATAGTGATATTGACACCTTAACATGATTTATATATATAAAATGAATATAAATGAAGTAATTGAATTATATAATGATTAGATACGTTACTATCTAATGATGAATCATACATGAGTTATTCATTTGGAATTGCCTTACTTTAGGATATACATTTACACTATCAGTTTATATTCACAGATTTGATTGTATAGACCCAATTAGTGGTAGATTCTTGAGATTTATCTCACACCCTATCCAAATAGTTTATGGGGACCATTAATATTACATGTATTAAAGGGGTTTTAAGGATAATAATCCCACTTTGGATACCTAACATGATTGCTTACTAAGTATGGAGCTTAATAGTGAATGACAATGCTAGTGCTCGAGATGCTTGGAAATTTTTTTCCTTTTTGTTCTTTTGTATAGAACGTAATGTAATTTATTTCTTACTACCATATATATATATATATATATGTTTTTTTGTTTATTATATAAATGAAATATATCACCATCATTTTATAAATTATTCATCTTCGATTTGATTATTAGCAGTGGTTTTTTATGCTTCCCTTAGGCTTCTTATTTGGTTATTAATTAGTATGATTCCTCTATTTATATCTATATATTTAATATGTTATATAATATTTTATCCACTATTATATAATATAACATAAGGGACTAATCTCCCCAAATACACACCCAAGTCCCTAGTTTTTAGTCAGTATCTTCTGGCATACGAGGAGGTGCGCTTGAGACCATGTGGCCCACTGGCTCAAGGCACCTTTGAGTGGTACCCATGTTGGGAAATCACAAAGTGGAATCACATGTTCATTTATATCATATTATTGTTTAGTAATATATATAAAAGATTATCACCATGTTGGAACTTGACCATGAGACATGCCTAGGAATAGATAACCCACATTCAGGGTAAATACCAATTTTCTTGGTAATAGAAAAATATTGTTATGTATTTTTCCTATTATAGTTGATATACATTAACAATTGGGTGACACACATGAATTGTGGTATTTGATATTATTTATTTATATTTCAAATTTATCTAGTAAATAAATGATCATTTATGCATGATTCATTATTGGCACCTAGAGTTCACATTCCATGCATATTCTATACCGTATATGTGTATTTTATTTCATGAATTGCTTGTATTTCCTATGATTACTGAGTAAGAAATGGTTTTTATATTAAGACTATGCTACTAACATATTATGCAGGGTAGGGGAATTGGTTATTTAAAGTGTCATCATCTAGATAAATAATGTTTTACTATAGAAGTCGATGATGGTGAATTAAATAGTTGGTTTCTACTATTGTGATCTATGTACCCCTAGTAACATGAGATGGGATTTGGATATGATTGATTGACTACTCGTTTCAACTCACATAGTGTTGGGAGCTTTTGAATTGAAATGGGTAATTAACTGAGTGTTGTGGTCTTCTGTGAGCATCCCAAGAACTTTTTTGATATAAAATGTTTATTTGGATGGCATGATAATATAATAATTTTATTTAGGACATATCATTCCTTTCTACACCTATTACCAGTCTTACAAAGAAGGGTGTGAAGTTCCTATGGTCTAAAGAGTGTGAAAAAAGAATTTTTGGAGATGAAATGAAGACTTAACTCAGTATTAATTCTATTTATACCAGAATATGGAAGAGGATAAGGTTTTCTGTGATGCATAAAGAATTAGGATATGTTTTGTGATGATTTATGAGGATAGAGTCATTGTATATGGGTATCACCTGTTGATACCTCATGAGTGTAACTACCAAAATCATGATATTGGGCTATCATCCTTTATCCACCCCTTATGCTTCTAGGGACACTATCTAATTAGTGAGAACTTTGTGGTGTATATGGATCATAAGAGCCTTAAATATATATTTATGTAATGAAACTTGAATCTAAAACAACAAAGATGGGTGAATACCATCGGTGCTTCAACTTTTAGATTGCCCTTATGCTTAGAAATGGCAATGAAGTAGATGATGTGCTGAGTTGGATGACTCAAGAACATGTTTTATAGGTGGCTAGTGGTGAATGGAAACTCAAGTACCTATTTTATGATGAATATCAAGAGATTTAAGAGATTCATGTGAAACCTTTTCTTTCATCTTCTTTAGTTACCTCTTCCCTTCAAGATAGGGTAAAGAGTGGGATGTTTTTTTTGATCCTGATGTCCTAGTTCTATAAAAGTGTATTTCTATTGGTGATCCACCTATGGATTGATATGTTGAAAGAGAAAGTATCTTATACATACATGAGAATGTCTGGGTTCCAATAGATATGAGATAGGAGCTAATGAAATAGTCCCAAACTTCTCATTGGGTAGTTAATTTAGACATCTCCATGATGTATCATGATATGTGTCACCAGTATTGGTTTCCCGGAATGAAACGTTAGATAGCAGGTTTTATCACTAGGTGTTTTACATGCCAATAGATGTAGGAAGAGCACTAGTATCCCTTTAAATTTTTATTGATATTGCGAGTCCCAAAATGGAAATGGAAGGATGTTTCAATGGATTTTGAAATCAGATAATCGAGGTCACTTCGAGGAAGAGACATAGTTTGGAAAGTCCTGGATTGATTCAAAAAGTTGTCTCACTTACTTTTCATATGGGAGACTTTCTCCATTGAATATATATGAATATTGTATGTCTGTGAGATCATAAGACGACATGGTATCCCTCGTTCTGTTGTTTCATATAGGTATTTTCATTTCACATCACTGTTCTAGTAGGGGTTACAGAGAACTATGAGTATAAAAGTGCATATGAGAACATCTTTTCACCCTCAGACTAATGGCCAGTCAAAACAACTGTTGCAGGTGTTAGAGGACATGCTTTGAGCATGGGTCCTTGATTGCATTGGCTCTTGGGAGAATCATATCCCTCTCATTGAGTTTTCCTTCTATAATAGCTATCAAAAAACGATTCAAATGGATCAATATGAGGCATCGTATGGTAGGCCATGGTATTTACCCATGTTCTATTTAGAGGTAAGAGAGGTAGTGCTACAAGGTCCTGATCTCATGCAAGAGACTTTGGAGAAGGTTATGAAAATCACAAATCATATGTATAATACATAGTATGGACAAAACTGTATGCCTATCTCCATCAATGACCCCTACAATTCAAGGTTGGGTATCACCCAAAATTGGGCATAGACCGATGCATAGGCAGAGGAAGCTATCTCCTCGCTATGTCTGACCATTTTAGATCTTGGATAGACTAGGGAAAATATTTTATTGGTAGAAAAAACCTTAGTGGGGCCATGACATGAATGATGTATTCAATTTCTTCAAGCATCTCCATTATCATTAAGAACCATATCATAGTTTGGGTCTTGGGAATGTTGAGTTAGATTCTGGTGCTTATTTTGATGAGTATCATATATACAACGTTGACATGAGCATAAAGGCTCTCTGAAGCTAGTCTATACATTTAGTATGGGTTCTATGGAAGAACGACCATGTATTATAAGAGACATCGGAATGGGAGGCCTATGCCCATGATCATTGGCTAGTATTTTTACCAAAAAAACATTTTAATAACCTTAAAAGAGAACTTGGAGATGATCTTTTTTAAGGGGGAAGGCTGCAAAAACCATTTTCTATATATGTAATTGATACTTAAATTCTCATTATACTTCTTTATCTTGGACATAAAATTGATGTGTAATGATGTCATTAGTATACCTGGGGTGTCTAGGGAATGTTCAGAGCAGCGAACCCTAGTTGGTGGAAGAAGGAACTGGGAAAAAAATTTAATAGAAACTATAATACCTAGTTTTCATGGTTTCTCCTAACCATGTGGTCCATTTTAAAGGAAAATATAGGGGACTCAGTTTCCCAATCTCTATGACCAAGGATACATGCCCATGAAGGTTGTATGCAATTTTTATCGGATCCATATACCAAATTTGGTGATTATTTTTTCAGACCATGTGGCATAAATGTGTGGGTCCCCTCTCGAGGCATTGAGGTGTGCATGTTTAGTGTAATGTTTGGACAATTGTGTGGAAAAACCATGTGACACGTGTTATCAAGGAAAAAGGACCCTTTTCCAATAAAAATACTTGAAACATTATATTTATTTTCATCCCTTTTAATTTTATCATGCAGAGGATTCCTCCTCTATTGAAGAGCTCCAAATCCTCACAAGTTAGGTTCATTTATATCATAGTTATCCAAAATATAAATCGAATGTCATCAGTCTCTTAAGAAATCCCCTGGTATGTTCTTTAATCCTAAGTCTCATTTTATGATTTTAATTCCTTTCAATGGTTTTATTTTGAGACATGCTCAAATGTCAAATTTTTATGGAATTTATCTATTATTCCATTTTCTTCAAGTATATAACAAAATAGGGGCCTATAATGGATGGGTATAGTGATATAGACTCAAGGTAGGTAGTCTATGACTTTTCCATAAAAGTATCATCATTTTATAATTTGTTGTTGATGTGCGCATGACAGTTTCTCGGAGAATTTACCTTAAAATTCATATGAATTTATTTTAATTTTTGAATCATTTTATAAATCCATGTATATACATTTTCATCTTTCATTTTAGTTTATGAACTCAACTACTATCACCCTAAGTAATAAATTTCATTAGTTATTCCTTGGTAACCCATTTTGGGTTTATCTACGGCACCGTTCGAGTGCTCTAGACTTGACCTTGATGAGGTACGAGTTTTGAATTAATTAATGAATATTTAATTGTTAAATGGAAATTATATTATAGATATCCCTTGTAATTTATTCACATACATAATTTAATTGGTTTCATATCCCAAGTTACCTTTTTATTCCTAATAAAAATAAATTGAATGGACCTATTACATGCTTATAAGTTGAAATGTGAATCAGTTTCATGTCCTATCTAACCTGATCACAATGGATGAAAGGTAAAAGATAAACCTAATTAACTATTAATTGGGATGTGTATATTTTTGGATATCACTTTTCCCTTATTCTTATAATTAATTATATTGTTTTCATGTCCTACTTATCCTTGTCACCTGGTAAAAAAGGTAATGGAACGAACCATCTGAATTATCTAAAGGAATGATTATTACAAGGAATTATTTGAAGAATGATATATATATATATATATATAAGGTTCTTATTTCATATGGATAATTTTAACTTTATAGGAGTATGAATACTAGATACAACCTTGGAATCTTTAGGTAATTCCTTAAGCACTCAGAGGACACCATTCTGATTCATTGAGCTAGTTTCCCAATGAGATACTCACTTTAGAACTTGGTCTTTATCTTAGTATGTGAATTCCTTGGCATAGTGATGAAGATTATCATGTTATATTTTCCATATTATTATGATTCCTTGGATACAATCCTTGGATCCATATTGCAGTATTTAGACATGTGTCACCTTGGATTCACCTCATTGGGGATAGTCATGCTTAGCCCATGTTTACCTTGAATGAGATACCTAGAATTATTTAAAAAAAATTTAAATTGTAATTCCTTAGCAGTCACCAATTGAATCACACTCATACCCCTTTATAGTAAGATTTAATGAGCTGCTACTATGAGTTGAGAAACCTTTTAGGTCAAGGATTCCTTGGCTACACCTCAGATCCTCTTTTATTATTATTATTATGATATATTACAGTGCTATTGAAAATTTCATATTATTTATCATTATAACTGAACATAAATGAAGTAATTTAATGATATTATGTTCATATAAAGTACTAGATAAGTTAAAAGAATGCATGAGTTAGTTATTTGGAATTTCTTTACTTTATTACATACATGTGCACTGTTTGTTTATATTCATAGACTAGATTGTACAAATTCGATTGGTGGTGGCCTATTGAGATTAGAATAACACCCTATTCAGGAATCCCATGGTACCTGGGATGATTACTTGCATATAGGTTTTGAAATGGATAATCATACCAATTTGGACACTTAACATGATTTCTTACTCAGTATGGAGCATGATCGTAGATTACCAAGCCAGTTCTTAGGATGTTTGGATAGTTTTGGAATCTTTGTTCTTTTATATAGCTTGTATTATACTTTATTTCCTATTACCATGTAATATTGTTTTCATATTTTGTAGATACATGATGTATATCATAATAATTTTTAATATGGTTCAGATTTATGTTGATTATTACTGATGGTAGTTTATGCTTACCTTCTACTTCCAACTTGGTTATAAATTTTTATACTTCAACTAATGGTATCTATCTATTTATTTTATTATATTATATTGTACCTAATGTGCTCCACACTAACAGGATATAATAGTTTCCACATAGACACACCATAGGCCATCACTTCTAGTTAGAGGACTCTGGCATATGAGGAGATGAGCTTGAGGCCATGTGGACCACCGACTCAGGGCACCATTATGTGGTACCTAGGTTGGGAAATAATTGTTTCCAATCCTTTTATCATGTTAATTTTTAGTGTGATTCAAATCTTTAGAATTTTTTATGATAATAAAAAATGTTTTTTCATTCAAAATCCCTTTACAGTTGGTTTCTAAGGAGGAAAACCACTGCATTTTCCCTAAAATATAAAATTAACATGATTATTTCAAGTTCGGTCCGTTGAATAAAACCAATAATCATAGTTTGAGAAACAATATTCATGGAGGTAAACCACATAATCATGAAAAAGAATTGATAATATTTCTAAATTGTGAAACCTTCTTCTATGAAACCTTAGTTCTAACATTGGACATTCATGATCACTACCAAATATTTAGGATTTTACCATAACACATAAACTTATCCTTAGGGTTCTTAATAATGATTTCTCATCCTAGTTTCTAATGGTTAACTAAACCTTACTCTAACACCATCTCTATTAACCCATAATTTTCCTACATAGATATTATATCTAAATAGATGAATATTTATTACATAACATTTTGATCAATGCCAGAATAGTAAAAGTCAAGTATCTATGGAAACATAGAAATATAAACAATTCATTCATAATTATACCACATCATCTTCCATTTAATTCTTCATAACTTTAACCCTTATTAGACATATCATACTTAATACTATTCTTCATAACCTAGGGAATTGGAAATATAAGAAAGGGTGAGATCAGATGCTCAATAAGGGTAAACATGGGAGATATCAATTGATGGTCATATAAAAGTATAAAAATAAGTATAAGAGTAAAATATTATGATAAAAAACATACAATTTCCAAAAATAATCTATCATCAATCATAAAAATGATTCATGATATAAAACGTTATCATTTCAAAAGACTTGTATCAATAGAGTGAAACTTACCATAAATTAATCCAGAATCATATGTTCATTTCAAAGAAGTGTTGAAACTACATAGGTATAAAATAATTTCATCATATCAAAGTTCTGTACGAAGATCATCAAACCATAATAGATCAGTCATCACCACATTCATCCCATAGTAGATGATGTGCATCAACTTGCATTACATAGTGGATGAATCACATTAACTTGCATCTCATAGATATATCATGAGATATATATCCTTACCCAATACATTGGGAGGAGATATAGGTACCACATATCACATAATGAAAATCATACATATTTGTGGCTCAATATCATAAAAAAATCATCATATCAAAACCCTTGAAAATAAATGAGTTTCGAGATCATTTCATAATATCATAACCTATGAAAATGGGCTTCATAAAAATTGGTCATCATAATCATAATCCATCTAAATAAAGAATATGTATGGTATCCATGAATAATTTCCTCAAAAATCAGTATATATAATCCATGTATTTTATTGTTTATTGAAATATATACCATTAAAATATCATTAAAAGCTTCTTGAGGAAAATACCCATTCAAATTTAAAAATCACTATCAAAAAAATTAAAACTATCCATGTAATAAAGAAAATATTTTATTTAAAAATATCCTGGTAAAAATTTAATTTATTTTTAAAATAATTTATGTATAATGATTATGGTAAATTATATTAATTCCATATAAGTTAAATAGACATTCCTTTCATATTTGTTATAAAAATTCAAAAAGTACATCTTTCAAAAAATGATAGTAATATTCCTTGTTATTTTTTTTATAAAAATTTAAAAAGCGTAAAAATGTATTTAAACATTTACAAGATAACATTTGAAACATTCTTGAAAAAATTCTTATAAAATATGAATATGGAAGAAAGTGGATTTTAGATTGAAGAGAGAAATAAAGTCAATTTTGATTAAAAACAATTTTTTACCTCTTAGATAATTAAAGTTAAGAAATGAAAAAGAAAAATATAATCTCCAAAAATAAAAATATAATAATAAAATTAAATGGATTAATTAGTAAGGATCATATAATTTCCTCAATTAAAATTCAAGTATAAACAACCCTGAATAAAATAGGATTGAATGATAAATATCTTACTTCATTATCACCATTTGAATCGTAATCCCCATGAAATAAATAACTTTATATGGGTATGAAAATACACATAAAATTGAAAATAATTATCATAAAATACATTCAAGGGAATTATATGCACCACATAAAGGAAATAAGTGGTGAATATGGAAAGAGTCCCACAGATATAAAAGTATGATGAAAATAATTTACCTCAAATTATCCTTTCTTAAAAAGAATTCTAAACTCATGTATAATATATTTAAATACATTATGAGTCTACAAAATCTTCATTTTCATTCTTATAATATCATACATGATCCCTTTATTTCATTTTAACAACGTTTTTTATAATTTAAATCGTCATTTTTGGGCGTTAACTGTTTCATTTATCATAAGGATTTAAGTTCAGTAGTTCTGGTCCTTGTTCCATTTTCTTGGTCACATCATCTCCAAAATACTAATTATGATAGAAATATCATATATATTAATTATATATATATATATATATACAGTTATGCATATAATTTTGAGATAGGAAAATAAATTACACCAGTTATAGAGATGGTATGTCATACGTACATAGGAACACTATTTTCATTTTTAAATAGATGGAACAAAAGAAATGTAAATATTAATTCACCTTCAAAATATCATTATTATATCATATATATAAAATATTTAGTCATATAATTCACCCTAATTACCATCAATGTAAAATATAAATGAAAATAAATCACATTTCTTCATGGGGGTTCTAGTCCACACATATCCACGAGCGACATTATCATTTCCCAAAGGATTGGATGGTAAGAAAGTAAATGCTATATTATATTTATAAAAGTCTGATTATGTCATAATTTTCATTTAAAAACATTACACCAATCTTAATATCCATCTATATAAGATAGTGATGTGATATGAACTGTATCCCTACGTGGGGTTGGTAAGCCATACATACGCTCGAGTGATACTTTCACTTCTCATTTCGTGGAAATGTGGGTATATAAAGGTGTTTCCATAATAATAAAAATAAAATTTAATCATATTTAGGGTACTTAATTTATTATTTTATGATAAATTAAATATATTTAGAGTAGGTAATGAATTGTATAAAATAAATAGATCATATTAGGTAATTACCACTTCTTGGAAATGATTCTTTTAGATCTCTACTAAATGGATCTCAGGATGGTCTCTTGTGAAGACAATAACCTATATAATTTTGATAGGGATGTTTGGAAGATAAATTTGTAGATTTTTTTTCATATATAAGGTTTAAAGTGGTGTAAAAAAGTGAGGGAATAAGTTCATTTTCTTATTTGATATGAAGGGTACATTTGGAATTTAACAAAATATTAAATTAAAATAATTTAATTCTAAAACCAAACGGCCCCAAACGACCTATAAATGGACAATGAATTAAATTTTAGACCATTTTATATTCACAGTTTCCTATTTTATAATATTTTTGGTTTTAAGTAATTTAATAAAATATTATTCTTAGAAAATATAACTATTTTCATTTTAGACACTATTAACTTAATTTGATTTAAAAGTGTCACGACCCCCCCCCCCCCTCTGAAGATGATAATCCAAAGCTATAAATGGAGAAAGAGAGATAATGACCACTTATTCCTACCTTCTATAGGCCATGGGGTGGATACCAGCACCAAGGGTATAGAAATCTCAAAAAATGGGAGGAATTACCCCTGTTATAGTAACCAAGATCGAGAGATAAGATGTATCAACCAAAAAATAAATCCATCATATATTTATATAAAATAAATAAAAAACCATCTCACATGATTTTTTATGAAAAAAAAGATTCAAATTTAACAAAAAATCTAAAGTAAATACCAAAAAGAAAAGCTAAGAATCTATACAACAACTTTCCCAATGTCTGAGCAAGTAATTCCCAGCACGATCCACCTTGTCCTCCTATAATCCTGAAAGCAGTTTTATATACGTAGGGTGAGCATACAAGTATACTCGGTAGGGGAAAATGAAAGTCTCCTATTCTCAAGTGGAGAATCAAAGTAATTCCCCTATGAGAAAAAACTGAACCCAAGAACACCAAACAAGGTATAGTAGCCATCCCAACCAGACCAAAGCATGATCATCAAATAATTCAAGTCAAGTCAAGTAATATAACAAGCACATCAATGATTTGCGTACCCCACACCACATACCACAATATGGATTCTTATAACCTAATGGAAAACATCATGACACACCTATATTTTCAACAACCCCCACATCACAACCCACCCACACACACTTGGGCCTCAATGATAGTCCAACAACATGGGAAATGAAGCTCATAATATCCCTCTAACAGACCCCTGGGCCTCAAGGCTTATCCAGCAACATGGGAAAATGTAGTTCATCACATCCCACATGTAGACACATGGACCTTAAAAACAAAACACATATCATCCTGAAGACACATGGGAAATAACAACATATCTCACCCCGAAGACACCTAGTATGAAAAACTCACTCGCAAACACCTGGGACTCCCAAACCACACCACAAATTGCCCTAAGAATATAAGGCTACCAAATTTTTAGAAGATGGTTAGGGAAGAGATAATAACCAGCCATCCATCCTCCAACTTAGATGATGGGAAAATACACCCTCCCCCAGGATGATGGGGGTGTTCGACCAATAGTGCTCAACTAGGGAGGGGTGCCTATAGAAATCACAAAGAAATACATGTATATATATACACACAAAAAACACAGCCTACCCAATGGGTTTTCAAACAAAAAACCACCCCATAACACACACAAATGTGCTGCTACCTCAAAATGAATTTACTAGTGTCAACAATAGTCACTTCGAAAGTTGATAAATGAAAATATACTTCACAACAAGACACAAAACTCATACGGTAACCCCACCCAATTAATTTAACCAATTCTTATTCTTAGTTAATAATTCATTTATTCAATTATTATATTGACAAGTACCATGAATAGAACATAACTAGACACACCAAAAAAGTCACACCGTGGAAGAATAACCAGGGTGAATTAACTCGCTTCATATTTCCGCTACGTTTAACCCCTATTCAAAACATAACAAAATTGATATCGATAGGCATAGTGAATATTTCTTCATGCAACTCATAGAGAATTTCTAGGAGAATTACCCATACTGACCACAACCTTTATCAATTATCAAATTCATACCATCAGATCCATCCACTCAATAGAGAAAACCCCCAATTCACAACCAAACCCATGGACACATATCATCACAACCAAACCCAACATCCCCACTGAATAAGACCACCACATCTATCACATCCAACAACATAATAATCCATAACCTTTCTCTACATCACCACATTATGACCACACCACACCCATCAATAGTGTTTATTTAGTTTTCAAAAGGGGGTATATTGTTAAATTTCACATCTAAAATTTGAGGGTAGGATCAAATAAAAAATAAGATCACGAGGAATCAATTTAATTAACTTGATATACATGGTTAATTGATTGTATAAAAACTATTGTTCAACAAAAATACCAATAAGAATAATTCACAAGTCATAAAATGTGATCACACAGAGACCACAAACGAACATGATTTTCAGTAGGTATATAGCCCATATAGATCACGATATCAATTGACAACAAAGAAGAAAAAAAATTCATTTTTCCCATTCCCACATGTTGATCTTAATTTTATTTAGTTAAATTTATTTAATTAGAATTATTTTATATTTACAATAGAGACATTCATACATCCACCCCACATGAAACACCATCGAAAGGCCTCACACAATCTCCTGGATAATCAAGGAATAAATGCTCTGGGGATGTTAAAAATATATAGAATTGGAAAACACAAGATGGATAAGAATCTTATCTTTAGAAATACCAGATCCTATATCATTAGGAGAAATGGGGTTTAAAATCCATTATAGTTGGATCTTAATCAAGACCTAGTGGTTTGGGAGTAAGAGAAAATATTGGGTTTTTAGAAGATAGATACACTTTGAAAATGGAAGCCAAAACAATTAGATCTGGTATTTAACTCATTTTATGTCAAATAAAATGTTAATAGGGGGAAACTATAGAAAACTAGAAAACTGGAGAAATTTGGAATTTTGAAAAACTTTTGGAAATGAATCACCATTGGGTGAGTCACCGTCGTGAGTCACTGGTGGGTGAGTCACCGGTGTGAGCTACCGGTGGATGAGTCACCATTGGGTGGATCACCGTTGGATGAGCTAGCAGTAGATGAGTCACCATTTGATGAATCACCACTAGATGGGACACCTGTGTATGGGTCACTATTGGGAGACTCCCCATCACCACCTACCATCAGCAACTCACCATTGCGAGTCACCAATATGAGTCACCTTTCTGACTCACCGGTCCTGACTCACTGGTCTTGACCCACTATTTTGACCTTCCATTCACACATACCAATGGAAGACTCATCAATGGAGACCTACCCTCTCCACCTACCGGTAGAAGACTCACCATTGTAGACTTACCATCCAGGACTCAATGTTGGATAAAATTCATTTTTGACAAGATCTTAAAATGGGTCATTGTTACCTCCAAAAACACCTAAACCACCATATTTTTACAAAGTAATGAACCAGGGTGGTTCAAGCCATTGCACCACATACCTCTCAAACTATTCACAACCTTTAAAATTCAAAACCAAACCACGAAGGAAAATAGGGGTATGGACAACCACCCTAGGAGATACCTCTCAATGATTTTTCTAAACATGAAACACCGCTACGGACCAAGCACACCAAATTTTAATGATAAACCACTTTGTGTTGTTAAAAATCTAGAGTGAAACATTATAATTCAAGAACACCTCCTCCTATATTTGCAAACCCAACCAACTATAAGGGACACTACACAAGCACAAAAACTGCACTACCCAAACACCTAAATCAGGGAATTCCACCATCCATGTCATGATATTATCCACTTTGGGAGGCATAGTCTCACCCACCCGAATTTAATCACATCAGAATTAATGCATCTCTATTAGGAAGTTGGTCTTCCCCTTTTCATGGTTTAGGAATTTATCACATATCATAGAGTGAGGAAAGAATACATCTTATAACAAACAAGTTTCAAAAATAACATTTCAAAGAAAAAAAGAACAAAGAAAAACAAAAAAATATCTAGGTACTGGGAACACATCTACATTTCTCCCTCCCTAGTAATCTTATCTAGGACACCATGCCTCCACAACACACAAACCAAAAGACTATTCTGCCCACAAAGCACTTACTTCGGATGATCCTAGACCTCTACCAGCTACTCAACATATATCTTATTATCCTCGACATCCAACTCTCTCTATTCAATGACACGGGAGTCATTGTGAAGATACCAAAAAAGTTGGGTGACATATATGATTTTGTGGATTGTTTCTAACCATGGGGGCTGTATTAACTAGTACACCACTTCACCAATCATCCCAAGACCTCGAAGGGTCCGATGAACCTTGGAGAAAGACAAATCCCTTTTCCAAGCCTCTGCTACCTACATCGTGGGGAACATTCCAAAAAACATTGTCCCCAACCTCAAATTCCAAGTGCTCATCATACGATCAAAATATGACTTTTTCCCGTCCTGTACTACTTTTTTCATCTCAAAAAAAGATGAAGCTTCTCTGTCATGCTCTTCACAACCTTGGGGCCATGAAAAGTTTTCACCCTAACCTCGGTCCAACACAAAGGTGAACTACATGGTCTTCCATACAAGGCGTCAAATGGATCCATGCTAATGGAAGAGTGATATTTTTTTATATGAAAACTCAACCATGGGTATGTATTGAACCCATGATCCCCCAATGTTTAATATGCATGAAAAAAAAACAATTCTTCCAACATTTTGATAGTTAATTCTATATGCTCATATATCTGTGGGTGGAAGGTAGTGCTGAGGTGAAACTGAGTGCCAAAAGAATGCTACAACCCCCCTAGACATTCAAGGTAAGACATTTATCCCGATCTGAAACTATGGTTCTCAATCTATATGTACCCTTACCACCAGATCCAAGTACCTCTTTCTGTGGGAACCATTGTTCCTGACTCCTAATTTCTATGAAGTGAGCCAATTTTGGCAGCCGATCCACTACTACCCAGATGTCATCACAGCATCCTTACGACCTGGGTAACCTTGTGACGAAATCCATTAAAATATCATCCCACTTCCAATAGGGAACATCTAAGGGCATCAAAAAACCACCGGGAACATGTTTCTCAACCTTCACCTACTGAAACACTAATAACTTTTCCTCAAACTCTACAACTTCCCGCTTTATCGTGGGATGCCAAAACTACATCCTCAAGACATGATTCATGCTAAAAATTCAAGGTTGTGCCAACAAGGGTGATCTATGAAACTCATGGTGGAACTCCTCACACATCGCTACCGGAACAAATAACTTTCCCTAAAACAACATCTAGTTACGACCATCCTCAAAACACCCTTCCAGAGAATCAATTTGGTCCACACGATTTAACATCACCTATACCTCTGAGTATCCCCACTGTGATTCCTCCACCCTCTACTCTAGAAAATACTATACCATTATCTAAAATGAATAACCTATATCACCATCCAATCACACATATAATCATAGGGCTTCCAACTCCTCCATCACCTTCCAAGTATCCAAAGATTACCAAAAAAAATCCTTCTTTGAATTCCTGATGAAGGAATTGGTGAAAAAAATCCCATTTCCTGAGGTGTATGTGGTCTCAAAATCATAGTCGTGAAGAAAATACATCCACCTCTGATGCCACAAGTATAGATATCACTGGGAAAAGATATGCCTCAAAATCTTGTGATATCTGAAGAAAAAAAAGTGCTCCCCAATGAGGTAATGTTTCCACATCTTTAGCACAAACATGACCACTGCAAGATCCATATCTTGTATGAAAAATTTACATTAGTGGGGATGAAATTGACTAGACCCATAAGAGATCACTACTCACTACTACATCACAAAAAATCCTAGTCCTAGAGGAGAAGCATCAAGAAAAACCTCAAACATCACCCCTTCATTTAGAAACTTGAGCACTAACCAACATACCTTTAAGATGGCCGAACACATCCTAGCGCTTCTCGATCCACATGAAATATTTGTCCTTTATGGTTAGATCTATCATCGAATCTGAAAATCTAGAGAAATTGGGTACATATATATGGTAATAGCCTACCAGACTTAGAAGACTATAAACCTATGAAAAATTATTGGGTACTTCCCAAGAAAGAACTTCTTCGACCTTCAATGGGTCAACTACTACACCTTGCTGCAACACCACATGTCTATGTAAATGAACCTATCATAGTTTGACCATACTTTTGGATATCTTTACATAGATTTGGTGGGGTTGAAGGATCTGTAAGATATTCTTGGGATGAATTATATGCTCCTATACTAACTTAGAGTAGATAAAGATGTCTTAGATGAATACAATGGTGAACCAGTCTAGGAACTCACAAAAAATGAATTTCATGATCCCCATAAACATGACTAGTACATTCATAACACTGAACTACATGACAATGAACTAGAAGTTCCCATGCTTGCATATGAAAGAAGTATTTGGAATATCATCTTCCTTTAACTTCAAATGGTGATATCCATATAATATGTCTATCTTAGAAAACACAATTTCTTCTCTCAATTAGTAAAAAAGATAGTCTATTTTCAGGAGGGGTAAAGGTTGTTGACCATCACTTGGTTCAACCTCCACTAGTCTATGAACAAACTTAGACAACGATCCGAATTCTTCACAAACAAGATTGGATCACCCCACAATGACCCACTAGTCTTGATAAAACCCCTATTCATTGGGTCATCTATCTGAATCCTCAAATCCCATAGCTCTGAAGGTGCCATTGAAATCGAAGAAGCACTAGACTACAAGTCTATCCCAAAATCAACATCATGTCAAGGTGGTATGGTAACAACCACCTCAGGAAAAATGTTTGGGAACTCCTTAACAAACCTATGGACTTTAGTGTCCACTAATTCCACTGATAGATCGTCTAATAAAGAAAGAAGGGGTTCTACATGCCGATTTCCCACCTAACTGGTCCTCTCACCAACAAAGGCCACACGTTAAACATCTATGTTTGAAAATTTGACTCTCCTCCAGAATCCATCGATAACGGAATGCTGGGAATTTAACCAGTAGATACCAAGAATTACATAGTATGGATGCATCTGTACCAAGAAAATATCCCCATGGGATTGATGTGGTCCCATCATCAGCCTACATCCCCGACACACATCAAAAAAGCTAGTCTGACCTATGATTGGCTTAACCAACACCTGGTATATAAGAATATTCTCTATTTCTAGTCCTATATCATGGGATATAGTAGGTAAATAATTGGATTTTGAATCTCCCAAATCAAACAATGAAAAATAAAGGGTACTAAACAAGCTAATCATACCTCATACGATTTATGGTCCCATTAGAATCGCTACCTCTATGGCATAAACTTTCCACACCCACCTCCTCTTCCCCTCTACTGATGACCATCCCCTCGACCATTCCAAAGTGAAGGTCCCTAAGGAACACCCTAAGGTTGGCCTCCACCTACTTCATCTCTCCTCGGTGGAGCATCAACCAACTTTCCCAGCTTCAGAAACGACCTCACTAGAAACTATCCCTGAGGAAAGAACTAAACCTATCCACCTCCACTATACTGAGCTCAAACTACCACTAGGCACTGAAACTAAAAATGGACATGGCCCCAACTATGAAAAACCTATTCCCCATTTTCGTGGGAAATACACGAGGATAAGAAGGGTGGAACTGAAACGACAGAGGTCGGCTCCCTATTGGAAGAAACATCAAAGACAATGGTGCCTGAGATCTTCCACTGTAGTATTTCAATTTTAATAACTCTACTGGCTCCCCTATAGAAGTAGACCTACTCATGAGTGCATCCTTTCAACTACCTCCTCTTTCATCTGGACCTAAAAGTATGTCGGTAAGGTAATGGGAGTAATTACGTATTAGAGAGATGGACAGAGTGACTCCTCTAAGATTCTTTCACCAGACTCCTCATCTGGAATGTGATCTAGAGAGAAAAAAGAAGATCATTGAACATGATCCCAATCTATAATACCAACATAATCCCTTGATAGAGGGAGATTAACTCCAGCCTCTTCTCAGCCTTTATAGTCGATGAAAGGAATTATGCTCAAAACTCCTTCTCAATGTCGACTCCCAGAACATCATCCTAATTTATCTTCCCAAAGTAAAATGTCCACTAATGACACATAACTTCCCACATCTGACTCACCAATGATGGAACCTAGTACTCTATTAGATCCTAGATCAAACTAAAGGTGATCACAAGCTTATAAAGCTATCACTCCATCCCCACATCTGAAATTTTACCCTCTTAATTTTCAAGAGCCTACCGCAAGAAAGAATGTAACATTATCTTCCACTAGTCATCATACTTTATTTGATCAATCCTTCACTGATAGAACAGATCCCCCCGTTGAGCCTCAACTGCCTGATCCACTTGTGGTTGATGACTGAGTACCACAAAAAATGAAAAACAAGGAATTTCTAATCCTGAATAGTATGAAATTTCATTTAAGAATCATTTTAACTTATTGAACTGATTTTTGTTATTTATGTAAAATTACCCAAAAAACCCAATTAATACAAGAACCAAAGTAATTATTATACATGTAACTCTCCCAGGGTCTCTACCATGCAGATAGTGTAGCCTCACATGGTCATTTAGTAGGCTCAGAGTCCTTTCATCATATCATAGGGGCCGCTAAAATCTCAGTTCCTTGCTAGTCTTCCTTGGCCTATGTCACACACCAAGACCACTTAGAATTGTTTCCCTACAAATCCATGAAATCCTCAATATTCCTAACTACAAACTCTTTCCTATCTCTCAACCATATCCTATGATACCATTATTTCATGACCCCTTCCATCCAATGTTTCCCCTCTTGATCTGGAAATGGAGAAAGAGATATAATGACCCTATGTCCCACCTCTAGTAGGCCATGAGGTGGAGACTAGTAAAAAGGGTATACAAGTCTCACAAAATGGGAGACATTACCCATTTTATAGTAACCCAGATCATGAGATTAGATGTATTATCCAAAAAAACATCAAGAAATGTATATATATATATATATATATATATATAAGAAAACCAAAACCATCCCACATGCATGTTTAAAGCAAAAGTACAATAAATTCAATAAAAAATCTAAATTAAATACCAAAATAGAAGCTATGAAGTGACACAACAACTATCCCAAAGCCAGTGATAGTAATTCCCTGCATGGTCCACCTATTCCTCTTGCAAACCTGAAAGCATTTTTATATACGTTGGGTGAGCATAAAAATATAATCAGTAGGGAATAATCAAAGTCTCTCATGCATAAGTGGATAACAAAACAAATTCCCCTCTGAAAAAACAACAGAACCCTATATAACCTTACAAGTTATACTGGACATCTCAATATCACAGTAGCATTCTCACCAAATAATGCAAGTTAGGTAAATAAATATAACAAGAACATGGACGATTTGGGCACCCCGCACCACTTCCCCTTGGTTAGATGATCATACCTTAACAGAAAGTATATTAACACTCTTATCTCTTCAACAAGCCCCACGTCACAACCCACCCACACACACATGGGCCTCACAGCTCGTCATGCACACAGACCAGTCAATGATAATCACATCCCACCAACAGACACATGGGCCTCACAACTACAACATTTCGCATCCTAAAGAAACTTGGTAAAGCACAAAACATCTCATCCCAAAGACAGTTGGGAAGCACAACTCCCTTACAGACACCAAGAACTCACATATAACACCACAACCTGTCTCAAGAATCTTAGGCTGCCAATGCCTATAATAGGGAGAAGGGAAGAGACAACAACCTACCATCCATCCTCTCACTGAGATATTGGGGGAAGAAACACTCCCTCATGAAGATGGGGGTGATCGAAACATAATGCTCAACTAGGGTGGGGTGAATATAGAAATCACAAGGAAATACATGTATATATATACCAAACACTTTGACCACCCTATTGGTTTTCAAACAAAAAAACCACCCTATAACACTACCAAATGTGCTAATACCTCTAAATGCATTTACTAGTATCAGTAATAGTCATTTCAAAAGTTTACAAATTGAAATCCACTACAAAACAAGACACAAACTCAAATAGTACCCCATGAAATTCATTTATACAATTGTCATTCTTTGTTAGTAATTCATTTTTCTATTAAAATCTAAGAAACTACCAAGAACAAAATATTACCATCCACACAAAAAAAGTCACACCAAGAATAAGAACCATGGTTAATTAACCCACTTCATATTTCCACTCTGTTTAACACCCCTTCAAAACAAAACAAAACCAATCTTGATACACTAAGTGAATCTTTTTTCATTCTATTCATGGAGAATCTCTGGGAGAATTACCCATACCGACCACTTCTGTGGTCATTATTCAAATTCATGCCTCCAAATACAACCTATCAAAAGGGGAAACCCTATATACACAACCAAAACCATCAACACATCTCATCCCAACCAAACATGGCAGCCCCGCTACAAAACCCCATCACATGCAGCAACACAACAAGACACAACCCTTCTCTATAGAATTGATGTATAACCAAACCACACCCATAAAAACAGGTCAATTAGTTTTCCCAAGGGTGTCTATTATCCAATTTCACTTCTAAAAATTGACGATGTGATCACATAATCTATAAGATCCTGGGGAATCAATTTAATTAACCGAATATACATGGTTAATAAAAATTATAAAAATAGTATTTCAACAAAAAGACCAACAATATGAATTCCCAATGCATCACATGTGCACATAGAGAGATGACCAAAAACCATGATTTTCAGTTGGAATATAGCCCATATAGATCACAATATCAATATACAAAAAAGAAGAACATAAGTCACTTTTCCCATCACTTTATGTTGGTCATAAATGGATTCAATTATTTTTATTTTATTGGAATTATGTTATATTCTTTGAAAACAACTCAAAAAATAATTTAATATGGTATTTAACTCATTTCATGTCAAATAAACTATTAATGAGGCGAAATTTAAGAAGACTGGAAAATTGGAGAAATTTGGAATTTTGAAAAACGGTCGGTAATGACTCACCAATGGGTTAGTCACCATCGTGAGTCCCTGGTGGTTGAGTCACCAGTGCTAGCTACCATTAGATGATACACTGTTGGGTGAATCCCTATTGGATGAGGTACCAGTGGATGTGTCACCGTTGGATGACTCTCCTTTGGATGATCTACCAGTGGATGCTTTATCACTGGGTGAGTCACTTTCATGTACTACCATCAACAACTCACTGTTCCGAGTCACCGGTGTGAGTCACTATTCTTACTCAATGGTCCTCACTCACTAGTCCTGACCCACCATTACGACCTACCATTACTACCTATCAGTTGATGACTCATCGCTGGAAACCAACCATCACCACCGAACGATGGACGACTCACTACTGGTGACCTACCATTATTGAATCACTATTGAAAAAAGTGAATATTATACAAACTCTTGAAATGAGTCACCATTACCTCCCATAACACGTAATCCACCATATTTTCACAAAGTAATGGGTTGGGGATGTCTGAGGAATTACAATAAGGCAAAATTAAAAATTTTAAATTAGAATATAATCCTTTAAAAAACCCTAATATGTTATATTAACCTATAAATTTCAGGGAAGGCATTAACCCAAAAAAAATTATATTTATTTTAATATTTCATAAAAGTTTTATTATATTTTTTATTAATTGATGAATTATTTTAACAATATTATATAAGTATTTATGGTAATGAATAATTTAAAAAAATTAGAAATAAATTTACCTTATGAAAGTGATTTTATTAATATAAAAATAGACACTTGTATTGATTCATAACTAACTTTTGTTCCTATGTGGACAGATAGAAGATTTTAAAAACAAAGAGAGTGAAATTTTATAAATTTCTTTGATTTAAATAATATATAAGTCATTTTAATAGGCAAGCATCCATTAAATTACTCAATTTAGAACATTAGGTGATATGTGTCAAATTAGCTTCATCTAGTAAGAATTAAAATGAAATATTATGGCCTTTTCATTTAGTTTTTACCCATATTAACCCAATTTACCCTTTACCATGGTGATAAATTTAACTATGATTACTATTTATAATTCCTAAAAAAGAGACCTATTTGGAAAATTTAGACCTCAAAATTCAAAATATTGAACACATTTTACAAAATTAAATTTGTATAGGTGGAAGAAATTAATTTTAAAATAATCACACAAAATGAGAAAAAAACATTTTTTATAGAAAAAATGCCTTTTTGAGCATAAAACCTGATTTTATTCTTCTTACATTACTATGAAAACATCATATGAATGTTAAATCGTTTTATTAAATATATAAAATATACATTCTATTAAAAATCATTCAACCCATATTGAATTGTTTAATTTACTAAAAAAACTAAATTAATGCGCATAAAAAATGTTTTCAAGATAAACAACTCCTTTATTTTCAAATCATTTTTATTTTAATTCATTTTTTTGATAACCAAGAGCATATCTAAAACAAATTGTTTTAATAAATTAATAACCATATTAATAATAAACATTCCAATTGTTAGGCGATAACCATCATATTATAATATATTATAAATGTTATGTGGTTTGTGTAAACTTGTTGTTGCATATAACGCAAGATATCAATGAAAATAAATTTATTGGAAAAAAAATATTTCATAAAAATATCATGGTATTACAAATTCTATTAAAATATATACTTCTTCTTTAGATATCATCATTTTCTTTTTATTTTAATACATCTATGATTGGTTTTATTCCCAAACAAAAAAATATCATATGCTGGAATGGATGTTATGAAGTTATTTGGGATGGTATTTCCAAAACAAATGGATCTTGATGTGTGGATATTAAAGAAGATGTGGTATCTTTATATAGTTACAAAAATGACACAGTTAGAATTACTTAAAATATTTATAAATAAAAAATTATTTCTATGTAGAAATAATACCAAGTGGATGTTTTTTAAAGATAATATATGTTAATATTAAAATCTATTAAACAGATAAAATTTTTATAGGTTTATGTTGTATTTTAAACATTATCTTCTGGTTTAAAGCCTTTGTTAATTAATTTTACCTTAATTGCGGTAATAATTTTTTCAATCTCAATGTCTTATCATTTTACATATAATATAAAAATTGGTTTGTAAATTGAAAATTTATGACATTATAGAAAATTTATCATCCTACATTCCCTATTAAAAGTTTTTTATTTTAAAATAATTTAATAAAAACAATTTATCATAAAATATAATTAAATTTTTCTTAAAAATGATTCAAATAATTTAACTTTAATGAAATCAAAACAAAAATTGATCCAAATATAATTAATTTTACCATAAATAATAAATAATTATTAAATATAAAATTTATATGGAACCATAATTCATCCAAAATACATAACTTTTAATGTTTTTAAAATTATTTACTTTCATTTTTTGACTGCCTGCATAAACACTGTGTCATAAATGTATAATGAACAAAAATAAATGGGACCTATGTAGAAAATTTAAAACAGATGATTGTAAATAAGGAATTAATTTTTCAAGATTAAATTTTGTGAATTTCTTTAAATGAATTTTAAAATAAATGTGTAAAATGAAATGAAAACAAATTCTAGAAAAATGAATTTTTAAGCCCAAATATGAACTTATACCGAAGTTAAGTATAAAGATGATCCCTGTTTAATTAAATATATTATTTATTACAAAATTAATGTTATTTTAATTTCAGATAAAATTCGATGCATAATTGTTATTTTCAGTAAAATCAAAATATAGTTTGATAAAAATCTATATTTTTAACTATTTACCAAAAAATAAACCCATTCATAGAAATATCAAAATTTGACCCTAATATAATAATGTTATACTAATTTAAGAAATGGGTTCCTATTTATGAAATAAAAATTCTAAAATGGGTTGTAATTAATCAAAATATTATCTCACAAAAAGTAATTAATTTTTTTGAAGCATAGAATCAATTTACTAAAATTTGAGTGCTTATTTACTAATAATTTATCAAACTATTTGTCTTGAGTAAGTCTATTTTCTATATATTTCATAATTCAGTTACTTCCATTCATACCTCCAATTTAATAACTAGGTTATAAGAATAATATTTATAAAATAATATTTTTATTGTATATTGCAATTCTGTTAAATCTTAGGGTTGTGTGTTAATAAAGATATCGATCATAGTGTTCTTTTAAAATCCAAGGGTGTTGCATTCTCTCCTATTAATAAATTAGATCATTAAAATTTTATCTTGAGATCGGTAAACATGGATTTGAAATTTTGAAATACCTTTGATGATAAGTCACATAATAAAAAGTGTTGGTAAAATTTTCTTTTTGAAAAGAGGGTAAGGGATATATGAAGGTCTTGTAGAATAACACATAACTAGTTTTTTTTTGAGTTGGAGAACATTAGTTGGAAATGAAAATATAGATACATAGGAAAATATTAATTTCCAAATACTAAAAGATATCTATAGTGAACATTTATCATAATAAATTTAATGATCATTAGAAAATCAATAACTCAAAAACCATAAACTAAAGAGGCCTGAAAAATACAATAAATTCATATGAAATGAAATTTATAGAATAACATTTTTATTTCATGATAATTTTTATTATATTTGTGGAATTCCTTTACCATCAAAACAGAGAATATAAGGAAATACACTTACTTGATTTTCTTTAAATCCTTCAATGAAATTTTATCACATGGTCATGTATTTCAATCAATTTTCACCTTTATCTCATATTTTACTCTAAATTATGTGTATGAATATTTAATTATTTAAGAACTATAAACACATTTTTATTGACCATCAATGATATAAATGGATGAAAATTTATTCATTCTATCAGTACTAAAACAAAATTATAAGAACAAGGTAAGATAATACCCAAAATTAATAAAACATTATATGAAAAAAATAATATATTTAACTCTAATATTTCCATAATTACTCCAACTTTTTCACTTATATCATTACACAAATAAATAAACCTATACCCAAATTAACATTAATAACCTCAGTAGTAAAAAAATGTGCTGAAATCAAATGGTACCTTATGAAATTAATCTTATATTCCCAAAATGTAATAGCATTCACCTAAACTAATAATTATAGTTAAATAATAAAATACACCTAAGGGTTTGTTATACATAAACTGAATAATAAATCTCATAGAATATCATTAATAACTTCAAAACCCCATAACAGAAAAACTGAATAGGCGGTTTCTATGCCTTTGACTTAAGATCAACCTTAAAATCAGATACCCATGATGATATTGATAAATATTATGTTAATCTAAAATGAAATCGAAAAAATCTCAAAAACTAACTTAAACCATGCGCTTATACCTACTATAACAACACTAAACCCATACATTGGGATCCAGAGCTAGAAACATAATATTTAATCTTTTCTCCTTGGTACCGATTAACATGATATAATTTCATCCACCCAAAAGATTCAACATCAAATAGAGAAATTGGATAATTTACATACCCAATTATGTTTATAGTTTAGAGTTTTATATAATTTGGATAAAATATTACATGAAATTACCCATGTCTCAATGGTGAATTTTTTATACTATAAAAGATTTTTATACTTCAAAATAATTATTAAACATATCCTACTAAATTCAACAAAAATGAAAAATTCCTAGAAAAAATTCATTTGAAATCATTCTACTTAACCAATGGAAATAGAAGTTATAAAACGGGTAAGCTATAATGATGAGTAATCGTAAACACATGAATTAATAATAGAATATCATTAGTGAGAATAAGATGAGAATAATTTTTTGGTGACATAATCCTAGTGTATGGGCATAACATAAAAAAATTCATGCATATAATAACATGGATCATTGAACATGTGTCATTACATAAATATTTATCAATAGTAAGGGTCATAATCATAAATAATCCTGATCGACATGATGTCAATATTAATAAACAGAACCATTAAAAACTATTAGAAATAATAAAGAGAACAAGTTAGTATCTTGGAATACTATCACCAAAACGCATGTTCACACTATTTATATGTATATATATACAACTTTAATACATTAGAGAAATCTCCACATTTATATCCTTCCATAGTTCCCTTTTAAGACAAGTAACATTACAAAATTCATTGGAGAGCTATATTGGAATAACCCATTGTATAAGTTATATCAGCATCACTTGTCATATAAGAATTATCGGGCTCACCAATCATGAAGTTATATATTTGGATCTGATATAATCATCAATAATGTCCTATTATTGAACATGAATATAAAATATGCAATATTTCAATTTATTTATCAATATTTTAACAAAAAATTTCATTAAATGATAACTCAATTTACCCATGGAAATGAAATAGGTTTTTGAAAATGTATTTGGAATAGTCAGAATCCATCCATAGAAAGAATAAGGATGATATTATTACAACATATACCTAGTGTATCATAAGTAACCAAAATTTTCTATGTCACTAATGAATATGAATACCCTTAAAATATATTTACATATTTTTTGGGGGAAATACCATTTTCACATTTTAAAATCACTTCTAATAACTAAAAAATTAAAGAATATTATGTGAAAATTCATATTTTAAAATATTATTGCAAACATTGAATGGAGTATTCAATGAAAAAATATTCACATTGGCACAAAAAATATAGCTAAGTTATATATGTTAAAATAAAACATTACTTTTACAAAATCTTAAAGAAAGTCAAATATGTCATACGAGAAATGTTAAAATGATTCATTTAGAAAACACTATAAATAAATTAAAAGATACATGAAAATGTCCATAATAAATCATTTAAATGTGAATAATAACATACTTGAGAACATTTTAGAAATCAAATGTTTGGAAGAGAATGATTCCTGGTTTCAAAACAAGATACAAGATTAGTATCACTTAGAAACAACCCACTTGTTGTTTCTTTAATCAATAATGGATGAAATGGAAATTAAACATGTAAAATAAGTTAATAACCATAAAAGAGTAAAATATATGTGGTTTAGTAAAATAATGTCATATCGTCCTTACCAAAGGAACTCTGAACATATACAATCTCAAAAGAAGATGACATTAGATTATAAAAAACCTTACATTTATTTGCATCATTTCAATATAAATACCATAAATAAAATGATATAAAATGAAACCATAAATACCATAAATATAATTATATCCATGGTATAACATTTTAGTGGTTATTATATACTTCTCATAAAATCATTTCAATACATAATATAAAAATATGTGACAAAAACGAATATTTGAGAAAAATAACTCTAACAAAGATCATATCATTGCATTTAGAATTAATCAATAAAAATATTATGTATAAAAAATTTTAATATGAAATAAAATGTTTAGATACAATATTAATAATGAGGTTTTTATTTATGCATAATATTGTTTTAATATAATACTTATAAAAGGGAAACCCTAGGAGTGGCCTTTTCAAACCCACCACCCTTAGAACCCCCTCCCCACGAATGGGTCACTCCAAATAGAGGACAAATCAGGAAGGATCCATTTTAAACTGATATAGAAGAGTATAACATGGGGTAATGTCTTGATCATTGATGGTTCGACACTCAATAGCATCATCTTGGTGGGTTGGGCCCTTCTGTCCACCCGATGCAGCACTGGGTGACTAGGCAAGGTGAGCAGACTAGGGGAGGTGGAAATCCCCCCAAGAGAGGGCTCCCTGGACATTAACCTTGTACCTCAAAAGAACTTATTCTTAAATGACCCTTCAAACATACCACTAAACCTCCACCGAAGGTGAATTTTCATAATATAATCAATGAATAAGTGATATTTCCTAATAAAAGTAAATTTAGTTAAGAAACATTTTACTAAGATCGTAAAATTGAAAATGGCATTAATCAATTAAGTGATTATGTGTAACAAATTTAAATAACGTAATACAAGTTTAAATACAATATAAAATAATAATACATCATTACAAAAAATACCTTTTAATAACCTAAATAGTAAAGAAGTAATATAACACAAGGAAATTTAATTGAGTTTTTAAATCCCATTCCACAAGTTCAGAATTTATGTATTTTCCATTAACTCATATATATATATATAATTTAATTTTTTACTTGTTTAAGAACCCTTTCTAGAATTATTAAATTATCATTGAACCATTAATTTCATTAACCACAATGACATATTTAGTTACTAAATCAGTTAAGTCTAGGTAGGGGTTTTCGAGGATGTTCAATTAATAACTTCAAAAGTACTTCAGTATGTTGACCATTTTCAAAGTGGTAATAATTAAATAATGTCTATAATAATAATAGTTAATTAATTTTCATTTTAATACATTAATTTTTCTTGTATAACCAACTATGTAAGTTGGTTATGAAAAATGAATTACATTACAACATTGAAATGGTAGCATGTACCTACACATAAGTAACATATAAATTTTTTAAATAATGATTATTATATCACAAATGTATTCTTAAATCTATGAGTACACATATATATACCATCTATGTGATATGGTATTGAAAAATGAACCACATCGCTTCAGGGAGGTGGTAATCCCCACACACACATGAACGACGTTATCATTTCTGATAGATGAAAACATAGAAAAATAAATTATATAATATCTAAGAATAATGATAATTATGTCATTAATACCATATATATATATATATATTAAATTGGTCATTAAAACCTTATATAAGAGGTTTTTATATAAGATTAATGACATCAGCTCACGAGTTTGTAGTTGTCCTTACACACGAATGATAGTTTTATTTTCCATTTGTTGGAATAAAGAGTTGGATTAAGGTTAAAAAATAAATATAATTACATATAAGTATATTTTAGGGACAAATTATATTATATAAAATTTTTATATAATTTTTAATGAGTTATATGATGAAATAAAATAAAAACATTCAGTTAAACGTTATACCTCTTCTTTAGACAACCTCCTTTCGTTTTTACCTTAATCCCTATAAGGATGGTATTATACAAATAAATAAGACCTATAGGATGTGTTAGGGTATTTTATTAATTTATTTTGGTCACTATTTAATTAAACAAAATGATCTTGGATTGTAGATAGGTGAGGAGAGGGTGTTTCCTTTTATAGTGAAGGATATGATGCACTTGAAATTACATAAATAATTTAAATATACTAAATTATTTTTCACGATAAAATGATTAAAAGTGGAAACAATTTACAATATAATATATTTTAATATTTAAATATAATGAAACAATAAAATTTTTATAGGTTTAAGTGTTATTTTTAATCTTATCTCTTGGTTTAAACCCTTTTCTAACCAACACTTTCCTTAACTATTGTAATGTTTTTTTCAATCTTAATGGATTTTTTTATTATAAGATACAAAAATTATAATAAATATAAATGGGATGAAATTATAGACTATTTAATATCCTTATTTTCCTCAATTAAAATTTGTATTATTTTTAAATTATTTTATTAAATTTATTTAATATAAAATACTATTAAAATAATTTTAATAACTATTCATATAATTTGACTTTAAAGAGAACAAGATAAAGATGTAGTTGAAATATAATCTCTTTAACCATCAATAATACATTATTTTTCTCTATAAAATTTATGTTTCACTATTATTAATAAAAAATAAATTACTTTTAATGTTATTAAAATTATTTACTTTGATTTTCCACTGATTTTGCAAGCATTATATCAACATTGTATAAGTGTTTAAGGTAATTATATAAAAACTAAAATTTAGAAATAAATCACCATCATTGAAATAATTTCATTATTCTGAAACAAATTTAATATTATTTTAAAAATTATTTTAATCCCTATGTTAAGATATATTTTAAATTTAAAAGAAAGTGAGTGAAATTTTTGTTTTTCATTACATAAAATATTATATAGGTAATTATCAATGAAAAAGGATCCAACTACCCTAAATTGTAAACATCTATGAATATGTAAGAAAATTAATAATACAATAGGTTACTGGAATGATCTAGGTATATTTTAATTCCTTCACACACTATTTTTATCGTTAATTATCATAATTTATCGTTTATAATGGTTATAGCAATTTACTTTAGTCACACTTCATAATGAAAAAAATAAAAGGGAACTATTTTCCAAATTTGAACCCATTTAATCAAAATATGTAATTAAATTTTTAATAATCAATTTCTATAAGTAGTACAAATAAATTTTAATATAAATGAATAGAACATAATGGAAAACGATTTAAAAAAAAAATTGTTTTAAACCCCAAAATTATGTTATACCAAAAATACTTATAAATATGAATCATATTTAATCAATTATATATTTTCAATATAAAGTACATTTATGTTAATTTCAATTTAAAATCAAATAATAATTATGCCTTTCGTTGAAATTAAAATAATCTTTTATAAAAACCATTATTTTTCAGTACTCACTATAAATGAATCTTTTAAGAATAATCCCAAAATATTTCCCTAAGATAATTCTAATATGATGATTTCAAAATTGGTAACTTTTTTATAAAATAAAATTTCTAAAATTTGGTAAAAATTAATTATAATATTTCCTCTTAAAAATGAAGATTTTTTTTTCAATAAAATGTATTTTTAAGCATAAAATAACTTTATTTAAAATTGGGTGATTATTTCCAAAGAATTAATTAATAATTTTTTTAGTAAGGCCATTTTTAATATATGTCATAATTAAATTACACTTATTCATACCATCAATTTAATGGATAGTTTATAACTTTTATATTTAAATAATAACATTTTTATAGTAGACCGCATTTCACTTAAATTTTTTTGTTTTGTGTTAAGAAAGACATCGAAAAGAGTGTTCTATTAAAATATCATAGTGTTACACCCTAGGGGGTAAGAGTAAATGATTTCATGAATGATGGATAGGTATTTAGGATTATATAAAATATACATGGTTACCTATGGTTGATTAAGGTTTAAATAAATTAATTTCTAACAATAACATATTAGTTTTCTTCCAAAATACATTATAGATTTCATATTATTTATTAAACCTATACATGTTATAATTTTGTTTATTCTAACAATGATTAACATAAATATGTAAGAGATTTGGTATTATTCCATGAGTTATTAGTGGGTGGTTCTTCTCAGTGGTTGTGAATAGACCCTTAGAGAATGTTCCCTATGATTGTTTAATTCATTTACACATGTTATTTTCTTCAATTTTGTTCATATTTAAGCTATTAATGGTGGTTTAGAGTCCTTTATTTATTATTTTAGAAATTATAACCTTGATTAAAAATCATGGTGACACCCATGGACAAGATGTATGAGGCTTTAAATATATTCTAATAACGGTTTGAGTAAGAGGTCCTCATTGGGGAAGACATATTATGTTAGAATTTTCCTGGTTTTTTTACTGTATCATCCTACCAATTTATAGGTAATGAGTGGTCTTTGAGATTTTGAGGATTAGATTAATATAAATGAGGGGATCTTTGAACTGGTGGAGACACTTGATGGAAAGTGAGTGAGGATGGTAGCCTATATGATTTTATGTCCCATAAGGAGGTAATGGGGTGTCATTGTCTAGTATAGGAGGCATGAGGGCCTATCTTAGGGGGCCTTAAAAGACATATTTTTTAGAGAGTTATTCCATGATATGCTAATTCTAGATAGTGTATAGGATTTTATAGAACCTCATCTAGGGATGACATTTGTACTAGAATATTCTACTCAGTTCATCGATAAACTGTGTCTTTAAAAATTACAGGTAGGGAATGAGATCCATTTATTTGGTATTAGTATTTTATTATAAGTTAGGACGTAGGATAGTAATTTCAACCTAATAATTAACTGAGATGTGGTTCCCAATGATCAATCCATTAATAAGGTAATCACATAGGATAGAACAATGGGTTATAATCGTCTATATAGTGAGTAACACGGTAGGTTTTTAGGTTAGTTTTAGGTGCCTATTAATATGGTAGGAAGCCGAGTTATGATGTGATTTGAATGGAAAGAGAGAGACTATCTACATATGAGATAAATTCATTAATTCTTTCTTTATAAGGAGCATCCCCATGAGACTTTAGTGGAGGAATATAGGAAACTACAAATTTTATTTACTATCTAGTTGAGAAATTTCCATGCATGTGTAAGTGAAGTTCCAAGGATCGAATGTCAACTAAGAAGGGGGGTTGAATCTGTTGATATCTTTTTATAAGTTTCAAAACATTATGAAATTTAATCCTTGCAACCTGTTAAGATTAACTTCCTTATCAACCTTTAGCAAGTTACCCAAGTATGAAATAAAGGTAAAGTAAGAAAAGCACACAAGAATTACAAGGTTCAGCATCAATAAGAGAACCTATGTCCTTGCCATAGCCACTCTCGTGGGTCTATGGAAATCCACTATAATGAAGAAGTGAATTCAACTTGTGCCAACTCCCGTTGTACACCTTCTATCTCCCGATAAGAAAGATTATACTGACTCCCCTCAGTTTACAATGTTTCCTTAAAGAACAATTGAGCCAAACATAAGAAAAAAGACTTTGTCAAGCTGATCCACAAAATGCTCACTCCGAATCTTCAATCCAATTTATTTGTTCCGATTTTATGAAACCAAACTTATTAGTAAGAAAACTAGGACTCCAAAAAGCTCACTCCGAATGTTCAATCCAGATTTCTTGAATCCGGTTATCTGAAATCGGTCTTCTCAGCAAGGAAACTGTGAATTTGCAGAAATACCCACTCTGAATACTCAATACGAATTCATCGAATCCGATCTTCTGAATCCGAATTTCTCAGCAAGACAATAATGATTCTACAAAAATGCTCACTTCGAAAACTCAATACGGATTTCATGAATCTGGTTCTCTCAGCAAAGAAATGATGACTCAGCACAAAAGCTCACTCCGAATTCTTCAGCGCTCCTTCTTTTCTGCGTGTGAAAAAAGTTGTGAATGAGAAAATGATCTGAGCACATATTTATAGGCAACTCAAAAAACAAAGGCGGGAATCTTGAAAAACATTGCTGCTTCCTCAAATCTCAAAAACTCTACAAATCTCTCAAATTTAATCTTCAATATTTGACTTATTCAAATCTCCTTAAATTTCTCCAAGATTTATGAAAAGTTGAAATATGGGTTTTCTTTAACTCTTCATATCTTCCTCAAAATGATAAGGCTAGATCTTGGTTCTAATTTTAGGTTCAGGAAAACTGGTTCAGGAAAACTGTTTCAAGAAAACTGGTTCAGAAAAACTGGTTCAGGAAAATTGGTTCAGGAAAACTGTTTCAGAATTCTCATTCCGAATTTCGGGCTTAGGATTTTCATTTCGAGTTTCTGGCAAAGGATTGTCATTCTGAATTTCTGGCTCATGATTGTCATTCTGAATTCCTGGTTCAGGAATTCCACTCCGAATTTTTGGTTCAGGAAGTCCACTCTGAATTTTGGTTTAGTAAATACACTCAGAACTTATGGCTCAGCAAGTAGACTCCGAATTCTGGATCAGCATGTAGACTCCGAAAATACTATTCAGCATGTAGACGCCGAAAATATGGTTCAGCTAGTAGACTACGAAAATCTGGTTTCAGCAAGTAGACTCTGAAAATCTGGTTCAGCAGGTAGACTCTGAAAATATGGTTCATCAAGTAGACTCCGAAAATCTGGTTCAACAAGTAGACTCCGAAAATCTAGTTCAAGAAATAGACTCCAAACTTCTGGCTTGGGTAGACTCTGATTTTCTGGCTCAGATAGACTCCGAAAAACAGGTTCAGAAAAACAGACTCCAAAAATCTAGTTCAGGAAATATACTCCAAACTTCTGGCTTGGGTAGACTCTGATTTTCTGGTCAGATAGTCTCCAAAAAACATGTTCAGAAAAACTAGTTCAGGAAAACAGGTTCAAAATAACTGGTTCCGAATTTCCTTAGAATTTTCATTAGTGAAAAAAACCTCAATCCTCTTCACCATTTTCTTCAACAGCTTTTATCATGAAACTTTTCATGATGTGTGATAACTATAAGATCAGAAAATCATCGTCTGATTTGTTTAAGAAAGTTTGAGACACTTTCTTAACTTTTGACTTATCAGTCTTCAACAAAATCTTCTTTAAGAAAATCTTCAGAAACCATCAAATTCAAATTTCTGTAACTCAAAAACATTCTTCAACAAAAAGATTAGTTTTCAACAAATACAAAAATTTTTTTAAACAAAACACCACAAAGGTTCTTCAATATCCCCCTTTGGATTTGTTGGCAACCCTAGTTTACAAGTTTTCACCTCACAAGACTTTCATCTCTCAAAAATTAATTTTATCAAAACATAGCCTTTCTCAAAAGAGAGTGTCCTGACACCACACTAATGGAAAAATTAATGTTTTTAAAGGATTTCCATCCCTCGATGACAAGAAAATATTGCTGCCATGTAAGGGTAAACTTTACCTTACTCAAAATCCCCATCAACGTTTATTTTTCTCATTCTCACTTTTCTTTTACTCTCTCATTTTTCTTTCTTACTCCCCCATTATATGATAACCACTGCTTTAGATTCATAAAGAAAACTTACTCTCCCCCATTTTCAACATAATCCAATGTACGGTGGGGGATACTTCCTTATGTGTTTTTAGGAAGTCATGGTAGGAGGCTGAACATGGAGTTGCAACCTCAGCTCAAAAAACCTCTCCTTTGACATTGGTTTTGTGAAAATATCAGCAATCTGATACTTTATTGAAATATATTCCAGTAAGATTTCTATAGCTGCAACTTTATCTTTTAATAAATTATACTTTATATCAATGTGTTTTGATCTTGAATGTTGAACAGGATTCTTGGAAAGATCAATGGCACTTTGATTATCACAGAGTATCTTCAATGGTTTAAAAACATTCACTTTCAAATATTCCAGCTGAACTTTCATCCACATCATTTTAGTACAAGCCTGAGTAGCTGCAACATATTCATATTTAGCTGTACTTAATGTTATTGAACTTTTTTTCTTACTGTGACAACTCACACAGCATTCCCCTAAGAAAAATGTTCCTCCTGATGTTGATTTTCTATCATTACAATCACCAGCCAAATCCGCAACAGTAGAACCATGAAACTGTTGAGTCAATAAGGTTTTCCTTATGAATTTTCCATTCCTTCTTGTTTTGAAAATCACAAACACCTTATCTTTAAGGAAAATCACTTTTATAAGGAAAATGCTTTCTTAAGGAAAATTGCTTTTATAAGGAAAATTGCTTTCTTAAGGAAAATCGCTTTTATAAGAAAAATTATCCTTATCATATTTTCATTCATATTTTTCTTAAGTATGAGTTTCGGATTCATTTTCTCGGAATCATTAAAACTTAGATATAAATCATTCTGTTTAGTATTCAGATTCTGGACAAGAACTATAAGGAAGTTTCATTCCGAATTCCGAATATGAATTCTGACTAAGTTCTATTCCAGATTCAGGATACGAATTCTGAAGAAGAATTCTCATTACGAATTCTAATGAAGAAATCCCATTCCGAATTTCTCATTACGAATTCTGATGATGAATTCTCATTAAGAATTCTGATGATGAATTCTCATTACGAATTCTGATGATAAATTCTCATTACGAATTCTGATGATGAATTCTCATTACGAATTCTGATGACGAATTCTCATTACGAATTCTGATGACGAATTCTCATTACGATTTCTGATGACGAATTCCTATTCCGAATTCCTATTCCGAATTCTCATTCCGAATTCACCTATTAAACAGAATCTGATTATCATTGTTTTATACACTCTGAATTTATTCACTCCGAACCATCACTCCGAAGTTTCTATTCCGAACCTTTTTGTTAGAGTTTAAAACAATGTCGTACATTCTGTTACACTTACTTTGTTATAAAACGATGTCGTCCATTTTGTTATAAACTAACCGTTGTCTAAGTGACACGTGTACAGGTCCCTCCGAACTTTAAGGAAAATATGACCGTTGGAGAGGAGCCGACCTTACCTATAAATAGGAGCTCATTTGAAAGAGCTCGGTGCTGATGGCTGATGCATATACTAATTGTTGAAAAAGTGCTTACATGCTGTTGAAGTGATTTCTAGAGAGAGAGTCTCTTATTAACTCTCAAAGCTTCGTGCGACTCCGAATGTTGGTGATTACATTCGAGGGCTTCCGGGGATAGGAAGACAGAGGTGCCGACTACCTTAAAGATCGAGGGCTTTCTTGCTGAGAAAGACAGAGGTGCCGACTACCTTAAAGATCGAGGGCTTTCTTGCTGAGAAAGACAGAGGTTACCAACTACCTTGAAGTTGAGGGCTTGCGGGGATAGCAAGACAGAGACTCCGATCTTCGTATCGAGGGCTTACCCTGGTGTGGGTAAGACAGACTTGCTTGAAAGTATAAATCAAGGGACCTTTATCCAAGGTTGTTGGATACCCTTCTCTTTGGGTTAAAAGACTTATTCTTGTTACTTGTAGTTTTACTACTTGTTTCTATTCCGCTGTATTTTGTATCTTAAGGAAAGTATAACTTTCTTATACTTCCTTACTTACTCTGATTAGTTTAGATTCTACACGCTGTAAGGTAGAATCTCATATTGTAACTTTTGTTAAGTTTCAAATTCCGGAACCATATTTCCGGAACCTACTATTGGAATCACTTTGCCAGTTTAGTTCGGTGTTGAGGTGTTGTGAATTTTCCTAGTTTAACTTTGTTAAACTTAGACTTTTTTCCTTTACTTAAGGAAAACATAGTTATTCATAACTAACTTTAATGGTTCCAAAGGATTTTTTTAAAGTATACAATTCACCCCCCCTCTTGTATATTGAGCATCTCATATTATATTTCGATCCTACAATTGGTATCAGAGGTTGGAAACCTCTTACTCTATACCATTCTTACATTTGGTATCAGAGCCAAGGTTACTGAAATACTTGTACTCACATACAAGTTTTTCTTGCTCATTTTTCTATTCCGAACTTTGTCATTCCGATTTATTCATTCCGAACTTTTCCCATTCCGAACCTTGTTATTACGATTCTAAGCTACTAACAAGTTTGTTTGCAAAGCTATTTTTTAGTATGGCAGGAATTAATGTTGGATCTATTGACAATCTGAATCCTACAAGACCACCTATATTTGATGGTAATGATTATGAATACTGGAGAGATCGTATGAAGACTTTTGTTATCAATACTAGAGTAGACAACTTTGTGATGCTTACTGGTGATTATAAAATTCCTGACAAGGAAGTCAGAACCTTTACTAACCAGGAAAAGCAAGAATATCAACTCAACTATAAGGTACACAATACTTTATTATGTTCAATGACTAGAAATATATATAGCCAAATTTCTTCTTGTGAAGCAGCTAACTGTATATGGAAGAAGTTAGAGGTTACACACTTTGGGACTTCTAAGGTGATTGAGACTAGAAGAGCTATGCTTAGAGCTGAATATCATGGCTTCAATTTTCCTTATGGAGAACCTATCTGTAAAGTTCAACAAAGATTTATGACTATCGTCAACAGTCTACAATCTATGGGAGAAAAAGGTTTAGATGATGAAGCTCTTGTGGACAAGATAATTGACATTATGCCCAATGAATGGGAATCCAAGAGAACAGCTATAGATGAGAACAGGAAGGTTACTCAAATTACTCTTGATGAATTATTTGGAACTCTTCTACAACATGAAACTAGAATGAAGAGGGATGCTGACAACATCAAGAAGAAGAATGGAAATGGTACTGTTGCTTTTACTACAACTTCAAATCAGATGAAAGCTAAGACTCCTGAGAGAGTAACCAGATCCAAATCGAAGAAAGTCATTTTCCAATCCGAATCTAGTGAAAGTGAAGTTTCAGAAAATGAATTAGCCAATCTTGGTCGAAGGATGCACAAGATATCTGGACAGAGAAACTTTCAATCCAAGTATAAGAAGAAGGACATGAAAGATAAGAAAGATGGAGAAGTTACTTGTTATGAATGCAAAAGAGCTGGACATATTAGACCAGATTTTCCTATGCTCAAAAAGAAAGAAAGGAAGGAAAGACATTCAGACAGGAACAAGAAGAAGTATTACAAAGCCAAATCTAAGAAAGTTTTGAAAGCTAATGACACCTGGAGTGCCAGTGGTGGTGACTCTTCAGATGAATCTTCTGAATATGAATCTTCAGGACAGAAGAATCTTGGTCTTATAGCCAGATTACCTATTGATAATCATTGTCTTATGGCTAAGGTACGAAATGATGAATCTTTGACCAATGTTTCCTTAAATCCTAATGATAGTAAGTATTATAACTCTTCTGATGAAGAATCATCTTCTGATGAGGAAAATACTTTACCTACTTATGAAGAAGTCTCTAGATTTGCTGAACTTCTTGAGATTGAGAATTCCAAACTCAACAAGAAACTTGATAAAGCAAATTCTAGGAATTCTATTCTTACTAAAGAGATATCAGATCTCTCTAAAGATCTTGATAAGAAAAATGCTGATTTTGAAAGTATTTCAAAAAATCTTGAGGAAGTAAGTTCTGAGAAGAATAAACTTTCTAAAGAGTTAGAAAAAGTAATTTCTAAGAAAAATGTTTTCGAGCCTAACTCTAGTTCCAAAACTAATGATTTTGAGGATAAAAACTTGGTTGTAAAACTCAAGTCCGAAATTTTTTCCTTAAAGAAGTGTTTATCAAACTTTACCCATGGTAAGGAAAATTTTGATAAAATGTATTCTCAAATACGACCTTTAAGAAATAAATCCGGATTTGGTTATACCCATGCAAAACCAGTTTTCAGTAACAATTATTTTGTTCCTCAAAGTGCCCCATTTTGTACCAAATGTCAATGTGGTGGTCACTGGGCAAAAAATTGTTCCTTAAACAAAACCCAATCCTTAGGTTTTCATAAAGCTTACTTTTCTAAGAAAATGTGGATACCTAAAATTTTATTGTCAGGAAATCTCGTATCCAAACAAGTTTGGATTCCGAAAATCTAACTTTGTTCTTAATTTCAGGAAAATAAAGAAAGTTCCAGCAACAATATTTGGTACATGGATAGTGGATGTTCCCGGCACATGACTGGTAACAAAAGCTTTTTTGAAAAGATTATCAAAACGAAAGGAGGAAAGGTAACTTTCAGAGACAATGCTAAGGGAGAGATTGTTGGTATTGGTAATATAGTTCTTTTGGGTAAAACTTTGATTTCAAATGTTCTTTTTGTTAAAGGTCTTAAGCACAACCTCATTAGCATAAGTCAGTTATGTGATGAAGGTTACCTTGTGAATTTTAGAAATGATAAATGCTTAGTTCACAATTCCAAGGAAGAATTTATTCTCTCAGCCAATAGGCAAGAGAATGTTTACACCTTAAACTTAGAAGACCTAAAAAGCCAAGATTTACCTTGCCTAAGTGCAATGGAAGATCATTCTTGGTTATGGAATAGAAGACTAGGACACTGTAATCTTAGGAACCTATGTAAACTCTCTAAAAAGAAACTTGTTAAGGATCTACCGGAGCTTAGATTTGATTCTTCTAAAGTTTGTGATCCTTGTCAATATGGAAAGCAACATAAATCTAGTTTTAAGTCAATCGGTGAAGTCTCAACAACCGATGCATTACAGTTGGTGCATATGGATCTTTTCGGTCCAACACAAACTGGAAGCATTGGAGGCAAATACTATGTGTTTGTTCTAGTTGATGATTACACTAGATTTACTTGGGTCTATTTTCTAGCAAGGAAATCTGAAGATTTTTCTTATTTCAAAAGTTTTAGAGCCCAAGTTAAAAATGAGAAAAACCTTCCATTGAAAACTATTCATAGTGATCATGGAGGAGAATTTCAAAATTCTGATTTTGAAACTTTTTGTAGTAAGAAAGGTATTACTCACAACTTTTCAGCACCTAGAACTCCTCAACAGAATGGTGTAGTTGAAAGAAGAAATAGAATTCTTCAAGAGATAACTAGAACCATGTTGAGTGAATATTCTATTTCTAGACATTTCTGGGCTGAAGCTGTAAGTACTGCTTGTTATACTATAAATCGAGTTTTGATTAGACCTTTTCTTAATAAAACTCCTTATGAGTTATGGAATGGTAGAAAACCAAGACTTTCCTACTTCAAGGTTTTTGGTTGCAAAGTATTCATTTTGAATACTAAAGATAACTTACATAAATTCGCACCAAAGTCTGATGAAGGGATTTTCTTAGGTTATTCCACAACCTCTAAGGCTTATAAAGTTTTTAATAAAAATACTTGTACTGTTGAGGAAATAGTACATGTAAAATTTGATGAGTTTGATCCTTTTGTTTTTAAAACCTCCCAACCTACATCTTCGGATGTGTTTTCAAAAACTTATTGTCAACCTTTGATAGAAGAACCTTATGATAAGGAAATTGTTCTAGAAGATACTTCTGAAACATTTACCCCAGAAGACTTTCTACCCTATGTTGATGAACAGGTTTTACAAAACCCAAATCAGGTGTTTCTTAAGAATCATCCCAGTGATAGTATCATTGGTGATGTAAATCAACCTGTAAGGACTAGAAGTTCCTTAAGAAATGAAGTAGAACATATAGCATTTCTTTCCCAATTAGAGCCTAAAAGCACTGATGAAGCTTTAGGTGATGATGATTGGATCAAAGCAATGCAAGATGAACTAAATGAATTCGAAAGGAATAAAGTCTGGACCTTGGTTGATAGACCTAAGGAAACTTCTGTTATTAGAGTAAAATGGGTTTTCAGAAATAAATGTGATGAAAATGGAGTCATTGTTAGAAATAAAGCTAGACTTGTTGCTAAAGGCTATAATCAGCAAGAAGGAATAGACTATGAAGAAACCTATGCTCCAGTAGCTAGACTTGAATCTATCCGCATTCTACTTGCCTTTGCAGCATTCTTTAATTTCAAACTTTTCCAAATGGATGTGAAATGTGCTTTTCTTAACGGTTATGTACAAGAGGAAGTTTTTGTTGAACAACCTCCTGGCTTTGAAGATACAAAATATCCAGATCATGTTTTTAGACTTACCAAAGCTTTGTATGGCCTTAAACAAGCCCCACGAGCATGGTATGATAGACTTACTGGATTTTTGCTTCAAAATAACTATGTTAAGGGAAATGCAGATCCAACCCTTTTTATAAAGAAAGATAAGAAAAATGTTATGATTGTTCAAATTTATGTTGATGACATTATATTTGGTTCAACTTAGTAATCTTTGACTGACTCTTTTGCTAGTCTAATGAAATCTGAGTTTGAAATGAGTATGATGGGTGAGTTAACATTTTTCCTTGGTTTTCAAATTTATCAAAAACCAGAAGGAACCTACATATCTCAACATAAGTATATTAAAGATCTTCTTAAAAAGTATGGTTATGACAACACTAAGAGTATAAGTACTCCTATTGGTACCTCAAACTCTCTAGATCTTGATGAAGCTGGGAAACCAGTAGATCAAACATCTTTTAGAGGTATGATTGGAAGTCTACTTTACTTAACAGCTAGTCGACCAGACTTAATGTTTTCTGTATGCTTATGTGCAAGATATCAATCCAATCCTAAGGAATCTCACTTAAAGGCAGTAAAAAGAATTTTTCGCTACCTTAAGGGAACCATGGATCTAGGATTATTTTATACTTCTGGAAATGATTTTGTTCTAAAAAGCTTTTCTGATGCTGACTTTGGTGGATGTAGAATGGATAGGAAAAGTACATCCGGAACTTGTCATTTCTTAGGAGATTCATTAGTTTCTTGGTCATGCAAGAAGCAACATTCTGTAGCACTCTCCACTGCTGAAGCTGAATATGTAGCAGCTGGAAGTTGTTGTGCACAAGTGTTGTGGATGCAACACACACTCACAGACTATGGCTTGAGTTTTACTAAAACTCAAATTTTGTGTGATAACACAAGTGCCATTGCCCTAAGTAAAAACCCTGCACATCACTCTCGTGCAAAACACATAGATATTAGGCATCACTTTCTTAGGGATCACACACTCAAAGGAGATATTATTCTTCAATTTATCGGAACGCAAGATCAACTTGCTGATATTTTCACAAAATCTTTGCCTTCTGATAGATTTGAATATATTAAACAGAAGTTAGGAATGATAACTGTAAGGTAATATTCCTTAATTAACTTTCTGTTGAAAAAGTCTCCTTACAGTAATAAACTCCTTTTCATAGGGGGAGTACATTTGATTGTTTATTTAACAAAGTTTTTCAAAATTTGTTTTCAAACTTTTCGGAACAAAAATTTCCGGAATGGAATTTCGGGAACTACAATTTTCCAGAAAGGATATTTTCGCACAGAATACTTCTGGAATGGAAGTATTTTTTATTGAAAATTTCCGGAATGGAAAACTTTCGTACTGGTATTTTCATAACGGAACTTTCGTACTGAATCTTCCATAAAAAGTTTTCGTATTTACTTTTTCGTATTGAGTTTTTCGTATTGATTTTTCGTATTTACTTTTTCGTATTGAGTTTTTCGTAGTCGTCTTTATATTACTCATTACGAATAACTTTCCTAAGCTAATCCGAAAGGTATGATTTTCTTACCGAAGTTTTCGTAATCATATTTTACTTGCTGGCAATTTCTTATAGTTTGTTTTTGGTTTTTGGATTTCTTAATTCTTTACTTTAATAAAACCTCAAAAAATCGGATTCAAGCTTTCAACCGTCATATTTAATCTCAAATCATTCTAAACCGTTAGATCAACCGAGGAAGTTGAACCGTCATCCCATTGCCTATATAAAGGGGACCCTATTTTCTCGTCCCACATCGATTTCAAGCTTTTGCGTGCTGAAGCTCTGACTCTCCGATTTAAGGCCGTTCCGAACCACAGTTTTCTCAGTTCCGAACTTCAGTCTTCTCTGTTCCGAATATCTCAGAGGACTTCTAATCCGAATGTCTGCAGAGTTAGCTTCTCAAGAAATGTCTTCAACCAAGCCTATTTCTCAGTGGTTAGTCTACAGAGAGAGGTTAGTTCATCCGAATTTCTTCAGCAACTACGATTCTATTATTTCAAAGAATATCAAGCTGAATGGCTGGGAGGGTGTTGCGGTATCAAAAACCGGCAACCAAGATGAAGTGTACTCTGACTTGCTTGTCGAGTTTTATGAGTCAGTTTCTTTCTTCGAGGAAGATAATAGAGAAAAATTTTCTTTCAAATCGTATGGCAAGACATATAAGCTTTCTTACACCAAGGTTGCAAGCTTGGTAGGGATAAGTTATGAAGGGGAAGCTGAGTTTATTTCCCACGTATTGCCAGACTCTTTGGGTAGCTTCAACAAGGAAAATGAATTAGAAATTCTCGGATTGGATGATGACAAGGCTATGAAAATAGCAAGCCTTTCTACAAACTTCCGGATGCTGGAGTTATGGGTGCAAGGGCTTATTGTGCCGAGAAAAGGAGATAAGGACAGCTTGAAGAAAAGTGAGATATACATCTTAGATTTCTTGATAAATCTAAGAAAGTTCAACTTGATGAAGCATATCCTTCTTAATATTGAAAATCTGAAGAAGGGGAATCTGAGAGCTCAGATCGTGATGTACCCAGAAATATTGTCAAAGCTCATAGTTCGGTGCCTTGAGTCCTTCAAGGTATCTTGTAGTTCCAAACCAAGGGTGTGCAAGATCATTCTGGTTAGCGATGCCACTCTGAAGAGAATGAATGTAGCTTTCGACAAGAAGTCCGGAATGTTTATTGATCTACCTCCACAAGTAGAAGTGACTCCGAAAGTGGCTGATCCGGAATCTTCTAAGCCGGTAAGGAAGAGGAAGCTGAAAGAAGTGGTTGTCGAAGCTGAGGAACCCAAGTCTAAGGAAGTCCACTCCGCACCTCCTAAGTCTAAGAAGAAGAAAACCTATACTGATGAGGTTGCAGCGAAGTGGAGAGCTGACAAAGAAAAGAGGAAAGAAGGGGATCCGCAGTTCGGATTGGATCCTGCAGAGGCTAAAGCTCTGAAAGAGAAGGCTGCTGATGAGCTCGAGAAACAAGCAAAGGAGAAGAAACTGAAGAAGAAAATGTCAGAAGCCGAGGCTGTGCAAGCATTGTTAAAATTCAATGAAATGGTTTCAGCAACCATTCCCGTTCCGAGATCTTTCTCTCTGGAATCTCTACCTGAGACTCCAGGAAGAAATCTTGATGATCCAGAAGAGAATGTTGCTAAGAATACTGAGGAAGAAGAGCAAGTGGAACAGGTTGAAGAATCTGCTGAAGGAAGTGGTGAGACAGGATATGTGCTCAAACAAGTAGATGAATACAAATGAACTCCTTCGGAACACTTGTCGCTCCGAACTTCTGAAGCTCAATCTTCAAAGCTTGTTACTCCGACTATGGAAGAAGAGAAAGGCGAAGAAGAAGTTTCTTGTCTGAGAGAAGAAGAACATCTTTCACTTGATGCTGCTCAGAAGGAAAATGTAGAAGTTGCTGATGAAGAAGATTATATTGTTCAAGTCTCTGATAGCGAGAAGAAATCTCCGGAACAGGTTTCTATTCCGGAAAAAGATAAGGGGAAACAAATTCTTGCTGATACCCCGAGTTCAGAAAAGAGTATGAGGAAGGAAGCTGGTAGTTTTTCGAAGAGGAAGTTGAAGCTTATTGAGGAAGAAAATTCTCCTAGCAAGATTTCAGATTCGGAGTCATCATCGTTGGGGCACGATTTTGTTGTTCAGTCCTTGAAGAAGTTGGTGGGAACCATTCCGACCTTCTCTAGCATTGATTCACGATGCCAGATGCTCCAACATGCGTTGAATCAGAAAACTGACTCCGTATCAATGGTAATGGATAAGTGTGTTGAGATTGAAGCTCAGTTCAAAACATTCTTTGTTGGTTACGAAGCCCATAAAAGATCTTGCAAGAGGATGACAAGCTGGTCTAAGAAAACTGTGGAAGAGATGAGGTTGCTGGATGAGTTTCAGGATAATGTTAAGGATGCATTTGAAACCGAGGACAATAAGTTTCATAAGCTGACTGCATCATTCGAAGAGAAATTGACAGAGGAAAAGAACATTCGGATTCAGGAAGTGAGAGATCTGAATGGAAAGCTCAACTCCGTTAATCAGAGTTGGAAATTTGAAAGGGATCATCGGATTGATTTTCTAGAAAGGATGAAGGCTCAGGAAGAGAAGATGAAAGTTCAGGAAGAAAAGTTGAAGGCTCAGGAAGAAATCATTGAAGCTCAGTCAGCAAGAATAGTCGTCTTAGAGAAGCAAGAAGAGGAAGATCATAAGGACCTCAAAAAGATCAAGACAATTCTTAAGGGGCTCATGTCGAAGGAGAAAGATCCGAAATGACCAATCCGATCTTTTTGTTGTAATCTGTTTTTGTTGCTGACATTTCAAATATAATGAGAATTGTGTTTGTTGTTTCGTTTGTACTAATTTTTCAGGTACTTTGTTAAGTTTTTTCATTCTCTCCAATTCTTTTTGAAAATCACAAAGGGGGAGAAGGAAAAGATCCTTAAGAAAAAGAGGAAATCTAATAAGTGCTTATCAAAGGGGGAGAAAGGAAAAATACCCAAGGAAAAAGAACTCTAATAAGAGTTTGTTTAAGGGGGAGTTTTTCTTAAAGAAATATCACTCCGGAAATATGAATACGATCCTTAGAGTTTCAAAGCCTAAGGGGGAGTTAGTTGTATTCATCTATATTCTTAAACCAAGGGAGATAAGCTTAATGTGTTTCTTTCTTCTTAGAATAGCTTTTTCGTAAGGATGTTTGTGCTTTCCAAAAAGGGGGAGATTGTTGAGTCAATAAGGTTTTCCTTATGACTTTTCCATTCCTTCTTGTTTTGAAAATCACAAACACCTTATCTTTAAGGAAAATCGCTTTTATAAGGAAAATGCTTTCTTAAGGAAAATTGCTTTTATAAGGAAAATTGCTTTCTTAAGGAAAGTCGCTTTTATAAGAAAAATTATCCTTATCATATTTTCATTCATATTTTTCTTAAGTATGAGTTTCAGATTCATTTTCTCGGAATCATTAAAACTTAGATATAAAGCATTCTGTTTAGTATTCAGATTCTGGACAAGAACTATAAGGAAGTTTCATTCCGAATTCCGGATATGAATTCTGACTAAGTTCTATTCCAGATTCAGGATACGAATTCTGAAGAAGAATTCTCATTACGAATTCTAATGAAGAAATCCCATTCCGAATTTCTCATTACGAATTCTGATGATGAATTCTCATTACGAATTCTGATGATGAATTCTCATTACGAATTCTGATGATAAATTCTCATTACGAATTCTGATGATGAATTCTCATTACGAATTCTGATGACGAATTCTCATTACGATTTCTGATGACGAATTCCTATTCCGAATTCCTATTCCGAATTCTCATTCCGAATTCACCTATTAAACAGAATCTGATTATCATTGTTTTATACACTCTGAATTTATTCACTACGAACCATCACTCCGAAGTTTCTATTCCGAACCATTTTGTTAGAGTTTAAAACGATGTCGTACATTCTGTTACACTTACTTTGTTATAAAACTATGTCGTCCATTTTGTTATAAACTAACCGTTGTCTAAGTGACACGTGTACAGGTCCCTCCGAACATTAAGGAAAATATGACCGTTGGAGAGGAGCCGACCTTACCTATAAATAGGAGCTCATTTGAAAGAGCTCGGTGCTGATGGCTGATGCATATACTGATTGTTGAAAAAGTGCTTACATGTTGTTGAAGTGATTTCTAGAGAGAGAGTCTCTTATTAACTCTCAAAGCTTCGTGCGACTCCGAATGTTGGTGATTACATTCGAGGGCTTCCGGGGATAGGAAGACAGAGGTGCCGACTACCTTAAAGATCGAGGGCTTTCTTGCTGAGAAAGACAGAGGTTACCAACTACCTTGAAGTTGAGGGCTTGCGGGGATAGCAAGACAGAGACTCCGATCTTCGTATCGAGGGCTTACCCTGGTGTGGGTAAGACAGACTTGCTTGAAAGTATAAATCAAGGGACCTTTATCCAAGGTTGTTGGATACCCTTTACTTTTGGGTTAAAAGACTTATTCTTGTTACTTGTAGTTTTACTACTTGTTTCTATTCCGCTGTATTTTGTATCTTAAGGAAAGTATAACTTTCTTATACTTCCTTACTTACTCTGATTAGTTTAGATTCTATACGCTGTAAGGTAGAATCTCATATTGTAACTTTTGTTAAGTTTCAAATTCCGGAACCATATTTCCGGAACCTACTATTGGAATCACTTTGCTAGTTTAGTTCGGTGTTGAGGTGTTGGGAATTTTCCTAATTTAACTTTGTTAAACTTAGCCTTTTTCCTTTACTTAAGGAAAACATAGTTATTCATAACTAACTTTAAAGGTTCCAAAGGAATTTTTTAAAGTATACAATTCACCCCCCCTCTTGTATATTGAGCATCTCATATTATATTTCGATCCTATAGAAACTTCATCTCATTGTTTCTCTTTTATAACAAACCATGTGAAGTTGTTCCTTTAACATATCTTATAATTCTCTTGACTACCAACATGTGTGATTCTTTTGGATTACTTTGATATTGGGAACATAGAGTCACAACATAAGCAATATCAGGCCTTGAATCTATAATATAAAGAAGACTTCCTATCAACTTTTGAAATTCTTTCTGATTCACACTATTCCCTGACTCATCTTTGGTAAACTTTGTGCTCACTGATATAGAAGTTGAAACATCCTTTGATTCTTCCATCCCAAGATTCTTTAACAAATCATTGGCATACTTTTCTTGGGACAAGAAAATGTAGTTTGCTTGTTGATAAACTTGTAATCCAAGGAAGAATGTTAATTCTCACAACATTTACATTTCAAAATTTTCCTTTATTTCTTCAGAAAACTCTTCACAGACCTTTTCTTCATCGCCAGCAAAAATTATATCATCCACGTAAACGATTACAATAAATGTTCTGGAGTTGACATCTTTAATATACAAGTTGGTATCATCCTTTCCTTTAGAAAAATTCATCTTTCTCAAAGAATTGTCAATATTTGAATACCATTCTTGTGGAGCTTGTTTTAGCCCATATAAGGCTTTCGTCAATTTGAAAACTTTGTTTTCATCCTCATCAAGGAAAAACCCACAAGGTTGTTCAATGTAAACTTTTTCCTAAATCTCACCATTTAAGAAGGCTGACTTTACATCCATCTGATAAACCTTGTAATTCCGATGACCAGCCACTTCAAGAAACATGCGAATAGTTTCCAACCTTGCCAAAGGGGAAAAGGTTTCATCGTAATCCACACCTCCCACCTAGGAATATCCTTTACACACAAGCCTTTCTTTGTTTCTTGTAACTTCTCCATGCTCATTCAATTTATTTCTGTAAACCCACTTGGTTCCGATAACATTCTTACTTTCAGGCCTTAGAACAAGTTCCCATGTTTCATTTTTCTCAATCTGATCCAGTTCTTCATTCATAGAATCCACCCATTCTTTATATTGAATAGCTTCTGAAACTGATTATGGTTCAACTTTTGAGATAAGGTAAGTCTGATCTTATAATCTCAACTTTCTTCTTGTCTGAACTGGAGCTTTCTGATTCCCAATAATATTTTGGGATTCAACATGTTTTCGTAAGGTAGGTAAACTCACATCTTCATTCCCAACATCACTTTCTTCCCCATGTGGCTCATCTGAGTCACTTTCACCCTCGTGGTAATTCTTTGATTTATCTTCCTCAATATTATCAACATATTTTTTGAAGGAACTTGGAATTTCAATTACCTTCACATCATATTAGTCCACCAACTTCTATAAACATTTGTTCCAGCATTTGTAACTTCTTCCATTTGGTGAATAACCCATAAATATTACTTCTTCAGCTTTCTCATCAAACTTTCCTAAGTCAGTATTTTTGTTTTTGAGCAAGTATGGACTTCCAAAAACGTTGAAGTAATGAAAAGAAGGCTTTTGTTATACCACATCTCGTAAGGAGTCGTGTTGGTTTCATGTCTCAACAAGCATCTATTTTTAACATGTATAGAAGTGATAACAACTTCTCTCTAGAAGAATTTTGAATGTTTGTATTCTGATAACATACTTCTTCCCATTTCAACCAAGCTTCTATTTTTCCTTTCTACTACTCCATTTTGTTGTGGAGTATAGGGAGCACTATACTGATGTTTGATACCATGCATCCTTAGATAAGTTTCAAAATCATTGCTTGTGAATTCGGAACCGTTGTCTGTTCTCAACTTCTTCATGGAAACTCCCTATTCTTTCTCAACATCTCTTTTGAAGAATTTAAACATTTCAATAGCCTCTGACTTATGCTTCATGAACATGACGTTTGTCATCCGAGTTAAATCATCAATTAAAGTGATAAAGTATAAATCTCCTTTTGTTAATTGATGTCTCATCAGCCCACACAGATCGGAATCAATAAGCTCAATTGGTTTGTTAGATTGAATATCAACTCTTTTATGACTTCTGTTATTCGTCTTTCCTTCCTGGAAAGTAACACAAACATCTTCGTCTCTTCTTTTCAGTTCTGGAAAATTTCAAACAACATCAACTTTAGAAAGCTTACTCATGTTCTTCTGCCCCAGGTGGCCAAGTCTTTGGTGCCACAACTTGTTTTCATCTTCAGTACTCAAATAAAAAGAGTTATTGGATTCTCTAATTTGAAAGAGATTCCCACTGGTTCATTCTCCTTTTGTAATCACTTTTCCATTTTTCACACTTTTGATTACACAAGAATCTTTTCTGAAAATAACTTCTTTTCCATCATCACAAATTTGACTTAAACTATGTAAGTTATGTTTTATCCCATCAACAAGAAATATTTCCTTATATTTCAGTTTCTCTGGTTCAATCTCCGCCATTCCGATTCCCTTAATTTTTAAGGAACTCTCATTGCCAAAAGTAACTGATCCTCCATCATGACTTTCAACATGCTCCAAGATTTTTATATCACCTGTCATGTGTGAAGAACAACATCTATCAAGAATCCATGGTTTGTTTCTCTAACTTGATTTTAAAGCTGTCTCAACAAAAAAAGATCTCTCATCAACCCTCTTATATTCAGCTTTCTTTTCTTTCATATCATAAGAAACTTTTTCTGGAAGAAGAGTCATACATCGTTCGATATGATGACCAGACTGATCACATATTCCACAAAATTCATCCAAAAATTCAAATTGATTCTTTGTTGGAATGTTTCTGACATCTTGAGAATTCACCTTCTCAACTTTATTTGAATACAAAAGGTTACTCATTCTTCTTTCATTATTTCTTCCACTTTGCTCAATCCTTCTTCCGAGTAGAGATAAATTGTGCTAGAAATTATAAGCTCTATGCCCATACATTCCACAACACCAGCAATAGCCCTCAAATCTTGATTTTCTATTAAAGAAAGATCTTTCTTTATAGAAACATTTTTGAGGTTGATAACTTCTTTCAGATCTAGGAATCTTAGGATGCAGACCATCTCTTCTTTTGAGTGAGTTTTCAATTTTTGTAGGATTGAAAGGTTTATCACATCCTTTCTCCACCCAAGTTTTACAAATACTTTTTCCATAACCTGAAATGTTAGAAGAATTAGATAAAACATTATTTTTGATAGGAGAAGATTTCACCTGATTCTCATGATAAGGCTTTCCAGTAGTCTTGGAAGTCTCAAATTTTACTTCAGTGGCTTTGTAGAAGTTTTCATTCATCTTCCTTAGGGAATTTTTGGACTCAATAACTCTTGATTGCAACTTGTTGACCTCTTCTTCTTTAATTTCCAGCTTCTTGCTAAGATCTTCTATCATCTTTCCTATTTCAACAATTCTATGTTTGTAACATAAAATTTCTTGAATGTATTCATCTTCATTCTTGATAACATCTTTACTTCGTTCATGAACTTCTTCATATTTTCCAATTCCTCTTTGATAGTTCTTGGATATGAGAGACATGATTTTTTCATTCAACTCTTCATCTTCCTTACCAACAGACTCACAAGGATCAGCTTCATCATCATCTTCGATTTTCATCTTTCTCATAGCTTAAAAAGCCATTTCATCTTTCATCTTCTTCTTAAATATATGATCTTTCCTCATTTCATAAGCAACAAGAAATTTATGAAGTTCATCAAGAGATAAATAATCCTTATATTCTAAAGCATAAAATTTAGAATCAAACCTGTCTGGAAAGTCTCTCATAATTTTCTTCACAATTGTAGAATCTTCCATGTCTTCTACGAATCCCCCGATGTTGCAAGAAATTTCATTAACTCTGGTGAATTATTCATCAATTGTTTCGTCATCTCTCATCATGATGTCTTCAAAATTACTACGCCAGCTTTGTAGCTTGTATTCCTTGACTTTTGTGTTTCCTTCAAAAAAACTTTCACAATTGTCCCACATGCCTTTTGATGTTGTGAGACCCATCATCTGTTGATAAAAATTTTATAATAAGGACATGATAATATCATTCCAAGCCTTTCCATCAACTTCTATGTTCCTCTTGTCAGAAAATTTCTTAGGAGAATTTTTCTCAATAGGTGGAAAGCCAATAGTGGCAGCATCAACAACATCAAGGCCAAGAGATAGAAGATAAGGAATCATCCTATTTTTCTATCCATAATAATTCTTTCCATAGAATGTAGGAATTCCTCTACTATTGAAAGAATTGATATTCTCCATGATCAGGGAAAAGGACAAGGGAACCTCCCTCTGATACCACTTGAAGTTCCAAGGATCGAATGTCAACTGAGAAGGGGGGGGGGGGTTGAATCATTTGATATATTTTTATAAGTTTCAAAACTTTATGAAACATAACCCTTGCAACCTGTTATGATTTACTTCCTTATCAACTGTTTGCAAGAAACCCAAGTATGCAAGAAAGGTAAAGCAAGAAAACCACACAAGAATTAAAAGGTTCATCCTCAATAAGAGAACTTATGTCCTTTCCATAGCCACTCCTGTGGGTCTATGGAAATACACTATAATGAAGAAGTGAATACAACTTGTGCCAACTCCTGTTGGACACCTTCTATCTCCCGATAGGAAAGATTATACTGACTCCCGTCAGTTTACAATGTTTCCTTAAAGAACAATTGATCCAAACATAAGAAAAAAGATTTTTTCAAGGTGCTCCACAAAATTCTCACTCTGAATCTTCAATCCCATTTCTTGGATCCGATTTTCTGAAACCGAACTTCTCAGCAAGAAAACTATGACTCCGCAAAAGCTCCCTCCGAATCGTCAATCCGGATTTCTTGAATCCGGTTATCTGAAACCGGTATTCTCATCAAGGAAACTGTGACTCCGCAGAAATACCCACACTGAATACTCAATCCGAATTCCTCAAATCCGATCTTCTGAATCCCAATTTCTCAGCAAGATAATAATGACTCTGCAGAAATTCTCACATCGAAAACTCAGTACGGATTACTTGAATCTGGTTCTCTCAACAATGAAAAGTTGACTCAGCACAAAAGCTTACTCCGAATTCTCCAGCGCTCTGCCTTTTCCACATGTGAAAAAAAGTTGTGAATGATCGAATGATATGAGCACATATTTATAAGCAACTCAGAAAACAAAGGCGGGAATCTTGAAAAACCTTCCCGCTTCCTCAAATTTCAAAAACTCCATAAATCTCTCGCATTTAATCTTCAATCTTTGACTTATTCAAATCTCCTTAAATTTATCTGAGATTTATGCAAAGTTAAATACGGGTTTTCTTGAACTCTTCATATCTTCCTCAGAATGATAAGGCTAGATCTTGGTTTTGATTTTAGGTTCAGGAAAACTGGTTCAGGAAAACTGGTTCAGAATGGTCATTCCGAATTTCTGGCTCAAGATTTTCATTCCGAATTTCTGGCTCGGGATTGTTATTATGAATTTCTGGCTCATGATTTTCATTCCAAAATTTCTAGTTCAGGAAGTCCACTCAGAATTTTTGGTTGAGGAAGTCCACTCCAAATTTTGGTTCAGGAAATACACTCCGAACATCTGGCTCAGCAAGTAGACTCTGAATTCTGGATCAGCAAGTAGACTTCGAAAATCTGATTCAGCAAGTACACTCCAAAACTCTGGTTTGGCAAGTAGACTCAGAAAATCTGGTTTCAGCAAGTAGACTCCGGAAATCAGGTTCAGTAAGTAGACTCCGAAAATCTGGTTCAGCAAGTAGACTCCAAAAATCTGGTTCAACAAGTAGACTCTGAAAATCTAGTTCAGGAAATAGACTCCAAACTTCTGTCTTGGGTAGACTCTGATTTTCTGGCTCAGATAGACTCTGAAAAATAGGTTCAGAAAAACAGAATCTGAAAATCTGGTTCAAGAAATAGTCTCCGAACTTCTTGCTTGGGTAGACTCCGATTTTCTGGTTAGATAGACTCCGAAAAACAGGTTCATAAAAACTATTTCAGGAAAATAGGTTCCGAAAAACTAGTTCCGAATTTCCTCAGAATTTTCCTTAGTGAAAAAAAAATCAATCCTCTTCACCATTTCTTCAACAGCTTTTATCATGAAACTTTTCACGATGTGTGAGAACTATAAAATCAGAAAATCATTGTCTGATTTGTTTAAGAAAGTTTGAGACACTTTCTTAACTTATGACTTCTCATTCTTCAACAAAATATTCTTTAAGCAAATCTTCAGGAACCAGAACATCAACTTTCTATAACTCAAAAACATTCTTCAAAAAAAAAAAGATTAGTTGTCAACAAATACAAAAACATTGTTAAACAAAACACCACAAAGGTTATTCAGTAAGACATGAAAATATCCAACAGTTATATATAAATATATTTTAGTTGGGTTTATATTTAAGTTTAGGGAAGAGATAGGCTTCTAAGTCTTGGTTGAGGGGACCTCAGGTTTATAGTAGGACATCATCTAGGGGGTTGATATTTGGTGGTTGGATATAGGTATCAAGGGATGAAGTATCCCTAAACACCTCTAAGGTTAATTCCTATGGTAATTTAGGGTTTATGGGTTCAGGGACAAGGGTTTCACGTAGGTGGGGAATGAAATGTGGATTAGGTTTCACCCAAGAGAGTAGGGTGTCCTTCTACCTAGGTTGTGTATAATTTGAGGTTTCCAATAGAGTTTCACCATGGATATTGGATCTTGATACACCAATCAAAAAGATAATGGATCTTTTTCAAAGTTTCCCACTATGTTCTGTAATGGTTAGGGGATGAAAACTTATTTGGGATTTCTTTTTTCAAGATTTAGAAAATTTGGCTTTCTTCTTCATGGTGGATTAGTGTCATGGTTCCTGATGGTTTTGGATAATTTTCATCCAGCAATAGTAAGTTTTCTATATGTTTTAACAGATGAATTCTGAGGATTCCCTTATGAAATGGAGATTAAGTTTTTTATTGATCTATTTTTGGTTAGAGAGATGATATTTATTTCTTATTATAATATGGAATAGGTTAAGCTAATAGAGTTTGAGGCTCACCCTTTCGACCTAGTGGAAAAGGGATTCATTTAACCAAGTAACTCTCCTTATGGTACTATTATTTTATTTTCCCTGAAAGTGTATGGTATCCTTATACAATGCATAGAGTCTAAAAAATTGAATCAAGTTACATAGAAGAATAAGTATTTTTTATAGAGGATATATATACTATTTGACATATTAATGGGGTCCCCATGGTTCTCCATGATCGAGCTATGTTTGGGATTCCATTAGTTTATGGTTATGGTTGAGGATATATTGAAAATGTTATGAAATAACAGGCATGGGTTATGTGAGTATCATAGTATTCCATCATGATCAGATAATATGTTATTAGTTTCCATGACCCATATTAACAAGATCATTCCTCTATATAATAACTTATTCATCATGGTGTTCATGAATGATGGATTGGTATATTAAGGGGTCCTGTTTTTACATGCCAGGAACCATGATATTGTATTGAGTTTTAATTGAGAACTTTGGATTTACGTCAAGTACTCAATGCATCACTTTTGTATTAAAAAGGTTATTTTTCTTAGGAATGTGATCTTAGAGGCCAGGATCTCATTCGATCTAGAGAAGGTAGAGGTGGTGATGCCTTGGACTTTACCTAATATTATTTTGAGGTTCTATGTTTTCATGGGTTGGATAGGTATTCTAAATTATTCATCCAATATTTATCTCATTTATCTATGCCTATGATTGGTAACACTAATGAGGGAGTGAATTTTATAAAGACAAGTTGATTTATAAAAGTCTTCTAAGAGTTGAAATTGTGGTTAATTTCTGCTCTGATTCAAAAAATTCCACATCCATGGATTGGTTAAATAACATGTTTTGATGCCTCATGTATTGAACATGGAGCTGTTCTTTTTCAAGCGGATCATGTGATCTTTTATGGGTCTCGTCATCTATTAACCCAAGATCGAAACTACCCTACACATTGTTTTGATCTAGCATTTATGGTTCAATCCTTAATGTTTTTTCATTGTTTCCTATTTAGTGGGATATTTTTCATCTGCAAGGATCATAAGAGGTTATGATACATATTATCCTAGTAGGACTTAAATACTAAGAAGGGACATTTGATCGAGTTCCTCTAGACTATTTATTTCGAGGTAGAATATACCTTAGTTGAGAGGAATGTCACTATGAATTATTTCACTTAGAAGATAAAAGATTATGGAATTTAGAACTTTGAGGAGGTTTGAAAGATAAAGAGCCTACTCTCTAAAAAATGATGGATGTGTTAGATGGGAGAGAGGATACGACATGTTCTCCTTTGGTAATTTAGTCATTGTTGGAGGATCAGATAAACGATATAAAATATCCTAATTATTATTATTTTGTGATACTAAAATGGATCATGGAAGATGATCCATACTAGGTATGGTCTTAGTGTGAGGATAAAGTACATTGTGTGCATCGTAGGGTGGTGGTACCTACCACTATGAGAGGGGAGTTTTTAAAGGAATATCATACCTCAAGTTGGGGGGTGAATATAGTTTTGATTGAGATATATCCTAATATTATGATTTTTATGGTGGTAAGTTTTAAGGATGGTTATCTTAGGCTTCTTCACTTACTATGTTATCTATCAAAGGATAAGTGAAAAACATCAGCAACCAGGTGGGTTACTTCAACCCCTTATTATGCTGGTATGGAAGTGGGATGTGGTAACTATGGATTTCATTAATGGAATACCAATGAACTCAAGGGATCGTGATGCAGTATATATGGTGGTTTAATAACTAACAAAGTTTTGACACTTCCTGAATATTTTGGAGGCTCAATCAGTGGACCAGTTAGGTAAAATATATATATGGGAGATGGTGATGCTTCATGGGATACCTATGAACATAATATTAGATCAGGATTCACATTTCACATAAAGATTATATTGGGACCGATTTATAGATATGGGTTCAAAATTTAAGGTGAGTACCATGTATGAATCTTAGATGAATGGGTAGTCGAAGCGGATGATCTGAATATTGAAGGTTATTTTTAGGGCATGCATACATGATTTTTGAGGAGTGTGGTATAAAAATAAAGCCTTATAAGAGTGTTCATAGAGAAATAGATTCTAGTATTTGATCCATATGGATTACTTTGTGTATTTTTTGGTAGGTCATGTCACTCACCATTGTAATAGTTATCACTATGTGAGAAGGTATTGATCGAATCGAGATTAGTGTGGGTGACCACAAAGTGGGTGTAGTTGATCTAGAAGAGAATAATATCTAGTAAGATTATGACTTTCATTATAATTATTTGTGGTTATAACATTTTTATTTCACCATGGGTGACTGTTTATTCTTGTGGGTATAACCTTAGTTGGGGAATCTATAATTTAGGTGGGATGGAATGCTTATATTGTAGTTTATCAACCCAGTAAGGATTGTGGATTATATTAGAGTAGTGTCTTTTATGTTGGATCTTATTACAAGGTATTGAGGTATGTTTCATCAGTCCTAGTTATATAAGTATGATCCAAACCCCACCCATGTGAAAAAAATAATGATGTTGAGTTAAAGGTAGATACATCATTTGAGGAATGATTGATGTGACTAATAGAGCGTAGTGATAAGAAGTTGTGTGGGAAGATAGTTCCTCTCATAATATCATTATGGAAGACAACCACATCTAAGAGGATACATGGTAGTTAAATTAATATATAAAGACCTTGTGGATGGATCTCCTTAGTGATGACCCTTAGAGTTTCTTCTCTGGAATGATAAACCCATATACGGGAAGAAAATAAAACCAATGAAATTTGATGTTGTTTTTTATTTTAATTTTTCATTAATTTTATGTATCATGATGGGTTTGGGATGTACCACTATATATCTTGTTTTAATTTTTACCAATTAATATAGTGAACCACATAGGTTTGTTTTTCATGTGAATATAATAAACATATATATATACTTATTTCTTTGGGAAAGATGAAGTGAAACATATTTCTTATTTTGAATCTGTTGTGCATGAAAACATTTATATATTTATCTAGACATAAATAGTAATGATAATAGGATGAGGATATTCTTGAACTATACCATGTGGTACACCTTGGTGATCAATTACTACTCTTAACTAAACTTAAATATTTTTATCCATTAGATCCATAAATAACCTCGGTACCACAAAACTAAAATCATTAGTTGTTTGTATAGTTTCTATAGTTCTTACATATTTTAATTCTTTTATATTATTAATCTAGTTGTGTTACACTACCCGTGAAAGGTATTATTTGGGTTATAATACCTCATAAAAAATGTACAGGTTTTACTATTATAGGTAAATAGAAAGGGAATCAGTTGTGACTTTTTATGGATAAAGGAAGGGTTTGATTTATTACCCCAATTAAAAACGATGGTCCTTGGTTATACCTCTATGTGTTGAAAAGTTAGAGAGATTTGGTTAGGCCATAGAGTGTGAAAAAATGTTGTTTTCTTTTGTGCCCCTAGAGATTAAAAAGGAATTGTAAATGGTTTTTTCTCCCTTCAAAATATAGAGATTCCATTACCAGTGTGTGTTATATATCTCAACGTTTGAGACAGATGAAGAGTAGGGTATAATAATTTAGATATGAACTACTATAAAAATAATGATGTTTAATTTATTTTATTCTATCTACATTAATATATAATTATGATAAATAATCTTTAAAATTTTAGAAATTTCAGTTCATCTGCATCTCAACCATTTTTCTAACATTACACTAGGAAATGAAATTTATTACTCACATCCTTCACTATCACCGTAGTGAAAATAAATATTTGTTTTGGGATTATACCAAAGGAATGGACCCTGCAACGAACTACTGATCATTTAGAGCTAGTTGAGATTGTGGTAATGTTGGGACATACTCCAATAAATTTGGTTATTAGGCCACTGTTATTATTATTTTCATTAATTCATTGTATATTATTGATCCACCAAGTATGAACTTCAATTTTACTTTAATATATGAAGTATTATATACCATTTTTAAATTTCATGTGATATTGTTACATGTTGGCTTCAACTATGTTTCATTCTATGGGTTATTCATTTCTTATTGCATTTATAGTGTTTATTAATGTGTGTTACCTGATACCAATGACATAACATCATCACCTTATCAGTTAAGACCTCCATATCACTCAGAATCTTATTTCATATATGGAGGATCACATGAGGTGATTTTTTGCATTAGCTGGGGCATGGTGATCAAGGTCAGGGTGTTATAGTCATTGTATGTGTAAAGTGTTTCATGGAATCCCCCAGAGCATGGGGTTTATTTTTTACATTCAAAGCATACCTGGTGTTATAAAAATGTTAAATACTCTTTATTGTATAACCCCAATTAAGTTGCAGGACCTAATTATGAAATTACAAGAGAATTGGAGTAAGGATTTTAGACAACAAATTGCTTCACTTTTGGGTTCACCATTCCACTGTGTTAATAGTACGGATGGATTAATGAATCTATACATTGATTATCATGAACATAACATGATATCAATCCAGGATATGTATCTTCTACCCCATATTGATGATTTTTTAAATAAAATATGATTTTATTATTTCATCTACAAGCTATAATCTCAATATAGATATCACCAACCAAGGGTGAAAAGTGAAGATATTTTAATACCATGTGTGCAAAGACCAGTTTTGGAAAGTTCAATAGAAATGTAAATTTTGAGTTATTTGATTGGTTTCATTTTGAAAAGGGATTTGAAATTGAATCCAATAGGTTATGACCCATCATTAGAGGTATTTTGGGCATTTAATTGATATCTAAGGGTGTTTCGAGGTCTTGGATGAGAGGTGAGAGGGAGCCAAAGGAGGCCAAACTAGCAATAACTATAGTATGAAGCCACCAGTTTGATGATGGGTTGGGTTGTGTCACCTGAAATCTATAGGTGGCCAGAAACATTCTAGTAAAACCCCATTGGAAATATGGTGTGGTTTCTAAGGGGAATAATTAAAATTAAACCCCTTGAATTTAATAAAAGAAGTGGCCTCCTTCACCACTTATTTTCTTAATGTGAATCGGGGGTCAAATCCCATACCTCTTTCATTTTCAGTTTGAAAAAGGGGTGTTTATGGATGGGTTTTACAACTTTTAAGGGACATAACTCCCTAAAACAATATTTATATTTTACACCTATTAAATTTTTAATTTTTGTTTCTTATGAGGTAGGTTTTATGTAGTATTCCATTGGAGCATGGTGGAATCATTCTGAGATGATGGGGATGTGATACTTCAATGCAAGAGGGAATCTCAAGATGATTTATCCGTCTTATTTCTCAGAGATTCATTGATGGTACGACTCATCACAAATTTATTCATATTTTCCATTAAATTTAAAATAAATTAAGTATTATATCAATTCTACATGATATAATTTTTCCTAAGATAATATCGAGAGCATGAAATAAACCTCCCATGTGTGTTTGGTGTCAGTTGGGTGTCACAAGGTCACTTATTAGGCATTCATTGATTATTCTTAGATATTTAATATATAATTACATTATATATTTTTTATTTTTTATTATTTCTTGTTAATTTTTTTTAATTTTATATGATTTAGTGCATACTCTATGCTTGTGTGATACCTTAATCTTGGAAAAAGCTTAGAAGAGTCTTTGTGAGCCCATGAAAAGTGTTTATGTATGTCAATAAATTGGAAGGAATTTATAATGTGTTACATGGTCTACGTACATACCCTATTATATTTATATTGGTTCAAATGGTTCATATAACTCATGGTATTAAGACTAAGGCAGTTGGGAGATTTAAAATAAGTGAGTTTTTAAACTAAAATGTGATGCCTTTAATTAACTGCACAAAGTTCCAATGCAATAATAGACCTTTGGAATTAGATGGATTTACCAATCCATTGATTTCCAAGGTCTAGATTTTATTGGTATTCCTTGTTTCACTTGGATTCTGAGGAGTGTTAATGAAATGATTTGAATTGGATAAATCCTAGAGATCATTATTTATAATTCATCACCCACCTCAATAGAAGGGGTGTGTGATGGTTTGAGGGGAGTGGTTTGAGTAGGACATGTGAGGATCCTAGAGACCCTTTAGTGTCATTTATCTATTATGTGTTACCTATTAGGCATGCTCTATTTTTTTGGAGAGACCTTGAAATGACATAGGGAGTACTGACTAGGGCACCCTTTTCCTTATGATAACTTAGAGGATTCCATATAAGGTACCTTTATTTTGTGTTGAACAAAGGGAACCCAAGTAGGGTACCCTTCTTAGGTAGAGACCTATGTTAACCTAGTAGGTTCCCATGGGACTTGTGACCCTAGCGAGTGGTAAGACCTAAGAATAGGTGGAGATGATCATGGGCATAACCGTAAAACCTGGATCAATGATTTGGACATATTACTTTTGTAAAGGGTTAGTCATGCTTTTGGGAGTTTGAATTTAATATTAAAAATGGATTAATAGAATAAAAACCCACGTCTTGATATATATATATATATATATATATATATGTATTAGTGATTGATAAGATATATGTCCTTGTGGAATTATGATAATATAAATGAAAAAAACTCACTGAGAAAATTGGTTAACAACCTAGAGGTGGTCATGATACCTCCATGAATACCTAGATGTTCCTCCTAGGGTATGGATCTTGAGGCCACATATTATAAGAGAATAAACTCTTTGGGATCAGTGATGATTCCTAATACTAATGTTCTCCAATATTCATTTCCATGGGAATTGGCCATGGAACTTGATAAGATTGATTTCATAGGGTTATCCGACTTGGAATCAACCATGGAACTTGATATGTTTTATTGCCGATAGTGATTCCCTTGGAATAATATATGGAGGATAATCCCATTAGATTCCAAATACATTGGGATCCAACCATTGAGGTATTTATTGTTTTTCAAGTGTTATTCCCCAAGGAATCAACCATGGAGCCTGATTGTAATACCACAACCCTTGAAGCCTAGATTCCGTGAAATATTTTATTACACTAGCATGATTACAAGGAATCAAATATTGAAGGACTGATCAATTTTGTAGTCTTGAAAACATATATTACATTCATGATACCCCAAATTCATTAGGAAATAGAAAATACAGACATGATACATAGTAATATGAAATAAAATACATCCTCAAATGCTTGTTCAAATATTTCTTCTTCATAACCTGGGGAAAGGAATATAATAAGGGTGAGATAAAATTATCAATAAGGGTTAGTAAAGTGGAAGAAATAAGGAATCAATGAGAATTAAATAACATGGAAAGGTAAATAACTGATAACACGTGCCATTAAAATAAATAGATAAGGAAATATCAATATGATAGGGTAACAAACTGTAACTCATGCCATCTAAAACTATAAACTGAGAATAAAATCTATCTGTAGATATGTTGATTAAAAATATTATAGGTGAATAATAGCTAAATCTAAATGAGTAAAATGATTAATTATTAGAATACATGTTTTCTAAGTACATGGTACCTTTACCATAATGACCTTTCACAAGGTGTTTTACAACTTATAGGGTAAGAACCCATCTGATTTGGAGAAATGATTCATCTCATGAGACTTCTGATGCATTGAGGGACTATCAATAGTTGGACCCCACCCATGTCCTACTATTCCAGAGAATTTATTATATTCTTGAACAATGTGACTTCTGATGCATTGAGGGACTATCAATAGTTGGACCCCACCCATGTCCGACTATCAATAGTTGGACCCCACCCATTAGATGAAGGTGTGTATAATTTCAAGTAAGAAACATTACATTAAAATAGACTAGTATATTTAGGACTCTGGTTTTTTATATAACCATCGAATAAATATATTTTTGGGGGTGGAGAATGGAAATGAAACAAGAGATCTTGAGAAAAGACGTTACCTCTTAATCGTGTAACTTGTTTTGATTTGTAACAAAAGGCCTCTTAGGAAGGATTGTTTCCCACATAGTGGATTATAGGGGGAATTTAGGAATTTTCTAATGTTAATTGGGAATATATTGGCCTAAAATAAGTGGTTTTAGATGTGTGAGGAATGGGGATAGGTGGTGGCCTTTTAAAAGTGAGTAAAATGTCTCTCTTTTTATTTTCAGAGAAAAGTTAGGTAAAACCACGTTTTTTGATAAAAAAATCTTTTAAAACCAACCAAACTCAATAATTTAAGTTTAATGGACTAATTATTCCCATAAAATGGGTTTTGGATATGTTAATTGAACATTTGGGCCCCGATTATAAAGGTTTAGTCCTTTATTAAGCTTAATTTTTCGTTAATAATTGTAATTAATTTTAATCACATCCACTATTATTTTTTTGTCAAAAAAATTGGTATTGTTATCAATATTAAAAATATTGAATACATTATTCCAAATTCCATATGTAGAAGGGTTATAAATTAATTTAAGATTAATCCAGCAGATGGGATGGCAATACGGGTTTTTGATGTAAAAATGTCAAAAGGTTTGCTAGGTTTTTGTAGTCAATTTAAAAGTTATATTGATACCAATGAACTAAATTGGATTAAATGGTTAAAATATTATATAATTAAACATAAAAACCAAACAAAAAAATAATTAATAATTATAAATAAATTATATGAAAAAATAGATTTGAACTAAATTTCTGTATGTTTAACATTTCATTAAAAAATGAAATGTCTTATAAAAATATAAAAAATTCACCTCAACAAAATTTTTTATTTATATTTCAAATATGAAGTTTATTTTTAAATATTAAATCAATTAATGTTTCAAAATTATGATTTAAAATGGGTTCTCCACTAAAAGTTGGTAAAAATACCTTAATAAAAAATATAGTATTTTATGCAAAAAATTGGGTTTGTTTTTATATTGAGAATATAAAATCTATTTGATGAATATAAAAAATATTTTACTGAATATATAACATATATATTTTATTATAATCATTAATTAATTTCAATTAATTTAGTTTATTTAGATAAAACACCATTGTAAGGATAAAAATAAATTTATTTCTTTTTTACATCCAATTGGTTTTTATGAAAATTTCTCATAAATTTGTAACCCATGAATTCATTTTAAATTAACATAAAACATAAATTTTCATAAGTTATTTAATAGTTTTTATAAAGGCTATTTTATATCTAAATATGTTGAATAATAATATTTTAATAATATATTATTGTTCGGTAAAACTAAGTCTTTCATGTAATGCAAGTCGTTGAAGAAACTCATTGTTGGTTTAATATATTCTGACTAATTATTACATATATTGAAAGATATAAAATATATATAAATTTTTAAAATATTAAATATATTATAAATTTTTTGGATATTATTTTCCCTTACATTCTTGGTGTTGCGTGTTATACACACTATCAAATACAACATTCGTTCTTGTATACTTTGTCAGACCACTTCCACTTGTAGTGTCCAGATAGGGATGCATTTCTTGGAATATTTACATAATCACTACCATAAAAAAATTCTATAACGTTCTTGTATACTTACCCTCAATGTCTATCTTAGGGTTGTGATCCCAAGTCTATGTTTTGTATATCTAGTTTTCAGGGTTTATGAAAAACATCCTCTTATATCAAATATTATTCCCCGACCCCAAAAACCTAGATCTGGTGCATTATTTTCTATCATTGGCATGATTACAGGGAATCAAATTTTGAAGAATCGATTAATTTATCTGTATTGGAATTCTAGATTACATACATGATACCCATAATACATTGGAAAATAGAAAATACAAAAATTATATATAAATAAATGAAATAAAATTAATCCTTGAATTTTAATTGAAATATTTCTTCTTCAAAACCTAGTTAAAAGAAACATAATATGGGTGAGCTCAAATTCTTAGTAAGGGTAAGTAAAGCAGAAGCAATAAAACATAAATAAGAATAAATTAACATAGAAACATAATTAAATGATAACACATACCATTAAAATGACTAGATAAGGATATATAAATATGTAAAGGCTAGAAAATGAAACTCATTCCATATAAATAAATAAGATGAGAATGAAATGTATTCATATATATATATATATATTTATCGATGAAAAATATAATTTATGAATTTTAAATGAATCTAAATGATATAAATTTTTATTTATTGGAATTCATGTTTCCTAGGTACATGGTAACATTACTATAATGAACTTTTAGAAGACGGTATACAACATATAGGGTAAAAACAAATCTGATACTTCCAAATGATTCATCTCAATAGAATACCAATGCATTGAGGGGCAATATATAACTGGACCCCACCTGTGTCATACGAGTCTAAAGATTTTTTCATATTCATAAAAAATTTGGATTATAAAAATATCCACATTGAATAAAAGATTCATATTTATCAGTAATTCCATAGTGGAGGCTATGTAACAACATGGGTTTTGACCTTAATGAATGTAAATACCATTGAAAGATCATAAAAAAATATTTAAGGAAATGAAATTTTAAGCATTCTAATGTGTCTCAAACCACATTGGAACATTTAAATCAAAAAAACATGAGGAAATAATTTTAAATTAAACATAGAATATCTTAAGAGTAGTTATATTCATGATATATAATTTTAATGTCTATTAAATAAAATAAATAAATATGAATTTGTTCATGATAAAAAATAAGTCTCAATAGAATGTAAATTGAGATGGAATCCCTAACCATAAATTTACTTTTGTTGTGTGGTATTTTTCCTCTTATATAATGGTTCAAAATATGTTATAAATAATACTAGAACTATACTCATGTTTATAATATCATATATTAACTTCTTATAATATTGTATTAACCCTTTGTCAACATTCTTTCATTATTTTAGCTTTTTCATATGTTAATTCCTTATCTTTCTCAAGTATGTTTTGACATGTTACTTGTTTTTATTTTTTATTGATTCATTATTTCATCATATCAATAATTTAAACCATGAATTAATTATCTTATATTTTTATTACATATGTATTTATAATTTTCCAATATATTTGGACATATGAAATGAAGTGCACCGTTCAGGGAGACAGTATGTCGTATGTACGGATGAACATTACTTCCATTTCCTTATTATATTAAAATAATGATAAATAAATGATAAATAAACATATTATAACTATAGTATCATATCTCTGTTATATATATTACATAGGTTTGTTAAAATAATCCTTAATACGTTCCATGTCAAGTGTGAACGAATCACATCGCTCAGAGGGGGCTGTAGTCCAAACTTCTGGAAACAATGTTATCGTATTAACAAAAAATGGGATGTATTAAAGATATATATTATAAAAGGATTAAAGAGGTATAAAGACATAATAAATAACATATATATCAAATATATACTTTTTTTCCATCATAATGTCCATGACGATAGGCAGTAATGTAAAATTGAACAATCACAGTTTCGTGAGGTAGTAGTTCCCCGTACACAAAACCTGCTTGTTTGTTACCCATTAGATGGAGGCGTGAGAAGGTGTTGGTAGAACCATTTACATAAAAATTTATTAGTATTTTTTTGATCAATTGTTTATATAATAATTGAATAAATATATTTTAGGGGGGTGGATAATAGAAATCAAACTAGAGATCTTGAGAGAAGGCGTTACCTCTTAATCATGAAACTTCTGTTGGTTGGTTCCAATGGCTTCCTTGGAAGGATTTATTCCTAATGTAGTGATTCTAGAAGGATGGTAGGGATTTTGAGATGTTTATTTTATTGATATTGGCCTAACCTAAGTCGTTTGAGAGGGGTGAGTAATGGGGAGAGGTTGTGGCCTTTTATAAGGTTGGAAAATTAATCACGTTGTATTTTCATAAAGAAGTTATTTGTGGCCACGTTTTTACCTACAAAAAGTTTTAAAAAACCAACTGAAATGAATAATATAATTTTAATGTATTTATTAAGCCCAATTTTTCCTTACTAATTGTAATTAATTTTAATCATATTTAGTAATATTTTTGGTCAAAATCCAAGTTATTATTATTATAAATTATAAATTATTTTTATTAAATATAGGGAATAAATTTTTCTAAATTACAATAAAATATGACGATAAAATGAATTTAAAATTCATCCCACAGGCGGGATGATTATGCAGGTTTTTAAAGTAAAAACGTCTAAAATTTTTCTATCTTTTTATTGTCAATTTAAAAGTGAAATTGATCCCAATTAACTAAAATTTATTAACTAATAAAAATATTATATAATAAACTTTTAGTCCAATATAAAAAATCATTTAACTTATAAATACTTTATATGAAAAAGACGTTTCAATCTAAAATTCAGTATTTTTAATTATTCATTAAAAATGAAATGTTTCAGAAAAATATAAAAAATTCATCTTAAACTAATTTTTATCTGCGTATTTAATATATTAAGTTAGATTTAACATATTAAATCAATTAAATTGTCAAAATGTATATTTAAAATGGGTTCTCCACTAAAAGACGATAAAAATTATATAATAAAAAATAGAATTTCATGAAAAAAATTCGGTTTGTTTTGATATTAAGCCAATAAAATACAATGGATAAGTATCAAAAAATATTTCAATTATTATATAAAATATATATGTAATTAAAATAATTAAATAATTTTAATGAATTTTGTTTCATAAAATAAAACATCTTTTGAAGCATAAAAATAAATATATTTCCTTTTATATTCAATTGGTTCTTATTATAATTTCCCTTTAATTGGTAACCCATGAATTTATTTTGTATTTACATAAACCGTAAATTATAATAATTTAATTAATAATATTTATAATGGAAAGTTTATATCTTAATATATTAAATAATAATATTTTAATAATATATTATTGTTCAGTAAAACGCAGTCTTGCGTGTAATGAATACCGTTGAAGAAACTCATTATTTTGTGTAACATAATATAACTCATTGTTGTATATATTGAAAGCTATAAAATATATTGAATTTAATTAAATAGTAACTAAATTATAAATTTTTAGGATATTATATTCCCTTACATACTTGGTGTTGCATTTAATATAGGCTATCAAATACAAGATTTTTCCCCCAGAATTTCGTGGTGTTACAGTGATAGTAATGGATTATTTCAAAACATTTAAAGGATCCAGTGATAATGCCTACTAAATAGAATTAATTGTACATGATACTTCCATAGAAAAGTGTTGTATACTACTATGGATCTCCCAGAATAACCACCTGGGGATTGTAGTTTCCACCATATATTAAAATAAAAATCCGCATGACATGAGCGATACACCCGAAAATTGACAAAAGAAGGTATGTTCGATCAGGGTCTCAGACCCAAGGGCTGTTAATAGTTATTAGTCTGGGATTAGGATATATTCATATTCTCTTGGGGTGGTAGTGATTCTATGGTTGTTAAAGTCATCATGATTTGATCAAAGACATTCCAACACTATCTGAGTTAGGTATTATAGACAATTATTTTGTTTATATTTTTTTATAAATTATTTAATGATTAAAGTTGATTATGTGTCATGAAAATATCAAAACCTATTTTGGTTAGAATATGACCCTGTTGGATGTTATACTCTATATTTAATATTCACACCTTTCTTAGGACACTACAACACAAGGGTACCAGAACAATTCTCACATGGTTATTGCATGCACAGGTAGAGATGAGGCTCATGATTAGGGTTTTCATGTCCAAGATATAAAAAAATGTTCTTGGATATTGGTATATAGTATGTCTCAGAGATAGTGAAATCTTTCATTAACTTTATTATTTTGTTTATCTTGTATGTTTGATTGGCATAGTGGGAGGTTGATGTCGTTATTTCATATTCATAGCATGTCCATTCGAGTTGTATGGTTCTTTTCATTTTGTTGTAGCATGATTAGTTTTTTATTATTCCACATACTCTTATGTGTATAATTTTTTAGTAATTTAACGAGACATAAGGGTTATATCATCCCATATAGTTTCTATTTCAATAACCTCCTCTAGTCAATAGCCTTTAGCATCCAGGGAGGCGCACCTTGGGTCATAAGGCACCATCGATTTGGTCAATATTCTTAGTGAGCTGGGATGGCATGTTATTAAGTGGTATAAGGGAATTATTCATTATTATATTACTATTTTGGATATAATATCAAGGAGATATTTTAATGTGTTAGAACCTATGATGGATATTGACATGGTGTGTCATGAACACCAATTCTGATAAGAAGTCCATGTCACCAAGGTTGGGGTTGATGTTCTTGGTTTTCCATATTAAATTTCTATTATTTTTAATTCGTGAGATCCAAATGATATTTTGATTTAGGGTTATTAATTTATTTTTTATATTATACAATTGGGAAGATATCAATTCTAGATTTTTTCTATGGGACTACAAAGGAAAGAGGTTTTTTCTTACATCATTCTCAGCATGTATGGATAATCTTAGAATATGAGTTGACTGTGTGTTATTTATGTCACTAATTAGATGATATATTGTTTAAATCATTACAAAATTTTCATAAAACATTTATATATATATGCACTTTTTGATATTCTACTTGGATGGATTGTCTTGTATATGTAATAATTTATGATGGTAGGTCATGTGTATTCTTTGGTGAGATGATCGATGGCCATGATGTTTCTGATTTGACTTCTATGTGGAACATGTTATGGACCTAGTGGGATAGTATAAGTATTTGAATCCATAAATTTCAAACCAGGGTTGTTACCCTATAGGATTGCTCATTTCATGTTCCAGTGAAAACCTAGATGTTTCCTTACTTTGTATCTTGGAATGAAATTCTACTAAATAGAGCCAGTGGATATGGTTTAACCCTGGTAAATATAATCCAAAATGATATCATTGGATGTGATAGCTATGATCGATGAGTTCATATTCTCAAGGAATTGGTCCCATAGGTGGATGATCATTGAAAATATATGCTCCCGTGGGATCTGAAATGGAATGAAGTTCCCATTAAGTTTATGATACCATAGAGTGGAAAGCTTGGTATGTGAGTTAATATGTGAAATTTGAGGTGGATCATGGTTGGAATTTTTGGTTTATGATTTTTGGGAGAACTAGAGACCCCTGGTTTCAAATCAGGATTTGGTGAGACAGTGACTGTATGATCATTGAAACCCATGAGAAGGGTTGGACCGTAGTGATGAGTTCACTAAAGATTGAATGTAATGGGTAGATTCCTTGAGTTGAGACTACTACATATGTGGTGCAACTAGGGGTATGATATAGGAATGGTGATACATTGGCTCTCTATTTCATTTTAAGAACATTGAGTGATAATTTTAGAAATGTGAGGCATTTAGAGTGTCATAGTGTAGATACAAAGGGGAGGACCATTTGGGTACCTAACACTACTGTTGTGGATACATCCTTATATGCGATGAGAGCATGGTTAGTTAATCATGGGTTTGGAATGATTCCAATTTCTGGGCGGTCATATGGTTATCAAGGTCACAAGTGAAGTGCTTGATTTTGGAAATGAGTGAGAAAGGCACACTAGTCAGATGGAACTAAGTTTCCATTAATCATGGTAATAATTTCTGCATGTCATCCTCGTTCAATGATGGGAGACTCATGAATTCATGAGTTGGGGTTTATGAGAGGGTGGTACGAAGGAATACACCCCTTCCCTTGGAGGAGATTAATGTGATGCATGTTGTTTTTGTGTGGAACTTGTTGAATTTTGAATTAATAATGGTCATGAGTGAGATGAAAAATGGCGGGACTCCGTGAGATAGTTCTGGGCTTGGTATCTCAGTAATTTGATGATAAAGGACCAGGAAGAGTAGTATTAATATGATTGTGGATGAACATCTTAAGGTTATGCTTGATGAGAATGTATGATGTTAGCTAGATGTTGGGGATACTACTATAAAAACTGGATTTATCAGCACTCAAAACGAGCTTTATCAGCATTAAAAAGTACCATAAAGCTCAGCACTGATAAAGGGGGAGTCCCCTTTATCAGCGCTCAATAAGCACTGATAATGGGATACTTTATCAGCACTAAAAAGCGCTTGTAAAGGCTACCTTTATCAGTGCTAAAAACACGCTGATAAAAGAACCCTTTATCAGCGCTAAAAAAGAGTTGATAAATGATTTTTTAGCATGGACAAAGGATTCATTTATCAGTGCTGAAAAGTGCTGATAAATTTCATGTCTGCTACAACAAAAAATTCTACAACAGCACACCCAAACAACACCTACAATAAATTCAGCATCTCAACAAGTATACCCATTCAAAATTAACACATAATTCATAAGGTAATTACACAAAGTATACCCATAAAACAAGTATACCCAACATAATTCATAAGTTAATTAAATACAAAAAGAATTAAATTTAGAATTCGGGGGGTTGGGGGGTTGTTCAGTGGTTTGGGGTGGCTGTCCAAGGGGGGGTAGGGGTGTCCGGGGGGGGGGGGGGGGGTGGGGGTGTCCGGGGGGATGGTGGTTTCAAGGGGGATAGGGGTGTCCAAGGGGGTTGGGGGAGGTCAAGGAGGTTGGGGGGCTGTCTAAGGGGGCGGGGTGGTGTCCAAGGGGTGGTGGGGGATGTCCATGATGGGGTGGGGGTGTCCAGGGGGGTGGGGGTGTCATGGAGGTGGAGTGGTGTCTAGGAGGGGGGGTGTCCAGGTTGGGGGGGGGGGGCATCGAGGGGGTGGTGGGGTGTCTGGGGGAGGGGGGCTGTCCATGGGGGTTTTCCTAGGGGGGGTGGTTTTGAGGGTGGGGGGGGGGGGGTTTCCAGAGGGTGGGGGGTCCAGGGGGTTGGTGGGGTTGTCAATTGGGGGCGGGGTGGTGTCCAGGATGGTGGGGGTGGTCTTCCATGGGTGCGGGGGGGGGGGGTGTCCAGGGGGTGGGGGTGTCCAGGTGGTGGGGTGGTGTCTAGGAGTGGTGGTGGTACTGTAATGGGGGTTGGTGGGTGTCCATGGGGGGGGGGGGTGTCCAGGGGGGGTCGGGGCTGTACTGGGAGGGGGGGTGGTATCCATGGGCATGTACAGGGGGTGGGGGTGTCAAGGGGGTTGGGGGGGGGGGCTTTCTAGGTGGTGGGGTGTGTGTGTTCAAAGGGGCGGGGGTGAATAGGGGGTGGGGTGGTGTCCAGGGGGTGGGGGCTGTCCAAGGGGGGTGGGGTGGTGTCCAAGGGGGTGGGTGGCTATCCATGGGGGTGTGGGAGGTGTCCAGGTGGTGGGGTGGTGGCTAGGGGGTGGTGGCATCCAGGGTTTATGGGTGGGGCATCCAGGGGGTTGGGGGCTGTCCATTTATTGTTCTTCTAAAGGATGAAAACAATCCTAACACGTTTGGTCATATTTGCATACATCAGTTGTTATTTTCACTTAAAATTATGTCTATTTTAAACGAAAGAGAGAAACTTTGAGTGATACCGGCCACACCATGCCTTTGATTGAGTCGAGGTTGACTCATACACATAAACAATGATTCCTGGATCATTTTACTTAAGGATCAACACAATCCTAATGTGTTTGGTCAGATTTGCGTACATTAGTTGTTGTTATCACTTAAAATTCTATCCATTTTAAACGAAAGAGAGACCCCTTGAGTGATACCATCCAAACTCTGCCTCAGATTGAAGAGGGGTTGACCTGTACACATCCAAAACTACCCATGGATCATCCTACTAAAGAATAAACACAACCTGAATTCATTTGGTCTTGTTTCCGTACTTCAGTTGTTGTTTTCACTTAAAATTCTGTCCATTTTAAACAAAAGAGAGACCCTTTGAGTGATAACAGAAACAACGGGTCTCGGATTGAGGTAGGGGTGACTTTTACACATAAATAATGACCCATAAATCGTTCTACTAAAGGATAAACAGAATCTGAATGCGTTTTGTCAGATTTTCGTACGTCAGTTGTTGTTTTCACATAACATTCTGTCCATTTTAAACAAAAGAGAGACCCTTTGGGTGATACCAGCCACACCGTGCCTTGGATTGAGGTATGGTTACTTTTAAATGTCAAAAATGAACCATTAATCGTTTGAATAAAGGATCAACACAATCCGAATGCATTTAGTTGGATTTCCGTACGTCAATTGTTGTTTTCACTTAAAATTCTATCCATTTTAAAAAATAGAGATACCCTTTTAGGGATACCAACCACACCATTCTTCGGATTGAGGTGGGGTTGAATCATACATGTAAAAAATGACCCATGTATCATTCTCCTAAAGGATCAACACAATCCGAATGCATTTGGTCAGATTTCGGTATGTCAGTTGTTTTTTTCACATAAAATTTTGTCCATTTTAAACAAAAGAGAGTCCCTTTAAGTGATACTGGACACACCGTACCTCAGATTGAGACGGGGTTGACTTGTACACGTATAAAATGACCCATGTATCATTATACAAAAGGATAAACACAATATGAATGAGTTTTTTCAGATTTCCATACGGCATTTTTTGTTTTCACTTAAAATTAATTCCATTTTAAACAAAAGAGAGACCCTTTGAGTGCTACCAGCCACATCGTGCCTCAGATTGAGGTGGGGTTGACACATACACATCAGAAATTACCCATGGATCGTTATCCTAAAGGATAAATAGAATACTAATGCATATGGTCGGATTTTCATACAACAATTGTTGTTTTCACTTAAAATTCTGTCCATTTTAAACAAAAGAGAGACACTTTCAGTGATACCAGCCACACCGTGCCTCATATTGAGGCGGGGTTGACTCGTAAAAATGACCAACAAACAAATGGATCGTTATTATAATGTAAAAACACAATAAAAATGTGTTTGGTTTGATTTGAATATGTCAGTTGTTGTTTTCACATAAAATTTTGGCCATTTTAAACAAAAGAGAGACCCTTTGAGTGATATCATCCACACCGTGCCACAGATTGAGGCGGGGTTGGCTCATACATGTCACAAATGACCCATGTATCGTTATAATAAAGGATAAACACAATATGAATGTTTTTGGTCAGATTTCAGTACGTCAGTTGTTGTTTTCACTTAAAATTATGTCCATTTTAATCAACAGAGAGACCCTTTAAGTTATACCGGCCACACCGTGCCCTGTTTTGAGGCCTGATTAACTCATACACATCCGAAAATGACCCATGGATCGTTATAATAAAGTATAAACACAGTTAGAATGCATTTGGTTGGATTTTTGAATGTTATTTGTTTTTTTCACTTCAAATTCTGTCCATTTTAAACAAAAGAGAGACCCTTTGACTGATACCAGCCACACTATGCCTCGGATTGAGGTGGGGTTGACTCGTACACATCATAAATGACCCATGGATTGTTAAACTAAAGGATAAACACAATCAAAATGAGTTTTTTTGGATTTCCGTATGTTAGTTGTTGTTTTCACTTGAAATACTGTCCATTTTAAGCAAAAGAGAGGCCCTTTGAGTGATACCGGCCACACCATGCCTCGGATTGAGGAAAGGTTGACTCTTACATGTCAAAAACTCACCCATGGATCGTTATCCTAAATTATCAACACAATATGAATTCATTTGTTTGGATTTTTGTATGTCAGTTAGTGTTTTCACTTAAAATTCTGTCCATTTTAAACGAAAGAGAGACACTTTGAGTGAAACCGGACACACCGTGCCTCAGATTGAGGCGGGGTTGACTCATAAATGTCACCAACTCACCCATAGATCATTCTAATAAATGATCAACACAGTATGAATGCGTTTGGTCAGATTTGTGTATGTCTGTTTTTGTTTTCACTTAAAATTATGTCCATTTTAAACGAAAGAGGGACACTTTGAGTGATACCGGCCACACTGTGATTTGGATTGAGGTGGGGTGGACATATACATGTCCAAAATGACCCATGTATTGTTATAAAAAATTATAAACACATTTCGAATGTGTTTCGTTGGATTTATGTATGTCAGTTGTTGTTTTCACTTAAAATTCTGTCCATTTTAAACAACCGAGAGACTGCTTAAGTGATACCAGCCACATCGTGCCTTGTCTTGAGGTGGATTTGACTCGTATACGTCAAAAATGACCCATTTATCATTCTACCAAAGGATCAACACAATAAAAATGTGTTTCATTAGATTATCGTACGTCAATTGATGTTTTCACTTAAAATTTTGTCCATTTTAAACAAAAGAGAGGCCCTTTGAGTGATACCAGCCACACCATGCCTTGGATTGAGGCAAGGTTGACTCATACACGTCACCAATGCACCCATGAATCATTCTACTAAAGGATAAACACAATATTAATTCGTTTGGTTGGATTTACGTATGTTAGTTGGTGTTTTCACTTAAAATTCTCTACTTTTTAAACAAAAGAGAGACCCTTTGAGTGATACCAGCCACACCATGTCTAGGATTGAGGCGGGGTTGACTATTACACTTTAAAAATGACCCATTGATCATTATACTAAAGGATCAACACAATCCAAATGCATTTGCTCTGATTTTCGTACGTTAGTTGTTGTTTTCACTTAAAATTCTGTCCATTTTAAATGAAAGAGAGACCCTTTGAGTGATACCCACCACACCGTGCCTTGGATTGAGGCGGGGTTGACTTCTAAATGTAAAAAATTACCCATGGATAGTTATACTAAAAGATCAACACAATACTAATGCGTATGGTTGAATTTTTATATGTTAGTTTTTGTTTTCAATTAAAATTTTGTCCATTTTAAACAACAGAGAGACCATTTGAGTGATACGGGGCACACCATGCCTCATATTGAGGCTAGGTGGACTCATACACATCAAAAATGACCAATGGATCATTCTAATAAAGGATCAACACAATCCGAATGCATTTGGTTGGGTTTCTGTATGTCAGTTGTTGTTTTCACTTAAAATTCAATCCATTGTAAACAAATTTTGAGTGATTCCGGCCACATCGTTCTTTGGATTGAGGTTGGGTTGACTCTAAAACATCAAAAATAACTCATAGATCATTATACTAAAGGATAAATATAATCAAAATGAGTTTTTTAGATTTTTGTATGTTAATTGTTGTTTTCATTTAAAATTCTGTCCATTTTAAACAAAAGAGAGGTTGTTTGAGTCATACCGACCACAACGTGCTTCATATTTGGGAGGGATTGACTCGTATGTGTCACAAATGACACATAGATCATTATATTAAATAATCAACACAATCCGAATGCGTTTGGTCAGATTTCCGTACGTCATTTGTAATTTTCGCTTAAAATTCAGTTCATTTTAAACAAAAGAGAGGCCCTTTGAGTGATATCGGCCACACCGTGCCTCATATTGAGTGAGGGTTGACTCGTACAGATCACCAATGCACCCATGGATCGTTATACTAAAGTATCAACACAATATAAATGATTTTTGTTTGATTTTTGTACGTCAGTTTTTGTTTTTTGCTTAAAATTCTGTCCATTTTAAACGAAAGAGAGACCCTTTGGGTGATACTGGCCAATCCATGCCTCAGATTGAGGTGAGGTTGACTCATACACATACCAAATGACCCATTTATCTTTCTCCTAAATAATAAACACAATCGGAATGCATTTGATTGGATTTTCGAATGTCAGTTATTGTTTTCACTTAAAATTCGGTATATTTTAAACAAATGAGAGGCCCTTTGAGTGATATCGGCCACAACGTGCCTCGTATTGAAGTGGGGTTGAATCTTACATGTCACCAATGAACCCATGGATCATTATATTAAAGGATATACACAATAAAAATGCGTTTGGATGGGTTTCCTTACGTCAATTGGTGTTTTAACTTAAAATTATGTGCATTTTAAACGAAAGAGAGACCCTTTGAGTGATATCAGCCACACCATTCCTCGGATTGAGGCGGGGTTGACTCTTACACATCACCAACACACCCTTATATCGTTATCCTAAAGGATAAACACAATACAAATGATTTTGGTCAGATTTTCCTATGACAATTGTTTTTTTCACTTTAAATTCTGTCCTTTTTAAACGAAAGAGTGACCCTTTGAGTGATATCGGCCACACCATGACTCATATTGAGGTGGGGTTGACTTGTAAACATAAAAAATTACCCATGGATTGTTCTCATAAAGTATCAACACAATATGAATGTGTTTGGTTGGATTTACGTACATCAGTTGTTGTTTTCACTTAAAATTATATCCATTTTAAATGCAAGAGAGACCCTTTGAGTCAAACTGGTCACACCGTGCCTCAGATTGAGGGCGGGGGGGGGGGGGGGGGGGGTTGACTCATACATGTCACAAATGAACCACGTATCATTCTCATAAAGGATAAACACAATCCAAATGAGTTTGGTTATATTTACGTATGTCAGTTGTTGTTTTCAATTAAAATTCTATCCATTTTAATCAAAAGAGAGGTCTTTTGAGTGATACAGGCCACACTGTGCCACATATTGAAGAGGGGTTTAGTCATACAAGTATATAATTAAATTTTTATCATTTTACTAAATGATAAACACAATAATAATGCATTTTGTTGGATTTCCGTACGTTAGTTTTTGTTTTTACTTAAAATTCTGTCCATTTTAAACAAAAGAGGGGCCCTTTGGGTGATACCGGCCACACCATGGATCAGATTGAGGTGGGGTTAACTCATACACATCATCAACTCAACCATGAATCTTTCTTATAAAGGATAGACACAATATGAATGAGTTTGGTTGGATTTGCGTATGTCAGTTGTTGTTTTCACTTAAAATTCTGTCTATTTTAAAAGAAAGAGAGACCCATTGAGTGATACCGGCCACACCGTGCCTCAGATTGAGGCATGGTTGACTTTTACATGTCAAAAAGGACCCATGGATCTATCTAATAAAGGATCAACATAATATGAATGTGTTTGGTTAGATTTTTGTACATAATTTGTTGTTTTAACTTAAAATTATGTCCATTTAAAAAAAAGAGAGGCCCTTTGAGTGATACCGGCCACACCGTGCCTCAGATTGAGGCAAGGATGACTCGTACATGTCACTAATGCACTCATTTATCATTCTACTAAAGTATCAACACAATCAGAATGCATTTGGTCAGATTTCTGTACGTTAGTTTGTGTTTTCACTTAAAATTCTGTCCATTTTAAATGAAAGAGAGACCCTTTGAGTGATACCGGCCACACCGTGCCTCATATTGAGGAGGTGTTTACTCTTACACATCACCAACGCACCCATGGATCATTATTATAATGGATCAACAAAATTAGATTTCATTTGGTTGGATTTTCATACATCAGTTGTTGTTTTCACTTAAAATTCTGTCCATTTTAAACGAAAGAGAGGCCATTTGAGTGATACCGGCCACACCATGCCTCTTATTGAGTCGAGGTTGACTCATACACATCGAAAATGACCCATGGATCATTCTACTAAAGGATAAAAAAATCCAAATGTGTTTGGTTGGATTTCTGTATGTTAGTTGTTGTTTTCCCTTAAAATTCTGTCCATTTTAAACAACAGAGAGACCCTTTCAGTGATACCGGCCACAACCTGCCTCAGATTGAGGTGGATCTGACTCCTACACATCCAAAATTACCCATGAATCGTTATCATAAATGATCAACACAATATGAATGGTTTTGGTTGGATTTATCTACGTCAATTGTTGTTTTCACTTAAAATTCTGTCCATTTTAAACAAAAGAGAGACCATTTGAGTGATACCGGCCTCACCGTGCCTCAGATTGAGGTGGGGTTAACTCTTACACATAAAAAATGACCCATGGATCTTTCTACTAAAGGATCCACACAATCCTAATGAGTTTGGTTTGCTTCCCGTACGTCAGTTGTTGTTTTCACTTAAAATTTTGTCCATTTTAAACAAAAGAGAGGTCCTTTGAGTGATACCGGCCACACTGTGCCTCAGATTGAGGCATAGTTGACTCGTACATGTCACAAATGACCCATGGATCAATCTACTAAATGATAAACCCAATCCAAATGCATTTGGTTGGATTTCCGTATGTCAGTTGTTGTTTTCACTTAAAATTTTGTCCATTTATGTGCTTTAATTGTAGAGTTTAACCCCTGCATGGTTGATATTAGGAAGTGTCTGTCATCTGTAATCTTGATTTCAAATTATTTTAGTATTCTGTTCATTATTTCATCCTTTTTTATGGCTCTAATTTCGTTAGATGTGTTGATGTGGTATGAGGACTAACAAGTCCGAATTTTGGCTCATGGGAAAATTCCTTCAACTGTTTTTCATATATACGTCTATCAAAAATATAAAATTCATTTTGTCATAATTTTCACATTAGATCATCTTTTAGAAAATAAATTCATGAAAACATACCTCATATATATATTTACAACTTTGATGCCTAGAAAACTGTTTTCAAGGATCTCATTTACATTTTCAGCAGCAATTTAATATTGACTTTCCTCTCCGTATATATTCTTTTCAAAAACCACTATATGACTACTACCACCTCTTAGATTCTTGTCCACATGAGTCTTCAATTCTAGTAAATTTGGATAGAGAACATGTGGTGTTATTGTGCTTTTAGTAGCTCTTTGGGATCAGTTGGTCGATCTTTTAGATGGTTTTGATCAGACATTTGTCACCCCCTTCCCTTTCTCCGTCTATAATAACATTCATTGGTTCATTCCCTTTTTTCATTAATTGTTAAAGGTTTTTCATGAGAAAAAATACGTCGTTTTCCGCATGTACTCTTACAAGTTGTGACGACCATGTAATGAATGTCCCAATATCCTTTTTGACCATATGAATATCATCATCATCAAGTGGAATAGGTAGCTCTACATTTGGCTCATGATCTACATTAATCGTCACTTTCAGATGATCTTTCCGAAGTGGTCTATTATGTAGTATTTCATCTGGGATGTTGAACACTATATCCCTTTCTACAAGGTGATAGGTGGGTGTTGATAGATATAAATCATAGTCATTATCACCCTATAGAAGATCAGTACAGGAAAAGTATTAGTGTTTGTCTGATTCACATTTTATGGGAACAATTATTAGAATATTGATTACCATGACTAAGACAGCTCTTTGTGGGGAATGGCTCGCCTCAAAGCTGGTTGGGGTGGGGAGGGATCTTTACACGCTGGTTGTTCTTGAGTTGTGTCTTCTCCTTTCTTCCCACCCATAAAAGTTTCTTTCAACTCTCCATGCAACTAAAATCATTCATCAAGTGTTTATAGTCTTTCGCTCACTTGTTTCAATTTTTCATCTCTATTATCCATATCTTTTATTTTCTCAAAAAATACTTAGGGTGTCACCCCAAACCCCGCACCTCTAACACGACTGTATTGTTCTGGCTGCTTCAAAACCATCGATAATAGGTCTGTATCAGCTATAGGAGTAGCTGATTCCCGTGACTATCAGATATAGGAAAATAACTAATTATTTTTTTGTAATATCAATTTAAAACAAATATTTTTATCGTCGTGTCATACTTACACATATTTCCCAAACTTTTTGTGTGCTCTCATATACTAGCTTCCCTTCCTTATTTACATGTGCCTCCTTCCATAACACATGACGCGAGATGGAAGTGTCTTTGGTTTTAGACTCATCAATCTACATATAAATATTAAAAGATAATTATGATGTTGTTTATTGTAACCTAACAATATTTTTGTAAATTTAAAATACATACCATTTTCTTTAATAGTGAAGCGTACCCCATCCTTTCTTTACAATAGGGGTATGTTGGTTTTGATGCACGTTCATTATTTTCAGTACAGAGTTATTGATTCATAAATGAAATATTGAAAATAAATGTGTTGAATACACATATCCTCAAACAACGTATTATCACTCACAATGTACCTGAAACTTCTCATCTCCACAGCGGCCAATAAATGCATCCCATGCTTCTTGGGATATCAGGTGAGCGTAGACAATGGGTGGGTGCGGGTATATTTTACCTTTGAAATCTTTCAGGTGAAATTTTGTTAAAATTGTTCAAAAATCTCGATGAATTCTTCCTACAAGCCTTAGTACATAATTTTTGTGTGAATCATCTACTCTAAATGTACTCTACAAGAGATTGAGAAGAGTAAGACACTGTTTAATTATTTTATTTTCTAGTAAATTAAAGAAATAATATCATAATCTTACCATAATTTCTTCCCAGATCACATCATTTAGCCCGGACATTACATGGTACCATGAATCTATGTCAATCGGCATGCGTTGCTGAGTGACAACTCAAATGTAACTACTAAACATAGAATTTTTGGGATTCACATGTTTTCCTCGTGCATTCCTTCTAACATCAAATTTGATGCATTTTCTTTTCTGCTTAAGAACTTTGGCTAACACCGTTAAACTACGACACACCTGTGTTTTCTTCGATGTCGGCCATTCATCCATGACCATTTCATCGATATCAACATCATATATATGTTCATCTAAAATGGTAGCAACAACATGTGCTGATGGTTGTTGGACCTCAACACTAGGAGTAGTAATAGGTTTAGAAACTTGTTGTTGCTCTGCACTGTGAGCAGCCACAGTAGGAGCAGTAGCTTAAGAGACTTTTTCAACCTCAAGGTTAGGAGCACCTGAACATGCAAAAGTCATTATCTGAAAAAGTGGTTGAACAGCTAATTTAGATTACATAAATTTAGTAATGATAAGATAATAACATGAGATAACAAGATCTATATTACAAACAAAATATAACCATTTTATTGAACTCTATTTATTTTTTTTCAATGGCTGAAGGGATTTGACAACTCTATAGATTATCTAAATCCCTTCATTGTAGTCTCCCCTAACATACAAAACAACATCTACATTGGTACTACTGAGAAATGATTACGACATACCACTGAGAGAATCACCCTCAACTAAATTTTCAACAGACCCATCAGTAGTTTTGGAAGATAACAGAACAATCGACCAATTTTGTTTTACGGGATCTGGAACATAAAAAACGTGTATTACTTGTGATGGCATTATAAACTGTTCATCTTTGTACCCTTCTTTACAAAAATCAACTTTCAAAAATCCCTATTCATCTATTTTAACACTAATGTTGTTATCAACCCATTTTCATTGATAAATCAGCAATTGGAATGTTATATAATCAAACTCCCATATTTGTTTGATAATTCCAAAGTATGACATATTTGCATAAATTGGATTTTGTCCTGGCAATCAGAAACATGCATCACTTCAGCCACAAGTGTAACTCCACTATTTTTCATGGTACTATCTTCATCATGTTCATCTGTATATAATATATAACCATTAATTACATAACCATTTTAAGATAATACATACACACTTGGTCTGATAGCTAGCAATTGTAGTCGTTCTGAAATTGAATTCGTAATTTCATTCAACTCCTTAAAAATATGGTCATGAAACCATCCTATAAACTACTGATTATGTGTATTTGATATCAATTTTCAGCCCTTGATGGATTCCACTACCTAAAATTTCTTTGTGAGTTTCGATATATGGAGAAACCTCCCAACTTTTATGCAAAACATAAAGGTGGACCTGCTCCCAATCTGTAATACTAATTGTCACAACATCTCTTCTAGAAATTACCTCACCCTCAATGCATCCAATGTGATGAGATTTCGGGATACCAATTCTTTCCACATCAGATAGGTATTCAGTAAAAAATTCAATGGCTTCTTCAAAAATATATAGCTCCACTATACAACCCTCTGGGTGACTTCAATTTTGACATACCCTTTCAAAAACTTTATATATCGTTTAACGGGGCACATCCATCTATAGAGAACATGACAACAAAGTCGAATATCTCTCACCAAGTGAATCATTAAATGAACCATGATATCAAAGAATATTGGGGGGGAAAACATTTCTAATTCACATAATATGATGACAATTTCATTTTCCATAGCTGGTAATTTCATGAGGTTTAAAACTTTGATATATATGGATTTGAAAAAGAAACAAATATTGGTTAATGTATGATGAACATTCTTTGAAAAAAAACAATGTAAAGATATAGGAATTATATCTTACATCAAAACATGAAAGTTATGTGATTTAAAACCTTTTAACATCAAATAATTCATTGACACAATGTTCTTGATATATGATGAATACCTTTCTGGAACCTTTACATCATTGAAGAAGTTGCAAAACTTATATCTCTCCTCCCTAGAAAGAGTGTAAGCAGCTGGAAGAAGAAACATTCGATTTTCACCCTTCACGGGAGCCAACTCTTCTTGTATTCCCATGTCAAACATGTACAACCTTGAATTAATTCCATCCTTTGTTTTTTAGGGTCATTTAGAGATATTCCGATTACAGTACCACATACATTTTTTCCCACATCCATCACACCAACAAACAATTCCAGTATGGTAATTTAAAAAAACTGATCTCTTTTTCCAACTGATTTTTTTAAGGTTTTTCAAAAATGGTTTACTAGAAATAGTGTTCACATATTTTACTTTCTCAAATAGCTGATCACTTGTTAGTGGAGATAGTGTTGTGTGTTGTTTTGAACTTCCGTTAAATTATTTCGTCCAAGATCGGTACTTATGACGATGAGGTAGAAATCTATGATGTCCAAGAAACAAGGATTTCGATGAATGTTTCAACCTAATTGATTCTATATCTTCTTCTCACACGAGACACCCTTGAGTTCCTTTAACTCTATAGCCTGAAAATTTTTCATAAGAAGGGAAATCATTTATTTTCCCATAAAACATTGCTCTCAACATGAAGCATTCACTTTTATAAGCATCATACAACATAACACCAAAATCCCACAACAACTTCAAATCCTCGATCGAAGGGGCCAGATAAACAAGAATATCGTTACTTGGTTGTTTTGGTCCTTATATAAGCATGGATAACATGATGAATTTCCACTTTATGAATAACCAGTGTGGCAAGTTATAATTTACCCACATAACATGCCATGTACTCTGAGTGATAGTTTGAAAACCAAAAGGATTCACTCCATCTATAGATAACGGAAGATGAAGGTTTTTCATCTCTTTTCCAAATTCAGGATACTCATGATCAATTTTCTTCCATTGAGGAGAGTCGGCCGGTTGACGTAATTTTTTATATTTATTTCTTTTATCTGCATGCCATGACAATTGTCTTGAACTTTATTTACTTCCATATAGACGCCTAAACCTTAGAATGATTAGAAAGTACCATACATATTTTGTAGGATTTGAATCATCTTTCTTGTATCGAGAAGCAGCATACTTTGGGCATTCTATAAGTGATTGTTTCTCCTTGAAAAACTATATACAGTCTTTCGGGCAGGCATTTATTCTTTCATAAATCATACCCATAGAGCGTAATATTTGTTTAGATTCATATGTTCTGCTTGGGAGCTCATTTTCTTCTAGGAGCATGTCATTCAACAGAGCAATTAGTTTTGTAAAACTGACATCACTGCATCCATTTCCAGCTTTCAATTTATACAACTTCAGTACAATTGACAATGCTATATATTTAGTGAAACCAGCATAAAATGACATCTTTGCACAACTCTTTAACTTCTCAAACAATTTTGGGAAATCACGGAGTTCATATTCAATTTTATTTGTCATTTACTCAAAAAAATCTTCATCATCATTGAAATATGTAATCACATCCTCCATACGGTCTTTTTCAATACCCATATTTGTATTCATATGTGATGATCCATAAAATGCAGTTTTATCACAGCCAGTAGCTAAATTCTCTTTTTCTCTGGGTTTATTCCAACATTTATAACTCTGATCTATTTCGTGACATATCAAATGTTCTTCGAACTTCTCTGAAGTAAGTAGTCTAGAATAACACAACGTAAAAATGGACAAAGGATTTGAGAAGGATCCTTTGCGCGATCCTTGGAAAACTTGATGAACTCTTTCACTATGTTCTCATAATATATTGTCAAATGATTAGCATCCATCCAATATTTACTCATCTCCATACTATTTTAATATCAAATATTAATATTTATGGTTCAAATACACAAAAAATACTTCCAAATATAGTAGAAGAGAACCACTTATAAAAATATAGATTAATAGAGCCTAACCATTTCCAATAAAGATTTGGAAATCAACAAAACCAGGATAGACCCCCCATCAAAATGAACACAGTTTCCAAACACAAAGGGGTTCATGGGGATAATCACTTGTGTCATGGATGGTAAAACTCACACGACATCATCCTCTATGGATCATCCTCCTCTATCGGGTCAACCCTTCTATGGTCAACTAGTCCATCCTTTTATACCTCACCAACCTAAAATACATATGGATGAAAACCAATAGCCAACTCTATAAGTAAAGAAAGGATTCTTATAATGTATACAATATGAAATTCATTAAATATAATGACTTTAGATTCATTATTGGTTCCTCAAAACACCCCAGTCCAAACATAAGAATAGTCAAGAATGATACATCTAGCACTCCTAGGCCTCTTCCCTACATTCAATATCATCATGCCTAATATTTATGGTAAGCTCAAGTTACATACTTTAAATCACAGGGGGGATGTTCACTTGTGTCATAGATGGTTCTCCCATGTAATTCCATATGAAAATTTTAACAAATATTATTGACCTATCATCCCATTCAATCCTCTTGAGTTTTTAATTCCAAACTCCCTCTTAAGTGTAATATTAAAAGAATATATATTAATAAATTACCCCATATCCACTTACCCACTAATCTAGACATTCTCACACTCTAATTGAATATTTCTTATGCTTCAACCCCTTCTATATAATATCATAACCATATATCCACACATACACATTTCAAAAACCCATAAATAACTATATCCACATCACAACCACACATCACATCCTCATCACAGTATGATATCGTGAACATTAAGGACATAAACATCATAATCTCATCCTAAAATGCACAAGCCCCACTATATATCCACACCAAATACACATAATCATGTCAATAATAATATATATACACCAAAACCTAAAATAATTATAGGTCATATATATACACCCACTATGATCCATTACAACGCATACTAAGTGTGAATTGTGATAATGGAAGAGGGAGTGGTTCTATATGTGTTCCATCTATAACCTAGATACTAAGAGAAACACTCAGAACCAAAGTAACCATATGGATTTCAATCGGGTTACTCGACTAAAGTGGTGGTTCATAATAATTAATAAGAAAATATAATAAGTATATAGTCACACATAAATATTTCCCTAGGGTTTACACCAAACTAACACTGCAAACACTCTCTTCAACCATTTCCTTGTTACTACCACCCCCTTATAACCACTTCCATTATAATGCCACTAATAATCGCTAACAAATCACAAAAGAATCCATATCAACATTACCAACTTCTCATTTAATTTAACATTATAATTTCTAGGATTTTTATTACCATATTAATTTTAATTGTTAATCAATTAAATATAAAACCAATCATTAAATCACTACCCACTATAATCCATTCATTAATCATTAATAACATTTATTCTATCTTTAACCATTTATTAAACATAATTATTCCAATCATTATCATTAATCATTTAACAAACCATCATTTATCATTTCCAACCCATCACCCATTACTATTTTCATTTATTCCAACCATATTCAATGCCAAAAAGAAACTATAACACCTCCCAATAACAACTAAATTTTCATGACATAAAATATAACTAATTTTTTTATAAAATCCACAAAACCACTTATTTTCTACCTAAATAGCCTTATCATTTCTATCATAACCACACAATAATCTATCCATCAATACTATATTAATTACCAAACCACATTATCCCAACCACATCAATCAACAAACACCCTTATAATCATAGTGATAAATACCCCATAGTATCATTAATGTGAAAACATATAAGAAATTCACAGTAAAAACTACCCCTTAAACACTCTATCATATTAAAGTAGAATTTATAGTTTAAATATAACACCTTAATTACATATTTCCATACAAAAAATTCATTACCTACCTTAAGTGACTAGAAAATAATTAAAGGTGATTATAACATATTATTAGTAGAAAGAAATTTATTTCATAACATCAATAATAAATCACTTATCAAAAACACAAATAAATCCATATATAAATAAGAAATATTATAGAACTTCATAAATCACATGAAAAACTCCCTTTTCACTTTAATTTTCTTTAGTGTAATTCATTATAGTATTTAGGTTAATCAGTACTATCCATCTAGTGGAAACAAAATAACATGATAATTCCACAATTTACACATAATAAATAAGGATAAATTTCATGTCCCCAACCTCAACTAATGATTTAACAAATATTTCATAAGAATGAGAAGAATAGTCAAATAAAACACGACTTAACACATGAGGGTAATCTAAAAGTCCAATGTATGACCATCAACCAATAAAACCATAACAAATAAACACAAAAACAGAATCATCATTTTTTACACATCCTTCCTATGAAGAAAGTTCAAAAAGAGAATCAAGAAGAAGAGAAAATAAATTAAACTTAGAGGAGGAGGTGCACGGGAGGATCCGCCAACCGTTGAGAAATAGAGTAGGTTCAAGCAGAGAGGAGGAGAAGTGGGGTTTGTGGGGAGGAGGATCCACCGAAGGGGTTTGGGGGGTTCAAGGGGGAGGAAAATACGGCATGCGAAGATCAGGGTTTGAGGGGTTCATGGGGAGAAGAGGAGAAGTAGGGTCTGGGGGATCCACTAGAGGGGGTGGTGCATGCAAAGATCGGGGGGTGGCAGAGGTCTGGAAATATGAAGATTGGGGGCCAGAAGAGGTTCGACACGTGATGATCAGGGGGTGGCGAAGGTCCGGAAATGCGAAGTTCGGGGGGGGGGGGATGGAAGTTGTCATAGGGGTAAAATACCATGAGTGCTTTAGAGCACAATAAATAGAGGACACTGTGCGAATGATTTTATAAAATTTGGGACTTCAGTTTTATCAGCGCTAAAAACGCACTGAAAAACATTTCTTGTATCAGCGCTAAAATTTTAGTGCTGATAAAGGTAACCTTTATCAGCACCTTTTTAGCACTGATAAAGGGACTCTTTATCTGCGATTTTTAGTGCTGATAATGGTTACCCTGTATGAGTGCTGATACATGGATTCATTATCAGCACTTTTCTAGTGCTGAGAAAGGCCATTTTATCTGTGCTAGAAAAGTGCAGATAAAAGGTGGAGCTTCCCTTGCCCATTTTTGTAGTAGTGGGAGGATTCCAAAGTATAGTTAGGCATTGAGAAACATGTTATGATTTTTTTTCAAATATTTTCTGTGATTGAATTTCCATGATATGGGAAGATATGATTAATTGGTTTTTTGAATTGATGCTCAGGTATGAGGGAGTTGATTCTTGTATAATTACTATATTTATTAATATACATGATGTGAGATATCTAGATTAATATTATTTTCAGCAGTGTGAAATTGAGACACACCTATGTAGTGAAAAGAATATTGGTCTTAATGAAACAGACTGAATACAAGAGGAATTGTGAATGCATGAAACAATCCAATAAATTGGTGTTATAGAATATTGAATGTCACCATGCATATGGAATCGAATGTATTTAGATTTCTCACTGGATTCATGGAATGAGTTGTGCTGATATATCAGATGAAGTTTAAGTGTGGGTGTCATTGTTGGTATAGTTAAAGATGATTTAAATGTGTTAGATCACTCATACATCAGTGCTTAGGGTAAATCTTGTAATTGGGTTTAATTGGTTAATGATCCAATCTAGGATAAAAAATTGAGGTTCGGGTATGAAAATTAGTGTGGGTACTAGGGTGATAATATGATTATTATGAGATTAAAGGTATCATAACTATGAAGTTGGTGATGGATTGACTGGGGAAACAAAGTTTTTCTTAGGTAGGCCATCCATGGGAGGTCCAGTTGGCAGATTTAAATGTAATTAGATGTGGTAGGAAGATAAATGTATTATGTGCATCATTCTTGATATTCCATTCATTTTTTCTGGATAATTCCATGATTTTTAAATGAATCTGATGTGTTAAACCAGATGGTATATAATTTTAAAATCATATTGGAATCATCTAGAATATAAAATGAGGAACTAATTCCATCATTTGAATAGTGATTTCACGTGAAACTGCTAATGGTGTTTTGGGAACTATGCTATGTGGGTTGGTAGAGAACTAAAATCGTGTTTGTTAAGATATTTTGATGGTGGGGTATAACATAGAGAGGAATATTCCATATTGAGATGGGTTGTGTGGTGGGGATAACCATTTTTTGAGTGATGGATTGAGCCTTAGTGTAATGCCTCTTTAGGGAGGATGGGTTTGCATATGTAGCACCTTAATGTATTAGCAACTGTTAAGAGTGGTGGCTCATGTTATGCTAAATTGAGTTATTTGGTTTTGGAATTGAGCTCTAGGGGATCATTAGGAATATGAGAGAATGAAACAACGAGTTTTTCTATAATTTGAGACCTGATGGTTGAGACAATTTATGCAATGATTTATGATACTTTTTTTGGGATGGGATATTTTATAGTGGGGATATTATAATACACAACAACTATGTAAGGTTTTTTTATGTTCAAGATAAATTTGAATTTGGAGTTGGTCAATGAGTTAGATTTCGAAATACGATTTGAAATTTATTTCAAATGGTTAAAAACACTCATATGAGGTATTTTTTATATGGAATTACTCTCAAATGGTGGTTAGAGGGGTCTATAGAGCAATGGGAGGGCACTAAAGGATTCTGATCTATATGAGGATATAGTTTCTATCCACTGTCTTTCCAGTGGCCTAGACAGTGGAACCTTAAATCTATAGGTGGAAACCATCAATCTAGAGGTGTATATGGGGGACCATTAAAATTCTACCCCTTAGGTATTCATGAGGGGATCCCCATACTTCTCATTTTTATCCACATAAAATAGGGTTTTGAACCTCCCTCATCTTAGTAACCCTTTTTAGTAAAGGGATGTCATTGGAGGATTTTTGGGTTTCTTGAGTTTTGTATTTACCTCCAGGGATCCCTATCTTTCACCTCATCCTTTAATTCTGTTTTTTATTTCTCCTAGGAAAGGGTTCATGGATTATTCCACCGAATCATGGTGTTATCATCCTATGATGATTGAGACATTGTGATTAATAGAAAGAGGGAATCTTTAGATGATGTCTTTATGCTATTTTTCAAATATTCATGGAATGTTTTAGTGTCACCATATTATTTAAGGTTTTAATTAAATTTATAATAAATAAAATATTTTATTAATTCCAATTGAAAAGGGATTTTTCCTAGGATGGTATTGGTAGAATGGAATGCACCTCTCCGATTCATTAGGTGTAGGCTTGGTGTGATGCGAAAATATAGTATTCATTTCGTCGATTATGATAAACTCAAATTTTTAAGTTAATTTTGGTCAACTAGAATTGATTAATTTTATATTTTTGTGAATGGAATCAATGATCAAGTGATGATCTAGGTTTGAAAAGATCTTGGACAAGGCTGGTATTGTCTAGGATTATGAAAGGGGAAAGGAATTAAATGTAAAGGTCATATAAATGAGGTAAGTGGTCTGCATACCTACCCAATGGTATTTATTATACATCATGGTATATGTGACTGGTGGTACTATAGATATGGTTATTAACACATTTGAAATAAGTAAATTGTTTAACTATAATGTGATTCCTTAAATGAACTGCACAAAGAACCAAGGAAGTGATGAACATTTGGAACTGTATTTATTATCTCATTTATTAATGTCTAATGCATAGATTATATTGGGTTTCATTGTTTCTCATGAACATTGAGTTTTTTTCAATAAAATCAATCCAATTGGATATGAACTGGATGACCTCTCTTAAAAATACATGGACACATCCAAGGTGGGGGTGTGTAATAGCGTGTGTAGGGTGACCTGAGTAGGCCATGTGAGAATTATAGAGGCCCTATAGTTTCATTTGGATAATTGTTATAGATAGGGTGATTATACCACCCTAATGTATCCATAGAAATTAATATGTCCTATAATCTATCTCTAGTTTTTTTCCAATAAGTATTTCTCTATTTTTCTAAAAAGGTCACATGGTGAACTAAATGGGGACCCAAGTAGGGTTCCCTTACCTTGTGTTTACCATGGGGACACCAATTAGCACGAATCACTCTTAACACGAACTAGAGGTCCTTCATTAGGGTACCCACTTCCTTTTAATAAATTTAAGGACCAAAGGTCGGGTACCTTTGCTGTTTGTTGACCTAGGGTACTCTATGTTGGGAAACATTTCTTTATAGAGATGTAGGGGACCCAAGTAGGAACTCTTGTGAATTATAACCCGAGGGGGAGGGAAGATATAATAGCTTGTAATGATGATCATGGGTGTCACCTTAGAACCCGAATCAATGATTTGGGGCTATTAATAATGTGGTGAGATGGGTCATGATTCTAGGAGTTTGGACTTGGTAGAAAATGGATTAGACAGATTACCACCCAAATCTTGATATATGTGCACATATATATTTATATGCATATTTAATACTCCCCTATGAAATTCTGATAATATAAATGGAAAATTCTCATTTGGTGAACTATTTAACAACATATAGTTAGTGATAATGCATACATGGATACCCACACGTGCCTCCTATGATTAGAAATTTGAACTAATATATGACATGAGGATAGCCTCTTGGGGATCAATTATGAAAACTAATACTATTGATTAACTAGGGTCATTTCCTTGGGAATTGAGCATGGATCTTGATACTATTGGTGTCCTGGGGTCACCCCCCAATAAATCTACCATGGTGCCTATTACTATTGATTTTCTAGGGTGATTAATTAGGAATCAATCATGTATCCAGATTCTATTAGATTCACAAGACACTGGGATATGATCTTTGAGTTTTATATTGGATGCCTTGATTGATTTACCTAGGAATCAACCCTGGAATTTAACACTGATGGGTTCCTTGGAAATATTTCCAGGATCCAACAATGATGCCTTCTATTATATGATACCTTGGACATGGTCCTTGAATTTGGCTGTTATTCATGGTACTATGAATTTCGCATGATAACCTCATATATATTTTAATGTCTTGTACTGGTTGGCATGGTCATATGACATGTTCATAGATACCCTATAATTGGCTGAAGAAGGTAAGGTTGATTAGGGTTTCAGACCTGAGGATTGATGATGATTATTAGTATTATATAGTGTTTTATTGGTACACCCTTGGGGTGGTGGTGATGATAGTGTTTTCACAATTATCGTGACATTATTAGAGAAATTATAGATCTATAGAAAGAAAGTATTTTAGATTTTTTTTGTATTGTTATGATGCCTTTTTATATTTTATAGTTGATGATGTCACCTGGAAATATCATTATATATTCTGGTTTTTAAGGGACACTATTTTTGGGAACCTAATGAGATTTATACTAACACTTTTCTCAAGATACTATATCACATGGGTACCAATGTACTTATCACATGGTTATTGTAGGTAAAGGTTGTCCTAGGACCTGTGATCATGTTTAGCATGGGTGAGAAGGACATCTCAGATGAGATACATAGATTGGGGTGAGGTATGTCTAGGATATGGTGTAGAGACTCAATTATTATATCATTTTACTTATCTTATATGCTTTATCATCAAGGTGGGTGGTCAGTTTTGGTCTTCCATATTCCGAAGAAGATCACCCAATCTGCATTATTCTTCTCATTTTATAGTAACACATTTAGTAATCTTATTATTTATCCTAAATTGATGTTTATGATGATTTGTCATTTATAATTATTTATTACTCTAATACATTTGGTATATCTTCCACATTATAACTCTATATATACCATATACTAGTCTAATCCTATAGTGCCCAAGGAGCCATGCCTATAGTCATGTGCCACAACCGGTTTGGTAGTTGTTCATACTCAGTGGGACCGAGAGATTCAAAAGTGGAATTAGAGGTTGTTTCTACCATGTAGATCTATTTAGGATATGTTTTCCATGATATATGGGAATGTTTCAATGCCTTTTTTGGAGATTAAACTTGTGCTTCATGAACACCTATTCTAGTAGGATGTCCAAATCAATAGCAGTGGAGTTGTTTTTTTTTGTTTATAATATTATAGTCTTACAATATTCAATTTGTTGAGGTATAATATTTTTATATTTGTGGTTATTTATGGAATTTTGGATATAGAATCATTGGAAAAAGACTAGTTATGAATTTTTAATGCAAGCCTGTAAATAAAATTGGAGGCTGCATACATCATTCTCGACATTTAGGGATTCAAATGACACATGGGTTGTTAGTTTGAGACTTTTTTCACTAATGAGAGGATATAATTTTTAATGTGTTAAAAAATACTTATAAAACATTTTCCCACATAAGTAAAAAATGACATTCTACTCAATTATGATGAATTATATATTTATATATATATATATTTCTAATTATAGGACTTGTGGATTCTATTGCGAGATTATCAATGGATATTATGGTAATGATATCCTTCCTATGGATGATATTCAATTAACATAGTGATTAGTAAAAGTACTTAACACCTTAAATTTTGACCCCATGTGGGGTTTTTACCCTATAGGCTTGTTTATTTAAAGATCAAATTACAAAATAATTACGTTTTTTTATATATCATGGAATATAATTATACTTCAATGAGATATTGGATGTTTTTTCATCTTCATATGGGTCAATAGGTGTGATTTCATTGGTTGTGATAGTGGTTATCGATGAGTTTGTATTCTCATGGAAGTAGTCCTCGAGGTGGATGCATGTTGAAAATAAATTCCCTCATGGTCAGTGTCTTTTCTTGTTGTTCATGTAATCTATATGAGATCCTAGAGTGGGTATCTTGGTATGTGAGTTACCTTGTGACCATTGAGTTGAGATCAGGTTTTGGACCCATGGATTATGATTTTTGGAAGACCTATAGACCCTTTATTTTTGCACGAGTTTTGGTGAGTCTGTGAATGTATGATCATTGAAACCCATGAGAGTATTTGGATTATATTGATAAGATTTCAAGATAATTAAAGGTATATGGAGATTCCTTGAGTTTATACCAGTGCACTTGAGATGTTACTGGGGGTATGGTATATGCATCTTTATTACTTGGATATTTTTGGTGTGATAAAAATATTATTGCTAATTATTAAGATGTAAGGATTTTAGAGTGTTGGTGTATCAATATGGACATTTAAGGGAAGTAATATTCAGGTTATTGAACCTATTATTATAGATTGGTCCTTATAAGAGATGGGTTCATGGGCTTATATGCATGGGTTTGGAACAATTCAAGTTAGTGGGTTTTTTTGTGGTTACACATGGATTGTATGAGGTTATCAATTTTGAAGAGGAGTTCCAAGTATAATTTATTGAGATAGTATGTCGTCCTAGTTTGCTGATGTGAGACTCATGAATTCATGTGTCGGGGTTTATGACTAGGCGGTACGAAGGTGTACACCCATTTCTATTTGAAGAGATTAAGATAAAAATATTTTTTTAGATGTTTTTTCTATTGAATTTTTAATTATTGATGGTTGTGTGTGATATGATAATTAATGGTGCTCAGTGTGATTTTTTTGGGACCTTATTCTTAGGAATTTTATGCGGTTATCTTGGGAGGAGTGGGAGGTGTAGGATTGTTGACGAACTAGTTGAAGTTACACTCAATAATTATAATATGGAAATTCAAATGGTGGGAAGTGAACCAATGTCTAGTTGGGGTGGTTATGATAGTTATGAATTTTTCTTTCATGTTTTCCATTGATGGAATTTTCATTAGGCTGGAATGGGTGATTAACTAGTGTGTTGAATTAATGCTCTGGTACATGCACATTGAGTCACATAGGATAATTCTATTTGGTGATAGATATGATGCGATCTAGGGAAATTAAAAATTTTATTCCATAGTATAATGATGATTCACTCCTATGTTGGGGATCACAATATCATTTTTAATGGAATGACCCTCATGATAGTGGAATTTTGGATGTATGATACCAAGGAATAAATGGTCATTATGTGGTATTGAACTCCAATGGGAAAAGAGATCAAAATGTTTTTGGATTTCTTGGTGGATACTCAACATGAGTTTTTATGTGATATGGGATGTAATTTATGTGTGGGTGTCAGGATCATGATGTTTAATATGATTCATATGTGTTTGATAAGAAATAAATTAGTTCTTACATCAAAGAAAGAAGGTGGGTTCAATCAATTGACTGGGAAATTGAGGATAACACACAGAGTGTTAGATACATACATTAGTATGGGTACTTGGGTGATAATAGGATTATTTTGGGCTTAAAAGAATCATTATTGGGTAGTTATTCACAAGTCAATTAGGGAAGTAATTCATTTTTTAAGCAGGCCAGCCAGAGGAATTTCTGGCGGTGGGTTTATATGTAATTGGATGAGGTAGGCTGTCAACAGCATCACGTGCATCTTTTTATATAAAACATTCTTGTTTCTAGTATTAGTGAAATATTTTAAAAAAAATCCATCAAGTTTATATGCCTAGATTGGAATCTTAAAAACTCAGTAGATTCGTTTAGAATCTAAAATTGTTAACTTGTTCCAACATTTCACTGGAGCCTTCATGTGAAAATGAGTATGATCTTTTGAGAAACATGATGATAGGTTTGGGGGACCTCTAAAATTGTGTTTGATAGGTAATTATATAGGGTGGAGGCACCATAGAGGTTTCATTGTTGTAATGATATGTCACATTGGGTTGCGAGAACCAATAGTCCGGTGATGGATCATGTGTCTGTACGATACCACCTTAAAGTGGATGGGTTTGGGTAGGATCCATCTCAGTGATTTAGTTTTGGTTATGTGTGGGGCATTGAATTCTGGTAAAGGGAGTTCTGGGGTTTTGGAATTGAGATTTGGTGGATTGTTCAACATTTGGAAGAATGACATGATGAGTTAGTCATGAATTGGTGATGAAATTAAGTGAAGACTAATGATAGAATTTTCAATGTGACTTCCTGAGGATGATAAGTTATTTATTATGGATATTTGAATACACCATTTGTATGTATATGTTTTTTAAGTTCATGAAAAATGTAAATATTTAGTTGGTCAATGGGGTGAATTTGTAACTGGGATTCAAAATTGAATTCTAAATGTTATAACCCCTAAAAATAGGTACTGTTGATGTGGAATTAAAATCATAGGGAGGTTAGAGGTCTCAAGAGACTATAAAATGTACACTAGAGTAGAAATGAATGAACATGGATTTATTTATAGCATCCAACATGTAGATTCCCAAGATAAAAACCCATGTAATCTATAGGTGGAAAATTTCTAGCCCGTGGTTTTTTAGGGTGAAGAGTTATAATTATACCCCCTCAAGTTTTTAGAAGTTCCTTCCCCCTTCTCCTCTTGTTTTTTCCAAACTAACCAATGGTGGATCATATAATTACCCATACTGTACATACATTTTTAATACTTCAAAATTGAAGCACACTTATTACAACATATGACAAAATCACAAAGGACCGTATAGGTATAGTGTCTTTAGAAACTGGGAAACATAAACAACTGGTTCATAAATCTTCTACAGTGTCTCCCATTTATTTCATCATATCTAGGGTCCCTTTTAGCATATTCTACTTAATATCCATCTTCCTGACCTGGGGAAAAGAAAACATACAAAAAAGTGTGAGCTCAAATTCTCAGCAAGGGAAAATAAAGGAAATAAAATATCTTTTTGAAAATCATAACCTGCAAAAGAGATCATAATATCTTAACATGGAATAAATCATTGAAGTGAAAATGAGATCCCCATAATCATAACAAAAAACTTGAAACTTTGTGGCATGCACACATAATCATAGAGAATCATTTCTTGTTAGTCAAGACTCATTTCCAAGACTATCTTAGTGGACAAAGTCCCTTTCTGAACCGAGTCACCCTCGTTTCAGTCCTATTTCACTGAACCGGTATAACCTAACATTCCAGCCATGTTTATCTCATGAGATATAAAATCTTTACCCAATGCATTGGAGGGAGATATAGGTCCCACCCATCTCATAATGATACCATTCTTATGTGTGCCACAAATTCATAAATCATACGTCATTGCATAACCCATGTAATAAAAATGGGATTCTTAAACAACATGACATCATAAAACAATTCATATAAGATAAATGAATTCATAAAAAATATTTCCATCACAACATAATAAAATCCATGTAATAATATAGATATAAAAAGAACCCTTTATTATCTTAGATGGAAAATAATTTTGATAAAACACTTGAACTCCATTCTTGAGGAAAATATCCTTTCTACTTCAAAAACACTTTTCATTTCTTAACATGTCATAAAATTATAACTAAAAAAAGTTGATTAAAAATAAACTTGAAAACTTGTAATGGAAGCTTCTTGGAAATAATGTTTTAAAAATCCATTCATGCCGTATAAGTTAAAAAAAACATTCTTCTCGTACTTTTGTCGGAAAAGTCAAAAAGTACCTCGTATGAAAAACGACAAAAGATTCCTTTCATATCTTTTACTAAAAACTCACCGAAGGGTAAAATTGTATTTAAACAATTTTAGGAGTATGGAAATAATATTACATATCGAGGAAACATGGATGTGGATGATAAAATACACCCCAGTAATTTCAAAGTATAAACAATCTCAGATAAAAATGAGATTGTGATATTTCCCTTACCTTAGGTCCGATTTGCTTTGTACGTGTCCGAAGCTCCTGTATAATGGTTTAAATAATGTTATTGACTTATTCCAGAATCATAAATATTTATATGATATCATATATGGTCATATTCTTAGCTTCTTATTAGTAATATTTCATTGTTACTTGTTACTCGGGTCTTTATTGCCTTTTGTTCTTATGCGTGTTTTGCCGAATAAATTCTTATTCTTATTTTTAGATTATAGATACCTTATATCCAGAATGGTATTAGTGTAACATATATCATATTTATTCATTCAATTCATTTATATAATTACTATGTAATGATGATCATGTAGAACGAGTCGCATTACATCGTGGAGACGGTATTCCGTACATACGCACGAGCGATGATATTGTTCCCATGATCGTGGAATGGTATTTAAGTGTATTTATACTATTTCAGTATCAATATAACTTTATAATAATCTTATATAGTTACTAATTACACCATTATACCCATCCTTGTAAGGTGATGGTGGAAAATAGATTATACCACGGCGTGGAGACGGTATTCCGTACGTACGCACGAGCGGTGATTTCATTTTTCCATAGGATGGATAGAAGGTGAATTAGGGATGTTTCATATTTATAATAACATATCAGTATTTAAGTAATACTGATGTTATTACTTTATCATGAAACAACTAAAGAAGAAGAAGTTGAAGAAGAAAGAAATTGAAAAGATCGGTAATGGATATTACCTCTTCTTTGAAACGCCTCTTTGAATCCTCCACTTAGGGAACTAATATTGGTCTTTGAAGAAGACCAGGACCTCTAGGATTATTCTATGGAAGTGGAGAAGGGATATTGGCAGGGGTTGTTCGAGATGGAGTGATCAAATTGGTGTGATGAGGAGTGGGAGGAGGTGCCCTTTTATAAGGGAGGAGAGGGGCACCTTAGTAATATCTCAAAATATTATTTTATATTAAAGTCAAAATAGGTATATAATGGTTCCAAAGGGTCTTATTTCGAAGGTAAAGTGAGGATGGGTCTAAATCCTATCAACCAATAGGATTTAGACAAGTTTAGGTTATTATTTTAACCTTATCAATTAGATTTAACTCTAAGTTAAATAATTTAGCTTTTACCGTGACTTTTTGTTTTCTTACACTATATGGTTAATACACTTACTATAACATGCCAAAAGAACCCCAAGTTGTTTATTATTAATATATATATCCTTATCTAAGTCATTTGGCCGAAAATTAGATTTTTAGGAGTAAAAAAACAATTAATAATATAATATTTTATTTAAAAACTATTTTGTGTCAATTTTGACACTATTTGATATATGATTTTTGTGAAAGTCATAACAGAATTATATGTTCGAAACAAGTTGTTTAAATCAACACTAATATATCATAGTAACCTATGAAATTAGTGTAATTCATAAAAAGTCTCAAATTACATTTTTTTGAGCATTTATAACATCAATTATGTTAACATTTCCTTAAAAGGGTAATTACTGCATCATCGCTGTGTCATAAATAAATTAATTTATTTAAAGTCTAAAAATTATAAATAAAATATCATTATGTAGGAAATCGTTTTAGATTTCTAATTAATATTTATAGTCGAATTTAACTTATGTATAGCCCCATATTAAAAATGTTTTAGTTATTAAACTTTGATTTTAACTATTTTAACTATTCATTAAATAAAATAATATTAAATGTCATAATCTAATCCAAGTGGAACTAAATGGTAATATTATATTTATAAGGTTGTTTTCGGTCGAATTAAACTTATCCAATAGAATTAAGACATGTGTTAGGGTAATAGTAATATCATATTTACCCTTAGTTACCCTATTTACTATTAACTACGGTAAAAAAAGTAAAAAGTTACTATTCACCAAAAAATTATTTTTATCTCATTGAACCACATTTTACTTACTGATATCAACCGTGTCTATCGGATTTATGAAATTCCATTCACAGAAGCAGTAAAATTAAGTTTTATGCAAAATTCAGTTTTTAACCTACCACTTAGTGGTTTCACTATTCATCAAAAATTGAATGTTTTCAGAAAAATACCAAAATTTCACCCTAGGCTAATTTCGGTATTCCGAATCCAAAAATGAGGTCCATTTTGAAAGATAAAATTTCAAAAAGCGGTTATTACTATTCATAACGGCTATTTTAAATAATATTTTAATAGCATATCGTCGTTTAGTGAAACTCGGTGTTGCGTACAACGCAAGCTATCGAGGAAGGTCGCGATTGCATGTAAAGTAAGCCAAGCTAGTGTGTAGTGAAAGATTCCTTTGATGATATATATATAACATAAAAACAAAATATTACTCATAAAAATATTGGGTGTTACATTCTACCCCCCTTAAAAAAATTTCGCCCTCGAAATTCGTCACTTTGTAACAAACAGATGAGGATACTTCTCCCTCATCATATCCTCAAGCTCCCATGTAGCTTTTTCAAGTTGGTGGTTCCTCCATAAAACTTTCACCAATCGAGTGGTCTTGTTTCGTAGAACTTTTTCACTACGTTCTAGAATATCTATCTGTTGTTCTTCATAAGAAAGATCTTGCTCCAGCGGTACAACTTCTGAGCTGAGTACATGTGAAGGATCAGGTATTTACTTTATCAGGAGAAATACATGGAACACATCGTGAACTTGAGAGAGATTCGGTGGAAGCGCCAATCGGTAAGCTACCTTCTCTACACGATCCAGTATTTCGAAAGGACCGATATATCTAGGGCTTAACTTCCCCTTCTTTCCAAATCTCATGACTCTCTTCCAGGGAGATATCCGTAAGAACACTTTATCGCCCACTTCAAACTCTAGGTATTTTCTTCGGATGTCAACATAACTTTTCTGTCGACTCTGAGCTGCTCTTATGTGTTGTTGAATAGATCTGACCTTTTCTGCCCTTTCATTAACGAGATCAGGTCCTAATAGCTTTCTTTCCCCAACATCATCCTAGCAAGTTGGAGTCCTGCATTTCTTTCCATAGAGAGCTTCATAAGGATCAATCTGAATACTGGAGTGAAAGATATTATTATAAGAAAATTCCACCAAAGGTAGGTGTTGATCCCAACCTCCTTTGAAATCCATAGAGCAAGCTCTCAACATATCTTCTAGGGTTTGAATTGTTCTCTCAGACTGACCGTCTGTCTGAGGATGATAAGCAGTGCTGAAACTCAACTCTATATCCAGAGTATGCTGAAGACTTCGCCAGAACTTCGAGGTAAATTTCGGATCCCGATCAGATATAATAGAAAGTGGTACTCCATGCAATCTTACCACTTCCTTTACATATATCCTGGTAAGCTGATCCAGAGAAAAATCCTCTATAATAGCAATGAAGTGTGCAGACTTTGTAAGACGATCAACTATGACCCAGATAGCATTTTTGCGTTTGGATGTTTTAGGAAGTCCTGTGACAAAGTCCATAGTGATGTTTTCCCATTTCCATTCGGGTATGGGTAATGGTTGTAACATCCCCTTAGACTTCTGTCTCTCAGCTTTAACTTGTTGACAAACCAAGCATCGAGATACATATTCAGCAACATCTCTTTTCATGCCATCCCACCAGACGTACTCTTTCAGGTCCCTATACATCTTTGTGCTTCCAGGATGAATAGAGAATGAAGAACTATGAGCCTCATCCAGTAGCTCCTTCTTTAATTCAGGGATGGGAGGAACACAAACCCGATTCCCGAACTTTATTATCCCATCACAATCAAGGTTGAATTCAGGACCATTTCTCACCTTCTTTTGTAACTCGACATATTCTTTCTGTGCCTCTTTAATATTCACATGTATAGATGGTTGAACATTCATTTGAGAAAGATAAGATTTTTCCCCTTCCATTATAATTCCAAGATCCATCCTTTGTAAATCCATAAATATTGGATCTTTTGTGATCCTCATCATGGATAAACTAGCATGGTCTTGTCGACTTAATGCATCTGCCACCTTGTTTTCTTTCCCAGGGTGGTAATGGATTGAGCAGTCATAATCCTTAATCAGCTCCAACCATCTTCTTTGACGCATATTCAGCTCCTTTTGTGTGAAAATATACTTTAAACTTTTATGATCAGTATAAATATCACACCTTTCACCATAAAGGTAATGCCTCCAAATCTTTAATGCAAAGATTACCACAGCTAACTCCAAATCATGTGTTGGTTAATTTTTCTCATGGATTTTCAACTGTCGTGAGGCATAATCTATCACAATATCATTTTGCATAAGAACACACACCAATCCCTTCTTGGATGCATCAGTGTAGATCACAAACCTTTCTCTACTACAAGGAAGTGTGAGTATAGGTGCACTGGATAACCTTCTTTTCAACTACTTGAAATTCTCTTCACATTCCTCTGTCCAAACAAACTTAACTCCTTTCCGAGTCAACTTGGTGAGTGGATTAGATAATCGTGAAAAATATTTTACAAACCGTCGATAATATCCAGCCAAACCAAGAAAACTTCGGATCTCAGTTACTGTTGTTGGTCTCGACCATCTTTTGATAACCTCTGTTTTTGCTGGATCCACAGATATCCCCTCTTTTGAGATTATGTGACCCCAAAATGCAACTTTTTGAAGCCAAAATTCACACTTGGTAAATTTGGCATAAAGATTCTCCTTTCTCAGGGTATTCAATATAATTCTCAAGTGATCTTCATGCTCTTCCTTGCTCTTTGAATAGACAAGAATATCGTCTATAAAGACTACCACAAATTGATGAAGATAGTCTCTAAAGACTCTATTCATTAGATCCATGAAGATAGCAGGGGCATTAGTAAGACCAAATGGCATCACTATAAATTCATAGTGTCCATACCTTGTACGGAAAGACGTCTTCGATATATCCTCCCTTTTGACCCTTAATTGATGATACCCTGAACGAAGATCAATCTTGGAAAAGTATTGAGCTCCGCGTATTTGGTCAAATAGGTCATCAATGCGCGGGAGAGGATATTTGTTCTTGATAGTGATCTTGTTAAGTTCTCGATAATCAATGAAGAGTCTCATTGATCCATCTTTCTTCTTAACAAATAGAAAAGGTGCTCCCCAAGGTGACGCACTAGGGCGTATGAATCCCTTATCAATATTCTCTTGGAGTTGCTTCTTCAATTCCTACAACTCAATTGGGGCCATTCTATAAGGTGTCTTTGAAATAGGCAAAGCACCCGGTACAAGTTCTATTGAGAACTCAACTTCACGATTTGGTGGAAGACCCAGTAATTCCTCCGGAAAGACATCATCAAACACCCGTACAATGGGCATATTCTTAATCGTGATTTTCTCACCAACCATTTGAGATAAATAACCTTCATTTAGTGGAATCAATACCCATAAAATCGAAGAAATTTCCACTTGAAGGTTATGTTCATCCTTGCATTGATAGACGATCATAGATTGATCTGGAATATGAAATGTGACTTCCCTTCTTTGGAAATTGATATGAGCTTTGTATAAAGAAAGCCAATCCATTCCAAGAATCACATCGAATTCCACTAAAGGAAGGATCACAAGATTTGCAGGAATCACTTTCCCACAAACGTCAATTGGAGAAGAATTATAAACTTTTGATGCGATTGATGTGCCATTAGGTGTTGTCACTGCTAACTCAACATCTAATTGTTGAGGTAATACGGTGATACCCTTAGAAAATTCTTCAGAAATAAAAGAGTGGGTGGATCCAGAATCAAATAAAACATTTTCCTCTTTAGAGTGTATGGTAAGTGTACCTTTCACCACTTTGTTATCATACTCCACATCGCTGATAGAAATTGCATGTGAATTTCCTTTGTCTTTAGCCTTAAGAGTTTGTTGACGTCGACCATCATCATCAACCCTTGGATTTGGGCATTGATTGGCATAATGCCCCATCTCCTTGCACTTGAAACATTGAAGTGTAGTAGGTTCATTCTGTGTATCACTTCCTTTGTTTTCATCATTAGACATCTTCTTCCCATTATCACGGCATTCAAATTCCCGATGACCTTCCTTTCCACATTTGAAAAATTTACTTGTCCCTTTAAGACAACTCCCTCCATGTTTCTTTCCACACTTTGAGCATAAGGGAAAGCTCATCTTCTTTTCTATGTGCTCTTTAGATTTTCCTTTGAATTCCATTTTCCTATTCTTATCAAACCCATATGAATGATGGGTTACTCCAATCTCCATCTCGACTTTGAGAGCACATCGAACGATTTCCCCGTAGCTATTGAAGTCCCTTATGGCTAACGCCCATCGAAGACTTGGTTTTAAGCCACTAAAGAATCGATCGATCTTACTCTCAGGTTGGATAATAATACCAGAAGCGTACCTTGCAAGTCTTGTAAAATTTGCTTCATAGGTACCAACGGATTCATCATCCCTTTGCTTCAGTTCAAGAAACTCTTTCTCCATCTTTGTTTGGAGAATACGAGGGAAGTACTTATTGAAAAATAAGTTCTTGAACTCGTCCCATTCCATGGACTCAATTTCATCCCTTTTCCTCGTATTCTTAATAAGATTCCACCATTGATCAGCATCTCCTTCCAAACGATACACTGCTAGGATGACTTTATCATGTTCAGAACATTGAAGAACTGAAAATATCTTTTCAGTAGTACTAATCCATTGTTCAGTAACTAATGGATCAGTAGACCCGCTGAAATAAGGTGGACGCTGCCTCTTGAAGGATTCAACAGAATGTTTCTCCTTCCTTTGATCATTTTGAAGTCCTGCATGATTCATAGCTTGAGAAAGTTGTGTGACCATGGCTTCAAGATTTTTCATTCCAGCTCCCATATTGTTTGGTTGCTCAGGGGGACAATCATTGCATTGCCTATCGCATTCCGCATTAACACGGTTCCTTCGGGTTCCAGCCATTGACTAAAACCAAGAAGAATAGTGCGAGCAACACTAATTATAATAGGAAAACCACATAATTCAAGAATAAAATTTTCACACTTAAGGTCTTATCCTAGGTTATTCATGGCCATTTCTAAAACACTAAGATTGTGTTATATGCTTAGAGTTATCCTTAGGGTTCTTACTAAGGCTTTCACATCCTAGTTTCCAAAGGTTGACTATACCTTTCCTCTGATACCAACTATAACGACCCATACTTTACATACATTGTTAATACTTCAAAATTGAAGCACACTTATTACAACATATGACAAAAACACAAAGGACCGTATAGGTATAGTGTCTTTAGAAACTGGGAAACATAAACAACTGGTTCATAAATCTTCTACAGTGTCTCCCATTTATTTCATCATATATAGGGTCCCTATTAGCATATTCTACTTAATATCCATCTTCCTGACCCGGGGAAAAGAAAACATACAAAAAAGGGTGAGCTCAAATGCTCAGCAAGGGCAAATAAAGGAAATAAAAATCATATCATATCTTTTTGAAAATCATAACCTGCAAAAGAGATCATAATATCTTAACATGGAATAAATCATAGAAGTGAAAATGAGATCCCCATAATCATAACAAAAAACTTGAAACTTTGTGGCATGCACACATAATCATAGATAATCATTTCTTGTTAGTCAAGACTCATTTCCAAGACTATCTTAGTGGACAATGTCCCTTTCTGAACCGAGTCACCCTCGTTTCAGTCCTATTTCACTAAACCGGTATAACCTACCATTCCAGACATGTCTATCTCATGAGATATAAAATCTTTACCCAATGCATTGGAGGGAGATATAGGTCCCACCCATCTCATAATGATACCATTCTTATGTGTGCCACAAATTCATAAATCATACATCATTGCATAACCCATGTAATAAAAATGGGATTCTTAAACAACATGACATCATAAAACAATTCATATAAGATAAAGGAATTCATAAAAAATATTGCCATCACAACATAATAAAATCCATGTAATAATAGGGATATAAACAGAACCCTTTATTATCTTAGATGGAAAATAATTTTGATAAAACACTTGAACTCTATTCTTGAGGAAAATATACTTTCTACTTCAAAAACACTTTTCATTTTTTAACATGTCATAAAATTATAACTAAAGAAGTTGATTAAAAATAATCTTGAAAACTTGTAAAGGAAGCTTCTTGGAAATAATTTTTAAAAAATCCATTCATGCCGTATAAGTTAAAAAAAACATTCTTCTCGTACTTTTGTCGGAAAAGTCAAAAAGTACCTCGTACGAAAAACGACAAAAGATTCCTTTCATATATTTTACTAAAAACTCACCGAAGGGTAAAATAGGATTTAAAAAATTGTAGGAGGATGGAAATAATATTACATATCGAGGAAACATGGATGTGGATGATAAAATACACCCTAGTAATTTCAAAGTATAAACAATCTCAGATAAAAATGAGATTGTGATATTTCCCTTACCTTTGGTCCGATTTGCTTTGTACGTGTCCGAAGCTCCTGTATAATAGTTTAAATAATGTTATTGACTTATTACAGAATCATAAATATTGATATTATATCATATATGGTCATATTCTTAGCTTCTTATTAGTAATATTTCATTGTTACTTGTTACTCGGGTCTTTATTGCCTTTTGTTCTTATGCGTGTTTTGCCGAATAAATTCTTATTCTTATTTTAAGGTTATATATACCTTATATCCAGAATGGTATTAGTGTAACATATATCATATTTATTCATTCAATTCATTTATATAATTACTATGTAATGATGATCATGTAGAACGGGTCGCATCACATCGTGGAGACGGTATTCCCTACGTACGCACGAGCGATGATATTGTTCCCATGATCGTGGAATGGTATTTAAGTGTATTTATACTATTTCAGTATCAATATCACTTTATAATAATCATATATAGTTACTCATTACACCATTATACCCATACTTGTAAGGTGATGGTGGAAAATAGATTATACCACGGCGTGGAGACGGTATTCCGTACGTACGCACGCGCGGTGATTTCATTTTTCCGTAGGATGGATAGAAGGTGAATTAGGGTTGTTTCATATTTATAATAACATATCAGTATTTAAGTAATACTGATGTTATTACTTTATCATGAAACAACTAAAGAAGCATAATTTGAAGAAGAAAGAAATTGAAAAGATCGGTAATGGATATTACCTCTTCTTTGAAACGCCTCTTTGAATCCTCTACTTAGGGAACTAATATTGGTCTTTTAAGAAGACAAGGACCTCTAGGATTATTATAGGGAAGTGGAGAAGGGATTTTTTCAGGGGTTGGCCGAGCTTGAGTGCTCAAATTGGTGTGAGGAGGAGGGGGAGGAGGTTCCCTTTTATAAGGGAGGAGAGGGGCACCTTAGGAATATCTCAAAATATTATTTTATATTAAAGTCAAAATCGGTTTATAATGGTTCCAAAGGGTCTTATTTCGAAGGTAAAGTGGGGATGGGTCGAAATCCTATCAACCAATAGGATTTAGACAAGTTTAGGTTATTATTTTAACCTTATCAATTAGATTTAACTATAAGTTAAATAATTTAACTTTTACCGTGACTTTTTGTTTTCTTACACTATATGGTTAATAAACTTACTATAACATGCCAAAAGAACCCCAAGTTGACTATTATTAATATATATAACCTTATATAAGTCATTTGGACGAACATTAGATTTTTAGTAATAAAGTAACAATTAATAATATAATATTTTATTTAAAAACTATTTTGTGTCAATTTTGACACTATTTGATATATGATTTTTTTTGAAAGTCATAACAGAATTATATGTTCAAAAAAAGTTGATTAAATCAACACTAATATATCATAGTAACCTAGAAAATTAGTGTAATTCATAAAAAGTCTCAAATTACATTTATTTGAGCATTTATAACATCAATTATGTTAACATTTCCTTAAAAGGGTAATTACTGCATCATCGTTGTGTCATAAATAAATTAATTTATTTAAAGTCTAAAAATTCTAAATAAAATATCATTATGTAGGAAATCTTTATAGCTTTCTAATTAATAATTATAGTCTAATTTATCTTATGTATAACCCCATATTAAAAATGTTTTAGTTATTAAACTTTGATTTTAACTATTTTAACTATTCATTAAATAAAATAATATTAAATGTCATAATCTAATCCAAGTGGACCTAAATGGTCATATTATATTTATAAGGTTGTTTTTGGTCGAATTACACTTATCCAATAGAATTAGGACATGTTTTAGGGTAATAGTAATATCATATTTACCCTTAGTTACCCTATTTACTATTAATCGCGGTAAAAAAAGTAAAAAGTTACTATTCACCAAAAAATTATTTTTATCTCATTGAACCACATTTTACTTACTGATATCAACCGTGTTTGTTAGATTTTCGAAATTCCATTCACAGAAGCGGTAAAATTAAGTTTTATGCAAAATTCAGTTTTTAACCTACCACTTAGTGGTTTCACTATTCATCAAAAATTTAAAGTTTTCAGAAAAATACCAAAATTTCACCCTAGGCTAATTTCGGTATTCCGAATCCAAAAATGAGGTCCATTTTGAAAGATAAAATTTCAAAAAGTGGTTATTACTATTCATAACGGCTATTTTAAATAATATTTTAATAGCATATCGTCGTTTAGTGAAACTCGGTGTTGCGTACAACGCAAGCTATCGATGAAGGTCGCGATTGCGTGTAAAGTAAGCCAAGATAGTGTGTAGTGAAATATTCCTTTGATGATATATATAACATAAAAACAAAATATTACTCATAAAAATCTCGGGTGTTACAGATCCCCCTCCCCATAGATCCTTCCCTCTGACCAATGGGTGTTCTTGTATATTTGTCAACCATTTTGAGGTATGTATATCCCTATGGTGTTCTTCATATTTAATATGCACATATCATTCTAACTGTTGTTTCTACTAGGCTAGGGTTTATGGATGATTCCATTACAGAAAGGTATAATTGTCCCAAGATGATGGGGTTGTGGTGCTTTCTATCTAAAGGGAATCTCAAGGTGAAATCTGAAAAGTGTTTTTAGTGATCTATTACTGGTTTGTTTCATCACCGATCTATTTAATTTATAACTCAAATTAAAATTAGATTTAATTATTTTTTCTATTCAGGTTGATAGTTATTTTTCCTTGGATGGTATCAGGTGTATGGAATGGGTATCCCAAATGAATTTGATGGAGGTTAGGTGTGACTAGGCCACTAGGTAGGCATTTCAACAACTATTCCACAAAGTAGAATTTTTAATTAAACATTTTTTTTATTACTTATGTTTTTTTTCTAATTGAATAATTTTAGATGTCATGTCTTGGAATCAATTCTCGAGTGATGGGTTGGTCTTGGATGGTTCTTAGATTAGGCTTGGTGAACTAAGGAAATGTTTTCAGGTAGTAAATTAAATGGAAAGGTCTTTATAATGAGGTTGGTCATATTTATACTTTCCATACGAAATGCATGATTTTTCATTTGGTGCATGTGACTAGTGGGGTCACCACTAAGGAAATTGACCCATTTAAATATGTAAATTATTGAACTAAAATGTGATTCCCTGAATGAACTGCAAAATGTTCCAAGGCCATAGCGGACCTTGGGAATTTTCTACACTACCTCAGTCATTAATGGACAAGGGTTAGATTATATTAGGGTTATTTTTTATCTTACATCCTGAGGGGTGTTAATGAAATGATTTAAATTTGATAGGATGCAGAGTTCTATTATTAAAAATCCTAAGACAACTCCAACAAGGGGTGTGATATCTTGAGTAGAGTGGCTTTATTAGGACATGTGACTATCCTAGAGAAAATTTTGGGTTATTTGGCTCATTGATTTTGATTGGGTGAGTGAACTAACCTAGTGTAACCAAAGAGACAGAGATGTTCCATTAGCTTTATTAGGACATGTGACTATCCTAGAGAACATTTAGGGTTATTTTTCTCATTGAGTTTGATTGGGTGAGTAGACTAACCTAGTGTCACCAAAGTGATTGAGTTGTTCCATTGTCCATCTCAAGTGTGTTCACTATAAGGATTTACTTATTTGGTTAAAGAGATCATTTTCAGAATTGAAAGTGATTCCAAGTTGGGTTTCTATTCCATTTTTTACCAAGGTGATCCCAATTACTATTACTACATCTTTACATGGGTTAGGGGACCCTGAGTAGGGTACCCCTATCATGTGATTACATAAAGGACCCTAGGTTGGGTGTCTATGTTTTTTATTAACCTAAGGTACCAAATGTTGGGTACCTTTCTTAGGTGGATACCTTGGGGACCTTAGTAGGTTCCCATGTAACATTGTTACCTATCAAAATGGACGACATGAAAATGATTATTGATGATTGTGGGTGTCACCTTAGATCCTAGATTGATTATTTAGAACTATCAATGCTCTGACGAGTTGGGTCATGCTCCTAGGAGTCCGACCTTAGAATTAAAAAAATGTTTGAATGATGACCACCCATGCATTTATATATGTACATATATATTAAAAATGGATAAGTCATATTCCCTTGGGAGTTATGATAATATAAATGGAAAATTCTGAAGAAGAGAATTGGTTAGTGCCCTAGGGGAGGTCATTATGCATTTATGGATGACTAGCTGTGCCTCCTAGGATATATCCATGGGCCCACATATGATCTAAGGATAACATCCTAAGTATTGGTGATGATGCTTGATACTATTTTTTTCCTAGGTTCATTTCCCAAAGAATTGTCCACAAAGAATTACACTATTGATCTACTTGGTTAATTCCCTTAGGAATTAGTCATGTTTTATGATACTATTTATTTCGTAGGGTGACTACCCAAGAAATCGACCATGGATCTTAATTCTATTAAATTACCATGATACATGGATCTGACCTTTGAGGTCTATATCAATTATCTATGGTGATACCCCTTGGAGTTGGCATAAAGCCTCATACTGAAATATTCTATGGAAACATTACTTGTATCCCATGATGATTCATGATACTATAGGATTCCATGGATATACTCCTTGTATATTAATTTTATGCATGATACTATAGATCACCTATGATAACCTCCCTGGGATTGGTGTTCCATCTATATACTGGTAGGCATGGTCATACGACATACTGAGAGACACTATTTATTGGCCGAAGTATGTATGGTTAATAATGGTTGGGGACCTAAGGATCAAAAATTTTTTTTGGGATTGTCTTGGGTTATATGTGTACACCCTCGAGGTGGTAGTGATGTTGGGGTTGTCACGATCATTGTGACATGCTTAAAGATATTCTGGTATTGAATGAAGCAGTTATTATATATTTTTTGTTTATGTGTTGTTCTATATCTTATTAGTTGATTATATTTGAGAAATTTACATGACCATATTATAGTATAATTTGTTTATTAATGGAAAAAATTAGTTTTTTCATTTTTTTTCTCACACCCTACTCTGAATACCATTGCACAAGTCAACCTGAGTAGTTCTCACATTGTTATTTTAGGAACCTGTATAAATAAGGATTGGAGATAGATCATATCCTCTTGTCCTTTTTCATTTTATTTGTCTTATATGAATAATCATCCCAATAGAAAGTCAGTATAAGTATTTTATAATCTATGAATGAACATTTGAGTTGTATGATGCTTTTAATTTTGTTATAGAGATTTAATTTTGTTTATTATATTATGTACTCTCATGTGTAGGATTTTTAGTCCTTCTCAATTATTTTTTACCCTCATATAGAGCTTATAACATACCCATAGTACATTCTAATACCTCTGTTGATAGCATCTATACTCTAGAATTTAGCGATGTCCTCCTGAGGTAACGTAGCATCACTAGTCTGGTTACTATTTGTAGTGATACATTACAAGACATTAGAAATTTTTATTTGAGTGTTTTATTCTTTTTCCTATATTATTGATATGGTAGATAAGAGATATATGAATGTGTCAGATCCTATGATGTATATCAGGCTAGTGTGACATGAACTCTTGTTCTGATAGGTAGTCCAATAACAAGTGATGGGGTTGGTGTTCTGGGTTTTTTGTTATAGTTATATGTTTTTTACTTCCTATGATGCACATGATGTTGGAATTTATGTTTATTTTTGGATTTTTGGCTACAGGACCTTTATAAAGAGACTAGTTATGGATTTTTACTATTGGACTATAGTGGAAGGAGGAATCTACATGCATCATTCTTAGTATATAGGGAATCACATGAACTATAGATTGTCAGTGTGAGATTTATTTCACTAATGAGAGGCTTGCTTGTTTAATGTGTCAGAAATTACTCAAATGTAGTTTTCCAATATAAGTACTTGGTGACATTCTCCACAACTAGGCATAATTATATATATTTTTTGTTTTTGATGACATGTCATTCATATTATATAGTGAGAGGATCAATGATGGTGGTGGAGATGATGTACCTCATGTGTGGTGTAAGATCCCATATATCCCTTAAGGTTTGTTTTTGTTTATGTTTTAGTTTAAGTTCCTTATTTTTGTTAAATAAGTGTTTCCCAATGTTCATGGGGATGCCTGGGGGTGTGTTGGGCACAAAAGAGGAAGAAAATGGGGTTTCGAGGAATGCTGCTGGTTTTCATAGGATTAGTGAAAACCATGTGTAAATCCAAGGTAACCGTGCGAGGGGTGCTATTTTTGAATAGTAGAATCCGCATGGTTTTCAAATGGTTTGGAAAGCCATGTAGGTAAACATTGTGGCCAAGTATTTTTGAGAAAATAACATAAATTCCATTACATGATTTCTTATACCAACTCAGTATTTTCCTCATTTCTTCTCTATTTAACCTTAGTGACTCCCCAAAATCTTCAAAAACATCCATGGATAAATCTACCTCATCTTAGGGCCATTTAGAGTTCCATTTGTTGTAGATTGGAGATTTAGCTAAGGCTAATCCCACTCTTGCCACTCTTTTTGGTTTAGTGTTTCATCTCTTCCTTCTCTCCATATGATTCTCTTAAAAAATTCTTTTCGGGTGAGGTTTACGTTGAGGATTGACAGTGTGGTTGAATCGGGATCTAATGTTTAGATTAAGAGTGTGTTCTCTAATGGATTCAAGGTAGGTAGTATATAAATTATATCCCATGGTTTATTCATAGATTTTTGCATGTATGGGTTTAATATTGTTCCCTTATTGATGTGTTCTTGATGCTATTAGCAATATGTATGTATTGGGTGTCTAAATGATTAAGTGATCGCCACTTGATGCCCATGGTATTTAAGGATGATGACTTGACCAAATTAGGGACACCCATGGGGTGTGACAACCCTTCCTATGGTGATAACGTTAGTATATGGTTTGAAATTGACTAATAATGATATAGAGACCTAGGGAGTAGGTTAATTGGTTTACGTAACAAGTTATAAGGGATTGTGGATAGTTGTGTCTATTATGGTTAAAGGCTAAGGGATTGTCTGGTTGATATTTAAATGGGTAAAATGGGATTAATGGGAATATGATATGGAATTATGTTCACACTTGAATATGATTAGTGAGATAGATATGGGAAATGTGAAATGCAGCTAATGGGTTAAGTGATATAAATGATGAATGTTTTAATAGATTAAAGAATAATGTTAAATTATAATTTATTTATATTTTTTTGATGTTGTAGATAATGTTTTCTATGATTTGTTGTGATGTGGTTAATTGTGGTGATTGATAAGTAAGCATGTGCACATGGCTTGGAAGAGTGGGGTATAGGCTTGAGGTTCTACGCCCATGGGTCGAGTTGGACTGAGTTTCTAATTCTTACCATAAATACATGGGTTACTAAAGGGGACATATTTTTGTTCACCTAATGGTTGCATTCCACATAGACTAAGGCTTTGCTGTGAGGATTATATGGTAATTATAATGTAAATCCTAGTAATATTGGACTCGATTTTTATTCCAATTTTTGTGAGAATATTGAACATGCATAAAACATTAAAGACATGAAAAAGGTAGATTAAGGCACGGGATGCCTAAGTAGTGAACCAGGATTCAATGGTAGTATAATTTAAAGGAACATAGTCTAGAATGTCCCGTTCAACTGTTTTATATTTTCATCCCATTATTTATCACTTGCATTCACTATCTTCATTTACTAGATATTTTGTAGACACTTTTGGTCGTGGCCTACGGAGTTATACTCACACCCTTCTTGGGCCACCGTTGGGTACCTGAGATGATTTCATGCTTGCAGGTCAGGGCAAGGGAAAGGTTCCTATGACATGTATTGGAGTTGGATATGGTACATGTATGGATGAGGTACTAGATATGGATTCCAGACCATAATTTTGGATTATGTCTTATTTTTTCATTTTAGGGTTTTGTTCACTTTCCACTGTAGCATGGCATGACATATTTACTGCCGTATATGGTTGTACCCAGTTTAGGAGTTGGTTATTTATTCACGTGACTCTGTTTTTCCTATTTTTTCTTTTTTAAATTGTGTTATACTATGTATTACTCTGGTAAAGAGGGGATAGTCTCCTCACACAACCTATTATACCCTAGCCTCTAGTTTTCAACCTCTGGCATATGAGGAGGCACATTTGAGATCATGGGGAGACCCATCTCGGGGCACCAGTTTAGTGGATATTAGGCCAAGGACGTTACAAAGATGCATCTGATGAGTCAGTTTCTCATTCTTTCTATTTGAGGATGGTAGGAAGGAGGTTAGGAAAGTGTCGGCCCTTGGTAATGAGCTCGTGCTTTGGGGTAGCTAACCCATGTATGAGGGAAAATCAAATTCACTCTTGGAGGGGATTGCTTTTCTTGTTGTGTTTTGTTATATTTGATGATATTTCACCATTGGGTGATGCACTTGTTGTGTGATTTGATAGTTTTGTGATATTAATCTTGTGGCTGGAAGGGTACGAGTTTGTTCATTCATGAATCATTATTGGAAGCTATGTAAGAAAGTGACATGCATCATTTTAGGCACACACATGAGATGGGTGTGTGGAATATAAAGGTTAGGATGTATTTTATTTTCTTAAAAGTAATGAAATTGTGCCTAATAAGATGAGATGAATGCGTAAAAAGGGAAGAGAAAATGTCAAGTAGTAATTAGAAAATGGTTCCTGATGAAAAAGTAAAAGTTTATTAACCTATTACATGGGTAAATTGGGATTTGAAAATTGTTTTGAATTGGTGTAAAAGATAAGTCTTATAACTATGTGAATTAGATACTTGTGTTAGACATGGACTTAGGACAGACATCCAAGGGCAGTGTTCTAGTTGTGAGTGGGATCGTTTGGGTAGTGTATGTGGACTGGTTTGGTTATGGAAATTTATGAACCTACCTATATCTTTTTTTCTCGTAAAATCATTATGGTTGTGTTCTAAATATCAGGTTTGGAATTGTAGAGAAGTGCATCCTCGAAGGAATGTGTCGGTTGGGAGACATGAGGACATTTCTGAGAACACTCCTCCAGTACTGGAGCAAAAGAATTAGGTGATCCAAGAAGATAGGTAAGAGTAGTTCCGTGAGAACTTTTGTTGTTTTATTAAAATGATGTAATAGGACCGAGGGTGGGATGCACTTTTCATGTTTGAGAAGACAAGGGAGTTTCAGTTGTAGCACCCTTCGACCTTTACTTAAGAGGGTGGGATATATGAAGCAGAGTTTTAGAAAGATTCAATCCAAAATATTCTGGACCATCTAGATATTCCTATCGATAAGCATGTCAAATTAGCAACCTATATACTGAGAGGTCAAGAAAAACGTTGGTGGGACAACATGTTTCTTACAGGGTAGGCCAAAAGAATGATGTGGAAAGATTTTACTAAGAAATTTATTGAGAAATTCTACCCATAAATCATGAGGCAGGATAAGACTATGGATTTTATGATGTTGGACTAGGGGACAATGTCATTAATGGATTGTTCTATCCATTTCAGCGATTTGATATGCATCGTTTTGAAATTGGTAGGAGATGAGGAAACTGTTGTCAAATGCTTCCAAGATGGGTTAAGACCAGATATCAGGACATAGGTTAATACTTTCTATCTAAAAATGATTTCTTAAGTGGTGTATCAATCCCTTATATCATAGGGAAACCGGAAGGGAGTTTCAGGTAGGGAACTTCTGGTGCTAGCTGGGTGGGAAAGTGGTTCATATTCCGAGAGTAGAAGGTGTCATTTTGGAAAATTTAACTAGGGTAGAAGTGGAAATAGTAGTCAAAAGATAGGGTAATATTATCAGGTTGGTGACCAGGTATTCTGTTATTATTTTGGTAGTCTGGGCCCCAAGTGTGACTTTTGTCCCCACCCAAAAGATGAGTACCGAGCATGCGACATTCTAGGACATATGCAGAGTTTCTGTAGGAACCCATGATAGTCAAGGAATGATGGAGGTCAGAGGAAGATGCTTTGTGTAAGCAGGGGTTAGTTACCTATATCTGGTAGGATATTAGTGCTCCACTAGTCATACCAGTAGAGGTGATGGATGTGGAACTCTGAGGTGAGATATACCTTATCAATAGGGAAGTGCCATGCAGGGTACATAGGTGGGATCACAAGTTAAAGGGGTAGGTAATCTCCATGCAGTTCAGACTACACCTGATGGTGGTGAGGTAGGACCATCTACTATTCGATGTATTATTCTTATATATTATATGCTTTTGAGTAGTTTATTTTATATAGGTTGTACACATTCCATTATTTATTCTGAGTTCCTAGTTGAGTTGGGATTAAATGTGGAGACTGCATGTTGGGTAATGTCGCTTGATACTCCACTAGCGGTATGAGTTGAGAACATGAGGCAGTTTATGGGATATGCACTGGAGGATGGTGTATATCATTTTCTATGGGACTTGTTTGTCTTATAGATGTCAGGTTTTGACCTAATATTGGGGATGGTTTATTTTCTATTGTATCAACCTCATATAAATTGTTATCGACATTGGTTAACGTTCACATCTATTGATGGAAGATATTTTAACCTTCATGGTGATTGGGATGCTCGATCAGGGCTGCTACGCCAAAAATTGGCTGAACTCATATCCCAAGTATCATGCATTATGTTGGATGATGGGGATAAAGAGCATCAGGTGTTCCCTCTTGTTGTGGACCAGTTTCAGCACATGTTTCTTAAGAACATCTCAGGGATACCGCCTAAGAGAGATGATGTGTTTATGATTGAGTTGTTACTGGGAGAGGAGCCTGTTTCCATTCCACCATATCGAATGGCACCATTAGAGCTCCAAGAACTGATGGCTCAGTTTCAGGAATGGGAGTATAAGGGGTTTATATGTCTTACTACATCACGTTGGGGATCTCCTGTGATGTTTTCTAAGAAGGATGATGTGTCACTGAGGCTATGTGTCGATTATAGGAAACTAAACCAGATGAATTTTAAGAACATATACCATCTTCCTAGAATCTATGACCTATTTGATCAACTCAGAGGTGCCTCAGTGTCTTCTAAGACCGATTCGAGATCAGGATATCATCATATTTGGGTGAGATATTATGACATACCCCAAACATCTTTCCGAAGTAGGCCCGAGTAATATTATTTTTTATAGATTCAATTTGGATTGACCAATGCACTAGCTATGTTCATGGAATTGATGAACTAGATATTCCACTGATATCTGCATTAGTTTGAAGTTATCTTCGTTGATGACATCTTGTTGTACTCCAAAAATCATGATAATCTTGCCAAACATATTGACATAATCTCAAGTAAACTAAGAGAGCATAGGATTTATGCCAAGCTATCAAAATGTCAGTTTTGGATTTATGTGGTTCATGTTTTGGGACACATCATTTTTGAGTCAGGTGTGTTAGTGGATATAGAAATGTTGTTGGCTGTGGTGTCTTGGGAGTATCCCAAGAATGTTTCTAATGTTCAGAGTTTTCTTGGTTTGGCTTGTTATTACCAAATATTTATTATAGATTTTTCTCATTTGGTAGTTCCTATCATTGGACTAACCAAGAAGGTGGTTATGATTTATTGTACAAAGTATTGTAATAATGATTTCCCAGATTTGAAGATGCATTTGACTACCACACCGATTTTGGTCTTACCTGAACCAGGTAAGAGTTACACATTGTTCTCTGATGCGTCTGGTGTTGGAATTGGGGCAGTGTTGATGTAGGATGATTGGGTTGTAGCTTATGTGTAGAGAAAGTTGAGTCCACACAAAATAAATTATCCTACTCATGACCTGGAGCTAGCTGATGTGGTTCATGCTTTAATGTCTTGGAAGCATTATATGTTGGGAGAACATTTCATGGTGTTAACTGACCATAAAAGGCTCCCGAACATATTCTATCAATGAGATTAAACTCTTTGATAGTGATGATGGATTGATTACCTACCGTCTTTTGATTTTGAATTGATTAATACACTTGAAAAAAGGAATAGTGTCTCTGATGCTCTGAACTGGAAGACTGAGAATCATATGGCTTAGTAATCTGGTTCAGAGTGAAAGATGATGACCTTGTTTACTGAGATGAATTTGGAGATACAATATGGGCTTGGTTAGATGACCCTTAAGAATATAATAGTTGAATCTGCACTTTGGATCCGAGTTAAAGAGAGTTATCTTGCAGATCCATATTTTTTTTCTATGAAGGAATGTCTTAAAGTTGGGGAGTCAACTTCTAGTTTTAATTTTTGTTCTGATGGAGTTTCTTATGTTCATGTCCATGTTTTGTTTCTGGTAAGTGTACGAGAGGAGCATGTAGAGACCCTAAGCTTAACGTACATGGACATTACATTACTTTTGTGGAATACTTAGTACATAACAAAAACACACACACACAAGGACCGTAATAGTTTAGTGTCTTTGGAAACTCGGAATATAATCTTCTAATCGTGGTGAAAGATCTTCAACATCTCCCATAAAAATCTTCTTTTTTTACCTAAAACCTTTCTTTATATCCTAGGGAAAAGAAAACATAAAAGGGTGAGCTCAAATTCTCAGTAAGGTTAAACAAAATAAATATAAATCACATCATATACATAAGAACATAACTTTTTGAAATCTTAACCTGTAAAAGATATCATAATTTCATAACATGGGATAAATCATAGTAGTGAAATGTAATCCCAATAATCACAACTTAAAACATGAAACTTTGTGGCATACACACATAATCATAGAGAATCATTTCTTATTAGTCAAGACTCATTTCCAAGACAATCTTAGTGGACAAAGTCCATTTCTGAACCGAGTTCACTCCTCGTTTCAATCCTGTTTCACTGAACCGGTTTAACCTGCCGTTCCAACCATGTCTATCTCATGAGATATAAAATATTTACCCAATTCATTGGAGGGAGATATAGGTCCCAACCATCTCATAATGATACCATTCTTATGTGTGACACATAATCAAAAATCATACATCATTGCATAACCCATGTAATAAAAATGGGAATCTTAAACATCATTCCATCATAACATAATCCATATAAGAAAAAAGGACATAATAAAAATAATTCCATCATAACATAATCAAATCAATGTAAAAATAGGGATATAAACAAAACCCTTTATTATCTTAGATGGGAAATAATTTTGATAAAACACTTGAACTCCTTTCTTGAGGAAAATATCCTTTCTACCTCAAAAACATTTTTCCTTTCTTAACATGTCATACAATTTTAAACTAAAAGAAGTTGATTAAAAATAAACTTTAAAACATGTAAAGTATGCTTCTTGGAAATAATTTTTTAAAAATCCATTCATTCCGTATAAGTTAAAAAAACATTCTTCTCGTACTTTTGTCGGAAAAGTCAAAAAGTGCCTCGTACGAAAAATGACAAAAGATTCCTTTAATATCCTTTACTAAAAACTCACCAAATGGTAAAATTGGATTTAAAAAATTGTAGGTGTATGGAAACAATATTACATATTGAGGGAACATGGATGTGGATGATAAAATACACACCAGTAAATACCAAAGTATAAACAATCTCTGATAAAAATGAGATTGTGATATTTTCCCTTACCTTAGGTCTGATTTGCTTCGTAAGTGTCCGAAAATCCGATATAATGATTTAAATAATGTCATTTAATTATTCTAGAATCATACTCATTGTTATGATATCATATATGGTTCACTTATGACTTTATTTTACCCATTCTTTTGTAAATTTCATGTTAAAGAGCGTTTTGGGTAAAATCGTTTCATTTGTCGTCCGTGTTTTGGCATGTAATTATTCATATGATTACGTAGATCATGATTAATTAATTACCGAATATACATAATGATTTATATATAATATATATTCATAATATACATATATATAATAGATCAATAAATGGAAAGAAATACACCATTCATGGAGACGGTAGGCCGTACGTACGCATGAACGCTGTTTTGGTTTCCTTATTAAGTTGAATGGAATTAAGTAGATGAAATACATATATATAAACATAAATCCAGTATCATTATTATGTCATATATTTGATAATTTCTTATTATATATACTTTATAATCATTCATGAATGGTAAATGTGGAGAATGAATCTCATCGCGTCGTGGAGACGGTAGTCCGTACGTACGCACGAGCGATGATATCGTTCTCATGATCGTGGAATTGTATTAGAGTGTATGTATACTATTTCAGAATCAATATCACTTTAAAATAATCATATATAGTTATTATTTACACCATTATACCCATCCAAGTAAGGTGTTGGTGGAAAATAGATTACACCACGGCGTGGAGACAGTATTCTGTACGTACGCACGCGCGGTGATTTCGTTTTCCGTAGGATGGATAGATGGTGAAATAGGGTTGTTTCATACATATAATAACATATCAGTATATTATTGATACTGATGTTATTACTTCATAATGAAACAACCTAAGAAGAAGAAGTGGAAGAAGAAATAAAGTTGAAAGAATCGGTAATAGACATTACCTCTTCTTTGAAGAGCCTCTTTTAGATCTCCTTTTAGGGCAATAAAATTGGTCTTTGAGAAAGACCAGAACCTCTAAGATGTTTCTAGGGAAGTGGAGAAGTGAATTTGGAAGGGGTTGTCCGTGCCTGAAGGCTCAAAGTGGTGTGAGGAAGAGAGGGAGGAGGTTCCCTTTTATAAGGGAGGAGAGGGGCACCTTTGGAATAACTAAAAATATTATTTTATTATAAAGACAAAATCGGTTTTAAATAGCTCAAAATTGATTTATTTCGAAGCTAAGGTGGGGATGGGTCGAAATACTCTCATAAAATAGTATTTAGACAAGTTTAGGTTCCTATTTTAACCTTATAATTTAGATTTAACATTAAGTTAGATAATTTTACTTTTACCGTGTCTTTTTGTGTTCTTACACTATAAGGTTAATAAACATACTATAAGAAGCCAAAAGAACCCCAAGTTGTTTATTATTAATATATATAACCTTATCTAAGTCATTTGGACGATCCTTAGATTTTTAGAAATAAAATAAAAATTAATAATATAATATTTGTTTTAAAAACTATTTTATATCAATTTTGACAATATTTAGTAATTGATTTTTGTGAAAATAATAACAGAATTATTAGTTCAAAAAATGTTAATTAAATCAATACTAACATGCCATTGTAATGTAGAAAATTATTGGAATTCATAAAAAGTCTCCAATTACATTTATTGTGGTATTTATAACATCAAATATGTCAATGTTTCATTAATAAGATAATTACTGCATCATCTTTGTGTCAAAAATAAAATAAATTATTTAATGTCTAAAATTTACAAATAAAATACCATTATGTAGGAAATCGTTTTATCTTTATAATTAATATTTATAGTCGAATTTATCTTATGTATAACCCTATATTAAAAATGATATACTTATTAAACTTTGATTTTAACTATTTTAACCCTTCTTTAAATAAATTAATAATAAATGTCCTAATCTAATCCAAGTGGGCCTGAATGGTCATATTTTATTCATAATGTTGTTTTTAGTCGAATTACAAATATCCAATAGAATTAGGACATGTGTTAGGGTAATAATAATATCATTTTTACCCTTAATTACCTTATTTACTTTTAACCGTGGTAAAAAAAAGTAAAAAGTTACTATTCACCAAAAATTATTTTCATCTCATTGAACCACATTTTACTTACTGAATTCAACCGTGTCTCTCGGATTTTTGAAATTCCACTCACAGAAGCGGTAAAATTAAGTTTTATGAAAAATTCTTTATTTTTTAACCACCACTTAGTGGTTTCACTATCCATCAAAAAAATGAAAGTTTCCAGAAAAATACCAAAAATTAGGCCAAAGATATATTTGATATTATGAACTCAAGAATTATGTATATTTTAACAAATTCAAAACATATCAGTTGCATTAATTAATTTAAAAATTAATTTCCGTCGTCAAAACAAATAGCGTGTTCTTAAGAGATAATAACTATCAAAATATTGACACTTATTTATGTCTGGTTTAAATGTGAAATTACATCCAATGACCAACATTGTATTAAATTGTAAAAATATATTCTAAATATACTTTAAAACCACTCAAATTAATAATTTATCCCTATTAATTATTTTGATTAAAAGGTTGTTTTTAATTAAAAATTAGTAATTTTCACTATTAATCTGAAAATGAAAGTTAGCCGAAAAGTACCAAAATTTAACCCTAAGCTAATTTCGATATTCCAAATCCAAAAATGAAGTCAATTTTGAAAAATAAAATTTACAAAAATTTAAAAAGTGATTATTACTATTCATAACAGCTAGTTTTAATAATATTTTAATATCATATCGTTGTTTAGTGAAACTCGGTATTGCATACTACACACGCTATCGAGGAAGGTCGCGATTGCGTGTAATGTAAGGAAAGTCAACGATGCGTGTTGTGCAAGATTCTTTTGTTGTAGCGTACAACACAAAACATTAATGAAATTAAAAAGAATATTTTTCATAAAATCTCGGTGTGTTACATTGTACCCCCCTTAAAATGAATTTCGCCCTCGAAATTCGTCGGGGTTATAAATGGTTTACTACTCGAATGTTTCTTTAATAGAAACCCACATCGTAAAAAGGAATACCAAAACAAATCTTTATAAACAAATGTATGAAATGAAACGGTTACCCAAATAAACTAATCACTAGGTTTCCACATAGGTGAAAATATGGATATGGAAGAGAAATCTAACCATCATGTTCTGATGGAGAGTGGTAGAGAACATGGCTATGGAAAATCCAGTAATCACAAAGCCATAAATTTTTGACGATCTAAGGTACCATCTGATTCATCAGATATAAGAGCACTATGACAACATTTTTGGTTTTCAAGATCATTTCCCTAAAGTTGAAGAATTTGAATTAGAATAAACACTTACTTTATTTTGGTACAATCTCAATGTTGTTCGTGCCTTGAACAATTTCCACTTCATCTCTTAAAGAAATGAAGTTGAATTTGTTATTCATGAAGTGTTAGCAGATCATGTGATAGAATGACGGGTCATTCCATGTGTCTCAAACCAAAGGTTAGCAAAAGTTATTAAATATATCTAAGTCGATCTATAGTGAGATTAATAATATATGGTTCCTAAAATGGTCTTATACTTATTATATCATAATAAAACTAGTATTTACTAAATAGGGACTTCCTGTAGGCTAGTGGTAGGCGATAAAGGCCAGTCGCACTTCGGTTTTGGGTTCGATTCCCAGAGCCTTGTCCAACACGATGGGCTGTCACCTGTCCTGCAGGTTGTCCTTTTTTAAAACTACATTACTATAACATCACATAAATAATATCAAAAAAACGTTCTATCCTTAAACAATACTAACTTATGTCTAACATAATCCATTCTAATCTTTAGTCTGATCTAAAATACTTCGGTCCAAGCTCATAGTATAAAGAAAACGATTACTTGAAATGTCATCAACCAAGCATTTGAATGCCATCATTTATCCCTCATATATCTTGTTGGTCACATTCTAGTCATGTGAATACCTTAATCATGTATTCTCTTGAAAAATTAATACCCATTAAACCTTAGTGAAAACATGAATTCTGTCAAAAGTTAACTCTTTCCACATACCAAAATCCAAAAAGTCTATATACTCAAACCATGATATAACCTTCTCCTTATATTAGTCATGAGCTCATGAATACTATCAACCATTTAATTTTCCCCTTATCCCTTCATTATGCACATATCATCTATATTCCAAAAATATCTGAATAACCTTTAATGGATACTAGTACCATTAATCATACACTTTCAAAACTCAAGGAAAGACAACAGTGTAACAATCCTTAGATGTCTCTTTATTCCATAGTACCATGAGATTACTTATACAAAATTACACTTGATAAAAATGTAATCATTCCACTAACTTCTTAAACCATTGACTGAGCTTCAACATTTCTTTCATCTCACATATCATTTGAAGTCTCTTCATCATCATCAACATAAATACTACCCATAAGGCCTTACTGACTCTCTTCATGAGACTTTCCCTTAGGGAATTGGTTTTCATAATGCCCGTAAATTCTACATTTAAAAAAATTAACCATTGTTGACGTCGTAGCAATACCATTATCCTCATCCATGGTGTTAAATGAACCTTTTCCTTTTCACTTACTGGCTTTGTGTCCTTCTTTTCGACACCCAAAGCATCTTCCAGTTCCCTTGAGACAATCTCCTCGATGCCTCTTCCCACATGATTTACATGAGGGAAATTGAACTTTCTTTCCTCTATGATCATCATGAAACTCCATCTTTATCTTATTATCTGAGTCGGGAAACTTACCAAAGTTGAGATTATTGATCATATTATGAGATTTCTGATTAGGAATAATAACGATTTATGGACTTCCAAATCCCATTTCATTTGGTTTCTCATGAAGAATATCATTCCATTGTCCGTTATATCCTCCATTATCATGAATCTTCCTGTTTCCAGCCATTTTCTAAAACCCAAAAAGAATAGTGTGAGAGGAAAGAATCATGCTAGGGAAAACAAAATAGTAATGGGGGAGCACCCTCAATATCTAACATCTTAGGTTAAATTCTAATATGGTTAGCGCAATTCTAGGACTATAATGTATACTTAACCTTAGAGACATCCCTAGACATATCTTAGAAATATCTCTAGGGATCTCACTAAAGTTCTTGCATCCTAGTTTCAAAAGGTTGACTAAACCTTTCCTCTGATACCAACTGTAGAGACCCAAAGCTTAACGTACATGGACATTACATTACTTTTGTGGAATACTTAGTACATAACAAAAACACACACACACAAGGACCGTAATAGTTTAGTGTCTTTGGAAACTCGGAATATAATCTTCTAATCGTGGTGAAAGATCTTCAACATCTCCCATAAAGATCTTCCTTTTTTATACCTAAAACCTTTCTTTATATCCTGGGGAAAAGAAAACATAAAAGGGTGAGCTCAAATTCTCAGTTAGGGTAAATAAAAGAAATACCAATCACATCATATACATAAGAACATAACTTTTGGAAATCTTAACCTGCAAAAGATATCATAATTTCATTACATGGAATAAATCATAGTAGTGAAATGTAATACCAATAATCATAAATTAAAACATGAAACTTTGTGGCATACACACATAATCATAGATAATCATTTCTTATTAGTCAAGACTCATTGCCCAGACTATCTTAGTGGACAAAGTCCATTTCTGAACTGAGTTCACTCCTCGTCTCAGTCCTGTTTCACTGAACCAGTTTAACCTGCCGTTCCAGCCATGTCTATCTCATTTGATATAAAATCATTACCCAATGAATTGGAGGGAGATATAGGTCCCACCCATCTCATAATGATACCATTCTTATGTGTGCCACACAATCAAAAATCATACATCATTGCATAACCCAGGTAATAAAAATGGGAATCTTAAACATCATGCCATCATAACATAATCCATATAAGATAAAAGGACATAATAAAAATAATTCCATCATAATATAATCAAATCAATGTAAAAATAGGGATAGAAACAGAACCCTTTATTATCTTAGATGGAAAATAATTTTGATAAAACACTTGAACTCCATTCTTGAGGAAAATATCCTTTCTACCTCAAAAACATTTTTCCTTTCTTAACATGTCATTAAATTTTAAACTAAAAGAAGTTGATTAAAAATAAACTTGAAAACTTGTAAAGTAAGATTCTTGGAAATAATGTTTTAAAAATCCATTCATTCTGTATAAGTTAAAAAAAACATTCTTCTCACACTTTTGCCGGAAAAGTCAAAAAGTACCTCGTACGAAAAACGACAAAAGATTCCTTTCATACCCTTTACTAAAAACTCACCAAAGGGTAAAATTGGATTTAAACAATTATAGGTGTATGGAAACAATATTACATATTGAGGGAACATTGGCGTGGATGATAAACTACACCCTAGTAAATACCAAAGTATAAACAATCTCGGATAAAAATGAGATTGTGATATTTTCCCTTACCTTAGGTCTGATTTGCTTCGTAAGTGTCCGAACCTCCTGTATAATGATTTAAATAATGTCATTTACTTATTCTAGAATCATACTCATTGTTATTATATCATATATCGTTCACTTATGACTTTATTTTATCCGTTATTTTGTAAATTTCATGTTAAAGAGCGTTTTGGGTAAAATCGTTTCATTTGTCGTCCGTGTTTTGACTTGTAATTATTCATATGATTACTTAGATCATGATTACATAATTCCAGAATATAAAAAATTATTTATATATAATATATATTCATAATATAAATATATATAATAGATCAGTAAATGGAAAGAAATACACCGTTCATGGAGACGGTAGGCCGTACGTACGCATGAACGTTGTTTTCGTTTCCTTATTGAGTTGAATGGAATTAAGTAGATGACATACATATATATACACATAAATCCAGTATCATTATTATGTCATATATTTCATGATTACTTATTATATATACTTTATAATCATTCATGAATGGTTAACGTGGAAAATGAATCTCATTGCGTCATGGAGACGGTATTCCGTACGTACGCACGAGTGATGATATCGTTCTCATGATCGTGGAATTGTATTGGAGTGTATTTATACTATTTCAGAACCAATATCACTTTAAAATAGTCATATATAGTTATTATGTACACCATTATACCCATCCAAGTAAGGTGGTGGTGGAAAATCGATTACACCACGGCGTGGAGACGGTATTCCGTACGTACGCACACGCGGTGATTTCGTTTTCCGTATATTGGATAGATGGTGAAATAGGGTTGTTTCATAATTGTAATAAAATATCATTATATGATTTATACTGATGTTATTACTTCATAATGAAACAACCTATGAAGAATAAGTGGAAGAAGAAATAAAGTTGAAAGAATCGGTAACAGACATTACCTCTTCTTTGAAGCGCCTCTTTGAGATCTCCTTTTAGGGAACCAAAATTGGTCTTTGAGGAAGACCAGAACCTCTAAGATGTTTCTAGGGAATTGGAGAAGTGAATTTTTTAGGGTTTGGATGAGCTTGAAGGCTCAAAGTGGTGTGAGGAAGAGAGGGAGTAGGTGCTCTTTTATAAGGGAGGAGAGGGGCACCTTTGGAATAACTAAAAATATTATTTTATTATAAAGCCAAATTCGGTTTTAAATAGCTAAATATTGATTTATTTCAAAGATAAGGTGGGGATGAGTCGAAATACTCTAATAAAATAGAATTTAGACAAGTTTATGGTCCTATTTTAACCTTATCATTTATATTAAACATTAAGTTAGATAATTTTACTTTTACCGTGTCTTTTTGTGTTCTTACACTATAAGGTTAATAAACTTACTATAAGAAGCCAAAAGAACCCCAAGTTATTTATTATTAATATATATAACCTTATCTAAGTCATTTAGCTGATCCTTAGATTTTTAGGAATAAAATAACAATTAATAATATAATATTTTTTTTAAAAAATATTTTATGTCAATTTTGTCACTATTTAGTAATTGATTTTTGTGAAAATAATAACAGAAATATTATTTCGAAAAAAGTTAATTAAACCAATAATAACATGTCATATTAATCTAGAAAATTAGTGTAATTCATAAAAAGTCTCAAATTAAATTTATTTTGGTATTTATAACATCAATTATGTCAATATTTCATTAATAATATAATTACTGCATCATCTTTGTGTCATAAATAAATTAAATTATTTAATGTCTAAAAATTATAAATAAAATACCAATATGTAGTAAATCGTTTTAGCTTTCTAATACATATTTATAGTCGAATTTATTTTATTTATAACCCTATATTAAAAATTATAATCTTATTAAACATTGATTTGAACTATTTTAACCCTTCTTTAAATAAATTAATAATAAATGTCCTAATCTAATCCATGTGGGTCTAAATGGTCATATTGTATTCATAAGGTTGTTTGTGGTCGAATTACACTTATCCAATAGAATTAGGACATGTTTTAGGGTAATAATAATATTATTTTTACCCTTAATTACCCTATTGACTTTTAACCGTGGTAAAAAAAGTAAAAAGTTACTATTCACCGAAAATTATTTTCATCTCATTGAACCACATTTTACTTACTGACATCAACTGTGTCTCTCAGAGTTTTGAAATTCCACTCACAGAAGCGGTAAAATTATGTTTTATGAAAAATTCATTTTTTTTAATTACCACTTAGTGGTTTCACTATTCATCAAAAAATGATAGTTTCTAAAAAAATACCAAAAATTAGGCCAAAGCTATATTTGATATTATGAACTCAATAATGATGTCTATTTTACCAAATTCAAAACATATCAGTTGCATTAATCAGTTTAAAAATTAATTTCCGTCGTCAAAACAAATAGCGTGTTCTTAAGAGATAATAAGTATCAAAAGATTGACACTTGTTTATGTCTGGTTTAAATGTGAAATTACATCCAATGACCAACATTGTATTAAATTATAAAAATATATTCTAAATATACTTTAAAACCACTCAAATTAATAATTTATCACTATTAATTATTTCTATTAAAAAGGTTTTTTTTAATTAAAAATTAGTAATTTTCACTATTCATCCGAAAATGAAAGTTAGCCGAAAAGTACCAAAATTTCACCCTAATCTAATTTCGATATTCTGAATCCAAAAATGAAGTCCATTTTGAAAAATAAAATTTACAAAATTTCAAAAAGTGATTATTACTATTCATAACGGCTACTTTTAATAATATTTTAATAACGTATCGTTGTTTAGTGAAACTCGGTATTGCGTACTACACACACTATCGAGGTAGGTGGCAATTGCGTGTAATGCAAGGAAAGTCAAGGATGTGTATTGTGCAAGCTTCTTTTGGTGTAGCGTACAACACAAGACATTAATTAAATTAAAAAGAATATTTTTCATAAAATCTCGGGGTGTTACAGAGTAGATGTGTGATTTTCATGCATCATAATGGGTAGTTCCTCCTAGATTTACTAAGATTCACAGTGATCTTTGTAAGACATTTTAGTGGCCAGGAATGAAGAATGAAGTAGTGAGTTTTTTGGAACGATGACTTGCCTGTTAGAATATGATGGCATAATATTGACATCTTGGTGGGTTGGTGCAGTCATTTCCTATTCCAGAGTGGAAGTGGAATAATTCCATGATAGACTTCATATTGGGTCTTTTGATGACACATCATAAGAAAGAATAAATTTGGGTGATGGTAGATCCGCTTAACAAAGTGGCTCATTTCTTGTTGATCTAGGGGACCTATATAGTCCACCAGTTGAGAGAATTTTATGTTTGCAAAATAGTATGGTTGCATGGTGTGTCAAGAATGATAGTTTTGGATCATGATCCACATTTCACTTCGAGCTTCTAGAACGGAATGTAGAAGAAACTTGGTACCCAGGTGTTTTTGAAGACATCTTACCACCCGCAAAGTGATGGGAAGTTAGAGCCTACAATTCAGGTATTAGAAGACATGTTGAGAGAATGTGATCTGAATTTATGTGGTTCATGAGAAAATAACCATTCGCTTGTTGATTTTTCTTACAGAAATAGCTTTCAGGCTACAGTTCAGATGGATCTATTTGAGGTAGTCTTTGTGAGACTGTGTAGATCTTTACTATGATAGTTAATGGATGCGGAGTTTGAGCTGCTAGGACTGAGTCTGGTACATGAGATATCATAGAAGGTTCAATTGATTCAATAGAATATGAGGATGGCTCAGAATAGATAGAATTAAAGATATGATTTGTGTTGTAGACCTCTTGAGTTTATGCTGGGTGATAGTGTGTTCTTTCTGGTGTTTCCAAGGTTCGATAACCACCTTATCTGGAAACCGGACAAGTTGGTGCCTAGGTATGTTGCTCCATTAGAGATTGTAGAGAGGATCAGAACTATGGCATACCAATTAGCTCTTCCATAGTGGTATAGTGGGATGCATGATCTTTTCCCTATTTCAAAACTCCTATAGTATTTCCCAGATCCATCTCATGTGATAAATGCTGAGGTTGTCAAGCTTGAGGCTGAGGTGTCCTTTAAAAAGCCCCCAGTTCATATTGTGGACCATAGTGAGAAGGTCTTTCTTGGAAAGTGGTGCATTTGGATCATGCTCTATGGATGAATGGAAACTTTCAAGAGGATACTTGGGAGAGGGAATCGTATAAGTGGGCCTAGTAGCCAGATACCTTTTTCTTGAGAACTCAATGATGCTTGGAAGGAGCGGTTCGAAGACGAGACTTTATAAGGTGGGGAGGTTGTATGTCTTGGATCTAACTTATGGTATTTTTTGTTTACGTTTCAGTATAAGTTTTTTATTTCGGTTGAATAAGTGTCTCCCAAAGATCATATGGAGGATCAGGGGTGTTTTGGGGGTTTAGGGCATGAAATAGTAAGAAAACGGGGGGTTTGGGTATGATGCATGATTTGTAAACGGTTAGTGCAAAGAATGTGGAAATCACAGGTAACTGTGCGAGGGGTGATATTTTCAGACAGTTGTATCTACACGGGTTGTGCATGGTTTGGAAAATCGTGTGGGTAAACTGTGTGGATGAGTATTTTTTAATAAATTACAAAAAACCCATTACAGTATTTCTTATACCAACTCAGGATTTTATTCCATTCTTCTCCCTTGAACCCTAGTGATGCCCCAAAAGTTTCAACTAATTCCATGGATTGATCTCATTCATCTTATGGCAGTTTGGAGTGCCGTTGGTTGCAGATTGATGATTCGGGTAAGGATAATCTCACCCTTTCTTCTCTTTTGGGTTTAGGATTTTATCTTTTCCATCTCTCCATCCGAAGCTCTAAAAACATTTTTTTCTGGTGAGATTTAGGATAAGGTTTGAATGGGTGGTTGAATCAGTATCTAAGGGCATGATTAGGAGTGAGTTCACCAATGAATTCAAGTTATGTGGTCTACAAAGTATATCCCATTATTTATTCATATATTTTTCATGTAGGGTTTCATTCTTGTTCCATTCTTGATGTGTTATTGATTGGATTATCAAGATGTTGAGTATTGGTTGTATTAATGATTAATTAATCACTTTTTTATCCCCATAGGATGCAAGGAGGAAGACGTGACCCAATTAGGGCTACCCAAGGGGTGTTCTGGCCCTCCCGATGGGGCATACAAGAGTATAAGGTTCGAAATTGACTCATAATTAGGTAGAGACTTATAGGGTAGCTTACTTGGTTTATGTAAAAAGTTATATTGGATTATGGCTAGTTTTTTCTAATGTGGTTAATGGATAAGGGATTGTTTGGTTGACATTTAAATGGGTTAAATGGGATCAATGTGAATATGATAATGAATTATGTTTACCTCTGAACATGCTTTGTGAGATATGAATTAGAAATGGGAAATGGGGCTAAAGGGTTAAGAGATATAAATGGAGAATGTTTTAATTGATTTAGGCATAATTTTAACTTCCCAATTACTTATGTTGTTGGGATGTTCTAAATGATATTGTCTATGCTTTTTTGTGATGTGTTAAATTATGGTGAATGATAAGTAAGCACGTGCACATGGATTGGTTGAGTGGAATATAGACTTGTAGTTATATGCCCATGGGTCGAGTTGGACTGATTTTTTTGCTCCACCACTAAATTAATGGGTTATGAAAGGGGACAATGTTTTTTTCTCTAATAGTTACATTCCACCTGGACTGGGGTTTCATGGTGAGGATTATGAGGTTTTAATAATGTGATTCCTAGTGAGATATGAATCTATATTCAGCATATTCTAGAGAATATTTAACATGATTAATCCATTATACACATGAAAAAGGTTTATTAAACCACGGTATTTTGATGTAGTGAACCTAGATTCCATGGTAGTATAATTTAATGGAACATAGTCTAGAATTACCCATTGAATAGTTTACCTTTACAATCCATTTTTATCACTTTCATGCACTATATTATTCTACTGGATATTCTGTAGACACCATTGGTGGTGGACTATTGAGTTATACTCACACCCTTATCAGGCTACTGTTCAGTACTCGAGCAGATTTCAGGCTTGCAGGTCAGGACAAGGGTAAGGTCCCTATGATAGGGAGTTGAGTTGAACATTGGACATGTATGGGTGTGGTTCCATACATATGGTTTGGACAATATTTGGTGATGAATCTATTTTTCTTTCTTTTGGGGTTTCGTTCACTTTTCACTATAGCTTGGAATGACATATTTAGTATTTTATATGGTTGTACCCAGTTTGGGAGTTTGTTATTTATTCATGTTACTAATTGTTTCTTATTGTTTCCTCTATTTGAATTGTGTTCGGCTATGGTTTACTACTGTTAGGAGTGTATAGTCTCCCCATGTGACCTATTAGACCCTCACTACTAGTCGACAACCTCTAGCATACGAGGAGGTGCGCTTGAGGTCATGTTGCTACCCGGCTTGGGGAACCAGTTCAGTGGCTCCCGGGTTGGAGATGTTACAATTGGGTCATTACATGTGGGAAATTTTACGACCATAGTGGTCAGTATATGAAATACATGAGACCCATCTATAGTTGGTAAAAACAAAACCATAGACTATCATGTAATGCAACCTCTATGATCCTTTATTCATGAATTTATTTAAGAGACTTATTTAGTAATTATAAATTGACCAGAATAATTTTATTAAATTCTCCACATCAAAATGACCATAGTAGTAATTTTTGAGATGTCTCTGAAAAGTTGGGTTTTAGTAAAAAATTACAGTTTTCACAAAACTTATAATTCTTATGACTTTACCATTATACTAGAATTACCTTTATGTTTATAAAACCCTTTAATTAAAGAAATATTACTTTTAATAACAACATAATACATTTTAAAACATTATTTAAACTTATAAAACCCTTGAAATACATTTTTATGAGTAATTAAAATGTAATTTTAGTATAAAAACTATTTTCATTATTTTTGTTGATTCATATATTTTCGAGGGAGATTCAGTGTTACATTGCTTTGAAATCCTAATACCCATTATTTATTTTATAATAAAACAATTTTGGTAGTTAAAATGATTATTCAATATAATTATACAATATTATTCAAAATCATAAAAATGTTATATCTGTAAAAAAGGATTTTACATGATTTTGTGTATTTATTTTAAAATTATCTTTTCAAAATTATAGAAATTTTATTTGATAAAATTATTCTAAAATATGAAATTTGGAATATGAAAATATTTAAAATGGTAAGTATTACACCTTTTTAATTAAAATAAATTACTATGCTTAGAAATTAATATCCAAGGGAAAATTAAATGGGGTAAATTGAGTCTAACCTAGGTTAAAAGTCCGGAATCATTTAAAATACGTTCCTATAATTAAATTTATGATATTTTCATTTATGAATACATGTGTCCCAGACACCCTTTCAATTTTTTGTAATTAAACCATTAATAGTGTGATGGTATTGTTGAAAAATTTAAATATGTATGAAAAACTACCCTTCCCATCACGTATAAATATGGAAGATCTTCACCAATTCAAGAGCCCCCTAACATTATAATATATCCTTTAAAATAAACTATTACTCTATCCCTGATACTCCATAAAAATATCATAATGCCATGTTCCCTCATAGATCGCCTTAGCCCTTAAAATTTAAGGACACTTGAAAGGAAAAAATCAGGTCCCCAACATGAGTATTATTAACTACCAATTTTATTCCAAATTATATTCTTAATATTTTATTATATCAAAAATTATATAATGATATTTCAAAAGTTTATATAATATAATGTAACTATATTATGGGTATTAATTTGTTTTCATATACCACATCTATTAAGAAAAAAATTACTGTCCATAGGTTGTGCATACTACAACTTCCGTGGCATAACATGTTTCGTTTTCCATTAATTACATAAAATAATGAATATAAGAATTTAATTAAAAGACAAATATAATTTTTTTGATATAATTACAGTTTTTGAGTGATTAATATTATGACCTATTGTTGATATGAAGAGAAAATTAAGGTTGTAAGTTTTATCATTTAAGCTGAGGTTTCTAAGGTTATAATTTTTTATTCAAATTGTGTAATAGTTTTCTATCAATTAATTATTATTATTATTTATTATAATTATTATATATGACAATAACAAGCACTAAATGAGAAAATTTTACCCCATTTTGTGATGGTTTTATAACAAAACCATCTCTTAATAATCCACTAAACATGGTAGGTTCATGTTTGAGTCATTTAAACCACCGACTTGAACAATACTATACATTTATATCATTTTTTAATATGATAACATGTATAATTTTATAATATGATATAAATATATACATAATTATTTTTTCTATAGATATTTTATTGATATATAATTCATAAAATATCACAAAAACATGCTTATTATCAACTTTATCTTTAAGTATAATGTATAAAAAACTCATGAATGATATTTTAAACATAATAAATTATTATAAATCATCACAAATATAAAGTTTAATGAGCTAGAAATAATAATTTTTGGAAAAATAACTCATAAGAATACCACTATTATGAAACTCATAGAAACAATCAAAACTATAAATACCCGATGTGGAAAACAAAGAGAATTCATATGGTAGCTAACAACTTATATAGTGTTTGAATTGAAATGGATATGAGTAATGTTTTTAATTGAGTTATTAATATATTTATATTTAAGATATAGTAGGTTAATGTGAGGTTTTATCAACTCAAATTCCTCTTATTGATACTTGTTTTGTATTATGCACATAATCTTCTTTATGTTGTGTATATAAAACCTGTTTGAAATTTTATTTCATGAAATTAATTTATTCAGGTTATTTTAATATCATGTTAAAGCCCCAAATCCTTATGTAATGTTTTGAGTTTTAATTTTTATTCTTTGTGTCTCATGTGGTAATCACCACTTATTTTGTTATGTGTGGTTTATACATTTACATGGAAGAATTTTTCCATGTTACTTATAAAATTTATTTTATTTATAGGTATTTTTTTCCATAACTCTCTCATATTACTTTGATGTATGAATTACCTTTTCCCTGGTGTAAAACTCATCCCATGTTTTGGTAAAGTAAAAGTGTATGTAATTTCCTAGAAAATACATCATTGTATTGATACTAGAATGTGGATAAAAATATGGAACATATACACCTAGGGGTAATGAATCTAAAAAAGGCTTGGTTTGGAATTGAATAAATCATAACCATGATGCATAATGAGTGAAAATAATATTACATAACAAGAGAGATACTCTTTAGGGTTATACGTTGGAATTTTTACATTCTATTAATGAATCATAACGAATGATTTTTCCTAAATTTCCCTTATAATCTAACCAATCCTAAATATTTAAACTAACTACTATCTTCTATTCATAACTTATCATATTTTATGCACCATCGCCAGAATATTTCATTGATAAGGTTACTTCATGTCACTTTGATGATACCACATGACTTATAATTTTATTTAAGGATGTTCTGCTAAACATCCACATTATTCGAATGAATGGGGAAGTATTTGATATAAAAGTTTCTAATTATATTGATAAACAATTATTGTTTAGAAATAGGTTCTGTAGTGAGTGGTATGAATGGTCTTGATGATAGTTATGGTTATTTCATTGGACTTTAATATGTGATGGGTGGGACCCAACATCATATGTCCCATTGATGCATCGATAGGTATCATGAGATAAAACAGGTTGGGTTTTGATGTATTCTTCTACCTATAATAGTATAATGCCTTTAATATGGTCTTTATTATTGGTAAAGTGTGTTTTTACATGTCCTGACAATTGTTTTTATGTTAACCAATATGAATTCCATCAATACGAGTGCAATAATTATTTTAATTCATGTTTTAATTAATTATCATGGATATAACATAACCTCATTATTAGTTTTTATAGATTCATGATGTTAATTAATTATTTACATATCGATTATGCATTGTTTATTGTGTGTATGATTCCATTGTATTCCACTTTTTAATGCGAATCTAATCTCATCCTAATTTTTTTCCATTTTACATGAAACAGAAAGGGGGACTATGTGTATTTTTTAATTTTTTTATAGATTCATGATATTATGTATGATTCAATTGAATAATCATGTTTTGAAAAATATTTTTATATCTAATGTTATGTTTTTATGTGAAATATTAGTATGTATCTGGTGTTGTAAGACTACTAAACTATTTGATTCTCCAGTAACTCTTATAATTTATACTAATTATATAATATAACTTCATGATCTGGGTTTATAGATCTTGGGATGTTATAATTGGTATAAATGAATTTTTTTTAGGAACATTAGGGATAAAATTTATTGGGACAAAGTTTGAGCGAATATGTTCGATGAAAAAGACCTAGTATTTCCATAGAACACACTATAAATAATAACATGAATTTTATTTTACAATTCAATATCCTGTGAAAATTATTTGTATACCATTTTAGAAAGATGGATAATAACAGAATGAATTGGAAATATATAAATACTTATAGTTAATGCAAGTATATCCCCCCAGAAATTTTTTAAAAAGTCAAAAAATAAGGGTAGCCAAATCATAACCATGTTTAAGAAGTTTACACATGAATATGAAAATAATACCTCCAACATGTGTGACCTACTAATCTACAACATGGTCTAACTATGTTGGATTTCATCATGAGATACAAATATACAACATTTTATGGATGTACAAGTCCATTGGTACCAAAAAAATGGATTAAGTCCCTCGATAATATTTCTCTCTCTTTTAGATGTAGTGAGGGGGAAAATATCATCATTACTGCATATCACATGAAGGGAGAGGCGTCTGCCTCCATGTGTTTTTTAGAATCACCCCATTTAGTAATACTTAATGAAATTATTAGAATAGAACAAGATCAATCAGGATATATGAATAAGGAATGCATTCTTAGAATAAAGTATGTTCCCTTAGTATAAAATTTCATTGATGTTTTTCTATACCATTTTCATAGTCATCCACTAGAGTGTAATGTTCAGTTATCCATTGAAATCATTCCTAATGCAAGACCCATATCAAAGAGTCCTTATAAGATGAGACAATTGGATATTATGGAGTTAATTAAATACTTTAGTGAGTTGAGAGATAAGTGATTTCTAAACCCCATTTTATCACTATGGGGAGCCCTTATTCTATTTTTGAAAAAGAACGACGGGTCTGTGAGGATGTGTATCAATTATAGGGAGATAAATACCATCTCTATAAACAATAAATATATTTTACCATGTATTTATGACTTGATCAAATTAAACCAGTAAAATACATTTAAAATACTTATATTTTCTCCAGTTATCATCCTCTATGGTTGAATATGGATGATATACCAAAAAAACATTTCAAAAAAGTAATGAAAATTATGTGTTTATAGTAATGCTATAATGATTGACTAATTGACCTTCAGTCTATATAAATTTTATTAATAGAGTATTAATGGAATATTTTGAATACTTCTTGGGGGTATTCATTAAATATATCTTGATATACCATAAGAGATATTAATAGCATCATATTCTCAATATATAATTATTGAGACACTAAGAATAAATGAATTATTTGGGAAGTAAGCTAGGTGTGAATTTTTGTCTTAATGAAGATTGTTTTCTTAGGGATATTTTCATCAAGGATGACATATATTTTAAGACCAAAAATTCAAATATATTCAAATAATAGCCTATTTTTATTTTCATATCCAATATCTATAGTTTTTTTAGGTTTAGTAAGTTACAAACGGAAATTGTTTCAATATTTTTCTCAGTTGGACAACTCGTTAACCATGTTAACATGTAATGGGGTTAAATCCACATGTTAAAGGTAATATAATGAAATTATTAACGATATAAAGAGGGTACTATTTAATGAATTTCTATTTAATATACTAAAATTTAAGGAAGGTTATATAATTTATTGTGATACATTGAAGAGAGGACTTGGTTGTTTCCTTGGGAAGAATAATAGGGTAATTCATTATGCATTAATGAAATTGAAAACTCATGAATAAAATTATCCAACTCAAGGACTTATAATGGAAACTATAATCCTTTATTTACTAACATAGATAATGTACCTCTATACAAAAATATGTGATATATTTACGGAGTATAAGATTTTGAAGGATATATTATATAATAAGGTGCTCAATATGATGCAAAAAGATGGTTCAAACTACTCAAGGACTAGGATTGGTTGATACACTCCCACCCTAGGAAGGAAGAAAATATGGATGATGAATTCTGTTGGAGGGACCATGGAGTTTTGATCATAATGAGGATTAACATGGATAAAATATACAATGATCAAGTTAAGTGGGATATGTTGATATCTAGAAAAAGGGATCCATCATTTAGTTTTTATAAAACTTATAAACATCCTTCAAAAAAATGATTGATCCATCATAGGAGGATATAGAGACCATACCCAGAAAGATTAATATAGTTAGTTATTGTAAAATGAATTCACCTACAATGATAGATTTTTGAATGTTTAGAAGTGTTTATTTGTTCCGTCCATACTACAGTTGAGATTGGAACTCCTAGATGAAGCACATAGCTTGAATCACTCTATAAAACATGGGGGCACAAATATGTATCTGGATTTAAAAGAAAATTTATTTTTTGATGTCATGAAGTGGGAAATTATAGACTATGTGTCTAGATTCATCGTATTCAAATTGGTAAAGGATGAAAGATAGCATCTTGTGGGAGTCATGAGGCCTCTCCATAACCCTATATGGAAGTGAGAAAAGGTTACACTAGAAATTGTCATTGTAATCCAAAAGAATCCAAGGAATAATGAATCTATATATGCTATCATTGGCTATATTACTATGTGTTCTCATTTCATATCAATAATCAAAGATATAATCCTTCATCGCCTTTCCTAGTTCTATATCAATGAGATCACAAGGATTCATGGGGTACCTATATCGATTATTTTATATTGAACCCCTCATTTCACAATGAAATTATAGAAGATTCGTTAAAGGTCTATGAACATTGAGATACATTTAAGCATCACCTATCATTACCAAACCAATTGGTAGTCTGAAAGATCTATCTAGTCTTGTTAAGACATGGTGAGATTATGTTCTCATTAATTCAATGTTATGTGGGATCAATACCTTCCTTGAGTAGAATTTTCATCCAACAATATCTTCCATTTTAGAATTCATATAGAACCCTATGAACAATTGTATGGGAAGTGGTTTCGTACTCTAACCTATTAAGAAGAATTTAGGGAGAGAAATTTACTTGTCCTGGAGCTTGTAGAGGATTCAATTGTCTATGTTCGAAATATTTATGATCACATTAAATAATACGAATATAACTAAAAGAACTATTCAGATAATTGAAGGAATTAATTGGAATTTTATGTTGGGGATTATGTATTCATGATGGTTTGACCATGAATGAGAGTTGTAATGTTTGGTAAAAAGAGGGATTTATGCCCTAAGTACATTGGGCCTTTTGAAATATTGTAAAAAATTGGGTTTGTAGCTTAATAGTTGGCTATTTCACCCAACATTTATAAGGTACAAAATTCCTTGTATGTTAAATTATTGAGAAAATACTGGTTGAATCAAACACTTGTGCCCACATCTAAGGGAAGATATTTTGAGCCTAGATTGGATTATAATGACGATATTGTAAAGATTCTTGACACAAGAGAGTAATTATTGCAGGATTGGACAACTGGTTTGGTGAAATTCCTTTCTATAAATAAAAAATTTGAAGAGAAAACATGGGAGCTAGAATAATATTTAAGGAAAAAGTATCCATAATTTTTCAACAGCTTATATATTTCCCAATTTCAAAGATAAAATTATTTAAGTATATGAGTATGTCATACCCAAGGGCCTACTATAGTAGGGGATCACCAAATCATAGATTATCACACAATGTGCCGTTGAAGAGCCCTAATTCATGAATTTATTTAATAAATTAATTTAATAAATTGAAATTTACCAATATAACATCATTTTTTAATTCATCATATCAAAATTATCCTACAATTATTTATTTCGATTTTTTTGAAAATGTCAGTTTTTAGTCAAAATGATAGTTTTCAGGAAAATTTTAATTTGTATGGCTACCATTATATAAGAATGACCAAGAGGTTTTGAAATAATTTTAAATAATAAAAAATTAATTATAGGAATAGCATTAGGAATTTTACTATATTATTTTAAATTTGAAATCCCATTGTAAACATGTTTAGAGCTAATTAAAATGTTACATTATTGAAAAAATTGTTTCAGTATTTTCATTGAATCAAGTATTTTCAAGGTAAATTCAGTGTTGGGTAGGATTTAGAAACTAATATACATTATTTAATTTATAATTAATATATTTAGGTCTTAATAATTAGTATCCAAAATAATTTTACAATATATATAAATATAATTCTTGAAAAAATTTCTCTGAAAATGGTTTTTATACAATTATGTGTATTTATTTAAAATACACTTTAATAACCTTTAAAATATTTATTTGATAAGTATATTTTTAAAAATGAAATTATAGGTATCCAAATTGGAAAAATGGTCTATCTTAAATTTTTTCATTCAAATCAATTACTAAGATTAGAAATTAATTACCATGGTATAAATAAAATGGGAAAATTTAGTTTAACCTAGTGTAAATTTCCTAATTAATCTAAAACATGTGTCTATAATTGAAAGTTTGAGTTTTTTAGTGGACTAATAAATGTGTCCCATAAATTTTTTTACATTTTCGAGTCGTTGACCCTTGAATAGTTCCATGAAAATTCTGAACCTGTACATACATGTTTGTCACAGATGACTATGAGAAAATATTTAATGGTGTAATTTGAAATAAAGGTTTAAAAATTAATTTTTTAGTCCTCTATATAATATATCAATATCAAATTCATCTATTATGGAAACAACCCACTATTTGTCAAAACTGTCCAAAACATGCTTATTATCGACTTTATGTTATAGGATAATGTCTAATACACTAATGAAAGGGATTTGAAACAAAATAAATTATTAAAAATAATCTATAATATTAACATTAAAGATATATTAATAAAACATTTTGGAAGAATAATTAATAGGTACAAATCTGTTATAAAAGTTATTGAAACGGTGAAAACTATAAACAACCAATGTTGAATATTAAGATAATTCATGCACTGAATGAATATTTATAGATATTTCAAATGAAAATTTATATGATTAAGGTTCTAAATTAATTGATTGAGATAGAAATGTTTATGATTTTTTGAGGTTAAATAAGGGGATTTTATCTCAAAATTTTTCTTTTTGAGACATGTTTTGTATTTTGTTGCTAATTTCTATTATGTAGTTCATATAATAACTATTTGAGAAGATATATCATGGAATTTTTAAATTCATGGTATTTTAAGATATATTTTAAGACCACGTTGTTTTCAAGAGGATAAAATGTAATTTCAACCTAACCCAAAGTGTAGTTCTCTATCTCAATTTTCATTATTTGGGACACATGTTGTAATCACCCACTAGTTTATTTTATTTTTTGCATAAATTTACATGAAATAATTTGGACATGTTACTAGTGAAATTTAATAGATTTATAGGTATATATAATTATTCCTCTCTCACATTCTTTTGATTGAAGAGAGACATTTTCCATGGTGGAAAAGTCATCCTAAGTTTTGGTAATGTAAAAGTGTGTCTACTTTCCATGAAAATACTTATCTCTCTAGATAATGGAAAGTATATATGGCTATGTAATAAATAAATATAGGGGTACTCAACTCAAAAAGTTATTGTTGAGAATTGAATCAATCATCACCCTATTGCATGATGAGTGGGCCTAAGACTACACACCTGGAGAGACAATCATATAGGAAATATATTGAATATTTAAATTCTCTTAATTACCATTGATGGAAGAATTTGACAATAATTTCCTTGGTCACATACCAATGCAATATATTGAATCTAACTACTGTCTTATATGTATAAATTATCCCATTTTAAGAACTCTTTCCACTGTATTTATTTTATAATAGAACTTTATGTCATTTTAAGGATACCCCATTACTTCCATTTTTATTAATGTGTGTTTTCCTTGTTAAAAAAATTATTCTATCGAATGGGAAAGTTTTTCTTATATATGTTTCTAATTATATGGAAAACTATGTTCTTTTTTATATTTGGTTCCTCTTGGAGTGGTTTGAATGGTCTTGATGACTGTTATAGTGAATTCATTAGAATTGAACATGTGAATAGGCAGGTCCAGACATTATACAACCCATTGATGAATTTATTGGTTTAATGAGATAAAAATGGCTGGGTTTCGATATAAAAATCTACATAGAACAAGATAATAAATTGTGTTTGGTATTGTATATAAGTAAAGTGTCATGGAACAAGGCCTTGAAAACATGTTTTTGATGTCTATAATTATGCATACTATCAGTATGAGGTCAATGATTTTTTTTAACAAGGATTAAATTTAGTATCATGGATATTGAATGACCTCATTTTTAGTTGATTATGATTTCATGATGTTCATTTATTATATCTATATCAATTATTATTTTTTATGTTATTTATGCTTCAATTACTTGATACTCCTTATTGATCATCTGAACACACCATAATTTGTTTTCCATTCCCTAGAAACCATAGAGAAGGATTATGTGTAACTTTTATATATCTGATGGAAGGTAAAATCATGTTCTGGAAATAAGTTAATGGTGTAACTTTTGTTTATCAAGTGTAATGTATGTATGTTTTTTCCTTCTAAGACTATAAAAATATATTATCTGCCATGAAATATTTTACTTTGTACTAATTATGTAATACAACATTTAGATCTAGGTTTCTAGAATCTGGGATATCAAAGTACAGTTATTTGATTCCTTTCATTTGAACCCCATATGGGTTTTTAACTTATAGGTTTTGTTATTTAATATTACATTAACAAAATTTAAGGAATATTACCATAATGTTTGGATTTAAATTCTACATAAACAAGACGGTGGATTTGGATTCCTCTTCATATGGATCATTTTAAATTATGTAGTTGGTTGTGATAGTGGAGATCGTTGAGTTTTTATTCTCAAGGTTACATTCCCAAAAGTGTATGATTTGTGGGAATTGGTGTCCTTTTGGGATGTGACTCAGAATGTGGCACCCATTTTGCAAATCAGATCGTAGATTGTGTATCTTTGTATGTGAGTAACCATGTGACCATTGAGATGATAGCGTGGTTGGAACCCATGGTTTATGATTTATGGGAGACCTAGAAACCCTTGGTTGTGACTGAGAATTTTGTGAGTTAGTAATTTTATGATCATGGAAACCCATGAAAGGGGGTTCCATGTCCTAGTGAGCACCCTAGAGATATAATGACATAGATAGATTCCTTGATTTGAGATTGGTTTATAGGATGTTCTGTTGGGGGCATGGTATAGGCTTAGTGATTCATCAGCTCTATGTTTCTTAGAAATCATATGGCATGATAATTATTGATATTTAAGGTACATAGATTTACTTTGTGTAAATATATAACTTGAAGGTCTGGGACATTCGATATTCTGAGAGTTTTGTTATGAATTCATTAGTTATACATGGTGAGATAACGGTAAGTCCCTCATGATTTTGGAATGATTCTAGTTATTTTATGTTCATGTGAATACCCAAGGAACTAGTGAAGTTATTTGTTTTTATAGTGGTATGGGTGATATGTTTAGATGGAACTGAAATCATTTAGATCATGTTTATTGCTTTTGGCCTGTTAGCCTAGTTAAATTTCATGACACTAATGAAGTTGTGAATCAGGGTTTATAACTGGGTTGTATAGAGGAATATACTAGTTTCCCTTGGAATAAATTAATGTTACAAGTTCTATTAAAGAATAACATGTATTGAATATTGAATTAGTGATGGCTATTAGTGATCTAAGAACCGATGAGGTTTATTGATATGGTTACGGTCCTAGTAGACTAATAATATGATGAGTGTGGAATATGAGTGACACATGTATGATTATAGATGAACTGATTGAGGTTAGACATGTGTAGTGGTATATGGTAGTCCAGATAGTGTAAAGTGTTATACATTATGGTAAGGGTTTGTAAACCTTGATAAGAATTTGGTTCCATGGTTTTTATTGATTAAGATTATGTGAGATGACAATTGGTGAATAATTGGTTTCATGACTAGGTTCAAGGGTAAGAGAAAGTTGAGTCATGTAAGATTTTTATATTTGGTGACATAAATGATGTGATTTGTGGAGATTGAGAATTTGGATCAATAGTGTGGCAATGATGATTTTCCTATAGTGGGGAGCTGGATTTCAAATATAATGACATGGCTCTCATAATTTATGAATTGGAGATGTATGAAACTTGTAAAAAATTTTCCATTATTTAATATTAAAATATGGAAACCATATAGATCTGAATGTATTCCAATTTTTCAGTGGATTCTCATCAATGGTTATAATGTGATAGAAAGTGGAATCTTAGTGTGGGTGTTGGTATCAAAATGGTTTAAGATGATCCAAATGTTTTGCATAAAAAATACAATATTTCTTTCATTAAATATTAATAGTTGGATCAATCAACTAAAGATCCAATCGGGTAGATAACACTGAGTGAAAATTATAGAACCAGTGTGGGTACTTGGAAGATCATATGATTCCTTAGAGATTAAAGGCTTCATGATATAATGGTAGCTGATTCATTGGTTGGGTTGGTTGAATTTCATTGAGGGAGGCCATCTTGAGGTGGTTTTGTTTGTAGTTTTAAGTGTAAATAGATACAATGGTCTAATAACCACACTAGGTGTGTCATTTTATATATTTCTAGTATATTTAATGAATTTTGAGAATATTTTTTTAAAAAAAATATGGAATGTTTGGGTGGATGTATCAGAGTTTTAATTGTTTATTGGAGTCATTTTGGATTGGAAATGAGGAACCAATATTAGTGTTTGAATGGTATTTTCATGTTTAATCAAGGGATAAGTGTAGAGAACTATTCCAATTGGGTTGGGGGACTATTAAAATTGTGTTTTATGGGGAATTATAATTTTTGGGAGAACTATAGTGCATTATTTTTCATAATGAGATGATCTATGTAGTGGGGAGAACCAATAGTCATGTGATGGATCAAGAATTACTGTGATTCCACATTAGGCCAAATGGGTGTAGATCACTGATCTCTTGAGATTTTGGGGATTGTAATGATAAGTGGACTATGTTCTGGTAAATAGAGTTCCATGGTTTTTTAATTGAGTTCATATATCACTTTTTCTGTTCCGGAGCATGATGTGATGAGTTTGTCAATAATTAGATACTAAATTAGGTGGATACTTGTGATGAAATTCATGATGAGAATTCTCAAGGATGATAAGTTCTATGGTGGGGAGATTGTAATACCTTGTTTGTATAGAAGGGTTTTGGAAGTTCAAGAGAATTTTGAATTTTTATTTTGTTGATGGTTTTGATTTTGAACCAATATTTAAAATTGAATTTAAATGGATGAAATCCCAAAAAATGTATTTTCACAATATGATTAATCTACATGTTTTTCTAGAGATCTTAAATGATTATTAAGATAGAACAAGAGGAGGACAGCCTAGTTTGGGCTATAGCCTGTAGCCATTGGTCAAGAAATTGGAACCTGAAATATGCATGTGGCCACTGGATAGTTAGTGGGGTTTTAGGGGTCAGAATTAGACTTATCACACAAGGAGTTTTAGAAGGGGTATACCCCTTCCCTTATTTTTTTCATACCATCCAGGTGTTGAACCGACACCCTCTTTCCCTTCCCCTAGACCAATGGGTATTCTTGGGGGATTTTTCAGGAATTTTAAGTTTTGTCTCTCTCTATGGTGATCTCAATCACTTCCTTCATGCTATCTTTATAATTTTTGTTTCTCCTAGTATATATATTATGGTATGTTCTAAGAAATAATGTTTGAATCATTCGAAGATGATGAAGCTTTGGTTCTGGTTAGTAATAGGGCATCCTAGGGCAATGTTTGCTGGATGATTCTGCAAAATTCATTGAAGGTAGGTCATATCGCCAATATATTTATTGTTTCCGTTAAATATGATTAAAATTATCTATTTTATCAAAGTAATTTGATATGGATTTCACTTGTTATGGTATCAGGATAATTAAATGGACCTCCAACATGCATTTGGTGTGGGTTGGTTGCGATGAGGACACACAATAGCTGTTTAATAGATCATGTCGAGTTGTGTAATTTAGAATTAAATTCTAAATTTAATAAATAATTATGCATTGTTTCTCATTTATTAATTTTGGATTTTATGTCTTGGGATATATTCTCTAGTGATGGACTGAACATGGTCAATGCTCATATGAGGCTTGGTGAGATAGGGAAAATTCGAGAGGATGAGAATTAAAGGGAAAGTGATTCATAACAATATAGGCGGTTTACATAATTACCATATGGTATTAATGATTTTTCATATGGTTAATATGACTAGTTTTCTCTTTACCAAGGAGATAGATTCAATTAAAGTAAGAATTTTTTAACTGAAATGTGATTCATTTAATAAACTACACAAATATTTAAGACCACTATGGACCTTGGGCACCAGCTAGATTTCCTTGACTGTCAATGGATGAGGAATAGTCTGTATTCTCAAAACATGTTTCTCTTGGATCATGAGGGGTTTTAATAAAATGATTTGAGTTGGATAGTATATATGGTTTCTTTCTTATAAACCCGTAGACCCCTCTAAGGATAGGATGTGTGATGGATTGAGGGGAGTGGATCGAGGAGGTCATATGAGGATCCAAGAGAACCTTTAGTGTTGTTGGGATCATTGAGATAGATTCGATGAGTGTAATACACTATTGTAACCAAATATATTAAGGGAAACCAAGTTCCATCCCCTGTGTGTTTCATATAATGTTTTCCCTATTTGGATGGAGAGTCTATTATATAAACTGAAAGGAATCTTAAGTAGGGTTTCTTACCATATGTTTTCCAAGAGGACCACATGTAGGGTTCTTCCATCTTGACATGACATAAGGGGACGTTTATATGGTAATAATGCCTTTTATGACTTCAATGACACCATGTACGGTTATATTGTTTTTTTCGAAGGTACCTCAAGTAGGGTACCTTTATTATGTGGAGTCCTAAGAAAATCTAGTAGGCACCCCTGTGGCTTGTGACCCTTGCCAGAGGGTGAATATAGGGATGGGTAGTGATGATTGTGCGTGTCACTATAGAACCTTTTTTCAATGATTTGGGCTGATTAAGGTTATGATGAGTTGAGTCATGGTCTTGAGTGTTTGACCTTGGGATTTAAAATTGGTTTTCCAAATTTACACCAATATAATTTTATATGTCAATTTATATTGATGAATGATATTCACACACCCTTGGAGAATTCAGATAATTTGAAAGGAAAATGTGCATGGAGGTAATTCGTTACAACCTTAGGTATATTCATGATGCAATCTTGAATTTACATATATGCCTCATGGGACCCATCTTTTAAGGCTATATATGATACAAGTATAAAACCCTGGGTAATAGTGATAATGCCAGATGCCATTTATTTCATAGTTTCATTTCTAGAGGAATCGACTATGGAGCTTGATACAATTGATTTCCTTAGGTCACCCCTATTAATTGGCTAAGGAGCCTGATACTACTGATTGTCTAGGGAAATTATTCAGGTAACATACCCTAGATCCTGATATTTTTGTACGGTGTGGATACTGGGATCCAAATTTGAAGTCAATATTGATTGCTAAGGGTGATTCCCCTAGGAATTGGTCATAGACCACATTCTATAGATATATTGATGATTACTACTACTATGGGATGATTTGGACACAATTCTTACATCCAATAGTTATCCCTGATAATATGTATCACCTAGGATAATTTCCTAGGGATGGGGGTTTCCACCCTTTACTAGATGGAATGGTCATATGAAAAACTCATAGACACCCCATTGTTAGCCATTGTAGGTATGGTTGATTAATGTAGGGATCTAAGGATGAATGGTAGTTATTGGTCATGACATGGGTTATATGTGTACTCTTTTGGGGTAGTGGTGATTTTGTGTTTGTAATAGTCATATTCACATGCTCCGAGTCATTTCAGCACTTGCTGAAATTGGTGTTGGAGAAGTTTTTTTTATGTATTGTTATATAGAGTTTTTGTTGATTATAGTTGATCATGTAACATCCCCATATCTAAGAATTTTATGGGTAGTACAAGATAGTGCTGATGATTCCCTACCGAGTTTTGAACACAAGCCCTTATTGGGCCTCCATTTAATATAGGTTCTAGAGTAGTTCTCACACGGTTATTGCAATAATAGGTAAGGTTGAGGTCTAGTATTAGGATTATCATGGTCATGAAATATATTTCACATGAGATCTAGTGATCAAGACGCGATATGAATTATTTATGGATTATATCCTTATGTATTTTCTCATTTTATTTATCTTGTATGTATTATTTTTATAGAGGGAATTTAGTTTTAGTAGTTCATATTCAAAACCAGATCAACTGGGTAGTATGATGGTTTTTATTTAGGAAGAAAACATTAAAATTATTTATTTTTCTATGTACTATGATGTGTGTTATTTTTAGTTATTTATTGTTATTTATTACTATAATACAGCTGGTATAACGTCCCCAAGGTATCTCTTAAGACCCCCACTAATTTTCATTAGCCTGTGGGACTTTGGGAGGCATGATTTGGGTCATGTGGTGACATCGGTCTCATTACTATTCAACATGAGATGGGTTGGTATGTTATATATTTACCCAAGACCGCAGTTCATGCGAGATATTTACACTATGAATTCATAATGATATTTGAACATACAAATTACCATGCTTTTTGTATTTATTTGTTGATAACTTTCTATATAGATTAGCTTGAAATTTTTTTATTAGTCATTATAGTTGATTTTATCATATATTATATAATCAAGGAAGATCATGAAGATCATTTGAGTATTATGATGAATTACATGATAAATGGTGATTCGTTTTCCAAATTTAGAATGTTTTGTTTGTTGAGAAAAAATTTATCATTGTTAGGTCATATAATCACAAATGAGGGTATATATATGGATCCTTAAAAGATAGAGGTTGATGAAGAATAGATCATACCAACCATTTTTTTAGAGAAGCACCATTTTTCTTGATTGGTAGGATACTATTGATATTTTTTGAGAAGTTACTCACATTTTTCCAATTCAATAAATAAGTTAACCTAAAATGGAGTCGTGTTCGCTATAGAAAATAATATGTACACTATTTAAATTAAATTAAGGGAATGTTCTTCATAGCACATTTACTCTCTCTATCCATAAATAATTAAAGTTTTTTGATATACAATGATACATCAAAAATGGATTCTGGTGTGTCCTTATGTAAAATGACACAGTGATAACCTATGAATAATGTTAATTATTGTATTTACAGAAAAATTACCCAACGCATTATTTTAATATAATAGAAATAATATTTACATTAATGTAATAAATTCCTTATATCTATGGGAAAAATGATATATATTTATCATAAGAGATTAATGAATATATATTCACATATGAGGTGTTTGATAAGAAGAAATGGTGATGGTTAGAGTTTATGAAGTATTATGATTTTTCAATATAGTAATACCTTGGGAGGAATTACAAGGTGGATTCATATCGGATCAGAAAGGACCCTGCCATCTTATCAATGATGGGGATTTAAAGAGACACCGTAATCAAGGATTAGAAAAGGTTGAACCTTGAAATCAGATGATAAGGGATGAAATCATATATTTTAAAAATTATTTCTTAATCATCCCTCTCTCTAAAGATCAAAGAGGTTTATAAGAAGGATATGACGATCTATATGAAGTTAATAATATACTAGAGTAAACCAAAAGTGTGATGAAATTATAGTACTCATACTAGAATGAAAGAATGATATTTTAAATATTAAACATAGATCATAATTCCCTATCTATCCAGGAAGAACAATAATATATATTGATATCAATGGTAATTTTTGGTGGCATAACATGAAGAGGGAGATTATAGAGTATATATCTCAATGACAGAAATTCTAATAAGTTAATGAAGAACATCAGAAGGTAAAGGGAACTATAAAACCATTACCAAAGCCTATATGTAAATGGGAGGAAAATATAATGTATTTCATCATAGGTATTTTCTGGAACATTAATGTTTATAATTGAATTTCTATTCGTGTTTATCCATTTACGATGGTGGAACATGTCATTGATATTTGAGACTATTTATCGCCTGATAAAATTTCCCAGATATTCATAATAGAAGTGGTAAAGCTACAATGAGTGCCACTCTCAATTTTATCTAATCAATATCTAGGGATTTCCACAATGTTATGTAGAATTCATTGACATAGATTGAATAAAAATAGGTGTTTAAATATTTTTATCATCCTTAGGCTACCTTTTTATATGAAGAGACCATTAAAACATTGTAATAAATACTGAGATCATATTAAATTGATTTCAAAGGAGGTTGGGATCAACATCTTCCTCAGGTAGTGTTCTCGTATAACAATGCTTTCCATTAATTATTTAAATGGAAATGTATGAGTGTATTTATTAGAGGAGATGTATAGTTGTAAAACATTAGGGTGAAGTCAAAAATTAAAAGCTGTTAGACATGATCCTTCTTAGGAAATTTTAGACAAGATTCAATCTATTTAATGGAATAGTAAAGGAATACAATGTTGATAGAAGAACTTCATGGATAATAATATGTGATATTGGGATTTTAAAGTATGATATTTGGTATTCCTTCAAATATCACAAATGAATTTGGTAATGAAATTCTATAAGAATAGAAAGCTTAGTAGAAGATATATTGGACATTTTTAAAACCTAAATCATGTGGGGATGATTCTTATCACCTTTAACTTCCCCTAAACCTCTCACAAAATCATGATGTGTTCTATGTTTCTCTTTTGAGCAAGTATATAAAATACCATTGACAAGTACATAACTCAAAGGTAGAACTAATGGAAAATTATATCTCTTATTTGGAACAATTATTAGAAATATTCTATTACCAAGATAAAGTAAAAAAAATTTGTCTACTCACATTTTCAATGTTTTCTTGAGGTATCATAAGTTTGAAAAAGTGGTTTTGTAACTTAATGTTGTAATGAGAAAAAATTACCCAATCAATTTTCATCAAAGTAATGAAATATAAAATTTATTTTAATGGGATAGAATGTAACACCCCAATTTTTTTTTTCATTAATGCATTGAATAGGTTTTTTCAAACAATACTAAACTAAAAACACCCCTAGCATAATTTATCAAGATAAAATAATATAATAAAATATTACATTAATTCATTATGAGAATCAAATAAGAAACATCATTTTGAAAATTAAAAGAATAATAAATCCAAATAAAAATAAAAAGACCATGATCATGAAATATTCATCCTCATGATTTGATTTGAAGATCACACCACTACATAAAAATGTAGAAATAATTAAAAAAATAAAAATATTATATAAATTTTTATAGAGAATTACACAAATAGGATGATGATTTTTCATGAATCATTAAATTTCATATATAAGAAAGTAATATGGCCATTATATATATTGTCGTTAGATATATGTTTGTTTGATATGTGGTAATTGGGTATAAATGTATCCAATTGGTTTATTGACCATTTTAAATATACATATAAAATTTATTATATTTAATTTACATAAAATAAATAAAATTATATTAATTTATTTTCAAAAATTTATATTGTTTTAAAAATTCTGTTTTTAGTATATAATTTTTTATAATTATTTTTATTAAAAAAATAATTTCAATAACAAATATTGAAATCATTATTGGAATTATTATTAAAATATTTAAATAAAATCCAATAAATAATAAAGGATATATAATGTATTGTAATTTAATGATTCACATTCAATGAAAAATATTTTAATTTAAAACCCTACTTTGATTATATATTATATTTTTTAAATTAAGTGTTTAATTTCTATTATTTTTAGGTTAAAATTCAATTAATTTTCTTTATATTTTCCATTTTTTCATAAATTCATCTAGTGATAAATAATTTTTTATATAATATTAATAAAGTAACTTTATTGTTTAAAACATAGTTTTTTTATAATTATTTATTACGTGTTTTGTGCTCTTTAATTAAATTTTTTTTATCACATGTTAAAATTGAATTTAATAAAATTGATTCTATTTTTTGAATTTGGGATTTAAAATTAGGAAAAATTATGAATTTCATTTATGGGGAAAAAATAAGTCACTTGGGTAAAAACCGAGTTACCAAAAAAAAGGTAAAATTAGGTAAATAGGGTTAAATTTGGAGGTAAATGCCTAAAATATCTCTAAAATTATCAAAATTTAGTGATTTTGTTTGTATTGATAACTCATATTAACCAGTTTTCAACTTTTGATCCACTTTCCAAGAAATATATTCATTCCATACACATTAAGGCATAAGTATGTGTAGAAATGTCACTCAGAGTAACCTATAAAGGGGACCCACCTCTTCCCACATCAAACCAAACTTTTCATTTTATTATATCTTGAATACATGCCCAACTTACCACTACTAAAATATTGTTATGTTATTGTAAGATTATTTTCTCAATAATGTGGCCTAAATAATTTATTCTGAAGGAATCTATTTTGATAAGGAGAAAAATCATCAAAACATCTAGTTCTTAACCAAATTTTTCATTGACATTCTCATATAAAATATTATTAAATATTTTTCCACTTTCAAACGGTGATTTATTAACATAATTGTTCTTATATAAAAGTGATATTTTTATAATATAAATCTATATTCCTACTCATTCATTAGTATAACATGTTTTTATTTGGCTCAGTTCAACTAACTACTAAAAGATTGTATAATATCTTCCCTATTTCCAGTATGAATGAGTGAGAAGACATTAATAATAGTAATATAAGATATTTATTTTTAATAAATCTTAATAATATAGTTCCTTAAGTGTGACATGGAAAATAATGTCCATAATAAAGTAATATTCTATATGTAAATTACTAAAAATATTCTTATCATAGAATCCATTCTCATGAATCATACCCATAAATTCAATAAAATGAACACGATACAACATAAATTATGAAAACACAATTATTCCAACACCTTGACTAATTTTTGAGTGATGAATTGTGTAACATCCTGACCTGATCTCCACACAACAGTGCCCTAATCTGGTCAGTTACATGACCTCAATCATGGCTCTTTATACACCGTAGGTTTCTAACTAGAAGTGATGTTCACATATATAGCACGGGGATACTATAACCTCTTTAAAAAAACCAAACAACAGAGGAATAAATAAAACTATAACCAAATGACAATAACGAAAAACCTGAATCATTATATAATCAGTAACATCCCATTATCACATGATGAACAAAAAACATGAATCAATATCCAATATAAAGTAGTAAAAATGTCATGTCATTGTACATTTCATGTTTCAAATGAAACACCTAAAAAATGGCACTAAAAACCGCATGCATGTCTCAAAACCATGTCTAGTTTCCTCATCCATGCCGCATCCAAAGTTATCCATTGAACATAGGTATCTATCCCTTATTATTTACTAAAAATATTAATTATATTTAGGTACTAATCAGTCATCCGATATAGGGTGTGAGAAAAACATAGTAGGCCACCACCAATGATATCTAAAACAATATCCAGCCAATAACACTGTATTCAGCTGTATAATGAATAAAGTATAATTAATATTGTAAATAATAATTACATATTATTACTCTTTAATTGACCACATAAATTACCAAACTTAATGATGAAACCTGAACCATCAATACTTGCATCAACTCATTCCATCGTCCGAACCATATCACATATAAATCACAATTCATTGTCACATAGTATTTCATTATCCATCTATTTTGCAATTGATAATTATGACCAATTGGAACCATTGTATAATTCCAACATATTGGGTTTAAAACATCATTGATATCCCCCATTGGTATTTGAAGAATCATTTCATGTCCCATAACCCACATATCAATTAATCACATGTGTGATTTTGAAGAATCATTATTGTTTCTCATATTCATTTATCACATGCATGGATTTGCATCTATAATGCCATGTATAGCATCCCATGGGTATTTTAATCATATGTATGTGTCTCATGAAATATTTACAAATAATTATATATTTCACATATATCACATTTAACATGGTTAATCGTCAATAACCCTATCATCAATATTTCATATCATGGTATACCATTTCAATTTTCAAAAAAATCAGGTTTTAACACATTAATCACAAGGAATAATATAAAAAAATCCCCATTAAAGAATTTATTGAAATTTAATTATTCAATCCATCAACCCATTAATGTTAATACAACCATACCTTGATTCCCATAATTAATCAATTCCATAATTTACATTTATCAATCAAATAAATAAACACATTAACTAACAAATTTCATAATCCTAACATCCGATCAATTTCGTAATCACATAACTCCTCTAATTAATTAATCAATTAATTAATTCCATTCAAGATTCAATTTCCAAACTATCTAATAGAAATTCTATGACACATACATTAAATTAAAATTCAAGACATTGGGATTTGAAATTTGGACCACATACCTCATGATCGTTGGTATTCTCTAATGAACAGAAATCCCCAAATTGTAGTGGAATGTTCACTTGCCTAATAAAGGACAAGATATACATTAAAAACCTTGATACAAGATCAAATGGAGTTATATATATCAAAACCAAGATCCAAACACAGGAAAATAGAGGATAACTAGTCCCTATTCCTTAGTAACTATGGACATGATATAGAGATATATAATTGGGATGAAAATCACATACAAGGATAGGTGCAGATTCATTAATTGGTTCTTCAATTTACGAAGAAAAGAGTTAAAAATTACTTGGAATCTATCAGTGAGCACCCAAATTTAAAGGGGGATGATTTAGGTTTGAAATAGTATGTTTAGGGATATAAAATCATGATTCCATGATTTTTCAAAAAAAACATCTATTGTTTAATTTTCCATAGGAATGGTTTCCTGTACGGGGAGCATGATTTTCTATAACCACGCACCAAACTGAATTCCTCCTATTAGGGGTCTCATGGTTACTACTAAGAGGGTACTTGGTTTGAAAAACCATGTTCCCACCATTAATTCCCACTCTTTATGGTTTTTAACAGTTTTTGGTGTAGGGTGGCTAGTTTTGGAAAACTACATGCCTACCGTGCACTAAGTAAAGCATCTAACAATGACAAATTTTCAACAAAACAAAACCAATACATGCCTCATTCAAAGTATACAAAAAATGAATAATATTATTTGTAAAAAATCTCGAGAAATAACTAGAAAGGGTTGGGATATTTCAATCTCCCCACCATATAAAAACTCTTCCTCGAGCTGTAATCCCAAGAATATCTAAGATTCCTAGGTAAAATTATTGGACCGCTGATCCCGCATACTTGATTCTAGATCCCATGTTACCTTGTGAACACTACCATGTTTCCAAAACAATCAAACAATCAATATTTTTTTTCCCACAAAACATTATGACTATGATCCAACACATATATGAGATTCTCCTCGAAGGACACATCGGTCTGAATCCAAAAATCATGAAAATAGATGTCTTAAGAAGTGTTGGGGTGATACCTATGATGTTGGGGAACATGAAAATTTTCATAAGTATCACTATTACCACATGGAAGAGCCAATTGGTATTCCACATGCCCAATTCTATCTATAACCTCAAACAATAAAAAAACATGGGTGCTTCCATGCCCTGCATCCAAGTATTACAATGACCCAATCTAGGTGACACCTGAAGGAACACACAATCACAAACTCTAAACTGAAGGGATCATTAAATTCTATCAGAATATGACTTCTAACACATCTTAGCTACATCAACATGCTTCCAAATCAGCTAAACATTCTCTCATGTCTCTTATATGATACTTTGGCACCACAGTTCTCACTCAAATTTCTCGAACCTACATGGAGGTGATATTAATGACCAACCATATAGAGCCCCATATGGTTCCATATACATAGTATCCTTATATTTATTGTTGTGGGTGGAAAAAAGTTCTAGGTTCTTCTACTTTGACCCTCCAAAGTCAAGAATTAAGGCTCATAGCATATCCTCAAGAACCTAAATAGTACATTTCAACTTTCTATCTATTTTTTGGTGGAAAGTCATACTAAGAAATACCTATGTTCCAAGTTCTTTATGTAAACCTTTCTATAAAAATGTGAAACATCAGTCCTAGTCTAAAACTATACTCCACAACACCCCAACCTAAAGGAATATCTTCTGAATGTACATATCTCTAAACTGACCCATTGTGAAAGTCTCCCATATAAGTAAGAAATGTGATAATTTCATTAATCTATCTACTATAACCAAAAAATAATCATTATTCCACAGTTTCCTCAATAGAACACCTAGTATATCCATATTAACATCATCCCACTTATATTCCATAATGGGAAACTACTATAGTAAACACTCGGTCATTGATTCTAATCCTTCTCTTATTGACTGGTGTATCATCGTTTCACGAACCCTATAATTCTCTTTATGACCTTTGGAGACAAATAATGTGGATCAAGGGAATTATACAATTTGGTCAAACAAGTATGCACCACCCACTTAGAGGCTTGAAATTCATAATTTAGGTCCTATTGTATACTCATAGACACAACTACCCGTTATTTCACATAAATCACATAATGCTCATATATGTTCCCATATAATACTTAAGGATTTCTCTCGTGGAAATTTTGTTTGGATCCGGATACTACCATTCCCTAATCCATATCAAAATTGCAGACTTTACAGATACTGATAAGATGGTCATCTACTCCTATCCCACTTGAACCACAATATGCATCTCAACTAGTAAGGTCATCATTTTCCACTCAATTTTAGACTCATGAACTTCCTAAGTCTGCATTTTCCTACTCAAAGTGTTATAAAAAATGTTTCCCTTATCATGTGTATGAGCTATATCAAAGTTGAATTAATTCATATAGTAAACCCATCTCTCTTGCTTGAGATTTAAATATCATTTTTATATGATATAATTTAACATATTTTGATATGTATACACTGTAAACATCTCAACCAATAGATAATTCCACCAACACTTCAATGAACATATCACTATATCCATCTAGAGGTCATATGTAGGCTAATTCCATTCATGTGGCCTCAACATTAGTGACCCATACACCACAACTTGATCTCCCTTTATTAAAAAATCTCCAAGTCGTATCCTAGATGAGACAAAATAACACCGTATAATCCTCCACTATCCTAGGTAGGATCAATTTTTGAGCAGTAGTTAAATTATCTTTCTACTATTGGAAAGAATTATCACATGGCCTAGACCATTCAAAACTTAAATACCCTCTTTGTCAACCTAATAATGGTTCTTCCAAGCAGGAAAATTATTTTATGAACCTCTTATAATATCCCTCTAACACCAAAAAGGTTTGGATATCAAAAATATTCTTAGGATACTACCAAAAAAAAAAAATATTCCTTCTCTAAGTCAAGTAACACTCCTTCCTTTGAGATGATGTTACCCAAGACATGTACCTAATCAATCAATAATTGACACATAGATAGATTTTCATATAGTTGAGGATTTATATTTATACTTGAAACAATTTCAAAATGTCTAGCATGAACATAATGGTTCATAGAGAACAAAAAGATGTCATCTAAAAAAATTGCAATATTATCCAAGTAGATGTGGATAATCCTATTCCTCAAGGCCATAAACACAATTAGAGTGTTTGTTAGCCCGAACGACATCACAAAAAACTCATAAAGTCCATAATTTCTTTTGGAAGATGTATGTGGTATATCAGAAGTCAATATCTCTACTGATAATACCCTAATATCATGTAAATCTTTAAGAACAGACAATTTCCTTTAAACTGGTCAAATATATCATCGATACATGGTAGAGGATATATATTATTCATATTCATTCGGTTCAGCTTTCGATAATGAACACAGAAAAAATTCTTACACAGTTTTATTAAAATAAATCTATGGACCCCCAAAGAGAAATTATTTTATAGACAAAACCATTATCCATATATTCTTCCAATTGAGTATTAAGCCCCAGAAGGTCGACTTGATCAATTCTATAAGGTGGAACAGAAACTGGATCCACCACTAATAAGAGTTCAATCATAAATTTTACATCTCTCTCAGGTATAACTATTGAGAATTCCTTAGGAGAGAATCATTAGAACCTATCCATTATAAGTGTAAATAAAAATTTCTTTGTTCCCCAATCATCCAGTAATAAACCTACAACCTTGGTAGTGAGCTCCCCCCGTTATTGAACAATTGGACCTGCACAACCTGACTGGATATCCCAATCTCCAAGATATACAAAACTGTTACCCTTAGGATATTTAAAATTAACACTCCCATAGTAACCGTCTGTGTTGGATCAGTATAATACAAAATATTCCATAACCGAAATTAATACAAATCCTAACATGTCAAGGATTTAAGATCCCAACTAAACTATTACTCCCCAACTTTGATTGAACACCCATTGCATAATCAGTTGTCCCTTAACGATATTCCAAACTGTGTTTCAGTCATTATAATACCAATCAATAAATCTGCCACTAGACATAAAACAGTCACAATTTGTGAAGATATAAAATAATAAGACTCATCTATATCAAATAAGTCAATATAAATCATAAAATCTACAAGAATAGTACCTCTACTTGTGGATTTTCCCACCTCACAATCCACAAGTGTAGGATATCCTTCATGAAATAGTCATGCCGGTATTACTTGTGATGTTGTCCAAGTCCAGTGATTTGCACCACTCTTTTCATATGGAATCTCTTTCTCAAAAGTACCATGTCCACTGCCTCAACCAAAAAGACTAGTAGAACTCCAACTGCTTGACTAGTACAACGTAGAATACCCCCATCCCATTCAATGGATAATTTTATCTTCTCCATCACTACCCATATGTCATGATTTCTTATAGAATAACTTTTTATGTCCCATACTTCCACATATTAGCACTCTATTGGTGGTCAGGGAAAATGTCTTTGAAAGTGACCTCACCTTCCACACTAGTGGAAAAGTATTCAAGTAAGGTCTGGATTGACTGACCCTTCTCCATGTCCACTCTACTTTCTATCACTCTAGATGAAATTATCCTAGAGACACATCCTTTCCATGAATGTCATATCTCATGATCATCCAACATAAACTACTTGTCCTATACTGGAGGCCTCCTCGAGGATTCCCCAAAAAATGAGATCCCGATTCACCACATTAGAAAAAAAAATTAACAAAAAGTTATTCACATAGGACTTAATCACACATTTAAGCTCATCCAAAAAATATTTCACCACAGAAGCCTTATATTTCTTTAACACTACAAAAAAGTGCTATAAATCAGTACAACGTCATGCATTGTCCATAATAGATATTTTCCACTCGGTTATCCTCATAAACTCTACTTTCCTCTCCAGTCCCATTTCGATTCTGAATGTCACAAAAATTATTTTCCTGGCCAAATAATATATATATTTCTAGTTTTACTTTCTTATCAGCATGAGTATCGACGTAGTCAATAATTGTATTAATAAAATCAATGAATAATTCCACTACCTCAAGTCCACCCTCTATTGTAAATTTCAAAGAGTTTTTTCAACTGTAAATCCCATGTAAGGTCTTATATACTGTTCAAAACAATCCCTATGTCTCTTTCCAAAAACATCATAAACCATGAAAAGGTATCACTTAACTACTCTCCTTTCCCTTTAATTGGTACTACTTTTGCCTCAGGTTCCACCACTGGAGTTAAATTTTCAACCATCCCCCCTGTCATTCAATCCACTAAATTCTCAGTAGGTTCATATATCTAAAATGAAAAATATAGGTCTTAGGACACATTACACAACATTGAAACATTTACATAAGAGGTATTCGCAATAATCCATAAGAAGTCGTCCCTTATTTACTGCCTCATGGTTAAAACTAAGATGCTATAACTATCCTCAACCATCCCTCAGCTAAATCATGGTTCACATAGGGTAACCCACTTTCCCAACACAATTTTCTAATTAGACACCAATTATGAACATCTTTCAACATTATGAAATTTTCAATTCCATAATACACACCATTTTTAGTTCAAATATATAAGCAAGGAAAAATGTTTCAAATTCAACATCTAACCAAAAGCTTTCTTTTTTTGCATGCCTAAATTTTTTCTCTTACAACAGTAATTCATAAGTACCTACAATGTTGAATTAATAATCAACCCTTATTCCATATTTGTACATAATTAAAATCATATAAAATCTAATAAAAAATAATCACATCACATAAAAAGTGCATCACTGGAGGTGAAATAACATCCAACTATAACAACATACATCAATAACAATAATCCCACACTGGGTACATGGGGTTTCCACCATACATGGGTTATTTACTCCCATTAATGACCTAATGTATAAGCCTTGAATCTTCATAGTCTCCTATATAAATTTCACAAATAATTATACAAAATAAAATAAAATAAAACTCTTCTCATACCACTTTTTAATGTCCCAACTTGGGTGTCACACACTAGTACCCCAAGACGGTAGGTTATATGACCTCAATCATTCCTCCCTGTATTCCATAGGTTATTGACTAGCACCGAGGGTCATATATATACCATGGTGAGACTATAATTTCTTTATCAAAGAAACACAACAATTGAAATAAATAAAAAATAACCAAATGACAATAACCAATTACCAAAATCATACTATACTCAATAACATTCTAGTATCACATGATGAACCAAAAACCCAAAACAATATCCAAATTATAGTAGATAATATGCTATATCATAGTACATGTCAATTTTAAAATGAAAAAACCGAAAATAAATATATTGACAACTGAAAGCTGGTCTAGACACCATGTCTGGTTCCCTCATCCATTCTCCATGCCAAATCATCCATCTAACATTAGGCTCTTTCCCTTATGTTGTACTGAAAACATGAATTCTATTTTAGAATGATTAGGATGCATAAAAAGGGGTTGAGTATTACATAGTATTCCACCACCAATGATGTCAAAAACAATATACATTCAATAATAGTGTATGTAGTTTTATAAAGAATGAATTACAAAAAATAAAGTAAAAACTAATTACATTTGTATACTATTTAATTAACCACATTAATTACCGAGGTTCACAATGACACTCAAACCATAAATACCTGCTTCGCCCCATTCTAGAGTCTAATCCATATCAAATGGGGAATTAGAATTCATTAACACAATTTATTTCTTTTTCCATTTAATTTCAATTTAATAGTTATAGTCACTTGCAACCATAGTCCTATCCCAATACTCTGTGTCTAGAATGCCTTGGCTATCCCACATTGGTATTTTAATCATTAGTCTCTAAGCCACAATCATCAATCACATGCATTCATTTGGGTCTATAACACCATGTCTAGCACCCTATGGGTATTTGAAGCATCAGTCTGTCTCCCAAAACTCATTTATGAAACAATCAAACATTTCAAATATAACATATTTAACAAGTATAATCATATTTAACCCCCAAATCAACATTTTAAATCATGGAATACCATTTAAATTTTCAAAACAATAATGGTTTAACACTTTAATCACACGAAGTAATATTAACAATTCAATATTAAACCATTTATCAATTTTTAATCGTTCGAGGAATTTACTATTTAATTTTATAAACCTATCCCTTTATTCCCAAAATTAATCAATTACATAATTAATTTTATCAATGAAATAAAAAACCCATTAATTCACCAATTTCAATATCCCATTATCCCATCAATTTCATAATCACATCATTCAATTAATTAATTAATCCATAAATTAATTCAATACATGATTAAATTAAAAAAAGTTGATTGAAATTCGAAAACACATATATTTAATTTAAATTTAAGACTATTAAAGGCCACAACCAAATTATAATAAAAAAGGTAAAAGGTTTCCTATAAATAATATTATCGAATCCCTATAAATTTTTGGGATCTAAAAAAATTTATATCAAGAAATGTGGATTACCATGACCATTATGAAAATTATACAGGACAATCAAAATTACTAACATTAGATGATGAAATTAAACAAAAAAACTAATTCATAAATAATAAAATATAATAATTAAATAGTATAAAAGAAAAAAAATATTAATAATGTTATAAAACATCATACTATTATTCTTATATTTATTATAAAAAAGTTTAAACTGATTTCAAGGGATTTATGAGTAAAGGTATTCTTTTCATTTCCAATCTGACCATGAAATTTATTTTGAATATGTATAAATTTTCATTAGAGAAAATTTAATGTTATTAAAATATAAAATTCAATATATTTACATCCCCAATTTTTATTTTTATGGGTTTACATGTATTATAATTATTTTCCCTCTCTTTTGTTCACAATTCAATTGAAATGGGTTTTAAAAGTGTATTTGTCCCCGTATCTTCTTTTGAGTCAGAAATATTTTCCTTCAATGTACATGATTTTTAAATTATATTATAGATCTCCATATCCAAAAATATATGGATGATGATAGTCACTTTATATTAACTTTTAATTTGTTTTATAATAGTATGAAGGTAATTGTTGTTAAAGCTTTCCATATGGTGACTTTCTCCCACCGTTTTCTTTGTTTTTCTTTAAAAACATTACTTTACAAGTTTTCATGGTTATTCAACATAATTTTCAATTAATTTCACATAATATTTAAAGAAACATTGATTTTTAATAGCTTATTTTAAAAATAAAAGTTATCCTAAATGTTAAGGGTATTTCTTATTATTTTCCAAATATTTTTCTAATGTTATTCTAAAGAAGTTTTCCTCTATGTCAATATACTTTGATGTTTTCTATGAATCATTTGGGTTATGTTTTAATGAATGGTTAAAGTTTATTTATAAGTATAATATATTTATACCCTGTATAAATTCATAATAAACTTGTTTCTTTCATATGGTTTATTTATTACTTAGTTGTTTTATTAATGTTATGATGTTCATGTGACATCAATATTTGTGGTTAATAATTATGTGATGAGTGGGGAAAAAAATAAATATCACTATAATGATTTAGGTTAATCTATATAACTAAGGATATTATATATAAGAGATAGTGGTATAAACCTAATGAAAATTGTTATTAGGAATTGGGTGGGAACCTAATAAACCATGTAATGGGACATTTAATTCTATGTGATGATGGTATTAATTGTGATCCTTGACCTAAGAAGTAGTTTAAGAGGTTTTTATACAATATTTATTTTTTATACCTCATTTTATTTTATATTCCAATAAATTATGGTAATTGTATCATTATTAAAAATTAATAAGCATTATTCTTTTGTTATTCCAAAACCCTCATTTTATGATTCATGTTTTTTATTTTTGTTTTTTAGAAATGATTTCCTTGTGTTCATATAAAATTCTTATATTCTTATACCCACATATTTTTCTCATTATTAATTTTTATCTTTGATTGATCTCACTTATTCTCACACCTTTCTTAGAATTTTAACCCACCCTTTCTTTTTTTCCATTCCCTAGGTTAACATGAAGTGTATAACCTTTGATATGTCTCAATTGTGATCAAGTGTTATTAAAGTACATTTAAATGTTGGTAATGTTATAAAACAAAATATTTACATATGTATTCCATAAATAAAATAAACACACAAGTTTTGGGGGTGTTATCTTTTACAATTTATAGTAAATAATCAATTATATTTTTGTAATATGCATCCATGTTATTGTTGGTTCATCTCAGATATCAATTTATGGAAAAATATTAAGACTAACTATGTCACTAGAATATAATTTAGTTAAAAATAGATACATCTCCTTGTTTGAGTGTTGACATGATGAAAAAAATTAGGGTCTGGGATAAGAAATCTAGTGAAAACTAGGTATTTTCATCAAATGCATTCCCCCTAAAAAACATGAATCCCAAATCATAGAGGTCCATTTATATAGTTTTTGAATAAGATCTGAGTGAAGTGTTATTTAAGGATTATTCTATGTATTAAATTGACATATGATTCATGTAATAAAATTTTATGTGTCTTTTCCGTAGTCTTTGATTCAAAAGTCTATTATAGGATTTCTTGGAGTAATAATGCTCAACAACTATTTTAAATTTTCCTTATTTTCCATTCTCCTCTTCTATGACTCAGTATCTCAATTGTAGAAGATTATATATCAATTTATGTATAAAATTTCCCTAGGTTTCCATCATTTTAAAGTCTATAGCTGGATTTAATTGTTAATATCATGGGTGGAATCCTCACTTGAGAGTGGGAGTGGGGTTTTTTTCCTTATACAAGTGTATCTGATCTTCCTATATTGGGGAATTCATGATCATTCTGAGTAAGGAACCCACAGAAACATACCTAAGGTTTCAGTTAATCATTTTATAGGGAACAATGCTTTAAATTTGTTGAAAACATTTGAAATTTATTTTTAGAGAAATATTTAATAATTATTTGTTTCTAAGAAATACCCCCTGAGAATTGGTTCTATTCATTATTTATAAGATCAAATTATAAGAAATAATAAGACTTATTCCTGATTTCCATATGAAAGTAGGTTATACTCTCTACTATAAGTGGTATGTGAACTCTTATATGGGATGGGTGTGTTCTCATGTTTGGAACCATTGTGGTAGGACAAGTGTAAGGTGTTTCCATTAAATAAAGGACTACCATTATTAGGGAACCCAACTCACAATGGTGGGTCTTATGGAACAATCTCTATTCTATAAAAACGAATAAATATGAACTATAAATTTCTTGTCAGGTTTGGAAAATTACTTCTTTAATGAGTTGTCAGGGAACTTAGATATTTATTATGGGTTTGGAGAAGGGGCATTGATGACTATGGTTTGGAGTATTCCACAATTTTACATTTTTCACTTATAAAACCTAATTCATTCCTCAGTGTAACTCCTAGAGGTTTTTGGATATTTTCTTCAAATGAATTTATTATTTTAAACATTTTTCATTACAAATAAAATTTATTATTGGTTTCGTTATATTCAACATTGAGGTAATCTTTCACTACACAAAATAGTGAGTTTCTTCGATATCATGCATGAAATGTGACACCATCCTTTGACAAGCCATGAACAATATTATTATTAACTAGCCATTATGTAGGTAGTTATGAATAGTATTAAATTATATATGACATATATATAAATTTATTAATCAATATAAATTTAATTATAATTTTTTATTAAACAATCAATCAATTTTTATTAAAGTAATTGTATTCATCAAAATTATATTTTCTTAAAAATTATTTTCGATCCTTTTAATGAGAAATTATAAAAATTAATTCATAGATATTTTAGAAAGTTTAGTCTATAAAACTAAATCAATATTTTAAATCATCATATCTAAATTAAGTTATGGTTAATTTTTCATATTGTTTTTGAAAATATTGATTTGTCAGTAAATAGTGAAAATAACATTTTTTTTGTAAACCTATCATTTATTCTCAATAAATTTTTTTATTTCAAATTCAGAATTTTTTTTTAAAATAAAATAATTATTATTTATCAATATTTAGTCGGGTTAATTAATCATTAATCAACATTATATTGTATTTTAGTATAAGTTTAGTTTTGGTTTTAAAAAGTCGTTTTTTGAAAACTATTTTAAAGTGGATAAGGTTTCTCAATTTTGATGAATTAAAATAATACCTAATGAGGGTTTTTATAATAAATTAATATATTATATATCAATATATTTTAATTTAAATTTATAAAAATATTATTATTAGGTATGGAGTTAATATTAAACATCTTGTGCTGGAAACAAATACACTTCTCAAAAACCCTTTTTTGGCCCTCACTGCAGGTTTTATTATAAATATAATTTTTTCCAAATTTATAAAATTTATTTGAAAAAATCTAGTTATTTTGGAAATCATAATTTTAAAAAAATATTAGGATTAATTTTTCTGAATTTTTTGAAATTTTTAATTTTTTGGTTAACACTAAAAATAGTATATTTTAATTGAAAAATTTTATTTTCATTAAATTTATTTATTGATTTAAATTATATTTTAAATTATTTTAAAAGTTATATTAGTTAAATTATAAATCCAATAATATGATTTAGGATCTTTTAATAATTTTTATAATGAATGTTTATACAAAAATGTTGTAAACTTTTGAACATTTAATTTTATAAAACCCAGTTTCTTATCGCGTATATGAGAATAATTTTAAATATAATTTTGACACTTATGTTACGAAAAGTTGGAAAAATAGAGTCCATATTTTTAATCAGAATAATTTTTAGTATCTAATAGTGTAATTTTTTTTATTATAATAAACAGTAAAAACATTAATTTTTTTTTATCACGGTAACAGTAAGAATGGGTTTACCGGGGGTTAAACTAAAATTAAAATGCTAAAAAAAAGTTTCAAACCCATTTTATGGAAATAAATAGACATTATCCCTTCTAGGATCATTAATGGTACATTATTGGATCCCCCTTACATTAAAAAACTGTGGGTGGAATTCGTTCATTCCAAAAATTACAAGTGTGCCACTCACCTCACTTATAAAAGGCCACCCCTTTTCCTATCTAACTCAATCCATAAAAAAATTTTTCATTTGAAAATACCTACAAAGATAACTTCCCAAATTACCTTATATCATCCTTGATGTCTTATTTTGGATAGAATTCTAACCTAGTAAGGATTTTGGTGCCAACCTAAAGAGGATACATGAAGGAGAGGTAATGGTCATCAACGAGCATTTTTGCATTATTTCCTCATACTCCACATTAATTTACTATTATATGATGATGATATAATAACCTAACTATATAAAAAATTATTATATGTTTTTATTTTATGATGATTACATACAACCATATTTACTTACTTCAAATGTGTTATGAAATCATTGTTCGGGTGTACGATGGACAATCGCCTTTGGAACCCATATCACTGGTTTTTTTCCATTGCCACCTTTCAAGAATGAAAAAAAATCGGTATTTATTTTTTATATTTTATATTTATAATAATTTTTATTTTATAATTATGATATCATGCATATTTTTAATCTTTAATTTTTTTGGGAATATGATAACATCGGTAATATGTACGACGTACTACCACCTCACGAAGAGATGTTATTCATTCACATTACAAATATAAGGTAATAAGGAAATTTTTAATAAAAATAAGGGCTACATAAAACATAAATATGATCATTTTATGAAAATATATCATTTACCTTTCATAATTTTAATACGTTATTAAAATGGAAATGTCATTCATTCGTACGTACGACCAATTGTCTCCATGAACTATGTATTTCAATTTCTGTTTTTATATTTTATATATTACTATAAATATATATATATATAATGGATATATATGATATTTATATCATGGTTGAAATAAAATACGTGATGAAATAATTATTAATGTTATATGACCAAATATAGAAAATAAAAACTAAAATGAAAAACAATGTCATTCTAACCCGAAACGTGATATTAACATGAAATTATTAATAAAATGATAATAAAAATTTATTATAAAATATTATATATTATTATATATTATTCTAAAATATATTTATTATAAAATTATATATATTATACAGGATTTTCGAACAAGTACAACGGACGTCAAGACTTATGGTAATGGATTTCTAGTCTCTCTTTTATTTCTGGGTGACAAATCGAAATTCACCACTTGTTTCTTTTATGTGGTGTTTTTGATTACCCTTTTAATAGTTATATTTCTAATACCATTTTTAAATTATATTTAATGTTTAATTTGATGAAATTCATTTTGGGGGATTACAATCCAAATGATTACTAAAGTGGTATGGGTTTTTGTCTCAATTTTCCTTCTTTGAGAAGTACGTTTTGTTATACACCTATAATTTGTCACAACGTATATATATATATATATATCACGTTTAATATGTAATATTATGAAAATATTTATCCTAATTATATTCTATGTTTCATTATATGTTATTAGTTTATGGATATTTTTATTAAATGTCACAAATGTGGTAATGATTTTATTTTACAATAAAATCATTTATCGGGATTTTTTATGATTATGTTTTCGATGATAAAATATTATTATCCCGACCACATGAAAATCATTAATTTTATGATTGTATATATATTCATGTTATTTTTAGGTAATATTACCATTTTACTACTATTTTGTACTTAAAATAATTAAGAAAACGTTTTTAAGAAAATTAGAATTTATTTCTCTCTTCATTCAAATCTCATTTTTTCGTCCAAAACCATGTTTTGTAATAATGTTTTCATAATTTTTTTATGAGAATAAATTGAATTTAATATTTTTTTACATCCATTTATTAATTTTTAATTTTTTTTGAAATGAATCTTCATGTTGTTTTCCAAATTTTTTTAGATGTTATTAAAAATATGATAGCAATATTCATTTAAAATATACAACCTGAATGGAATTTCATGATGTTATGACCAATAATTTATTTGAATTTTCATTTAAAAATTTTCAAGTTTATTTTCAATGAAAAATAATTTCAAAATGTATTATGTGTTAAAAAATTATTCAAATTAGAAATGGTATTTTTCTTATGATTATTTTTAAATGATTATTAGAGCTTCATTTATAAATTTTCTTGGTTTTTTTTCAAAGAATGAAATTTTAAAAATGTGTTATGTTTTAAAATGATTTTTTCATATAGGAAATGATATTTCAATCATGAATCTTTTTAAATTATTTTTAAATATTCCATTATATGTTTTATTATTAATTTTCAATGAAAAGTATTTCTAAAATGTTTTTTTTATTTTTCAGTTTTTGAAACATAATTTCAATGACCTTTTATATAACTCAAGAAATGTTCCATGTGATCTATAAAATCATTATCCTTCATTGAATAAATCAATTTTTGTTACTTATTTTGTACTGGGTATATGATACAAGGATACTATTTTTATTCTTTCCCTGAATGGTATCTGTTAACCGTGACATGATGTTTACGAAATCCTTTTCTCGTCCACAGGTTATACCATGATAAAATTCATATGAAATACATTTCATTTCTTGAGTTAATATATGATGAAATGATGAAATGACTATGAAACATATCTCTTTTCCATAGTTTATGACCTAATGAAATGATTATGAAACCTATTTCATTTCATGGGTTATGATGTTATGAATGTTTTATGATATTTTGGTATTCATAAAAATTATTTTCATTATGAGAATGGTGGGACCTATATATCCGTCGAATGCATTGGGTGAATATTTATCTCACATGTGATATACAATAATAGAATGGGGTGTAAACCTAGTTCAGTAAGGTACTTTTTTCCGTTATGATTGGATTGGGAGTGAACATTTATTACAATGATGGTTTGGGAAGTGAACCCATTCATATATGATAGCCTTGTCAGTGAGCCTTGTCAACTAGAGAAATTATTTTCCATTCTTATATATTTTCATAATATTTTTCTTATTCCAATATTATGCTCCCATGGATCAATAAATTTGATTCTCTTTTGATTCATGTTTTATAAAATTACATTCATTATTATATGACTTAATATTATGATATTTGATATTTTGGGTGTGGTTTTCAAATGTTATGATCATGTTCTCACATGCTTATGTTCAATTTATGCTTACGTATCTCCCTTTCTTACCCTTACTAAGTATTTAAGATCACCCTTTATTATCTTTGATTTCCTCAGTTATGAAGATATATATTAGGTTTGATTTATCTATAAAGGGTGCTTGATATGAAGAACTTAGTTGGAGGTTACATATCTCTCCCATGAACTAGTTGTTTATGATTCCATGTTTCCAATGGAAGTAAACTATTATGTTTCTCAAGAATTTTTGGTCAAATTTATTCAATATTTATCTATAAATATTTAATATCTATGCATGATAAGTCTTGATCATCATAGTCTCTACCAGAGGAAATATTTAGTTGAAATTTATAAATAATTATGAGAAAAACTTATTTATAACCCTAGGTATATTTATAAGGATTTATCTAAGGATGTTTATAAGGATAAGTATAAGGTCAAGTCAATGTATAAGAAAATGTCTAGGAATTTTTTTGAAGGATATTGAAAGTGATTTACAAGTAAATTTCATTTTCATATGCATACTTTTAGTGGATTTTGATATAGAACAAGGGTACTTATGTGTAATAAATCAGAAAGGGGTGAATTAATATAGACACGATCAACACCTAGGGTATGAAAATAGGGCTTTCTAAACACTTGGTTTAACAATCTTGAGGGATATTATTTGAAAATTCATAAACTCTTTACTAACCGTAATAAACGATTTAAATAATATGATTTCTATGAATGATCATGGATAAACCTAAAGTGTCATAGATTGAAATGAATGTTTGATTTTTTAGATATAATATAAGTGATTTTTCATGATTATATCAATTATATCTATTATTATTGTTAATCACACTTTGACTTTGGTTTTGGTCAATGGATAAAACAAGAATTAATCATGTTAACATTGAATCCAATGGATAATTTGGAAACTAGGAGAAACCAAATTGAAAGATTACAATAGGGAATGATATTTTAATTCGTATAAATAATATACCTTGATATATAATTAACAAAATGAACTACAATGAGAGTCCTAATACATTTTATAAGAGGAAGATGGAATTTTATGAAATTTCATGAGTTAATGAACATAGAGGAAAGAAGATTCAACTTATTATATGTTAAGAAGGTGGGAAGAAAAACCTAGACAAATATCTCAAATGAATGGGAATGTGTTATCTATGTGTAAAATAAGGTCCTGTAGAGAAAAATTATCAAGGAGTTCAATGTCTTGTGTATGGGGAACATGGGAATTACCCATCTAAATGCGTTGAATTAAGAATAAACATTTAGACCAAGGAATGAGATATTTCACGATAATAATAAAAGTGGAATGATTGAAGTATTTATGTAGTTGGATTTAAGAGTTATGTTATATGAATTTTGAAATATATATAGATTGTAAAATATAAGTTTTTTATTAATTATTTGAAATAATATGTTGATGGCATTAGATGAACTTGAAAAGTGATTTTATGGAAAGTTATATTCCTAGAATAAACATGATTAAGGGAAATATAACCATTAATACGTTCTTAATGTTGATATAATGATGTTGGGATAAATATATGATTGATATTTAATAAGTAAATTCAATAGTATTGATGACCTAGTAACGGATTAATAAATTTTCTAAAAAGTGGTTCATGCTATCATAGAGGGAGTTTAAAACATTATTTGATCTGTGGAATATATTTAATAACATATGGTTTTATTCGAGGAATGAGGTATCATAAATATTTTCATTAAGGGTATAGAGTAATTAAATGGATTACCATGTTTCAAAAGAACACATGATGAAGGTATTCACATGTTTGGTATATGAACATAAAGACCTACTTTATGATATATGGGGGATTAATTGTTAGTTGATTTTGAAAACATTAGTGACCTTCTTTATAAATTTTGAATTTTGGAAAGGTTATAAGGTTATCTATTTATGGAATAGTTTTTGTTGAACATTGGAATATGTTTATGTTATTAACATATTAATTCACAAAAAGAATACTTAACTATGTTTAATAATTAGGGGTAAATTTTTCTAAACTAATAATAGAAGGAATGAATTATCATTTTTTATAGATTTTATTTAGTGCCTCAGGAATGAACAAAACATCTCTTAGAGTAATATATGAAGTGTAAATTGATCATGTTACAACTAAATGATGAAAGTGGGATTATGAAATAAAAAGATATAATGTAATTAGATTTTCATATAATTTTAGTGTATATGGAAAATAATTTCCCTGAAATTAGTAAAAGGATATTAAAATAATTTTCTTTCATGTTATCATCATTTTTATTGTAATCAATTCCCTTTTTAACACATCTTTGGATAATTGTTTTTTTCTCATTAAAATTATCTGTATCACCCATTTCTTTTGATCAATGATCTCTTTCAGTATCTCTAATTATTTATTCTTTTCTCCCATGTCCAAATCTTCACTTCCCACCTACGTTTTCCTTTGCGGAAGCCTTGTTATGAGTTACTTCAGGTAACCACTTTTTTTTACAAAATTCCGTTTTGAAGGTATGTTTTATTATTCATTTGTAATATGTGTAGTTCTGTGAAGATATTTTCAAATGTTAATCATTTTGTGGTCAAGATGAATTACAAATGGGAAATTAATTTTATGTGGGATTGGGGGGGGGGGGTAGAATGTAACTCCTCAAAATTTAAGGAATTTTTTTCAAATTAATTTAATGTTTTTTATATTTTTTTACATGTATCACTATGTATATCTTGTTTTATATGCAACACCAATATTATCTTGTGTTACACGCAATAACGAGTTTCTTTGATAGTGTGCATGACACCCGACATCATTCTTCGACATTCCATGATGTAATATTATTATAACCTAGATGTTAATCAGGTGGGTTTGAATAGTAATAACTAATTTATAAAATATAATTATAAATGTTTTACTCAAAATAAATTTTATTTTAAATGCTATGTAAATAATCAATGAATTTTTAGAAAAGTAAATATTTTGATGAAAAATAAATTTTATTAAAAAATCATTTTTATTTTTCTCTATTAAAAAATATTATAAAAAATATTAGATATTCTTGAATATATATTTAATAAAATGAAATTAATTTTTGAAATAATCTCTTTTCAAATTAAAGTGCAGTTAAATTTTGGGATTTTTCAAAAAATTTCGATTTTTAGTTAATAGTATAGAATAACGATTTTTAAAAAAAATACATTTTATATTAATTAAATTAATTATTTTAATTTTAATATTATGTTTTATAGTAACATAAGAATTAATTTTTAATATTTTATCCACTTAATTATGTTTTAGTCAACTTTATGTGGGATTTTAGTATAAAGAAATTTTTGGGTTTAGAAAGCATTTTATTCGAAAAATATTTTAAATTTCATATGACTTATCTAACTGAATTAATTAAAATAATAATTAATGAATAATTTTTTAAATGAAATCTATAGATTATATATCAATAAATTTTAGTTTACATTCATACAGTTTTTATTATTATACATAAAATTTATATAAATCATCTATTACTTCAAAAATAATTCACTTCTAGGAAACCATTTTTTTTCTTCGTCTTTGCGAGTTTTGATTTAAATTTAATTTCATAATATTTTAGAATATATTTGAAAGAAATAACTTCAATTTTTAAATAATAATTTTAAAAATATATTATGGTTAATTTTTGATAATTTTTTGAAAAGATTAATTTTTTGATTGATAGTGAAAAATATGAATTTTAATTGAAAACTACGTTTATTTTATTTATAAAGATAAATTATATTTTAAATAAGGTTTAAAGTAAAATTAGTTGAATTATAAATCCAATAATCTAATTAATGTCATTATAATTAATTTCATAATGAATTTTGAAAGAAAACATTTTATATTTTCAAACATTTTCTCTTTAAGAAACATCTTTCTCATCAAATCTCCGAAATTAACTTTAAAAATTTTTTTACACTTAAATGAATGGAATTTGAAAAAATGGTTTTAATATTTGTAATAATAATAAATTATATTATTTAATAATTTCAACTTAATTCTTGACAAAAATTAATATTCAAAATTGTAAAACCTATTTACCACGATCAAGGAAAAACTAGACTTACCAGGGGTTAAAATTAAAAGATACATGTTAAAAATAACAAAAAACTTGTCCAAAAATAAATTTATTGAATTATTATGAAACTATAACTTATATTATTGAGAATGATCCATTATTGGATCCTTTGAACATGAAAAGAACGTGGTCCAAATTCTATTATTAAAAAAATTACAATTGTGCTAGTCACCACACTTCTTAAAGGCCACCACTTCCCCTCTCATATTAATAACATCAAACCATTTTGGATCAGCCAATACCTTATAAAATCAATTAAAAACTTCAATATTCTCATCCTAGAAGCCTTATTTTGAGATAAATCCATCCTAGGAAGTATTTTGGTGCAATCCTAAGGGAGATACCCGAAGAAGATGTAAAGTTCATCAACATGATTTTTTTTTATTTCTTCCTCCACATCCATAAATTATTTTTACTCCATTATGATATAATAATGTCATTTTATTAAAAATATTTAGAAGTTTGTATCTTAATACAATGACCTAAAATTCTCTCAAATTCCATCAAATGGGTTGTGAAATCATCATTCTTGTGTACGACGGACTACCGCCTCACATATTGATGTCATTTGATTTTGCATTACAACAATTCAAGTATAGAAATAATTATATATTTATTGTTTATTTTCAATATTAATATTATTATGTCCCACTATATTTTTCCTGATTGGAGAAAGAGTTAAAATACAATTTATAATGCTATAATATCAGGAATATTAAGTAGAATTAGACCAAAAGAAAAGGAAGGATATGAAATAACCATCACAGATCCATCAGATTAATGTAAAGTAGTTGATCTTATCCCTCTAGGACCAGAAATATTTGTTTCGAAAAACTATTGAATATGCTATCATAGGTTCATGGTGGTCGGATATGTATACCCCCTCATCTATGATTCAAGACATATCTCTTTAAAGGAGGTTGCAGGGATTCGACTTCCCATAGGGGTACTATGAAAGGAAGTGATCATAGGTTTATATGAATAAAAATACTAATTATTCTTTCTGGATCGAGACATTAATGATTCATGTGTTGTTGGAGTATGATAAAATCACGCGTGTGTAAGACGTACTACCACCTCATAGAGTGACGCCATTAATTCAAATTTTACCTGGAAGGTAATATGGAGAATTATAATGAATATATGTGATTAATAAGAAATAATAACGATACTATAATGATAATATATCACATACATTTATTTCTTTATATAATTTATGAAAGTGGGAACAACATTCATGCATCCGTACGATCTACTGTCTCCATGAATGGTGTATTTCATTTTTTATCTCAAAATTTTATAGATTACTAAAACTAAATATATTATTTTTATATATGATATTCATACTATGCTTAAGATCATGGATATTATTAAATCATTATCATATTAATGGGACCAAAAATTTAAAACCAAAACCTATATGAAAATCGAAGAGGTTATTACCTGAAATTTAACATTAACATGGAATTGATAATAAATGGTTAGTAAAGGACATAAGAAAATAATTTATGGTTGGATATATTATTTTTAAAAATATTTATAATAAACATATAATTTTTATACCCATGGAGAGAATATTTATGATGGAATTCTATATGTATGGTAATTGATTTATAGTCCCTCATTTATTTTTGTGAGACATATGAAAATTAAATACCCATTTATTTTTTTGGTGTATATAATGTGCCTTTGACATGTTATATCATGAATCCCATTATTTTAAAAATATTTAAAGTTTCATTTAAAGTTTTTATTTATCGGGGAATACGATTACAAATATTACTATAGGGGTAAGGGATTTTTGTCTCAATTTTCCCACTCTAAGACATAAGTTATTCTATAAAGATATACTCTTTAACATAGTTTATATATATCCCATTTCACAAGTAATATCTTGAATTTATTTATACTAATTATATTTTAGGTTTCAATTTATTTTATTACTTCATGGGGCTTACGATTCCGAGTTACCAAAGTGCTAAATATTTTGTGTTACAATGACATCATTCATCGAGATTTTTTATAAATATGTTTGTGAGGATAAAATATAATGATCCATATCTCCAAGAAATGATTAATTTTCTTATTCCATAGTTATTTATAACATTTTAAATTAATATACACATTTTCATACTCTTTAAAACTTAAAATAATAGGTATTTTTTTAATTAAAATTCGACATTAAATCTCTCTTTAGTCAAAACTCCATTTTCAACCAAAACTATGTTTCATAAAAATGTTTTCAAGAATTTTTTATACTACTCATGTTATTTAACAGACTTTTTCATCCATGTTTTAATTTTTATATAATTTTTTAAAAGGGATATTCATGTCATTTTCTAAATATTGTTGTTTTGATTTTACCACAAATGTGAAAGGGTTTTTCATTTTAGAATGTACTTCATAATATGGGATGTTTATTTTATTGAGGGAAATATCCTTTCCAAATGTGAATGGGATTTTTAATTTTTTAATTTAAATACCCTTTCCAAATAATTTTGTTTTAAAATGTTTTTTGTTTTAAAATATATTTTACAAATACGAAAGAATATTTTCATTTATAATTGTTCTAAATATTTTGCAAAAAATTATTTATATGTTTTCGAGGTTATTCTCAAAGAGAAGTATATCTAAAATGATTATGTTTTAAAATTAATTTTTAAATTATAAAAGGTTATTTTCTTATATAATTGTATTAAATCTCTATAAAATATTCTGTTATACATTTTCCTGCTTACTATCCGTAGAAATGATTTCCAAAATATTTTATGATTTTTTAGTTATAAAAATTGATTTATTTAGAAAAGTTATCTTCCCAAAGAAAATTTCCATGTGATATATCAAATTAATTTTCCAACTAAGCTGATATCCTTTGATGTAACTTATTATTTACTAAAGATATGATACAAGGATACATTTTTTATTCTTTATCTGAATGGATTGTGTTTATAATGGAATCATGTTTATCAAACTAATTTATCTTCTATAGGCTATATAATGATAAAATTATTTTGATACCATATTATTTTCACTAGTTAATCCATGATCAAATTATGGAATGATTAGGAAACCTATCACTTTTACATATGTTATGACATGGTGAAATTTTTTGGAAACCCATTTCATTTCATGAATTATTAAATGTTGAATGTTTAATTATCATGTGGAACACATAAATATTGTTTTCATTTTGAGATGGATGAGACCTATATCTGCATCCAATGCATTGGGTAATGCTTTATATCTCATGAGATATAAATTAATATAATGAGGAGTCAAACCAATTCAGTATGGGAATTTATTTTCTATGATGGTATTGGGAGTGAAACTTCACTAGTATGATTGTTTTGGGAGTCAAACCATTCCACTATGATAGACAAGGTAGTGATCCTTCACCAATTTGGAAATTATTTTCTATGCTTAGGTGTAGTCCATAAACCTATGTATTGTATAATGTTATTCTCTCATGGATTTAGTTCATTGATTTCCTTATGATTCATATCTTATGAACTAATAATCTTTATTCCATGACTCAAGACTATGATATTTGATATATAGGGAATGCTTTTTAAATGTTATGTTCAAGTAATCATATACTTTTGTTCATGTTATGCTTTTGTATCTCCCCTATATATCTTTACTGAGAAATTGAGATCGCCATTTATTTTGTTTCCCCTATTATGGTTTTGAATATATTTCTTGTCTATTTTTTAATAAGGGTGATAAATATGAAGGGCATAGTGAGATATGATCTATCTTACATATGAACTAGTCATTTATGATTGTATGTTCCCAAAGTCACTAATCTATTATGGCCCTCATGAATTGTTTTGTGTAAGGTATTGACTATTCATATAAGAAGTTGTAATATCTATATATGTTAATCCTGGGTTATTATACGTATACTTAATTTTTGACTACTTTACAATAATTCAATTAATAATTAATTATGTTAATTATAGAAATAAATTATCCTTTAAACCCCACTCTTATTAATTCTAATGAAGCATGAATTCATGTAATGGTTCGTAACACTCAGCTTGAGAAGATTCTACATTACATTAAATTAATACAGGATCATATATAGGTATAAATTGAGAATATTTATAAAATATTTCTATCAAACTATTTACCTCTACATGGATATATATTATTTTATAATTCAAAAATTATTTTAATTTTAAATCATCGATTGATAAAGAAAATATCTTAATGTATCACAAGTTCATTAAAGAGGATTCTTCTGAGATTGATTTTATCATATGGTATACAATTATCACCCTGATGGATAATAATATTTCATTAGAGCCTAAAGCACATAGTTTCTACTTGATCAATTAATAATTCATCCGTAACAAAATTTATAGATAGAATACAAATTGGGAATTATTACTTGTGGGAGGATTCAACCCTGAGTGGATTTGTACCCAATACTTAAGATCTACTTATATCTAGTTTTGTAGTCAATTTTATGTAGTTGGAATATATGAAATAATATGATCTCCTAAACACACACACACACATATATATATATATATATAAGACCCATGATTTTACCCATATTCATAAAATTATTCATATCACTCATAAAAAAATTCTTTTTAATTCATGGATAGGTTGTAATTAACTTATGTGATATATATAAGATAAATGGAGATTATATTATAGGAGACATGTATGAAAAATTCCTTATGTAGAAGGATTATTAGGGGGATTCTGAGTCAATACTACCAAAGGTAATTGGATTTTTTTTGGGTGATTAGAAATCCACAAGAAAAAAGTTATACCAAAGTACCAATATACATTTTTAGATGTGGATGAAAATATTTTTGAAGGGACATAGAGAGAGACCATATTATAAATATATTACAAGGTACCTAATCATGCATTCAAGATGAGCCTTAAGAAACTATTAGCCTTATTGAGAAAACATCAAGTATAAGAAGTAGGTTTGGATGGTCATTCGTGAAGTACACCCTCAACTAGTATTTATTAATTTCCTTTACATGTGGTTTAGTGGAAATTTTCTCCCAATTCTTGATTAACTCACTATTATAAGGACTGACACCTTTGTAATGATTGAATTACTGGTAAAATAGTGATCAATATATTTATTAGTCTTGGTATTAAATGGGATATATTATTATTTTCTACACATATATATATATATCAGTGAATGTATATATTCTATATCTCTTGATCATTTCATGTACTATGGGTTGGATTGTTGTGCACTTCCAGAAATATGGGTTCCAAAACCAGTTATAGACCCCCTATACTAATTCAAGACATATATTCAAAGTTTTTCTATGATTTAATCAATCTCATTAAATAATTGATATGTTATTACATCTTTAGGAATGACCTACCAATTTGATATTCCTCGATATTGTTAGGTTCTAACTGAAACAAGTGTGGATGAGGACTCCTAATTATATAAAGCACGATCAAATATGTCGATAATATTTTTTTTCCAATAATCCAAGATTAACTATAACATAATATGTGTATTATATTAACTATGTAAATTTTTATCAATTTCATTACTGGAAAAATAAATTTCTAGCCCCATATAAAGAAACATGAATAGAAAATAATCAATTGGTGTCATAATTGTTTTCCCTAATGATGAGAAGTTAAGTACATTCCATCATTAGATTTCCTACCATATATGATGATATAAGGAGATAACATAATTCCAAATCATGGATTTATTTTTATCTAACTGCAATATTGAAAAAATGTAAAACATGTGCTTTGGGATAGCAGTTCCTCAACTGTAGATAAGGGGAAAAAATAAACCCAAAATAAAAAGTGGAAAAAGTGTTTCAATGGATGTGTTATCCAACTAGACCAAATGATACACTCATCCTTCCAAACAATATACAATTAATGATCTAAACTAGGTTAATATTGAATGGAGGTGACATAGTGGATAATGAAAATGTGGTTTATTTTATTTAAGGGAAGAGAATAATAAGTAATATTCATTTTATCATGGATGAGTTACATCTATACATAATAATAAAATGCAACTATCCCTATCCTTTCCAATTTTGGGGAAAATTTATGGGTGAAAAATACTTTAGGATATGTACAATAATGATAAATTAGGAATATAATCCCCAGAAATCAAAATTTTCAAGTCCCAAACAATATTAAAATTGAAAAAAAGCATTTTAATTTCTAATCTTATATTATTTTTAGGGATTGAAAAATATATAAAATTAATAGAAATGACCCCACTCCTAGTGTGTATAAGAAATAGTGTAACATGGTAATGAATAATCAGTGGTTAAATAAATAGTAATAGATGAATAGAATGAATATATTATCCCCATAAATTTATATAGATAACCATAAAAGTGTTTATCACAATATTTTAAATGTAGTTAATATGTTTGAAATCAAAAAATATGTAGGTAATTGAGGCCATTGGAATGTTTGTACCATATCCACAATAAAAAACATTGGGTAATCCAATTTAAGGTGAGGAGTAGTCTATTACCAAAATAATAGAGGATAAACCAATTCCAAAACATATTTCATGTCTTGAAGTAGTGATGTTGGATCCACTTGATAATATTTTTTCCCATGTCAAACTTAATTTGAGACAGAATTGGACACTCATATAAGGAATCTCAGAAATTTTTGGAATGCTGACTAATTGACCAAGAACATTTGTAAAGGTGAAAATCGTTAAGTCATTGAGCATAATAATTATGATTATTTAAAAAGAATATATTAATTACCATATGAATTGTAGTATCTCTCTTTTTAGATAAGTCGTCAGTTTCACCCATCGTAGAAGATGAAGAGGCATGAACATCTCATATCATAGCTACAAATAAAAGTAGAATATAAACCTTTGTTATCATATGGAATATTACTATAACTCTTGTGGAATCCTATTTCAGTTCCCAGATGACCCCAACATCTCAGATTGATCTCCCAATAATTGTGAAATAGTTTTTTATAGTAGAGAAGTATTCTTCTAGAGATCAGGTATAATATTTGACAGATAGAGGGGGAATTCTATATGAGACTTATCATATTTCACCTATTAACAATGAGGAAATAATTATAGGTAAATTATTAAAAAAATTAATGAATTTATAATATATTTTTAGTCATCATATTATGGAAAGTTCTACAGAGTGTACAAGCATAGTTGAAATGGTTGAACAAATCACAATGATAAGAACAAAATTTGTTCAATTATTGATAATGGAGGGTTAATATGAGATTTCAATAAAATTTTAAATCCATGAGTCTTCTATATGACTATTTTCATTTCATATCTCTTCACATTATTTTATTCAATTTGAATACCAAAATTATATATGATTGTTTATTAAAAATTTAAATTGGATCAATCAGGATCAATAATTTTTGTCCATCGTGCCTTTATAACATAGACTTACCAACACAAAATATCTTATTTCTAAAGAAACTGTAGATGAATTATCAAGGCCATTCTTTGGGAATCCAGATTGGGAGACACTAAAGTATATTATTCCAACTTGGTTAACCACCAAAACTAAAATTGAGGTGCATGTTGATACTCTAATAGATGATGTTTAATAATATTAAGACCTGTAATAATTTTAATTACAGTCACTACTTGATGTAATTTCCCATTATTATTTAAAATGAAGCTAATATAAATAAAATATTAAATTATTTTTCCAATTTAATGGACTTTGGTCCAATTTGAGTATGTTCCCATTTAATCCCAAGCTTCACAAGTATCAAATTATTCAAAATATATAATTGAAGAACAACACTCTCAGAGTTAGTTGGTTTTGGTGTATATTATGATTCATATGATTAAAATAGACTCAAAATTGAAGGATACCTCCTTCAATTGGGAGACACAATTTATTGTATAGAGGTTGATTTTGAACATGATTTCTTAAACGACTCTATGTATGCTATGTGAGTAGTAGCATCACCATAACCATATTTTAATAACCGCAGGATTATATAGATATAGTTATTTTATAATCTAAAATTGTGTCTAGGGGATAATTATTCAATGAGATTGAATATAGATACTTTATTTAAATATTACAACAATAGAATTCGTAGCCTATTTTTTAAAGCTTCTGGACTTATCAAATTAAGAAAAATATCATCCAAATGTTGTGATAATTGAATGTTGAGAACCAGTTAATCAAAGAATTGATATTTTAGTTAATTTACACTACTTATTATTATATGTTATAGAGGACATGAAAGACATATAAGGATCAATAATAAATAAAAAAAGGAATAGAAAGATTCCCAAAAAAATGAAAATATACTGTATCGAAATGAAAACTCTTTAAATGCATGGTAGGTTAAATTTCTACCAGATATTTAAATAGAAAATCAATTTCTATATAAAATTAAAGATACATATGAAGTTAATTTATTATTATTTTTTATAGTTTCAACATCTAAATTTATTTCCCATATGTTCTTATTAATCAAGGAAAGGGTATATAGATCCCCATTCTCTAGGAGTGACGACACCCTCGCTTAAGGTTTTCTATAATTCTATATAGTGCTACATCCCCTGATCAGATTTTTAAATGGATGTTTGTGAAAGGTTCTTATGTATAGTTCTTTTCTAAAGTATTTGTTGATAGTTTCATTAATTCTTCTCATTAGTGATTAATCCCTTAGACTTATCTTCACTCTCATCTTCGTCGACATGATTCGGCTCTGCCACTACTTTCCATACCACCTCATCCTTGGATTTGATTAGATATTTTATTTCCCATATTGAATCATTACTTAAAATTTTGTGTTTGGTGGTATTCTCATCAGATGAAGTTTTTACGGTAAATTATTGAGAGGAGATGTTCTAATCTCCTTTGAGTGGCGATGGTCTGTGACCTGACAACATATCTACTTTAAAATGTTAGTCAGATTTCCCTCGTTCTATTTTGATCTATATTATATTGGATTGAATTTAAATTTTTGGTTTGATGTTTGTGTGGGTTCTCATCATACGTAGAATTTCTGGTGTCTCTACTTGGCGGCGGTACTTGATGGTCCTTCGTGGGGAGATGCTCATTGTCTAGATAAGAATTATGTTTTCTATAAAAAATGAGGGTTTTGTGGACATAAAATTTTTATTGGAGGGTGGAATTGAGTTTAGTGGATTGTTTTTTCATGTTAGGGATTTTTCTAGTGTTTTGGACTAACTGGGTGTTATGCATGGATCCTCAGTGGTTCTCACCAAAAGTAAATAATGATTGTCATTATGCTCCTGTTGGTTTCACTGGTGGTTTCTTGTTTCTCGGACTAGTTTTTTTTGACAAGGTTGTTGATATCATTGTATTCACTAGAATATTTGGCATTGAATTTGGTTGTTGGTTATGTTTCTTATAGATACAGAAAGATGGTAGACCTTGAAAGAGGGGTGGGTGTTCTAACACCCATCATCCAGCCATATACCTTCAGTTTGATAGATGGATGGGGACCCTGATTTGATAATGCACTGTGTTTTTTATTTTGTATTTTCATTGCATCTGATTGAAAGTGTATTGATTTACTCACTTTTACTATTCCCTATACAATCGAAAATAGAGATATGTGTGATGGAACCAATCATACATCCCTCCCACCATATGTTCGTGTGTTATGGAGGGGTGTTCTACCACGTTGTGTTGGACCCATATGATGCAATTACACCGATGTGGGGACACATTATCTTTGAATGATCTCACTAATAAACTATCAATAGGTTGTATTTGACTTATTTATATTTATTATCATGGAATTTTCTTTCCATTGGACATTCGAGAGCATTTTTTGACTTCAGGTCTCCTTTTTAAAAGACATTTTTCATCTATTATTGTAATGGGATGGCTCTTTCACATTTTCCAAAAGTGGTTTTTTTAATAATGGGTGATTTAACCTCAACCTATTAAAAAACTAAATGAGTATAAATTTTATATGTTTTTACCATTTTATTAGTTAATATAATGATTATATCCTAGAAAAAAAATTCTTCATCTCTTTGTTCTTCATGAGAGTGAAGATAGATTACCAGACCATCCAATTAAATTCTCTATAAAAACAATTCTTTTTGGTGTCTCTACATATAAATTTTCTTTTAGTGAGTTCTAAAGGAGTATAAAAATTAATATCATGTAATTAAATGAAATTTGACATGAAAGGGTAATGAAATTTATAAATCCTAAATATAAAGACTTGAGTCAATGATGGTGGGATTTAATAAATCAATTTATATCCCATGTTAGGTTCTCATTGATTGGTATAGGTGGGTTATTTACTTAGTGCACGTGCTATTAGTATTGGCTAATGATGTTTTTTTGTTATATATTAATGATATTTGAATTCATTTAAGGCCTGTTATCTCTTTATTTATATTGGTGGGATTTATATATATAGCACATGTTTTTTCACCCAATCAATGATTGATCAATTAAAATATGAAAATATTGGAGACTCAAGAATAGTTAAATCATAAAATAGATTTCATATGAGTGAAGAAATTGTCAACAATGTTAATGGTACAAAGAAATCATATCTTTATACTTGTAGTACTAGTTTCTTAAAAAAATATTTTTATAATAAAATAAGTTGATCCTATATTCAAAATAGAACTATATAACTTCTAAGAATATTTTTGAAATTTACTATAGATAAGAGTCCATCACTATATTCTGTATTCCTTTCATTATGATTAAAAGTTTTCCAAATATATGAACATATTAGAGCTAGCAATATAAATAATGATATTTTTACCATTTTTCTCTAATGGGGTCTCAACATACTGAGATTTGTACCTTTTCCTCGTAGAGTTTAATTTCATTCAAGTGGGACCAAAATTGGATGTATGAATGTTAATGGAATACTGCATTTATCAAAGGTGGGTGAATTTTAATGTCATGCATATTTTACCAAAGGTGAGGTTTTCCACCCAAGTTATAACAACTAATAATTTTCATTCATAGATATTATATCTTAATAGATGCATAGTCATTACATAAAATTTTTATGTATTCCAAAATCATTTAGGTCTAGTGTCTATAGAAACTTGGACACCTAAAAACTATTTCATGAAATATATACGTCATTACACACTTATTTCGTTATAACATCCACCTTTCTTAGAAAAATCATACTTAAAAACTTTCTTCATAACCAGAGGAAGGGAAACATAAGAAATTGGGGATCTTAGATGCTCAGAAAAGGTAAAGGGGGATATATATATATATAAGTGATCACATAATCATAATATGAGTATAATGGTATAATAACATAATCTTAGCATCTGAAAACCATACCATGTATATCAAAGATCCAAATATGATGTCATGAAATAAATATTGGAATTTCGTAGGACATGAATAATAAAGGAATAAAAGAATGTGAACCATGATATCATAATATAGGCATAATACATGGAATTATGGAATACACATAAGCTTAAAAATAATTTATTTAGTAGTAATAGATCATTTACAATGAAATCATAGTGAAAGGGGTACACTCCCAATACCATCATATTAATCAATGTTCACGTCAATGATTATGATATTTGAGATACTCTATTATAGAACTCGGTTCTGTCTCAATTATAGTCATGTTTATTTCATGAGATATCAGTCTTTTACAATGCATTGGGGGGAGAAGTAGGTACCACCCATAACATATTCAAAATAAAAGATATGTGTTCCATAAGATCTTAAAGTGTTCATAATATTAGAAACTATGAAAATAAATGGGTTTTATAAATGTTTTATCATAACATAACTCATGGAAAAGAATTGAGTTTCATGTAAATTTCATCATAATATAACTAATGGAAAACAATATGAGTTTCATAAGAATTTGATCTGTTCATTATATACATAAAACAACAAAAGTAAGAACAAACACTCTATCCATGGATAATATCCATAGAAAATAATATTTAATATCATTAAATTTCATCATAGATGAAAAATTATTATGAATGATTACATCGAATAATTTTGTTGGAAAACAAACTTTCTTTTTCAAAATAATTTCTTTTTAAAAAGAAAAAAATTCATAAATTATTTTTTTAAGAACCATATAAACCTAAAAAGTAATATTTAACGAAAAATTTATCCATTATGGCATGAAAAACAACCCATTTCGTATAAGTGAATAAAAAAATTCCTTCCCATATTTTTTTTGAAAAAGTCACAAAGTACCACGTTTGGAAGAAGAGAAAAATATTCCTTTCAAAATGTGTTGTAAAAAGTAAAAAATAGGTAAAATTGACTTTAAAAAATAATTGGATAATGGTAAAATAAAATTGAAATAATTTTTATAAAAAATGTATATTTAAGACAATATTCCCTATGAGATAATTTAATATAGAAAATCCCAAATATTGATGAGATTGTAAGATAAACCCTTACCTCGAGTTATCCTTTCTTAGAAAGTATTTTATCCTTTTATATAATATATTAATATGTATTATAATTAAATAGAAGATTAATTTTTATACATATAATATCATATTTGATCCCATTATAAAATTTCAACACCACATTTTTTCATTAATTTTTTATTTAAAAATGTTAATTTTGAGTGTTAACTGTTTAATTTTTTTGTGTATATGTTTTAGTCGTTCTTCTCCTTTTATAATTATCTTGGTAAAATCATCTCATAAATATTTATCATTATATAAATACCAAATATATTCAATTCATACATAAATAGAGCCATCCCTAAAATATAGTGACATAAAAATAAATTACACTATTCTTGGAGACGGTAGGACATGCACATGCAAGAAAGATGTTTTTATTTCTCAGTGGATAGAACGATAGAAAGTAAAATATATATTACCCTATATAGGATAATTTTTTACCATATAAAAAAAATATATTCATAAAATTATTCATCATTACCATCCAAGTAAATTATAAGTAATAATCAAATCACATCACTTCGTGGAGGTGGTAGTCCATACATATGCATGAACGATGTTAACATTATCCAAAGGATTGGATGGTAGTTAGTTAGACATGATATTATCATAAAAAAAAGTATTATAACCTCATAAATATCATAAATATATATATATATATATATATTAAACCTATCACAATTCGAATCCCTAACAAATAGTTATGAATAATGAATTGTATCTCGCTATGTGGAAACTGTTAGCCATACATGCACATGAGCAATACATTCACTTCTCATTTGATGGGAAATAGGGTGTATAATGGGTTTTTAATAGACATAATAAAACATAAAAATATTTAGGATTATTAATTTATAATGTAATGATAAAGAAAATAGATTTATAAGAGATAATAATAGTAAAAAAATAATGTTATCAATTAAGGCAATTACATTTTCTTTGAAAGGAATCCTTTAGATATCCTATAAAGGGCTCTAGGGTTGATCATTTGGGAAGAAAAAAATCTATAATTTTTTTTAGAGACCTTTATAATGTAAATTTTTAGATTTAGGTCAATCTTTAAGTCTAAAATTGGTGTGACTAAGTGATAGAGGTGGCACCCTTTTATAATTCAGATGAGGGGCACTTTTGGAATTTCCAAAAATACTAAGTTATATTTAATTATTTTCCAAGAAAAGTGACTTAGAATATACATGTATTTAAAGATAAGTTAGTATGGTTTTGTAATCACATCATGTAAAATAATATATAATTATTTTGGTGTCATTGTAAAACTTATCATTTTGATAAATCCTTAGTTAACCAATTTAAATTTTAATAACTGTAACAACTTTTTAATATTAATGTGTTATTATTTTAACTTATAATGTAATAATTTGAAATTAAATGATTAATTGATGAAATAATATACCATATAATAAAAAAATTTTCTTATTTACAAATTTCTATCATTTTTAAATAATTTTGAAAATTATTATTTGGATAAAATATCACTATTTTTTGTTTTGACATAATTAATTTAATTTAACATTAATTAGAACAAGAAAAATGGTTTATTATACTATATTTTTTTTAATAACTCCCTAAAATATCCTATAGATCTATATAGTTCTTATTTGACATTAATATATTAAAATTATATAACTTTTAATATTTCTAATATCATTAATTATATATTTGTATTAAATGAACACATACTGAATCGATGTGGCATAAGCAATGAAGGTCACTATATAATTAATTAAAATAAAAAATAATTTTATTAAGATAAAACAAGATACTTATATTCATTAGTAACTTAATTTTGTCTCTATGTTGAAACATACATGATTTTAAAAAGAAATTGAGGGACTTTTTATATCATTCTTTGATTTAACTAATATATAAGTTATTTTTATGGACAAGTGTCCATTAAACAACTAAATTTAGAGACTAATTTTTTTATGTGTAGAATTAAATTCGTTAAATTATAATTAAGATTAATAATTATGGCCCAATATCTTACTTTTAATCCTTATTAACTCGATTTACCATTTACAAAGGTGATAAATTTTACCACACCTAGAATTCCTATTAACAAAAATAAAAGGGGAATATTTAACAAAATTAAAACATACGATTTAAAATTTGGAATATATTTTATAAAATTAAATTTATAATAATTCTGTATATAAATTTTTAAATAAGCATGCAACACATTACAAAAACGTTTCTTTAGAAAAAAAATACTTCTTTAAGCATAAAAATAAATTTCACTAGAAAAATATTTTTAGAATATTGAATTTTTTTTATCAAGTAAATAATTTTTAAATTTCATTAAAATAATTCACCAATAGTGATTAATTCTATTTTTTAATAAAAACAATTCTCTAAAAAACAAATTAAAAAAACTATTCTTTTTATTTCAAATGATTTTTATTATCATTTGTACTCAATTTTATAACCAATTAATTAATTTTATACATATATAAAAATACATTTTTCATAATTTTGTTAGTCCTATTCATACCCACTAATATAACAGCTGAATGATAAATTTTATTTTATAAAATAATATTTAATATTATATTTTAGTTAGTTTAAACTCGGTATTGGGTGAAACAAATGTGATCAAATAAATCAAATTATTGAAAGAGAAAAATTTCATTAAAATATAAGTGTGTTACATTATACCCCCCCCCCCCAAATATTTCTCCTTCTAAATTCATCACTCTAATATAATCATACAAGGATAATTCTGCCTCATCCCATCCTCATGATCTGACATAGCTTCCTCAAATTGGTGGTTTCACCACAAAATATTTTCTGGTTGAGTGGTATTATTTCATTACACATTCTGTCTATAAACCACAATCTTACTTGTTATTATTTAGAAAGATGATAATTTTCCATAATCATGACCTCTAATTTCAATACATATGAAGGATCTGGTAAGTACTTACTTAGGATATATAGAAAGAATACATCGTGAAATTTAGAGAAATTTAAGGGAAGATCTAATCAATAAGTTGACATCTCAATAAAATTAATAATTTCAAAAGGGAAAATATACCCTATGTTTTGTTTCTCGTTATTTCCAAAAAACATCAACATCTTCATGGTAGGTATTCAAAAAAATAAATCTTCACCAACTTTAAACTCTTGAAATTTTTTATAAATTTCAAAATAATTTTTATCGATTCTGAGCTGCTCCAATGTGCTATCGAGAGGATCTAAACATATTTACCATATCTTCATCTAAAATAGGTCCAAATTCATTTCATTATCTTAATTTATTCTAACATTTTGGATTTCATCACTTCATATCTTAGAGGGATTCATGAGGACCCATCTGAGTGCTGGAGTGAAAGCTACTATTGTAAGAAAATTTCACCACAAATAGGTGTTGAACCCAACCATGTTTTATATACATATAGAAATTTCCCTACTAACATTCTAGTTTTTAATGGTCCTCCCAAATTATTTATCTATCTGAGGAAGATAGGAAGTGCATAATCATAATTTAGTATCTAGAGGATGCTGAATAATTATTCAAAACATAAAGGTAATCCTCGTCCCTTGATCAGAAGAAGTTGATAGTGGTATACCCTGAAATATGATGACTAACATAATGTGTAATTGATTAATCTTATCACGGGAGAAATATTATCTTGTGTAAATGAAGTGTGCTGAATTGTTAATGTGGTCATATACAACCCATACAACATTATGCCCTTTCAATATTTTTGGGATCCTGATGATAAAATCTGGGGTTATGTTTTCCCATTTCCTTTATGGTATGTGAATTGGTTCTAAAATACCCTTATAATTATATCTCTTAGCCTTAACGTGCTGACATATCATGAACTGAGATATATAGTCTACAATATCTCTCTTCATCCCAACCCACCTGTTATACTCTTTTAAATCTCTATACATTTTCATACTTCCAGTATTAATAGAGATTGGATAATAATTAATCTCATCCAACAACATGATATCCAGATCTAGTAAAGAAGGGAAACATAAATGGACCACAAACATTATTTTTCCATCACAATAAATGTTGAACTCAAGATCATTTCTCACCTTCTTTTTCAAATCAACATATTCCTTTGGTTCCTCTTTAATAATTACCTGAATTTATGGATAAAACTACTTTATGAAAGTTAAGGTTTATACTATTCCTTTAATATTTCATTATCCATCACTTTCAGGCACACAAATTTTAGATCGTTCATGATCCTCATCATAGAAAGCCTAGTATGATCCTTTCAACTCAGAGCATATACCACCATGTTCATTTTCACAAGGTGGTAATGTATTAAACTGTAACACCCCAAGATTCCATGGTACGTTTCCCGTTGTATAATGCAATAGCTTGCGTTGTACGCAACTTCGAGATTCTAACACATCATGACCAATTAGACTAGACATTATTAATAGTAATACCCACTTTTTGAAATGTTTCCAATTTTGTATTTCAAAATAGAATTTATTTTTTGGTTTGTAATATCGAGATTAGATTAGGGTGAATTTTTGGTATTTCTTTGCAAACATTCAGTTTTTGATGAATATTGAAAAATACTATATTTTAATTAAAAAAATACTTTTTAATAAAAATAATATATAGTGGTAAATTATACTATTGAGTGGTTTTTAAGTATAATTAGATTATATTTTTACCATTTAATCCAATTTTGGTCATTGGACGTAATTTCACATATAAACTGGACATAAGAAAGTGTCAATCTTTGGATAATTATTATTTGTTAAAAACATGTTTTTGTTTTGACAATGGAAATTAATTTTAAGTTAATTTTTGTCACTACTATGTTTTGAATTTAGAAAAATGTATTCTATATTTTGAATCATGAGGTCTAAATTGTGTAAATGGGTAACTTTTATTTCTAGACATTTTGAATAATTACTTCGGTTAATATTTTATTTACCATTGTTAAAGCGTAAATTTGGTAAATAAGGGTAACAAAAATAATATTATAATAATATAAAATAACCATAATACATGTTATAAACCTATTGAATGATACATTCCCAACCATGGGAATCCTTGGGTCGATTTTGGGACCTGATGGAGCCACATGTAAGTGATAATGACACTTTATACTAATGAAGTTAGAGTAAATACAAAAATGACATAAGAATATATCTATTAGTAAAAAAAATTTACATACGGTTATATATGTTATATCATAGACTATAAATATTAATTATATATATAAAAATATTTTATACATAATGGTATTTTATTTAGAATATTTATACATTGAATAATTAAATTTTTATATGACACAATGATGATGCCCTATTTTCCTTATCAATGAAAGAATCAAATTAATGTTATTATAGTAGTTAAAATAAATATAATTTGAAAGTTTTGATACCATACACGAATTTTATAGGTTACTGTGACAATTTAGTATTGATTAAATGATTTTTTTTCGAAGTATAATAATGATGTTAGGAATTTAACAAAAACAAAATAGCAAATCGTGTCAAAATTGACATAAAAGAGTGTTAAAATGAATATAGTAATATTAATTGATATTCTTTTCCTAAAAATATGAGGTTCGGAAAAATTTCTTAAATAATATTATATATCTCATTAATGAACCACTTTAGGTTTCCTTGATGTTTATTATAATTTTGATTACCATATAATATAAAAATACAAAGGGACCTGGTAAATGTCAAACTAATTAACTAAGAGCTAAATATTGAAGATAAGGTTAATATAGTGACCCAAACCATTTTAAAACAAATTAGTTGAGTGGTTTTAAACCCATAACCACCTTATACTAGAAATAAATCATTTTGGATCCATTGGAAACCAATAATTATTTTATTATAAAATAATATTTCAATCTTTTTCATAAGGTGCCCCTCAACCCTCTTTTAAAAGGGCACTTCTCCTTATCTCAAATCCACACCTTCAAAGCCATTTAGATAGGTCAAAAACTACCCAAATATCCACTAAACTATACTACCATCATCTTAGAGCCCTTCCTTTAGTCAGGAAACCAACCTAAGGAGCCCTTTTTATCAAATCAAAAGGAAGAACATGAAGAAGACATAAATATTTCATCACCTCGTTCAAGTTCTTTTCTTCTTCCACTTCCCATTTCTTTGTTGTTTCCATTATAAAATAATAAATAAAACATATTATATATACTATGATTTTATTATAAAAACAGTACAACCATATTCATTATTTTATCCATGTTAGGAATGACATGTCACCATACGTGCGTACATACGTCTTACTTTGTCCACGTCGTGGTGTAGTTTGTTATTAAAACACTATATCATTTGGATGGGTATAATAATGAGTATAAATGATGTAAATAATAAATATAACTTGATAATTATTCTGTATATATGATATACCATGCAATTATATACTATTTTAATATCAAAAGAATGATATTGTCTCTCCTGCATATGTATGGATTACCGTCTCCCTGAACGCGATGAAATTCATTCCCTATCGTATCCATTCAAGACTAATTTTCATTTTATGAATAAAAATTTTGTTTAAAGACTTAATATCATTCTTAATATGAATAAGATATATCCTGTCCACGACAAACATTACTTACGTAACAAAGAATATAAAGGAAAACGAATCAGTTAACACCCAAAATGATGATACTACTAAAATATCATTAACAAAGCAATATTAGAGGATTATATATGATTTTGTATTAATTTATATAGTTCTTTTATAATTTAATAACAATGATTTAACCATTATATATGAGGTTAACCTACCATATACCAAGGAAAAGTACAATGTAAGGGTTAATTTCACAATCTCATCATTATCCGAGGTTGTTTATACGTAATTATATACCAAGACCTCTTTATCATCCACATCCTTGCTTCGTAAAAATGTATTTCAAAATTTGTTTACTATTTACTATAAAATGGGTTAAAGTAGTTTATACCCTTATTTCACCTTATATGTTTTCAAAGGAATATTTCCATCATTTTTCATACAATTTACTTTATGTCCTTTTTGACAAAATTAAGGTAGGAGTGTTTTTTTAACTTATACGGTGGGTGCAGCTATTTTACACCATTATAACATTGTCGAAGCATCCTTTAAAATTTTATAAGAATATTTTCAAAAAAAAATTATTCTTTATAATTATGTGAGTCTTAAATGATTTTAAAATATAAAGAGATATTTCTCTTAAAAAAGGTTTTGCTTTCATCAATGTTAATATCCATTGATGGATTTTATGCTTATTTGAAGTTGATTTATTATGAAACAAAACATCCATATTGTATTGAAGGTTTTCAGATATGTTTGACTGTGGATGTGTTATTTTTACACAATTCATGGTGTATGGATAAATTATTGACATTTCTTATGCTTGTTTTAATACGAATGTATATGTTAGGTTTAAACCTTTTCATATGAGGGATGCATTGGACTTAGTAAGGGATGGGTGGAGTCCGCTTTAGCTCCTCGATGCATTGGTAGGTCTCATGAGACAAACTAGTGTCTTGGAAGAAGGTCTTGAAAAAGTCTTATTTTTAGTCTTGGTACAATGCCTTGACTATGTTGTTAAGAAGTCTGGAATTATGAATTCCATCATTATGAAAGTGGCTATTGATATAGCATGTGATTATTCGACTAGTAAAATATCCATGCGAATAAGTAAATGGAATTATTTGATTTTATCTTTTCCATATTATACTGATGTTCAAGTTTAAAAGGCTATTATTTTGGTCTTATAAATTCCTTAAATGTTTATTCTTATTTATGAAAGTTTCCGCTATATTTTTATCCTTAATGAGCATCTGAGATCACCACTTTCTATGTTTTATTTTTCCCAGGATGCGAAGAAGTATTTTTTGACTAACCCGTAGGGATAGTCTGATGGGATATGATTGTTGTCTATAGAAACAATGTTGTTTTAGTTTTTTATTTTATAATGTAATGTTAAAATTATGAATGTATCTATTATTTCCAAGGATACTAAACTGATCGCTCTTTTGGGACATGATTTCCTTATATCATTCCAATGTTATGTAATAATGCACAAACTCTAGGTAACTGGGGTCAAGGCGTTATAGTTTGTTTCAGAGTAATTCTAGAACAAACCATGGAATCTAGATTTAGATAAACTCTAATTAGTGCACATTACCCTAAAATATTCCTTGAGGATTAGTTTAGAAGAACTTCCTATAATTTTGGTATTGTAGGGATTTTGTGATTTTTCCAAGAAATACACCGATGTTTGGATATAAGTAGGTAGAGGTGGCTCTGGAACAGATGTACCTAGGGGTTAAACTCAAAAACATCGCTTTGAGCTAGACTCAAATGGGAACTGGTGCACGACAACAGGCCTTGATACACTTTTGGTTACGACACTCCCAGGGGATATGCTTTGGATAAATCTTATTTTCATTACAAACCATTAAAAAGGGTTTATGAGTATATAATTCCTCAAAGAAAACATTTTAGTGATTATGAATTATATCCATAAACAATTCTGTTTATGTTAATTGTTTTACATGTTCGGAATTATGTATTTCAATTCATAAACTATTCTAGTTTATGCCATTGTTTAGAAATGATTCATAATGGAAGGAATGGAAACTTTATCAATGCATGTAATCCATGTAAGGATTTCCCTCCTACTCAAGATAACTATAATGGAGATGGTGAAGCAACTAGTTCCAATCAGCATATCACCATACTAGGACAACTCGCCCAAGTTATGAATAATAACCTTACCCGTATGGAGCACCCCGATCCACAGTGTGGAGGATCAATGTTAGATCGCTTCATGAGGCAAAAACCCCCAAACTTCAATGGGAGTACAAATCCATTAGTAGCTGAGCAATGAATAAATTCGTTAGAGAAAATATTCCACGCCTTGGGGAGTAGTGAAATGGAAAAAGTTTTAATGGAAATTTACTACCTCCCTAGAGATACTGATCAATGGTGGTATTTGATTCAAACCTCAATGGAAAATTATGAGGTATAAAATATGGAATGGAGGGAGTTTAAAGAGATTTTCATAGAAAAATACCTTCCTCATGACCATCAACCAGATACAGAAAGGCAATTTCTGAGTTTGAGGCAAAATGAGGATGAGAATGTCGCAAATTTTGAAGCTAACTTTAGAAGGTTAGCGAGGCATGCTGTAGATTTTATAAGTAACCCAAGAAGTAAGATTGATCATTTATTTGAAGGGTGAAAACCATTTCTCTGTCGAGTATTAGTCTCACAATCATTCTCATCATACGAAGACATTGTCTCATGTGCTATCAAGACAGAAAATGAATTCTCTATGTATTACGACTTTAAAGCAAAGCAAGAGAAGAAGAGATCTGCCGAACACTCTAGAAATGTAAATAAGGGTAAGAAGTGAAAATTTGAATCTCCATCCTATATTAAATGTGGGATGAAACACCCCAGTACCTTTTTGAAAGGAATGGGATTCTGTTACAAGTGTGGTAAAAAATGCCACCAATCTTGTGATTGTAAGGGGAAGAAAGAGGTTGTCAATATTGAATGATAAAATTGTATAGAAATGGGCATTATGAAAATTAATTTCCTAAGAGGAAATGAAACTTACCTTATAAAATGACATGGGATCACGGCCAAGCTTATGTTATCACTAATGCTGAGGTGGAAGCTCTGAAAGATGTGGTGGTAGGTAATTTTATGGTTTCCTCAAGTTTAAAAAATGCTTTATTTGATTCTGGATTATCACATTGTTTCATATCTTCCCAGTTTTCTATGAAAATTAGATTTTTCCAATTTTATTTAACATGGGAGTTGTCAGTAAAAACTCATAAGGGAAGTATCATTGCAACAAATTTTTGTGAATCAGTCCCCATTTCGGCATATAAATGTTCTTTATCTACTGATTTCATCGTCATACCCATGATTGAATTTGATATAATCCTCGATATGGATTGGATTTCAGACCACGATTCCAAAATTTATTATAAGAAGAAAGATATTACTATTTTTTGATAACGATGATAAAGAACACCATATGTTTATAACATAATCGTCACCACCTGATTCTTATGTAGTTCCACCCCCAATAGCTCAACTAAATTCAATTATTGGTGAGGAATATAATGAAATAACTGTGGGTCAGGAAAGGAATGTTCAAATTGAATATGTAACTATTGTGAAAGAATATGTTGATGTGTTTCTATAAGATTTACCTATAAATCCTTCAGAACGAGAAATTGAGTTTTCCATTGATTTAATTCCCAGTTCAAGTCCCATATCGAAGACCCGTTATAGAATGGCCACTGTAGAATTAGTGGAACTAAAGAAACTAGTAGAATAATTGAATGATAAGGGATTTATTCTCCCTAGTGTTTCTCTAAGGGGTTCCCATTTCCTTTTTGTTAGGAAGAAAGATGGATCTATGAGGTTGTGCATTGACTTGAGGAAGATCAATGCTATAGAAATAAAGAACAAGTATCCCTTACCTCGCATTGATGATTTATTTTACCAACTTCATGAAGATAAATATTTTTCAAATATTGACCTTCGATCTGGATACCATCAGTTGTGTGTGAAGAAGGAAGACATTACCAAGATATCATTTCGAACTAGGTACGGGAATTACGAGTTTATAATAATGCCTTTTGGATTGACTAATGAACCCCTTGTCTTTATGGATATAATCAATATGGTTCTCAAGGAAAATATTGATGAATTTTTAGTGGTATTTATTTATGATATCATGGTATAAACCAAAATCTACGAAGATTATGAAAATCACATGCGCATTATCCTAATGACTCTATAAGAAATAAGTTATATGGGAAGTTTAGAAAGTTTGAATTCTGGCTTCAAAAGATTTCTTTTCTTGGCCATATCATCTCTAAGATTGGAAAATCTGTTGATCCTTCAAAGAACAAGGCAATCCAAGAATGGCCAGCACTAATGAGTATAACTGAGGTACGTAGTTTTATTGGTTTAGAAGGTTATTATCAACGTTTCGTCCATAATTTTTCCCGATTGGAAAACTCATTAATCAAGATCACACGTTAAGGGGTTAAATTTGTTTGAAAAAAAGAGTGTGAATAATGTTATGAAAAATTGAAGAGAAGATTAGTCAATTCCCCTATATTGACTCTACCATTGACGAATGATGAGTTTGTTATTTATAGTGATGCTTCAAAGAAAGGACTTGGTTGTGTCTTTATGCTAAATGGTAGGGCTATTGAATATACATCATGACTACTAAAAAATCATGAACAAAAAAATCCTACTCATGATCTTGAGTTAGCAGCTGTAATCTTTGCTTTGAAGATATGGAGACACTATCTATATGGTAAAAAATGCTAGATTTATACTGATCACAAGAGTTTGAAGTATATTTTCTCACAAAAAGAACTCAACCTGAGGTAATGGAAATGGCTTGAACTACTCAAGTATTATGATTACACTATACACTACCTCCCAAAGAAGGAAAATATGGTGGAAGATGCTTTGAGTAGAAAGGATCATAGAGTTTTTAACAAGATGAGAGTTGAAAAGGATCTTATATACATGGATCTAGTATCGATGGATATGGGAATAACCATAGAAGGTGAAACATCAATGATTTTTTAATTGGTTGCAAAAAAATATTTACTAAAAAGGATAAAAATTTCTCAAGTTTGTGATGAAGAGTTTAAAAAGAAGATTAAAGCTATGAATAATATGATATTGAGTGAATTCATATATAAAGATGGAATTTTGAAATTTGGGAAGAGATTTTGTGGTACTGATATACCTGATCTAAAAGGATAATTATTGGATGGTGCTCATAGAACCAATTTATCTATACACCATAGGAGAACCAAAATGTATAGATATTTGAAGGAACATTTTTGGTGGGACAACATGAAGAGGGAGATTGTTGATTTTGTGTCAAGATGTATGGTTTGTCAACAAGTGAAATCTAGAAGGCAATAGCCTGGATGAGTCATGGATCCTCTTCCCATACCTGAGTGGAAATGGGATAATATTACGATGGACTTTGTCATGGGACTACCAAAGACTCCTAGAAGGAACGATGCAATACGGGTCATTGTTGATCGTCTTACCAAGTCAACACATTTTCTTGCTATAAGAGAAGATTTACCACTTGAATGTTTATAAAGCTATATATTAATGAAGTTGTAAGACTTCATTTAGTACCTATATTAATTGTTTTTGATCTTGATCCCCATTTTATATCAAGATTTTGGAAAAGTATTCAAAAAACCATGGAGACTGAACTTTGTATGAGCTCTATCTACCACCCTCAAACTGATGGAAAATCAGAATGGACTATTAAAACATTAGAAGACATGTTGAGATCATTCTCACTTTACTTTCAAGGTATGTGGGATCAATATTTACATATAATATAGTTTTCTTATAACCATAGCTTCCATTCAAGTATTCTGATGGCACCATGTGGTGCGTTACAAGGAAAGATATGTCCTATACCAACTTGTTGGGATGATGTTGGTGAAAGAAAACTCGTAGGCCCAGAAAATGTTGAGGAAATGATAGAAAAGGTGAAGGTAATCCAAACCCACATCAAAGCAGCTCAAAGTAGGCAGATGATCTATGTCGATAATCAAAGGAAGGATTTGGAATTTTAGGTAGGTGATCATGTTTCATAAAGGGATCTCTATGGAAGGGTGTTATACATTTTGGTAAGGAGGGTAAATTGAGGCCTAGGTAAATTGGACCTTTTGAAATCCTAGAATGAATTGGGGTTGTAGCTTACTGTTTGGAAATGCTGCCTAGTATCTCTAAAGTTCATGATGTGTTCCACGTATAACTATTGAGAAAATACATGCCTGACCGAACGCATGTACATACCTATGAGGAATTAGAAATGGAACATGATATGTCTTATTGCGAAGAGCCTATTAAGGTTCTTGATACAAGAGAAAATATGTTGAGAAACTAGATGACCCATCTGGTAATGTTCTATGGATAAATCATAATATGGAAGAGGCAATGTGGGAACCCGAAGAACTTATAATGAAGAACCACCTGAATCATTTTATGCAGTAATATTATGAAACTTTCGAGGAAAAAATTATTTGAAGTAGGGGAGAATGTAACACCCTAAGCTTCCAAGGTACGGTTCCCTTGGAATAATCCAATATCTTTCATTGTACGAAACTTCAAGATTCTAACACATTGCGACCAATCAAACTAGTCATTATGAATAGTATTAAGCAGTTTTTGAAATTTATTAAATTTTATCGTTTAAAATGGAATTCTTTTTTGGGTTCAGAATATTGAAATTATCTTAAGGTGAATTTTTGGTATTTTTCTGAAAACGTTCAGTTTTTTATGAATAGTGAAAAATACTAAATTTCAATTAAAAACAACTTTTTTAATAAAAATAATTTATAGTGATAAAATATTATTTTTAGTGGTTTTTAATTATAATTAGACTATATTTTTACCATTTAATCCAATGTTTTTCATTGGACATAATTTCACATTTAAACTGAACATAAGCAAGTGTCAATCTTTTGATAGTTATTATATCTTAAAAACACCCTTTTTATTTTGACTATGAGAATTAATTTTAAGTCAATCTCTGCCACTTCTGTGTTTTGAATTTAGAAAAATGTATTCCATATTTAGAATAAGGAGGTTCAAAATTTTTAAACAGGTAACTTTTATTTTTAGTCATTTTGAATAATTTTTTCCGTAAATATTTTATTTACCATTGTTAAAGGGTAAATATGAAAAAGAAGGGAAAAAATAATATTATAATAATATTAAATTACCCTGCCACATTTTATAACCCTATTTTATGATACATTTCCGACCATGGGATTCCTTGGGTCGATTTTGAGATTCCATGGAGTCACTTTTAAGTGATTATGACACTTTATATTAATTAAGATAATGTAAATACAAAAATTACATAAGCATATATCTTTTAGTAATTTTTTTTACAGAAGGTTATATATGTTATATCTTAGACTATAAATATTAATTATAAACCTAAAAATATTTTCTACATAATGGTATTTTATTTATAATTTTTATACATTTAATAATTAAATTTATTTGTGACACAATGGTGATGCAGAATTTTCCTTATTAATGAAAGAATCCAATAAATGTTATTATAGATGTTAACATAAATATAATTTGAAAGTTTTGGTGACATCCAAAAGTTTTATAGGTTAATGTTATATATTAGGATTGATTAAATTATTTTTTTTGATGTGATACTGCTGTTATAAATTTAACATAAACCATATAGAAAATAGTGTCAAAATGGACATAAAAGAGTTTTTAAAATAAATATTGTATTATTAATTGATAATCTATTCTTAAAAATCTAAAGTTCAGAAAAAGGTCTTATATAATATTATATATGTCATTAAATAACCACTTGAGGTTCTGTTGGATGTTTATATTATGTTTATTAACTATATAATAAAAAAAATACAAAGAGACATGGTAAATGTCAAAATAATTAACTAAGAATTAAATCTAGAAGATAAGGTTGATATAGTGAAAACACCGGTCTAAAACCTATTGGATTAGTGGATTGAGACCCATACCCACATTATAATCAAAATAAATTAATTTAGAGGCATTATAAAACGAATATTATTTTATTATAAAATAATATTTCAGTCTTTTCCTAAGGATCCCCTTTCCCGTCTTTTGAAAGGGAACTTTCCCTTCTCTCAAATCCTCACCTACAAAGCCACTTTTCATGGAAAAACCATTCCAAAATATCCTCTAAACTATCCCCCATTCATCCTAGAGGCCATAATTTAGTCATAAATCCAACCTATGGATCCCTTTTGATCAAATCAAAAGGAAGAATCCGAAGAAGAGGTAAATATTTCATCCCCTCTTTCAAGTTCTTTTCTTCTTCCACTTCTCTTTATTTGTTGTTTCCATTATAAAATAATAAATCCAGTATCTTATATATATTGTGATGTTATTATAAAAATATTACAACCTTATTTATTATTTCATCCATCCTATGAATGGCATGTCACCATACGTGAGTACGTACGACTTACCGTCTCCACGTCGTGGTGTAGTTTGTTATTAAAAAACTTCATCATTTGGATGGGTATAATAAAGAGTATAAATGATTTAAATAATAAATATAACCTGATAATGATTATTTATTTATGATATATCATCCAATTATAAATGATTTTAATATCAAAATAATGATATTGTCGCTTGTGCGTACGTTCGGATTACCGTCTCCACGAACGCGATGAAATTCATTCTCCATCGTATCCATTCAGGAGAAATTTTCATTTGATGATTAAAAATATTGTATATAAACTAAATATAATTCTGAATATGAATAATATACGATCTATGCACAAAAAACATTAATCTCATAATAAACCATATAAAGAAAAAAGAATTAGTTAACACCCGAAACGATGGTACTACTGAAATATCATTAACAAAGCAATATTAGAAGATCATATATGATATCATATTAATGTATATAGTTCTTTTATAATTTATTAATAATAAATTCACCATTATAGAGGTGTTTAACCTACCCTCAACTAAAGAAAATTACAAGGTAATGTTTAATTTCACAATCTCTTAATTATCTGAGTTATTTATACGTAATTATCTACTAGGAAATATTTATCATTCATATCCATGATTCTTAAAAATTAATTTCATTTTTTTACTATTTACAAGAAAATGGGTTAAATACATTTATACCCTGATTTTACCTTATATTTTTTAAAGGAATCTTTCCGTTGTTTTTGAAACAGGGTACTTTATGACCTTTTCGACAAAATTAAGGTAAGAATGTTTTTTTAACTTATACAGTGGGTGCAGTTATTTTCTGCCGTTATAACAACATCTAAAATTCCCCTATAATCTTATAAAAATATTTTGAAAATAAATGTTTTCTTTATAATTATGTGACTCTTAAATTATTTCAAAATAGAAAGAGATATTTCTCTAAAAATGGTTTGGATTTCAACTATGTCAGTATCCTTTGATGGAGTTTTGGTTAATTTGAAGTTGATTTATTATGATACAAAACATACATATTGTATTAAATTTTTTGTGATATGTTTACTGTGGATGTGTTATTTTTACACCATTCATGGTTTAGGGACAAAGTATTGACATTTCGTATGATTTTTTTAATATGAATGTTTATGTTATTTTTAAACCTTTTCATATGAGGATTGCATTGGACTTAGTAAGTGACGGGTGGAGCTCGCTATAGCTCCTCGATTCATTGGTAGGTCTCAAGAGAAAAACAAGTGTCTTGGCACAAGACCTTGACAAATCTTATTTGTAGTCTTGCCACAAGGCCTTGACTATGTGGTTATGAAATCTTCCATTATGCATTCTATCATTATGAATGTGGATATTGATATTGCATGTAATTATTCGACTAGTATAATATCAATGTGAACAAGTAAATGGAATTATTTGATTTTATCTTTGTAATATTATTCTGATGTGAATGTTTAAAAGGATTTTGTTTTAGTATTATACATTTCCTTAATTGTTTTTGATAATTTATGAAAGTTTATGCTATATTGTTATCCTTACTGAGCATCTGAGCTCACCCCTTTCGATGTTTTATTTTTCCCAGGATGCGAAGAAGTATTTTATGACTGACCTGGAGGGATATTATGAGGGGATATGAGTGTGGTCTATGGAAAAAATGTTGTTGTTGTCTTTAATTTTATAATGTAATGTAAAACTTATAAATGTATCTAGTATTTCCAAGGCTACTAAACTGATCTGTCTTTTAGGACATAATTTCTTTATATCATGCCAATGTTATGTAATAATGCCCCGAATCTGGGTAACTGGGGTCGGGGCATTACATTAACAGTCAAAATCATTAATCAACTAAAACTATTTTCTTTTGCCGATGTCAATGTATTTTTGAGTGAAAATATACTTCATTCTTTTATGATCAGAATATATGTAGCTCCTTTATCCATATTGAGAGTGCCTCCATATCTTTAATTTACAAATTACCTCAACTAACTCCAAATCATGAGTAGGATAATTTCTCATATGGACCTTCAATTTTTTGAGTCATAAATAGTAACCATATAATTATTCATGAAAAAACATCTAATTACCTTATTTGATGCATTAATTTAGATCAATAACCCATCTCAACTATTGAGTAGTGTAAGAATAAGTTTTATCACTAGCCATCTATTACAATTCTTAAATCATTCCTCACATTAATTTTTCCAAAGGAAAGCGGCTCCTGTCCAAAATAGCTTAGTTAGTGGATTCAATAGTCAAGAAAAAGCATCCACAATGAATTGATAATATCCATCCAAACTAAGAATGATACAAATATTAGTCCCAATGTTTGGTCAATTCCACTATTTAATAACTTATTTATTCAAAGGGTATACTAATATACCCTCAGTTGAGATTAGACAACCCATGATTGAAACTATACAAATGCTAAATTTACACTTGATAAATTATTTACAAATATTTTACATCCTTAGGGTGTTTAGTAAAATTATTAAATGATATTCATGATCTTTCATGATCATTAATATATAATTATATCATCTAAAATGACTACAGAAAATTGATCAAGGAAATCTATAAAGACTCAATTCATTAAATCCATGAAGATAGTGGGGTATTAGTAAGACAAAATAGAATCACTATAAATTCATAGTGTCCATAAGTCTTATGGAATATTTTTTTGGGTATATCCTACTCCTTGAATCTCTACTGATGATATCCTGAATGACGATCAATCTTGGAAAAGTATTGGGATCTTTTTAATTGGTCAAAAAAGTAATCAATATGGGGTAAATGATACTTATTCATGATAGCAATATTGCTAATTTCATGATAATCAATGTATAATTTCATTGATCCATATTACTTCATAAAAAACAAAACATGTCAACACGAAGGTGATGACTTTTGACGAATAAATACCCCATAGGGAATCTCATGGATTCACTTCTTTAATTATGAAAACTCAATCGGGGACATTCCATATAGAGTGTTGGAAATAAGTGTAGAAGCATATAAGGATACTACTGAAGACTCAATATCATGATTAAGTTGAATAATAGGAAAATATTTAGGAAATGCATTAATAAAATCCCACAAGATTAGTATATCTTCAATGTAGAGTTTCCCACCAACTATTTGAGATAAACTCTCTATTTGATAAGCAATCATATCCCATACGATGTATGTAATTTTCATCATAATTAATTTTTTTTTTCTTCGTAGTGATACATGATCAAATTTTGGTTAAGAATGTAAAATTTAACTTCCATTTTGTAGAAAATTGATGTGGGATTTTATTAAGTTAATTCAATCCTTTCTTAGATTAAAATTTAATTAAAATAAAAGAAGAATGGTAATATTTTTAGGAAATAAATTACAATGAACTTCCACCCGAGAAGAATCATATACTTGGGATATAATCATCATACAATTAGGTGATTTAATACTAAATCAATATGTAATTTTTTATGTATTATGATAACCATGGTGAAGTCTTTAGATACAAAATTTTCGGTAGATAAAGAATCAAATAAGGCATTTTTAGTTATAGAGTGGATGGTAAGTTTACCTTTCACCAAGTTATTATTGTACCACTCATGATAAATGGTGATCACAATATATTTCTACTTTTCATAGGGATTAATTGGATTTTGACATCAATCATTGTCAATAACCTTAAAATTTGGGAATTGGATAGGATAATTTTCATACTCATTAGATTTAAAATGCTAAAGTGTTAGCGGTGATTTTTTTAGAGAATTTTCTCTATTTAAATCATTATTATCTTCTTCCCATCACTTTGACATTTGATTACCCAATGACCATACTTTACACACTATAATAATTTAAAAATTACTTTATTGAAGTTTCCTTCACGTTTCCTCCCACATTTTGAACATAAAGGAAATTACATATTCTTCTATCCATTGTTTTCAGAATTTCTGTTGAATTAAAATTTTCTTTTCCCTTGAAAAATATGATATTGATGGGTAACTCCCTTATCCATCTGCTCTTTGATAGAAAATAAAAATATTTCTTCATTTATAATGAATTCCCTTATGGATAATTTTATTTTGGATAATTTTTTTAATCTATTAAAGAACTGATCAACATTACTTTCATGTTAGATGATAAAACTAGAAGCATACTGTGAAAGTCCTTTGAAATTTGCCTCATAAGTACCGATAGTTTCAACATCCTTATAACTTAAATCATGTAATTTTTTCTTTATTTTCATATAAAAATATTAGGAAATTACTGGTTAAAAAATAAGCTTTTAAATTCATCCCACAACATAGATTTTATTTTCAAAAACTTGAGATTTTACAAGACAGAATATTTTTAATATTTTTGATGTATTGTGTTTTACACTAAACCAAGATTAACTTTCTCTATACATAATAATGTATTAGCTTGCAGTATAAACAATCCTTTTCTTGGCTTGTGTTGTACACAATTTCATTTTATTTTGAAAAAATTCATTTCACAGATCATTGAGTCCAGATTTTTATCATTTTATAAATAGACTATGTTTGGATTATGTTATATGCAACACCAAAGGAAGATTTCAGTACATGCAACATTGGCATGTATTGCATTACATGTAAGAGCATCCTTTCTCGATAGCATGTGTGGTACAAAATACCTAGTGTCACTAAACAATGATATATTATTAAAATATTATATAAAATATCCATTATGAAGAGTATTAACTACATTTTTATTTTTATATAGAATTATCATTCATCATACACATGATATTAGAACAAAAACAAATTTTCCGATAAACTAAGAAGTTCTCAAAAAAATGTAGTTTTACCGCCTTTTGATGGCACCACCACATTAAATATAGTTTTTGAAACTTTTATAAGTTAGATTTGAAATAATAACCTTCTTATTTAGAATCATGACATAAAAAGTTACATTGGATAAAATTTTGATATTTTTTCTGATAACTTTCTTATTTCGATAAATAAAAAAAGTACGCTAAATATTAAATAATTGTTTACATCAACATACTTTTTATGGTTATATTATAATATTTTATGGTTATATTATAATATTTTATGGGTTTATTGTATAAATAGAATATATTTTTACCATTTAATATAACTTATGTTAGTAGAATTAATTTTACATTGAATTCATATGTAAAAACATTTCAATCTTTTGAAATGTTTTAAACAAAAAACAGTATTTTTAAACAACAGAATTAATTTTAAATTAATTACTGAAAATTATGTGTTTTGAATTTGGAAAAATGGATTCCATATTTGGAATCAGAAGGTTAAAATATTATAAATATGTACCTTTTATTTTAGGACATTTTTAATTGTAACTTCAATAATTATTTTATTTACTAATGTTAAAGGGTATATTGGGTAATTAAGCGTTAAAAAATTATAAAATTACACTAACACATACCAAAATTCTATTGGATGAATAAAATTAGACCCATATCACCTAAGGGTCAGAATTGATTCATTTCATGGACCTTTGTCCATGAAAATGATGTAATTATTATTAACACAAAAGAAAGAGACAACATGTCACCCTCTTATATCTTATAAGTGTAATAATTATAATTTAGTGATAAAATTCATAAAATATAGAAAGTATATAGTCAAAAAAATATAATTAAATTATATAAATCATGTAAAATTAATTATAAATTTAAATATTATTTATTTATTATTAATGATGACATAATAGATAGTAAAAAGTTATTTTATTCATAGAAATATCAAATAAATAGTTTTGAAAATATCAAAATAATTATTATATGAACTAATTAATGTGATAAAATAATTTTATAGGAGACTAAGACATGTTAGTAGTGTATTTAATATTTTCTTATGAATTTATATTCTGTTTGAATTTTATATATAGTATAATAAATAAATAGTGTCAAAATTCACACTATTTCCATTTTATAAACATACAATTTTATTAAATTATTTAAAAATCATAAAAATATTTAAAAATTAATAAGTGACAATTATAAGGTCTAAAATATCATAAATCATCCATTTATAGTCAATTAACACCACATAAGTAAATATTCTTTACCACTAAATATTTATAATTTTATTTCCAAAGTAAAAAATTTACAGAATAACTAAGTGTTAATTTAACGGATAAGGTTTAAATTGACAAAATAAGTTGTAAAAAATTTATTAGTTGATGCTATTAAAACCCTATTCGATCTCATCTTTGAATTTGGGACACATTGGAGGTTTTTATGTAGGGTGTTTTTATAATTAATATTTTTGAGAGTTTTCTAAAGTGCCCATATCCTCTCTTATAGAAGGGAACCTCATCCCTCTCGTATTAACTAAATTTTTATCATTAAATATCAGCCAAAACCTGACCGTTTATCTTCTCAACATCCCTAGTTACATTATATAGGTTTTGGTATTCTCAAAAGACCAACTCTAGTGCCCTATGAGGAAATTTAATGGAGGCACGTCAAGGAAGAGGTAATCTCTTCTACCGATTCCTTCAAATTTATTAAATGTTCTACTTCCTCTTGTTTTGTTGTTTCATTATAAATTAATAACATCAGTATCACTCATATAATTATATGTTATTATAAATAAGAAACAACCCTATTTCACCATATATAAATAAATCCAGTAGCATTTTTATTTCATATAATTCATGATTATTTATTATATATACTTTAAAATAATTCTTGAATGGTTAACATGGAGAAGTAATCTCATCGCGTAGTGGAGACGGAAATCCGTACGTATGCACAATCGATGATATCGTTCCCATAATTACTGAATGGTATTGGAGTGGATGATATAATACCTCATAATTAGTATCATGTTATAATAATCGTATATAGTTGTTATTTATACCATTATAACATTCCAAGTAAGGTGGTGGTGAAAAACAGATTACACCACAATGTGGTTATTATAAATAAGTAACAACCATATTTCACCATCTATCTATCCTAAGAAAAATGAAATCACTGTGAGTGGGTACGTTTGGCTTACCGTAACCACGTCGTGGTGTAATCTGTTTTTCACCACCACCTTACTTGGAATGTTATAATGGTATAAATAACAACTATATACGATTATTATAACATGATACTAATTATGAGGTATTATATCATCCACTCCAATACCATTCCGTAATTATTGGAACGATATCATCGATCGTGCATACGTACGGATTTCCGTCTCCACTACGCGATGAGATTACTTCTCCATGTTAACCATTCAAGAATTATTTTAAAGTATATATAATAAATAATCATGAATTATATGAAATAAAAATTCTACTGGATTTATTTATATATTGATATATATATATGTCAAATACTTACTTCCATTCAATTGAATAAGGAAACAAAAACTATATTCATGCGTACATATGACCTACCTTCTCCATGAACTGTGTATTTAATTTCATTTGACTATATATTGTATATATATATAATAAATATATTTGATATATAAATCATTTATTACATTCTTTAAGTACTTAAATCATAATAAAAGTAATAATATCAAGATCAACAAGTCCAAACATGTATGATACATGTAATGATAATTACCCAAAACGTTGCTTTAACAAGGAATTGAGGAATGAACGAGTAGTATAAAGTCATGAGTGAATCATATATGATACCATAAATATTATAATGGTTATTTTACAAGTTAATAATATGTTTTAACCCACTATACAGGGGTTTTAGACACATATGAAAGAAATCTGACCAAAGGTAAGGGATAATTTTTCAATCTCGTTTTATCTGAGATTATTTATTTGTAAGTATCTACTAGGGGTATATTTATCATCCATGTTCATGTTTCCTATAAATGTTTCCATAAAATTTTTACTATTTTTCTATGTATTTTTAATGTAATTTTTACCCATTTTGACTTTTACTGCATGTTTTGTGAGGAATCTTTCTTTTGTTTACCATATGATTTACTTTCTTACTATTTTGGAAAAAGTACAAGGTGAATGTTTTTTTAACATATATGAAGTAAAAATATTTTTATACATTAATAAATAATTATTTACCTTAAAACTAATTTATATGATTTATGGTTAATTTTCAATTACCTTCTTTTCTTTTAAAATTTCAAGACATATTGAGAAAAGAAAATGTTTTTGAAGAAGAAAAGATCTTTTCTTTAAGAACTAAGTTCAAGTGTTTTATCAAAATTATTTTCCATAAGAGATGACATAGGTAAATGTTTCTATATCAATTAAGACTTTTATTTTATTAATTTATGATGGAATTATTTTTATAAAGTCCATTTACCTTATATGGATTATGTTATGATGACATGATGTTTAGGAATCCCATTATATTACATGGGTTATACTATGATGAATGATTTATGATTTTGTGGCACACAAAAGAATGGTTTCATTATGATATGAGTGGGACCTATATCTCTCCCCAATGCATTGGGTAATTATTTATATCTAATGAGTTAGACATGGCTGGAATGATATGTATATACGGTTCAGTAATATTGGGCTGGAATGATGAGTGAACTTGGTTCAGTAATGGGCTTTACCCACTATGATGGTCTTGGTAGAAATGCCTTGGCTTCTATGGAAATCATATCATATTTCTATTTGTTTTCCATAAACCAGTTTTTTTTATGACAATTCTATTTTATGGTTAATGTTCTTTTATGATCTATGTCATACGACTTTACAATATTTATTTCATGACTCAAGATTATGATGTTTAATCTTTATGTTCATATTTTTACGTTCAAATATATATGTTTTGTTTTATTTTCTCTATATTTACCCTTAATAAGAATTTGAGATCACCCTTTTTTTGTTTTCTTTTCCCCAAGATATAATGAAAGGTTTTAGGTAGGAAAACAATATGGGAAGATCCTAATGGGGGATGTTGAAGATCATTCAACGTGATTAGAAGATTATGTTCCGAGTTTCCAAATAAACTAATCTAATATGGTCTTTGGGCATTTGTTCGTTTCATGTATTATGTATTCCAAAAAATTAATTTAATTTTCTTGTATGCTAATCATGGGCCTCTACAGTTGGTATCAGAGAAAAGGATATATGAATGAATCTGAGCATTGGGAACACTCCCGTGTGAGTGTTAACGAAGCATGGCTCTCCACCCAAGGGATTCGTTAGTAAATGTCTGCCCCAAGGGATGGTGGTGTGTTCCGACCATGGGGTGTAGCCAACCATAGAGTGCTCTGATAGGTATCAATTCTAGTCTACTAGAAATAATTCCAGACCGCTAGAGTTTGTATCAGAGCGAAGGATTATTCATCATTTGGAAACTAGGATGAAAAAACTTTTGTTAGATCCTAAGAGATATTTCTAAGGTATGTCTTGGGATGTCCCTAAGGTTAAGTATAATTATAATTTACAATAATATAATTCTGTTAACAGTCATGAATATCCTAGGGTAAACCTATGGTGTCATGGAATAAAGATGGTTTCATAAGTTAGACATCTTATAAGTGAATTTTTATGATAATGTGGTTCCTCATTATTTTAACTGTTTCTCACACTATGGATTATGGTTTTAATCAATTGAGGTAACCCAAAGTAATTGGGTGAACATTGAATGCGATGGATAAATTGGTGACTATGAGCAATGAAATTGTGTAATACATAAATAGAAGAATAATATGATTATGTCGAATCATTCATCACAATATATGATTACCAAGGTGAACTTTAGTGTTACAACTAAGTCATAAAATAAGAGGAATATGGAATTTCATTCATGTTCCCATGGTGAGGAACATAGAGTAAAGAAGATTAAGGTTACTACATATAATGAATAAGGGAAGAAGAACCTTTAGGAATACCTCAAATGGGATGGAAGATGTTATCTTTTGGGGAAAAGGGTCATCGAAAAATATACTATAATATAATTTAGTGTCTTATATGTGGAGAACACGAGCAATACCCAACTCAATACCCTTTCCTAAGAGGTTACTTCTAAATAGAGGAAGGACATTTTCCATTCCAATCAATGAATAAGATGGATTGAAGTGTTTATGTATTGGTATTCAAGAATAATTTTGTTGAGGAAATTTTATGGTATTATGGAATATTGGAATATCTATGGTCCATTGTGGTTTTCCATAAGAATGTGTTATTGATAAGCAAGAAAAGTTATTGAAATATTTCTGGAATATAGATGATATGCACATAATTAATGGATAAGGGTAAAATAATATGTTTGACAGTATTAATGAACTCATGGCTGATAAAAGGAAAAAAGTGATATCTTGGTTGGAGTATATATAATTTTTTGTATATTTTTTGAATGGAAATAATTAATTTTGATATAATGCTTGTTTTCACTCAGTTTGTACAGTATCATTGGACAGAAGTATTTTAGATAATCCTAAATGCTGGAATAGATTAAGTTGGACATCTGATTTTTTTAACACTATAATTTTATTTTATATTATTTTTAGAATGTTATAATAGTATAGTTTTAGAAAAAGGAAAACCCGCTGGATGAGCAAAAACCGATCGCATCAGACAAGGCTACGGGAATTGAAACAAAAAATGAAGTCATTAGTTAGTAAAAATCAGATTTATTTTATTAAGCGGTTTGATAGATGAATTATAAGTTCATTTTTGGAACCATATATTATTAATCCCACCATAGATGGACTTATGTATATTTAATAACCAGTGCTAACCTTATTTTTGAAAAAGACAGATGGAATGACCTATCATTATATTATCTTCTAACACTTCAAGAATGAAAACTTCGACTTTATTTCATTAAATAAGAGACGAAGTGAAAATTGTTCACGACACAAAAAATGGTGAGATTGTACCAAAATCAAGTTATTATTTATTCTCATGAAAAATTATTCAAAATTAGGGAAATGATATTGAAAAAAATTATCATAGTGCCTTCATATCCAATGAATCAGATAGTACCATTGGTCATCACAAATTTATGGGTTTTGATTTTTGACTTTTTTCTTATCCATGTTCTCAACCACTCTCCATCAGAAAATGAATATTATATTTCTATTCCATATTGATGTTTTCACTTCCCATTTATGTTCTCGTATGTGGAAACCCAGGGATGAGTTAATTTGGGTATCCATTAAATTTAAATACTTTCATTTTTAAAATTATGTCTTAGTATCCATTTTTACGATGTATATTTCCATGAAAAAAGATTTCAAGTAGTTAATGATTTATAACCCCGAATAATTGTGAGAGTGAAATTCACATAAAGGGGGTAGAATATAACACCCTGAGATTTTATGAGATATATTCTATTTAGATTGAATTATGTGTTGTGTTGTACACTACACCAGATTATCTTTCTCTACAGGCAACACCGCATTAGCTTGCAGTATACGCAATCCTATTCTTGGATTGTGTTGTACACAATTTCAAGTAGTTATGTTAATATTAATTTCACATACCAATATGTGTAGATTTTTTTCAATGAATAAATGAACTAATATTGGATTATTTTATATGCAACACCATTGTAATCTTTCACTACACGCAACACTAACATGGCTTGCGTTACACCCAAGAGCAACTTTCCCTGATTGCTTGCGTGGTAATCAATATCGAGGTTCATTAAACAACAATATATTATTAAAATATTATATAAACATGCAATTATTAATATTAATAACAACATTTTTAATTTTATATAGCATTATAATTCATATTACACATGATATGAGAACAAAATCAATTTTTCGGATAAAAGAAGTATTTTTCAAAAAAATGTAGTTTTACCACCTTTTGATTGAGAACCCACATTGTATATGGTTTTTGATTATTATATATGTTATATTTGAAAAAATAAACTTCTTATTTTTAATTAGGACATAAAAATTTTCTTTGGATAATTTTTTGATATTTTCCGGATAACATTTTTTTGATGAATAGTGAAAATATGCTAAATTTTAACTGAAAATAACTTTTTTCATTGAGATAATTTATATGGTTAGATTATAATATTGATTGGTTTTAATGTAAAAATAGAATATATATTTAACATTTAATATAATGTATGTAATTATCATTATTTTACATTGAATTCATATGTAAAAACATTTCATGCTTTTTCAAAATTTTAAACAAAAACCCGTTTTTTTCGACAACAGGATTAATATTAAATTTATTACTTCAACTTCTACGTTTTGAATTTCAAAAAAATGGATTATATATTTTGAATAATATGGTTTAAATAATGTAAATAGGTACCATTTATTTGTGGACATTATAAATAGTAACTTCGGTAATTATTTTATTTACCATGGTTAAAGGGTAAATCAGGTAATTAGGGGTAAAAAAATATAAAATTACCCTAACACACACCAAAATATAATTGGATGAATAACGTAGACCCATATCACCTAATTGTTGGAATAGATTCTTTTCATGGATCTTTTTCCATGAAAATGATGTAATTATTATTAAAACAAAAGAATGTGACTACATGTCACTCTCTTATATCTTATAAGTGTAATAATTTTAATTTAGTGATAAACATCATAAAACATTGAAATTAAATTGTCAATAGAAAAATAAATAAATTATATACATCATATAAATTTATTTATAATTTTTAAAGATTTTTTAATTATGACTAATGATGACACAATAGTGACGAAGAAATTATTTTATTAATCGAAATATCAAATAAAGGGTTTTAAAAATATTAAAATAAATATTATATGAAATAATTAATATGCTCCATGAATTTTAAAGGTTACTAAGTCATGTTATTAGTGTATGTATTATTTTTTTTCGAATTTATATTTTGTCTGTATTTCATTTAATGTATAATAAATGAATAGTGTCAAAACTCTCACTATTGACATTTTATAAACATAACCTTTTATTAAATTATTTAAAAATCATAAAAATATTTAAAAATTACAACATGATAATTATAATGTATAAAATGTGACAAAGTATACATTTATGGTAAATTAACACTACATAATTAAATATAAATTTCCATTAAATATTTAGAATGTTATTTCCAAAGTAAACAATTAGTAGAATTAGTAAGTTTCAATTAAAAGGATAAGGTTTAAATTCACAAAATAAGATGTAAAAAATTTATTGGATGATTGTATTAAAAACCTATCCCATATAATCTTGTAATTTTGGAAACTTTGGATGTTTTTATGTAGGGTTTTATTTTATTATTATTAACACTTTTGAGAGTTTCCTAAATTTCCCCTATATTATTTTAGAAAAGGGAACCTCCTCTCTCTTATTCACTCTATTTTAAGACTAAATTATCATAAAAAACCTTCATATTTATCTTATAAACTTCCATATTAAAATTATATAGGTCATTGTCTTCTCACAATACCGACTATTTTGCCCTAACAAGAAATTTAAAGGACGCAGGTCAAGGAAGAGGTAAACACTTTTATCGATTCTTTCAAATTTATTTCTTCTTATACTACCTATTATTTTTCTATTTGACTATAAAGTAATAAAATAAGTATCAATAATATACTTATATGTTATTATAAATATAAAACAACCCTATTTCACCTTCTATCTATCCTACGAAAAACAAAATCACTGCGAGTGCGTGCGTACGACTTATTGTCTCCACGCCGTGGTGTAATATGTTTTTCACCACCAACTTACATGGATGAGTATAATGGTAGAAATAATAACTATATATGATTATTATAACATGATAATAATTATGAGATATTATATCATGCAATCCAATACCATTCATTTATTATGGGAATGATATCGTCGCTCGTGAAAACGTACGACTTTCCGTCTCCACAAAGCGATGAGATTTATTCTCCATGTTAACCATTCAAGAATGATTATAAAGTATATATAATAGAAAATAACAATATATATTAAATAATAATTCTAAGGGATTTATTTATATATATAGGTAATTTACTCACTTCCAATCAATTCAACGTTCTTCTCTACGTACAACCAACCATCTCCATGAACGATGTATTTCATTTCATTTATCTATCTATTGTATATATATATATCTATATACTGTATATATACGATATATAAATAATGTTATAAAATATTTATGTAATTAAATCAGGATAAAAGTTATAATATCAAGATCAACAAGTCCAAACACTTACGATGCATAAAACGATTATTCCCCAAAACGTTGCATTAATATGGAGTTGAAGAATAAATGGGTAGTATAATGTCATGAGTGAATCAAATATGATATCATAAATTTTATTATGGTTATATTACAAGTTAATAATATTTTTAAACCCACTACACAAGAGTTTCATACATATATGGGTGAAATTAGACCTAAGGTCAGGGATAAATTTTCAAATCTCATTTTATCCGAAATTGTTTATTCGTAAGTATCTACTAGGGGTATATTTGTTATCCATGTTCATGTTTACTGAAAATGATTCCATGAAATGTGTAATATTATTCTATGTATGATTAAAGTACTTTTTTTTAACCATTTTTACTTTTACTACATTTTTGGTAATAACTCATTTTTTATTTACCATACGAGGTACTTTTTGACTTTTTCGGAAAAAGTACAAGGAGGATGTTTTTTCTTTAAAATATATGACAAGAATGGATTTTTATGCTTTTATATTGAATTATTTATACTAAGATTCCTTTAATATTTTCATATTTACTTTCAAATAACTTATTTTATTTTAAAATTGCATGACATATTCAGAAAAGAAATTGTTTTTAAAGAAGAAAATATATTTTCCTTAAGAACTAAGTTCAATTGTTTTATCAAAATTATTTTCCATATAAGATGACATAGGGTTATATTTCTATCCCGATTATAAGATTGATTTTACTATGTTATGAGGGTATTATTTCAATGATGTTCATTTATCTTATATGGATTATATTATGATGTCATGATGTTTAAGAATCCCATTTTATTACATAGGTTATGGTATGATGTATGTTTTATTATTTTGGGGAACACATAAGAATAGTTTCATTTTGATATGGGTGGGAAAAATATCTCCCTCCAATGTGTTTGGTTAAAATTTATATCCCTAGATATAGACATGGCTGTAACGTCAAGTAAATCTGGTTCAGTAATAGAGGGCTGGAATGAGGAGTGAACTCGGTTCAGTAATAAACTTTTTCAACTATGATGGTCTTGGTAGAAATGCCTCAGCTATTATTGAAATCATACTATGTGCTAATTTATATGTCAAAAACCCATGTTTTAGGGAAATTCACCTTCATGGTTGATGTTCCTTTATGATATATTCCTTCCATACTGTGAAGATTTATTTCATAACACAGGATTTTGATGATTAAACTTAATGTTCATGTTTCTACGTTCAAATATATATGGTTTGTTTTATTTTCTCCATGTTTACCATTACTGAGAATTTGACCTCACAATTTTTTTCTTTCTCTTCCCTATGATATAAGGAATTTTTTTTTAGGAAAAAAATGGGAAGATCATTATGGTTCATCTTGAAGGTCTTTCAGAATGATTAGTAGATTATGTTCTGTGTTTCCAAAGACACTAAACTAATACAGTCTTTGGGCGTTTTTTTCACATATTAAGTATTCTAAAAAATTAATGTAATGTTCATGTACGTTATTCTTGGATCTCTATAGTTTTTATCAATGCAAAGGTTGTTCGAATGAATATGATCCTTGGGAACTGTCACGTGTGAGCATTGGATGAAGCATAGATCTCCACTAAAAGGGCTTTATGAAAATATAGATGCCACTAAGGATGGTGGTGTGTCCTACCAATGGGGTGTAGCCACCCATGTATTTCTCCAATAACTATCAATTATAGTCCATAGAAATAATTCTAGACCTCTAAAATTTTATTTCTAGTTCTCTAATGTAATTAATAAGAGTCTAGAACAGATCTCTTTCTCCTCTAAAATGATAAACACACAAAATAAATTTTATAGGATTTTTCCACTATAGAATAGAAAAATATATTTTTTATTGGTGTTAATCCATTTGTAATCAAATAGTGGATCAGTGGACCCACTAAAAAATGTGGTTGTTTACTCTTGAAGGAAAAAATAGAAATGTGTTCACTTGTTTTATTTTTTAGATGCTCAATAATATTCACATCTTGAGAAAGTTGTGGGATGATAGAAATAAGATTTTTGATTCCATATCCCATAATATTTTATTTCTCATGAGAAAAATAATTTTATATTCTATCACATTTGGAATTCACATGATTCTATTAGGTTCTAGAAATTTTGTAAAACCAAAAATCATAGTGTGAGAAGAAAAAATCTTGGACAAAAACCTTATGATCAAGAAAAATAATTTATAGTATGTCTAAACTATGAAACCTTATTTTATGACACATTATTTCTAACCTAGATCAGACATGTTCATTATAGAAAATTTATGATTTTATTCTATACTTAGAATTTTCATCACTGTTCTTACTAATGTTTTCTCATCCTACTCTCCAATAGTTAACTTATAATTTCTTTGATTCCTACTATATGGACATCTATTTTTAATAAATAAATATTAATATATTAATATATTAATATTCATTAAATATTATTTCAATCAACACCCTAATTGTTTAGGTCTTGTGTTTTTGTAACTTGGAAGTATAAACAACTAGTTTTTAAAATATCAATATCAGATCCCACTTATTTCTTCATAACAAGTACCCTTATTAGACATTTTATACTTAATAACTTTCTTCATAACCTGGGGAAATGAAACTAAGAAAAGGGTCAGATAAGATGATCAGTAAGGGTAAAAAAGGGAGATATCAGTGATCAAATATTCCTAAAATTATCATAAGGGCATAAGAACATGATCATAGCATTTGAAAACCACACCCCACATATCAAAGATCACAATCTTAATTAATGGAATAAATCATGGTATTTCATAAGACATAGAATTTTGGAATAAAAATAAGTATAAAAAGTAGTTTCCTTACTATTGAAGGCTCATAGCCATGTATGTTATAGTATAATGGATTTACTCCCCAAACTATTGTAGTAGTCAAGGTTTACTCCCAAGACTATCAAAGTGGACACATTCCCTTTCTAAACCAGGTTACCTCCCCATTCCAGTCAAGTTAATGTTATGATATATAAATAATTACTAAATTCCATAGAAGGATATTTTTGGTCCCACCCAAAAAATAATGAAAATTATATATATGTGTTCCCCAAGAACTAAAATTATTCAGAATATCAATATTAATAAAATGAAATAGGTTTTACAAAAAATTTATATTTTCATAGTAAACATAAAAAATATATAGAAATAATAAAGATAGTATCCGTGGATAATATCCATAGTAAATCATATGTAACATCATATAATTTAATATTATATGATTTTTTTGAAATATCACATTAAATAATTCTCGATTAATATAACCTTTAAATTTACAAATCATTTAGTTTTAAAAAGGCGTGCAACTATAATGGAAAAATGTTTATATGAAAATAAACATATAATATTTAAAGGAAGATTAAAATATAAATATATTCATGATGGTGGGAAAATCCATTTATTCTATATATGTTAAAAAATTCTTTACATAATTTTATTTAAAAGTCACAAAAAACCTCTTTCAGAAAAAGACAAAAATATTCCTTTCAAACAATTTTGTTAAATTTAAAAAATATGTAAAAATGAAATTAAAAAAAATCATAGTTTATTGTTAAAAAAATAAAAAACATTTTTATAATACATGGATATGGAATTGAAGTATTCACCAATAGATAAACAATCATGAATAATGAAGAGATTATGAAATAAACCCCTACATCAGGTTTTCATAGGGTTAAAATCACTACATCATCCTATATAATAAATTTTGATTTATTATAATTATATAAAAGATTCATTTTCATAATTATAATATCACATATGATCCCTTTATAACATTTAAACACTCCTTTGTTTAATGATTCCTTATTAAAATTATTATTTTTACATGTTAAGTGCTTCATTTATCATGAGTATATCAATTCGCTAGATTTGGTCCTACTAAATATATAGGTTACATAATATCCAGAATATTTATGATGATATAAATATAATATATTTTTATTATATAAATATATATATTAATATTAATCCATAAATTTTATAGATAGAAAAATTAATTACACCACTCATGGAGATGGTCGGTCTTATGTATGCATGCACAATGTTTTCATTTTTCAACAGATGAAATGAAAGTAAGGTAAATTTTATTTCAATTTTTTTGGGAAAATTATTATATAATATATATATATTATATAATTATAAATTAATTTATCATTACCATCTATGTAAATATAGATGAAATAAATTACATCACATCATGGTGGGGGTAGTGCACACGTACACACAAACGACACTATCATTTCCCAAAGGATTGGATGGGAAGTATGTGTACGTGGAATTATCATTTTAAAAGTATAATTTTGTCATAATATCATATATAATCATTAATCCCATCATAATAACCATCCATAAAATATAGCGATGAAAAATGATTTGTATCGATACATGGAGACGATAATACATATATACACACTTTTGATATCTTGACTTCTCTTTTATTGGGAAACAGAGTGTATAATGGAACTGTAAAAATCATAATAAAGTTTAATCAAATATAAGATACTGAATTTTTTATTTTAAGATAAATTCCATATATATAGTGGAGTTAATTAATAGTATAATATAAATTCTTCAGTTAAAGAGAATACATCTTCTTTGAAATGAATCTTATATATATCCTCTAAATAGATATATGGTTAGTATTTTAGGATGAAAAAAATAATTAGGTTTTGGATATAGAAGTTGAAAAATTATATTGTAAGTGTTTGGTAGTTCTTTAGGGCTCAACGTTGTGTGAATAAGTGTGGGAGGAGGTTCCCTTTTATAATTGAGGTGAGGGGATCTTTGAAAATTATTAGAAGATTAAATTATAATACATTAATTCTAAAATAAATTGCATTCAAATGACCATATATTAGAATATAAGGTATGATAGGGTTATAATCCCATCATCAAATATAATTTTTACAAGTATTGGTTCCATTTTAAACATTATCATTTAGTTAACTAATTTAAATTTTAACTATGGTAAAATACATTTAATTACAAAGGGTTGTAATTTTTATTAATTTTTTTAGAAAATGTGCCATATATGGTCCAATTATGAAATCTTGGACCATATCATAACCACATTGTATTGTTTTAATAAATTTTTCTAATAATTTTAAAAAATATTATTTTTATAAAATACCACTATTGTCAATTTTGAAAAAATTCATTTAATTTTACTTTTAATACAACCTGAAAGATGATAAATTTGAATATAATTCTTCAATACCTCCATAATATATCCTATATATCTAGATAATCTGTGGTTCATATTAACTCAATAAAATTAAATCAAATTTAATATTTTTAAATCATTTATTAATTTTTTATTAAATTGAAACAGACTTAAGTGATGTTGAACAAGTAATTAAAGTCATTATATAATTATTAAAAATTTAAAATATATTTATATCTTGAAAATAATTTTATTAAGATTAAAATAGACCCATATATTAATCCATAACATACAGTTTTTCATATGTTTACACATAAGAGATATTAAAAAAAAGAGTGTAACATTTTAAAATTTAATTGATTTAAAAAATATATAAGTAATTTTCAGGGCCAACTGTCCATTAAAACAATAAGTTTAAGGAAAACTGTGTTATTTTTATAATTAATGTCATCCAATATGTATTAGGATGAATAAATATTGTCTTTCAGTTATTTTTAATATATATTTATAGGATTTAATCTTTACTGAGGTGATGAATCTTACGACCAATACTACTTATATTGACAAAAAATAAAAGGGACATTTTCAGAAGAATAAATTTTTTTCATTAAAATGATATTTAATTTAATTTATATTTAATGGATAACCAATTAATTAATTATATATATAAAACCATAAATATTTCATAAATTATTTTGTACTATTCATACTCTGTAATAAAATGTATAGGCAATAACTATCATTTTAAATAATAATATTTTCCTAGTTTATTATGGTTCATTTAGACTTGATGTTTGGTGTAACATAATGTATAAAAAAATAAAATTATTTAAATAGAAATATTTCAGAAAAATATAAGGTTGTTAAATAATTAAAATATAAAAAAAATATAATATGGATCATATATCCTTAAATATATAGGAATCATTTTGTAGGAAATCATCCATGTATTTTTGGTTCATAATTTTTTTACCCAATTTTGTGTCAAAATTTTAAGATCATTTATTTGTTACCGAATTATTTTCCCTAGTTTAAGGTCCCAAATCTCAGAACAAAATGGATTTTTTTGTCTAGTGTGATTCTAATAAAAAAATGAACGGAAAATCATACACTCAATAAAGAAACCTAGATTTTATAATTGGGGTTTTGAAACTTGAATTTTATTATATTATAACATTGATATAAATGAAGACACATTATCATACTAAAGTGAAGTTAAAAAAATGTGAGTAAGAAATTTAACACTAATAAAAGAGATATTCATTTCAATAATTAGGGAACCTGCATTTAGTTTAAGGGAATACATTATAGAATAGGGTGTTATGGAGTTTAAACACTTGATTCATAGAGAAAGATAGTAGTGATGTTTTTTAACCCAATTCACACAATAACACTGACACGAATTGTGAATAGTAAAAATAACAAAAAATGGGTTAATTTTATGTATGATTCTGATGGTTTCTTGTTTTGTAAATGAAAAAACCATATTATGGAAGATTTTTGATTCTTTAAGCATATCAATATTGGTTGATGTAAATTGAGGCCTAACATATTCAAATTAGGTATGGTTGAATTATAACAAATAGTGTGGAATTGAAAATAACAAGGCCCAACTAAAGTAGTTAGACCCATTCCAAATAATTTTTTTCATCAATTTCTAATATAAAATCACCATAAATAGATGAAATCAACCCAGGAATATTCACAAGGATTATTTTTTCACATACAATTTATACCTAATATAAAAATATGTTTAACATACGCTTGATAATAATTTTTTTATAAATTTGGTTTACCTTCTTATAATTCATTAATTTTATTGAAGAATCCAAAGTATAATTACTTTATAGGTATCCAAAAGTGATCCAATAATCTTGAGATGCCACCATTAGCATTTAGGCTTCTAGAAAGGAGATTCAAAATTTATTGGGTTATTCTTATTTGATTATAACAATAATTATCTCACGGTTGAAAAATTCAATTTTTTATCCCAATCTAGAGCGGGAGGAAGAGGATGGTCACCTATCTTTCTTGAGAGGATTATTGAGGGATTATCTCAGGTAGAGACAATTATCTAGAGTAATTATTGTTGCGTAAAAAAATACTCTACACCATTTAAAATGATATATTTGGGTTAACATAGTTAGTGTAATATAATTAACAATTTAATAGGGGACCATATCTAATTGTTAACTCTAAATTAAAATGATAATAATATTATTACAATTATATTCAATGAAATTATATCACGTAAAAATATATAAATATCTTTTCTTAAATAAATAAGTCAATATTTATATAAATTACATTAAATAAAATATAACATTTCATTGGGACCCTTAACATGGCCCGTTCATCCCCCTCAACATTAATTAGACATTGAATAATATTTAATTATTTAAATATATAAATATCTATGTATTATTCCATAAATAAATAGATAAATCTTATATTCACTAACTACAAAATAAATATATATGTTAATATTCATGTAAACAAATATTAACTTATTTCATAATATCTGAATAAATAATAGACAAATAAATATTATTTATTTTATTCATGGAAAATAATATTTACTTAATATTCAACAACGATATATTATAATTTTAATAACTGGTGATTGTATTTCTGTTATAAAAACATAAAAAATTTTATTCCTCAGACTAGAGAACAATATTTATTCTAATAGTTAAATTAAAATATAATATAAGTTGAGATTATGGATACAATTCTTGTGTGACCTTCTTGGTAACTTTCTAAATGGAATTTTGCATGCATACCAAACTTACAAAGTAAGCCTATAAGACCACTCTAAGTCACCCATAGATAAGGATGTTAATGCCATAATGAAAACAACCTCATATGAATTCTTACTGTGTAACGTAATTCCATTTTAATGACATATCATCTAGTTGGTTTCATACCTATATCATCAAACTATATACTTGATATATATTAATTTGAATCCATGAAATGATCTCATCGATGAACTACTATGTCCATTTGATTACTCAAATAATTCTATTCCAATTAATGTTCTAGAGATATCAAATTCCATAATCTGGTTGGGATAAATCCTTTTTTGACTTAATCATTAATATATATCACTTATAATTCACCCAATGTGTCCTACATCACCAAGAGCATATGTCATCATGATATTCTTCAATACATCAAAGTATGAGATTCATGAGAAAATTAAAAATAAATTCAATTCTCAGTAATTTATAAACATCAATATATAGGAATATCAAATGAAACATATTAAATGTAGAATTTTAATAAGTGATTATGCTCTTATAATATCATCTCTTAGATATTACCAAGTACAGAATTCATGACATGAAAGTCTCAATTTCATAGGATATGACAACACCAGTTGGACAAAAATTATTAATTTTCTATCAAATAGATGTTATTAGACCATTGAATATGTATTTAAAAATATATTCTCATCACTTCATTATTGTCATTATAGTGGGGAACTATTATATAATTTTTATGTACATATATGCTATTAAAATTATAACTTTATTGTTACACAAGTGAAGACTCACCACATGATACAATATTTATTAATATTTTTTTCAACGAATATTTTGTTAATTTAATATAACAAATTTGGATGGTTCTAGGGATCCAACTCTAGAAGGACATCCGTTTACCACATTCCAATGACAAGCCTATTACTATACCATTAAATAGATATACCACTTATGATCATTGAACATGTTAAAAAATGGGATCTACTATATTACTATCAAAGGTATATGAGATTAGATAATATTTTCCTCAAGACAAGTATATATATATATATACTTGGATGGGTATAGGTTTGAAATATATGTGGTTCATGTTACATCACCATTCCAAAGTGATTCTTCTTATATCAGATATACTCATTATAAGTTTCTATAAACTGTTTGTGTTAATTTAAATATTCAAGACATGAGGTGTGGTATATGATATCAAAATGTTTAAAAACATATCAAATGATCATACTTTAGGATAATCAAATAATTTTGAAATGGGGAAATTATAAAGGGAAGGGAGTGGATGAGGTCCCATGGATAGGACTTGAATAAGATAATCATGCATCACTACGAACCATACATTAATATGAATTAAGATACATATAGTTCAATAAAGTGGATTCCATATTATTTTATAGGATTAGTGGAAGTTAATTAATAGGAATCGAAGAGGCTGAGAACCATATCAGTATAATTTATGGTTTAATTGAATATTTTATTTTATGTTAATTATAAAAATCTCGTTAGTCTATATAAAATCATAGGTAAAATAAATTTTAATAATTTTTTGTTCTTTATACTATTTTATACTAAATAATATAAATTTTTTTTTATCTTTTTAATTTTAAAACTAAAAATATATAAAAAATTAAATCATTACAATTTAAATAATTTTTTTTTGAAATATTTAAAAATCAAATCAAATTAATTATTTTTTTTCTATTTCAATACACATGAAAAATGGGGGTTCAAAACCCATGGGGTGCAGGTACTGTAGTGTACTGTAGTAGCAGCGGTACTGTAGCAGCGGCGTGAACTGTAGCGGCGGCACGTGGTACTGTACAAGCGGTGGGTACTGTGCAGTACTGTTGTAGCACATGGTACTGTAGCAGTATTATTCATAGAATAGGCTTTGGAAAAAAATGGGCATACGGGCCATGTAATGGGCTAAATGCCCACCGAGCCTTCTGGCTGTGTAATGGGTCTCCCTCTACCTAGTTAAAGAGGTATTTTCTTTGCTTTAATAATAAATGAGTCTTCGACCCCAACTTTTAATAAAAACATAAAACTTGAATGTTATCCCCTCATTTCTAAATAAATTTACTATGGATGTTCATTTTATCTATCAGACAAAATCTATTAATATAGCTTGAAATATTTCTTGGAACATACATGTTACAATAAAAATTTATTTTAATGACTATAGATTGTTTAGTAATTACATTCCCATTGATGAAATTTTTGTATAGTAGGGTATTCACCATCCTTTACAATTTAATTTATTCTACACTAAGTAAGATATCATAGGTCACCTCTTTCTACACAATACACATTTCCACGATATTTGATCCGACTTCACAAAATACGGGGGCCTTCACATTCATTATAATGATCCCCTTTTGATATTTTCTATAATCAATGATGGAATAACTATAACATGAACTACATTATAGTGGTGTTTTCTTTACCTCCATTTACCATCCTTTGAAATATTTGAAAATCCTCAAACCAAATTATGTATGACAATTTGAAATATAGTCTTAATTTTATATTTGGAGATATTTATTTTAATTTTAATTTTATTTATAATTTCCATCCTTTAAAATATAATAACTATTGTGAAAAATCAAACCTCAACACCACTCATATATTTCTAGTTTTATTAAAAAAGTCCAATAGAATGTTGTTGAGTTAGGCTCCCCAAAACAAAGTTCTCTTGAATGTCAATATTGATGATTAATGTTCTATTGACTTTCATTGAATTTATTTCATTGTTAGAAACAGGTAGTGTATATTTACTGTTTCTTACAATATGAAATACTCTTCCAGCACTGTGTGGGAGGAAAGGGATCCAACTTTCCTCCACACCTCCTAATTGAACAAAAATATTAATCCCTTGAAATCGACTACATAAACGAATACCAAAATCCCTGCTCTATTGATTTAGAAGAATATTACTAATACTGTATCAATTGGATCCATATTAAGAAAACAAAATATAGATTGTTTTTTAGGAAGATATTGTGGATGTAATTCTATTTACACTTAAGAGAGAGAACTTGGGGGTCTGATTATTTTGTGATGAACTTTAGAGAATCTGGAATTAGTTGAAGATTCAGTGACCTGTATGTCTTCCGAAAATGTAATACTAGATTAATCAATCTTGATAAACCTTTAGCTCCCTCTATTCATTAGAATATTTAAGACTAATGTTGGTTCCCTTATTCAATTTGAAGAGAATGTAAAATCCAGGTGTGATCCATCATATATGAGTCCTCCCTAACATGCATGTTTTTTCTATGTATGTATTTCCTTTTTTTCATGGATATGATTTTTTTTTCAATATAAATGATCTTTTTTGTTTTTTATCTGTATTTATATCCCGATATTCATTAGAATATTTTTTCCCGATATATTGGAGTAAACACAACTGGGCTTGTTGTTATTTGGATTCAAAAGGGTATGGACTTGAATAAACAACAATGGAGGATATTGAGCTATATAAGAATCCAAATGAATAATCCCAAAGAAGAATATATATGTAATGGATAATACAAACTAGAAAAATTTATAACTATAATGTTTTTAAAGAATTTCTTGTTGTCCATTGATCCCATCTATCTATAGATAAGGACCAATGGAGGAAAAAATGTTACTGCCATCATTCCAATTAGATTTTGATGTTAGTTTCTTCATGGAGTCGATTTAGTTTTATATTCAACCCATGTTCATCGATGTTGGGAAAATGATGTTGATAGGATGGAATTCCATGTTCATTTCTTCTTAGAGACGATTTGGGTTCTAGTAATGGTCATTATGGAGATTCTTTTTTCAATATTATATTCCACTATTTTTATATTATAATGAATACTCATGTATCTCTTGATTGAACGAGATGATTCTTCTTTAGACATGGGTCATTTTTCATAGATTAGGTTAGATATATTTAGACACAATATGGAGGGTGGAAGATCATGGGTTCATGTTACACTAATATAAGATTTAATATTTTTTTTATTTAGTTGTTGAAGGTTCATAGGATTTGGTTATTTGTACTTAGTTGAGCTTCATTAAATCCACAGTTGTAGTATAATATATTGAGTAGCACATTTTTTATGAGATACCCAAAGGTGTATCATGTTGGTGATGTGTTGATAATTTTTTGAGTGAGGTATTTCTAACCATTAATATCAAGCTAGTGTAGGAATGTTTTTATGATTTTAATTATACGGTGAATATATTGAGAACCCATGTAATATAGAGGTGTTTGAAATTTCTAATTTATTCAAGTCCCATAAATTGAAAATAAACACCAAAATTCATAAATCATGGTATTATATAATAAATAGAGAATAAATAATAGAATTTTATATGAATTTATCATCATTCCCCTTTTAAAATGACAGTAGGAGAACTATGGGTCCACCATCTAGAATAAATGTATCCATGAAATTAATACTCTTTTATCCATTCAATTCTATTGAGTGCTTCTGTATGGAAATAGCCATTTCTACGAGGACTCCACTAAATATTATTTTTTGAATTTTAAAGTAAATTTAAATTACTTAATTTTTTATTTATGTTTTTTATGCAGTAAGGTTTGTTGGGATCCCAGATTGTAAAATGGGTATGAATGGATGTTAATGTCTACTAGCATATATGATCTGGTCTAATTATTCAATCAGGTGTGAACCAATGGATGTGATTAAATCTAGAATATTAATGAATTTCATTGAAAGGTATCAATATAATTAAAGGAGGTATGTTGACTTATCCAAATGAGCTCTTCCATTCATATAAAATTGAGTCCCATTTAAATGGGAAAATTAATTCTATATATTTCTAGGAACTATAATCCTTTTTACAAATTGGGAATCCTCTAAAATCCTTTATGAAATATAGAAAGAATTTTTTCCCATGTAATAACAAAATCTTTTTATTTATATCTTTCTTCCAAAATTTATTCAAGGGATACTCTCTAATTAGTAATATTGTAGAGTATTGATCCATCATTATTTAATAAATTGGAAACACTATAAACCCATGTCACTACTCATTAGGTAAGGGAATATATACTATTAAGTAGAAAAAATGTAATCTTCCTTGTAGATATTATTCTAATATCATACATGAATATCCATATCCACTATATAAAAATATCCCATTAAATATTAATAGAAGATTATATTAACATGTATATAGTGATTTTAAATAATGAGATAAAAGTGAAGTAATTCAAATGATATGAGTTCAAGAATTTATAGAAGAGGATGATATTTTTTCTTATAATGCTCCATGTGGTGGATGTTATATCAAATTCGAATCCTCCCACGTCTGATGATTAAAATCTTACAATTTAATACAGAAGGACAACATTGGACAATAATGATCTCATCTGTCATGGACACCTAATCAATACACACTACTAGAAATTTCATCTTTACTAACTGTTTAAAACCGTTAGTAAAGGCAGGACAACCGTTGGTATAAACTATACCATAAATTATCCAAAACATTGGGTCTTGAGCTGTGGGGATAGACATATCCCAACAGTTCTATGAGAACCATTGGGATATGTCTGAAAACTGAGTATATCACAATGGTTCCTTGAAACCTTTGGTATAAATATTTACCAACGGTTTCCCACAAACAATTGGTAAATTTCAATTTAAAATATCTATACCAATGGGTTCTAAACCATTAGTATATAGTTTTAACCACATTTTACCTAAACCATTGGTATAAGTATTGTTTTTGAAGACCTGTAAACAGTTGTAAACCGTTAACATAGAATTTATGTACCTATAGCAGCAAGTCGACCTCCCCATGGGCACCTTCCGCAATTTCACCAGCTTCCACTAGTATCCCTACAGAATTCATACATAATTCATATACAATTATGAATACCTAGAGAATACATACAGGGGGTTGGGGGCTATCCATACAGAATACCTGCACAATTCATTAACAATTCATACACAATTCGGAATACCTTCACAATTCTCAATACCTGCAGAATATATACAAAATTCTATATGAATCCATACAGAATTTATGCAAAACATAATTCATACATAACTATTAATTCCTTCAATTCAATACTTAATTACCCTCTACAAACAAAAATAATTAACACATAATTTATAAGGTAATTATAGCAAGTATACACATACAACAAGTATACTCATACCAAAAGTATACCCATTCACCATTAACACATAATTCATAAGTTAATTAAATACATATAGAATTCAATTCAAAATTTAGGGGGTTGGGGGGACTGTTCAGGGGGTTGGGGCTGTTCATGGGATTGATGTGGTTGTCCAAGGGGGAAGGGTGTGTTCGGGGGCTGGGGGGGGGGAGGGGGTGTCCGGGGGGATGGGGGGATGGGGGATTCCATGGGGTTGGCTAGGGGGTGGGGGCTATCTAGTGTGGGTTGGCCATGGGGGTAGGGTGGTGTCCAGGGGCTCGGGTGGTGTCCTGGCTTGGGGGGGATTTCCAAGTGGGGTAGGGGTGTCTAGGGGGTGGGGTGTCGAGGGGTGGGGTAGTGTCCAGTGGGGGTGGGGGCAGTCTAGGGGGTGGGGGGGGGGGGGTATCCTAGGGGTGGGGTGTCCAGGGAGGTGGGGGTGTCCAGGGGGTGGGGTAGTGTCTTGGAGGGTTGGGGGCCCCTCCGGGGGGGGGGGGGGGGTTGTCTAGGGGATGCAGGGATTTTCGATGGGGGTGGAGGTTTCCAAGGGTTAGGGGACTGTCCATGGGGGTGTGGGTGTCTAGGGGGTGGGGGAGTCCGGGTGGTGGGGCGGTGTCTAAGAGGGATCGTGGTCGTCCAGGGGGGTGTCCATGGAGTTGGGGGGTGTCCATGGGGGTGGGGTTACTAGGGGTGGGGGTTTATAGGTGGTGGGGTGGTGTCCAAGGGGGGGGGATCCAGTGGGTTGGTGGTGTCCAAGTGGGTAGGGGTGTCTGGGTGGGTGTTTTCATGTGGTAGGGAGGTGTCCAGGGGGTGGGGGCCATCGAGAGGGTTGAGGGGGATATCCAGGGGGTATGGGTGTCTCGAGGGGGGGGGGTGTGGTGTTGTCCAGGGGGTGTCTAGGGGGGTTAGGGGGCTATCTAGGGGTGGGTATAGTAGTAAGGGGGATTTGGTTATTTGGAAATGGATTAAATTTTTTTTGTGGGACAAAAATACTATATGAAATTTGAAATTGAAATATAGAAGGTATTTTTATAAACCATTGGGAGTTTTAAATAGAAATGAAACTCTAATATTTGATTTTGAAATGGTTTTATGAAGAATTATTTATGATGTATCCTTATTGGATTTGGGATTTTGTGTACCTTTTTTTAGAACATTAGATTATTTTACTATAGGTTTTGTTTTTGATAATTCTATAAAATTTTACCAATATAAATGAATCAAAAAGTCAATAAGGTGATATCTCAGGTAGTCATTCTTGGGATCCAACTATTTTCTTCCAAGTCTTGGTATTTACTCAAACTCTTGTGGAATTGGAATAACCATGTTCTTCTTGGATCATTGATTATGCATGTGAGTTTAAAAAATATCATCCACTATGTTTTATTGGTGGTCAAGGATCCTGGGTGGAATTAAAGTGGGTAGCTATGATTATTAGGATCTTCGATTTGTTAGAAACCCTATAATCCACGGGGGTGGGGGCTATCCATTGGGGTGGTTGGGATGTCCAGGGTTGTAGGGGTGTCCAAGGGGGTGGGTAGGGAAGTACATGGGGGTGAGGGGCTATCCACATGGGTACGGGGTGTACGAGGGGTGGGTAGGGGTTTATAGGGGGTACGGGGTGTCCAGGGGGGGTTGGGCGGCCTGTCCACGGGGGTGGAAGGGATGTCTTGTGGGTAGGGGTGTCCATGGGGTTGGGAGGGCAGTCCACGGTGGTGGGGGGTCTATCCACAGGGGGGGGGGGTGTCTATGGGGTGGGAAGGTTGTCCACTGGTGTGGAGGGGATATCGAGGGGGGTAGGGAGTGTCCAGGGGGTGGGAGGACTCTACATGTGGGTGGGGGTGTCTAGTGGTGTACAAGGTGTCCCGGGGGTGGTTGGGCTGTCCACGAGGGTGGAGGTGATGTCCATGGGGTAAGAGGTGTCCAATGGGGTGGGAGGGTTGTCCACAGGGGTAGGTTGGATGTCCAAGAGGGTGGGGGATGTCTAGGGTGTATGGGTTGTTCATGGGGGTGGGGGGCCGTCCATAGGGGTGGCAGGGCTGTCCAAGGGGCAGGGGGTGTCCAGGGGGGTGGGCGGGTGGTGCATAGGGAGGGACCTGTCCATGGGGGGAGGGGGAGTCCATGGGGTGGGCGGGCTATCCACGAGGGTGGGGGTGGGTGGGGGGGTATCAAGGGGGTACATGTTGTCTAGGGGGTGGGTGGGATGTCCAGGGGGTGGTGGCGCGTCAGGGGGGGGGGGTATGGGGTGTCCATGGGTGTGGTCAGGCTGTCCACAGGGGTGGTCAGGCTACCCACAGGGGTGGGGGCTATCCATGGGTAAGAGGTGTCCAGGTGGGTGGGTGGGGTTGTCTAGGGAATATAGGGTGTCTAGAGTGGTAGGAGGACTATATATGGGGGTGTAAGGGCTGTCTAGGGGGTTGTGGTGTTTAGGGGGGTGGGCTGGCTACCGACGGGGGTGGGGGGGGATGTTCATGGGGGAGGGGCTGTCCAGGGGGTGGGCAGGCTATCCATGGGGGGAGGGGTTGTCCAGGGGGTGGGTGGGATGTCCTCTAGGGTGGAGATGCTATTTATGGGGGTTATGGATTGTCCAGGGTGTGGGCGGGCAATCCACGGGGTGGGGGCTGTTCAGGGGAGGGGTCAATCTGTCACAAAAAATCATCAAGTCATGTTTTATTATTTATAGATAAAAAATAAAGATAATGTGACCTACATAATCACACATATATTTAGGCACAATAAATAAATTAACCTCAAAGGTCACTAACATTTGTAAAAAATGCAACAGATCAATCTGTCCCTCATCACCATCACTATCATCACTATCATCATCAGCCTCACCCTCATCCTCATCATTTTCCCCATCATCATCCCCTCCCTTCTCAACGCCCTCCTCCTCTCCCTCATACTCAAGCTCGGCCTCCTCATCGTAGTCATCTTCCACCTTGGCCTCCTCCTCACCCTCCTCCTCTGTTTCAACCTCCTCCTCACCCTCCTCTTCATCCTCCTCGACCTCCTCCTCACCATCGTCTCAACCAACACTACAAATGATAACTATTTCACCATATATAGAACGCATCGATGAAATATATTCATCACAAGCTGTGATGGCCTCTGGTGGAAGTGTAAAACGTAAAACTTACATCAGTTCCATAAATGTAGTGTTTTCCCTAGAAGACTATTCTGCCGTCTCTGGGGCCCTTTTTTCAGCCTTTTCTGCCTGTTCCTTAACATGTTGGAACCCAGTGGCACTACAAATCATACCTGATGATGTCCAATACCCCCGGAACTATACTCTTCCAAGGTCGGAAGTGTACTCTACCAAGGTGATCATCTCCCAACACAATATGTAAGTTATTGTTTGGCCCAAAATTGTTAGGTTAATGGGAATCAAGTGACTATAAATAATCCTATTAAAAATATAAATAGATTATTAATTAAAAAATTTATAGAAAATTTTTAAATCTACAACGTAAAACTTACAATCTTTTGCTGAGTTAGTTCATTAACCTCACTTCCATATTTGTTCCTTCAACTCTAGAAAAACAGTTTTACACAAGGTACATGTCATTATATATTCAATTTATTCCTCTAAAATGGCATTGAATGTAGGAAAACATAATTAAAAATAGGATACCAATAATTAATTACATAACTAATATTATATGACAACTTTAGCAATAAATTAAATTATGGAGGAAGCAATAGAAAGTGGAAGTCATAAATTAAAATTATAAATTGTCATACCTACTACCTCTCATGATTTGGCATCGTTGTATGTACTAATGTGTGGAGGTATTTTTTATCATCAATGTTCTTTATTTACCCTAAATGATTCCTAAATAAAATTCAATAATTAGTATTAATGAAAAATATAAATTTTTTATTTAAATACATCTAATGTGATTAATACCTTAAATTGTCTATTCGTCCATTGAGTAATCAACTATTGATACTATTATAATGGAAAATAATCCATGATAGAGACTTCCTACAACTCTGTGCCAACTCTAGCATGCCACCCAAAATAAAAATCATGCTTATAAGCTCTCCAAAGCTCACATAAATCCTTTTAATGTGCTGACAATGCACCCTCACCATCGAGGAAATTAAACCGAAGCTGTATATGAAATATTATTTCATATAAATAAAAAAATAATATATTTCATTAAATAAAACATATTTTTTTACCCATATATCTTCTAAATAGTTGTCTTTGACTTCATTTGGAAACGGTCTCCCTGAAAACAGTCAAACAGGAATGATGTCGGAGTATTTGGTAAGCGTCACCAAAAAACTCCGACATTGCTGCCCTGATTTTTCAATCATTTGACTATATTAATTTTAGTCAACCATCAACTCTGTGTGTTTTTTTCACACTGTACGCATGCGTGTATGTCCCCACCCCGCCTCTTATCAATATATGTATCTATTATGAAATAAAAACAAATATTTTATGAATACATGTTATAATGAAAATAAATAATGGTGTAAAAATTTGTTAAGGTTGTATAAGTACACATGCGATAGTATGATCAATGGGCGCCACATGGTCCACATGAAATTGATGGAAACCCCTATATTGGTGGAGTAAGACCCAATTTATGATCTACAGTGACAGGCTCTAGTGAAGCAGGAGTCGAAGAAATGGAATATAAAAGCCTGGAGAGAAGGAAGGAGATGTAAAAGAAGATGACAAGGATGGATAGATAAATGTTGTATGGGGAGTGGGAATCATCATCAGATATGGTACATATGGGTGATGAGGCTCAGATGTAAAGGGTGGTTAAATCATGGGAGGCCTAAATATCCTATGTGTCCCTAACGACACACTAAGATCAGAATGTGGGATGGATGGTATATTAGTGGTAGGGGTAGGGTCTAATCGGGTACGTCGACCAGATCGTCTCACTCTCATCCCACCCCCCCATACAAACACCCTGAGTACTAGGACCACAACTAGGCTGCTCGTCAAATAACAATCACCTAATAGATTGATTCTGAATTTTTTTTAAAATAAAATCAATCAAATTAAATTATATATTATTTAAATATAAATATTTGAAATAAAATACTCCCTACATGCACTAGTGGTGGAATTCCCAAATCATTTATGCGATGATTGTTGTCCATCATCTATTCCCATCACCTCTCTTCAATTGGTTTCATTTCCTACATTTGAAAACAAATATGGAAGTAATTATAAAAGGATAACTAATGTGTAACCCAGAAAACCAAATAAATGATCTTGAAGGTATATATAATGAATTCAATAAATTGTATAATATGTAATAAAGATATTTATCTTTTAGTAGGATGGTTATTTACTAAATTTCATGAATCTATTAAAATCATGGAACATTTATTCTACCATATTCATAAGGGGAAAAATAGTTATCGAAATTAAGGAAAAATTTAATTTCATTAGCCCAGGTAGATGATGTAGTTTTCTATACATGTTTTGTAGAAGAATACCAACCATCATGTTCATTACCTGATAAAATATTAAAGAGAGGTCATAGAGTTATACTAATATTATACAGATCACAGTGGAAGCATTGAAATGTTCACCAAGTTATAAATGTTGGTTTCGTAGGATTGAATACAGTTGAATTCCAAATAAGAAAATGAAATTCAATTAAAATTTGAACCAATAAACATTGAAAATTCATATAACAGTCAAGTCGTATACATCATTCTAGTAATCAATATTAAATAAATTTTAATAGTACCAACCATGACAACCCAAGTCGAGGTAAACCAAAATAATTCAGAACATGAATGGATGATTTTATGTATTTCCCACCACAAAATCAGGTTAATAGAAAACGCTGACAATTGAGCTATTGAAGTCATCAAAATTAATAAATGTATTGTTTCCAATGGTAGTAGGTGTGTTGTCGATTCCATAAGCACCATCATCAAAAATACCTCTTGGAATTACTTCAATAATGACACCAAATTCTGGTTGAAGATTGTCTTTGATCTAAAAAACATGTTTCACCATTGATTCCAATACATATTGTTCATCGGTAGCAAGAGTACAAGTCATATGAATTAATCCAAATCTACAATCTTCAATAAATGTTCCATGCCTCGTCATCGAATCAAACAACCAGCATTTCATAATTTTGACTCATCCATGAGAATATTAATCCAATATTATTATTTTTTCAATGAATCTATAGTAACCTACATTTTCAAATCATGATCCACTATCTAATGAACTAGCATAACGGTCTGTTGTGGCAATAACTACAACACCATCATGTTGTGTTCTTATGTTCTTTGCTCGTTCAGGGATAATAAATCTATAACCATTGATAACAATTGATTTACAGTCACGAATCACGATATTAGGACCAAATGCCAAATCTCTTATTTCCTCAAAGACAGAGTCAGCAAGAAAACTCAATATGTGAAATATAAATAAATATTAATTTTAATTAAATATTGTTTTAATTATTTGAAATAGTAATATTATTACCTTCAATTTTAACCAAGCACAAAACACTTTGCATTGAGAAGTCTCCCTCCTTCTCAAAGATAAAGAACGATGCATTCTATTTATCTTTAATTTATGTTCCCTATATATAAAAACAAGAATAGATTAATATATATATATATATATATATATAAGATATATATATTCAATTAACATACCAGATGTATTCATTGAACAAATCACAGTTGAACAAAACTATGTGTGCTATCTCCCACTCATCAAGGCTTATTGTGGTCAATGTATATGATCCATATTCCTCTTATTTGAGGAAGTGGTGGAAAAATAGGTTCAATTTGATTATACTATTCTTCTCCATTTCCCATTTATCTTTTTGTTCTTGTATTAAGATCAGACAAATACCTTTAGAAGAAATACACACATTCTTGAGCCATGTATCCAATCACGATAGAACCTTCAGGATGATTTCTATTATAGACATAAGACTTTATTGTGTACATATTTCTTTCAGTTGGATAAATTCAATTAAAAAAAATTGGTACTCAGAGAAGTATTTTAGTTTGAATATGGACAGTCAGATGCATCATGCATGTGAAAAATGTGGGAGGAAATATTTTCTCTAACTCACAAAAAATTAATGGGGCATCTACCAACATTTTTTGAAAAAAATACTTAAAAAACATATTAGAACAATGATCTCTAAAAAAGTTGTACAACCGAAAGACAACAAACCTTACATTATCGGAAATAAGATGCCAAATTGCTATTGGAATAAAATCATACAGTAGGATGTGATAATCATGAGTGTTCAAAGTTTTTAGCTTCAACTCTCTTCTGTTGACTTGTTTAGATATGTTTCTTGAATAGACATAAGGAAATTTAATATTCCTTATTACTTCCAAGAATTTCATTTTTTTATAGGTGTCATCACATACGAAGCACATGGAACTTGACATTTATTTTCAATAATACGCATAGGATGCAATTCTGGTCTGATGCCCCAATCCACAAAGTCATGCCGAGACCGTAAATTATCTTTTGTCTTTCCCTTAACATTTATATGAATCGAGAACAACATTTCACATATATTTTTTTCAATGTGCATTAAATCTAAGCAATAATGTAACAAATTGGTTTACCAATAAGATGACTCAAAGAAGATACATCTCTTCTCCCAATTATAATAGGTTTCAGTTGACACATTATTTATCTTTCCATATTTCATTTGACACTTTCGGAATGAAAAACAGAAATCATTCAATTCATTAAGCACATCAGTTCTACACACACACCAAGGTGGATCTCCTATATCCATGGTATTGTCAAATCATCTATGATAATTTACATATGGATCATCCATTGGACAGAATCATCAATGTCCCAAAAAACTGAAACTACAAGGGTGTTTTAGTCTTTTGGATCACATATTATATATACATGTACTACGTGATAGCTTTCCCATAGTGCCCCATATAGATATCATTACATAATCAGGAAAATCAATGATCATCCACATAAACGCAATACACATCTGAAATATTTATTTTGAACATGCATCGTTTGAGCACACAACCACATCCCAAAGAAGTTTCAACTCTTTTATTAAAGGCTAAATGTATACGTCTATATCAATTCTAGGATCCAAAGGGCCAGTTATAAGTATACTAATGAAAGTGAAAGGTTTTTTCATACAAAACCATGGGAGAAGATTATAAATGTGTATAAAAATAGACCATGTGCTGTGCAATGTAGGAATCTTCCTAAACAGTTTAAAACCATCACATGAAAGTACCAACATCACATTACGCATGTCTGCCATAAAATCAGGATACTGGGCATCAAATCTCTGCCATGAAAATCCATCTGCAGGGTGAACCAACTCAAAAATAGTCTTCATTATCTCGGTATCATGCCATCAAATTTTTATTCATATTTTAGTAGACATAAAAATATTCTCATGTTTAGGGCTCAATAGAATGTGAAAATTACTTTCTATGGCACATGGGATGGTGTTCCATTAGCTTTTGGCATCCAGCGGTATGTGCCACATTTTATTCAGTCATTTTGTTCAGTAGTTTCCTCGTAGAAAAAACATCAATCTTTCGATAAAGCATGAATTTGGTTTTAGAAAAATCCAAGTTCCTTAATTAACTTCCATTCCATATAGTGGTTAGAGGGAATATATGCATCGTCTAGAATTAATTCCTTAAAGAAGGTAACAACGTAATCGATGGCAGTATTATTAATCCCATACAGAGTATTCCCATGAGACAATTAGATTAAAAATTAGATCTTTTTTAATTTACCACATTGTAGAAATACTGGAGTCATGGAATCATCATTCAATTTGTTCACCCTGACAATATCATCATTTTCATTAGATGTATCATGTGTTCTCATATGGAAATATTCTTGGGTCTGAAGTCATTATTTTTCATGATAACGTATAAACGGAAACCATCCATATAACATATTATCCAATCAAGTCCTCTCATTTGTATCATCAGCAATTTTAGTTTTCATTTTACCCCCATTGTAATACCACACATAGTAGTTTTCTTGGAAAACATATTTGGTTCTGTGGTATCTGACTTCTTCACAGATCAACCAAGGACTTCCAGCACAATTGTAATAGGGGAAGTGTATGTGACCACTATCTGAAGATTGAAAAATGAAAAATCTAAAAATCTCTCAATTTTTTTTGAAAATTGCTTAAGATCTGATCTGTTTCATACATCCAACTTCTATCTATTCTGTAAAAATTGTTATAATTCATTTTTTCAAAAGAAATTATACAAGATTGAAGTTTCATAGAAAATATATTTATGTAAAAATGGTGTCCAGGGGGGTACGAGGTGCCCAGGGGGGTGGGCAGGCTATCCACGGGGGTTAGTGGAAATCCAGGGGGTACATGGTGTCTATTGTGTGGGCGGGCTGGCCATGGGGGTGTGGGGATATCTAGGGGATTACAGGGTGTCTAAGGGGTGGGAGGGCTTCCCACATGGGTGGCGAGGGTGTCAGGGTGGGTTTGTGGGGGGGGGGGGGGCTTTCCAAGGGGTGGGGTGGGGGTTGGGGGGCTGTCCTTGGGGGTACGCGGTGTCCAGGGGGTGGGCGGGCTATCCATGAGGGTGGTGGGTCTATCCAGAGGGTACACAGTGTCCAGGGGTGGGAGGGCTCCCCATGGGGATGACTAGGCTGTACAGAGGGTACGAGGTGTCCTAATAGGTGGGTGGGTTGTCCAAGGGGGTGGCGGGGTTGTCTAAGGGGGTCAGGGGGGATTTTCAAATGGTGGGTGCTGTCCAGGGTGTGCGAGGTGTCCAGGGTGGTGGGCGGGCTATCCACAGGGGTGGTGGGGCTGTCTATGGGGGAACATGGTGTCTAGGGTGTCGGTGGGATGTCCTTAGGGGTGGGGGCTGTCCAGGGGTGTCCAGGGGGTGGGCGGGCTGTCCACGGGGGTGACATGGCTGTCCTGGGGGGTATGGGGTGTCCAAGGGGGCTGTCCACTGGGGGGGGGGGGGGGGTGCTTTTTAGGGGGTACGGGGTGTCCAGAGGGTGGTTTGGTTATCCATGGGTGTGGTGGGGCTGGTCAGGGTTCCAGGGGGCTTTCCAGGGGTGGGTGCTATCTAGGGGGTACGAGGTGTTGAGGGGGGTTGGCGGGATATCCATGGGGGTGGCAGGGCTATCTAGGTGGTATAGGGTGTCTAGGGGGTTGGCGGGATGTCCACGGGGATTGGCGCTTCCCAGGGGGTACATGGTGTCTTGGTGGTGGGCGTGTTGTCCACGGGGGTGGCAGGGCTATCCAGGGGGGTTAGGGGGCTATCTTGGGGGGTGGGGGGCTGTCTAGGGGGTACAAGGTTTCCAGGGCTAGGTGGGAAGTCTACGGGGGTGTCGGGGCTGTCTAGGGGATATGAGGTGTCCATAGGGTGGCAGGGTTGTCCAGGGGGTGGGGGGGGTGTTCAGGGGGTACGAGGTGTCCAGGGGGTGTGCGGCCTGTTCATGAGGGTGGAGGTGCTGTACAAGGGGGGTACTAGGTGTCCAGGGGGTGAACAGGCTTTCCAAAGAGGTGGGGGGGGGGGGTGTCTAGGGGGTACATGGTGTCCAGGGGGTGGATGGGCTGTTCAAGGGGGTATGAGGAGTCCAGGGGGAAGGAAAACCACGGTGGTGGTGGGGCTATCTAGGGGGTACGGGGTGTCCAGTGGTTGGGTGGTATATCCACAGGGGTGGGGTGGCTGTCTATGGTTTAGGTGGGCAGTCCACTGGGGTGGCGAGGCGGTCCAAGAGGGTTGGTGGGGTGGGGTGGGGGGGTGCGATCCAGGGGTGAGAGGTGTCCAGGGGGTGGGTGGGCTGTCCAAGGGAGTGGTATGGTAGTCTAGGGGGTACAGGGGGTCCAAGGGGTGGGCAGGATGTACACGGGGATGAGGGGATATCTAGGGGGTACGGGGTGTCTAGGGGGTGGGTCGGCTGTCCGCGGGGGTGGCGGGGTAGTCTAGCGGGGCCAAGGGCACTTCCCAGGGGTGGGGGTTATCCAGGGGGTACGAGGTGTCTAGGTGGTGGGCAGGCAGTCCATGGGGAGTGACAGGGCTAACCATGGAGCTACGGGGTTTCCAAGGGTGAGCTGGCTGTCCACAGGCGTGGGGGGGGGGGGGGGCTATCACGGGGGGTACGAGGTGTCTAGGGGGTGGGCGTGGTGTCCACTGTGGTGGCGCAACTATCCGGGGGGGTATGAGGGGTTCAGGGGGTGGGTGGGCTATCCACGGGGGTGGCCGAGATGTCCATGGGTTATGGGTGTCCAGGGGGTGTGTGGGATGTCCACGGGGGTGGCAACGCTGGAAATGGGGTTGGGGGTGTTCAGGGGGATGAGTGGGCTATCCACAGGGGTGAGGAGGTTCTCCAGGGGGTATGAAGTGACCAGGGGGTGGGAAGGCTATCCACGTGGGTGGCGGGGATGTCTAGGGGGTTGAGGCTGTCCGCAGGGGTGGGCGGGGCTGTCCAAGGGGTAGGGGTGTTCAGGGTGGTGGGCGGGCTATCTATGGGGGCGGAAGGGCTGTCTAGGGTGGGTAGGGGTGTTCATGGGGGTGGGAAGACAATCCATGGGGGTGGGGTGGGGGTGTCCATGGGGGTGGTGGGGTTGTCCACATGGGCGTTGGGGCTTTCCAGGGGGTTGGGGGTGGAGGGGGTGTTGTGGTGTCCAGGGGGTGTGGGGGGGGGGGGGGCTATCCAGGGGGTTGGGGTGGCTGTGCAAGGGGGTAGGGGTGTCTGGGGGGTTGTCCCGGGTAGAGTGGGGTGTTCTGGGGGTTGGGGGGATGTTCCGGGGGGTGGGTGGGAAGGGGGTTGTCCACAAGGTTAGGGGTGTCGTCCTAGGCGTTAGGGGTTTCTAGTGGTGGTGTTGGGGGTGTCCAGGTAACATGGATAATCAAGAAGCACAATTTTATAACCCAATTAACCTTTATTTACCACTTGATATGGGTTCATGAGTCATTTTTCCAACAGAAACCTATCTCCATATAATTATTAACAAATATTAAGAAAAACAAAACACTGAAATATTGATTCCAAATGCCCAGAATAAAAGAAAAACAATATAATCCAAGAAATTGCACAAAAACACATCTGGTGCACTTCAACCGACATCCAATACTATCATCTAGCGGTGAATAATTACATGCATATGACCATTCTATTTTTTTCATGAGATATATATCATAGAGTAAATAATGTATAGGCACGAACAACATGAATAGTTCTATGACAGTATTAATACATTATTATGGGTTCCTTACTAGGATAGAAAATGATATAAATACCTTAATAATTCTCTATAACATCCTAAGAAAATTGTGACATGAATTACTTACACTCATTTTGAATTTAAAAAAATATTACAACTGTATAACCGAACCACATGATGGAGTAGGAATAAATGTTCATGTAATAGAGTGAATTTTGGTTGTATCACCATTCACACATGAAAATGACCCAAAACCCACTCTACTGGTTCAGGTCGAAGAACCACTTCATTGAATGATTTATAGTGTGGATATCATTATCTTAATGTTAGAGTTTTCTATTTCAAAGACAACATTTAGGGGAACATTCATAATGCATGAGTATCTTATCGTTCCTATTAGGATAAAAAATTCTATAACTATATTTCTATATATCCAATGAAATCATGTCAATAGACCTTAAATATAAAATAAACCAATGATAAAATAACTCAGGATCATATTGGCCTCTTTAATATCAATCAAAATTATTCTATAAAGATAAATGAAAAGAAAACCACAACCTAAAATGATATATTGCTTGTGTTCATAAGGGGATCACAATACATAGTACATTGTACCGAAATAGAATTAAAAAATCGAAAATAAATGAAGGCACATGTAATGATTTAAAATGAAGGAACAAAAATTACATGAATCCATGATAGATGCCCGATTGGAAATTAGAGTTATCACCCTCGAGAGCAGTTGGGAAGTAGGGTTTGAACCACAACCTAAAATGATATATGCCTTCTATTCATAAGGTGATCATAATACACACTTCATTTCCTCAAAATGGAACTAAAAAAATCCAAAATTAATGAAAAACCACATATCGATTTAAATTGGAAGAACAAATCATTGGAAACAAGACCTATTGTGCTGGGACGTAGCATTCATGTCATGATTTAGGGACAAATCTTCGAGATGGTCGAGGTTTAGGGAAAAATATTCAAGATGGTGCATCGAGCTCTCATTTAGGGAAAACCTTTCGAGATCTCTATAGTTTTACATCCCATGAGGCATCGATATTTGGGGATTTTATTTCCCTACAGTTTAAAAAATACGTTGGGAAAGTAATGTTATCCCAACGGGTTACAACTGTTGGGAAACAAATCTTCAAAACTGTACCCAACGGTTTGTTTGAATTGTTGGGAAAAACCTCTTCATCGGCACTATACCCAAAAGTTTCTTTAAACCATTGAAAAAACCATATGATTATACCTATGGTTCTATATAACGGTTGGTATAGTAGCATTTTTCCCAATGGTTTTTTAAACCGTTGGGAATTTTGTGTTGGTATAGGTGGGATTTCCACCAGTGACAATTATTGATGAAATATTCAACACATATCCATATCTTATAACCACAATGAAGATACATGATGATTTTGAAAATAAGTTCAACATATAGGATTTTATGAGCATCAAATTCCTAGAAAGAAAGATTATTTCATAAAAAATTATAGATAATATAACTATCATGTATATATTTTATGAAATAAAATCTATATTACAACCCCTTATGAAAAACAAGATGAACATGAATTTTTTCCCTTATTTTTATACATTTCATGGATAATCTCCCCCATTCTTGGGGAAATGTTTAACATTCTATAAATCAAAATAATGAATATGTTTCCATCAAGTAGTTACTTAACTACCTTGAAATTTAAGGTGAATAAAAAAACGAGTAGCAAAATGAACATATGGATGATTAATCCAAGGTCCAAATTGTGGAGGGATTAGGTCTATCTGGATTCTCATTTGGGAAAAAATCTGAACTATTATTCAAAATGAAAGGTTAAATTCATAAAGATGACATGGGAACTCATCTTTTTTGGAAATCTAGGAAACTTCAAATGGTAGTTTCATATAAATAGGAAGAAAGATGGAAACAACACTTTAATAAAGAACATTACGACCATTATCTTTAGAAAAATGTTCTCGAGGATAACACTTCTTAGTGGATTTATTCTAGGGTAACATGAATCATGTGAAATAAAAAATATATCTTGAAGATAATGTAATCAATCAATGATGGGAAATCACTCTATATGGGGATCTATCCAAGAATAAATGTACCAGGGTAGTGACTGGTTGATCATGAGTTTACCTTGGGAAAGATCATAAAATTATATGATGTCTTGTTTGTGATCAAAGTTAACAAAAAATTATTCTTGGGGATATTGTTAAATAATAATGGGGTTAACCATATATTTGAGGTAAACAACATTGTTTTTTCTAAATGTGTGATATTTTTTAGAAATAACCACTTGTTATATCTTTCATTAAAATTAAATCTAAAATTTTTTCTTTCATAATAGATTAAGTATTTTCTATTATGTAATAATAATCGAGTCACAAAAATTTTATGAAAATGATTGACATATCAAAAATGAAATAATTACCTCGCATGGTTAAATAATACAGATTGAGTAACTTACATGAAAACTAAAATATTTAGGAATCCATTTCCAAGCATAGTGAGTAAAATTAATTTTTTTACAATTATTATATAGTTATGTATGTAATTTTCATCTTATTAACACCATAGGTAATTAAAATTAGTTTTTTTACTTTTATGAATGATTATTCTAGATTCTTTCATGTCTATATTTTACTTGCTATTGATGAAGTTATGGATAAATTTTTTATCTATAAACATGAGTATGATAACCAAAGAGGGATTAAAATTTAAATCCATAGATCCAAAAGTTTAATACCATAAGATTATATATATATATATATATATATATATATATCTACCTTGGAAACAAACCAAAAGTATTTGATAGATTACTTTATAAGAAACCCCAAGTCTAAAAGAACCATGAAATATTATAACACTATAACCCATCGGTGAAATTGGTTGAATGAATTGGAATAACCAAATTGTGAAAGTTATACATAAAGGTATTATATAATATAAATTTTTTTTTATTTGAAATAAATAGGTACTCAATTTTTTGGAAAGACATTTTATACATTAAAAATATGTTTTCATAAAAAATGGATTTTATTTCATTTTTAAGGATATTTTAATCAATTTCTACCAATTTTAGACATTTAATTTCATAAAAATTAGATAACGTTAAATACAGATATAATAATTATCTTAGGATGAAAATTTAAGATTTCTCTGAAAAGAGTAATCATTCAGTGAATAGTGAAAAAATAAATATTTTATAAAAAATTATTTTTTTACATTAAAGTATGAAAAATGTGATACTTATGTTTGAATTCATTTTATAAAATTTATTAGATTATTTTGGTAAAAAATAATACAATTTATTTTTTTGTAATAATGATTAATTTTTTATTATAATTAGTTTTATACATAAAAACACATTTTTATGGAAAAGTGTTTTGCATGGCATTTTATAGGTATGTTTTTAAATTAATTCCTTAAAAATATAATGTATTTAATTTGATAAAATTAACTACATATTTGTAATCATCATTTCCAAAAAATTTAATGAGTCTTCTTTAATTTTCATTCCATATTTATAGTAAAAATGATAATTTTTTTACCAAGGTTGAGGTTAAAACAGGTTTATCAGTGGAGGTTAAATTGAGAGATAAAGGTATGGTTTCCAAATAATATTTTTTAATTATTATGGTTTAAATATATATTATCACTATATTATATTAAATTGGAATTATTGTCCATTTTGAGATACTTTCTTAAGAAAATGACTTTAATGTATACTAATGTTTTGAAAAATTCCTATTGTGTCTTCTCCCTCACATAGAAAATAACACCCAAAATCCACTGTTATAGACACTTAAAGAGACTCTTATTTGTAAAAATATCTACCCAAATAATATATTAAAATCCCTATTCATGCCATATAGTTCTTGGTTTGATCATAATACCTTCATTTCAAGGTATAAGGTTCAATCCAAATGAGTTTTCTCAACGTAGAGGTACAACTCCAAACCGAGCACTTTCACAATTAGTTCTTCCTCCACATTATTTAAGCCTATTATATCCACCTAATGTTATTAATTTATTATGATAAATTTGATGATTTATTATTATGATAACAATGAAACCAATTTCAACCTCCTTTATATCAAATGGGAATGAATGCATAGAATATTTCCATCACTATAGTTCATGGTTGGTTATTATCATCAATATTTTATTTATATATTATATTTATGAAATAATTATTCTTCAAAAATTATAATATATTATCCTCTTTCATACCTTTCCATCCATTATAAAATGATAACATCTCCCATGAATACATGTAGACTACCACCACCAGGAAATGATGTGATTCATTTTTCATCAACACTTTATATTAATAATTATAAAAGTGCATATGGTGAATAAATATGATACTTGTGTCATGATTAATATTTTTTTGATCATGAAATATTGACCAATGTGTATGTACCGGTACTATAAAACCAAAACACAGATATAATATTGATTAGTCTTCATCAAAATGTTCATTTTGACAACAAAATTGATAATACAGTGATAATCGGAAATTATCATGAAACAATACGCAATATGTTATTTATGAATATGGACATATAATGTATAAATAATAAATATATATTTGTTATAATGAATATTATAATGTTTATGAAGAATTATGATACTTTAGGTAAGGGATTTATGTGAGAATCTCACTTCATTCCAAGATAGTCTATGCTAACTTTCTATTGAGTGAAAATATACGATCTTCTCCTTTATATCTGATATATTTTATTTTCTAATGGTTATCCAAGTAATGTTAATGAAATAGTATAATTTCTTACACTTTGGTACTTCAAATCACTAAGAATGAGTTATTTAGAAAAATAAACATTATTTCCACTTTATTCAGTGTATGAAACTGGTTCTTCCTTTGAGGTATAGATATTTTAATTTATTGTGTGTATATAAAAAGATGGGGGAAAAAGGTTGAGGGGATTGCTATAGTCCCGTTAAATGACATGAATAGGAATTACATGTCATGTACTTATAGGTATGCATCATGTTTGGAAGGCTACATGCCATGTAATCCCAGTACACTACCACATAATGGTCGGGCCCAAATTTGTACGCACATAGCGGGTAGTCTCAAGTACACACCGTGTACTATTATTATTGATTAAAATATACATTAGCTTTTTTTGTGAATAATTCATAGGGGTAAAGTTGGGTTGATGAACCACAGTGCTGAGAGCCATTTTTATTCCAGATTGATCATATGAACCTCGATTCCTTCATCATTGATTGAATTTGAACCGGATCTATAAGCTCTCGATTCCTCTTGTTCATTTCTTCCAGATTTCATCCCTAGATCTAGTTATTTATGGTTGAGAGTTTATAATTTATTTGTAGATCTACTAAATTCTAGGTCTATTCAATGCCTAACGCTAGAAGTGGGGAATCTTACTATGAATAGGTTTGTGGTCTTGTTCATTTCGCTGAATGTTGAGTGGTTTGTATGTGCCATATATACATTTACCCATGTTTAGTGTGTATCCTTCAATGGAAATTGACCTTTTTTGTTTCCTAATGATTGTTATGTCATGAATTAAATTAATTTAATAATTTTTGAGCTTGTTGTATTGATTAAGTTCCACCCCATGGGTGAATTCCCTTTGAATGATTGTTTATGGCTGTTCAGCTGAGGTTGACTATGAGGCATGCCTTGTTTTCCCTTTATTAGTTGTTAGGTATGAATTACATTTATAATGAAATTGAAATTTTTATAAATAGTGATTTATTTTAGTATTATTTTTGGGATTATTGATGTCCCTTTTCTCCATGATAAGCAAAGTATCATTTAAGAATGGTGATAGTTTAATTCACCTTTTGCACGATATGTATAATAACAATGTGAGTTGTTATTATTTTAACCATGTAATTTTGTAATTTAAAATTGTGTTCTATTAAGCTGAAATGATGATATACCAGTCTTGAACCTGATTGATTGTTATGCTTGTGGGCGAGGAATTGTTACGGATGTGGGAGAGGACTGGTTATGCTTGTGGAAGAGGACTCGTTAGGCATGAGGGAAAGGATTGGTTATGCATATGGGCATGGTTTTTTATGATATAATGAATGTTTATGAATATATTATTTAAATGGAATGAAAAATAAAGCGTCTTCAAAGACAAAGAAAAATCTTGTATTTTCCTTTTTTAGACTACTTGTTTCACATTTTCACTAACGGATATGAAAAAATCATTGGTGGTTTCCTATTGGGATTTATTTATAATATACTATTTGGATCATGTTTTAGACCCAAAAAAATTATATTGTTTTAGGTTTTGATAAGGGAAATTTCCCTTCTATAAGTAGATTCTATTTAGGAGAAGGAGACTATGGGAATGAGATGTGGCTGGATATGCTTCTTTGATTTCTTTGTTTATTTTTATTTTGGAAATTATATTTTGTATTTATTTAGTGTACCTTATTTCTTTTTGTTTTCCCAGAACATGTGACTTGGTGCATCGTCTTTTGAATTGAATTATTCTTGGTTATTTATTTTATTAGTAATACACTATTTATTTTAGTTATATGTTATTTACTTCAACCTCTATGGTATATTATTATTCCACTTTGTTACACTCTTCCAATTAGGGAATATTTTTCCCACTGTCACACCCTAGGCCTCACTTCTTGTAGGTTGTCTCTTGTGTTTGGGAAAATGCTCTTGAGGCCATGTGGCCAACTAGGAATGGGGCTCTAGTGAGTGTACTTTGGATCTGGGAGGTTAAAAAGTGTTATTAGTGGATTTTTATTTTTTTAATTTTTTATACTTTTTGGAGACATTAGAAATGTATGTTAATGAATTGGAGTTTGGTAATAAGCTATTCCTGTGAGTTGATAGCCCATTTACAGGGAAAATACAAATTACCTCAAAATGAATTGTGCTTTTTGTATTTTTAGCTATTACAGTTGATTAGATTTCTCTGTTGGGTGACATGCTAGTTTTGTTCTATTATTATTGATATCATTGTTGTTATATTTTTTTCCAACCCAATTGGATGAGGGTATTCCATCTCATGAATCATATAGACACTTGTTAGAAATCACATGCCATGAATTATTTCTATGCTATTTAGAGATCATTACTGATTTCATGTAGTTGTGATATATATCATGCTAAATATGCATGTGGTAGTGATAGGTACCATGATAGATATGCATCCTATTGTGTCAATTCTATTCGTACATGTTATGGTTGAATTGGATGGACACCGAAATTTGACCCTTGGGGAGTATGGGCCCACTTTGATCAGAATTTGGTGGATCTTGTTCTAGACATGGGATATAAATTGTGTTGTCTTGTGCTATTTTTTGATGTAATTCTTTGATTTGTGGGGAGTATGTCCCCCAAGGATTGGAATATGGAATGTTGTTGCATTATTTTAAAAAAATAGTGGTTCCCAGGAAGTTTTTGAGGCTTACTGTCCGGAAACCCAGACAACACAACATGTGGTCATATTAACACACACCATGTGTTCTTTTTTTGGGATGAAAAGAACCTTTCCAAGTACACGCCATGTACTATGAGTACACACTGTGTGGTTTCTTATCGTGTCACTTCCATGTGAGAGAAAAACCTGTTTTGTTATGTTTTGATCTGAACATGATGTGTACCCTATGCACACGCCGTGTAGTTTTAAAAAGGTATACCCATGTAGCTATGGCCATGTAAAAGTACAATGTCCAGGAGGGGAGACTTGAGTACATTCCATGTGTCATCCCGATGCCCTATGCATTTATAACATTTACACGACTAAGGTAGGTAGAGTTACATGCCCATGTGTGGGATTAAATGGACATTACGTGTATCCAGATGACATGTTGTGTACCTGGGATGTTTACACGCCTAGGTTGTTGGGAGTACATGCCAATGTATGGGATTAATCATAAACCCCATGTATGGTTTCTCCACGCCATGTACTAAACATTGGTGAACTTTTGTGGCTTTTCTTCTCCTATTTTGTTCTTTCACTATTGAACTCCATTCCATGATAATTGAGCTTAAACTGAGGGGTGTGCTTGTCCATGAAGAGTCGTTCCACCTAGACGACATCGAGCTATATTCCAGGAAAGTGGAGATGATCATACCCCAGAGGTGGTAGGCCATGGGCCACCAATGGATCCTCTAGATGTGCATGTTTTGGTACCGGCTTTTATACCAGTCACATGTGCAGATGCACAGTTCTGTGAACTCTTCATGAGGTCTATACAGATCTTCTATGGAGTACCTTGGCCTACCACATGTATAGAAGAACTAAAATGTGTATTCCAGTAGCAACATCAACATATCTTTTCTAGGGATGGTGGACCATAAGATATAGAGTCATGGAAAGAGTCCATGATTACGATATTCAAGTATCTGTAGATGCCTCCTGAGAGGAGGGTCAGGCTCCGAACTTATATACTGTGTGATTCATCCAATAGGTGCTGGGATGTTATCACATAGTTATAGAATCATCGGGACATGGTGTGGGGAGATTTTATGACTGTCTTCTATAACTAATGTTTTCCTGAGGTGTTGAGGGACGATAGAGCTCAGGAGTTGATGCATCTAGAGAAGGGAACTTTTTATGTGATGGAATAAACTTCCTATTTTACCGAGCATCATAAATTCCCACCTATTCTAATGGGTGAAGATATATCGAGGGATAGGTGATTCGAATATGGCCTCAGGAATGACCTCTGATTATAGGTGAAATTTTTTAGGGTTCCTTATGTATATTCCATCATGAATTACACACTAATTTCTGACCATAATCTGTTGGAAGCCACAGGTGACAACCAGGGTGGTTCGACACTGAGATCTTGTACTATCTTGACTGAGAGTTACAAGCATCGTATGGAGATTTATCATAGGTATATGAGAAGTCAAAGTGTTTCTTTCGGTTTCCAGGTTAGGTTCTATTAGTATAGATGAGCTTGGAATATGAGACCGTAGTGACTGATGCATTTAGTCGAGTGTCGAGCAAGCAGTAGGACAAGCCATCTACATAACTACTACACGGTGTTTCCACTAGCAACAAGTGATATGGTATCGGCATAAGATTCATGTTTAGGAGCAGGGCCAGTGGATTCTCACCAGTCAGATAATTGGAATACATCAGGCTGCTCAGGACGAGGTGGTGGTTGTGGATGATATATCAAGACTCTAGGATTTCATAGAAAATAGAGTGGATCAACTCAGGGGAGCTAGGATATGTCAGAAGGCTTTAGTATACGCCATACCTTTTAGTGTAGTAGACCCAACAGGAGCAGGATCCCAGACCATCTATTGTTAGAGTAACTATTATTGTAACCTCTTTTTTATATTCACAACTCATTGATACGTGGGATTATCATAGATTTATATCTGTTCCCATTATAGAGATCCTTGGGATCTGTGTGTTTCTATGCTGATGATGTTATGATGGTAGATACTTCATTAGTGATAAAGACTGTAGGTGTGCGTCAGTGTAAGGAGTGACCCCTTGAGATTGTTGGGTGTCACTTCTTTTTTTATCTATATGTCTTAAATAATACTGGGGATTATGTCATACTTTTAATATAATGTATAGTCTCCTTTAAAGACTTTGTCAATTTCTATCACCATAATGTGAGTTTTACATCACCGGAAGGAATATTATTCTATACAAGGGGGAGTGGGATGTACAGGAATGTCGAGCTAGACCTGAGAAACATGGGATGAGTGGGATGACAACACATATTTCCAGTTTATATCTAGACGACCAAAGAAAATTTTATATAGATTTTCCTCTAGTGGTTGATTGTTTCAAGGATGTTTTCCCAGATGACTTATTAGGTTTACCTCCAGTAAGAGAAGTATAGTTCTTTATAGATCTAGTTCTAGTAGTTTCACATGTATCCATTCCTCCTTATAGGATGGCTAAGAATGAGGTGCAACAACTCAAGAGGCATCTAGAGGATTTGGAGGCTCAGGGTTTCATCTTACCTAGTAATTCTTCGTGGGGTTCAACAATCCTTTTGTGAGAACAAGTTGGATGGTAGACTCAAGCTATGCATGGTCTATTGGAAACTAAACTATATGGCATTTAAAAACTAATATCCCTTTCTATAGATAGATAACTAGTTTAATTGTCTTCGAGGAGCCCAGGTGTTCTCAAAAATCAAAGTGAGGATAAAATATCACCAGGTATGTGTACGACCTTTAGACATACCTTGTATCACATTTCTTAGTAGGTATGATCTATATGAGTTTCTGGTTATGAAATTTGGTCTCTTAAACATTCCAAATATTTTCACAGATCCATGGAACCGAGGGTGGCATCCCTATATTGATTATTTTTTTGAGGTTTTTTCGATGATATCTTGGCGTACTCTCATAATCGACATGACCATGACGCACATCTTAAGACTATTTTTATCACACTGAGAGAGCATCAATTATATTATAAGATATAAAAGTGCCTCTTCTGAATGGATTTGATTCACTTCCTGGGTCACGTCATCTTGGAGAGAGGAGTATTAGTGGACCCAGAAAAGGTGAGAGTAGCATTTAGCTAATATAATCCCAGGAACGTCATTAAAGTGAGGATTTCTATAGTGTTTTCTAGTTACTAAAAACATTTCATACATGAATTCTCATGGTTTGCATCACTAATTATGGGTTCTACAAATAAAGTGTGAAGTGTGTATGGTCAGATTCTTACAATAAGGCCTTTCAGGAGCAGGAAGGGAGTTTAACATCAGCACCTATACTGATTTTTCTAGATACATGAAAATGTTATTCTCTGTACTGTGATGCATCAAGAATCAGGCTGGGAGGAGTTCTTATGTAGGGGGAGTGCATCGTTTCATACAAGTATCAGTAGTTGAGGCCACATGATGAGAACTATCCAACACTCAATCTCGACTTTTCCACGGTTGTTCATGCCTTACACCATTGAAGACTTACTTGTTGGGAGGGCATTTTGTGGTGTACGTAGACCATAAAAGTCTAAAGTACATATTTACTCAGTGTGATCTAAATTTTATGTAGAGAAGGTGGGTGGAATACCTTCAGTCTTTCGACATCGAGCTTTCCTACTTGCTTTTAAAAGAAAATGTAGTGGCTGATGAACTGAGCATGAGGGATCAGATGCAGGAAGTGTAAAAGTTTTGAATTGAGTGGCAGTTTATGGAACAGTTTTATGAGATTCATTTGGATGTGCATGACAGTACGAGATAGAATATCCATTATTCATTAGCTATGACTTATACCCTCATTGACATAGTTAGTATGATACGACTATCATATTTTTAGGGCCTAGTCTTGTGAGAGATAGTAGAAGGTGAGGATCCACCTCCTGGTTGAACAGTAGGTGATGCTGATGTCTTGAAGATCCATGGAAGTAACTGGGTTCTAGTGGACATACATAAAGAGTTTTTGTGGGAGTTTCGTGCTACATATTGGGAAGTAAATCCCGGAGTTTCCAATATGTATCATGAAATTCACCATCATTACTAGTGGTCCGGTATGAAGAGAGAGGTGGTTGGTTATGTTACGAGGTATTTCATCTTTCAGTAGGTGAAGGAAGAACAAAAACAACCATCCAGGATTTATAGCTGTTACCTATTATAGAGTGGGAATGGGATGATGTCATGATGGAATTCATGACAGGTTTACCAAGGTCATCTTGAGGTAATGATGTTGTACGGGTGTTGGTTGAAAAAACAATGAAGGTCACTCACATATTTCTGATCAAGGAGTCATTCAGTGTTGATGATCTTAAGATGGAGTATATTCATAAGGTTGTAAAAATTTGGGGGCCCCTCATTCTATTTTTTCAGATAGGGATTCCTCCTTTACATCTCATTTCAGAAAGAGTTTTCCGAGGGCACTGGGTACACAAGTTCTTCTGAGCACAACATACCACCATCAGACTGATGGCCAGTCATAGAATATGATACATGTGCTGGAGGACATGTTGCAGGAATGTGTCCTAAACTTTGGGGGAAATTGGGATTAGCATATTCCCCTATTTGAATTTTACTATAATAAAATTTTGAAGGAAACTATTGAGATGGAACCTTAGGAGATTTTGTTCGATAGAACATGCTGATCAACCTTATGCTAGCAGGAGGCGGGTGTGGTAGATTTTCTGGGACCACATATCATGTAGGAGACATCTGAGTTGGTTCAGTTTATTTAGAAGTGTATGGATACTACACAGTCTCATTATAAATCTTATACAAATCACCACAGATGAAATATGTAGTTCGAGGTCGGGGATCAAGTTTTCATGCACATTGCACCAAAGTTGGGACATAAGAAAATAATAATACAAGGTACAGTTTCAGAGATATGTCGGACAATTTGAGACTCTAGAGAGGGTCAGGCCATATGCCTATCAATTATAGTTACCTCAAGGGTATGAGGATATGCATGATGTCTTCCATGTTTCTCAGTTCCGACATTACTTTTCGATCCCATCTCACACCCTTCATCCCAAGGAAGTAGAGTTTCATAAAGATGCATCCTTTGAGGATCATCCCATTCGTATTTTGGATCATAGCACAAATTGTCTACATGGTCGGTCTGTTCCTTTGGTATGGGTGGTATGGTAGTATGGCTGAGTGTAACACGAGGCTTGGGAGAGGGAGACCGATGAATGATCATAGTGGAAGTATTTGTTCTCAGATATTTCTTCATCACATTTGGAAAGAAAATTCGGGGATGAATTGCATTATGGGGGGATTTTTGAAAGAACTTGGCTCTTCCCTTGACGTATGGTTCTTCTTCCTTTAAGATTGAACTTAATAAAATTACGGAAAATAGGTTAAGGGGCATGCTATAGGCCTATTACAGGACATGATTTAAAACTACACACCGTGTAGTTATAGGTAAATGATTTGTATAGATGGCTTCACGCCATGTAATCCCAGCACAGATCCATGTAATGGTCATGCCAGAATTTTTATGGACGCGATGTGTATTCTCGAGTATACGTTGTGTAATTTTCTATTGATTAAACCAAGTAGTGGCATTGTTTTTGTGAAAATGTAAAGCAGGTCATCTCGGTTCGCAAACAGCAGCGCCGAGTGCCATTTTTCTTCCCGATTGATCATCTGAACCCTAATTCATTCTCCATTGGTTGTGATTGAAACCAATCGGTAAGATCTCAATTACTATTGAGCCTTTCTTCTTTATTTCTTCTCATTATCTATTTTTATGTTAGATTATTTACACCCATTTTGTAGATCTTCTATTTTATAGGTCAAATCAAGCCCAACGGTGGATGGGGAGAGTTGTACTACAATGAAGTAGGTGTTCATGTGCCTTTCGCTCAATTTCATGTTGTTTATATGTGTCATATTACTATTTTACCATGTTTAGGGTGTAACCATGAATGGAAATTGACCCTTTAAGTTTCATAATGATGATAAGGTCTTTAATTATATTAACTAAAGAAAATTTGAGCTTGTTGGTTTGATTAAGGGACACCCCGTTGGTGAGTTCCCTTGGAATGACCTTTTATGGCCATTTGGATGAGCTTGCATATGAGGAATGACTTGTTTTCCATTATTGGGTTGTTAAGTACAAATTACATTTATAATGGAATTTAAATTGTGGTAAATTTTGATTGATTTGATTAAAGGGTTTGGGATTAGTGATTTTCCCTTTTACCCATGATATTCTAATTATCATCTAGGCCTTTTGATATTTTAATTCACTTGATGCTTGATATGTATGATTCCCTTTTGTGTTGTTATTATGTAACCATGTAATAGAATAATTTAAATTGTGTTGTTTATTATACTGAAATGCTGATATATCAGGCTTGACCATGGTTGACTGTTATGCCTATGGGTGAGGAATTTTTATGCCCGTGGGTGAAGAATGGTTATGCCTGTGGGCAAGGATTTCTTAGGCCTATGGGAGAGTATTGGTTAGGCATGGGGGAATGGTTTTTCTAGGCCATACGGTATGATTTTGAATATAATATTGAAATTGAATGAGATATGATGTGTCTACTAAGATAAAGCACAATCTTGGATTCAGTATTCACTTTATTTGGTTAAATATCCATCCGATGTATTTTTTGAGTATTCTTTATATGGGGGATTGACGAGAATATGATAGATCTCTAGACATATATAATTAAATGTTATTTGATGGTTGAACTGAACATAATGAATAAATAAGGAAATCATGACTTTTAGGATTGTTTACTTCTGATTTCTTCCTAGTATACTGCAATTTTTTTGTACACTACTTGTTGCACATGTTCACTGATAGATAAGAACAGATCATTAGTGGCTTCCCACTGGGATTTATTTCTCACACCTTATTTGGGTCATGCTTTGGACCTAAACAGATTATATTGTTGCTGGTGTCATTAAGGGTAAGAAGGCTTCAACAGGTATTGGAGATACGGTTTAGGTGCATGAGGTCATGGTATCGTGCTGTGGCTTGAAATTCTCGTTAGTTTACATTTATTATTTTTCTTATAGAAATTATATAGTGGATTTCTAAAGCGTACTTTAATTTACTGTTTTCCTAAAACATATGACATGCTGCCTAATATTTTGAATTGAATGATACTTGGTTATTTATCTTATTAGTCTTCCAGTATTTATTTATGCTATATATTGTTTACTACTTCTGTTATAGTATATTACAATTATATTGTGTTAAACTCTACCAATGAGGGAGTAGATTCCCCACTATCACACCCTAGAACCTCACTGCTAGTCAGCAGCCTCTATTTATTGGGGGAAATGAACTTTAGTCTATGTGGCAAACTAGGTACGGGGAACCAATGAGTGAAATCCAGATCCAGGATGTTAAATTCAAGAATATTTTCATTCCTTTCCAATTTTCTCTATAATATGTTTTCCAAAATATTTTAATTATTCCAAAAAAGTTGATTAAATAAATTTTTAGACATATTTTAATTTCCATAAAATAATTTTAAAGTAATCTTCTTGTATCTTTACAAATGAGGTATTTTTACCAAAGGTGTGAAAATAATTTTATTTTAATATCCACAACAAGACTAAATTTTCCTACTATCTTGACAAATATTTTCATTGAAGCTTCATTTTCATGATTCCATGTTTTATTTAAAATAATTTTATTCAATGAAATTTTTGGAATTTTTATATATAAAAATGTTATTTCTAGATGAAAATTGAATTTTCCCTAGGAAATGTTTCATTGAAATTTTCACTTATAGCAACATCCACTGAGGTTATTTATGCTTCCTAGGGGATATAATTCAATGATAAGATGTTTATTCTATCTTTTGATATCTATTTATTATGATGATGGCATCTTGACTATTCCTATTCTATTTTCCATTCGATAAGTTACGAAAAAATGATAATTGTTTACATGATTTTGTGGCATAAATATGAATGTGTTATGTTTATGTAATAGTTAGGTCCATTATATCCCTTAAATTCATTAGGTAATATGATAGTTATTTCTATTTATATGATGACGATAACTATGAAAATGATTTGGAAGATCTTTGTTCACATTTTCATTCATGAGTTTGATTTCTTCATGAAATACCTACACGATTATGATGTAATATTTATATACATTTTTATTATGTCACTATAGTTATATTAGTGAATGATTATGTTTTTTTGGACATTAAGATCAGAAAACCTTTCTAATCATAACTATGATAATAATAATAGTAGGAAAATATCTTATGTTATGGTAAAGAAAGGAGTGTGGTTTTCCTAATAATATACGCATGTCTGAATATTAGTGAGTATGATAATTTGTTGTAAAAATGAATTGGGGGTAAATAATATACGCATGTCTAAGAACCTGTGAGTAGGATATTTATTCTATCTTTAATTTAAATTTTCTTTATAAACAATTATGATTAATGAGAGGAAATAACCTTTGAAAAGAAATAATAATCCATTCTGAAATGATATTAAAATATAGTGCCCTGGGTTGCAAGAAGGAGTCCTAATTTCAAAAATAACCAGAATTGTTTTCATAAAAATACAACTTCATACTCTAAATATTTATGTATTATTCTAACATTATTGTTTATATATTAATATATGGATAGAAATAAGAGGAATAGTTTGAATTAAAAATGTGAAACCCAATGCACTGACTATGCTGGGAAGAAAAAAAAATTCTATAGATCTGGGATGCAATATCATGTGACTATGCTCACTCAAATTTCTTAATATAAGAGTAAAAACATGAAACATGGTGATATTTAGAATACAACAAGATAGAAGAAACATAAAACTATTTTATTTTATGTGAATACATCCACCCTCAGTTTCTGGTCCTTACGATCCACTAGTTGTCAAGAAGGGGATTAATGTGATGTAAAAGTTATTTTCCATTATTCAATTCTAAGACCATGGAAAAGTTTCATAGAAGTCTATTTCGTGGATGTAAAAGGTGATAAATGGATAACTCTTATCAATAACAGAAGGAGGAATGTATAAATCACATTCAATGTGATATTTTAAATGGGGGATTTCAAACTATAAACTTCACCTAAAATCATCAAACTAAGATTGAAATTGAATTTATAGTGATTAAAAAAATGACGATGAATTTATTTGTGTCTTCTAAGAAAACATTACAAGATATTCAATGTAATCTTCTAGATTTATAATCAAACACAAGATAAAACTGATTGATTGTGCATTAGAATGAATCCAAGTATTCATATGGTGTTAAATATTATAGAATTTAAAACTATGAATAATTACTTAAATGTGCTATGAAATTTGAAAGGATGAGTCAGAACAATAATTAAATAAAATTTGAACCACTTATATTCAAAAAACAGGTGGGAAAGAACTCATATTTTTTTTTTGAAAGGAACTAGGAAATTATTCAATCATGGAAAGGATGGACATCTAGCTAGTGATTATTGATGGGTAATGAAAATCTATAAAAATGAAATATTAGAGAAGAAGAATTCAACCAATGAATTTCAATGATTCATATGTTGGGGGATTAGGAATTATGGGAGTCAATTCCCTAAACCAAGAGTTAATGAGGACAGTATGCCCCAACAACCCCCTATGAAAATGGATAAAGGGAAGGCCTATGTTTTCAAATGGAAGTTGGTTAAGAGAATGATGTGGTAAAATTTACACATACCATTCACTCTATTACTACAAATTTCATACACAGTTAGAAATATATATACTATTTTAAATATGAATTTTTAAGAGTATCGCATAACAAACTTATAGATTTGATGATGAATTGGTTGTAAAATCTCCTAATGGAATGATGATTCCATATTAAGTATATATTCCATCCATGATATGAGTTTGTGGGATTTTAATTCCTGTAAATCATGTGATTATTCCACTAGTTGAATATGGAATGATTTTTGAAATGGATTGGATTTCATGATATAAAGACCATATTAATTTCCATGATATGAATTTCATGTTTGATGTTATAAATTAACATATTATTGTTTATCTATGTAAGGATGATCATGAACTTTTAATTTGAATTACATCCATTGTATGAGTATTACTACATATTCATTAGAGATATTTATCTCCAATGATTGGGAAAAAGTCAACATTAATGATTTACCTATTGTTTGGGATTTTTTTGATGTATTTCTTAAATAATTTCCCATTCTTCCTTTGAATTATGAAATTGAGTTCTAATATAACTAATTCATGTTTATTCACCTATTTAAAATAATACATATATAATGGACCCAATTTCATTGCAATAATTTAACAATAAACTATAGAATAATATTGATAAAAAATTAAAATTAACTAGTACATCACCACAGGGAGAATCTAATGTTTTTTAAGAATAAATATGGGTCAATTCATCTTGGAATTGATTATTTAAAAGTTGACAATATCTCTTTAATGAAAAAGTATCATCAACACTGTATTGATGATTTGTTTGATCAAATACATAAATGTAAGTACTTTTCAAAGATTGTCCTTCATTGTGGATATCAACAATTGAGGGTGTAGAAGGAGGATATACGAAGACAACCATTTGTATGAGTTATTATCATTATAAATTTATAGTTATTCTAGTTATGTTATCCATTTCTCCTGAGATCTTCAGGGAACCAATGAATATGGTATTTAAATATTTACTTAATTATTTTGTGTATGTATTTATAGATAATAATATTATATATTTAAATACAATGGAATTATTTTAAGATCATTGGAAGATTGTTTGGAAGACCACCGGAAAAGAGAAGTTGTATTCCGAATTTACCAAGTGTAAATTTTTTCTACCGAAGGTTTCAATCATGGTTAATATAATCATAGGAAAGGGTATATAAGTGGATCCTTAAAAGACATTTATTATTGAAAAATGGCGTAGACCAAACATGAGGACTGATATTCATAGTTTTCATGGATTAAATATATATTTTTGATGATATGTGAATAATTTATGACAAATATCTAATCCACATACCATGTTGACATGAAGGGGATAAAATTTCCTATGGAATGATGTATGTGAGGAAATATCAAGGGACTGAAATAAAGGTTTATTATTAAACCTCTACTCCCACTAAAAAATAGTGGATATGGGTATTTCATCTATAATGATGCATATAACAGGGGACAATGACGTTTTCTCATGGACAATGATATGGTGATAGCTTATGCCTCATGATAATTGAAAATTACTTAAAACATTTACTTGACTCAATTATTTTGAGTTGGGAACAGTATGTTTTTACATTCAAAATGTTAAGGCATTATGTTTATGGTGAAAGATGTGATAATTATACTAATCCTAAAGTAGTATAGTATATATTCACACATATAGAGTTGAATAAGTGTCATAGAAAATGGTTAGAGCTAGTTAAATATTATGAGTACTCAATACATTCTAACCATGGGAAGGAGAAAAATGTGGTTGATGATATGATTTTGAATGACCATGCTAGTTTTTTCAGGATGGGGATTAAATGAGATAAAATATTTTGGGATTTACAAAACATGGACATGGAAATCATGAGAAATGGGGACATATTATATAATTCTCATATGATTATTGAACAATCCTGTCACGAACCAACCCAGGTCGACCCTGAACCGGACACCCAGGTCACCTGAGCTGGCCCGCGACATGGCCTCAATCGCGTCTCCCCTTACGCCAGAGGTTGCCGACTAGCGGCGAGGGTGTAAGGTAAGTCAGGGGGGACACTATACCCTCTTATCAAAGTGGAATAAAGGGACCGAAAATACAGAAACAAAAGTAGTGTAAATAACAATAAGAAAACAGCGGATTTTTTTTTTCATTTATAAGGTTTGAATAAATTTGGCGAACGGCAGTTTATATAAGAGATGCATGCATGACATGCTAATGATACAATGAAAGCATTAAATCACGCGACATACTTACACATCAATGCAGAAGTAAATGAACAAAAGTCTCAAGCCCCGAGGGCAATCTCCATGAGCATCCCGAGCCCCAACTCGGTCCTTTGCTCCTAACTCCAAGTACAAGAAACAACAACAACAAGGTCCTGCAACAAAATGGAATCTACTCGGGTACCCCAGTTCAATGGCGGCCCGAGTAGGGTGTGAGATATATATCTCAGTAGGCCGGAACCACCGGGGTCTAGCCCAATCTAGACCATGAAATATAATTAAACAAAGTGCTGGTATTTTCAAACAATAATGACACAATGCAAACAATAAACGCCCGTCCAGGTTCCATAAAGGACACCTGGCGGCACTACCTGCTTCGGCCCATAGCCAGGATGAAAATCTGTTTAAAACAACACAAGTAAATTTGGTTCAACCATAAAAACACTTTTTATCATTTTTCTCACTTACTCTATTTATTCACTTATCATTTCAACTCAGACTGGAAACCCACTCATTCTTACCTTTCTTTATTTGATCACAATTCACTCGGGTTTTACCTACATCTCTCATTCTTTTCATAAATCATTATCATCATTCGTTCGGTGTAGATCGCCATTTCTAACACCCCGTATCACATTTGGTGTAGATCGCCATGTCTAACACCTCGAATCACATTTGGTGTAGATCGCCATGTCTAACACCTAGATAATCATTCGGTGTTGATCGTCATGTCTAACACCCCGTATTACATTTGGTGTAGATCTCCATGTCTAACACCTTATATCACAAGCTTGGATAACCATTGGGAAGGAACGCCATGTCCAAACCCAGATTTTAAGTCGATCTAGAACGCCATGTCTAGGACCCAAAATCTTATTCAGTGTAGATCGTCATGTCTAACACCCTATATCACAAGCTTGGATAACCATTGGGGAGGAACGCCATGTCCAAACCCAGATTTTAAGTCGATCTAGAACGCCATGTCTAGGAACCAAAATCTCATTCATTTATCACTTAATTAATCAATCGACATAGTTCTCATTTCATAATTAATTCTTCACATTTAGTTATCCAAATCAGATCTCAACTTTTTATAATCAATTTTCATAATTAATTGTCCTTGTTCAACATTTTGGAACTTGCACGAGCAATAGAAGGTAAACAAAAACGTATGGCATCAACATGTCTCTATGTTAGGTGATTAATGACATTAAATGGTACAAGTACAAGCATGTCATTTATCATGTATAATGTCAAGCATAAAGAGTCATAATACGTTTAAGCAAGCAATCAAAAGAAAAGGAAATCTACTACTACACGTTTATTTTGAAGGCAGCTCACCTCCATTGGAGGAGTTTTATTAGAAAACATGTCATTACTTTATCAAACAATTCATTTAGTAATATTTAGCATTTACTTTAAAACTCATTCAACACTTAGCAAAGTTAAGAATCCACATAATAAGGAAGGAAATCATGAAATACTATTGCTACATTTTTAGATTGAAGGCAGCGCACCTCGAAAGAGGGGTTTCATTATTAAATCGTTAGTTTAGTGACCAAACAAACTCTTTTATCTTATTCCTGCAATTCACACGATTTTCACAGAAGCATTTAATCGGAACTAAACTTGCATAATTAAAATACTAAGTGCAATATTAAACTCACTATTACTTTACTTAAATTTAAAGGGAAAGGAGAGGGACCCTACCTCAAGGTGGATCCATCCGTCCACTCCGGCTCTTGGCGCTTTCTAACTAAAGCTGTCGCAGCTGCTCCCCCACGAGGCATATTTGATTTCACATACGTATAAGGACACCTAGCCCCTATGCACACACTCCACATGTCCATGAGCGTGCGCAAGAGGATCCTTACACATATGCTTATACACATAAGCCTGTCTCCACTCACCTGCACAGGCACTACGAACCTTAAGACACAAAGATAAACCAATTTAGGCCAGGAAAAACCAACCAGAAATAATAAACCCTTACCTTGGGTGTTGGCGACAAACCAAAACGAAGGCGAACCCACACCGCGAGCTCAACACACTTCCAACATCAAGTCGGGCTCATAAACATCAAAAGCCCCAAATTTAACAAGTGCAAAACAAAGGGAAAGGTGAAAACCTCACCCCGTAACCATTCCAAAACTCGAACGGACTAAACCAAACCAACCAAGAACCTCTAAAACAACCTGATAAATTAATTTAGAGGTTGCGAAGACCAAAAACCGGTAGAAACATTACCTCAGAAACCAACCGGCGGACCGAAATCACCGCAAACCGCCTCGCCTTCAGCGGAGGACACAAAACGCGCACCCACGGTGTCCCGAGAGACCTTCTGTATAACCCTAGAGCAGGAGAAACAAGAAAAAGGAACAAAATCAAAAACTAACCCCAACATAGGGTTCGGCCGAACCTCACCGGGTGCCGATTAGGTCGAAAAGAAGCCGGAAACAGGGAGGATAAGGGAGAAAATAGCTTACCGTGGCGATTCGAACCGGAAACCGGTGGAGATCCAGTGGAAATCGACAAAGGGGAGAGGTCAGAGAAGGAGGCGGCACCGTGGGGGGGGGGGGGGGGGGGTCACGCGCACGGCTAAGGGGAGAGGAGGGGAGTGTGCGGGGGTCCTGGCTGAGAGACGGGGAGGGTGGTGTTTAGGTTTTTTTTCTTTTTAATTTATTTTATTTTCATATATTTTAATTTTAAACAAAAACTAAAATGCACCCACCCGCACGGTTTTACCCGCACTGCCTGAAACACCGCGTGCAGCCCGCGCGCCTGCTACCGGATGCCCGGGGTACCCCGCATGCCTGACCTGCACGGTTAAACCTACCATGCGCGGTCCGATATCACCGCTAAAAATGGCTCCAGAACTCGGGACCTCGTTCCGAAGCTCGGTTTTAAAACCGACCCACTGATAAAAGAAAAAGTTCAAAAACCCTCGAATTTTATCCGCTCTAAAAAAAAAACGGTTCGTTACAAACTACCCACCTAAAAAAAACTTCTCGTCCCCGAGAAGCCTTCGGAAAACAACGAAAAAATCGCCTGACCTACAAGGGTCGTGAAGTTGCATTCAACCGGTCGCATTGCGTTTCCAACGCCTAATGCACCTTTAAGCACTTTCTAAGAAAACTGCACTTAAGCATTTACAACTCAAGCGAACGCTCACGTTACAACTGAAACATCAAAGCAGAGCTTACATCCGAGGCCATTATAGGGACCTCAACCCATGAAAACTGTTGAATCACGATCAACCAACTAAAATTGGTCACGCAATATTTCCTCGAAAGACATCGCCGACCCGAGATTCACACTCGCCCTTAAACCGACAACATGCTTTTAAAACTGTTCCGTTATCAACTACGCGTACACCGAAGTCCTTACACGACCTTTGGTGACATTCGCAAGTCAAGCCATCACAAGACTATTATAAAACTATCGTGCCTCATCACGAAGCGTAACTCCAAGAAACCGTGCATCCCACACACAACCAGAGAGATATTACGAAACAAACCAACAACTTTTAAACTTTAGCGTGGCGTATAACCGACACTATCTTAGTGTATCCAAGACGACGTCAAGATGGGGGACATGCTCGTCTCATCCAGCACAGTACACTAAGATTAAACCAAGGTCACTGCGAAGATCAATCGGACCAAAATCTGATGCCTATACCACCCGAGGCATTCGTATTCGTCCAAGATTAACCACTGAAACTCTTCCCACACTAACAGAGTTTCTAAAGTGTTGTGCATACATCCAACCTTAACACAGTCGTGCTGCCAAGCAAGCACCGACATGAAAACAGAAACTCATGCGACACTACCCACCTTAGGAGTGTCCATGTCATCGTAAGAACTAGCCGCTCACCGTTGTGCTGTTTTTGAAACACTTTAACGCACGAGTGACGTTCCTCGAACTACGATCACCACATCACAATCTCACACTGAAAACAAGGAAACTCAAGCTCTAAGGGTACTACCTAGCAAAGGTAGTCCCCTACGAAGCACACGCGTCGACCCTAACTCTTGGTCACGCAAAACAAGGATTACTAGGCTCAAAAACCTCTTTCCATTTTATCAATTTCATTAATTCATTCCAAACTTTAATCATTTGAAAGAAGATCTTAACAAACCCACAATTACTATTTCAAAACTAATTACTTGGTTTTCAGACAACGCCCCATGGCAAAACAGACAAGCTATAAACAACTTCCTCTTTAAAAATTTAACACATAATGTCATCCAAGCATAAACATGCAATTTAGCATCTAAATTCATTTTTAACAAAGAGGAGATCCCGAGGGTCCCATTTATTCAATTCGGGTTCTTCAAAAGCAACCACATATCAGTTCATTCCATAAGGACGTGCCCCAACTGACCTCCTCGGGTCTAGTTGAGCATGTTTAAAAGCACACCAAACTATCTCAATCAAAACGCAATAGTTTTACATTAATAATCATTTTCAAACACACTATGGTCTAACAAGGTTCAGTCACATGGGTGGCCACCTACCAATCAATAAGGCGCCCATACACCATACCGTTGGCATTTGGATCCAATTTATCAAATCAATTTTTTTTTCATTTAACATTTTAACTTAGAAGCCCTCTTTTAATGGTTTGAAACCACATTTTACCCTTTTCCCAATTATAAACCACCCATACACCTTACAATGGAAAACTGGCTCCGTCGTAATCGCAACCAAAAAATTCAGCCAAAGCAACCAATCTTTTACTATCAAGCTAACAAGCCACTACAAACAGGTAACACAAGGAAACAAGCTAACAAGCTGAAATCACTAAAACATGCTATAACACAGAGCATGAAACACAAGCAAGATAGAAAACATGACATGTTATCACCCAAACATGTTAATTATCACCAAAACATGCTTTCTAAAGAGACGTGCTAAATAAATCCAGAAATGACATATTTCTAAGGCACACAATCAAAATCAACAGGCATCCTACTAATGAAACTACATGGAATGGCACATATGCATGACATGTGAATCTATAAGTGTCTAATATGATGCATGCAATGCAATTTTCTGGCCATTTCGGGCCAAGAAAAATTTTCAAAACCTCTTCATAAACAAATAAGCAGTGGAAAGTACAACATTCACCCAAGGTGAAATCACATCAACTGTAACAGCAAACAACATGAACATCAATTCCCAGCCCTGGCCACTTGGTCATTTACCGTACGTGGGGTGATCAGTCCTAGACACGGCTATTACCCAAGTGCCGACACATTCCTAATGTTCTGTCTACCAATCCCAAAATAGTAAGACAATGAAAAGAAAGAAACCTCCTCTGATACCATTTTGTCACGAACCAACCCAGGTCGACCCTGAACCGGAAACCCAGGTCACCTGAGCCGGCCCGCGACATGGCCTCAAGTGCGTCTCCCCTTACACCCTCACCGCTAGTCGGCAACCTCTGGCGTAAGGGGAGACGCGCTTGAGGCCATGTCGCGGGCCAGCTCAGGTGACCTGGGTGTCTGGTTCAGGGTCGACCTGGGTTGGTCCATGTTATGATTAAAGAGTCATAAGAGGAGGATGTGTAACTATAAAATAATGTTAGAAATGATCCTTATTTAAACCACTATTATATTGGAATCACAATTTTTATTAACTGAGTATGTGAACCATCAATATCAAACTTGAATAAAGAGTAGTTTGATTAATCTCTTAGTTCATCATTCTTTATTCATCTGGGAATTATAAATATGTATAGATATTTTAAATTGTTTTTATGTTGGGATACGATGAAAAGGGGTATTTCAAAGTATGTACCTTAGTGGTTGGTATGTCCGAAAGTTAAGGTCTTGGGAGATAATTTCTAATGTAATGTTAATACAATTAACTATACCAGAATAGAAATAGGAAAAAATTTCCATCAATTTTAACATCAAACTCCCTATAACATCTAAAGGGTATAATTCTAATTAGGTTTTAGTGGATCTCTTTAAAAATCATAAAATGTTAATGATATTAGATAATATTTCTCTCTTGATTATCTTTTAATGACATACCTTAAGAAATCTTTAAGGATTCACTGAGTACAAAATCTATTGTATCCGATTATGATCGTGGTTTAACTCCAAATTCTATAGAGTTATTGAGCTGGAATTGAATAAAGAATTAGAATTTATCACTATATATCATCCTCAAATCGGTGGTTAATCTGAGATGAACTGTCAAACAATTACATATATTTTGATATCCTATTCTATTGATCATAATGGTGATTGTGATCAACCACCTAGTCCAGTTTTCATAGAACAATAGATTTCACTGATACATTCAAATTAGTCTTTATGAATCCTTGTATTATATGAAGTAACAAACTAAAACATGTAGGGATAAATTTGGATAAATAATGATATTGGGGCTTTAGAAAGATGAGGAAATGGTAGAGAAGGATATATCCATTTAGTCAAATATTAGGGATGATAAGAGTCAACAAACATGCTATACTACCAATAATAAGTGAGATATAGAGTTTGAAGTTGGTGAAAAGTAATTACTATGAATATCTCATGGGAATAAGGTTATCATATTTGGATACAAGGTATTTTTTATCCCATGATATGTTGGTCCCTTTGAAATTCTGAATAATATTTGGGTAGTTTCCTATAAATTGTAGCTACCAATGAATATATCTATAGTTCATTGTGTGCTCCATGTATCTCTATTGAGGAAGTACATACATGATCCTTCACATGTTATGAACCTAGAAATCATGACACTATAATATTATCACACTTATGTGTAAAAACTGGTGGATAATTTGGATAGATGAGATAAATTCTTTTAGAATAAGACCAGTCAACTTGTAAATATTATTTGATGAAACCATAAATTTGATGAAGCAATATGGGAACCCAGAGATGTGATGAGGTATAAGAATCCTCAATTATTTATATAACATTGATATAATTTCAATGGAAAATTTCTTTTAAAGTTGTACAATAAAACAACCTATATATATATATATATGTTTTCCTTCGAAATAAACTTGAAGTATTCAATTGATATCATTACAAACAACCCAGATTCTAATTGAAATGTGATATAGTATACCATAATAATCTTGATGTTAAATTTGTGATATGAATATGAATCACCATATTTTTTTAATGGTTTTATATAATGAAAATATATTTATTAATTCATGAAAATCATGTACACAATTTTCAGAAGTCATTTTATTCATCAAAAATTTGTTTTCATCATAAATAGTTTTAATTTTATTTTGTGCATGAATATTATAGTTAATTGTTGACACATTATGAAATTTTAATATTAAAAAATGATACCCTTTTTGAAATCTGGATATCATAATTATGTTATGGTGAAATTATGGTATTGTTTTGAAAGGAATAATATTTTAGTGAATAAAAAATAAATACCAATTTTAAATAAAAAAAATTTTTAATTAAAATATTTATAGTGTCCTATATTATTTTGAATTTAATGTAAAATATAATTAGCTCATTTTTGTTAAAAATAATCCAATTCATGCCATTATAATTTATATTATTCTTAATTTTCATATAATTTTTTTATACATAAAAATGAAATATTCTAGAGAAATGTTTTACTTCATATATTACATGTTTAAAAAAATTAATTTCATCAAATTATTGAATTTTAATTTGATAAAATTAACTTTTTATTTTTAATCATCATATCAATATTTTTTAATAAGGCCACTCTTAATTTTTTTCATAATCAAAAGTAAAAATAATAAAAAATTGTTACCACTCTTATGGATTGAATGGGTATTCCGGAGGGGTTAAACTAAAAAATAAGGGTAATATTTCAAATATAACAGTCCAATTATTACTAGTTAATGATATTTACGACCAATATGATCTTAAATTATAATTATTATCCATTTTTTCCACTTTCACAAGAAAATGGCATTTATATATATTAATATTTTCAAAAGGTCCTTATGTTCCCTCTTCTTACCTTATAAAATGACACACCCTATCCTATCTTATACACAATAAAATAATCTCTCATTTTGGAAAATACCAACAAAAATCATTTAATAACATCTATCCATATGTGTTATAGATCATGGTCTATCTATAATACCACCTTTTAAAATATTAAGGTGGAAGCCAAAGGATGTTTCAAAATGAATTGATATAACACTTAACCGAGTATATTCAATTATATTTATTCTTTCACCATTTATAATCCTATTGTATCCATCATAAAATGACGAATCAATTATTATAAAGTTTCCGAGATGTTCTAATGATAATATAACTACCTTTTTGTACATTCATTCCATAAAATAAAAATAGAATGTATTGCTCTTGGAAACATGTCGACAACCTTCTTCATGTAGCAATATAATTAATTTTCCATCAATATCATTAATTGTTGGTTATTATGATGGATATTATTTATATATATTATATTTTTTTCATAATAATAATTCTTTAATTATAATATTTTATCTATATTTTTACCTTTCCAGCAGTTATAAAATCAAAATATCACTCGTGCGTACATGGGGACTACCACCTCCACGAAATGATGTGATTTGTTTTTCATCACCGATTTATATAAATAAATATTAAATATTATATGTTCAATAAATATAAAACTTAAGTCATTGTAAATATTTTAAAGATGATTACAAATTTAAAAAGTTGAAACTACCAGAATAGTCTAATTAAAATTGGCATTGAAACCGACCGATTTTCACCTAAATGATCATTTTCATGAAATTTTTAATAAAAGGACAATAAATTTCTAATGGAATAATAAAAATTAATTTATATATTAATATGGTTCTATAAAAAATTTATAAAAAATATATATTTATTATAGAGTATATTTAAATGAGTGTGAATCACAACAATACAAGAGGTAAGGGATTTATGTTACAATATTATTTCCTAAAAAGTTTATCTATGAAAAATATCCTTTAATAGAAATTATATTATCAAATAATTTAAATATAATTTATTTATTTTATCATCTGTTCATTCATGTAATTTCAAAGTTGAACTGCCATTTTACACTTTTTTAATTAAAAGTATCAATGAAGTTATTTTAAGAAAATAAAACATTATTTCCTCTCTTGTCAAAGATCATTTTACTCGATGACATTAGTCATTTTAAATTTTTTTAAATTTTTTTCAATTCCAAAATGACAATTTAAATTATTTTTCACCAAAATTTTATTTTTTATCATATTTTTAATTGATTTTAAAAATTTCATGACTACTCTTTTATTTAATGATTCATTTAATGCATTCCATGGTTCATTTGAATTAAAATTTCACCTTAATATTTTTTAATTTATTTTTATTTTAAATAAGGTTTTCCAAAATAAGATGGCTATTTTCCTTAAGAAATGTTCCAGAGAAATTTTCATTAATCACAAATCCATTGATGTTATTTATAATTTACTAGGGATAAGACACCACAATATCATATTTATTCATTCTCTATATGGTTAGTGACTATGATGATGACATATTAATGAAACACATTCTATTTTTCCTGTGTTAATCTATGATGAAATAATAATTCTTCTGATTGCATTATGGGAAATATATGAATATATTATGATTATTTTATGGTTTTGTATGCTATATCCATCAAAATTATTGGGTAATGTGACATTGATATCTAATTAGATGATGATTATAAGCATGGAAATTATTTATAGTATATTTTCTTAGATTTTGGTACATGAGTATGAATACATAGAACTATACTCACAAGATTATGCATGGACTTGATTGTGAATAACTATGTTCACATTTTGATGTGTGGCTATGATTTCTTCTAGCTATGGTCACATGATTATGCATAGACATGATTTTTAATAAATATGTTCCTATGATTATTATTTCATATGATAATGATGTCACATGACTATGTTATGACTCTCAAATAAAGATTATTGATTTGACACCTTTGTTGATCATGCTTATGAATATGAATAGATTTTGGGTGTTTAAGATATAATCCAATATAGATGTTAATATTTTATTTAAGGAACATATACTTTTTATGATATCATAACATTAGGTTAATATAATTATATCATATAATTGATATCTCTCATGTTTACCCTTACTGATCATATGATCTCACCCTTTAATATGATTTCCTTTCATTTTTTTGATATTATTTTCTATTTATGATATATCTATAAGGTTTCTAATATGATTGTCAGTGTGGTATATTTTGAAAATTGTTTAAATATATTTTTTTCTATCTAGTATTAAATGTCACTAAAACATTACGATCCTTCAGAGAGTATTATAATGAAATTTATTGAATATTCTTATAAAAAGAGGCAATATTTATTCATGTTTTTATTGTGTTATGTAGAAGGGGGACTAGAATATTATATTATTTATTTATTTGAATCTACAAGGATTATTCATGAAGTGATAGCTCCTAATACACCTCAAAAAAGTTCTGTAGTGAATAGAAAGAATAAGTTCTCACAAAAGGTAATTTTATGACTATGTATTAATAATGAAATCATAGGAAACTAAAACACAATTATTTAATGGTTTAGGATTGTCATTAAATTGTAGGATCACATGAAACTAAAATGGAAAATCTATGTAAAATATGTATTTATAGAATATTTCATGAATGTGTAGAGTAATAAAAATATTATAGATTCATATTTTTAGAATCTATTGATTTAGTAGCTATAAATATAATAATTGAATCAATCGATTTGGGTTTTATGAATCCACGTTTACCTATTTAACTCTGTAAGTATATATAGTGGAATCTGCCTCAAATAAAAGTGTATATCATAATGATATATTAGGCGAGGATTGTATAAGTTAATATAATTATATACCCAAGATATATGGACCTAATTTCAATATGATATTTTTAGATGTTACTAATGATAGTATTGTTTCAAAAAAATTATCTTTTCTCAAGATATATCCTAATCCAAAAAATTTAAAATAATATATGTCATCCTATAATGCATCTCATCAAAATGAAGCTATTAATGAAGAAATTGAATTTATAATTGAGAACAGTAATTGGATTATAGTTGATCTTCCTCAAGGTTTAAAAACATTAAGATTTAAGTGGATATTTAAAATATATTATAAATTCAATTCTACAATTGAAAATATATTCGAAATTTTTATCTAAGCAATTTACACCAAATTAAGAAAATGATGATTTTGCTATATATTATCATGTTCTAGTACTACTTTTATTATAATTCTTATTCCACTAGATTTCAAATATAATGTGTAAATTTACTAAATGGATGATAGATCAACATTCTTAGATATTAAATTTGACAAAGATATATAAATAAAAACTGGAAGGATTCACAAGACATGGTAAAGAAAATTAGTTTTTGAAATTTGTATAGTCCATATATGGTTTAAAAATCCTCCTAAAAATGTAATATGAAATTTAATAGAAATTTTTTAACAGTTGGGTTTTTATTCAACCAATATGAAAAATGTATTTATAGTGTGTTCCATAATAATCAGGTTGTAGAAATTTTTTATATGTTGGTGAAATTATTATATTTTGAACTGATATGAATAATTTAAATTAGGGTATGTATATTTTATCATTAATATTTTATATGAGATAATTAAGGGATTATAATTTATTTTGATAATAAAAATTATCAATAATAAGAATTTTATTCTAGTTTGTCAATATCATTGTATTGAAAATTTATTAGATATGGTTGAAAAATATTATTTTTCACTCGTCTCTACCCCATATGATTTTGGGAGTGGGATGCTACCAAAACATAGTAGGTTGGTTTCTCAACTAAAATATTAAATGAATATTTGGTTTTTTATGTATTCTTTGACATAAAAAACATAAAAACCTAGACTCCATTACCATAGAGTCATTGTCTACATTATTATATTGGAAATGATATAAGGGTAAAATCATAAAAGGATAAATCAGTCTAGTTTTCTTGGACGACCAGATCAATAAATGAAACCCATTTTACTTTGGGAAGAGAATATAACACATAAAAAATCAAATTATCAAAATCGTTGAAACTCATTCTAATCATTCAACATCATATCATGGGTAAGGGGAAAAAATAAGGGTGAGATCAAATACTAAGTAAGAGTTACATATAAACAAATATCATGAATCAATAATTAATAATAATTATGGAAATGTAAATAACTAAAGAAACATATCATCTAATCAATAACTTATCTTTCATGAATATACATGGAATAATGAATATTTAAATGTAAATATATGAATACCAAATTCATTTAACGAATATGTTGTAAAAAAACTAAATCCATGGATAATAACAATATAATAATTTAATGGATAATAATGACTTAGAATTAAATTAGGTAAATTCATAACATTTCATGTCATGATCTTAGTAATTATGATATTTATACCATCATTACATTGTTATATAACTAATTAAAACATTGGGTAAACCCCCATATAATATGGCCCACAAATTTATCTCATGAGACAAACTTACTTATTAAGGTTCAATATAATTCTATTCCCCGATCTCCATTTAATGTCTAAATAATTCCTTATATATTAAATGATCTATTTAATTCATGAACAATATTCTATATAAAAAAATATCAGTATTTAGTAATGAATATGGATTTATTAATATTTCCCCAATTAATAAAACAAAATTTCCAAGTAACATATTTATTTACAAATGCTATATGGTATAGTTAGTACTCATATTTCTGATACAAAGTATATGGATATATAAATTTCATTGATAAATTGTAACATGAATGTTATTGTATCAAGATAAAGACAACAATCATAAAATTAATCAAGTAATGAGAGGTGACCATCTGTTGATTAGGAATAAATTGGTTTCCATTAAAATTGTTCCCTTTTGAAGAATAAAGTGAATTGAAATGAAATAGTAAAATAATATTTCAAAATATTGTTTACTTTTTAATAACACTGAAAACTTGTAGAATAATATACATTTTTGTAAAATGCTTATGGGGGTGGGGAAGTCTGTTGTCACTGTGCATGTTAAATAAAATTCCATTAAAATTTATATAAAAAATGTACCTTTCATAAAATAGTTGAAATATTCCTTTAAAAAATTTAAATATTAAATTATTTCTCAAAATTTACTCATTAAATCATTTTTTTAATTAAAGGGACTTTTATATAATAATTTCTAAAAACATGGCCATATAAGAAAAATATATCTGATTTAAAGAGAAATGAAATAGATTTTCCTTTTAAACATTACTTTTAATTATTCAAGTAAAAAAGAGAAAAATAATGGTAATAAAATATGGAGAATACTTAAACATACATATCATAATAAAATTATTAGTTCCTGTGAAGGAAAGATGATAATATTCCCTCAATGAATGCAAATGAAATTCAAAAAGATAGTGAGATTATAAAATAAAATCTTAATTATTTGGTAAATTTTAAATTGACACGCATTGAAAGAATAAACGTGAATTGATACATGAATAATCATTAAAAAATATTTATTCCTATTTAATACTTAACTCAATCATTATATATTGAACAAAAAAGTGAACAGGTTTATAACAACAAATTTGTCTTAATGAAGTGTAAATTTAGATGAAATTTTTTACGTCACACTTTTCCATTAGTTTATCATGACTTAAGATCATATATATTGGGATTAATAATGTTATTAATTTATATAAAAACAAATTAATATTTATAATATCATATATAATCCTCTTATACCATTTTACCACCCATTCATTAATAATATTTTAGTATTACTATTGTTTCGTGTGTTAATTGCATTGTTTTCTCAGGATTGATTTGTCCAACAAGATCCAGTTATTGTGTATAATATATTGTTCCATAATAATAAGATTTATATTAATGTTATAAATATAATTTTTAATCATTATAAACATTTTTATATTCATTCTTACAGGCTGTATATAAAAAATGATTGGATCTCTTTATGGGGAAGGTAAGTCATACATAAGCCTGAGTGATGATATCATTCTCTTAATCTGTGAAAGGGGTTGTAAATATATTATATATTGTTTTATATAATAAATTTAATTTAATATTTACTATATATATATATATTAATTATTTCTATCATTATTACTATCTATGTGATTGGGTGATGGAAAACAAATTACATCGGTTCGCGAGATGGTATTTCGTCGTACACCTGAGAAATGGTTTTTTCCCATTTGATAGAGAAGTATGTTGGAAAATATAATCCTATAAACATAATAATATACAGTTATATGTTATATATATGTGTTATAATATTTGAGTTTTTATGAAAAAATTTAAGGTGGTAAAAGATTAAAGAAAAATAAATAGTTTTGTTAAGATTATTTTCATATCATTGAAAAACCTCATTTTTATATCTTATTATAGATTATAGGGTTTCCGTTTTGGGAAAAAAATTACTATAATTTGGATAAGGATGTTTGGAAGACATTTTTTGGGGTTTTATTGAGGCATATAGTAGGAGTGGTATGAAGAAGTAAGGGGAGGGAGTGTCATTTTAAAATTACGGAGGAGTGGGATTTTTGTAAATACAAAAAACAATTAAATAATATTGTGTTAATATCACCCCATGTTCCAAAAAATTGATAAATAATATAGTTTATGAAATTTATGGTCAATCAAAACATAAAAAACATAAAATTAAACATGTTATAAACAAGTTAAACCCTTATCCTCTATATTTACTTACTTTTACCATTTTAGTTTTAACCACAATAACTTGTCTTTTTAACCCATGAAATTAATCCTTCTTGTCTAAAATAAAATGGGGATTATAAGATAAATTAGACTTAATGATCCTAAGTATGATATAAAATTTATGGAATAAGAAAAATTTGTGTGTGTAAAATTGATTTTAACACAGGATCATGTAACACGTAAAACCTAAATGTAACCTTAACATTGTTAAATAATTTTTGCGGTTTTAATTATCATTATTAAAAATATTTAGATGAACTTATTTTTGTATTGAAGTAAACCAACAAGACTCGCCTAGTCTGTGTAAGGATGAGTGGCCACAACCCCAATCCCACCATTAATTGTCTTCTGGATGCTGAAAATTGCAAGAAGGCACAATATATAGGGGAGGTCCTTCTCTTTTGTTCATTAATAAATGCAGAAAACTGTATCCATGAAGTACTGCATATATATATATGTATATATATATCAACAAAATAATGTAACATCTACACTAAATAATTCATGGAAATCCTTTATGGAATACGTGAGAGAATGAAATAATATAATCAATGTGTTATGGGTCAAAATACATTCCCAATAATATTTTTTTTAAATAGGATAACACTCAGTAGGTATTGATAGTTGACCCATGCAACCAGTGCATCAGGGGGTCTTATTCAAGGGGAAGAGGACTCATTCTCTAGTACATCCTGGGGGGGGGGTCACTCGGTAGATATATTTAAATATATGATCTTTTCCCTAGTTATATAGGGGATGTCACTCCATACATGGAGGAACCACTCCCTAGTATGATAGTGGTTCCTCTCTGAGGATATAGGAGCTATTCTATAGTTCCATATGGTGTTCAACTCAAACTAGTATAAGGAATATGGTGGACCCAAAACCTAGTATAACATGGTGGGTTTTCGAACCCAACATTTCTTTGATGATTCTTCCTAATCACTTCATTTGTTAAGCATCTCCTAAAGAAGCATCATTCTTGGAACATTCTATGTTGTATCTATAATGCCATTGTGAAGGATACCATCATGTTCTAGGTGGAATTTTTTTAGGATAGGCAACTATTAGGCCAAAATATTTTTCTAGATGAAGAATATATGAGATGAAGAAGTTACATAGAAAACTACATGGCATGCACAATTGGTCATATGATGTGTGACCAACCCTTTCCTCCTCTCATGTCACTTATAGAACATGTCATGGTTTTCCATGTAGAAGTAAATGGGGTGTTGTCCTACTACATGACATGTCTAAATCACCTAGGGTCATCTCATGTGTTCCATGTCATCTCCATTTACTTTGGGATGTGCCTGTGTACCAGGAAGTACCAGCATACCGGGACACGCCCTTGTACCTCTAGAAATGCCCGTATACTCCGAATGTACATGGTGCATCTTCCTTCATGGGGTCCTATCTATGTGTATCTGACACATGGATTAGCCACTCGTTGAGGGTCACATGACATGTGGACCCATCCACATGACATGTGATCCTTATATTCCTCAAAACTCTAGAACAATAGCAAGTGGGTGCTATATTTCATGTGTTCCTAGACTACACATTGGGTATTCTGGTTTTCTAGAGAAACCCATGTTCCTTCATGCCTCTTCATCATGTCAAATTTACCATCATTTCTACTATGAATCATGATAACAGTCTCAGATCTGGGGTCATACCACTATATCCATCATGTTTTGATAGATTTCAAACACTCAAACCCTATATGACCATTCCATTCATGGTGCATCATGGTTACTTCTTATTCATGTTTAAATCCACGGAGGTATCACATACATCTTTCCAAACATACTGATTCATCCACAAACCATCATACTTATTGTCATTCTCTAATCCAGTAAGAATTTGGTTGATTAGAAGTACTCAATTCCACCCCAACAATATTGAACCATGATGTCATGGGATAGAATTGAATAATATAAAGAATAATGGGGAGAAAATTACAATAATGAAGTAAAATTCTCCATTGTCGATGTTTTCTTGGAAAATTATTATACAATAGGATATCCATGGGTGAAACATGGAATAATAGCTAAAATTAAATAAAAAATTTAATTTATTTGAATTGGGCTCATTCGAATGGAAGATGTATCACAGATCAAAAGTAAATGAAATATCCATGAAAAATATTTTAATCCAATGTAAAACCACAATCAATGTTCCTTGTCATGATTATGGATTAATCATTGGTAAAGAATGTGTTCACCAGTGATGAGGACGATCTGTTACATTTTCTCCCTCTCGATTCACCTCGATTCAGTTATCATTCATCACCTGATGTTGAACCTCCAATAAAGAACACCGTATGATTTTTTCCAATCTCCTAATGTTATGAAGATTACATTAGAGAACTGTTATCACATGATATTTAATGAATAAATTTGGTTTTTGGAATTAAATTAATTAATTAATATACTTAACATACCCTCTAATGGATGTCTTATATGAATTTCTAGCATCGACCGACTTTAGGTCATTACTTTGGTAAACCCTATATTTGAAAATTAACCATGGTCTCATATTTTCAATGTGAGGATCCTCTTAAGAGATATTACATTATTTTGGAAAAACTATGCATTCACGATATTAGAATATCTAATATTTTATAATATAAATTCCAAGATCACTAGGGATCAGAATATCAATGTGTATCCACACGTAGATTCAAAATTATTCCATAATATATTCCAAATCCATAATAAGAATAAAGTGGGTCACTACATTCTCCCCTCCTTAGAGTTTCTCCCCATAAAAGTACAATATAAACAAAATGGTGGGGTTATTGAGCCCACATATAGCTCTTGCAATCCTAAAATATCTATAGTGTGTCCCCATACTTCCATAGCACATGGACCATGGAATTGGTCCATCTATGTAAGATCCTCTCATTCTGATCCTCGATCATCTTCATTACTATGTAAAGGTGGAGTATCATTGACATCCAACTCACCCCAGTAAATAACATACGTAGGATCATTAATGTATATCCTTAGTTATAAAATATGGAAGATGTCTAATACCATATCACATTGTGGGGGTATGTCTAGGTAGTATGAAACCTCCCCAAACCAATATAGGATCTTGAATGAATTTATGATCATTAGGGATTGCTTGCCACCCCGACGAAACCACCATAATCATAATCATGGAGAGACTCTTAGGAAGACATTGTATCCCAGCTCCAACTAAAGGGGCCTATGACATCTATCTACATATAAATTATATTGGATCTATGTTTTACTCACATGATCTGAAATCACATGGACCGTCTCCATCATCACCTGCACAATCTATGTCTCTACAAGGATGTATCTCCAATCTTAGTCTAGAATAAGGGTGAAGAGAAGGGTCTTCTATATAGGGCATTTAATGGAACCATGTCGATGGTAGAGTGATAGATATTATTATAAGAACGAAATACTAATTGAATGTGATCCTACAAACTCCATGTAAAGATAAAAACATAATACCTAAACATATCTTACAACACCTAGATAGTCTTCTTGGTCTTCCCATCCATTTTCAGCTGAAACACTATACTCATATGCAACTGGGACACTAATTCCTCACACATACCTCTAAATAATAGTTATATGAACCTAGTATTAGTACTAGAGATAATCATTGAGGTAACCCCATGAATTCATATGATCTCTCATATGCACAAATACCACCAAATCTACACCAATGTATTCTACATGATAAAATGGAAGTGTGTAGAATTGGAGAGTCATAAAAAATCACATAGATAAAAACATGACCACTCGATGTCTACGCAAGCCTCATGACAAAGACCACAAATATTCTTTCCCATTTCCACTATGGGATCTCAAGAGGCTATTTCAAACCTAAAAAAACCTATTTCTCAACCTTCACTTGATGAAATGTGAGATATCGAGATATTAAATTATCTATTATATGCCCCATTCTATCCCTTAAAACCCACCACTGAAGGTCCTTGTACATACTTTTTATATCGAGATGTTGAACCAATGAATATGTGTGAACCTCCCTCATCACCTCCTATTTCATTATTTTTGGAATGGTCATTTATCCCAAAAAATAGATTACTTTATCCCCACTACTATAAAATCCATTTAGTGAAGTTCATTAGGATATATAATAACAAAGAACCCCACATATGATGGTTCCAAACTGGGAATCTCATAAACACTAAATAAGTTGTGGAGTCTCCACTATCATCTAAAGAAATACTTCACCCCTCTCATCCACTTGTTCCACTTGTCAAGAAGAAAAATCCTTCGAAGCCTCCTATAATATTTGAGAATGAGAATTCCTACTAAATTAATCTTCCACCATGTTACCCTTCTCAAGATTATAGACTATCTCTATGTCATAGCCATGTAAGAAAATCCATTGATATTTTTTTCTCTTAGGTTTAGATAAGTTTTTCAAGAACATAAACCCGAGACTCTGATTGTATGAGTAAACAACCATGCACTCTCCTAAAAGATCATGCATCCAAGTATTCAGAGTAATGAATATCACTTCCATTTCTAGATCATGTTTCACATAGTTATGCTTATGGGGTATCAGATTCCATGTCCTATATATGATCATTGTCTTCCACTGCATCAACAAACATTTACACCTAGATCTAGTTGTATGACAAACATTACATACTCCATGCCTTCCTATAATATTATCAACATATGATCAATGGTCAACCTCAACCTAAACTTCTCTAAGGATTCCTAACAGTACTCGGCCTAGATAAATGCCTTCCCTTTCCACATTTGGGCTGTCAAATGTGCTACTACTGTGGAAATCCCAGGTGTAAAACTCTTATAGTACCTACAAAATCAAGAAAAATATACAACTTAGAAACACTCTTGGGTGACTCCCAAGAAATCACCACATCAATATTCTCTAGGTCCCTAGATAATCCATTCTCATAAATGACTTGCACAATAAGGTGAAAATTGTGGATCCAAAACTCGAACATAATGTACTAACCAAAAACATGGTTCACATGGAGTAAGTTTTAGACTATATTCATATTCTCCACATGTCCCCCCTTTAACATAGACTAAATGAGTATGTCATCAATGAAGAAAACCACAAACAAGTCCTTATATTCCAATTATATCCTTTACATCAAATCTTAAAAAATCGAGGTTGAATTCATCACACTAAAAGGAATCACTAGGAACTTATAGTTTCTATAGCAACATCAGAATACCATCTTTAGATTATCAACCTCATGAACCATAAAATAGTTCTTTTCAAACCTTAGACTAATATTAAAGAACCAAATCATACCTTGTAACTAGTCAATGTGGTTTTAAATCCTAGGTATGGGTACTTGTAATATATTTTTACCTAGTTGAGGTGATTAAAATAAAAACCAAGAAGCATGATCCCATATACATTTTTTAATAAAAAAATACTAACTGACTTTGGGGACACATTGGGTCTAAAAAATAACTTCTCTCAAAGGTCCTCTAACAATATCCTTAGCCCCTAGAGCTATTTATGGGCCATGATTTCTTCCACAAAATATATTTTTCTATTCTCAGGGTGCATGTCAATGAAAAACTATATCACTCACCATGGAGTTAGTTTTTGAATATCATCAGGGAATATGTACATAAATATTGAACTACTGAATGAATAAAAATGCATGAAGAGACTAATATGCCAAGGGAAAATTTGGGATAATGATGGGTGATGGGATGCATACTCTTTCATTCAAGAACCACTTTATCATACTTGAGATCTCTCACACCCAAAAGGGAAAATCTAATCCCATCTAACTGAAGGAATCTAACCCATTTTTAGTAAAAATAAATCAGGGTACATACCTTGAAAAAAATTCCATACCCATGATGAAATCATAAGGTTTAATTGTGATGACTATTAGGTACCATGATAAACCCTCTCCATCGAGTGTCAGCTCACACTTCCTATAAATAAGAAATATCGATAAATACACATAGTTGGAACCTATATAAAAAGTTATTGGTCAATATTCTCAATAGGGATCTCTAGATCTCACATTATTAATAAAAAATGAAGCACTGAATGAAAAATATGTCTATAAGTACTGAATTTTGTGTAGAAAAGACATAGATTGTACCTCATATAATCTCTTTCGCATCCTTTCCATAAGCATGCATTACCTACAGCTACCCATGACCCCGAATTCCATCTCCCTAAGACTGATGTGGGGAAATTTATGGTGATGGTGGAAGCAGCCCATAACATCTATCCACAACAACAAATCATCCCCCGTAGAGCTCCACTTACTCATGTACCATCATCTCCTCCCTTGGGGCTACCTCGGAGACACCTGGGAGAAACCTGATCATGATGCTACCTATCCTATGGTGGTCAATCCACCACCTTAATACCTTTCTCAATAAATCGATTCATGTAATAATTTTCCATGTGACATATCCCTTTATTTGAATAAAATTTTCCCTCACTAGACTTACTTGGTCCTATTCATGAACCCTACACCACGTGACCACATGTCTGAGACTGTCCATGAGGAGCTATCATATGTTGTGATCCTACAGAATGGAACCAACTACATGAATCATACAGATCATCCCCATGACATCCATTTCCCTATACATTTTCTCAGTATCCATTGGGTAGGAATATCCCTTTCACTGGTTCCATCTCTTACACTCCATCAAAGGTGGGAATATATGTGGAAAGCACACTCGAAAAGATGTCTATGCAGAGACCCTACTCCAATATATGTTCCCAAAACTGATAATATCACACCCTAATGAGGGACTACGATGTAAGGTTAGTAAACCTCATGTAAAAATTAATCACAAAAATACCACCCTATTATAGTAACAAAATCTCCTAAATCAAAATTCAGTGCAAGCATGATGGGTAATAATCCTCACGAAATAGCTATTGGATATCAGACTATGAGAGTGTCATCACATCATGATTCTATGTGAACAAACTCCACTTGTTTCCAAATTTGACATTAAAATGAATGGCAACTACTTCATACAAATTATTAGTCAGGGGTCTTCATAAGCCTAAATAGTTATATCAATGACTCAAGATAATCCTTTTTTTGGGCATCTGGCCACTAACGAACCACAATGTAGACTGGTGCAGGAACTCACGAAGTGTACTAATCCAATGAACATCCTTAGCCTGCCTTTCTGGTACTATCATCTTATATAAAGGATTTGGTGATGCTACCTGCCTTCATATAGGTTATAACACATGATATTTCACTAAACTAAGGAATCATCACTCATCATATCATCATCATGATCATGAATTGGTAAACCATATGGCTATATTTGAGGAGGAATCCAGCCATTATTCAAGATGTACCATTTTAAGATGATTATATATATTTGCGTAACTTACTCAATAAGTACAGTTAATGAAATCGATCTAATATGATATCCACACTCAAGAAACTTTGACACAATTTACCAAAGTCCCAACTAAGTCCACATGAGGGGAAAACTCCAAACACTATGTTATGGAATGAACTTCTTTGATACCACTCTATAATGACCTAACCCAAAACCCCCTGGAAAATGGAAGGCCAAGCTATCATAACCCTAAGCCCTCCCTTAATAGGCTAGGTGATGGAGAAAAGAACCAAAAAATGGATAATGTAAATTTAATGACTTTCATTGTTTACTAGTATGCACACACACAACCATCTTCACATAGGTCTAATAATAAAAGATAGTAACATCTAAACAAAACCATGAATGAAAAACCTCTAGGGAATACATTATAGTATAAAATAATTAAAATAATGTGAAAAAGGTGTAAAATGAAATCCCAACACAAATGGAGTTATCATCCAAAAAAAAGTGAATAGAAAATAGATTAGAGAGATCAGCTCCGGATCTCAAATCCCAACCACCATACACGTCCAATGAACCTAGGTATCAATGTGCTCCACCAATGTCACTACTGAACTATTCTTCATCAATATCAGAGATGACATGTGTAGGAAGACACAAAAAATGGGTGATTATATACATACCCACTAGGGCTCTGTAAAAACCATAATGGTAGAAATAAAGACATATGATAGAAGTAGTCATCTGAACCATAATAAACTGGGAAACTATACCCAACAACATATATATACGCATTATAAAACCATGATTGGAGAGAAAGGGGATTTCCATATCATATCCCACCATAGAATGATGATTTTTCTTATAGATCAAAAGGGTTTTCATCGATTCCCACCATCTCACATGCCTGTCTGAGAAAGCAATGTGGATGACTTTCACCTCACAATAGCTCCACATCCCAATGTTACAAAATCGATTATAGGGGACCCATGTCCTAATATGATATGCAGGTGACACTTATAAGAATGAGGATCCACACCCTGGTGTGACATGGGGATTAAAATAATTAGATAGATATATGGCCCGCACCAGAGATCATCTAGGTGGTCCACTCAATGAATAGAATTCCAATTACTCATTATGTCCGAGGGTGTCACATGGTATGTATCAATAAAATACCCATTATCTAGTGCATCAAGGGGTTAAACATAGTGCGTAAATGACCCAAACCCTAGCATTTTAGGAGGTTTCAGTTGGTAGGTAGATATAAATAGAGGATCTTCATGATAGTATGATAGGTGGATTCAACTCAATACATAGAGGGCCCAAACCCTAGTATGATTGGGGGTTCAACTTGGATAGTAGAGGACCCAAACCCTAGTTCAATAAGGGGTTCCACTTTAACTAGTGAAAAGAGCGTGGGGGACCCACAACCTAGTAAAATAGATGGTTTACAACCCTAACCTCATTCTATGGAAATCTTTCCTGACCACTTCCACCATTAAGCATCACCTGAAGAAGTTTCATGCATGTAAATTTCCACGTCCTATTTCAAAAGCCACAATAAAGGGTAAGATCATGTTATATATTGAAACTACTCAGGATGGGATAATCAAAGCTAAAATCAATTTCCCAATTAAGGATATAAGAGGGGATTAATTGACTAAGAAAACTATATAACATGCACTAGGGGTCACATGGTGAGTAAACCCACATGGACTTCTGTATATATCCTTTCCAACACATGGCCTGGTAATCCATGTTGAAGTACACCATGTGTATTACTAGAATATAACATGTCTCTACCACCAAAGGACAAACCATGTGATATAAGTTGTGACTATGTACATTGGTTCATGCCCTTTTACCTGACCATATATCAGTCCAAGACTATTTGCCTTTGGGCATGTTTTTGTGTTCCCAGAGTACTCAATGTGTCCTTCTTCATGTGGTACCATTAATGTAGAAATTGAATAGATCTTAGCCACCCGATGAGGGTTAAAGTATGTGTGGATCTATATATATGACATGTGATCCTCATCTTCCCCAAAAACCTAGTGCTGTAGTCGGCGGGACTATACGGTGTGTGTTTATGTACTACCCGATGTGTAGTTGGGTTTTCCAAAAAAACTTCAGTTCCTTCACATTTATTCACCCACTTAATTTTTCATCATTTCCACTAATAATCACAATAGGGGTCCCAGATCTAGGGCTTCCCATGCCCGATCTGTCATCGATGGCCGAATTCTGGCCACATGAACCCTGCATAACCTTTCCTGTTGCTTCGTGACATGATTGTTTCCACTTCAGGTGTCAAATCCTTATAAGTATATCCTACATTCCACAAAAATAACATCTCTTCAAAAAACAATCATCAAAATTTTAATTCTTCAATCGACTATGAATATGGGGGTTCGATCACACTCAACCCCACCTCTACAATGTTAAAATGTGACCACGTAGGTCAATAGTGAAAAACACGAAGAATAGTGGGGAGAAATGAAACTGAACAAAGAAAAAAAAATGTGGCCAAGAGTTATCAGCCAAAAACAATTCAATTATATATCTAGGAGTGATACATGGAATAAAATATAAAATTAAATCCAAAAGTTAATTTTTCAGAATTTGGATCATACAAAGGGTGGATAAATCACAGATCAAAAGAAGATTAATTATCCATAATCAATATTTTAATCAAAGGGAATAAAACCATAATTGTTGATCCATAACTCAATAATGTATCATTAATTAGAAATAAATTCATTCTATATAGATGTGTATGGTTGACTACATTCACTGCATCTCAATCCCCCTCAATCCGACCATCGTTTGTCATCCGATGTTGACTTTCCAATGAAGAATGTTAGAGGAACATCTCCAATCACCCAATGTTATGCATCTAAACCTTAACAATTTTCGTAAGAGGTAATTTAAGGGTTAAATAATGGTTTTTTAATTAAATAAAGTAATAAATAAATAAACTAATTAATACACTTAACATACCCTCCAACGACCTCCTCATTCGAATGTTTGATGTTGACTAACTTTAAGTCAATCCTAGTGAAAACCCCTTGATTCAGATTCAATCAGTATCATGGATTTATAATCCAAGGATCTTATTATTAAATTCTCTCTTATTTCTAATGAACTAAATGGAAATGAAGTTAATATATTTAACATGTTTATAATATAAATTCCAGGCTCACCAGACCACAAATTCTCACCTCATCTCAGTGCATGACTTCAAAAATATTCATTAATATATTCCAAATAAATAGAAGGGAAAACAGGTCAATAAAATGACATAAAATTAATTATACTTATTCTAAATATAGGATCAATTTTTTTAATTTCAATTTTCATAAATGTTCAAATTTGGTTTCAAAACATTCCCAAAAATCTCATCAAAAAATATGTTTTCAGGAAATTCATTTTCAATTATAATATTGTCTTATGTGAACTATATGTATTATAATCAACATTATATGGATTTAAATCCATATATATATTCATATAATCCATTAATTTTATTTAAATCATTAATCATTAAATATTATTTTAATTAAGAAAAATGGGTAAACATTATGGTTTTTTATAAAAAAATAGTTTTTTAAATATACCCCTTTTACCTCCCATTGATCTTATTATTATTTCTATAAAATCAATAGTTAATTTTTTTAATTATACATATTATTACACATTATAATAAATAAAATTTCGAGTAGTTAAATACCAAATTTTATATTATTTATAAAATCTTTTTTCAGGAAAAATTTCAAAAATTAATTCTAACCGTATTTTGGTCAAGTAAGTTTAAAACCATTATTAATAATACCAAAATACAATTTTATGATTAGAAATATTAAAATTTTCACTATATTATAGTTTTAGTAAAATAATACATTCACGTACTCTAATTGAGGAATTAGTGTCACATTCTTCCATCCTAAAAAAATGCCCCACAGAAAGGTTCATTCATCATACCTTATAAAAAATGAGAGAGGTTTTTCATCAAAACATCCTTTGGTTCCCATATTACTTCTCAATTTTATGACTTTTCTATATTACATTCCCTGGTATAGTCATCTGATTCCTCTACACTTTCTCTTTAGTATAAAGAATCTAGATGAGATCTTCATAGAAAGATAGATTACGTTCCAATTTGATTTATTTATTGGTAAGAACATCCAATTGTTCTACCATGTACTTCATTAACAATGATTTTTGTAATACATAATGTTTTTTTATATTATTTTTCACATTTCTAATTGGTATTCCACATATCAAAAAATTTCTAAAATTTCGAAGGGAACAATGTATGAGGGGATCTATTTTTTCTTATCTAACCTTATGAAAACCTGATATAGAGATAAATTCACGGAAAAATAATTTCCCACTAAAAATTCAAAATACTTTCCTTGGTTATTAAGATAATTTTATTTCCTAATTTTATATTATGTAATATAATCTTGAATATCCTTTAACTTTGTCTTTGTCTCTTCATTATGTTCTCAGTGTACAAGTTTCCTTTCACCAAATCCATGCCAACAGGTTAGAGTATAATAGATCTTTCCATATAATTCCACATAAAACAGTAGTTAAATACTTCAATGGAAACTATTATTTTAGTTAAACTAAACTAAAGGTAAATAATGATACAACATACCTTGAATTTTATGTGAGGAAGACCTCAAAAAATCTATTAATGTTTGAATAGTCCTTTTAGATTATCTCTTAGTCTGTGCATAATAGGTGGTTCTCAAATGAAGCTTAGTGTAAAGAGACATCAAAAGTCTCTTATTGAATTTGATGTAAAACGAGGATCATGAATAGACACGATTGATAGATATGTTAAATTAAATCTTAAAACATTAATAATATAGAAAATTCTATAGATATAGAGAGGAAAATCTTCTCTTATAGCAAGGAAATGTTTAGATTTTGTTATGAGATCAATAATAACACAAATTGCATCATTATATCAAGGAACTTTTGGTATTCATTTGAAAAAATTCAGATTTTTTTCATCCCATTTCAACATAGGAATCGGAAGTGGCTGCATAAATCCTCTAGGAATCTGTCTCTCAGCCTTAACTTATTGAAAAACCAATCATTTGGACATTTGATCTGTAATTTCCCGTTACATGTTATTCCATAAGAAAAATGTTCCCTCAAATACATATACATCTTGGTGCTACAAGATTTGTAGATAAATTCAATCTGTGAGAGTCATCAAAAAAATTCTCCTTTTAACTCAGGTATATATAGAAAAAATAATCACTTACGAAATATAAGAACTCCATCATCATAAATGAATTCTTATAAATTCCCTTAATTCACAACATTAATTTTATTCTAAAAATTTTCATTATCAGATTGAATTCTTTTTATATTTTCCATTCAATATAGGGTTTCAATCATTTGAAATATGAGTGATGTGTCCCCTTTAGTAATAATTTCCAAATCCATATTTTCTAGATCCATGAACCTAGGATCCCACTTAATCCTCATTTTGAAGAACACCATGATCCTTTCTAATCAATGAATCTGATACATTTTTTTCTCACTCTGGGTGGTAGTGTATGGAGAAATAATAATCATTTTGTAGATCAAGCCATCTTCTTTGCCTCATTTTTAGATATTTTAAAAAAATTTATATATTACTCTCATATAGTTTGTTTATATCTGAAATCATTCGCCATAGAGATAATTCATTCATGTTTCAAGTAAAAGAATATGGATTCCAACTCAAGATCATGAGTTGGATAGTTATATTCAGGAGTTTTTAACTTACTTGATCAATATGAAATAACTCTATAATTTTTCATAGGCACTACCAAGTCCCTTTTATAATTCATGACTATATATCATAAACCGATCATTTCCGGATGGTGAAGCTAAAATTAGAGCATTGACCAATATCCTATTCATTTATTCAGAACATTATTCACATTCCTTTTTCCAAACAAACATAATCCATTTACATGGAATATTTATTAATGTGTTAGACAATCTTGAAAAATTATGAACAAATTCCCAATAATATACAACTATACAAATGAAACTATGTACCCCAGTTATGTTCAAGGGCTCCAAAAATTCTTGGACTAACTTCATATTCGTCAGATCAATGAAGGTTCTATTCTTTGTGAAAATATTTCCGCGCAAATTAACATTTGAAGATAGAATTATCACTTTCTAAATTTCCTATGTTACACTCTTCTTCCGAGAGTCTCAATAATAGCCGAAAATGATTCTCATTATCCACATAAAACATATAATAACCCAATTTATCAGCAATGAATACCATAATGAATTTATCAAGATATTACATGAATAATATCTTCATTATATTCATAAAATATAATGGTTAATTAGTTAGTCCAACTTTCATTACTATAAACTCATAATGTACATACCTCATTTGAAACATTGTCTTTGGAATAAATTCATTATTTACTCACACCTGATAATACCCATAACAATGGTAAGTATTTTAAAAATATTTATCTTTGTGAATTTTATTAAATAAGTCATAAATTCAAGGTATCCAATAGTTTTTGTTTCTTATAATAACATTTATTTCCCCATAGTCTTTACCCGGACTCATAGATCCATATTCTTTATTAATGAATAGGAAAATGGCTCCCATGGTGTAACAATAGGGATAATAAATAACTTATAAAAACCACTAGTAGTTTTTTCAACTACATAGCTCCATAGTGGAAATTCTATATGAATTGTTTTATATTGGTCTTGCATTTGGGATTAAATCAACAGAGAACATGACATCACAATTTGGTGGATGTCCAGGCAATTCATTTGAAATTACCTCAATGTATTATTATATAATAGATATATAATGAGTTTGAATATTTCATTTTCTATTTGTATTTTATGTTTTCTCTTATTCCACAGGAATCTCATTTAGAAGAGCTATAATTGGTGGATACATATACAAATTTGACAATGAATCCTATACTCTAAATATATGAAATTAAACATCTTCATAAAAAAATAATAATTCCATTCTACTTGTTGTAATTTTTACATATATTTTGAAAACCGGTCCATAATAAGGATTATATCGAATTCATAGATAGTTATGATAATAAAATCCAAAAATATATAATGTTTATGTTTCATAATGGTGACATCTTAACACATCCTAATTGTTGTGAGACTTATACTGGGTGTTTTGACTAAAAAAATACCTCATTATGTTTCTAGAAAGTTTTTAATTTTCATTTCCAACATGAAAATATAATAGATTGTTAATATACAGAATCAAAAAAATCATTAGAAAATATATATGTTATGATTAAATTATCTTCTACTAAATAATTGGTAACTTCCATGTCAGCTTTAGTGAACCATATTATTGGAATTATCCCCTTTCCCGCGTCTATTTTATGATCCCTTGACACTTGAGAAATGGTTTTAATAACACCAAATGTTTTTACCATTGAGGAACTGGATAGAAATGGTCTCTTTCCATTCCTTATAATCATGATCTAAATGACCCTTCTAGACACACATAATAAAAATTCCCATTCCCATCAAACATTTTCCAATATGTTTCTTCCAAAAAATTTAAATGATAAAAATTAATTTTTCATTATAATTTTCATTGTCATGTTCTATTTCCATATATTTGATAAGAAATATTATTTTCATGATTATAATTGAATATATATGATCTAGATAAATCATTATTTTGTTATTATAGAATATAAAAAAATTCATTATTTGCTGATGCAGTTTTAGAGAATATAATCAATCATAGAATTGGATAAACAACTTCAATGTAATGTTCATTCTATCATCTTGTATTGAATATTTTGTTCATATCATCCCTATAAAATAGTGTAAATGTAGACACATAATCCACAATAGTTTATTCTGACATTTTATTTAATCTAAGGAACATTGTATTAGTTTTATTTAAGTTTTCATGAGGGAAATATTTGTCATGTAATTTTTAATTAAAATTTATCCATTCATTATTTCCTATTTCTTATTCATATATAGAATTATGGATTAATGGCCACCATTTATCTCCAATAAATTTGATATAGTACATTAAAAGTTTAACATTTTCCTTTTCCTCACATCCCAAGGCCATAAATATGTTTTCAAGGTACAAAATCTATTGCTTAGATTCCACATGATTATTAGTCAAAGTAAATTTGGGGGGATTTATTCACATGAATCAATTCAAAATAAGAGAATATTGTTGTGGAAAAATTGGTTTTTTAATTTGGTAAATGCTATTAATCATAACCCACGTAAGATGCCCTCATATATCCATGATCTACTTAGATAAAATACCAGATTTATTTTCATTATCATAACAGAAATTTCAACATTGTCTATATGTATTGATACTACTACTTATTCAAGGAAACATTTATAAATAATGGAATATACCATATTAGATCAAGATAGTAAAAATTTTATATCCTAAATATAATTATTATTTTGTGTGATTCCCAATATAAATTGAAAATATTTGAATTGTTAATCTTGGAATAATAAACTTGTATTTATTAGGGATAAGTTTATTTTAAAATCCTTCATAATTGTTTGAGATGGGAATATAAATTATCCTAAGAATATCCCCAAAGGGGTCAGACTAGGTGAGTATTAAGGCATACTATTGATCACCATTTGAAGATCATGTAAAATTCCAATGGTCCATTTTCAATGTTATGTACCCTTTGTCCAACTATTCCACAACCACATCCACATGTAGTATCGAGAAAAGGGATGTATTTCCAGGAAACACATAATCTATTCCTTAGAAAAACATTAGTATGTTATTCTATACTCATCCTCAAAGTCTACCATAAAGTTATGTAACCTAATTTATGTTATAATTAATCTATTTACCAAGTTTTATACTAAAATTTCATTGATTCTAACATGAACAACCCCAAATATAGTTATTTAGTGCCAATGTACACACTATTACATTAGAAAAGAGACATGGTGTCAAATTTTTAGGGGACTATTAGTTTAGTATATTTGGAGAACTAGAAACAAATATCAAAATAATTTTAAATTGGGAATAGAATATATAAACATAACAAATAAAATTATCAGCATCCTTGAAACTCTTCTGAGGGATCTCTCTAAATATCACAGGGAAAGGTAACCAAATATGTGTTGATCTAAAATGCTCATTAAGGGTTACGCACAATGGATTCTATCATCAAAAAATAAGGAATAATAAATATTGAAAGGAAACTAACTTAAAAATAATTCCATTTAATCAATAACATAACTTTCATTATTAGATAAGGCATAATCAATATGGAAAGGTAAATATCTAAAAATACATTCCATTTAATCAAAAACTTGACCAGAGAATGAATCCATGGATAATATAAACACATTAATCTCATTGATAATAATAACTGAAGTATTTGTGAAGGAAATTCATAATATTAGATTCTAGGATCTCACAAATAAGGATATATATACCATCAATACCATACACCAAGAAAATTTTAAACTATGGGTGGAAACCCATTTAATTTGGGAGTTTTATTTGTCTCATTATACGCACTGATGCATTAAGGGAATATATAATTCTGGCCCCATTTATCTATGAACATCAAAAGAATTCCTCATATATTTAATGAATTATTAAATTAATGAACAATATTATTTATCTGCGAATATACTTATTGAGTATAGAATATGGATTTATCAATATTTCACTAGTTAATCAAATAACATTGAATATAAGAACTATTTGTAAAAATTGAATACGATTTAGTAAATAAAAATATATAAGATATAAAGAATATCAATATTTAATGTATAGTGAAAAATTATAAATATAATGTGATTCTCTCAATATAAAAATTTAAAAACAAAAAATTTATCAAGAAATAATATGTGACCATTGATTCATTAGGAATAATGGTTTTCCCTTAAAATCATGTTCCATGGAAGAATAAATTACATTGAAGTGAAATATAAAAATAATATTTCCTAAAAAATATGTTTTTTAAAACCATTAAAAATGGTTATAATAAGAAATACTTCCTAAAATGATTAAGGTGGGATGGAGTTCTATTGTTACCGTATAAAATATAAAAAATACTTTTGACTTTTGGTAAATATATACCTTTTGATAAGAAGATGAAATATTCCTTTAAAAAATATTTTTAATGTCAAGGATTATATAAAATTCCATTAATATATATTTTTAGTCATTAAATATACTTTTATAATTTTTTTTGAAATTCATGGAAATATTAAAAAAATATATCAAATTAAAATAAAAAAAATTCGTTTTTATTTTAAACATTTTTGTTAATATTTAAGAACCAAAAATATGAAAAGTTGGATGAAAATATATATAGTCCTTAAAAATCTATAGGATAACAATATTATTGGATCTTATGAAGGGTAGATCATAAGATTCCTTCAATTAATGTAATAGAAATCCTGAAAGAAAGTGAGATTATAAAATAGATTCTTACCTCCTAATTTACATTTAAATTGTAACCACCTGAAAGAATAAACCTGTTTTAGAAAATTAATCATATTGAATAAATATGTATTTTGGTTAAATAAATCAAAGGGGAATTATTAATACAATATAAATGTGAAGATGTGAATAGTAACAAATATGTCTCAATGGAGTGAAAATTGAATTGAAATCCATTACCTCACAAATAATTTTAAATGATCATGATTTAAAATCATTTTTAATGATTTTAATCATGTTTTTAATTGATTGAAGATACAATTTTATATTTATAATATCATATATTATCCTATTACAAAATTTTACCACCCTTTCATTAATAAGATCTTATTATTACTGTTGCTTCGGGGGTTAATTTCCTTATCCCTCATTCAAGTTTTGTAATGAATGTTCTGGTTCACGTTATTATGAAATTGTTATGTAGTATCCAGAATTATATTAGTGAAAAAAAATATAATTTTTAATAATTAGACATATATTTTTAATCATTTTTAAGGTTTGATAAGATAAACAATTTGGATCGCATTGTGGGGACTGTAGGATGCATGTACATGATAGCAATGATTCAATTCCCTTAATGGGTGGAAGGGTAAGAAAGTAGATGATATATTAGTTTTATATAATTAGTATCATTTATTATGTGTCATATATATTCATTATTTCCAGAACTATTACTATCCATGTGGGTTAATGATGGAAGGCAAATTACATCCGTTCGGTAGGTGGTAGTCCACCACACACACAAGTGGTGACTTTTTTTCCCATTTGATGGATAAGGAGACCGATATATATAATTCCCCCCACATAAAAAAACCAATGTATATTTGAGATATTGGGGTAACTATATTATAGGTATTAAGTCATAATTTTAGGTGGTAAAATAATAATGGAAAATAAAGAGTGTTGTAATGATGATTACATTCTCTTAGAGAAACCTCTATTGGATCACTTTCTAAGGACCCTAGTGTTGCTCATTCGGGAATATAAACTCCTTCAAAATGTTTATAAGGATTCTCGAGAGATATTTTTTCAGGTTTTGGTTAACCCAAATTGCATGATATGCATTATGAATTTAGGGGATAGAGTTTACATTTATAACTGAGGAGGGGTATTTTTTTAAATACCCAAAATTATTCCATAATGGGAAGTCACTCTCACCCCAAGTGCCTCCAAAAAATATTAAATATTTTATTTTAAGGATTTTACGGTATACGAAAAAATTAACATGTTTTAAACATTTTATACCATGATACCATAATTTTACTTATTTTAAACATTTTAGGTTTCAACATTGTAAGGAGTTTTGTCAACATAGGAAACTGTTAGTTTAAGCCTAAAGTAAAATAAGGATTATTAGATAATGTTTAACTAATTAATCTAAATATTAAATCCAATTAATATATTTATAAAAAAAATATGTGTTTATAAAATTAATTTTAACACAAGTGCATGTAGCTCACAAAACCTTGATTTAACCATAACTATGTTAATTAATATTTATTATTTTGTTAATAATTATGGAAAACATAAAGCTAAAAATACTTACTAATATTAATTATATGGATAAAAAAAATTAAATTTATTTTATTAAATTTAATTTATAGAATTTTCACATTTTAATTTAATTTTAAACCTACAAATCATGTTGAAAAATGTTGTTCCGAGAAATGCATTTTTCAAGTATAAAATTATCTTATATTAACTATATGAGAAGTAATCAAAATTTTTATGATTTAAAATATTATAGTTAAATATATCATATATAAATTTTATTAAAATAAATCATCATTAAATACATTTTAATTAATAAAATGGATAATCATTTTTCATTTTTAATAAATAATTTTTTTTCTGGAAAAAACCAGTTATTTGAAAAACACCCCTTTTACATCTAAATAATCATTAATTTCTTTCAATATAATTGATTACTAATATATTTAATTTATTATATTATTAGAAATTATTATAAATTAATAATGGATTTGTTAAATTCTATATTTTTGATTATTCATAAAATCTTAATTCAAAGAGAAAATTTCAAAAAATAATTCAAGTCATATTTTGACCAATTAAGTTCTAAATCAATATTTATAAAATAAAATTATAATTTTTTGAAATGAAATATTATAATTATATTTTTTTATAGTCTTATTAAAATATAATGTTTACCTACTATTGTTGAGGCACGATTTTTACAAACAAGGCTCGATATTTAATATGTAGTACAAAATTTGCGTAGATATACAATTATTATGCGTTATGAACAATGGGATGTAGTTAAAATAGTACTCAAATACGTAAAGTGTAATATAGATTACTGTATTTTTTAAAGTGGAAACTTTGTGGCATTGTATTTTTTTCTCATATGAGTTGGATAAAAATTCTGGATGGTCACCCTTCGTTGAGTGGTTGTGTTTTTACACATTGGGGGTGGGGAGATCTATAAGGGATCAAGGAAGAAACTTGTATAATAGACTTCATAATGGATTTTGAGTTTGGGGTTTAGAAGATACTATAATAGAAGTGGAATGGATTATATCACTTTTATCAGATATACCATTATGTCATATACTCATTTCTCCAGTTTTTATACACTATGATAGTCAAGATACATTGTATAGGGAACACAAAAATACTAATAATGGATAATAGGGACACATTGGTTTCATACATCTCCATGTGAGGAAATTGGAAGAATATGATATCATAATTTTAGACTTTGTAAAATTTATCTAAGCTAATATTCACATTCAAAAGGACTTTGAGGGGAGTTGGTATAAAAAATCCCTTTAGGGGTGGGTTTAAAGGCCTTACAAAAAAAATCACAAGTAAAGAAAACATAGTGTAACATGTGATAACTTCACATACATGGGTTAAATGGAGTGGGGAGGCACCAAATGTCTTATGAATTTTTTTTTCAATCATTCTTGAAAGGATTGGTGACATGTAACCAAAATGTTCTCTTGGAGTACCTGGAGTTCTGAGGAATTTGAATGGGCATGTGTAGGATGAATCCGGCTGATAAATCGAGTTTGATGGACATGGAAATTTACAACCATTTTTATCTTCACAATTTATTTTCTCTACAATTTAAAGGTTTATTTCAAGATATAAATTTTTTATTGAAGTAATTTACATGATAGGATAATTATTAATTTTAAAATCTAATTATAAATATTTTAATATGGTGGGGAATTTTTTGATTTTAAAGTGATTTTTAAAATATTTAACTTTTCATGTTATTTTTTTTAATGTTGAGGATTTCATTGAATACCACACTTTAAAATGAGTTTGAGTCGACATGTTAACTCACTGGTGGAAATGTTTTTTCACAAATAGGTGTGATATATTATACTTATTCTATAGAGTTTCATATGATATATATCACTAAATATAAAAAAGGCATTCCTTTACAGGAAATGAATCCACCCAATTCAAATGGGTATGATTCCTTATCTGAAATGGTTCTTCTATTCTTATAGAATTCAATCCCAATTTGTTGGGTAAATTAGATCCAACAATTTACAAAAAACTCTAATACTTTTTAAAAATTGGTATTCATTTAAAATATTTCAACAGTCATCTTAGAAATTTTGTTGGTATGCATGAAAAACATTCTTCAATAACTATTTTATATCCAAGGTTTCATTAAGGGATGCTCTCAAATTTTTAATAGTGTATAGTGGTGATCCACCATTATATCCTAAATAATACTCATAAAAAATCGATTTCACTTCCGATATTGTGGGGGTGAATCTACTCTTGAGGAGAGTGAAAACCTAACATGACTAGTTGAGATACTTTTACTATTTTTTAAAAATATTCATATACATTATCCACCAAAATACACTAAATTATTTTTTATAATCTTCCTGAATAAATTATCATTTGGGGATGCAATTTCCCATAAAATTGTTTGATGATTTTTTAATAATTCCATTCAATGTTCATTAAATTTTATTTTATTTGTGTGTGTGTTTTATTTATCACACTTTGTGTATGCCTCTTCTTTTTTTAATCCTTTATCATTGAAATCTTCCTCCTTGTGTGATGTTTCTTTCCCCTATGGTATATATTTTTCTTTATAATGTTGTGTTTCTTCTTATTTACTGATGGATCTGATATCTTATCTCCATACATTGAGATCTAATTGATATCTTTATTACACATGAGTGAGGCTGAAACGATAGTTTTGACATATATATATGATTTGATTTTTTATTCATTTTAAAGTTGTTTTAGTGGATAAACTTCAAGAAAAATTAAAATAAATTTTAAATGTTCAATATTTTTTAAAATTTTTTACAGCATTTTTAAAAAACTATCACAAATATACAGTGGGTTTTAAAAATCATCATGAATTATAAGTGGTTATAATAATTGAAAAATATTATTATTATTATTATTTATTTATTTTTCATTAAGAATTTAATGGTAAAAAAGTGTATTTTTTTTGTTATTTTATATTATGTTAAATATAAAAGATAATTATTTAGAACTATATATCGATATAAAGTGATTCAACTACTATTGTTAAATATTTAGAATATAGATCAAATTTAGTTATATGGATGTTATTTTTGGATTGGTATCAGTGACTCAGATATCTTAATGGAATATAGTTAAAATGCATCAAATATATTGGGAGGGTAATATTATAAAAAAGATAAACAAATAGAAATTTTTTGAGTAAACTTTTAATCTGTATATCCATCTCTTAGTTGATTTTACAAACCTTCAGTTTTTATGAATGGAACTACATACTCTTGAATACACTATCCCCTTTATATCCACACACTATCTTTCATTTTTTTTATTTTAAGGCATATAAACCATATTTTTTTACTATTAATTTATTTTGTTTTAGTGGCGGGTTTTAAAAAAATAAGAGGGAAATTAATAATCTTCAAAAATAATAAATTTTTATTTTTATTTTGAAATAAATAATAAATAATTATAATATTTAATAATATATAATTTAAAAATTTTATTAATTAATAATTTAATTGTATAAATTTTTAATTGTTAAATTATAATTATTATTTATTTATAATTTTTAGATAGAATTAATTTAATAAATAAATAAATTATTAATTATTTAAAAAATTTTAATTATTTATTAATGATCAATTATTAATAAGTAATTATCAATTAGTAATTATTTATATATCTTTATATTTACAAATAAAGGCACACCCACACATATTAAAAAAGTGGCTAAAAAATACTCTCTTAATTAATGTTCTAAAAGAAGTTGAAAAATAAAACATTAGTTTCGAATGATAAGATATTTTTTTTCTGAGTGTCCATTTTTCCTTTGTGATCTATGAACTCAAAAATTATAAAATTATTTATGATTGTATTGGATAAAAATTTGGTAATAATTTATAAAAATTATCAATGTTTTAATAAATCTAAAAAATCAAACTTTATCTTCAAAGATATATAACTATTGATCCAGGTGTGCGATTTGGATTCAAGAACAATCTAATGGATTATTATGATTACCTTTATGACACATTAAAATAGTTAACTCCATGAACCATTTTTTCTTAATAAAAATAGGAATTAAATTTCCATAATACAATGATTAATGTTAAGGTACTCTAATTTTAGATCTTTCAGTGGTATTTTGGTTTCATTGAAGAGGGATTTTTATCCTTTTATGGTGGTGTATGAATTAAATCCCTGAGATTAAATTTCAATTGATATGATGATGTTGAAATTGATGGTTTGTTTCCACATTAGTGATTTATTTTTTTGAATTTTTCTTATATGAAAATGATTATATTTGTATGGTTAATCTTAGATAATTCTCTCATGGGAATGTCAAATGTGTAATTTATATAGAATTCATGGATCACAATTAATGATGATGGACATTCTATATGATGGGATGTTTAACATTAAGAACTTTGTGTGTGTGTGTGTATTTTTATATATTTATTTATCTATTTATATATATTTATATTCACCCATAGATAAATACATAAATTGATATATATATATATATGTATATATATATATTATTATATATATATAAGTATGTATTTATAAAAATTTATGTAAATATTTGTTCATTTATATACATACTTATATATATATATATATTGATAGATATTTATATGTACTTATGTATATTTTTTTATATTTATATTTTAGTATTTAAAGATATATTTGGATGCATTGATATTTATATATATTACGTGACATATGAGATTCTATTATACTAAGTATGATTTCCCTTCTAAAGAAACTATATCTTAACACAAATAATTTATTGAAGAAGTTTATTAAAACAAAATTCAAAAATTTTATGAATTTAGTATAGAGAAATAAATTTTTGTTTTGAATTAATTATTGAAAAATTATCTTAGGATGAACATTTGAGATTTTTTAGAAATTTTTTTATGTGAATAATGAAAAATAAAAATTTTATAAAACCAACACTTTAAAAATAATAACAAGACAGTGATTAAAAATTATTTCAATAAAAATTATATATTAAATAAATTAAATAATTTATGTAAAAATATATTTTTTTACGTAGAAATATTTTCTTAGAATTTTAAAAATCAAAGTATTTTTTTTCTCAAATAAATATATTTTTACTTCTTTTCATTAAATAATGAATTTTCAAAGTACCTTTTGATTTCAGTTTTGAAATAAATAAAAACAATACTCCTTTCATTTTACATAATAAAATTAATTACACTAGAAACAACTTAATTATAAGAACCCAACCCTAAAAATTCACATAAACATTAGTTTTAAATCAAGAATTCATTTTCTTTCATTTATAAGATCCTTATGGTTAATAGTATGATTGATTTTGGTCATAAGTATTAGATAAAAACAAATTCTTTATAAATCTCTAAATTTTACTCTATATCCATTTTATCTATAGTATATAAATTTTATAATGAAACTTCATATCTTTTCATTAGAAATCATCAAAACTTTTAAATTGACTTCTATATTGTCATCACTTATCCTTAAAACTTGTATTTTTTTTTGAAGAATGGGATGAGAACAAAAAATATAAATATGGTATATAAAATAAATACTTTCATTATAATATTAAAAATTATTAAAACCCATAAAATCTTTGCATTTTTTCACATTATTCACTGTGCATATAATATAAGTCATATCAACATGAAAAATAAACTTTTTGATGAAATTAAATCATTAAAACACAGTAAAAGAAAATATAAAACCCTATATAATTCTTATATAATCATATTCATAAATCATTTTCATTCATTTAAGAAATAAATGGAGTCTGTTTAAGTCAATAGGAGAAACCATCGTTGCTAACTCCATCATGTCCATTGAAGATATGGAACATTTCCCAATGCATTGGGTAGCTATACTGGGATCAACCATCACATGTGTTGTATTAGGATCCCCCTTCGTAATCTATAATTATTAAGTAAAATATCATGTTTTTAATGTTTTTAATTTCATCATAAATCCCTTGAAAACTATTATGAACACATAAGTAATCCTTTTTAATTTTCAATTAAAAATATAGAGAAATGTCCCATTCTTTTGTAAAGCTTTTAAAATTAAAAATTATAAAAATATTATTCAAATTATTTTATTTTTAAATAACCATGTAAAATTTTAAATAAAAGTTAAAAGTAGTGAAGATTCCTAAGATTGATAAATTTCATTCATGTTCTAAAATCTAAAATAATGATTCTTTTCGCATCATCAAGAAATATAGAGTTTCATTTAATGATATGAAGATACATTTTTAAACCTTTTAATGAATTTCAAAGGTAGATCAAAATGAAAATTTATATTTCATAAATTCTATATATTAATATAATTTAAACATTTAAATGAACATGGAAGTATAATAATAATATAATAATGTACTTAAAACTTTTTAAATGAGGTTTTAAAGAAAAATCCTTTAACTTCATAACTTTTGAACCAATAAATCATTTAAATAAGGAACTTTTAATGGAATTTTAAAAAATTATTTATTCAATAATAATCAAAAAATATATCAATAAGTTTGTCTACACTGCACACAAAAGGAAACATCTTATGAAAATAGCTAAATTCTAAAACAATGGGAATTAAGACTTGAAATTCCTTACGTTAAATACCCTCAAATGTTGTATGTTATTTAATTAACTAATAATAAATTTTTACCTGATTAATAAAATTTTACATTTTTATTATAGTATAAATATCCATTTTATTTCATTTAGGATAATGTTTTATTTAGTTACTTCATCAGTTAGGTTGTTGATGGACGTTTTGAGGTTGTTCAGTTCATAGTCAAAAAATAACTTTTATAGGATGAACCCAATAAAAGTGGAATTATTTCAAAAAATAAAAAAGGATAAACATGAAATATTTATCATTTTTATAAATCCATTATACATTTAGATAAAACTACATAAATTGTGTTTGAAAAATGAATTACATCACAACCTGGAGGCAACAGTATGTATATACTCATGGGAAACATTTACCTTTCTCCATGAAAATGATTGATAGAAGGTAAATATAATTTGAACATTACATAATTATTATTATTTCATAAAAATAATATTAAATCTTTAAATATACTTATATATACCATACATGATATGTAGTGATGAAAAATGAATCACATCACTATGTGGATGTGGTAATCGGTATGTACGCACTGATGGAGATATAATTTTTTAATGGACGGAAATGTAAGAAAATTCATGACATATTATTTTTAATGAATGATAATTAATCCATGAATATTATATAGGTTTGTATATATTAAATCCATAATTATAAATAGTTATGGTAGGTGGTTATGGAAAACACATTACATCAGTTTTGGGAAGCAGTAGTTTGTTATACACCTGAACGATTGTTTCATTTCCCATTTTATGGAAGAGGATATAGATAAATGTTATTACATAAATATAATAAAATATAATTATATTTGATATAATTTTGTTATTATAACAAATTTTTTTAAGAGTTTTTAAATAGGTGGATGAATAAATAAATTATTAAAATTCTTCTAAAAGCAATACATCTTCTTCAAACAACATCATTTTCATTATACCATAATCACTATACAGTTGGTATTATTAATAAATTAAAAATTTTAGAAAATGGTAAGGGATTATAGAAATATATTTTAGAATTTATTCATTGATAAAAATTTCTCTTGAAGTGTTGAGAGGAGAGTAGATGGTGTGCCATTTTATTACTAACGCAGAATACACACAATGTATTTTTTAAAATATTGAAATCTAATAATTTATTAATCAAGAAAAATCGATCAATAATGGAATATTTCTATACATTATATGTAAAAATATATAAATATATACATAATATATGATTTAGACTAGTTTATATTCCATCTTAACACATTTCACTATATTTTAAACCATGGTAAACCTTGTTTAACATTAATAGTGGTAACATGTTATTTTACTATTATTAAAAATCATGGAAACTGAAAACATAGATGAAACATACAAAAATATTTATTATGATGATTCAAAATATGAAATACATTTTATTCAATTTAATTAACAGTTGTGGGAAATTTTAATTTAAATTAAACCTAAAACACATGAGGAAAAGTGATTTTCTTGAAAAAAATATTTTCTTATGTATAAAATGTTTTAATATAAAAATAAAAATATAATTTATTCCAATGAAATTAATAGTATTATTAATAATGTAAATGAGACAATAATAAATTTAAAATGTTTTAAAAATAATTAAACATTGAATATTCTTGGAAAAAATGGTTGTTTTCAATAAGAAGTAGTATCTTCACTATTCATTTTAAAAAATTATTTTCTTAGAAAAATATAAACAATTCACCCTAATATAATTTTGATATTATTATTTAAAACATGAATTTCAATTTTTGAAATTAAAATTCATGATTTATGGAAGTTATTATTTAAAATAAAACATTATAATCTATATAAATGAATTTAAAATAAAAAAATCTATTTTTATTTAATTGGGAAATTACCAAAACTTATTATAATGAATATAAAAATATAAAATAAAAATGATAAATATTTATTTGAAATGATAATTATTTAATTTTTTACTTTACCTAAGATGTCACATTCTTGCCCCTTTTGGAAATTGAATCATTGAAATGTTATTTACTATTTTAGAAAGTGGGGATATCTTTACCCAATAGAACTTTCATATTTTCGTGCTTCTTTATCAATAATATGGGGTTTTAATGAAACAATAACCTAGTGAACCAATTTACTCCATAGTACTAACTCTTTTTAGTCAATAATATTATTTTTTTCTCTCATTATGGATTGTTTCTTCCCACTTGACTACTTTTGGGCTCAAAACGTTAAAAAAATTTGACACATATTTTCTTAACAATGAAACATGATGTATGTAATATACATAAAATAAACTAGGAGGAAATGCCACAGGATAGGAAACCTATCCAAATTTATCTAAAATTAAATATGTTCCAATAAACCATGGACTTAACTCTATATTTTGACCAAATCAATTGATGGTTTTCCATAGAGATACATTATGAAAACAATGATATCCTTACTTGAATAAAAGATCATTCATCATTCCTTGGACAACTCTTTCCATATATTTCCTCAAAAATTTATATCTGTATAGCAGAATAAAAACTGATATTGTCAATAAAAACTAATAAAATATGTTTATATAATATCCCTAGTAATACATTTATCAAGCTAGAATCACATTGTCTAAATTATGAATCACTCACTTTGAATACCCATCAGATTGATGATAAAACGTTTTATTGAAATTGAATTCAATTACTGTTGACTTATAATGTCCTTTAATAGAAATTAAATGTGAATATTTGGTAAAATTTAGATAAATTACAAATAATATCACCATGTAATATAATTATATCATTAACATAAATTCATGACATTAGATACAAATATATATTATCTTACATGGGAATAAAATATTAATATTTATTTAATCAAGAAAAAATTACCCAAATCACAATATTACCTCGAACCATATTTTGTATCCCACCGAAAAATACATTGATATACTTTTCCACTTCTACTCAAGTAGTGGAAAATTTTGGAGAATCCATTTTAATAATTTTCATTCATCTTTAACCTATTGAAAATTCAAATATTTTAATGTAATAGTTGCAATAACATATTCATTCCATCCTAATAGTAATACTCTTGATGTTGTTGGTATATGTTAGTAATATTAAAAAGATAATTAAAGTGAGATCTATGAGATTCACTCAACAAATAATCATTAAATTGTGAGCTATTTTGCAGACACAAACATTTTCAAAATCTCAAAACATATTCCTTGTCAATGTTAAATTCAGATTAGTTACATTTTTTTTACTAGTACCATATTTTCTTAAAAATCACATTATTCCTTATAATCATTGTTAATTTTGTTTGTTAATAAAGACTGCAAAAAATAAAAAAACAATGGTTGTTCTTATATAAACAATCTCTAGACCACCATTTATTAAATCATTAACAAAAGAATCATGTTCCAAAAATATTATCGTTAGTGATATGTTATCATTTCAACTAAAATATTCCATTAATTTGTTGTTCTTTTCCTAGATGGTAATGACTTATGCAATCATAACCCTTTTTTAACTCTATCCATATTATCATCCTCATGTTCAATTCATTATTAGTGAATATTTAATTTAATATTTTACGATTAGTATATATTTTACAATTTAATCCATATAAATCATGTATCCATATTTTCAAAGTAAATACCACAAAATTATTACTAGGTCTTATGGAGGATAATTTATCTCATTATGTTTTAACTGATGTGAATTATTAGCAATTACCTGACCATTCTACATTAGATCACAATCAAGTCCCTTTAAATAAGCATTAATAAAGAGTAAAAATTCATTATTTTTAAACTGGAGGGATACAACTAGATAATTTAAAATTATTTATTTTAGATATTAGAAATGATCATCACACTCATTCATCCATATGAATTTACCTCTATTTTGAGTTAAAATAGTTATTTGGTTAGATTTATGAGTACATTTCTCAAAAAATATTTACAGGTAACCTTCTAATCCTAGAATAATATGGATCTTTATGTAATTTTTATTTTTCCACCATTTTTAATGACTTTAGTTTCATTAGGTGAACAATTATTCAATATTTAGAAATAATTTTTTTGAGGAAAGAATTTTTTTACAACCAATATTCACATTTTCTTAAATTTTTCTTATAAATTATTTTATTTATTGGTTTTAAAAACAATACATAATCATATTTCATTATCCTTGGGATTTTTAGAATATAAAAAAATATCATCAATAAAAACAACCAATAATATATCCAAACACTCATGAAAAAAAATATTCGTACAGTCCATGAATAAATCCATTGTAATAGACAACCCAAAGGGAATAACTAAAAATAATAATTTATATATCAAGTTTAGAACACCTTTATAAAAATACCTTCATATTTTACAATCAAATAATCGTACCTGAGCCTATCACACCCTGACTTTTTTGGTTTATTTTATTTTATTATTTTCTGGCCTAGTGTTTTTTCATTGAGTTTTGGGTGAACCAATGTTTAAAAATTATAGAGTCTTGTTTAGAAAAGTGCACCTTTATTGTATGGAGTCACCTGGCGCATGGGAAGGACATGGTTCAGAGACCACGCAACCTTCCCAGTTTTCAAAATAAATTAAAACCTAAAGGAATAATATAATAATGATGTGAAATAAAATGGTGACAAAAATAAAAATATGAAGTTTTAATAAAATTGAAGAAATTTCTTTAATGAAAATAATATTATTATTATTTGAGAATAATATTATTATTATTAGTGTTAAGAATATAAAAAATAATTAAGTTGTTATAAATTTTGTAATAATTATTATTGTTAATATTAAAATAATTTAATTCATTTTATATTATATTATATTATTTGGCTTCGAGATAATCCAACTAGGTGAGGGATGAATCCGGGTTGAATTTTATGTTTTTGTAAATAAAAGAGTTTTCGGGTCTTGGAAGCATGCGACACTTGTGCGAATCATAATTGCAAAGTCATGAAGCTTCGCCTGGGCCACTGTGTGACTTAGTCGTTCCTCAAATAACCAAAAAAAATGAATTAATAATAATGAAATAAAATTAAATGTGTGTAATAATAAAAAAAATAAAATGAAAAAATGTGTTAATAATTTAATAAGTTGTGTTTTGAGGATAATAATAATATTATTGTTAAGGTTTTAGATTAAGAATAATATTATTATAGATATTGATATTATTATTAGTTTTATTTTATTTTTTATTTTAATTTTATTTTATTTTCATTTTGGGTAGGTTTTGGACCCCAACATTCCCCTAGGTCACAACCCCCTAAACATTGGAACTAGTCGCGCTGCACACCCACCTCCATGGATGGTCGTCAGACTCGCTTTCCCCCTCCACTCAGTTTTCCGCACCGCTGGCGCCTTCTCGCCGGAAAGAAACCCATCGACACCCCTCCTTCCCCTACCTCCCTCACATGACTAGACCCGACACCATTCCTCCCTCCCAACTACACACCTCTCCCCATAACCCCCCTCAGCCAGCCACTCGCCCCGCTCTATCCGAGAGTCGGTGCCACCCCCTCCACCGTTTGACTTCTGACCCACCACCACTCGCACACCACCCCGTCCGAACCCCCATTGGGCCACCACATCTCCCTCTACCCTCCACGTAATCCCTTCCTCAAAATTTCTAGGGTTTTAGAATTACTAATTTGGGTTTTTGTGTTTCCATCATTTAGGGTGTTAAGCAGGGTCGTAATTTTAGTTATTTTTGTTCAATTTCATGATTTAGAGTTCAACTTTGGTTCGCTTATGGTGCGGATTAGGTGAGATTGGGTATTCTCTCACAAATTGGGAAATTATTTATGTGAGTTAGGTATTTCCATTCTCTAACACTCTTAGATGATTTAATTTGTTTATCAAATTAATTTTTACATATATTATAGTTAAATTGGGTTGTACTGATTGTGTTTTAAAAATAATTTTTTTACATGCATGTATGATGGAATTGGGTATCCTTTTAGAAACAGTTGTGTTTTTATTTTGTGTTTTGATTTGAAATTTTTTTTAAATGGTCACTTAATTATATTTTGAGTGAAAAGTATGTTTTGTTGGTAATTAAATGCATGTTTTTAATATAAATTCATTTTTCCTCCAAAATAAATGTTTGTTTGTTAGGAAAACTGATGTGTTGTTTAATAAAAATGTTTTATATGTTGGCTATTTGGTGCGAACCGTGTTCTAGGGAAGTGATGTTTCATTTTTGGTTTTAAAGTGGCATTATTTCTGTGTGAAACTGGATATGTTTTGGTGTAAACATTGGTATCAACATTTGTTGATTTTTTATAAATTATTCAAATGGTTTATTACCTTAATCACGTGGTGCACAAGTTTTTTTTTAATTTTTTTGTGTGTCTAAAGGTTGAAATCAGATTTTTAATATAGGGATTGGTGGTTCTTTAGTGTGTAATTTCATGTAATGTTTCTATAATGTGCTGCATGAGTTGTTTTGATAGTGAAAAGTTATTTTTAAGGTCTTTGAGGTGTGTGTAGATTTAAATAGAGTTTTTTAAAAGAAAATAAATCACCTCGGGTGGGTTTCCCTTGTTGTGCATGTTTTTTTTAAATTGAACAAATTTTTTTTGAACGATGGATAAATTTTTTTTCCATGGTTACATTGTGTATTTAGACTTAAAGTGACATAATAATGTAAGATCGATTGTTTTTCATCGGTGTAATGTATTCGTGGTTTTTCTTGAAATGATTAAGTGACTACAAATTTATTTTGGAAAAGTATTTTGGTGTGCATGAGTTTATTTAAAAAAGGGTGTTTTGGTATTCCAGTGATGGCTTCTGTTTGTAAGGTATTGTTTTGTTAGTGATATGTGAAAGTGATATACCTTGTGAATGTGGACCTTGTATGAGTACAAGGGAAAACCCCAGGTACCTAGGTGGGTGGAATAGAACTAGTATGCTAGTGATCCCTTGGGGTTTGGCCCCTATTTCCCGTGGCATGTTTGACATTGAAAACACTATATAATCTATGATGATGATGATGATGATGTGGGACCACTAGGATATCGGTATATTCCCTACTAGTGGCTCATGTGCATGAGAAAAAATATTGTATGGTTACTTTTTCCATGAGATATGATGTTATAGGGCCCCACATGAGCTGGATAGACCTTAGGGGATTTACCGGCAGTGCTGTACAATCCATGGCATGGTGTCTTCCATCAGATTATGGAGGACCACTTGTGTACTTCTGTGTTCTTGGTAAATTTTCTCCTCCACTTTATAATGGTATTTGTGAAACAGTTTTCTTCTATTGTTTCTTTTTAACTTTTAATTTGTAAATGTTTTCGTTAAAAGAGTTTTGGAAGTATAATTTTTGATAAGCATATTAAATTTAACTCTTGAGTGTTGTGGCCTGGAATATTTTATTTGGTGGTATCCTACAGGCCCTTTGGTTCACTCCCTACATACACCTTTGGGTGCATGCAGAGTCTGTTGTCTCTTTGTTTTAGGCTAATTTAGAATGCATTAGGTTGGTAGTTCATTTTTCCTAGTGGCTTGAGGATGATTCTCGTCTTGTTGGATGATGGGTTGAGATTCGTTTGGGTTTCCCTTATAATGGTTATCATTTTCTTCCATTGTTTTGTTTTAAAATGAAATTTATTTAATATATTAATGGTGGTTTTGGTTAAATTTTTTAGATATGGTTTTTGGGTTTTGTTTTTTATTTTAACATAGTAAGTACATGTTAATAATTCCAAAATATTTTCATTTGATACCCGAGAACCTGTGCCAACTCGTGGGGATATGGAACACCCTTCGAGCCATGTCGTGGAATGGGTTGGGCACCGGGTCAGATGGCGACCTGACCTTGGTTGTGACAAAATGGAATCAAAGGGAGGTTTTCTCTTTTGGGTCATGTTTCTTTGAGATAGTGTCAGCGTAGATCAAATTTAAGGGAGTCAGAACATGACATTCTTGCTACTCCAGGGTGTCTGGCCATCACATATCGTTGTATGTATAAGGACCTGGCATTAAAACATTACATAATATTGAATTAAATGAATAATTCACATTGAGGATCTTTTCAGGTTTAGAGTTTTAGATAATTAGGACATAACTATTACATATCAAAAGACTAAAAAGTAGGCAGTTCTATGCATTTTACTTTTTTCCTAAAATAAAAACCCTTGAAAAAAAGATTCATGTATAGTTCCATGTTTTAGACAGCATTAACTTTCCATGATCCCATCCTTGACCCTATTCATCTTTATGTCCTGTGAAATCATTTCAAAACATGGGATGGGTATAAAAAGATCAGTAAGGGTTATAATACAAAGAATGAAAAAAATTAGTTCATAAATACATAAAAAACATAAACTCTTTAACTTACCTCCTAAAATCTTAATATTTATGAATAACACATAGAAATCATAAATAATAAAGGTCACTTGTGGCATCAATAACATATTTACATTATAGCTATCACAGGTACATAGGGAGTTACTTTAGAATAAAAATCATAGTATATTCCCTAAACCTCTTAAGAGAAACTTCCACGTTTACCTAAATCACATTACCCAATGCATTGGAGAGATATCTCGGTCTCACCCACCCTAGGTTTATCACAAAACCAAACTTATACATAAATAATGCCCAAAAACCATAACACGATCATAACACATAACAAAAGCATAAAGGAAATATAAAATTCCGACATTGCAATAACAAAATAACATTGAAATATATTAAAGTATAAAAACCATTATCGAATCCATTTTTAAAACCAAAAATACATAAAATAGTATATGGTATTTATCATCCTTTTAAAAACAGTATGACTTGTTAAGGAAGCCCAAAGATCAAATAATACTCGCGACTACGGAAAGGTCATTGTCGCCACTTACGTTAAAGAGAAACATTCTTTTTACTATCATTTAGTAAAAGGATTCAGAGAAAAAGATTCCTTTTTAATGAAATGTAAAGTCAAGGGATTTATACAGTGTATAAAAGAAAGTCATGTATTAGATCAAAAAAATGCCTCAATGAAAGGAGATTGAGACGAAGTCCCTTACCTCATCTCCAACTTGACTCAATCATTATTTAATATATGGAATAATAAAATAAAGTTAATTTCTACTTTATTAAGAACCTTATTCATGTTTATTATTCCTTTTATATCACTTATTAACATGTTATAAACATTATGAAATCATTTAAGTTAATAACATTCGTTTTGTCGATATTTGTTACTTGTTTAAAAAATGAACACCTTTTATTTACAAGTTGTCCATGTGGTCAATATTTCATCATATACAGAATTATATTCATTATTTTAATATCATATATATAATATATATCCATTATATATATATTTATAACAGTACATATCATTTGGAGGTAAGAAATGAAATGCACCGTTCATGGAGATGGTAAGTCGTACGTACGCGTGGATGCTACTTTCATTTCTATTTCTTATTTTAATGGAATAAAAAAATAATGATGTATAGTTATATTATAATTCCTATATAATATCATATATTATATAATTAAATCCATATTTTATACATCCCATATACGGAATTAACGAGTAATATCACATTGTGGGATCGGTAGTTCACACTTCCTCAAATAAAATTATCTTGTTTACCCAAAATGGAAACCCTAAAGGTATGATATAAAAGAAAAATAAAGAATTATAAAGGAAACATAAACATAATATATATCATATATAAATATAGTGTCATCTTAATGGCCACCATGATAGGCGGTAGGAGATAATAGAATAATCATCGTTTCATGAGGCGTACGTTTTCCATCCACAAAAACTGTATGTTCACCACCAATTAGATGGAGGTGTGTGTAAGTGTAGTTAAAAAAATTATAATAACTAAATACTTGTATATTTATTATACTATTTTTTTTAAAATAAAGGGATGAAAAGAGTTTAGTGGTTGGAGAAGTAAAATAGAAGAAAAGAAGGTAACATATACGATTACCTTTAATTTGGGTAACTCCCTTGGGTATGAACCAAAAGGATCTCTTGAAGAGCCTTCTGCCTAAGGTAATTCTTCTAGGAGGTGGAGAGGGATGTAGGGAGATTAATTGGGTATAGTTTGGAAGAGACAAAATGATTTATATGTGTGAGGAATTGGTTATCAGTGAGAACTTTTTATATGGGGGGGAGGGGCTCTTTTGGAAAGAGTGAAATTATTATTTTATTATATAATGATATTTGGTTTATAAAGGTCCAAAACTCCTTAAGCTAGATGATAAGATAACTCATGGTCGAAATAAATTCATTAAATAAGAATTGGACAGGTTTTGGATGTTATTTTAATATTTATAATCTTATTTATTAAAACAATTTATTAATTTGTTAAATACTGCATCATTATTGTGTCATAAATAATTTAATTTATTTGATATCTAAATATTATGAAAAAAGTAAAAGTATGTAGGAAATATTTTTATCATTCCAATTAATATTTATAGTCGAAATTCGAACTTATATAACAACATGTAAAAATTTATTTACAAAGAGATATTTGTTTAGGTCAATTTTGCCTTTACATTAAGTTACCTAAAATAAAGTATCATTATCCTTCATAAGTGGCTCCGTGGGATCTCCAAATCATCCCAAGGATGCCAATGGTAGTCTATTAATCATCCAATAAGGTTTGGACAAGTGATAAAGTAATTTTGAATTATTATAATATTCTTTTTACAATGAATTTTCATATTTACCTTTAACCGTGGTAAATAAAAGTCAAAAGTTACTATCAACAAAAATCATTTTAATCTTATTGAACCACATTTTACTTACTAATAACAGCCATGTATGTCATATTTTCAAAATTCAATTCACAGAAGTGGTAAAATTTCATTTAAATGAAAATGTCAGTTTTTTAACTACTACTAAGTAGTTTCACTATTCATCAAAATTGATGTTTTTCAGAAAAGTAGAAAAAATTCCCCCTAGCTATATTTGATATTTTGAATTCAAAAATGATTTCTATTTTAACAAATTATAAACATAGAAGTTTCATTAATTAATTTAAAATTACTTTCCGTTGTTAAAACAAATAGCTTGTTTTTAAGAAACAATAACTATCAAAAGATTGACACTTGTTTATGTCCAATTTCAAAGTGAAATTAATTCAAATGACCATCATTGGAATATATGGTAAAAAAATATTCTAATTAGACTTTAAAACCAATTAAAAAGAAAATATAACCATATAAATAAATTAGATTGAAACACAGTTTTGAATTAAAATACAATATTTTTCACTTTTCAATAAGGGGGTGGTGAAAAACATATTACACCATGATGTGGAGACAGTAAGCCATATGTACGCACACGTGGTGATATTGTTTTTCGTAGGATGGATAGATGGTGAAATATGGTAGTTTCAAATTTATAATAACATATTTTTATATTTTTGATACTTATATTATTACTTTATAATGAAACAACTAATGAAGTAGAATTAGAAGAAGAACAAAGTCCGAACGAATCAGTAGAAGAGATTACCTCTTGCTCGACGTGCTTCCTCTAAATATCTTCTAATAGTACTAGAGTTTGTCCTTCATGATGACCAAAACCTATAGAATGAAAATAATGAGGTTTAAAATGAAAAAGGGCAGGGGATGGTTGATCTTGAAGGAAAAAATGAGTGAATAGGTGAGGGAGGAGGTGCATTTTTTTTGTTGAGGTGAGGGGAACTTTTGGAAACTCCATAAAAAATAATTTATAATAAAATAAAAATATACCAAAAAACCTCCAAAATGTAAAAATTTCAAATATGACATGATATAGGGTTGCAATGTCATCTACCAAAAGATTTTGGACAACTTATTTTTTCATTTTAATCCATATCATTTTCATTGACCCTCAATTGTTCTATTTAATTTTAATTATTGTAATAAAATTCTAAATATTTAAGGGTTATATATATTTACATATATGGTGTTAATTGGAAATAAATAAATATTTTGTGACATTTTAGACCTTATAATTATCACTCTATAATTTTTAAATATTTTAAAGATTTTTAAATAATTTAATAAAATTCAATTTTTATAAAACATTAATAGTGTCAATCTTGACACTATTCATTTCTTTGACTTTAAATAAAATAAAAAGAGAAGTTAAATTTGAAAAAAATATTTAATACACTAATAACATGTCATAGGAACCTAGAAAATTCATGGAGATATTTAATTATTTTATATTTTATTTCTTTTAATATTTTTAAAAACAATTATATGATATTTCTATTAAAAAAATAATTTCTATATCACTATTGTGTCATCATAAATGGTAAATATTTAATATCTAAATATTATAAATAAATATCTCTAATTTAGGTATTTATTTTATCTTTCCATATACTATCTATAGTCGTTATTATCTTTTAGTTATGCATATAAATAAATAAATATACCTATATAAAATGAGATTGTGACATTTTGTCACATTAATTACTATTTATTATATTCATGTCATATTCATTGGTCAGTGAACATTAAGTGATTCCATTTCTAAAAATAGATGATAATTGTAAAATTTAGTCATTCAATAGGATTTTTACAGGTGTTAAGGTATTATTATAGTATTATTTTTTTCCATTAATCACTTGATTTACATTCAACCGTTGTAATAAAAATAATTACCAATGTTACTATTAATAATGCCCAAAAATAATAGTACCCTATTAACATAAATTAGATCTACTGATTCCAAATATAGAGTCTATTTTTAAAAATTAAAAACACATATGTTTCAGTAATTATTTTAAAATCAATCCCATTGTCGAAATGAGAGAACACGCTTTTAAAAGAGAAAACATTGAAAAATATTGAAATGTTTTTTGCACGTGAATTCAATATAAAATTAATTCTAATGAAATAAATTATATTTTTTGATAAAAATATATTATATTTATACATTAATACCACTGAATATTATAATTTAACCATATAAACTATCTCGATGAAAAAATTTGTTTTCACTTAAATTTAGTGTGTTTTTACTATTCATCCGAACTTGAATGTTATCATAAAATATCATTAAATCTACCAAATTCAGGTTTTATATCCTGAATTACAAGAAAATTTTATTTTTTCATATAAAAATTATTAATGTGACATAATCATAATTTAAAAGGGGTTCGACATTCAGTGGCATAAGAATACCCTTTTAAAAAAATATTGGATTTTATACAAAAAATAGGGTTTATTCAAACCCTACGATTTATATATCCATTGGAAAAATATTTTATTAATTATATAAAATAAAAATCTCATTAATTTCATTACTAATAGTAATTGGTTCAAAAATAAAAATAAAAATACATAATTTATATTTTTCATAAAAAATTGATAGCAAATGAATTCACAATGCATTTTCATAACTTAGTTATAATTATTACTGCCAACCTAACAGCTAGGTTATAAAAATTATTTTACACTAAGGACATCACATGGTTAGTTTAAAATCACAATTTCATAGAACACAAGCTACTGAAGAATAAGAATTATTTAAAGAAAACTTTTCATAAAAACATATGTGTGTTACATTCTATCCCCCTTAAACACTAAAAATTCATCACATGGAAACAAAAAGATGTGGATACCTATCCCTAAAAATATCCTCAAGTTCCTATGTATCTTATTCAAATTTTTGTTTTTTCCATAAAACATTAACCATGTGAGTGGTCTTGTTTTGTAGAACTTTTTCATTATGATCCGTAATCTCCATCAGTTGTTCTTCATTAGAAAGATATTTCTCTAGAGGTATAACTTTTGAGTTTAGTACATTTGAATGATCAAACATGTACTTTCTCAAGAGAGATACATGGAACAAATCATGAACATGGTCGATATTCAGAGGAAGTGACAATTATTAAGCTACCTTCCTAACACGATCCCAAATTTCAAAAGGACCGATATACCGAGGGCTCAACATTCCCTTGTTTAAAAATATCACTACACGCTTCTAAAGAGATATTCATAGAAACACATTATCACACACTTCAAACTCTAGGTATTTACTTTAGTTGGCTGAATAACTTTTTTTTACTCTGAGCTACTCTTATGTGTTGTTGAATAGATCTGATCTTTTTTTCCCTTTCATAAACAAGATTAGGTCCAAATAGCTATATTTCCCAAACACCATCCCATCAGGTTAGAGTTCTACACCTTATTCCCTAGAGGGATTCATAGGGATCCATATGAATACTTTAGTGAAAGATATTATTGTAATATAATTCCAACAATGGAAGGTGTTTATCCCAAACACCTTTGAAATCCATAGAGAAAGCTCTCAACATGTCTTCTAGAGTTTGAATTATCCTCTCAAACTGACCATCTATCTAAGGATGATATGTAGTGATGAAACATAACTCTATATAGAGAGCATGTTGAAGGATTTTCCAAAACATTGAGATTAACCTCATATCCCGATCAGATATAATGTAAAGTGGTACTCCATGCAACGCTGCCTTTTACTTTAAATATATCAGGGAAAGATGATGAAGAGCGAAATCACCTCTAATAGAAATGATGTGTGAAGACTTAATAAGGTGATCAACTATAACTGAGATAGCATTATTGCCTTTGGATTTTTTGGAAAGTCTGATGGAAATGTCCATATTGACTTTTACGATTTCTATTTCCATATGTGTAATGGTTGTAACACCCTCTTTGACTTCTATCTCTCTGCATTGACATTCTTACAAAACAAGCATTGAGAGACATATTTAGAGACATCTCTTTTCATGCCATCCCACCCGATATAATCTTTCAGGTCCCTGTATATCTGTGTTCTTCTAAGGTGAATAGATAATTACGAACTCTGAAACTCTTCCAATATATACAATAATAATTATGGTATGGTAGGAATAAAAACCCAGTTCATGATTCTTATTATTTCACCACATTCAAGGTTGCATTCAGTAAAATTTCTCACCTTCTATTGTAGCACTGCATCTTTCTCCAGTGTCTCCTTAATCTTCACCTATATTGATAGTTGAACGTTCATTTGAGAAAGATAAGATTTACCCCCTTCCATTATAATTTACAAATCCATCACATGGAAAGTCATAAATATTTGATCTTTTGGGATCCTTAGCAAGAATAAGCTAGCATGGTCTTTTCCACTAAATGCATCTACCACCTTTTTTCTCACGGTGGTAATGTATTTAGTAGTTGTAATATTTAATCAACTACAACCATATTATTTGGGGAAAATTAATTTTTTTTAAAATATACTTTAAACATTTATGATCATTATAAATATCACAAATTTCACCAGAAATATTCTCCCTCTATATCTTAAATGAAAATATTTCCGCAACTAACTCCAAATAATGAGTTGAGTAATTTTGGTCATGGATTTTCACTACCATGAGGAATAAGCTATAACCATATCATTTTTATAGGGAAAAAATCCCATCCCATTTTTGGGTGCATCACTATAGATCACAACCCTTTCTCCACTATAACATAGTGTGAGCATAGGTGCACCTATTAACCATCTTTTTAGAACATTGAAATTGTCTTCACATTCTTCTATCCAAATGAACTTAACTCTTTCCGACTCATCATGGGGACTAGATTAGATAATCAAGAAAAATATTTCATCAAACGTCGATAATATTCATCCAAAATAAGAAAACATCAGATCTCTGTTACAATTTTAGGTCTCTGACAACTTTCGACAACTTCTGTTTTTAATGGATCCATAGATATCCCATCTCTTGAACTTATGTGAACCAAAAATGATACATTCGGATGCCAAAATTCACACTTGATGTATTTATCATAAATGTTCTGTTTTCTCTAGTTATTCAGTACAATTCTCAAGTTGTATTCATGTTATTATTTACTCATTTAATAAACAAGAATATCATCTATAAAGGATACCAAAAAATGTTCAAGATATTCCCTAAAGACTATATTCATTATACCCCTGAATATAGAAGGGTAATTAGTAAGACCAAAATGAATCATTATGAATTCATAGTGTCCATCCTTTAAATGGAATGATGTCTTTGGTATATCCTCTTTTTGACCCTTAATTGATGATATCTAGAATGAAGAGCAATCTTGGAAAAGTATTGAGCTCCACGTAATAGGTTAAATAAGACCTCAAAGCATGGAAGAGGGTATTTTTTATTGATAGTCATATTGTCTAGTTACTGCTAATTAACGAAGAGTCTCATTGATCCATCCTTCTACTTAACAAATAGAAAAGGTTTTCCCCATGTTGGCACAATAGGTCATATGAATCCCTTATCAATATTCTCCAAGAGTTTCTTCTTCAATTCTTTCAACTCAATTGGGGACATTCTATAAGGTGTCTTTGAAATAGGCATAGCCCCTGGTATGAGTTCAATTGAAAACTCAACTTCACGATTTATTGGAAGTCCTAGAAATTCCTCAATAAATACATCATCAAACTCGCAAAAAATGGAAATATTCTTAATCATTAGTTTCTCTCCAAACAATGGAGATAAATAACCTTCATTTATATGAATCAAAAACAAAATGATGTGATAAATTTTTTATAGAATGTTATATTCATCCTTGGATTGATAGATGATCCTAGATTGATCTAGAATATGAAATTTTAATTCCCTTCCTTGGAAATTGATATGATATCCATATAGTGAAATCCAATCCATTCCATGAATCATATAAAATGCTAGTATAAGAAGGATCACAAGATTTTCAGGAAGTACCTTCCCACAAACATCAGTCGGAGAAGAATTATAAACTTTTCATTCAACTGTTGTGCCATTAGGAGTCATCACAGCTAACTCTATGCATAATTATTGAGGTAATATGGTGATACAATTAAATAATTCTTCATAAATAAATGTGCAGGTGGATCCAAAATCAAATAAAACATTTTCTACTTTAGAGTGGATGGTAACTGTACCTTTCACCCCTTCATTATCATACTTTACAACACGGATAGTTATTTCATGTGACATTCCTTTGTCTTTGGCAATAATATTTTTTGGTCGTTGATCATCATCAATAACCACTGGATTAGGGAATTTATTGGTATAATTCCCCATTTCCTTTCAGATGTACCATTTAAGTGTAGGTCGTACATTCTAGGTAGACTTTTCTTTGTTGGCATCATTAGATATCTTTTTCCCATCACTTCAGCATTCAACTGCTTGGTGACCTTTTTTTCCACAAATAAACCAATTATTAGTCCCTCTAAAACAATATCCCTCTGGTGTATTTCAAAACATTGAGCATAATGGAAGACTTATATTATTTTATATGTGGTCTTTAGATTTTTATTTGAAGTGAATTTTTCTCTTCTTCTGAGACCCATATGACTGATGGGTTACTCCAATATCAATATCAATATTTATATAACATCAAATGATTTCCTCATAGATATTAATGTCCCTTATAGATAATTCCCTTTAGAGACTTGGTTTTATGCTACTAAAGAATCGAACAATTTTACTCTCAGGTTGGATAATAATTCAAGAAGCATACCTTGCAAGCCTTGTAAATTTTCTATGTAGGTACCAATGGGTTCATCATAATTTTTCATAAGTTCTTGTAACTTCTTCTCCAGGTTTGTTGAAATAATACGAGGAAAATAGTTATTAAAAATAAGTTCTTTAACTCTTCCAATTCGATGGACTCAGTTTCATCTCTTTCCCTTGTATTCTTGATAAGATTCCACCATTTCATAGCTTCACCTTCCAAAAGATATACTAATAAGATTACATTATCATGTTAAAAACATCGTAGAAATGAAAATATCATTCCAGTGGTAATAATCCATTGTTCATCCACTAATGGATCAGAAGAACTGCTGAGTGAAGGCAGATTCTACCACATGAAGGACTCCATAGAATGTTTCTCCCTCCGTTGCTCATTTGGATGTCATGTATGATTCATAGCTTGATAAAGTGGTGTGATTATGTATTAATGATTTTTCATTATAGCTCTAATAAAATTTGGTTTCTTAGGGGGATAATCATTGAATTTCCCATCTCATTCACCATTATCATCGTTTCTTCGGGTTCCAGCCATTGACTAAAACCAAGAAGTATAGTGTTAGAAACACTAATCATAACAGGAAAACCACATAATCAATAATAAAATTTAAATTTAGGAAACATTAGGTTTTATACAAGGTTATTCACGGTCATTTATAAAACATGAGGATTATATTCTCTATGTATACATATACTTAGGGTTATTACTAAGGATTTTTCAACCTAGTTTCCAAAGGTGAACTATATCTTTCCTCTCATACAAAATATAGAGACCCATAAATTACATAGATTGATATTACATCAAAATTGATATATATTCATTACAAAAAATAACAATTCCATGAATTTACTGTGTATGTTTAGTGTCTGTAGAAACATGGAAACATAAAAAACTAGTTCATAAAACATATACATTGTCTCCAAATAATAAATTGACTACTTTTGGCATATAATACATAATAACATTCTTCATGACCATAGGAAAATAAAAATAAGAAAGTATTTATAGAAAATTATCATTAAGGGTAATTAGTGGAGAATATCAATCATCTCAAAGTTATGATATATAAGAACATAACATTCGGAAGTCTCATCCTAAGTGTGAAAGATCATGATATCATGCCCTGGGATAAAAGTTCATAAAAATTAATTAACATAATTCCAAATGTAAAAACATAAGACATGATGTTCTGTGGCATTCAGATAAGCATAGAAGATCATTTTATAGTTGTCAAGTCTCATTTATAAGACCATCCTAATGGAAAAATTCCATTACTTGATCGTCTTTACATGCTATCCCCACGATGTTACTAAACCAGATTTACATTCCATTCTAGTCATTTTTATATCTGGAGATATAAATCATTAGCCAATGCATTGGAGGGAGATATATTTCCCAAACATTTAATAATTAATTCATTCTATCATGTTCTACAAAAACATAAATCATTCATCATATCATAACCCAAGAAATACAATGGGTTTCTTAAACATCATTCCATCATAATAAAATCCATAAAAAATAAAATAATTTCATAAAAATAATTCCATCATAAACACAATAAAATAAATGTAATAATATGGATATAAACATATCCCTATGTCATCTTATATGGAAAATAATTTTGATAAAACACTTGAAATTAATTACTAAGGAAAATATCCTTTCTTCTTCAAAAAACATCTTCCTTTCTCAAAAGGACAAGTACTTTTTAAAAGAAAAAAATTTAGTTGAAAATAGACATGAAATATTGTAAAGAAATATACATTGAAATAAGGCGTTATGAAAGTGTAAAACACATTCAGGCCATATAAGATAAAAAATAATTACCCTCATACTTTTACTGGAATAGTCAAAAAGGACGTCATATCAAAAAATTAAAAATGCTTCCATTCATAAAATTTAATAAAAATTTACCAATGGGTAAAATAAAAATTACGTTGTTTTGAAGAATAATTAAATTATTACATATTTAGGAAACATGGATGTGAATGATAAATTTACCCCCAGTAAATACTTACGAATAAACAATCTCGGATGAGTTTGTAAAATTATACCATACCATAGGTCTGGTATCCTCTGCATGTATCCGAACCTCTATCATAATTATTTAAATTGTTTTATGGAATTATTCCATAATAATAACCATTTTTAAGATATCTTAAATTATTATATTATAATATCTTTGTTTGTAACAGTTATTTGTCACTCTTTTTTTGTATATTAGCTATTTTATGTTCTTATGAAGAATTTGTCAGATAAGATCTTGTTCCATTTCTTATGTTATATATAAATAATTGAAAGAATGATATATGTGTAATATATATCAAACATATTCATTAAATTCATGTATATAATCTTGTTTTAATGGAGATCATGTAGAATGAATCACATCACATCATAGAGATAGTAGGCCGATGTACGCACAAACGATGATATCATTCTCTAAATTGTTGAATGGTATTGAAGTGGATGGTGTATAATATTTAAAAGTTAGTATCATGTTATAACAATAATATATTTTTTTCATTTCCATCATTATACCCATCCACGTTAGGTGGTGGTAAAAACATATTACGCCACAGTGTGGAGATGGTAATCCATACGTACGCATGCACAATGATTTCATTTTTCACATGATGGATAGAAGGTGAAATCATGTATTTCATATTTATAATTACATATCAATACATTAGTGATAATTATGTTATTAATTTATAATGAAACAACTAATTAAGAGGATGTAGAAGAAGAAATAATTTTGAAATAATTAGAAGAATATATTACCTCTTCATAGACACGATTCCTCCAAATATCATCTTAGAGCACTACAGTTTACCTTTGAAGATTACGAGAACATATAGAATTAGAATAGGGATGTTTAGAAGGAAAAATAGTAGGTGATGGCCTAGATTTTTGTCTCAAAATGAAGTTAATAGGCGAGGAAGGAGTTTCCCTTTTGTAATTGAGGTGAGGGGCATTTTTGGAATCTCCATAAATAATAATTTATAATAAAATAAAAGCCTACCCAGAAACCTCAATAATGTACCAATTTTGGAGATGAGATGCGATAAGGCTATAATATCATCAAAAAATAAATTTTGGACAAGTTATTTTTTAAATTTAGACCATATTTTTTTAATTTACACTAAATTATTCAATTTACTTTTAGTTTTTGTCATAACATTCTAAATATTTAGTGGTTATGAATATTTAATTATATGGTTTTAATTGAACATAAATGGATATTTAATGAAATTTGAGAACTTAAAATTTTCAATTTTTAATTTTTAAATATTTTTATTATTTTTAAAAAATTTAATAAAATTCGATTTCTTTAAAATATAAGTAGTGTCAATCTTGATAGTACTCATTTATTTGACATTAAATAAAATTGGAACAAATGATTAATTTTAAAAAAAGTATTTCACAAACTTATAACTTGTCATAGTAACTTATAAAATTATTGTATAACATTAATTAGATCATATAATATTTCTTTTATTATTTGTAAAACAATTTATTTGATGTTTCTATTTATAGAATAATTTCTACACCACTATTCTATCATCAATAATGGTAATTATTAAATCTCAAAAAATTATGAATTATTTTTTATGATGGAGGTAATTATTTTATCTTTCCAGTGACTATCTATAGTTAATATTATTTCCAAGTTATCCAAGTATTAAAATTAATACACTTATATATAATGTTATTGTGACATTTTGTCACATTCATTAGTTTTCATTATATTTATGTCATATTCATAGGTAATGGCCATTAGAGGATTAAATTTTGAACACACTACTGAAAATCCCATTTTTACCAACGCTTATATCCCAAAATTTTGATAAACCATTGAGAATGGTTATGTATACCAACAGTTTTAAGAAAACCATTGGTATATAGGCTTTTATGAAGATATTTACCAACGGTTTGTAAAACCGTTGGTATAGGCCTCAATTAAGACACTTTTCCCAATGGTTATACACTAACTGTTGGTATATGTTGGAATCTATGCCACCATTTACCAACAGTTTAAATAAACCATTGGTATAGGACTACATTCCCAACGGTTTTTAAAAACCGTTGGGAATGTTTTCCCCTAAATCCAGTTCGGGTGTCCAGTAGCCCCTCCACTCGATTTTAGTCCCCCTCCGCTCGACTGCAGCCCTAAATTGAAGCTCTCCCGACGCTCTCTCATTACCCAGTCTCCGAAACTCCATCCATCCTCTTCAATCAAACAATTTTTCCATTCTACACTTCAAATATGTAAGTTCTACCTCAGTTATAATGTTCTTCATCTATTTTTTATTTTCTATTTTGATTTGACCTAAACGTCTGGGATCTCCCTATTCAAACACTCAGAAACTCATTCCAATCATAGATCCATCTTAAATCAAACAATTTTGTAGTTCTACACTCTAAATCTGTAAGTACTACCTTAGTTTTAATGTTTTTCATCTATTATTTTGGTTTTTTTAATTTGGTATAAACTAGGTTGTGTTGTTTATGGAATGCGAAGGTTAGTGATATTGAGGATGAATTGGATGTTGGTTGGGTGATGGATTGAAATTGTGATGTTTTCTGGATTAATTTTAGTTAATTTTCAATGAATTATTTAGGTATTTCCTCCCTTTAACAGATCCCCCACTCTTCATGGACCCTGGACAGTCCCCCCCTCCTGGAACATGGACAGCCTGCCCCCCCTCTTTCCTGAAACATGGAAATCCCCCCTTCTGGACCCTGGACAACCCCCCTCTACCCTCCTCCCAGGACCTTGTGTAGTCCCCCTCCTTCCTGGACCCTAGGAAAGCCCCCCACCCTCCACCCTGGACCCTGGATAGCCCCCCTCCTCGATGGACCCTGGACAACCCCCTCTTTTTCTTGGACCATGGATAGCCCCTTCTCCCCTTTTCCTTGACCCTGGATAGTCCCCACCCCTCCTCCTAGACCTTGGAAATCCCCCTAATCCCCCCTCCTCAACCACCAAATACCCCCCACATAAAAACTTTGACCAACAAACATGGATATGCTGGATTTTCTCTAAAAAGATAGATTTGATCCTCAAACCACCTCAATAATATCCTAAAAAATACTTATAATGTGGTTTTCACCACATAACATCCAATTGTATTCCAAGTCACTAGTCTATCCTCCCTTGGCTAGATTTTACAAAAATAATTCATCCTTAAGGACCCAAATAAAAATAAATTGATATAAGACATTTGATAATGGATTGAAATTTCAAATTGGGATCCAATGAGGAATATTTGAGATATTATACATCATGTCCATGAGTAAATCCATTTTTATATATCTGATAAGTTATTTTTCACAATTTTCACACATTAATTGTTTGTAAAAATGGGACAAACATTTATAAAGGTTCTAATATATAAAAATGAATCTACTTGTGGATGCAACTTAACCAACAATGTCTAGCTTGTCTGCCTCTTCCATGATCATCGATGTGCACGTCCTGTCTCCATCTGACCTTGCACGAAGGGTGAATCAGCGTATGGATGATGAAGAGCACTATATTATCTTACTTACACACCAGATTCACGCTTGCTAAGCTCCTGAAGTGATCAATCCCACTAAGTGTCTCTATGATATTGATGACACGACCACCAGTTCTTGTAAGAGGAAGAGGAGTTTTGAGCTGATGAACCAAGACGATTGACCAGTGTCTATCCATCTGGCTGAAGACGTAAAACATAGCGCTTTCTGGGAGGCAACCCATGTTCTAGAGTTTCATCATTTTTCTTTTTTTACTTTGTTTTAGGAAATAAAAATGGAATGTATGCAACAATTGTTTAGCTGCTTCTGATCTGTATGTGCACTTGTCATTACTCTGCGTGACTACTTCTATTTATCTGATCCTTGGACTTATTTTTTATGAAATGATGCGGATATGTGCTGTCTATGTGTAGATTTTACAAGTACATAAGTATGTGCACTTTTCATTATTCCATTCTTTCAGTTCTTAGGCCGATGGTATGAGGGAGGTTAGTACCAGAGGTAGACGAGCATCTCTGCGTACCCGACTAGAACCTTTCACTCTAACCAAATGCATTCAGATTCTATTGAAACTTAAGGGAAACGATCCATGGGTCAAATGTGACATGTATAAGTCAACCCCTCCTCAATAAAATGCATGGTGTGGCCATGCTAACCCAAACTGCCTCACTTTTGTTCAAAATTGACTTATTTATAAGTGAAATCAACAACTGACATATGGGAAACTGACCAAACGCCTTCGGATTGTGTTGAAACTTTAGGAAAATGATCCATGGGTCATATGTGACATGTAAAAGTCAACTTCGCCTCAATTCGATGCACGGTGTGGCCGGTATCACTCCAAGTGTATGTATTTTGTTTAAAATGGACAATATTTTATGTACATACGCCAATACAATAAAACAACTTTTTATTGTGTTGATACTTTTTCACAATGATCCATGACTCTTATGTGTCGTGTACGAGTCAACCCCGCCTCAATTCGTGGCTCGGTGTGGCCGATACCAGTCAAAGTGCCTATGTTTTGTTAAAAAATGGACTTAATTTTAAGTGAAATCAACAACTGACATACAGAAAACTGACCAAACGCATTAGGATTCTATTGAAACTTAAGGAAAAAGATCCATGAGTCAAATTTGATGTGTATGTGTCAACTCCACCTCAATACGAGGCTCGGTGTGGCCGACACCACTCAAAATGCTTCTGTTATGTTAAAAATGGACTTAATTTTAAGTGAAATCAACAACTGACATACGATAAACCAAAAAAATGCATTCGGATTATAACTATACTGTAGTAAAACGATCCATGGGTCATATGTGACGTGTACGAGTCAATACCGCCTCAATCCAATGCACGGTGTGGACGATACCATTCAAAATGTCTCTTTTTTGTTCAAAATGACTTTAATTTTAAGTGAAAACAACAACTGGCATACAGAAAACTGAACAAATGTCTTCAAAATCTGTTGTAACTTTAGTAAAATGATTCATTGGTCATATGTGACGTGTATGAGTCAACCCTGCCTCAATCTGAGGTGCGGTGTGGCCGAAACCACCCCAACTGTCCCTCTTTTGTTTAAAATGGACAATATTTTACGTACATATGTAAAACCGATCAAAAAGATTCTGAATGTGTTTATACTTTTTAAAAATGATCCATGACTCATATGTGATGTGTACTTGTCAACCCCGCCTCAATTCGAGGACCGGTGTGGCCGAAAACACTCAAAGTGCCTCTGTTTTGTTAAAAATGGACTTAATTTTAAGTGAAATCAACAACTGACATACGACAAACTGACCAAACACATTCAGATTATATTTAAACTTAAGGAAAACGATCTGCGAGTCAAATGAGATGTTTAAGAGTAGACCCCACCTCAATACAAGGCTCGGTGTGGCCGACACCACTCAAAATGCCTCTGTTTTGTTAAAAATGAGCTTAATTTTAAGTGAAATCCACAACCGACATACTTTAAACCAACCAAACGCATTCAGATTCTATTGATACTACAGGACAATGATCCATGGGTCATATTTGATGTGTAGAAGTAAACCCTACCTTAATTAGAGGCGCAGTGTGGATGGTACCATTCAAAATGTCTCTCTATTGTTCAAAATGACATTAATTTTAAGTGAAAACAACAATTGGAATATGAAAAACTGACCAAATGCGTTTAGAATCTATTGAAACCTTAGGAAAACTATTAATGGGTCATAGTGATGTTTATGAGTCAACCCCGCCTCAATCCGAGGTGCGGTGTGGCCGGAACCACCCAAACTATCCCTTTTTTGTTTAAAATGGACAATATTTTACGTACCTAAGTCAAACCGATAAAACAGCTTATGATTGTGTTGATACTTTTTAAAAATGATCCATGACTCATATGTGATGTGTAAGAGTCAACCTCGGATCAATCTGAGGCCCGGTTTTGCAGACACCACTAAAAGTACCTCTGTTTTGTTAAAAATGGACTTAATTTTAAGTGAAATCAACAATTGACTTACGACAAACTGACCAAACACATTTGGATTCTGTTGAAACTTAATGAAAACGATCCATGAGTCAAATGAGACATCTACAAGTCAACTTTGCCTCAATCTGAGTCGTGGTGTGGCTAAGACCACCCAAACTCTTTCTCTTTTGTTCAAAATGGACTTATTTTTAAGTGAAATCAACAACTGACATACGGGAAATCGACCAAACGCCTTCGGATTGTATTGACACAATAGGAAAATGATCCATGGGTTATATGTGATGTGTTTGAGTCAACCCAGGCTCAATCTGAAGTGAGGTGTGGCCGGTATCACTCCAAGTGTATGTATTTGGTTATAATGGACAATATTTTACGTACATACGCCGAACCAATCCAAAAGCTTTTGATTGTGTTCATACTTTTGAACAATGATCCATGACTCAAATGTGATGTGTATGAGTCAACCATGCCTCAATCTGAGGCTCGGTGTGGCCGACACCACTCAAAGTGCCTCTGTTTTGTTAAAAATAGACTTAATTTTATGTGAAGTCAACAACTGACATACGGCAAACTGACCAAACGCATTCGGATTCTATTGAAACTTAAGGAAAATGATCCATGGGTCAAATGTGACGTGTACGAGTCAAATTCACCTCTATCCAAGGCATGGTGGGGACGGGACCACTCAAACTTCCTCTCTTTTGTTCAAAATGGATTTATTTTTAAGTGAAATCAATAATTAACAGATGGGAAACCTACCAAACACCTTCAGATTGTGTTGACACTTTAGTACAACAATCCATGGGTTATATGTGATGTGTACGAGTCAACCCTGGCTCAATCCGATGCACAATGTGGCCGGAATCACTCCATGTGTATGTATTTTGTTTAAAATGGAAAATATTTTACGTACATACGCCAAACCGATCAAAGAGCTTCTGATTGTGTTGATACTTTCTCCCTACAATCCATGTCTCATATGTGACATGTTTGAGTCAACCCTGCCTCTATCCGAGGCCTGGTGTGGACAAAAACACTCTAAGTGCCTCTGTTTTTTTAAAAATGGACTTAATTTCAAGTGAAATCAACAACTGACATACGACAAACTGACCAAACGCATCCGAATTCTATTGAAACTTAAGGACAACCATCCATGAGTCAAATGTGATGTGAACAGACAGCCCCCCACCCCCCTTTCTGGACCCTGGATAGCCCCCCACCCTCCTCCTTGGTCCCCGGATATCCCCCCGGACATGAATAACATTTTCCTTTTGTACCACTGTGCATGTATGTAAATGAGACTCGTATGCCTTATGTATAATTCTATTACAATTTGGTTAAATTTTATACCTCATGGAAGATATGTAAATGTAGGCATGTTGATTTCACATGCCTTTTTTAATTTCTTTGATCATGAAATGTTATTTGGGATTATTCCATTTTTGTATGTCTTGAACTATATGAATGACTTGGTAAGCTTATTATCTCATTCTCATCAAATGCATGTGATGATATGCTATAATTTGAATAAAAATCCTTGTTGCACATTCTCCATGACCCCCATACTCGCTCCCTGGAAATCTCCCCTCCCCTCTTCCTGGACAACCCCCTCCCCTCTCCGGACATCCCCCCACATCACATTCAATGCAAGTCATGCATCACTCTAGATGATTCACAAATATTAACAACATTATTAATTCACTTTATCACACTTACCCCTCATGAACCAATTTCTATCATAATCATCATCTTTTTTAGTATGAAAAAATTGATATGTGTGAATCCAATAAATTGAAATAGGTTAATTTGAAGAGTTGTTGTCATATGAAGATTGAAATGGGGAATTGTAGTACATGGAATGGTTGGAAGAGTGATGTTTTTATGTGTTTTTGTGTTATTTTCAATGTTTTTTGTGGTGTTTGAAGTCTATTTATAGATGTTATTTGTGATGTTTTTTATGCAGGTCTATCAAGTGGAGGCAGCTGTATGCAGGCTACTAGTTTTTTGTGAAAATACACAATACCAACGGTTTAGAACCGTTGGTATACTTTGAGTATAAATGAATATATACCAACGGTTTATCTAAACCGTTGGTCAAAATCTACACCAACGGTTTTGAACCGTTGGTATAAGCTCAAAAATATGAATTTCCAAATGGTTTTAAACCATTGGTAAATCCTTTTGCCAACGGTTTATAGGAATCGTTGTGAAATTAAATCGTTCACCATGGTTTTCCTTAAACCGTTGGTAAAGGTCTTTCCCAATCCCTTACTTCCCTACGGTTTGGGAAACCGTTGGTATAACTTATACCAACGGTTTTCTAGCCTATACCAACGGTTTTGAACCATTGGTATTTCCTATATTTCTAGTAGTGAAAATAGATTATAAGGGTCTAATTTAGTCATAAAATAAGATTTTTATAGTTTTAAGGTAATTTTATAGTAATATTTTTACCATTAATTACTTGATTTACCTTTAACCATTGTAATAAAAATAATTACCCATGTTACTATTCATAATGACCCAAAATAAGAGTAGCCTATTAACTTCATTTGGACCTACTGATTACAAATATGGATTCCATTTTTATAAATTCAGAACAAAGAAGTTTCAGTAATTATGTTAAAATCAATTCCTTTTTCTGAATGAGAGAACGAATTTTTAAAAGTTAAAACTTTGAAAAATATTGAAATGTTTTTACATATGAATTAATTTAAAATTACTTCTAATGAGATAAACTATATTTTATGATAAAAATAAATTCTATTTATAATTTAAAACCATTAAATATTATAATTTAACCATATAAATTGTCGAGATGAATAAAAATTTCTCACTTAAAATGTAGTCTGGTTTTACTATTCATAAAAACTTTTATGTTATTAGAATGTATCATAAATTCAACCAAAGTAAATTTTCATATCCTAATTTAAAAGAACATGTTTATATTGTCACATAAAATTCATCAATGTGTTCGAATCTTAATTTAAAAGGGGTTCTCCATTCAAAGGAGTTAGATTTCCCTTTTAAGAAAATGTAAGTTTTTATTCAACAAATAGCGTTAATTCAAATTCAATGATTAAAATGTCCGTTGGAATAATATCTTATTAATTATATAACATATATATGTTTTTAATTTCATTATAAATATTATTTCCCTCAAAAATAAAAATATCTATTTAATATTTTTCATAAAATATTGATAGCCAATTAATTCACAATTCGTTTTCATAAGTCGGTTATAATTATTCTCGATAACCTAACAGATAGGTTATGATGGTACTTTTATACTAAGGGAATCTATTGGTTTTTTTAAACTCACGATTGTGTGTAATGTAAGCTATGGAAGAATAAAAAATATTTTAAGAAAATTTTTCATAAAAAAAATCATGTGTTACACAAAAACGTTCATGTATTACTTCTATTATTTTTTGAGATCCTGGTCTTACCTTAAGGCTATCCCAATATTTCCTAAGTAGTAATATAAAAGATGTATCTCAATGAAATGTTTATCATATTACCTGACTATTTAAAAGTTTATTTATTAATCTAAATCATCTAAATTTGTTATATCCTTCCAAAAATAATGTATTAAATATCAATAATATAGTGAGATTTTATTATGATTATGGTATAACCAATTTCTACCTCTTTCCATCACCTAGAAAATGGAAACATCACTCATGTGTACTTATATTCTACCATCTCCATGTAGTGGCGTGATTTTTTTTTCAACACCATTATAATTTGGTGGTTATAAAGGTGGAATTAATTAAATATATTTTGTATTCATTCCTTTCCATTCAATGGAAAATTATAACATCGCACATTTTTACATGGGAACCAACACCTCCACAAAGCATTGTGATTATTTTTTCCATGACAACTATGAATGGATGATTTTATAATTTTACATTATGAATAAAAAATATAGTCATGAAATTATTGAAATTTTGAATATTATACATCCATTTTAAAAATTCTTTAACCATGGAGAATATGATGAAGTAATTTTGAAGAAACTTAATGAACAACATTAAAGTGGTCAAAACAAGAGAGAACTATTCAATGAATATATTAAAAATTACTATAAAATGACTATATATAATTTAACTTAGATAAAATATGTTCTTATGAATATATTTATTAAATTTATTTTCATTATACATTTGTACCACGAATGTATGACTAAGACGTGACCTGATGTAAGGGATTATTCTATAATCATATTTTATTTCAATATTGTTTTTGTTCAGATTTTCCAACGAAAAATTATATGATCATATTTTCTTAAAAAGTATGAAATTGTTATATTTTCATTCTTTGGGTTTACATATTTATTTTCCATTTATTTTATTGATGGATCACTAATCAATAAGTAAGTTACATTTAAGGGAATATCCTATATTAATCACGTTTTGAAGTTGTCCTTCCAATTGTTTTTCATCCATGCATAGTTATTTTAAAATTCTTTAAGAATGTTATTATTTAAACTTAAATGTATATTTGATGTCATTTTAAACCATTTTTTTCTTTCCTTACAATGCTTCAAAATGAATATTCTATTCATTTTTCGAACTAGGTACTTTTGAATTTTTAATGAAAATTTTAAAAGAATATTGTCTTTTAACATATATGTAATCACATGATTTTCCATCCATCATGATCATTTTATTGTTTGAATATTCCTTTACAATTGTCCATGGTAATTTTTTTAAAATATTTTTATCAATATTATGGGCTTTTTTTAAAATGATATCAAATAAAAAGTATTATTTTCTTAAAAGAATGAAAAAAATTATAAAAATTGATTTATAATTCCTTTCTTACAAGAAGTTTCAAGAAATTTATTTCTAAGGAATAACTTCTATTTTTCTAAACTCTGTGTTTTATTAAAAAAACTCTATTTTTAATTAATCGATTCTCTTCCATCAACATTTTATAATAACATATTATACCTTTTTTTGATATCATTCACTTTCTTTTGTTCATGCTTTCTATCACCCTCCATTATTCATTAGACAATATTTATATCCTTTATGTCCGTATTTTTAACATCATGGTTGAATTAACAATAATTTTTATTAATTTAATGTTGTGTCAACTATATAAAATTTCAAAATGTGGTATTTGTTTAATGAATCATATTAAAATATTTCAATTAACTTGTAAATATTAATGTTTCATATTATTTATTCAATACGGATAAATGTTTACTTGTAATAAATTTGGAGAATTAATAATTTAGATCATTAAAAATATGATAAACTCCTTGGAAATGATCGTGAGGAGTGGAGAATGGTAATTGATATCCCCTTGATGCATGAACAATTCTAATGAGAAAGAATAAAAGTCACCCCACATTGGATAGGTATTTGGTTCACATGATCCCATTTATTAAGAATTATGACTTGTTTTAGAGGCCTTAAAAGTAAGATTCCACATAACATGGCTAAATCCCTAATGTAAATTTCATCAATTTTTGGGTTTATGCATTTCATTTATTATTAATTCAGTTTCCATTACCCATGTGATATATATATATATATATATATATATATATTCTATGTGGATGCTCGTTAAACTCATATTATTGATTGAATTGAATGTGTTTTGATTATCCACCCTACCAAATTGATATTTCATATTTACTCATGATATCTGCCATTGTATACAACCCTTACATAGAATATGATATCACCCTTTATTTTTTATCCTTTCCTATAGTTATGTATAAATATTTTATGCATGATTTAATGGATGAAAGAATATATTTTATGATATTTTTTTTTTGTATATGGGAATCATGTAAGTATATAATTTTCCACGATTTCTAATCTAATCTATCTATCTTGTTGTCATCCCCTGTATCCTGTACTAATGTCATAATGTGAAAACATGATTTGGATTACTAGAGTAAGGTTAATACATTTTATATGGATATTTTAATAAAAATACGTATGTATATATATATATATATATATTTATATGGATATATATATTTATCTATATTTATATAAATATATTTATAGTTATACAACATAACAAATAGTCCTGGGCAGACTTGAATCATCACTAGACTCATCCCACCACTAGTCCCGAATGGTGATCCTCATACCCAAAGTTGAGAACTAGCTCTTGTGTATAAAGAAAAAAGTTTTGAAATTTATTTCACCATCATACAATATTATGAACATATAGTGGAAATTAATGAGAATTCAGAATGAACCTTCCATATATTAGATACCCATACATATAAAAAAATTTATAAAAAATAATAAATCAATTCAAACATGTCATAAAATGGATAAACATCCACAATGAGTGAAAATAAATATGTTTACTGTTCTTATTTGGAAGCTAAACTATAAAACTAACTAAACATCACTATAATAAATAATCAGAATTCTCTATAAATATTGTGGAAAAATGAATGTAATACACATATATGAGTAAAACATAACACTAGTGTACAAAAATAAGAAAAAACCTGAATAACTATAAAATTTTGTTTAAGTGTAACTTTGGTCACATACCATATAACAATATGATCACCAATGAAACCAAATAAACCTTCCAAAAATAAATCAATATGTAGGCACTAGAAAAAGACCAGATATATGAATACACATGAACCCACTGATATATATATATATATATATATTTAGGATGTGGGTTAAATCTGCCTTGTAGGATTCCACCTCATGTTTTATGAATATTCATTTCATAATACATTCCATAAATTCTTGTTTAATCATAGTCATAAATTAGGGTTTTTATGATAAATAATGAAGAAATATTTTTTATCCCCATTCTTTCCAACACAAAGGCCACATCATTTAGAAAACATGTGAGGATCATGCATTCTAAAAGAAAAATTATAAATAATAAAAAAATAAAGGTTTTGTTTTAAAATTCCATTCAATCCATGAATTAGGCGATATTAAATTCAAAATAGAAACCAATCCCTTTATCTTCCCGTTTTCAAAAAAAATTCAAAATATCATTTTGGAAACAACACCACATTATGAATCAAAGAAACACACACTCTAAAAAAATTCAATTAATATTTAAAATAAACTATAAATATAACCTAAGAAGGATATGAACATTAGTTGGAATAAAAGTATCAAAAATGGGAAATGGATACAAAATAGAAAAGGTTCTACAAAACCAAACATAGTCTAGGAGATATAAATAAATCAAATAAAGGGATCCCCTAAATAATCCTTGACACAAAATAACTAATTTTGGAAACCCTCTAAGATTTAACCACAATGATAATAGACCTATATTGCAGAACACAATATGATATACATGAACTAGAAAATTCTTGTAGCTCTAATGGACTTACTGGGGTAGAACTCTATCCCATTAACTCACTTGGTCTAATTATACAACATTAAATTGCCAAAACATAGTCTAGACTAGGGATTAACTCATTCATACCTTCTACATTGCAACATAGGGTTACCCTAGAATCAATCCAAGGATGTTAGAAAAAACAAGCATGAGATCAGTATATAAATGAAAAATAAATCATCTAAAATAAATATCATGTCACTTCCAATACCCACTCAAGAAACAACACCTTTTATCAATCAAGAGAAAAATAAATATAATCAATCCACATACATTAAATGGATCACATGTCAATATAAAAAATAGAATAAATGGTATCACACACATGGTGTAATGTTTTTTTGAATAACTATATAATAATGATAAAAATGAGTCTTTGAGAACAACCTCAGGATTTCCAGCGATTTTACACTATTTTAAATGTCACTTTAAATCTCCTCATGGAAGTAAACTATTACAAAATAGTTCATAACCCATTTAGAAATTATCCTCTATTGTAGAAATCACATTAGATCTTCCATAAGACATTAAATCCTTAAAATAGTTTCATACATTAGAATATCCCCTCATTTAAGAATTGACCCATTTTAAAACATCAAAATCTCTATAAAAATACTAATATGTGTTAAAAAACCATTTAAAATCACTATTTTGACTTTGATAACCCACTTGAACAATTTATAAAATACCTAGAAAGAATAATCATTCATTTTTGAAAAAAATAATAGATGTCTCATTAAAAATAAAACCATGAAAACTATAAAAATATTTATTACCTATATTCTCTAGAACATGTATGAATACATTGGGAATAATATAATTATAAAACATCCAAAAAATTCAAGGAATATTAAATAAAGGAATTACATTGAAACACCTACCCAATTCAATCTAAAATAAGTGACAATATGTCACATTTTATGGATAATACCCAATCAAGATGGTAAATAACCGTAAAACTATTGAAAATATAAACATCTATTTTTTGAAAAGTTGTGCGCTAATTATGAAAGATCCACTTGATGGAACCCCAAACTCTCACATAGTTTCAGCCACACAACATAACATAGATATGTGCCAATTATGTGGGTCACTCCATACTACACTATGTCACTAATTTCCTTTAGACCCACAATAATTTGATGAACCATCTAATAACTATGAAAACCCGATTCATAAAAGTTTAATTTCTATTCATTTTAATGCCCAAACCCTAGAAACATGGAGCTAGTGAATAATTTTATTATATCTGTATTACTAGAAGGAACCAAATATTGAAGGACCAAACAATTTATTAACATTGGAAAACCATATTACATACATCATACCCATATTACATTGGGAAGAGAAAATAAATCATAACATAAGTAAAATCTTAAAATCCTTAAAGCTCATTAAAATGATTCCTCTTTGTAACCTGAAGAAAAGAAATATAAAAAGGGTGAGATAAAATTTTCATTAAGGGTTTATACAGTGGAATCAATAATGAATCAATAAGAATAAATCAAAATAAGATGTTAATAACTAAGAAAAAAATCCATTTAAATAACTGGATAAGGAATAATCAAAATGGAAAGGTAAATAACTAAAACACATGTAATTTAGTCAATTTACTGAGAATTAAATGAATCCATTGATTTTATCATATAAAAATATCATTCTTACAAACAATAAATACTGAAATATCTTTGATGAAAAATCTTAATTATTGGGCATCGTGTTTGTGGAACATGAAAATTTATACCAACAATACCTTTCATATGAATATTTAAAACAATGAATATAAACCTATTTAATTCGACCAAATTATTTTCCTTATGAGAACATATCAATGTATCAAAGAACCATATAAATTCTGGGCCCTATTTTTCACTTCCTTTCTAAATCATTCCTTATATATCAAGAAATATATTTAATTAAAAAGCAATATTCCTCTTCAAATATCCACATTGAATAAAAGCTATAGATTTATCAATAATTATACAGTTAAACAAATTGATTTTAGAGTGATCCAAATATATAAAAATAGTATACAGTTTAGCCAATAATAATATCCATCACTGAAGAGTGTGGACATTTATGGAAATTTTCAATGAAAAATTATTACAATAAACTGATTTTTTTTGACAAATTTAACAATCACATGATAATGTGAGACTGTAAAGATAAAATTTACCACTTTTTAATTTTCAAGATAAAAACCATGGGTTAGATAACTAAAAGTGAAACATAAAATTGATGACCCAAAGGAGCTAATAATAGCTGAAGGGGGGGGGGGTGGAATCAACTATTTAATTTTTTATAAGTTTCTTTTTTTTCAAGACATAACCACTAAAACCTAGTATGATTAATTAAATTATCAAATTTTATTAAATAATTATGCATAAAAAAGTTGGAATGAATATAAAGCACAAAATATTTACTTTTTTCAGCCTCAGTGTGAGAATATACATCCTTGTCATAGCCACTCCTGTGGGTTTATGGAAATCCACTTTTAAGAAGAAGTGAATTGATCTTGTGAAAACTCCTGTAAAACACCTTATATCTCCTGATTGGAATTTTTATACTAAATCCCTTCCGTTTATAATGTTTTCTGATAAAACAATTTCACCAAAAAAATAAAAAATTTGTTTAATCTGTTACACAATTTCTCATTCTGAATAATGATTTGGATTTGGAAGGATCAGATTCTCTCAATATGGTACTGATGGATATGAATATATGAATATAACAATGTTTGATCTGATTTTATAAGTATGATAATGCTGGATCTGATTCTCCTAAGAAAATTTTATTGAATCCAATTTTCTCTGTAAGACAATCATGGATTCTATTTTCTCCAAACAATGATGGTGGATCTGATTTTTTGAAAATGATAAACTCATCCTTAGTCTGCAAAACTCCAACTATGATAGAATGATTAATACAATTATTCTTCAATAAGAAGGGAAAGTTCACATTATAAATCTCTAGGGCTATGCCTTTTACACGTGTGTGAAAGTTTTTAATAAACAAATGACCTGAAGAAGTATTAATAGGAAACTCAGAAAAAAATGGTGGGAAACAAGGAAACATTCCCCGCATCCTCAAATACCTATATCTATGAAATTGTATCGCCTTTAAGACATCAACTATGGATTCTTCAAACCTCCATAGATTTATACGTGATTTATGAAAAATTGAAATTCATATTTGACCACAACAATTAATCATGCATTTATTAGATTATTATAATATGTTTCTCGTTTATATTCATTATGATATATTTCTCTCTTATATCATTATTTTATTTTATTTCTCTACTCATTAAGATATGTTTCTTTCTCATCGCATTATAATATGCTTCTTTATAAGATCATTACTATTTTTTTTCTTTCTCAACTATTTATGATCTGTTTCTTTCTCATCTCTTTAAAATATTTTTCAATATCAATTTATTAAAATCTTTTTCTATCTCATATATTTACAATGTAAATAACATTTTAAACATTGAAATTATTTAAACCTTTACACTATTTATTCAAAATATTTTACCATGAAAGTTATCATGATTTAAGAGAACTTCCTAATCAACAAATCATCATATGATTTTTTTCTAAAAGTATTAAAACTTTTTAACTCACGAATTCACATTATTATTTCAAAACTCTTTAGAAAATTCATTCTTTCTCTAATTATTGAAAAGATGGACTTCCAAAAAACACTAAATTCTTATACCTAATTATTTTTGAATCCTATGATTTTCAATTTTCATATAGATGGACCTAAATATGATATAGAGTTTGATAAATCTACTTCAACATCATGATTTCATCTATGTTTGATGAATCTTAGTACGAAAACCTGAGTGTGAAAAATAACCTCATTACGATGGACTAGGTTAGATTGCTTGAAATAAAAAACATCATTTTTTCAATGAGAGTTAGTTGTCAACAAATAAAAAACATTGTTGTAAAAACAATAAAAATTTTCTTTAGTCACCCCTGTTGGATTTGTTTACTACCCACATTAAAAACGTTTCAAACATATAGAATTTTCACAGCTCAACTTTGTGACTTTTATCAAGACAAAGATTTTTTTAAAAGAGAGTGTTTTAAAACCACACTACTAGATAAAGTAATATTTTTAAAGTAATTCAGTACCTCAATGGAAAACAAGCTGTTTAGTAATTTAAAGATAACTTATCCACAATTTTATTTTCAAACATTCTTTATCTCTCTGACATTATTTCTTTCCAAACATTCCTTATGTCTCCCCCATTCCTACTTTTCAAACATTCATTTTCTCTTCCCCATTATTTATTTTAACACTATCTATATCATCCCAATTTTATGATTTCCATAGATTTAGATACAAAAAATAAAGATAAGTAAAAAATCTTACAGAGTGAATTTTTTTTTCTTTATATCCCCCTTTGTCAACATAATCCAAAAAAATGTCAGGGTTTATTCTTTATGTGGTTTAGGAAGACATGGGAGGAGGCTGAACATGAAGTTGAATCCTCAATTCTAAAAAACATTATTTTAGCATTTCATTTGAAAATATATCAGTTATATGATACATTTTTCAAATGTATTCAACAAAACATCACTATAAGTGACTTTCTGTTTTATATATTTAAATTTTATACCAATATGTTTTGATTTTGAATGTTGGAGATGATTATTTGAAAGTTAAATTACACTATCATTATCACAATGTATTTTCTAATAGTTTATAAACATTTACATTAAAATATTCTAACTAAAATTTCATCCATAACATTTGAGGGTAGTCTTGAGTATCTTTAACATATTCAGATTCATCTGTGCTCAAAGATACTGAACTTTTTTTCATTACAATGACAACTCACACAACATTCACCCAAGAAAAATGTTCCTCTTAATGTTTATTTTGTATAATTACAATCTCTAGTCCAATTTGCATCAGTGTAACCAAGAAACATCATCTCAACATTCCATTTGTATAAAAAACCATGTGAGGTTGTTCATAGGAAATATCTCAGAATTATTTTTATTTTTAAAATAATTGATTTTTTAATTAAATTGATACCTAGAAAACAATGTTACAACACAAAAAATATCATTCATTTATATTTTATAGTATATAAGACTTCTTATTAGTCTGTGAATGTCTTTATAATTCACACTTGTTCTAGATATCTTTTCTCATCTTTGTTCTCAATTAAATAACATTTTATACTTCTTTGGATTCTGCCATCAAAAACATATTTACCAATCCCCTGGAATAATTTTCATAGGATAAGAAAATGTATTACTCTTTTTTTAAAAATTTAAGATAAAGATAAAAGTTAATTATCCCAACATTGAAATATAAAAATTCTTCTTCATTTCCTCATCACATGTTTTACATCCATATCCTCTAACCCAAGAAAAAATTACATCATCCACATTAGCAATTTCAATTAGAGATCTATAGTCATAATATTCCACATGTATGTTTCTATCAACATTTCATTTTTAAAAGTTCAACATTCTCAATAATTTTCATGTTTAGAATATGAGGAATGTGCAGATTGTTTCATCAAATATAAGGATTTATTCGATCTAAAAACGTTGTATTCGTCCTCATCAAGTGAAAACCCACTAGTTATTTAAATGTATACTTCTTCCAAATCTCATAATTTATGAAATTTAACTTTACATCAATCTGATAAACATTGAAACTCAAAAGTAAGGCCATTGTAATAAACATTCTTGTAGTTTTAATCCTCTCAATGGGGGAAAAGGTGTCATCAAAATCCACACCTTCAACCTGTTCATATCCTTTACAAACACATCTTGATTTTTTTTCTTCCGACTTATCCATGCTCATTAAATTTTTTCTATAAAACCACATGGGTTTGATAAAATTTTTATTTCTAGATTCAAATTAATTTCCCACGTTTCATTCCATTCAATATGATTCGAAACTTCATTAATAGCATCCAACCATTCATTATGTTGAATAGATTTTGAAAATTATTCAGAACCATATTTTGAGATAAGTAAAGTCTAATTATATATTATCAACATTGTTCTTACCTAAACTATAGCCTTCTGATTCCCAATAATGTTTTCTAATTCAACATGTTTTTGTAAGATAGAAAATTTCAATGTTTCTTTTCTATCTAAAATATCATCATAACGTGATTCTTTAATGTCTCGATAACGATGTTTTGAAATACTTTCACCATTTTTGGAATTCTATATTTTATCATCCTCAGTATTCTCAAAATCATTTTTAGGGAACTTTTATTTTCAATTACCTTTACATCATTTGAGTCCACAATCATTTTTAAATGTTTTTTGGAACATATCTAACTTCTTCCATTTGGGGAATAACCAATAAAAGTTCCTTGTTCAACTTTCTTATCAAACTTTCCCAAATTTGGATTTTTTATTTTGTGAAACGATGGACTTCTTAAAACCATGAAGTATTTCAATGATGTTTTTTATACCACATTTAATATGGAGTCATGGAAGTTTCCAGTTTAAACAAGTATCTATTTTGAACATATACAACATTACTAATATCTTTTCTCTAACACATTTTTGAAATATTGTATTCAGTTAACATACTTCATTCCATTTTCACCAAGCTTCTATTATATTTGTATGCTTCTCCATTTTTGGAGTATAAGGAGAACTATATTGATGTTTGATACCTTGATTTATCATATATGTTTCAAAATATTTATTGTAAATTTTTTTCACTATCTTTATCAACATATTTATAAAAATCCCCCATTCCATTCACAAAATCCTTTTTAATGAATTTAACGATATAAATATCCTCTTACATGTGATTAATAAACATGATGTTTTTAATTTAAGTGAAATCATCAATAAATGTGGTAAATTATAAATCTGTTTATTGATTGAGGTCTAATTGGACCACATAAATCAGAATAAATGATTCAAGTGATCGGGTATATTTAATCTCAATTCTCTTTTGAATTTTTTTTGGTAACGTTAGTTTATATAAATTAAAAGAAATATCATCACATATTCTTGTAAATTCTCGAAAATTTTGAACAGTATAAACAATATATTGTTTATTCATGTTTTTATACACAAGGTGGCCAAGTCTTCGTGTCCACAATTTTTTTCATCTTTAGCACTCATGTAACTGGATTCATTGAATTCTACTATTTGAAAGAGATTCCCACCGTTTCTTTCTCCTTCAGTAATTACTATTCCATCTTTTAAACATTTGACGATAAAAATATATTTTCTAAATATAAATTTTTCCATCTTCAAATTTATTAATTACATGATTTAAGTTCTGTGTTTTACTTTTAAAAAATTTATATTCCTATGATTTCAACTTTTCAGATTTAATCATGGCCATTGTGATTCTATATATTTGAAAGGAACTATAATTAGAAAATGTTACTACTCCTCTATAATGGATTTCAACATGTTTCAAGATTTTTATATCACCTATCACATGTGATGATAAACCACTATCAAGTACCCATGTTTTCTCATTTACTTTAAATTTTTTTCAACCACAAAATCTATTTCCTCACCTTTATTATTTTTAACTATTATTTATTTTTTCTCATAAGAAACTTGTTTTGAAATGAAGGTAATTCAAATTTTTTCATGATGTATAGATTAATAACATTTTCAACAAACTTGTTCCATAAATTTAAATTTATATCTAGTTTTAATGTTTTCAATATATTATGAATTATCTTTTTTTAACTTTCTGTATATTATAAATGTTTCTCATTCTAATTTCTCTATTTATTCCATGTTTTTGAAACCTTATTTGAGGTCAAAATAAGTTGTTCCAACAATTATATGTCCCCTTCCCATAGATTCCACAACACCAGCAATAACCATCAAATACTTATTTTCTATTGAAATAATATATTTCTCTATTGAATCTTCTTTGAGGTTGGTAACTTCTTCCAGCTTCAACATACTCAAAATGTGGTCCATCATTTTTTCGGTGTGAGTTTTATACTTGTTTAGATTTTATAAGTTTCTCAAATAAATTTTCCACGCAATTATTCCCAATACTATTTCTAGAAGTTGAAATGTTAAAATAATTATATGAAACAATATTTTTCATAAGAGAATATTTCACCTGATTCTCATATTGATCTTTCTTAGGTACTTTATAAGTCTCAAATTGTACTACTGAATATTTTTTTTAGTTTTCATTTATCTTCCTCAAGGTATTTTCAGACTCATAATGGTTTTGTTAAAACATGTTAACTTTTTATTCTATATTTTATTACTCCATACTAAGATCTTCAATCATTTTTGTTGTTCTATATTTCAATGTTTGTAACTTAAAATCTCCATGATGTATTATTCCTCCAGCCTGATAACATCATTTCATCTACGCGAAACTTCTTGAAAATATTTATTCATAACTCTAATTTTTTTATTGAGATATTTTTTCATGAATACATGCATCCAGTTCAGTTTTGAGTTGATACCCTATATAAAATTCTTTACCAACTTCTTTAGCCTCTATGGAATCTTTTGTTTTCTCATATTCTTTTGTGATGGATCTCAATTGTTCTGAACATTCATCATTAGAAGAATTGTTTTCAGCATATTTCCAATCATCATTATTAGCCAACATAAATATTTTGTTTCCAATAAACTTAATATTGTATCTGATGAAATAATTTTATTATTTATCATTTTTGTTCCACTTAATCCATCAAGGTTTTCCTTCAGAATCATCTCCATATTCACCAACTTTTTTCTTGGGAAAATTCAAAGAAAAGTTTCTAAATACACAAAACTCAAATAATTTTATAGGAAATATACATCCATTCTTTCCTCTTCCTCTTAGATAGTTTTTGGATATAAGAGACATTAAATTTTCATTCAAATCATAATCTTATTTATCTACAGAGTCAAAAGGATCAACATCTTCAACATCATTATTTTTATCTTTCTCATAGTTTAAAAATAAATTTCATATTTCGTTTTTTTACACATTGGATGATTCCCCATTTCTTAAGAAATAAGAAATTTAAGAAATTCATCAAGAGATAAATCAACTTTATCTTCTCATGATAAAATTTTATAATCAAACATGTCTGGAAAGTTTCTAATAAGTTTCTTCACAATTATAGAATCTTCTAAGTCATCTTAGAATCCTATTATGTTGCAAAAAAATTTCATTAAATGTATTAAATTATTCATCAATTTTTTCTTCATCTATCATTTTAATGTGTTAATAATTACTATGCATGATTTATAGCTTCTTCCATTAACTTTAATATTCCATTTGAAAACACATTCCAGCATATCCCACATAAAAGTTATAAGACCCATTACCTTCTAGTAAAAATTATATAATAAGAACATAAGGATTTCATTTATAAAATATCCCTCAAATTCTATATTTCCCTTATCTGAAAACTTATTTGGAGCATATTTCTGAGAAGGTGGAAAATGAACAGTAGCACTCTCAACAACTTCAAGGAAAAGAGATATGAGATATGGAATCGTCCTATTTTTCTATCCCTAAAATTTTTTTTCCAAAAATTTACGAATACCTCTACTATTGATATAATTAATGTTTTCCATGAAAAGGATTCAACAAGGGAATTCTCTCTCTAATACCTATTTTAGTTAATAACGATCGATTATTAACTGAGAAGGGGGGGATTAGTTGTTTACTTTTTAAAAGTATCAATTTTTTTCCAAACATAACCCATGAAACATGTTAATATTTATTTTCTTATCAACTTTTAGTAAATAGTCCTAAATAAAAAAAATATGAAAGCATGTAAATCACACAATATTTACAATTTTTATCCAGAGTGTGAGAACCTACATCTATTCCATAGCCACTCCCGTGGGTTTATGGAAATCCTCTTTTAAGAAGAGACAAATACCACTTATGCCAACTCCCATTAGACACCTATCTCTTTATTAGAATGATTATACAGACTCTTATTAGTTTAAAATATTTTATTATAAAAAACATGATAAAAAAATAATAAATAATTTTTTGAATCTACTATACAATTCTTAGTCTGAATTATTAGTCCGATTTGGCTAGGTCCAATTCACTCAATACGATAATTCTAGATCCTTTTCTCTATGTATGATAATGAAAGATATGATTTTCTCAGTACCAAAATGATGGATCCATTTATCTCAAAATAATGATGTGGTATTTTATTTTCTAAATAAGATATTGTTGGATCTGATTCTCTCTAAATAATGATGCTAGATCCGATTTTATAAAAATGATAAAATCACTCTCAATCTACAAAAATCAAACTCTAATAGAATACTTAATTTATTTATTCTTAAACAAGATGGAAGAAATACCTTTTTAATTATCCAATGATCTACCTTTTCAAATGTGTTAATGATAATAATGAAAAAATGATCTCTGGATGTTTTTATAGGTGACTCAAAAAATAAATGTTGGAAACATGGAAACATTCACTACTTCCCCAAATCTCAAAATATATGAAAAACAATCTCCTTTAAAACATTGAATCTGACATCTTCAAACCTCCTTAAATTTTTCAGATATTTACACAAAATTTTAATTCAAGTTTGACTACTTAAATTCATTACTACATTTTTTGGTTATTATGATGTGTTTCTTTATTTGATTCATTAGGACCTATTTCTTTCTAAGCTCGTTAGGATCTTTTTCATTCTCATCTCATTATTATCTATTAATTTCTCATCTAGTTACGATATGTTTCTTTCCCACCTCATTATGTTTTTTTTCTTTCTCTTCACATAACAATATTTTTATTTCTCATATCGTTATGATCATTTCTTCAACATCTCATTAGGATATTTTTATTTCTCATCTCATTACTATAGAAATATCATTTTGAAAATCTAATTCTATTCAATCCCCTGCACTATTTCGGCAGAATATTTTACCAAGAAATTTTTCTTGATTTATGAAAACGTATTGATTAAAAGTATCATCTGATTTTGGATTATAATGTATTAAAACATTCGAGCTCTTAACTTCACATTATTATTTCAAAACTCCTCAAAAACCTCATTCCTTCTCAAATTATAATAAAGATAGACATCCATTAAAAAATAAATTCTTCCCCCTGGTTCTTTTGGAATTTAATGACTATCAATTTTCATGTCTATGGACTTGAATGAAATACATGTTTTTATCAATATAATTAATCTTCTTGACTTCTTCTATGTTTGATAAAACTCATCATGAAAACATGGGTTTAAAAAATAACCTCATTATGATGGACTAGTTTTTTTTACTAGAAAACAAAATCAGTCTAATATAAAATGAGTTAATTATCAATAAGTTCAATGATTTCTTAAAAAACAACACAAATGTTCTTAAAAAATATGAGTTATTGTGAGTGACTAATTATATTAAATGATAATGGGACATTATATACAAAAAATTAATGTAAATTTTTGTATAACAACAATTAATTCTTAATGGAATATAAATTGAGACAAAATCCCTTACTACAAGAGTAACTATTGAATCATGTAATCCATGAAAGAGTAAAATAAATTTAAAATCATAATATCATAAAATAAATATAAATCATGATATAATATATCAAAATGGGTAGTATACACACAACCAAAAACAATTAAGTCACGAATATAACAATTATATCATAGATGAAAATGTGAGATGGAAACCCCTTACCTTGTTTTTCCTTTTGGGTGAACAACATTTAACATCATGTATAATGGTTCTATGAATGTTATTAACTTATAAAAAAACCATAATAATTTTTATAATATCACTTAATATTATTTTATAATATTTTATTATCCTTTTTTAATAATCATTCATCATTTTCACTTTTTCAGGTGTTAACTATCTTGTTTTTCGAGAATGCTTTGACTTGTTACTTATTGTTCCTATTAATTAGATCATGATTTAAATATCTAATTAATGTAAAAAATTATTTATATTTCATATATATCCAATATATATGTATTGAGAATAATCCATAATATTTTAAGATAAGAAATGAAATGCTCCGTTCATGGAAATGTTAGGCCGTATGTACTCCCAAACGTTACTTCCATTTCATATTCATAATTAGACGAATGAAAAGTAAATGATATATATATATATATTATAATTAAAATATCATAATTATTTCATATATTCTATATATTTTTATTAAATCTATTCTTAATACATTCCATGTATAGCATTTATGAATCACATCACTTTGAGAAGGTCGTAGTCCACACATCCACAAATAATGTTGTCATATTCCCACAAAACAGAAAGAATAAAGGTATGTTTTGTATAAAAATTACATTATAAAAAAATCATTAATATAATATGTCTCATGTATAAACTATAAATCCATCATTATCTCATACTTTAATTGTGGTAAATGGAAGAACAAAAGACATCGTTTCGCGAGGCGGTAGATGGTTGTACACATGAATGATGATTTCGTGTCCAATTTGATGGATGCGTGTGAAATTGTATGTCCAAATTTTAGAGTAAAGATATGAAATTATATTGAATATAATAATTTTATTATATAATAATTATATGAAAATAATTGAAAGGGTAGATTAGTAAACGAATCATAAGTGATCATTGGAGAACGCTACCTCTAATTTAGGTACTCTTTTTGGTTTATACCAAAGACTCCCTCAGATGAATTTTTCACAAATATAGGATTATAAGATGAGGGGATAGATTTTGGGAGCTCATTTGGTAATATTTTTTATGATACAAAGGTCCGGATATTTTTGAATAAGTGTGAGGGTTGAATTCTTTTTTATAGAGGAGGAGGAGTGATATTCTTGTAAATTTTTGGAAAATATAATTCCATCCATGTATTTATCAAGTAAAGTGGCTAAAATAATGAAAAAAATTCTATAAAATGGATGATAAATTCTAATTATATCCCAAAAATGTCTTTTATGACAAGTTTCTATGTGATTTTAGCCCTTAAGATTAAGCTTAAGTCTCTTGCTCAGCTAATTTTTCACTTAATCTGTGTAATTAATTTTAATTAAATTTAAAAATAATTTTGGTTAAATACAAAATTGACCTTATTAGAAATTATAAATTATGATTATTTATAATACGGAATTAATTTTACCCAAATTAAAATCACAGATGTTTTTTAAATTAATATAAAATTAATGTTGCAGATGCGACGACACAAGAGTTTTTAAAGTAAAATGTTCAAAAGATTCAAGTGTTTTTATTTCCAATTTAAATGTTGTGACACCTTGACATTTAATTCATATTTATTTATTTAATTCTTGGCCTTGAGTTCTCTCACCATGGTCCGAGCGGGGTCCCGAGTCAATTTTTTTTGCATTTAATGTTTTTACTGGGTTTCAGACCCGTGCACGGTCACCTCACCCTTCACACCGCCAGCCTCGTCCCAACCCTTCGTGCTCCCTCTGCCCGGCTTTCTCCCCCGGCCTCCTACATCGCACAGCTTTCAAGCCAGCAATGCACCATCTGTACTTGGCTAGCCCTAATCTCCCCTCCTAATTTTATCCCCTTGCTGCACTCTCCCGCCTGCTTGTCTCCACGGTGTGCACCCTCTCCCGGCGCACCAGGCCAACGACCTCCTTTCAGGTTCCCTCACTAGAGCTGACCTCGCCCTTGACTGGCAGTCTAGCCCCTCATGCTCTCGCTCTCCCTTTCTCCAGCCAGTGGCGAACCCCATCCTCTACTTCGGTCTCCATGCTCTGGTGTGGCCTCATCCCTCTTTGCCGACAACTACTTTCTCATTTTGTATATTTAATCATTTAATGAATATTTTATTTATTTATTTATTATTTATTTATTTTTATTTCATCTGTGTTGTTTTCTATTTTTTCTTGCTGAATCATAATACCGTGATATGTGTTTTGTAAGTTCTTCTCATTGTCTAGGGTATTCAAATGGTTCGTTGACTGTCATTCGTCTTTCCGTGGATGCGTCGTTGTATCCGTGCTCGACTTTGAGGTAGGAGAATCTGTTTTTTCCTTTCTGAATTAGTCCATATCATTCTCACATGTTTTTAATTAATTCATTTACTTGATTTGCACCTTTTCATATTAATTGGTCAATATTCTTTAATGTTTTCAAGTTTTTTTAAATCTATAAATTTGTTCTTTGTTTTTATTTTTTGGTGAAAAATGTTTTTTTGAGTGTTTTGACATGTTATCATTGGGTTATTATTATTTCGGTGTGTTCCCCTTATTGCACACCCTTGAAATTAATTTTAAATTATTTTAATAATGTTATTTAAGATGTTTAAATAATTTATCAAGTCATTCATGTGATGCGAATTCAGGTGTGAAATGGTTCTTGGTGTACCTTTGGTTTCAAATGGGGGATTTTATGTGCATTTTGGTGTGAATTCTTTTGTTTTTTCTTGAAATGATCTAATAACAATTTAATGATTTATTGAATTATTTAGATGGTGGGAAAGTGGTATTTTGAATGTTTTGAATATGAATTTGTTTTTAAAGTTTCTTGTTTATATAAAATAAGGCATGTTCTTAGTGTAAACCCTTTTTACATCACTCATTGGTGTTTAAATCTTCAAAATGGATTTTTGACATGTGGGTATTTTTATTAAGTTGTGTAATTCGTTATTTTAATTGTGAAATTGGTTCGCTTTCTGATTTAGTGACTTGTGAGTGCCTATTTATTTATAAAGAGGGTTTTGAAAAGGTTTTTGGTGTCTAAAGTCGTGTGATTCACTTTTAAAATTGTTTTATAAATTTTAAAGTGGTTTATTAAATAGTATCAACAGTGAAAGTTATGTTTTAAAAGTTGGTCGAGGTGGTTATTTTGTGTTTTTTGTTCGTTTGGATTGTTTTATGTCTATGTTCATGTATTTTATTTATTTTTGCGGTTGCAGCGCGTTGGCGGGGTAACTCGGAGTTACTGTGATCATCGGTTTGTGCGTTCTTGTGCACCAGTGCAAGGCCTGTTGCACTATCGTGTTGTCACATTCGAGCGGTGAGTCAAGGTAGGTTCCCATTGCAATGCTTTTTAAAATTTATGTTACATTATTTCTTGCTGTTTACCGACACTATTTGTTCAGATTAAATATTTTATTAATTTTAATGAATGAGAGATAATATAATAAAATTAATTTCTAAATGATTATTTGGTGTAAAAAGAGCCGTTTATTTTATACAGGAATCTTGAAAAATTTTCTTGACGAACAAACACCGAGTAGTGAAAGAATGCGAGTTTGGATTTTAAGCATAATTCATAGAATTTCAATTATAGTTCTGGTGTTAATGATAAATTATTTCTTCTAAAGCTTGAACAAGCATTTTTGGTCATTTTTAAAGTGGTGATTGTGAGATGTATTTAATGCCCATTTGGCACTTTATAAAAAATGATGAAAAGGTTTTGGTAAAAACCCTCCTAAGATATCTCTCCTACCCTAGTCGCAATTGATTGTTTGGGTGGTCATGCATAGAGGCTCCCAGGTACCGGAGTAGTTTAAAGGCAAGAAGTTGTCCCATGGAGTGGCTCGAGGTGATGCATGTTGTTCTTTATATATATATATATATATCTGTGTGTGTGTGTGTGTGATTGGTTGCTTGGTTTGCATCAGCTGGCTCACCCCCTTTCGAAACACTTGAGACATGGGAATCTGGAATATTGAGACAATATTCTAAGAATGATTGCTGCACTGGTTGGTTATGGTACTGAACAGTGGCCCATGATAGGTGGATAAATTGGGTTTATTACTATGGGATTTTCCCTCGTCCTGCCTGATAAATAATGGTTGAGTGTATTAGTTATTTTGATTCCATCATGTGTGACATGTCAAGAAGGATTATTTCTCATGTATTGGTGACTTTTGGTTTATTCTTGATCTCCTAGGTTCACCCATGTCAGTTGGATTTCAGTTACTTATTATGATGAATATGGTACTTGTATATATTTTCTTTTCATTTCCCTTACTGTGTAACAACTATGGTGTTTTCTTGTGTTGTGTTTTTACTAGAAATTGATGTTTGGTTTTAAAGTTGTTTATGAAAATAGTTTTCAAAGAAAGGTGTTTTATAATTTTTTGGAAAATTGAAAATGTAAATATCACATTCCTTTTGAAAAAAATGATAATGTCTCACTAAAAGAATGACTTGGGTTTTTGAGAAATGAATACTGGAAATGAAACATACTTTGTTTTTATGTAACATGTAGAAAAACCTTACTTTTATAAATTTTATTTCAAACTGGAAAGGGTGTTTCTTTTATTTTAAATGTAGTGCAACGGGAATAGATATCGGGTTTTCCTGCTGTGTTTTAATACTCACGCTTATTGTTTTTTTCTATTTTTAGTGTTTGTGTAGGCTTCAATTAGAGTGTGCTCACCCTGGGCGACACTTGATAGTTGAGTCAGAGAGTGACCCGTGAGGTTGCATGGAGTTAGTTCGGATGTAATGTTTGGTTAGTTTTATTTTTCTTTTTTTTTCCTGTTTTTTCGTTTTGTTCGGTTGACTTTTTATGCATTGCTCGGTTTTAGTTCTGCTGCTTTATTTATTTATATTGGGAGAAATCATTCCCACAACTTCTGTTGATTCCATGGCGCTTGTCAGTAACCTAGGAGGAAAGAGAACGCCTCTCGGGCCATGTCACAGACCGACTCAGGTGACCGGTTCAGGGTCGACTCGGGTTGGTTCATGACAAAATGGTATCAGAGCAGGTCGGATCTTAGCAGACCCCTCTTTTCAGTGCACCATTTGTTATTTGGGATGTACTGTAAATGGATATTAGGACTTTCTGGGATCAGGAGGTAGGTTACGTGTCGGTGCCTGATCACCACAGCTCGTGACGAGACCTAAGTTACCAGGGGTAGTCCAGTATTTGAGTCTTTCGTCTTTGGTTATTTTGGATTGAGGGATTACAATGAGTGATAATCGGTTCATGTTGCGGCCTTACATGGATTAGTGACCCATGTGGTGTCCGCGTATAGAGTTTATGTTCTTCCTAGTTGTTGAGGCTTACGTTGGGCATGGCCCACTACCATGTCGCTAGGTTAAGCATGACTACTAGTGCCTCCTTTCGTTGAATTGATGCAAGTTGTGTGTTGTCTTGGTTCTTGTGGGAGTAATTTCACTTTTGAAAATGAAAAAGGGTTTTTGAAATGAGAATGATTTCTTTCAAAGGTATTTAAATTTGTGAAATGGATTTTTTTAAACTGAAAGCTCTTGGTCTAAAAATCCAGTGTTTACTTGGAACCGGTAGAGATATGGTTTGAGTAAAACCTTAGGTACTCTTAATGAACCTTTTAACATGTGAGGGAATACATGGGATGTGCATGTTGGTGTGTATGGATGGAAGCGGATGAAGACATGTTCAATGGTTCATGGGATTATTGGGGTGTGCACATGGAATTAAATCTTGACCTTGTTTTTCTAAAGTGATTTTAAAAAGAGAAATTATTTTTGGAAATTTAATTTGGTTTGAAAAGTGGGTTTGGTATTTGGGAATTGGCCTTGAAGAAAGGTGATTTTGAGATCTAAAGTGAAAAGAAGATTTTGTTTTTGTTGTTTTTGTTTTGTTTTTGAGTTGGATGTTTTTGGATGAAAGCACTTTCGATGATATTTATTCGTCTTGATATTGGTATTGGCTATGTGTTGTATATTTTTTCAGAACATGCCACCCAGAAAGGTCCCCAGAGTTTTTGAAGAGTCATGCCCAATTTTTGGTCCTTCTCGATCATTTTCTATACTTAACAGTGACTGGGGTCCGTTAATGGTAGTTATGTGGTTTGAAGAGGTTGAGTGTGATTTTAGGATGTTAGGAACTCCCGAAGCTATCAGAGTGCATGTTTTTTTGGGGATTTTTTAAGGTCCCTCTCTAGATGTCTGAGAGTTGCTCACCAAACCGACAATGTAATTTGGGAAGACGTGGGATGTCTTTAAATCTATCTTTTTCCGATGGTTTATACCTAAATAAGTGAAGTCGAAGAAAAAGTAAGAGCTTGTGCGTATTCAACAAGGCCAATAGATGTTGAAGGCATATGTTGACCATTTCAAGGATCTTGTGTCATTTTCTCCGGAAGTAGCATCACAGAGATTGATAAAGACTTCCCTCTTCATTAGGGTTCTTCATCCGGAGATCAAGGAACAATTCCTCCCTTTGATGGGCCAGTGTTTCGAGAAACTCGTGGATGAGGCTTTCTTAGCTGATTGGGTCTTCGAAGTGCAGATTTTTAGAAATCTATCGTATCTGGTCACTTGCAAAGGTTCCCATTTGGCGAGCAGGGTGTGCCAGAGGGACCTGTTTCTAAATAGTCGTCTGAAGTTGTTCTGGCTCCTAGTTCATTAGACCGTTCAGTGGTGTGCCACAAGTGGGGCCGGTTCGGGCACATGAAGTCATCATGTCGCACCCCTCCGAAGATGTGTTATCGATGCAGCTGTATGGGTCACTTAGAGAAGTTTCACAGGAAGCGTTTCCCGAAGAAGGCATTGTGACCAGAGAGATTCTAATGCCTGACTGTGAGGAAGGAGATGCTTCAGCCATCAGAGCCCCAGCCCGAAGAAGGCGTTGTGACCGGAGAGATTCTAGTGCTCGATTATGAGGCTGGAGATGCTTCAGCCATCAGAGCCTCAACCATAGATCTTGGGGTGAAGTTCACGCGTAGTTAGGAGTTGTTAAGGGTCAGTTCAGGTTTTGTGTTCCATGTTGGAAGTGGAACAACTATAGTCCTTCCGCCTTGGTTTTTACATAGTTAAAGTTTTGACGTTGCTGAAAATTCATTTTTTTTCATGGTGTTTTGCGGGACATGTTCCACTGTATTCTAAACAGTTTTTTTTGTATGATCATGGTTTTCTGAATCGTGAATTTTACTTAAAAGTGTGTTTGGCCCTTGTCTAGATTTATTTTGGTTTAGCTGTGTTTGTTTGGAGATGTAAGTGCCTATGAAAGAGACGATGTGTGTGGTTGTGCTCGGGTTCACTGATTGGGGTATGTTCCGCTTGAATGTTTTCCCCGAGTGTTGGGAGTGTTTGGTCTTGGTCAAGTGTTCTAGGTTTCAGTGGAGGTGTAATTTTCCCATGCTATAGAACATAGTTTAGATCAACTGGAAGTTCCCGCGTCGAACCCCATCCAGGGGTGGTATGTTTGGTTGTTAAAATTTGTTCATTAGTTGAGATCTTGTGGTGGGGAGAACCCTCTGGTGTTATCCTATTCTCTCGTATTGTGGTTTTTTTGGCCCCAATTGAGCATGTACTCTTGTTTTATCTATTTTTCTGCCGGGTGACTTTCTGGGGGTAGAAAGGGTCTGTGGTAGGGGGAATTGTCACAAACTGACATTTAATTCGTTTTTATTTCTTTAATTTATGGCCTTGAGTTCTCCCACCAATGTCCGAGCAGGGCCCCGTGTCAAAATTGTTGTCTTTTAATGTTTGTACTGGGTTTCAGACCCATGCAAAGTCACCCCACGTTTGGCGGTAGTAGTGCAACTGGCCCTACTATATTGCAATTGATTATTATTATTATTACTATTATTATTATTATTATTATAATTATTTTATTATCATTATTCTATTTATTATTATTATTATTATTATTATTTGATTATCATTATTCAATATATTATTATTTTTATTATTATTTTAATTACTATTTTAATGGTTAAATAATTTTTTTAATATTATCTTTATTATTGTTAATTTTATTATTATTATTATTCTGGTATTATTATAAGTATTTTTATTTTATGAATATTTTTATTATTCTATTTCAGACTTTTTTATTATTGTTATTGTGTTATAATAAAATGAAAAAAACTAACCTAACCCTAATACTCGGCACCCCCCCCTTCTTGTTCCACGCCATTGCTGCACCCCTCCTTCCCCTTCCAGACCACGAACTCGGTCACCCCCTCATTACAGTTATCCCTTGTGCCTCTGGCCAGAAAACCAAGCCCCATCCCTTCTCTATTTGCCTCGCTCCCAGGCCCCCGCCTCCTTGTGCAGTAGACCTCTCCCTAACTGTTGCCTCCCTAAAGCGCTCAGCGCCTCCAGCCCTCACCCTTCACACCACCGGCCTCGTTCCATCCCTCCACACTCCCTCTTCCTGCCTTCCGCCCTCACCATCCTGCATCGTCGAGCTCACCGGCCAACATCGCAGCATCTGTTCCGGGCCAGCCCTCATATCCCCTCTTAATTCTATCCCCTTGCTGCAATCTCCCCCTGCTTGTCTCCACGGTGCGCACCTTCTCTCGACGCACCAGTCTAGTGACTTCCTTCTGGGATCCCTCACTAGAGCTGACCACACCCTCTCCTGTCCATCCGGACTCCTGTGCTCATGCTCTCCCTTGCTCTGGCCAGCAGCGAACCCCATCCTCTACTACGGCCTCCTTGCTCCGGTGTGGCCTCATCTCTCCTTGCCAAAAACTATTTTCTCATTTGGTATATTTAATCATTTAATCAATATTTTATTTTTTATTTAATTAATATTTTGTCATCCGTGGTGTTTTCTATTTGTTCTGGATGAATCATAATACTGTGATATGTGTTTTATATGTTCTGCTCGTTGTCTTGGGTGTGCAAACAGTTCGTTGAGTGTCGTTCACATTTCCTTGGATGCGTCGTTGTATCTGTGCTCGAATTTTAGGTAGGCGAATCCCTTTCTTCCTTTCCAAATTACTCCATATCATGTACACATGTTTTTAACTAATTTATTTACTTGATTCGTGCCTCTGCAAATTAATTGGTCAATATGATTTAATGTTTTCAAGTTTGTTTAAATCTATAAATTTGTTCTTTGTTTTATTTTGTGGTGTGAAATGTTTTTTTTGAGTGTTTTGACATGCGTTCAAGTGGGTAATAATTATTTCGGTGTGTTCTCCTTATTGCGCACCCTTGAAATTAATTTTAAATTATTTTAATAATGTTCTTTGAGCTTTTTAAATAATATATCAAGTAATTCATATGATGCAGATTCGGGTGTGAAAGAGTTCGTGGTGTACGTTTGGTTTCAAAAGGGGGATTTGATGTGCATTTTGGTGTGAAGTCTTTTGGTTTTTCATGAAATGATATAATAAACAATTTAATGATTTATTGAACTATTTAGATGGAGAAAAAGTGGTCTTTTGAAAGAGTTGAATATGGGTTTGTTTTTAAAGTAGTGTGTTTATATAAAATAAGACATGTTCTTGGGGTAAAAACTTTTTGCATCACTTAGTGGTGTTTTAAGTCTTCAAAATGGATTTTTGACATGTTGGTATTTTTATTAAGTTGTGTAATTTTTTATTTTAATGGTGAAAGTTTTTCGCTTTCTGATTTGGTGTGTTGTGTGTTCATGTTTATTTATAAGGAGGGGTTTTGAATAGGTTTTGGGTGTCTAAAGTCATGGGTTTCTCTTTGAAAATTGTTTTATAAATTTTAAAGTGGTTTATTAAATAGTATCGACGGTGCGAGTTATGTTTTGAAAGTAGGTCGAGGGGGTTATTTTGTGATGTTTGTTCGTTTGTATTATTTTAAGTCTGTGTTCATGTATTTTATTTATTTATGTGGTTGCCCCACGTTGGTGGGGTAACCCCACGTTATCGTGATCATCGGTTTCTGCGTGCTTGTGTGTGTGTGCGAGGCATGTCGCACTATCATGTTGTCGCGTTCGAGCTGTGAGTCGAGGTATGTTCTTGTTGCACTCATTTTTAAAATTTAAGTTACATTTTTTCTGCTATTTGCGCACACTATTTTTTTTGATTAAATATTATTTTAATTTTAATAAATGACAGATAATATAAGACCATTAACTTTTAAATGATTATTTGGTCTAAAAAGAGCCGTTTATTTTATTCAGGAAACTTGAAATATTTTCTTGATGAACGAACACCTAGTAGGGAAAGAATGCCAGTTTGGCTGTTAAACATAATTCATAGAATTTCAATTATAGTTCTGGTTTTAATGATTAATGATTTTTTTTGAAGCTTGAACAAGCGTTTTGGTCCTTTTTAAAGTGGTGATTGTGAAATGTATTTAATGACCGTTTGTCACTTTATGGAAAATGAAAAAAATGCTTTAGTAAAATACCTCCTATGATAAATCTCTTGCCTTGGTCACAATTGATTGTTTGGGTGACCATTCTTAGAGGCTTCCGGGTACTTGTGTAGTTTAAAGGCAAGAGGATGTCCCATGGAGTGGCTCGGGGTGATACCTGTTGTAATTTATATATATATATGATTGGATGCTCGGTTGCCATCAGTTGGCTCAACCACTTTCCAAACACTCAAGACATGGGAATCTGGCATATTGAGAGAATATTCAAGGAATTATTACTGCACTGGTAGGTTATGGTACATACCAGTGGCCCATAGTAGGTGAATATATTGGGTTTATTACTATGGGATTTTCCCTCGGCCGGCCTGAGAAATGATGATAGAGCATATTGGGCGTTTTGATTTCATCGTGTGTGACATGTCAATGAAAATGATTTCTTGTGTATTGGTGTCTTTTGGTTTATTCTTGATCTCCAAGGTTCACCCATGTTTGTTCACTTTCAGTTACTTGTTGTGATGAATATGGTACTTGTATATATTTTCTTTTCATTTCCCTTACTGTGTAACTATTGTGGCATGTTCCTATGGAGTGTTTTTACTAGAATGTGATTTGTGGTTAAAAAGTGGTTTATGAAAACTATTTTACAAGAAAGTTGTTTTATACTTTTTGTGCAAATTGAAAATGTAAATTTCAGTTCCCCTTTAAATAAAATGCTAATGTCTCACTAAAATAATGACATTAGTATTTGAGAAATGAATAGGTTCAATGACTCATACATTGTTTTTGAGTAACAAGTATAAAAACCTTAATTTTATAAATTGTAGTTTAAAAATGAAATGGTGTTTCTGTTATTTTAAAGGATGAGCATTGGGAATAGATATCCGGCTTGCCTACAGAGTTTTAATACTCACACATATAGTTATTTTCTGTTTTTAGTGCTTGTGCAGGCTACAGCTTGAGAGTGCTCGCCTTGTGCGATGTTTGATCATTGATTAGGAGAGTGACCCGCGAGGTCACATGGAATTAGTTTGGATGTCGTGTTTGGTTAGTTTCATTTTTCTTTTGTTCATCTTTGGTCGTTTTGTTCAGTTCACTTTTTCTGTGTTTCTCTATTTTATTTCTGGTAATTTATTTATTTATATTGGGAAAATTCATTCCCACAGCCTCTGTTGATTCCCTGGCTCTTGTAGCCAGCTCGAGAGGATCAGGAACGCCTCTTGGAGCATGTCGCGGACCGACTCGGGTGACCTGTTCAGGGTCGACCCAGGTTGGGGCGTGACAAATGTAAAATAGATTCCAATTAAATAAATTGGAATAATTTAGGTATAATTTATCTAATTAAATGTTAAAAACAATTTAAAATATAACTTATCCATATAAATAAATTATATTAGGAATAAGATTTCAATTTAAATTCTATATCTTTCACTATTTATCAAAAACGAAACTTCAAAATTTTTTTTACCCAAACCTGAATTTTGTGTTCCAATTTCCAAAATGAACTTTATTTGACATATAAAATTTATAAATGTTCCAAAATTTATATTTAAAATTGGTTTTTCAATAAAAGGTGGAAAGCCTAATTTTATAAAAATATAGGTGCTTATGTGTAAAATTGGGTTTGTTCTTATATTATGCATGTAAAATATATTGGATGAATGAATTTTTTTTAATTATATAATATTTAAATTTCATTATTTTCATTCATAACAAGTAATTAACATAATTTAATATGATAAAATTCCATTAGAATCATATAAATATTTCTTCATAAAACCATTTCTAATATACTCTATTGATACTTTAATTCATTTATAATTAATTTCAATCCAATGAATTCAAACATCTATTTTAATAATTTATTAAATAGTATTCATAACCATAAATTTGATGGCTATTTTATATATTATTATTTTAAATAATAATATATTAATGATATAATATTATTCGATATAACTCGTTCTTGCGTGTAACCAAAACCACTTAACAAAGTCGATCTTGCGTGTAACATAAGTTAACTCAATGTTTCATGCATTTCAATCTATCAAAAAAATAAAATTTATTTTAAAAGGAAGATTGTGTAATGTCTTGGGGTGATACAGTCATATTTAATCCACACAGTTTCCTCTAACAGTTTGTAAACCATATATCTGAGGAAAAACATTAAAAATTGAATGACTTTAAACATTCAAAAAATTTAATTATCCTTGAGAAACATAAAATAAATAAAAATTGTTTCACGAGAGTATCACATAGTTATTTATTAATATTTTTATTTAAATTTACATGTATTTATATATTTTATATGGGTTTAAATATATTTAAATATATGTTTATATATTCACATTTACTTACACAAACATATATGTATTTATAAATGTTTATGTATATTTATTTATAATTATATATAACTATTTATTTTATTATGTGCTTATATATATATATAAATTTTTGTAATTATATATATTTATACATATTATGTAGGTGTTGGGAGTTTATATATATACATATACATATATGTGAATATATATATTTATGTATATTTATTTACAATATATATGTATATATTTCTATATGTTTATATGTATCTATATATATTAATATATATTTATAAAAATTTATAGAATCTTCCTAGTGGGTGTCTGGAAATCCTTGTGGGCAAGGAAGAGGATAGACCTATTGATGTGTCTGTGTGTTTGTTTGTTTGGTTACTATAATCCCCACTACATAAAATAGATAATTATATTTATAGATATATACATTTATTGATTAATATTTATTTTTATATTTACATTTATTTATATGTATTTACATATATTTATCTGTATTTATAAATACTTAAATGTATTTGTATAAATTTTATTGGTATATACATATGTACCTTTATATGTGGTTATATATATAGTTATATATATTTATATACAATTACATTTCATTACATATTTATAGATATTTATATCTATTTATGTATATTTATATATATTATGTCACATATCTATATGAATATATATTTATATGTGTATATATATACATTTATGTAAATTTATATATATATATATAATAAATATTTATATATATTTGCATATATTTTTAAATTTAAATATAAATATATTTATATAAATTTATGTATAATTGAATTTTCACATGTATGATTTTTTAAATTATGAATAAAAGAATTTATACATATAAATTTATTTATGTGTATTTAATTGTATATATATAACTATATTAAAGTCGATTTTCCTACCTCTTTGAAATTATTTTCCTTGGCTTTTAAAATGCATCACAAAATAATTACCAATACAAGAATTCATGGTGGTTAAAATAGCCACCATATAAAATTTTGGCATTTGTGTTTGATTGAGCGAGGTGAAAAAAATGAATCCCCACTAATTGATTTCTTATTATTCAATATAATTTTTATTCCATTCATTAGTAGTCTTTCTCAATGGATTGGACTTTGAAGTAAAAGGCTATGTGGTTTTTTTCACATAGAAATCTAAAAATTACCCCAACACATAAAGGAATAAAACACCAAATATTGGAATATATTATAGAAAGTATTTTTCCATATTACATTGTATATATTATGCTCAGTAAAGTAAGATATCACCATCTCAATTAGATATTATTTCAGAGAACCCATTTCTATAAAAAACAATGATAAACCAACTTTTTATTTGAGTTACCCTAAACTAGATTAATTATTTATAACATTAATTTCATCCACTACAACTCATTCCTCATTTAATATTTCTTTTATTTTCTTATTTTAATTACCCATAATCGCTAATTTTAATCTTTTAAAAAATATTTAAAAAGTATATCAATAGAATATGAAAATTACAATGGGATTAGATCCCAACATCCTTGAGTGGTGATCGAAAATTATAACCAATATGATAAATTGACGTGGTTTATAAATATATATTTAAAGTGTCTATATTGTAAGTTCATTCATAAAATTTGATTCTATTTTTGTTGAGGCAAATCATTCACAATATACTGTATACCACTTCATTGATTTAAAACATTATAAATTTTTTAGAAAATACCTCAGTTGAACCATGTCCTCTATTTTTTTTTGTTGAAATTTGTAACTTCACTAATAATTTTTGTTTCTTTGGAAAATGAGTTTATATTTTTTCGACTAAAATTTTCTTAAACTATAAATTATATTTATTATAGTGTTATTTTCTATGTTTAAAACTCTCTGGAACTAGAAATTACAATTTATCTTCTTAAATTTTATTTCATGAATTTGATTAATCAAATTTTTATATGAACAAGGAACATATTTTATAAAATCCTAACATAATTTTAGTAAATTTTTTATAAAAATTATAATGTTTGGAGAAAATAAAAATTAATTGAATTTTTTACAAATAGTAATAAAATTAATGTAGCAACCCTAGTTTCTAGTATATAACCCTTTAATTATAATTTTTAAGTATATAAATTATATGAGTTATGTTTTGGATAGTTCATATAAATTTTTGAGAGTTTGGGGGATGTTCTAAAAGGTCATGGTTGGTGCATGGTTTTGGAAAACCATGAAACACTTATAGGAAACTGTATATAGTGAGATAGGGAAAATGGAAGGTGCACAAGTGAGACACACTTTGAACAAACTGTGGATCCACATAGGAGAAATTGTGGGCTTCATAATTTGGATTTAGTCATTTTGAGTCAGTGGCTTCGACGTGGTTGTCAAAGATTTTTGAGACCATGCGAGATGATCATGAGTGGGTTCTCTTTAATGTAGTGTCCTTTACAAGTTTAGGGCATAGTTTTCTAAACATTGTTGCAAAACCGTGCACAACAAGGGAAATGGATCCTAAATAAGTGAATCTTGGTCTATTTAATGTTTTGATGCCTCATTTTTTCCTCAAAATGGCTCTAACACATTATTTTTACCTCTCAAAGAGAAAATAAATTTCTCCCATCAATCCAAAGGTGATATTTAGGCTTCCCGTTGTGATTAGAGCCGATTCCTCATGGTGTGTGAATGTTATTGATCGTTCCATATGTTTTTATTAGATCTACTTCACCCTCTCTCCGAAGTTCTTAGATCTTCTCCGGTAGTGGATAGATATAAGGTTTTGGGTTCCAAATATGATTATATTTGGTCTTATTGATGATAGGGGAGGAGATATGAAAATAGTTTGTGGAGTTTCAACTCAGTCTTGTGATATTTTTATGTTATTACTCATTTTCATCATAACTCTCTAGGTAGGTGGCTTCATCTCAACTCTTCTTACTTGAATATAATTTATTAGTTTTAAATTGGTATAAATTATTTATTTTCATTGTGATGTTGGCGTGAAAAGAATTATATAAATCTTCTTTTGTGATGAATTATGGTTTTTGGTGGAATTTTGGAATAATAGTATTTAGTTGTGTGATGTACATTAGTTTCCTGATTTTGAAATGATTATTTTAAAATATTGATTTATTGAATTTTTGAATGACTTTCTATAAAACGGTTTTTAATAATAAAAAATTTGAAATGGGGTTTCCATGTTTTTTGGGAATATATGGTAGTGTGTGTTCAAATTTAATTATATCGATTGGTTGAAATATGACCTTGTGCATGGGACAAAACTGTAATGGAATATGGGTTTTAATTTCCTTGTGATGAATTGATAGATTGATGAAAAATCGCTCATGAGTACAGAACTGTCACAATGAATAATTCATGTCTAGTGGTGTGGTTATGTGGAATGGAATGGTTATTCCAAATGAAACTTGTGAAACATGTTTTAAATAATAATTTGGTATCTTTAATTTAAAACTAGATTTTTTTGTAAAAATGGTTGATATGAAACTTGTTTATATTTAGTCATAAATTGTTTTGGAACAGTGTTTATATAAAATATATTATATAAATGTTCTTAATTTTTCTATCATAGTGGCATGTGTAGGGAAGTGATTGTGGGGAAATAGAGGTACATGATAAATTGAAACAAGCCCACGGATTTGATGATTTTTAGGAATTTTTGAACAGAAAATTCTATCCTCCCACGTTCAAGATCTAAATAATAATAGATGTCTTTATTTTGATGTAATTAATTATATCGTCCATAGAATATGAAGCTAAATTCATGAACATAGTGAGGTATTCACACAAATATTCATCTATTCCATCCATAAAGGCACAAATCTTTTAACCAGGGCTAATTTATGAGATTCAATTGAATATTGTTCTGCTCTATATTATAGATTATACATATATGGTCATAAGAGAATCAAAGGATGAATGAGACATCTCAGGAGCTATAAGAGGAATAAGTATATTGATACCCACCAAAATTAGCGGGAACTCTAATTCTAGGGGCAAGCGGAAGAGGAAAACAAGTTACCAAGGTGGTAGTGTGAATCAAAATTAGACAGATGATTAGTGAAACATCCTCCAAGACCCATGAATAAATAGGGATGTTTACGATATGGTTCCATAAACCACATGATGCGGGTGTGTATAAAACTTTCAAGAGAATCACATAATTGAAAAAATGGGACTTCATTAGCACTATTATCATAGTTCTCTAATGTTATGTTCTTGAGACACTTCTCAGGTATCGCATACATCCTATGATTTAGTTGGGAAATGGAAAAAAATCAATCTCATTGATAAAATATAGATATTCATGGTGATTCTAGGAATATTATGGCTACATTTCAAGGGAAATCACAATAAGGAAACAAGGATCAAAGTGAACAGAGGAAGAAGTTACATGGAATTGATCAAGTGATTAAAATGACCAGGATAGACCCTCTATATTGAGTGGAATGATTCTTTTGAATTATACTCTTATTGAATTACTTTTTGATACTGGTCCATCACATTTCTTTATTACTTCTCATGCTATTTAGTTATGTATTTTTAAACATATAATGATTACCTCTTTGATAAAACATAAAATTAATCTTGGTCAAATAGAACATCGATCCTTTCTATGTAGAGAATGTTCAATAAGATTTGATGGATCTAAGATGAAATTGATTATTTTGTGTTAGAGATGGATGTATGTATTGTAATCCTGGGTACAGAATGTTTGAAAATGTTCAAGGATCACATAGACTATATAGAATAATATTTAGTTTCGAGACTGTGAATGGAATTTATATTCTCTTCAGAGGAGCAAGGAGTGTAAAGGCATGTGAAATAGGCGTTTTGGAACCAACAATCGAAATAATATCTTAACTGTTAAAGGAGTTGACTTTGGAATCAATAACAGTGATTGAATAGTTTCCTAATTTATTTCCCAAATATTTTTCTTGGTTTACACTGGTAAGGGAATTTGATTTTATGATTGATCTCCAATCGGGAACAAGTCCTATCTCACTTCTGTATTATACAATGGAACCATTATAATTAAGGAAGTCAAAAGTGCAGTTGGAAGAGTTGGAAAAAACTATTTTATTTAGCTGATCATGTATCTATGGGAAGTAGTAGTCATAATTATAAAGAAAGAAGATGTAACTCTAAGGCTGTGTGTGGATTATCATAAACTTAACCAAATCACAATAAAAGCATAGATATTCAATTCGACACATTTTTTATTTTTTCGATCAATTGTGGGGTGCTCGGTGGTTATCTATGATTGAAATGCGATCATGATATCACCAATTACAATTTCAAAAGAAGGATATTCCAAATATGGATTTTAGAGGCAGATATGGCCATTATGAATATGTGATAATTCCTTTCAGTCTTATGAATTCCCCAATGATCTTTATGGAATTGATGAATCAAATATTTCAGTGATATTTGGATTCTTTTGTCGTCGTATTTGTAGATTAAATATTGGTGTATTCAAAGACAATGTATGAGCATGATAAACACTTAGAGATTGTGATATAAATTTAAGAGACCATAATTTTGTATGAAAAATTATCAATGTGTGACTTATATATATAATATGTTCATCTCCTAGGCCATGTAATTTATGAATGAGGTGTTTTAGTGGCTCTGTAGAGGATAGAAGCTATTATCTCTTAAAAAATGCCAAAAAAATGTCTTTGAGATGCACAATTTTATTTTCCTAGCTTGTTATTACCAACACTTTGTTTGTGTTTTTTCATGACTTGCTTCACCTATGAAATATTTAACAAAGAAGAATGTTCCCTTCCAGTAGAATGAATAATTCTTAAAATATTTTCAAGAGTTGAATGTTTTCCTTACATCTTTATATATATTGATATTTCCCAAATCGAGACAAGGGTAAGTGGTGTATTATGGTGCTTTAGGATCTATGTTGGGGTGTGTTCTCATGCAAGGAGGGAATTTTATTGCTTATGGATCATGGAAGTTGAGGTTACATGAGAAGAACTACCCAACACATAATTTGGATTTAGCTGTTGTCTTCCATGATTTAAAGACTTGGTGTCAATGTCTTTTTTGTGGGAAATTTACTATATTAATTGTGGGATAATGTAGCACCCCTAGTTTCATGTAACCCTTTAATTATTAATTTTATGTGTGTACAATATATGGTAAATGTTTGGGATATTTTAGGGATATTTTGGAGGGTTTTGGGGATTTTCTACAAGTGCACGATTAGTTCTCAGTTTGCCAAAACTATGAGACATTTTCAAGAAACCATTCACTATGAGAGAAGTTTAAAATCAAAGAGCACTAGTGGCACATTATTTGACCAAACCGTGCGTCCCCTTAGGATAAACCATGTTATTTGGAATTTTGTGTTGGGTTTTTGAGGAAGTAGCTTTGGCATAGTTATGGCATGGTTTGGAGGGCCTATAAGGGGTTTCCTTAAGGTAGTAGCCTTCGAATGGTTAACACACAGTTTTCTTAAACATGTGACTAAACTATGCATGGCAAGAAAACTAGATGATAAAAGTGGATCGAGGTCAGTTTAACATTTTAATGCCTCATTTCCCCCAAAACAGCCCTTACATGGGATTTTCTCTCTCAAATTTCAATGAAGGTTCTCTCATTGATCTAGAGGTGATATAAAGACTTTCTATTGTGATTTAAAGTATATTCATCATGGTTTGTAATCAGTCTTGATTTTTTTATATGATCTACTTCACCCTCTCTCTCTCAGGTACATAGATATATGTTCGTTGTGGGTAGATGTCATTTTATGGATGCCAAATATAATTATAATTTTCCTTATTGATGATATGGGAAGAGATCTAAGGATGATTTTTTAGATTCAACTCAGTTTTGTATCATTTTTCATGTCATTTATCATTTTATCCAATACTCCTGAGGTAGGTGGATTCACTCTCGACTCATCTTACTAGAACTGATTGGAATAGTTTCAAATTGATTTAATTTCTTTATTTTGATTGTGAAAGTTTCATGAGAATCATGATATAAATCTTCTTTAGTAATGATTTATGGTTTTTCGTGGAATTTTTGAATTGTAGTGTTTAGTTTTTGAAAGTACATTGGTTTAATTATTTTAAATTTCTTATGTTTAAATATAGATTTTTTAGATTTATTAATGACATATAGGGAAAAGGTTTTCAATAAAAAAAACTTTTTATTGAAAAGGTTTTGGAATTTTTTTTTTGTAATAATTAGTAGTGTGTGTTCATATTTTATTTCAAATCATTGTTGAAATATGAATTTGTGTTTGGTTCCAAATGTGTAATGGCGCATGAGATATAGTTACCCTATGATGAATTGGTAAATGGAAGGGAAACCACTCAAGAGTATGGAACTTTCATAATGAATCACACATGGTCGGTGGTGTGGATATGTGGAATGGAATGGTTATACAAAATAAAACATTCCAAATAGGTTTTAATGCGTCCTTTGGTTGCATTCTATGAAAAATAACATTTTTTTGGAAAAATGGTACATATAGAAGTTGATTATATTTAGTTATAAACTGTTTGAGAAATTGTTTTATATAAACTATTTTATATAAATCTTCCTAGCTTTTCTATCATAGTGGTGTGAGTAGGAAATTCATATGGGAAAACCTACTGAGTTTTAGTACTCACCCCTACTTTGGAACTCTGTTTCTTTTGAAGATGTCATCTACCCAGACATGGGAAAAATGAAGTGTCACCGATAATTAGCACTACATAGTGATATCTAGTATGTTTGGTGAAGTTGGAGCATGGATCTTGTAGAGAATTGGATTTAGAATTGCCTTCGAGTATTGTGGGTTTATATTCTTCCACTGTTAACTTTGATGTTATATGGTTTTCCATTATGGTAATATTTTGTTGGATTTGATAAATATTAAATATTTTTGTTGTATTTTATTTTTATCATGCATCATGTTGTTTTTCTTTTGGTTATGGTTTTTTGGTTGGCTTTTTATCTGTAAAGTTAAAATCATCCCCCAATTTTTTAATGAATCCCTCATCTTTTATTGAAATCCATTGCTGTTTTGGGGATATCACTTAAGGACAAGTAATATTCCTACCACCTTAAAAAGACAATGGGGAGGGGAGAGATTTTATAATTAATTACTATGTTAGATAAATAAAAAAACAACATTTAAAGGATAAAAACTCATATGTTGGAATATCATTAAAAAATTAAATGGTTACTAGAATAAAAATAATTGGTGAAATAAGAGGAAGAATAGGAATATTTTTTTGTAATAATTATATAAATGATATTGGTGGTAGAAATAAAGAATATGTGATTGATAGTGAACATTAATAAAATTTGAATGATGAAATAAATAACATAAAAACTTTTGTATATGGTTGTAACATGTATACAATATAGAGGCTCTGTCAACATGAGTAATAATCATACAAAGAATAAAAACGTCCTCATGTATTTTTGATCAAAAATTGAAACATTAAATTTTATAAGTCAGTAGAATATTAAATCCAATTTCACTATCATGTAATATGTTTCTTTCTTGAGATACTACACCATGAAAAATAGTTACAAGATAAAAAAATTGAGGGTGAAACTTCCTTAAATTCATCGTATTTTAATTTTATGGAAACATAATAAAAAAACTAATCTATTTTTATTAGTAATTAAATAATCAAAACATAAATTTCTGTGATTTTATATTGAGGAGGTGACTAAATTATATCAATTATATCTTGAAGAGAAATTGGATGAACCACTAGGAAATATACTTTATTTTCCCAAGGCCTTTGATAAATAACATAAGATTACACCTAAAATAATTTATGCGACAAATGATTTAGCACTCTATTGGTTTTAATTTATTTCAAACTAATTTTTTTATTGGATTTACTTATCTTGGAAAGAATTATTCAAACTAATTAATGAATCTATTGGATGTTTTTGAAGAAGAATATTCCATTGAATAATTAAATAAAATTGAGGAAACAGAAATGTATACTGAATGTCACTTAGGGTTTTCCCCCTAGACACCAAAGGAAGGTTATAAAAAGCTATAAAACAAATAATGATCTTATACTAACATTGTAAAGAAAATTCAACCCATCAGAAATGTTTTTAACACTTAAAGGATAACATATAATCCAAATAAGATTTAAAATAAGAGGATCCATACCTACATTCACCCCTATTTAGAAGCATGTTTTGTCACTAAATCATGCGTTTACAAAAAATATCATCGAATAATAGGACCAATTAAATATAAAAATTCAATCCCATTTATTGTGGGGATGAACCTCTAAATGAGTCCAGTTGCAAAAAATTAACAACAACACCTTTTGGAGAGGTTGAACCCAAAAATTATGCATCTTTTTCAATAATTTTAAATTTTATTTTATTTAAATATTATTTAATAAATTATTGTTTTTGTTTTTATGATTAGTTTTTAAGAAATATTGGAGTTATAAAATCATCTAAAATAAAATTAGCTGATTTTCCTCTAGAGGAATAAAAATATATGTTTGTGTTTCTTGTTTTAATTTACTATTGTAAAACATTTTTCCTTATTTTAGCTTATAGATAAAAAAGTGGGAAGTAGTTAAACACTATAAATAAGACTAAAGGAGACATTTTATATACTATATTAAAATAAACAAAATTATTATTTTTCCATAAAAAATATCATAGTTTTAATTATATTTTGAACTTAACTAAAAATTCCATTGATCATTTTCATAAAGGGAAATGCATTTGTTCAGTGTAGTGAATGAAATATTGATAATTATTTAGGATTATTTTGTTTTTATATTTGTTTTTCATTTTCTGGGTTTTTTCTTTTCTTTATTTTAATCCTATTAAATAATTTTCATAATCAAGTCATTTTTAGTTATTTCACATATTTTTTAAAAATGAGTTTAAATTATTTTTTTTATATAATATTTTTCCCATTAGATTTTATTTTCAATAATTATTATATGTTTTAATGATTTTTAATATCCATGTACATTACTATATGACTCATAACATTCTATATATATAAATAGGTATTCTAAACTAACAAGATATGTTCTTTAAAGACCTATATTTTTCCTGAGTGAACATAATTCATGTATTGTAATCTAATACATGATGATCTTTTCCTTCGATGAATTTGAGAATCAATATTTTTTTCAAATTATATTACGGTGAATTTTTAGTTATCCCATATTTACCTTGAGAATGACTTTAACATTAACGCTTGAAAAGTATTTAAATTTACATGAATGGAATTTTAGGTTAAAGACATATTACATAGACTTTTATACTTACCCTCCCTTAACAATAAATATTTTCCCAGATTTTCTCGAGTTTGAGCATATGAAATGGTCAATCATGGGATTAATTTGGGATTTATTACATTTTCTGAAATGTATGTGCGTGTCATTATATTCTAAATGTTTTAAAAATAGGGATGTCTTATTTCTTTATGAAATTAATATTTTCCTCATATACTAATAAAAATGATAAAAAAAGGCAAATATAAAAAAATGTGTACCAATTTTTTATAAATAATTGTCAAATATAATATAAAATAATGATATATTTATTCAAAGGATTCATTTTATAAATCGTGACATCTAAAAACAAAAAGGGTTTTTGATAGTAATTTTTAGAGTGATATTAAGTGAGGTGTATATATATATATATATATATATATATATATATATATATTAAGAATAAAGCCCCAAAATTTTGATATCGATTTTGAATTCATACTAATGAATCCTTATACACTAAAATAACCTTCAAAAAATCAGTATAATTAGTATATTATCTTAAATTTTTTATATGGTGAATTTAGAATTTAATTAGGCATATGGTTTGACATAAACATTCCTGATATGAGAGAAAAATTTCATATTATTTATATTTGAGGGTATAGTGAAAAAAAGTCAATGGAATGTTTATTTTTAATGACAAATTAATAGACAATTAGGTTTTAATAAACTTGATTATCAGAGAATAAAAGATAAGAGAATTTTATTTCATATAATAAACATGATGGGTTTTATTTTAATAAATTATTGTTGGTTCTCTCACATTTGGGTCAAACCTGGAATTTGGTTTCGATTTTAAATTTTTTTAGGGTTTCCAAATTATTGGCATGGGGGAGTTATACAATTTTATTAGTTGAATATTTTATTAAAATATGATTATATATACCATTAGATCCCCTTATTTTGTATATAATCCCTCTAAAAAAGAGTTTCGTCATTTTTTGTGTTTTAGTGTATCAAATAGAATAAAGTAAAATTGTTCTAATTGATACAAATTAATATAAAAAATATAATTGAAATTAGATTTTGAACATTTAAATTTTTTTTTCCAAAATTATTTAAAAAAATTAATTTAATACTAGATTTATTTGGTTTTTATTTTAATACACATGAAATTTGAACATTCCAATTTATAATATCATTTTTCTTGAATTTAAAAATACATATATGTTTTTGTAAGTATATTACAAAATATGGCTATTTCCATATTTTAACTTATTAAAACCTTATTTTAAATATGAATTTTTCTCAACACTAAAAATGTTTTTTTCTATGTGTTTATGTTTATTATATATAGAAATAAATGTGTCTGCACTCATGGGAATGTAATTGATAGGTGTATAGACATATAAAATATAAATAGTTATTATTGGGACATATTGGAAACCCACTAAATAGTGAAAACGAATAAGGGATTTATCCTACTTGAATTATTAGTCTCACAGTCGTTACAATGGAGGGTATGGTATTTTTACCGCATCTACTTGGATAGAATACCAAATGAGTTTAAAACCATTCCATTGGGGTCAAGTGTTGACATAGTACTAATTGGAGTTGGGGCAGGAACTATAAAGAGCTTGTTTGGTGTTGTCTTCTTCTCATTTTCGTCAGTTCTAGACTTTAGAATTTGAAGGGTTGGTTTTCTTTATTCAGTGCTTATTTTAGATGAGAAGGATGTCACTAATTCTCATGGGGAATCTATTTTATTCAATAATTATATTAATAATTCAAGTAATCAATTACCTTTTTCTATTTTTTTAATTTTTCAATACCTTAATACTTATTTTATTTTCAAATTCCATTAGTGTTCATTATATTTAATCATGTTATGCAATAAAATTTCTTTCTTCAAAATTATTTATAATTATTATTCCATTTCATTAAATATTCCTCTTCGTATGAAGTTTATTTCTTTAATGTAATGTATCATTATTTATTTAATTATTGTGTTTGTTCTAATTTTTTTATAGTTTTGATATCTCAAATTAATATATAGAGAGATAATTAGTTTCTATAAAAGAGAGGAGTTAACCAAAAATAGTATTTTTTAGGTCAAAATATTATTTTAATTATTTTATCTTTACTGTTAATCTAAGACTTTAGTGGATGCTTTCAAGAGTTAGGTAGAAGCCATGAATTCTCAATCACAAATTTTATTCTTTTTATTTAATTTCATTACAACACTTTAGTAATATTCCCATATGAAAGAGTATAAATTTCATTTATGAGTGGATTTATTTTTCCATAAATTCATAATGAAATTACAACAACAATTTAAATAATATTCCACTTTAAACCAAAAGTCATTCCCATCAGGTTATGTCATTATTTTATAATATTATATAACATGACGGAGGTGAGACATCTCTCACTATTTTTCCAACTTTGTGTGCATTCTATATCGTGGAAATATTTGTTAATATTATTAGGTTATTAATAATGTTTTAATGAAAATATAATTTCAATACATCCTTGAAGTTTTATTTAAATATGTTAATAAATATTATATAGAATGTGGGTTATTAGTTGAAGAAGGGTTGGAGGCATATCATGGAAGTTATTATTTTAAGATTCTTGTAATATTTTATATGAATAATGGTGATCACTTTCATATGGTTTTTTTACTAGAGATTTTTTACATGAATGAAAATTATGGTTCAATTGTTATATTTCAATTGATTTTTTATAAAGATCATGTTTATATCTATTCTATAATGTAGTTTGAAGATTATATTCATTATATTTAGTAATCTTGAGAACTATATAAATAAAACATTACATGGATAAAGTTGAGTGAATTCATAATGGTTGTAGATTTTGGGAATTAAAACAATTATATTTTAAAAAATAATTGTTTTTTAGATATGAGACTTTATTTATCAACAAAATATTTATTTTTAGTTTTGAGATTTTGATTTTGAAAAAGGGAGTTAACCTATTATAAAACATAAAAAAATTGATATATTAAATCCAAAATATCCAGCTAAATATCTAGTAGCTCAGAAGTAATGTCGAATAATCTTGAATATGGTATCTATCCTAGATTAGTATTACTTGTTGGAATAAAGGATGTAGATACACTATATAGGGAGGTGTAAGAGAAAGAGGTGGAACACTACCATATCGAGAAGTTTGATAAACCATCGGGTTGGTGAGGGACATGATGGATTTGAATTAACACCTTCCACATATCAGTTATTCTATAAAATTGGAATCATGAATTTATTTCTCTTGCAAGATGACATAATGTATAACAATTTTCACTCATTAAAATTCACATGATATTTAGACAATATGACATCGTTAAAATCATCTTCCATGTAAAATAGTTGGAAGAACACCTATTATTGGTTGTTTTTAACTACTAATATATATTTAAAGGATTAAATTATTATATATTACTAGAGTGGTTAACCTTCACCAGTTACTCACAATCCATATCAATTTAAATTTTTAGAGGCAATAATGTGTGGGATGAACCTAAACTATTTCGAGACTATAGGGTATGAAATGTTTATGAAATTTAATACATTATTTATTTTATAAGTTTTAACTAGTGGGTAGTGTGATCATAGGTATTTCATGATCATTCCTAGGATAATATTTTCTTGATAAGAGTTGAACCTTGTAAATCTATTGTCCCCTTTATGTGTGTTTGTACGTGATGAAAAAATAAAATTAGGATGGGAGAATGAGAGATCCATTTACTTAATATTGATGATATAAAAAAGGGATAAAAATTTATATTTGTTTAAGAAGAACCCAAAAATTATTCACCCGCTCTAAATGTTCAACATATCCCAATGTGATCATATAATGGGTATCAGAGAAAATTCTACCTCTGATTTGACTCACTATTTTTGAAGTTGTTTTCATTTGAATATTTATGTCAATTACAAATTTTTTTAAAGTATAATATTTTTTTGAGGGATATTATATTTGATATTCTAACACTATGACTACTAAGAAAATGGTAAATATGAAAAATAAAGAAGACATAAGGTTGGAGAAGGAATAAATATCATTCTAAAAGGAATATATTTTAATTTCACCTTGGATCTATAAAAATAAAGGAAGATATATATTAGAAGAATAAGAGTGGTGTTTAATAATAATAATACAATGTTGATAGACAACATATCTAACTTTAAAAAATAAATGAAGATTTGTGATCTTGAATTATATCAATATTCTTAAAAATGTTATTAGTACGAAGAAAAAACATCAATATGAGTGATCATATATCTATTGATACCATGAAATATTAGTTATTGGATTAAAACACATGTATCATAATTATCTAAAATAATTATTTCTTTTTTTGAGATACATGATAGACAATAGGAATATATAACCTTGTTTCAAGAATAGGTAGAAAACAAAGAGAACTATTATAGATAAAAGTTTAAACAATGCATGGATAACTCCAAACAAGTTTGTTCCAAAGAAGAAACAAATAATTATCTTGAAATGAGATACTCAAAATCTGGGTGTAAATATATTAGAGAAGTTTACTATAAATATGAGATCAACAAGATACATGAAGATAATATTCTTATATTCCATGTAAATTATAAAAATGACTTTGATATCAAGGATTCACAAATAGAGGATAATTGCAAGTTGTTCATTTAGTTTTATACCATTTCACCATGGGACAACCTAGGGGGTTCATGTTTGGCTCACTACTATTACAATGTTATTAGGGAATGTTAATATATTTCCACAGTTCAATACCATTGACTTCTCCTAGTGTAATGGCATTTTGGAGGTCTTCCTTTGTTTAACAACTTTAAGGTTGAAAAATCATCACCAATAACAACTTTTATGGTATTAATCATTTAATTATTAATGTTATTCTCCAATATTATATTTATTATTAATTTTAGATTTAGAAAAATGCATCTTCAAAGTTCAAAAAAATATTGAATAAACGATGCATTGTGTCACCCCAAGTCATAACCTGATTAAAAAACCCTAGGTCTCATAACTTCATTCTCATAAACACATTAATGCATCCTTGATTGTGTGTACCTATTTCTTATTTCCTTTGTCACGTAATCATGGATACTCTATGTCTTTCACAAGTATCTTGTTCCATGACTCGTAGTTCGAGTACCTCAACCACATAACCCTAATCACATAAACCAAGTTTTGTAATTACATCCTTATATGTCAAATCACATGACATAAACATATAACTCATTTCATAATGAAATTTTAAAAATATTAAAACTTCACATTAATACCTTAATATATATATCATTCACTTAATGATACATTCAATAGGTATTTCTGGAAAATTTTCACTCACTTAACACTGAGAAATACTACAAAAAATCCCTTCAACTACCTAAAAGAAAAACATCCCACAATACTCCACAATCTCATCTCTAAGAATCAACTCTTGTGGTTTAAATGATTTTTTCAGCAAGAAACCATTCATCTTATGTGATATACCTATATTCAATTTTGTAATATAGATATACAAAACTCTATCATCTATAAACTACATCAATTCCAAAATGTTATTTTATATGAGATTTATCTTATTTGTTCTCTTAAAAAATTCATGTACATGCAATTATCATGACCAATTCACCTCACTCAATCGTACTAAAAGCTTCATCATTTCAAAAAAACATACATGGCATTATTTAAACAATATCTAAATATAATCCCTTCATCCATATGAAACATTAATAGTATCATTGTGAGATTATATTTAACTTAAGAAATCATAAGATCCTTTTCTCCTTATGTGATGTTGAATTCCATAAAATATTTTGATATTTGACAACCTCCCCTTTATATTTTATGCCTTAATATATTTAAAAAATTCTAAATTACATTCATATTCTCACACATTGTTCAAATTACCTCATTAAATTCTTATTCAATGAATCATACTCTATAGACATCAAAATCCATGTTCACACTTGAACATGATTGACAAAAAAACAGAAGACCTCAATATCAAATAACCTTTATTCTAACATTCTCCTTTTTTGGGTGTGTTGGTAATATAATTTGAAATTCACTTACTATAACCATTATGATAGAAATAGAATATATTTTCTATTAATATAAGTCTTTGTGATCTCTGTTCAGTGTAGAAAATAATAGTTTTAGAGGGAAATCTATGGCATGAGACATTCCATAACCCCCCATAAGAACGTAAAGAACATAAATTCCTACCATAAACCATATATTATCCCCATGTATAATAACTCTCTCTAACTTCAAGAAAAACTCCACCTAATAAGACAGTTTATGGAAGTTATGATACACTCCTGTTTTGTTGAATCTATCTACAAAAATTTCACAAACTTTTTTAATAAACCTAATGAGATAGTACCCACAAACCAGAAAAAGTAGTTAACAAAATATATATACAACTATGAGAGGGTAACCTTTTAAAGTTCTCAAGATAAGTGTGGTGTTTGAACACCAATATTCATCCAATTATTATGGATTATTTGAGTGGTCATGATTTTTTTCATGATATCTACCCCATACCAATTTCTTTCAATATGATCTAATATGAAAATTTGTTATTACCCATTATCTTTAATAAAATTATACCAGATTTAAATATATTTGGTATGAGGTAGTTGTTCTAGATTCATTATGTGATCAATAGTACTCTATTTCCCACAAAAGATCACCTTAATTTGTTTGACTACTTCATCGATATCGTCTAATTATTTCTACATCATTAGATTCTCACTGAATTTCACGGTTGTGGTGATATATTCGACTTGCTCGGTACTTAGTGATAATTTTTCTTACTTTATACATATCCATACCACACATTTGTTATCGATGAATATAAAATCACCGAATAGAGATTTATGATCCACCACATCTCCAACTAAATCCATACCAGAAATAGTAGATAATTCATGATTCATTCCAACATAAAAGTGTATGAAAAAAATTAAGACTACCTTGAATTTAACTCTTGATAAGTTTAACTACTATGATATTATCAACCATTGGATTACTATATAAATTATTATCTATGCATTTTTAAATGGAAATATCCATTCATGTTCCTATAAAGTATACAAATGAACCAGTGTTTAACATCACTTTGATTAGAGGGGGGGGGGGGGTATCCCCCTCTAATTTATCCCAAAACACACCATAAACTGTTCATTTAGAGGTGAATCTAACCACTCATAAATCAATAATTCATTTAGGTTTGGTTAGATAATCATCTCTAATAGTGTATGAATATCAATTTTAGAGGCGGTTCAATAACCACCCCTAAATGATCACTATTTTTTATACAGATTTCCCCCTAGACACCCATGGAAGCCCAATTGGACACCCATTCCCCCTGATTTCACCCCCATGGACTCTACCCTAGACACACCCATTCCCCCTATATCATGACACCCCCGACACACCCATAGACACCCCCACCCTCTACTAACACCCCTGTGGACCCCTATAAAATCCAACAAAATATTCAAAAAATAATCCTAAATTTTTTGAGTAGGTTATGAACCCCCTATAAATATGATGATTAAATGGGTCTATGTATAACCCCCCTTGAAATGAATTTACAGGGGGCAGTGAATAACCCCTTATAAAATCTACCGCTAATCTGTTGTTTTTTATAGTGATACTCCATTCAAATGAACTCGATGTATAATTCCCTTTAACAGCCATCTTAGGTAATCAATAAACATTATATTAATAACTTAATTCCTTTATCACCACCTTAATGATAACATTACTACATATTTATTAAAAATCATCACTTAATTAACTATGAGAAATGCACCAAACCATTCCTTCCATTTCTTAAAGGTTAAAAATCTAACATGGCTCCATAACAATCATCTTCGAGAATCATCCCTTGTTTTTGCAAAAATCCTAATGTTAGAACCCTTATAGATTATTCCCTTGACCTCTATTGCACGTCACAAGATATATCCACTTCAAATAGTCAATCACACACTATATCCTAACCAGTGTATCTTTCTATATGTGATTAACCTCATGTGATCACATAACACATACCTTCTCGCATTATTCACAATGAAACATTTCCTCAAATGATAATCCAAAAAACTCCCCCACTGTAAGAATAAAATTATTCAAATGATTGAAAAAACAATGATGTGTAATCCTTTTATCCATATGAGAATCCCCATGTTCATCAGGTGATTCTGTTTAACACATATGATTGTGAGAGCCCTTCTATCTAACATTATAAAAAGTATCTTTTAATCTTCCATTATTTTAATTCATTCCCTTTAGATTTTATTTCCATAAAATTATAATGCATAGGACATGAATGAAATATAATAAAAATTTATTTAAAGTCAATTATAGTCATCTTTTTAGAACCATCATACTCCTTAGAAATCAAAATCCATGATCACTCCCTAACCTATTAGAAAAGAAGCACCATGGAAAACCTCCACCTTAAGGTACCATGGTTCCAACAGATACATTGTTATAATAAAATGTCAAATTCATGATGAATGAATTAAATAATAGTCAAATAGAGTGAATAAAAATTGTAAAAAATTATTTTGATAAATTTATTCTAAATATGAACATTCATGATATTCAAATAGAAATATAAATTCTGAATTTTTTTTAATCCATTTAGTCCTAAATGTTAATGGAAGAAGTTTTGTTTAGAAGAAAAATTAAATGGAAAATTCTTGTGATAAAATAATTCTAACTTGTGGGAAAAAATATTTTTATTATCCATTTATCATTCTCAATTATCCCAAAAAAGGTAACCATATAAACCTAAATCTAAAAAATAATTCTAAATCTATTTTTAAAAATATTTTACATTTGAAAATAAAATCTATATGGAAATAGATGATGAAAAAATGATCAGAAACATACCACAAAATTAAGTTTCGATCGAGGAATATGTATGAAATCTGGTTAAAAAACCATTCCCATCATATTAAAGAAATTTCACAAAAAAATATTGTTCTTAATTTTTGAAAATGTTGAAAATATAATGTTTATAAAAATATATCCATGATTTTTTGAGTTTCTAGTATGGATATAGTTTATGAATATGGAACATAATTTTTTTACACAATCAGTCAATTAAAAAATGTCCATGTAATAAAATTTTAACATGGATAATTTTTGAGAAACTACAACATCTATATCTTAATAGGAGAAATTTATCCACCTCATAAAACCTTAAAATTGAAATATATTTTTTATTTTTAACACAAGTGGTTATAGAAATATTGAATGATTTACTAACAATGTGAGAAAAAAAATTGAGAAAAAGATTTTATTAGTTGATTAAATATTGAGAAATGATAATATGTGAGAAACTTATTGAATGTACAAATCAAATTATTACCAAGATTATTTATAAAGTAGTCATGTCCGAAATACATGTGTGATATATATATGAAGTAGAGGAATATTACTATATCTAAAGGAAAGAACTGCAGTTATTATTACTAAATAGGGAATTATATGGAAATATATAAATAATTCATGGGTGATTATATTAATGAAAATAAATAATTTGGAAGGTCATACCAAGAAAAAATAAAATATGGTGACTTGATCAAAAGAACACATGATAATCCATGTGGGGACCTATAAAGATACCTTTTTATATAAATAATGTTTTGTTCATTGTAGAGATGCTATTAAAATATAATATATGATAAAAAAAATTACATGAAAAATATTTTGGTGAAGGTAAGAAAATAATTCTTCATTTTGAATATTAATTATATGAGTGGATTTAGAAAAAGGACAACAAAAAATTTTAGAATATTTTCTTAGATGATGTAAGAGGGTAGGAAATACTACTAAAGGATACAGAACAATGTTTCTATCATAAGAAGAAGTAATAAAAATAATTAGGACTATATAATGCGATTATTTTGATTAGTGTATTAGGAATCACAATGTATCCCATAAAAATAAGTGGTATCCATGATGAATTTGTTTCCACAAAAAGTAATTTTTTTAAAATAGTAATGCAGGTATGAAGGTTGGATATAATGAAAAAATTTGGTTGAGAAAATTCTCTTAATACTACTATTCACACTAAGGAAAATTGAACCCCACTATATATCATTTTTTCTATTTGTATACAACGATTTAGGTAATTGGAGAGGAAGATGGTCATCATGAAGAATGAGAGAATGTGATTATGTTTTCCCATGCAGTAGAGTATAAATGAATCCAAGTAAGATTCCATTAATGGAAAACCACATTATGTGAACCATTCTTGTACATTATCAAAATGGGTTATCATTAAATCTATTCATTGAATAGATCCACCCTGAAGAATACATTTAGGAGTGTTCCTATGAGCGGGAGACAAGTGAATAGGATTCAAAGTTGTTGTAAGAATATTGAAGTATCATATAAATATGAAATTATAAATGGTTTTTGGAAAATATCTCATTGAAAAGGAATGAATTTATAATCTATAATCCTTTGTTATAAAAATTATATCTTAGAACTATGGGAGGGAAATTTATTTTCAATCATTGACAGGGAGGTAAAAATTTGATGAAAACTATCGACTATTTTTTTTATGTTTGATTAACGATATTTTTACAAAAACTTTTTATTGTGTGTGTTATATTGAGTAAAGAAATTAAGGTTGAAATATTTCATGTTAATATTTATAACTATTGAAAAATCAATTATCTTGTCCAGAAATAGATTCATATATCTTATTCATGGTTTTGATATTTTGTTGGTATCATATATTTTTATAATAATTAACATTGATTTCAAAATTAAACACTCTTGTTTATGAAATTGATCATGTATCACCTTGTCACGAAGTATATCGGTTGATAATGCATTTTTTTTAAATAAAAAAAATCCATTATTATATACATTGTATTTCATATCGATATAGGGGAATTAGAAAATGATAAATGAATAGTTAATGAGAATTAAATAGATAATGAAATTTGTTTGAGAAAAATAAAACACAAATTGACATACAATTTTAGTGAGTATTAAACAACTGATAGAAAATGGGAGAATTTAGACCCAATTTGTGTGTATTGTATTTTATTAAAAATTTAGGGAAATGATGAATGAGTGTTAATGAATTTTTATGTCAATTGATATTCAGTTTACGAATGATGTTTTAGGACAATATAATGAAAAAACATTACTTAGAAGTATTTTATAGTTTTTAGAATGATTATAGACATATCTTGGAAGTCTATTTTTAAAATTTATAAACAAATTTTAAATGAAAAAGGAAGATATGTTACCATTGGATTTTTTTTAAGGCTTCAATAATGACGGAAAAAGACGTTTAAATAATTTGATTTCAATGGAGAATTTACCTTGAAAACTTTGATATCTCTATAATGAATGTGTTTCAAGATTTTCATATTTTTTAAAACATATTTAGATATATAATTACAAAAAAATGTAGGATAAAGTTGTTAAAACTAATAGAGGTTAAATATTTTTTAATACCATCTACTATAATTTGGTAAAGTGGGTTTCACTATATATTAGTTTTTCTTAATCTAGGTATGTGTCATTTTATTTATGGATTTTGTAATTTTGTTCAAGGAAGATAAATTATTTTTAATTCCAATAAAATATAGCTAAATCTAATACAACACATCCACATAAGAGATTGAGCCATCACAATTACACCTTACCAAGATAGAATGTGTAAACTAAACAGTAGTTGTATTAGTAGTGACATATAGGAGGAAAATACCCTATGTAGTGTGGTGTAAGAGAAAAAAGTGGAAAACCACTTTATGGGTGGTATGATAGATTTTATGGGCTGGTGTACATCCTATGTGAATTTAATTAACACCTACTGCACAATATGTATGACATACAAGCATCATTAGAAATAACTTTTCAATATGGGATCCTAAAATGTAGAACACTGTATACTAATTAAAATACATTTGATATTTGATTTATATGAATCCATTTAAATCATATTCCTCACATAAAAGTCTTCACCATGCCTATTATAGGTTGTCACAAAATACTAATGTAGCTTTAATGGAGGAAATGACGATGAATTATTGAAAGATATTTCATATAATGGTTATGATCCTTAGATTATACATTTTCTGGTTGTATTCACCAGTTTTTTATAATTAAAGTATGTGAGCAGAAACAGAAAAATTAAATTGTGGTCCCTATAAATAAAAATAATTTTATGTTATCAAAAAAATAAATTTAGGTTGGTTGGAAGGGTGAGATGGTTGTGCATGAATATGTTTTTTCATCAATGGAATAAGAATACAAAATCAAATGAATTTGGATGTAGAACCTTGTATATTTTATTTGGTGAATTTTAAGGATTTTTAAAACAGTGTGTAATACTAGATGGTTCATAAGACTACGAGGAAACATCATAAGAATTTATGATTTTTATCACTTTAATGTATTATGGAATTTTGGAAGTCTACATTTTGAATATTATGAAGAAATATATATATAGAATTAGACGAAGTAGGTTATATCATTATTTTATTTAAAATATCATGATTTAATAAATCCTGATCATAGAAAAAGTTAAAAAGAAAAGAATTGTAGAGAAATATGAATTATAAAGTAAAGAGATATTGAACATATATGAATTTATTTCACTAAAATGTGTATTTATTTTAGGAAGATGGTTTTGTTGAAGTAGAGAATGGAAATAAGGATGAGTCATTATAAATACTTTAAATTTAGTTTTTAATTAAATAAAATATAAATAATCTAATAGTTCAAATATCAAGTATTATGGAAACTCGTCAATGATGCCTATCTTAGAAAAGAATTCTGAAGATCAATGATGTCATGTGTGTTGAGACCTAATACTTTTTTCCCTTGAGAAATACATGGGTATCAAATTAGGAGAGATGATTGAACTTTTAATGTATTGTGTTCTCTATGAAGTTTAAGGAATAAAGAAATCCATTTGAATCTCTTGTATTATAATAGTATAATGAAGATAAAGGAGGGGGAGATGGAGGAATTTTCATACATAATGGTTGACATAGAAGAAAAAGAAGTGTCTTTCATCTATACAAGTTAAGAATTATGAGATTGAATAAGTAGAAGATGATAAATTCACTAGTACCACTCTCAACGAAATTAGTCCATGAGGGAAAAATCATGTGTTGGGTATGGAATTTAAATATTTCACTTTACCCTCTGAAAGAAGAAGATGAAGATGATTTTTTTTGTTATTCTAAAACTAAGAGAATAAGAAAATTAAGACAATGTATTACACTATCGATTCATTTATATTCTAAATTGGAAAATAAATATTTGATTGTTACCCCATTACAAGTCACTCTAATGTTTTTGAAGCACTAAAGAGTGGGATGTAGATGTAGTTTCAAGATTCTATATCATATCATAAGTTCATAGAAAATACATGATTATTATAGATTATAAGTTTTAAATTGTAGGTAGTGTTATCATAGGTTTTTCTCAACGACACAAAATAATTTCTTTTATTTTTCAATAGTGATCCTTGTAAATCTGTTTTCCCAATTTTATTTATTTTTGGATGTGTTAATTGATAAAAAAAGTGAGACTGATTGATTAGTACACATAATAGTATAGATATAAAATTATGGGATAAAAAAGAAAAATTTATTTAAGATGATCCCATAAATGATTCACCCCATAAAAGTTTGAGAATATCCCAATGAAGTCATATAATATCATATCCGATGATAATAGGAATCAACCCCCATTTAGATAATAATTATGTTAATTTTTTCCTAGTTTGGTGAAACAAGACATTGAGGACAGTTTGTGTGACTCTAACCAAAAATTATTTCAAGATAAAGGATATTAACTAGATCAAGGATTTATATATATAATTTTTATGCCTAAATGTTAATATGTATTATTATTATCATTGATTCTGTAAGATCATGGATAAATAGAGAATTAATTATTTTTTTGTTTTTCAATATAATAAACCTTTGAAACTGGTTATGCTGACTGGAAATATTTATATATTAATTTTACCCCTTCAATGAATAATTTATATGAGTTTAACAAAATGATTCAACAACTAAATACAGTAAACATTATAGTTCTAAAAAATTATTTATAATATCCACCATTTAATATGAATGGTTATATACTTGGCATGATCTGAAAAACCTAAGATCACATAGTCCTTTTGAATCACTCAATGTAAAAAATGGAAATGACCTATCCTAAACACATATTACAATTAAATTTATCCCTACTGATGTTTCTGGATTCCCTATAATAAGAATATAAATATTCATGTGGTGCAACAAAAATGGGTCTCCAATCTCTAAATAAGAACATTAATTTATTATAGGTCAATTTTAACTTCAATTTACCTCTTCACACTAAATTATTATAATAAGTAGTGAAAAAAAATTATTGTATACTATCTACTATAATGTTTTAATTCCTTATATGTACATAAATAAAACATAGTCCAATAAAAATTAATATATAGTAAGAAACACAAAAATTCCCTTACAAAATCCATAGCATCCCACGCCATCATCTAAATAAACTTCAATCTCCAACTCCAAATGATTAGACATCGAGGATCCAATAAAACATATAAATATAAGATCCACTAGAATAAATATTTAAAATAAAACATTTTGGGTACATCCTTTACTCATAATATAAGAATATCAACAATGTTATTTATTGAAAAGATTTAGTAATGTATTATCCTTTGATAAGGTAGGGATTATCCTTATTCCCCTGATTTGACTATCTCTCAATAGTTTTGTTGTTCTCATACACTTCTTAATAATGTACAAAATATGGTGCTACCTTATTCCTTAATATAAAATCCATATGTGGTGATCAGATACAAAAAAAGAATGTAATCTTTTTTTTTATTATTCTATCTTATTTGGTCACAATTCTCTGAACACACTCTGTCATTGTATCCACTCCTACTCCATCACACTAACTTTAATAATTTATTAAGACCCTTATACAAATATATCTCATAAAAAAGATACGTTAATTTAATTTTAAAAATTAAATTTCTAATTCATATTGGAATACCCAACATTTTCAACTTCTCTTAAACTACTTCAGCTTCTTCTTTAGTATTTTTTGATTTCTCAGTGCCATCTTGAATTCAATACTCTATCATAAATCTTGGAATGATTGAACACATTTTGGTATGGTAATCCAATTCCATTAGCTAATTTTCATACATTTTATAAATTTATGTAGTGAAAATTTTCTTCACGGTGTGATTCATATTCCCACCTAAAGACATTATGTTTCTTAACATTCATATATTCACATATTGGGGAAATATCTTACCAAAAGATAAACTTCATCACTTAATAAATAGTGTAATTCTAAACAAGGCCTAACTACTTCTAATTTCATTGATCCAACTATAAGAATTCATTCATTCATGACTTTATTTGTGGATTAATTATTATCATCATTATGCAACCTTTATTCTCCAACTACTTCTGTCATGATGTCTCAAAAAGACAATTAATACATGAAAAAATATTTGTAAAATTATCAAATTTATTTTTTTGAAAATGGATGATCCCATACATTTTCGGTGATAAATACGTTAAAAATATTAACTTTTATATTTTTCAGACTAAACCTTATTAGAGTACCCTTTACATATTAGATTAACTCAGAGTAATCCTTACATATTCGACTATCTTGTATAATTATTTATGTACCATGAATATAAACATTTAGGAATTTTTTTCATCAGATCAACCATTAAATAATATGTATGTTAACCATTATATTTTCTCTTAGCCTCAGATCAACACTTATGTAGAAATAAATCAACCCTTATGAATTGGGGAATCATTAAAATTTATAGATCAAGTCTTCTCCAAAACAAATGTCTATATAAATCATCTAAATACACCTATATGTATTTCAAGAACCTTTATATTTTTTAAGACTTAATTGAAACATGCCAAAACATCTTTCAAATATTCTTCATCTAACATGATGAACCTTATATTATGTGAGTTTTAATATCATTTATGTATTATAATTAAAATCAAACATGTAAAAAAATATATTATTTTCTCCTCACATCAATTATCCCCTTTTAAATAAATCATAATGAAATGTATTTTTCTTCAACTCTAAATCTTATCAAAATCATCCCTGGTCACTATAAATTTATATCTCAATATCCTCTTCATCATCTGTTTGGTATAAAAAATTAATTTATTTAATAAATATCAAATACTATAATTTATAAACATGGTTTTATTCTACCTTATATATCTCCATTCCTCTCACAATAGTTTTTTCAAAAATCCCATTCTATCCTTAAAATCAATTATATCATAGAATTTTGAATTCCAAATTCAAAATAAATTATCTACCATCAACCTACTCAAACTCATATTTGAATATGAATTTTAGATCACTCCAATCCTTCTATATAATATTTTATTTACTCAAGGGATATTTCAAGTTGATTTGGAATATCATAGATTTCAAAAACCACATTAAATCATAAAATTAATAAAAAAATTAGTGTTTGGGGTAGTGTCTTATTGAAATATTGTTGGGTACCCCAAAAAATTTCTAGAGGTAGCTTCTGGAAATAGAACCCTCATAACTTTTATAAGAACATCTTAGTATAAAACTAGATCATTGGTGTAGGCAGTTAAAACTCTAGTGGAATGAATTTTTTCAACTATCCAAAAAAAATTGAACATTTCAACACCAGTACTAGCCACTGATTCTCTGATAGATAATAAATATTTATTTATTTATCCACTTTAATTTAAAAACCTTTATACTGAAATCTTTATTGAAAAACATTCTTCTTTTTTCTTCCAATTTTCTAGAAAATTATTTTAACAAATTTTAATCTATGTGAATAAATTTTTATCATGTGTTGAAAATTAAATCTAACAGCAACATTATTAAATCAATGCACACCTCATATATTTGATAATATATCAATATGAATTAATACATCCATGTATTTAATAAAATAACCTTTTATATTTTTATCGAAATTTTATCTAACACAACATTTATGAAAAACTGTCTCATTATTAAATAATAAAAATCATTTATCAAATTATAATACTACATTATCCTACTATGTGCGTGAGAAATGAATGCTCAATAAAAATTATTAAATTCAACCATAATGATTTACACTATATTTATTAGCCACAATAACTCCCATAATATTTTAAAAATCAATAATTAATTCCTTATAAATATGTTTACCAATATTCCAACCAAAATACTCAACAAATCATTGTAATATTTCTCACATAAAATACACATACAAACAAGAAATTCATATCTTTGGAATTTCAAAAAACACCACATAAATACATTTTCCTATTTAATTTTTTCAAATATTCATTGAATTTAAGTTTCTTTATCCCACATTCTCAATAAGAAATGAAATACATGAATAAAGAGGATATTACACCACAACTTATCCTTGAGAGTAATGAGTTTAAAATCCATTTATAAATCTAAACCATTGAAGTGAATATTTTATAAATAGTATGGTGAAGACATCTACCACTTTCTATTTCGTATGAAACAAATATTACTTTACCAAGATTTAATTGGCCATTTATTTTATGAAGTGATACTTTATATTCTATGTGATTCAACTTATAATTATAAAACATATACCTCAATATTGTTTCATACTTTGATTACCACAACCCACTAATAATTGTAAATTCATCTAGGCTTTAGATACATGAGTAGTGTTACCATTTTAATCAATTATGTTATTTCTTAAGATATATCAAGATACATATCTTTTGATGTACTTAAAGTAGTGAAATTTAATTTTTTTATTTTTTCTAAAAAAATCACTTCTCTCCACAAAATAAATCTACAATAGAGGTATACATCCAAACATCAAAACTTATATCCCAAAAAATTTTACTAATACATATAAGATTAAATTTGTTTTTCTAAAAAATTATCTCCCCAAACAAATTTTATTTTTGGGATACCTTAGAACCCACTTAACTGTAATAAAGGGGGATTCACATGGTTCACTTTGAAAATGAGCTCCAAATGTTACTGTATAATTTCAAATTTATATCATGAAACTTATTTATTGTAAATAAAAATAATAAATAAACGTAGAGGATAACAATGATAGAAAAAACATTACTCTCTTTAATATAAAAGTTTTTTTACTCTCTTGTTATTCAATTTTAGAAACATCAATAATGTAACTAAAATACAATACCATGTTCTTGGGTAATGGTTTAAACCCTACAAAACATTGTCCAATTAAAACAATATCAAATATCATATCTCAGTAATAATACTATAGATTTCGTAATATATAATTCATCGTTAATATTCCAATTTTGAATAGATAATGTTATATACAATTAGTAAATCTTTTATCATATTTAATAAGTGATAGAAATAAATATTTGTTTCTTTTCCATCCTTCAAATGGGATAAATGTTTCCCTCAATATCAATTTATTCCCTAAGAGAATAACCCCTACATATTAAATTTGTTTTATTATTCATCACAGGTTATTTATCATTTAACATATTAAAGAAATCGTTATTATTATAATTTAATATTTTTTTACATTGGAACCAGATTATAAATATAAATCCCTTCAATTTAATCTATTTTTTCATTCATATCATCCAATAACTCTTGATTCTTTAAATCTTTATAAAAAGTTCTTAGTTTAAATTGAGGGATTAGTAAGTTGAAACATGATATCCTAAAGGTTATTTTAGTTTAAATCTATTTTTAATAATATATAATGATATTTTGATCGAACATTTTATTTATCATCCCTATATTTATTGAATTTTCATGTTCAACGTCAATTGACATGGTTGAATCTTCTTCTTCTTCCTTAAAATTACTCATATCCTTAGAATTTTTAGGATTTGATTTATATGGTCCATCAAATTTTTCATCTTATGCATTAATATTAATTTTTTTACTTAACACACCTATTATGAGAAAAATATGATAATTATTTATTATCATAATTAATTACATTAAAAATTTCTGTTTTCTAGTAGTGATATCCCCATCACTTTCAAGGATAACAATGGGAAATTAAATCTATAACTATTTTATGATAATACCCTCATATATTTTACATTTAAATATGTAGATTCAAGGGTTTCCAAAAACCATAAAAACTATAGATGTATTCTTATAAGAAAATTTATTTAAAACACGTTTTTTAATGTGAATGGTATAAAAACCAATTTTGGACATGCACCACTATCCCAACCACTAGTATGTAAAAGAAAAAAGAAGTATTATGGCCAACCATCATTATTTGAGTCATATTTATGAAACATATATAATTTATTTTAGTGACAATATTTATTAATGGGATATGTGTTTAAATACACACATTCCAAATTCTATACCTCTAAAATTAGTAATTAAATTTACAATATATATATTAAGTACCATTTTTAAACCCAAGTTGCTTTAATGTTTATCATCATCCAAAACATTTAGCTACCCCCTGTTCACTGTAATCTATTCATAATATAATATTACATCAACCTCTCAATCAGGTATTCCTAACTTTTATAAATAACTCCATTCTCTTAATAAAAAAAATATGAGATGAACTAAGAAAATCATGATTTACATAATTAATAAAATAATGTTGTTGATCTTGGAATGTTATTTATAATCAGTATTTTGATAAATAATTTTATATTGATTGAAACAAAATTATTAAAATTTATTAACCTTTATTTTTACTTTTAACATCTTGGGGAAAATTTTAGTCACCTATCATATTAGAAGAACACCCAATGTCTAGAATCCATGGAGATTCATTATGTCATGCTTTCAAACTGAATTCAATCACAAGATGTTTCTCTTTTACTTTAACATCATTCCTATAAATATTTTTTTCATTTTTATAAAATTTAAAATTATATAAATAAATATATTATAATTCTTAATATCATGGCCTAATTGGCCAAATCTCCCGCAAATGTTATTCAACATCGAAAAAATTCTCTCTGTTTTCACTCTTGAGATTTTATTTATCTTCAGGAAATTTTTTCTTTGAGTAAGATACCTCCCACATGAATCATGACGTTTAAATATTATATATTCATATAAATCAATATCATTAAATTTATATCCCCATTAAACCCATATAAATCCAATAAAATAACAAAAAATCAATAAAATACATTTTTCTACACCTAAACTACTTATTTTTTTGGAATATGTAACATGTTTTCTATCACAGTTTTGACCATAGATTTAATTACATATTGTGATATATTTCATTTGGATAATAGAGATATATTCTTTAATAAATTTTAACTTTTTCTAGGATATTTTCAACATAAATTTTGGGTAATGTTTTTCATTTAGGATGATATTTTAGGAATTTCCAAATATTAGTAATTCATCTTATATAACCATAAATTAAAATTTATTTACCATTAACATCATTTTATTATATCCTTCCACTAAAAAAATAAATTTTCTCCCAATTCAGTGACTTATATATTAATTTAAACAACAATCAAGCTGCTTAGAATAATTAATTTATCTGGAATTTACCTTTAAGAATTCACTAACATATTAAACTGACTTCTTGAAGTTATCTTGAGAACATATATATGATTTTATACATCTATAATCCTTTCTAAATAAAATTTTGAAATTATTTATATTTAATCATAAATTAAATACATTAAATTAACTTATTCCATTAATTTAGAATCACAAATGGGTTAATATTCTCCTGAAATAATAAGGATTTTTTTTCTACATTAGAAGAACCAATATTGTTTGAAGCTTGAATGTCATTATTCATGTTATTATTGTATTTCATAAATAATAAAAAAATTTGAGGGTTTTCTTTCAACTATGTATTTAGAAATAATTAAATATTTTTCTCATAGTTTTTTCCAGGACCCTCATCATTATCATAAGGTAATTCATCTAAATTAGCAATTTAAACAAAAATATTTTCATCTACTTTATATGAAGTTTTAACTTATATAATATAATCACCACTTTATTCATCATAAAAACTTGATAAGAAATTTCATTTCATTATTTTGGAAAAATTTTACCATTTATGTAACACCATGAGATTTTATGATATACGTTTTTTGAATAAATTTAATTTCTTAGATATATTGTGTTTCTAACAACACCTAGTTTAAAAAACTAAGATATAATATTAAATTATATTTATTTAAAAATGATTTTTATAAACCATCCAAATAGATTTATTGATTAATAACATTAAAAAATAACAAAAAATATGTACACACATTTTTTAAAATTTAATGTTTTTTATAAATTTATAATTAATAAGAAATTATTTTTTAGTCAATTTATTTTACAATTCAAAAATATATTTTCTTCCAAAATGTTATTTATTGAATTTGGTGAAAAAATATTTTAATAAATTAATACCACTTTTAAAAAATTTATTTCTAAAAATATCAATCATTTCTGAAATCCTCAAATAAAACTTATCTTAGATTGAAATTTGTGGATTTCTCTAAAACGATTGATTTTTTAGTGAATAGTGGAAACATAAATTATCCTTGATGGTGAAATTTCATTTCATTAATTAATGTAATTAAAAAGTATTAAATTTTTTTTATTTAATCATAAAGTGTCATATTATTAATTTTATTTATAATAATCCAATTACGTATATTTAAATCCATAATATTCATGATTTTAATATAAGTTAATGTTTATGCACAAAAACAAATTTTTTTCTGAAAATAATTTTTCAATGCATTTAACGAATTTATATTTAAATAGATTTTAAAAACATATATGGATTGAATATTGAATAATCTATATCATATTTTGAATCAATATTTTCGTATTCCATAAATATTCCCCTTTTTGTTTTGGCCATTACAAAAAGTAAATGTAGTAATGTTTTGTCACCTCTATGAGTGTAAAATGGATAAATATGGATAAAACATTTAGCCTCTAATATATGTCCGATTGGACTCATATTTATTTGATTGTGAAATTTTTATTAATTTATGAAAATAATAGATTTGAAAATGTAACTCTCTTAACTTTAATAAATCTAAATTTTTTAAATAAGTGTAAAATATGATACTATCGATTTTAAAGAGTTATTGGAAATATAAATTATATTAGTAAAATATATATTGATTCTTAATTATTTGTGATTCAATTACTACATTAAATGATTATGAAGTACCGACATATTATATATTCAATTAATCAAAAAATAAAATAAAATATTCTAAAATTAAGAACATTAATAAAATTTTGACAAATTTTTCGGTTCCATGAAATTTTTAAAGAAATATAAAATATTATGATCATTTAAATGTACTAGTTTTTAATTGAAAATTTTTATTGTATGTCTTTATAATCAAAATAAATTAATAGTTTTAAAAATGACATTAATGAAATTTATGAAAATAATTTATTCTTTAAACTTTTTGAAAGTCATTAAAATATCAAAAGAAGAAAATATGGATAATATATGGTCTAAAATATTATCCCTCATCCATTTATGATAAAATAGTATCCTTATAAGTAAAATTATAATCCTTTCATTGCGAAAAATATATTAAGATAGTTAAGGTTAAAATTGGTTAACTATGAGGTTAAACAAAATAATAAAGTTTAAAAACCCACTAAAACATGTCCAATTTTTTTTTCTTGATAAGATAAAAACAAAATACTACCATATATTAGATTCTATATAAATTTTCATTTATTTATCATTATAAAGTATTTATTATATCTTAATCTTTAAAGACATTTCTCGAGTTCTCATCTCCTCAATTATAAAAGGTAAACCACCCTTTATATTATCTACACCAAACAGAGCCATATATCATGAAAAAAACCATTAAATTATCTTATAAAATTTTCCATCCCTAAATCATATGTTATGTAATTATTAAAAGGGAATTCAAATGATCCTTTTAAATTATCTAATGAAGGCCTATCGAAGAAGTCATAATCTTCTTACCCAATCTATTTCATTTTTTTTCTTCTTATAACTCATATAAATATTTCATATTTTCCATAAAATAATAAATTTTGTTTCCTAAATATATTAAAATTATATAGTTATCATGAAAAAACCTTTATTCACCCTCTTTTTATCAAATTCCATGTAAAAGTATCACTTGTTCATACGTATGGATTACCATCTCCACATAGTGATAAAATTCATTTTCCATCACCATATCTCATGGATGGCTTTTGTGATGGTTATAATATTTATATTTTACATTTATTATATAATTATTCTTATGGAATTATAAGATCATACCTACCTTCTTACACCATAATAAATTTTAAAATGATAATGTCACCTATGTGTACTTTTGGGTTACCTCCTCCACGAAGTGCTTTGATTTTTTTTGTTTTGATTTACATGGATGCTAACATCTATATATTTGATTAATATATATAATATTAAAAATTACCATATATAGTTTAATTATTATTTTCCATTGTTTATTTTCATCTTTTGGAATCTGAAAATAGTGATGACAAATATGTATGGCCTACCGTCACCATGAATGATGTAATTATTTTTTAAATATTTATAACATGTAGAATACTATATAGGTATATATATAATTAAAATATTTATATTTATAAAATTGTTAATGTTCTAGAAAATATGGAATCATGATCAAACTACAGGGAACAAAACTACCAAGCCGAAACATAAATGAAAAATGAAGCATTTATCACATGTAATATTGGTTTTAATAATGAATTGTTAATAAATAGATGGCAAGATATAATAAGTAAATAATATATGGTATTATATTTATTATTAAGGTTTTATAACTGATTTATAAAAATAAATAATTATTATACCATATTTTTGAACACATACAAATGAATCTAGACCTAAGGTATGGGTTCTTCATCTCAATTTTGATTCTTTATGAAATATTTGATGTTACACACCTATTTATGATAATTAGGTGTATATACTAATATATTTAGTAGATATATTATGAATATCCTTATTATAATTATATTTTATGTTCCATTTAAATTTTTTGTTTCATGGGTCATATGATTCAGTACATAGAATAATGAAAAGGGTTTATTTCACAATCTCATCATTATTTGGGATTTTTTATACTGAAGTCTAGGTTTTAAAAATTATTGGAAATTTCTAAATAAAACCACAAATATTTTATTATCATATTTTTCTTTCATTTTCGTTATTTTAAGTACAAGTGATACAAAAATAATATTTTTAAGGAAAAATGATTTTTTTATAACTCATCTATGATTCATTTTCTTCCAGTTCTGTATTTTGCTTAAAATATTTTAATTTTTTTTTTCAATTTACTATTATTTATTAAAAAATGTTAACAAAATTTTTAATTCATAAAAAATGGGTTTAATGGGATCTTCATTTCAATTTTCGAACTTGGTACTTCCGATGTTTTTTTAAAATTGTGAAAGGAATCTTTGTTTTATCATACACAACATGAACTGAATTTCCCTTCTTCGTGACTAATAAATTCCTTGAAGATTAAGTTACAAGTTTCAATGATTCTTTTTATATAATATTTTTCGTTAAAATGTGGTAATTTTTTAAATTTAAAATAAATAATTACAATGTGAAAAGTTTATTTTTGGAATGTAATTTCTAGTATTGTTTAAAGTATTTTTAACTATTTTGCCATCATTTTTTTGAATTATTTTTTCTGAGGATGTACTCCAATTATACCACTCAATATATTTATCTAGATGATTTATAATCCGTTTGACTGGGAAAAGTGTTGTCATTATGTATGATAGTTCTTCAAATATTTAATGTTATGGATGTCAAGGCATGCCAATTAGGTTTTATTGTTTATATATATATATTATTATGTAATTTTACATAATAAGTGAGTTTTCAGACTAATAATTACATATCCTCTTGATGTCCTGGAAGGTATCATGTGAACAAATGGTTTGGCCATTAACATGAGGTCTTACCAATTTATTTCATATGGCTTACTATGCGGCCTTGATGGTATGTTCTAGATGTCCTGATACGAGACCTTGACAATAAGTTTTAGACATCTGCAATTATGTATTTCATCATTATTAAATCAAATATTGATGTCAATGTGATTATTTTAATATTTATGATATCCAGGGTAAGATTTAAGATTAAGAGTTTATTTACATAACATTATTTGGTCATCATTTATTCCTATCATATTAATTTTTTTTTCAACATATTGATTAAATGAAATATGTTTCCAGTTATCCACATTGACACATTTCTTATGTACTATTTATTGAATATATTTTGTTTACAAACCCTTATTGAGCATATTCATTTTTTTACATTCCATAGTATACTAGAGAGTTTGATATGTTTGGTATGCATAGATATTCTAGAGAGAATATGATGGAATCAAAGAAAATAATTTGTTGTTTTTATGTTGTAAAATCTATATGAGATTTATGTATGTACTTTGTTTTCAAGACTACAAAACTATTTGGTCCGTTGGAATGTAATTTTTTGTATCTAGTACAAATGAAATAAACTAACAACTTACTCTAGGATACATGGATCTTGGTCTTTAATGTTGGTATCAGAGGATCTTTACTGGAATCCCTATGAAGTCGATTTAAAAAGACATATATTTTGGAAGATAACCCTATGAATAATATTGATAATAAGTCTAAGTATAAGATATTATCATAGATTTTTGTTATGGTGGATATTATGTGGTTTTCAAGAAATACATCTCTATATGGACGCTACAAGTGGATGTGGGTTTGGGTTAGTTTCATTTAGGGGAAATAACTTTGAGAATAGTTTGTCGAATATATGTTGGCCATTATTTTGGTACATGGTTAATGTTCCCTTACTAAAAATGTGGTTTGACATTCTTGGGGGATATGAATGTTTTAATTCACCTTTATTTATGATCAATAATGGTGAATGAGAGAACATATCCTTTGGGAAACTGTTATACTCCATAGTAATATTTGAAAAACATAATTATTCTGTGGTTAATAAGTATCTAGTTGATCATATGTTTAAAGGAATATATTCCTCTTTCGAGGTGTTATTTGATGAGATATTAACATGATTAGGTATATTTTAGGAGACATTTATGAGAATAAAATCATTTGGTTTGGTATATTTGATTTTTTTAGGAATAAAGATTTTATATTTTGTGGAAATAAGTTTAATGTTATAGATAAATATTAGGGTTAGTGCGATCTTCAGGGAAGAGGAAATTACGAGTCAATAAAATTTGGAACATATATTTTATTGTATAGAAAACTATTTGATCGAAAAATGATTTTGTGAATAAGTGATTAATGTTATTTCAGAAAAAGATAACTACATTTTTAAGTAAAATTATTTTAGAAAAGTTTCGGTACTAACAATAATTGTCCCTAGAAAGTATTAGTGAAAATAATAAAGTTAAAAAAAATATAAAAATTTGTTAGAAAGGTCACGAATAAACTAAAAAAATACAATATCATTCAAAAATCACAATAATAATGGTTGGAAAGCACTTACATAATAGTCCAAAGTCCAAGAACATGCATGTTATGAAGGCCCAAAAGCGTAGAATCACCATCACCAACTTATGAGTTCATGATGTTGGTCAAAATCTGTTAACCCTAATGTCCATGCATAACTAACAGTGTAAATGAGGATTAATGAGAAAACTCTAACAAAAGTCAACATCTTGGATAAAACATGTTCTTTTACGGAATAAATTTGCATACCCTTTGGTACCCTTACTTGCACAATCTTGATTATCCCCAATGTCCATCATTAGAGTATCCTATGTGCACATCATCAGTGGAAATTTCTCAATATCAACATCCAATACCACTGATAGCCTGTGGATCTTGGTTACATTGTATCCCATACCAACTTCAGTCATCCCACATCTTCTAGAGTCATTATCATCACACCACAATAAACCACTGAAATTAAAATGCCCAAATGCCCAAATATAAAGGACATAAATCCAAATCCTTACTTCTACAACAGTCCAAAATCAAATTAGAGGCCCAATTGAAGACCCCCTTCCTTTAATACATGAAACTTTTTCTACAGAAAATGTCCTCGGACCAATTTACATTGAATTCTACCCAATCCATCCCACATATTCAATAGTCGTTGAGCCTCCCATCCAATATTCCACTATGCATCCCATATTTCTGACAGTCACCGCACCTTCCTAATTTTATTACACGAATTCTAAGGGAACATGCACCTTACCTCAAGGATTCATTTAAAGAATATCTATCTTCTTCCTACAGCCACTCTATCCCCACTGATGGGTGGGGATTTGTGAAAAAATAAACTCTTCTACAATCATCGACAGTCAATCCTACCATTGTCAGAGGTAGTATCCCAATCCTCACCATACTATATCCCATAACACATATATTGAATATTTCCCACCTACATCCTAAAATCATGAGACATTTACAACTTGAGGTGGACTCCATCACTCCACATACATTGATCAACATTGATCTCATTACCATGCACATGGGTTTTATCATCGCTAACCACTGATGCCTCAACCAAAGATGTTTCTAAATATCATAGAAGTCACCATACTCACTATCATTGAGATACCAAACCCCTATACAACCTATATCACACATCATACAGTCAATAACAATTAATAAGTACTGGTAGATATCGATTTAAAAACCCCACCATCATCAAATATATAATTTAATGTTCCAGAAAAACCCACCAAGAAGATCGTTATAGATTGAAAAACCCATGTTGAAAATATATCACATCTTCCCAATTCATTTTCTTGAACCCATATCATCAAAATTATATAACCATTTGGACATATTCAATTCCCCAAGGTCATAACTCATAAACACCACATCCCATGGTCTTCTGTTCTATGAATATTTAGATCATCTCCAACTGTCTCTACCAATAGGAACATCAATATAATCCACTAGACCCTCTCTTACTAGCCACAACAATCTTAGAACCATAAAAAATTAAGAACATCATGGTGTCATCACTATCTTCTATTATCAATGTTCATTTTCTTATCACTACCATCGAGGAATTGTTGTTCTCCACCACCATTGGGGTTCCATCACCAATATACTTAACATTAAGGAACTTGGGAAGAAAACCTAATATTTTCTATATAGAAAAGAGTTTAAAATCTCTATTAATCTCATCCTTGAGTCTTCTTCTTGTATGTAAAAACCGCACAGTGCAAGCATTGCTGATGAAATACCCATGGAATCGAAGCATGGGAGGGTCTTGTTCTTTATTTAAACTCTCCATCACTTATTTATCTGGGTAAAATTAAATGATTATGGAAAAAATAATATTACTATAAAAGTTGGTATTTTATTTAAGGAATAATGATTAAATTTTTTTTGTATGAATATGTCATGTGAATGTGTTTATTTGGTGATTCAGGTTATTTATAAATAAGATTTTTATATTTTAGAGAATAATATGATTATTCAATATACATTTTTGGGTATATGACTTTATGAGTGACTAATTTTATTTAGAGATAAATGTTCTTGGGGGATTACATAATCATGTCCCTATGATTTTGGGTTTTGAACGTGGACTATTATAAACTGTAATTTATGGAATGTTAAAATATAGACATTAATTATTATATTTTATGCCTTTATTATATATATAATAATTTATAAATATTTGATGTCATCTTACCTCATTTTCACCATTTTAGTTATGGTTATATTTTAAGACAAGAGGAATATATTATTTATACTTTTATGTATTACATGATCCATTAGGAGTTTATTTAATGCATCATATTTAGAAATTCATTGTGAATACTCATCGATTAGAGAAAAAGATAAGATTGAAGTGTATATTTATTAAATAATGAAATTCTACATTTCAAGTAAGTATACTTCTTTATGTTCTAGTATAAATTTTAAATGTATTCCTAAACTATATGAAAATGATTTTAGAACAAAATTTATTTCCAATTACCTTTAATTTTGACGAATTAATTGATTTTTTCACAACTCATTGAATAATATTTTTGTGGTCATTAACATTCTCATTACCATTTACTTTATTATGATCAATTATCTTTCTCACTCCCTATAATTATATATACATTACTTTTCCCCTCAATGTATATATTTTCCCATCCCAATACTATTATCCTTTTTTGGAAAATATATGTTTTTGTTATTCTGGTTGGGCTTCATATTTCCAATTTCCACTTTTCAAAGAGAATCTTTATTATCCCTTTTTATGATGTGGGTCTCCAACAAAGCTGTTATCAAGTAATAAACCCTTGATAATTAAGATAAAATTATGATTCAAAAATTTAATTAAGGGGAATAGACTTTGAAACCCCAATATTTAATGATATAATCATTGTTAAATAAATTTAATTTCTTCAATAGTTTTCATTACATGAATCATTGAGTTTATATGAACCGTGATATAATATTAAAATATCATTATTTAAATATGATCATTATAACATAACAATTAAAATTGGACATATTGATAGGAATGAATATATTATTAAAATTATGTGTAATGGTTTAATATAATTAAAATTGTTAAATTAACATATAATAAATAATAACTCATTTTTTAGTAAACTCTTTTTAGATATCAAAAATAATTTTTCTTCCAAAATGGTTTTTCTTAATTTGCGTTTAAAATATTATGAATAACTTATAACATTATTAAAAATTTTATTTTCTGAAATTTAACGAATTTTTGAAATTATGATATCAAAATTAGCTTGGGGTGAAATTTTTTTATTTTTCTGAAAGGAGTCAATTTCCAACGAATTATGAAAAAAACAAAATTTTCAAATACCATCATGTATTTTAATTAATCCAATAATTAAAAAGTACCATTATATTTTTGATTTTTTATTTATGTGAAATATTATTTCTTTAATTTTTTATAATCTAATTAATGGAATTTTAATCAGTAATATACCTTTTTTATGATAACAGGTATGCTTAAAAACACATTTTTCTAAAAACTAATTGTCCTTACATTTTATAGATTTATATTAAGATGAATTTATGAAACTATAAATGGTGGAATATTAAAAAATATACACAATATTTGTAATCAAGATTCTCAAATATGGTTAATATGACTGTTTTATTTTTTTAACTATGAATAGTTATTATTGTAAAATGATTTCATCATGGTATTAGTAAAATAAGAAAAAAGGGGGAAAATTTTATATAAGTCATTGAAATTTCTCTAAAAATATTAATTAATCCTATTGGATGATTTAATTATAACCATTTACATCTAATTAAATAATATATGGCCATTTGGATCTATATTTCTTTGATTATGTCCTTGATATTAATTTAAGAGAAGAATAAATGGTAAAATGTCATTCTCAGGACTTTAATAACTCTAAAATTTTAAAATAAGGATGAAAAGAGGATTAGTTTGGTTGTAAATATTTACTTAAATTATGTATTTTTTTCAAGGTCAATTATTTATAATTTTTAGTGATTTAATAATTATCTTAAATCCTCACAAAATGATGGCACTGTATTTATTCAATAATTAGAGAAATAAAATAAACGATTTTATAAATGTTAAATGTAATAGAACATGGATGAATTATTTATTTACAATAAATTTTCATTTATATATATGTGTGGAATATTAGGATTTTTAAGGAATAATATTTAAATTATATGTTTTTTTGCTGTCTTTAAAGTCAAATTAAATGAATATTATCAAAAATAGCATGAATTATATTTTATGAATACAATACTTTATTAAATAATTTAATGATAATAAAACTATTGAAATATTAAAATATAGAAAATATATGGTCTAAAATATCATCCCATTTTTATTTATGATGCAATTCACTCTTAATAAGTAAAATAAATGCAATGTAATTGTAACAAAGTCGTTACCACGATTATGGTTGAAATTGGTTTACTAAGGGGTTAATCGAGAAGATAAGTTTTAAAACACCCCCTAAACCTATTCAATTTTTATTATTTGATTATATTACAACTAATTTCTCCCTCTTAGTCAAATATATATCCATTTTTATTGAGTAAGGATTCATCATATCTTAATAATTTATGAAATTTAAAGAGTTCACCTCCCTTCACTTATAAAAGGTAACTGGAAAATTCTATTCTATTAACCACATTGATCCATATAGATCATCCAAACACTCTCCATTTCACTTCTAAACTTCAATCAGAATAATTTTTTGGTTTTCTCTCCATAAAAGATCATTCCAAGTGGAACATTCAAGAAACTAGTATCCCAGAGCCGATGGTTACTTTATTATATTGAAATACATACAATAATTTTAATCTTGGATGATTGATTGATTTTTTAGACGTGGATATCAAGATACATACACGATACCCATTTTACATTTGAAAAAATGTAAATCCGGACAAAATGAAGTGTTTTTCATGCTTGAAACTCATTCAAATAATTATTCATCATAACCAGGGAAAATGAATGTAAATTTGGGTGAGATAAAATTATCAGTAATGATAAGTACATAAAAAGATATGATGATTAGATAATTAATAATATATATGAAAAGTTATGTAACAGAAAACATATTCCATTTATTTAATTATTGAAGTATGAAATATATCTATGGATAATATTAATGAAACAATATCATGGATAATACTAACTGAATTATAAATGAAGTAAATGATTAATATTAAATAACATGAACCCAAAAATCATGATATCTATACAATGAATTCCATAAATCTTTATTGTTTAAATCTATAAGTTGGTATACACCAAAATCCATTTTAATTTGGTTAATTAGTTTGTCTCGTGATACTTCTCAATGCATCGAGGGGATATCCATAATCATTCCCCACTCATCATTGTATATCCAGGTCATTCCACATATATAGAATGATGAATCAAATTCATAAACAATATTCACTATCAATAATTATTCGTAATGAGTAAATAATATAGATTTATAAATATTTCAACCTTTCAATCAAATAAAATTCATAACAAACACCATTTGAAAAAATAGAATATGGTTTATTAAATGTTCAGATCCCAGATAAAAATAATAAGTACATTTAAAAAAATGTAATTTATAATTATTATAAGATATTTTACATTTCCATTGAATTATAACAACTAAAATATTAATAAGGGATAAAATATGACCTTATGTTCACAAGGAATATGGGTTTTATAATAAAACAATGAAAGATAGAATAATAATGAGAATGGAAGTGAAATATTAAAAATAATATTTCATAAAAAAAAATTATTTGTAAAACCATTTATAATTTATTGAATAATCCCTATATTTTAAAATGGTGACAATGGAGGGAAATTTTTTCATCACTATATTCATTAAAAAAAATTCCTTCCGATTTTTTTGAAAATAATGTCAAAAAAATAAAAATTTAGAAGACATTATAGATATTCCATTTAATTTTTTAAAAAAAAAATACATTAATAAATTATAATATTCTAAATAAATCATTTGAATAATTAAATGGAATAATTTATTTTTTTCAAAAAAAAATTATTGACATTAATGAATAATACACCCAATTGAAAGGGAAATAAAATCGGTTATTTCATTAAGTATTTATTTTAATATTTCGTGTACCAAAGAGGGGAAAAGTTGGAATAAAAATTTTAACATAATTAAATATCCAAATTATAAGAAAACATATTGAGTTTAAGAAAGATATATTATATATTTCCTTCAAATAATGTAAGAGAAATCCAAAAAATTGAGAATATAAAAAAAATTCTTATCTCTTCAGTTGATTTTTAATTGAAAATCCAATAAAGAATAAACATGAATGGAAACATTAATTATCATTAATAAATATATACTAGTGTTTAATACATCTATGGGTTAGTTTATACACCACAAAAAAGTGAATAGTTTCATAATAATTAATATTACTCCATAGAGTGTAAGTTGATACAAAATTACATTACATCATGCTTTATATTAGTATAAAATTATCTAAACTCTTGTATAATAGTTTTAAACATGTTTCTAATTTATAAAATAATGATATTAATATTTAATGTTTTATATATGGTCTTTATATATCATCATTTTAGACGTTCATTAATAGTATTACATTGTTACTATTGTTTGGTGTGTAATCCACCTTATTTTTTTATTTGTATATTTTCATGAAAGTTCTAGTTCATCAATTGATCATATAGTTAAATCATCTAAATAATGATATCGATGTTATAAATATGATACTTGTTTATTATATACATTTTTTGAGTCATTATTAAAATTTGTATCGGGAAAATGAATAACATTTATGGGTGGATATAGTTGGTTATACGTACATATAAGCGATGTTATAATATCTTTAATGGGTGAAATTGTAATTCATTATATGAAATATTAAATTTTTAGAATGAATATTATTTCATATGTATCATATATACTCAAATATTCTATTATTACGACTATATGTGTGATTTTTTGATGGAAATTATATTACATCGGTTCACGATGCGGTAGTCCACAGTACACATGAGAAATAGTTTTGTTTCCAATTTCACAGAGAAGGATATAGATAGATTTTATTACCCAAAATAATTATATCTCAATATATTGGATAAAATATTTTTTTATATTGTAATTTTTGATATATAATTGATGATTTTGAAAGAAGAAGTAGAAAAAGAAGGAGCATCGTGAAGACTATTACTTTCATTTTGATGAACCTCATTTGGATCAATTAATAAAAACCCCATGGTTAGTAATTTGACAATAGATCTCTATAACATGGATAAGTATGTCTGGGGATATATTATGATAGGTTTTTTTGAAGATAAATTCCTTAAGAGGTGCTAATTAGTAAAGAAAGGAGGTGCTATTTTATAATTGAAGTGATTCACACAAATGTAAATTTTCAAAAAATTTCTACAATTTCAGGACACTTTTATTGGCATATGAAACCAAAATAAACCATATAAGAAGGTTATAAGAAAAATTTATAAATACTACTAACAAATATGGTCACAATAGGTGTTTATTTCAATGTGGCGGTTATCTTTTTAGATTAACCTTCAGAAAAAAAACATTTCAACCTTTACTTTGAAAATTAATTTTAACTATTTTACTATTAATTATTAAAAAATATTGAGTTAAATATATCAAATAATATGATTTATTGTAATTAGTTATACTAAATATATTTTTTCAAATTTAATCTGAAGAATTGGAATAATTTAGTTTAAAAATAAACTAGTCAAACGTGTTAAAAAATAGTTATTCAAGAAATTTTTTTCAAGCATATGAAAATGTTATAAAAAGTGTAAGACTGGTAATAATAATTATATAGATTTAGATTAATATATTTAGAAATATAATCTATATATTTCATCTAAATAATTTGGCATTAAATATAATTTTTTAAATTTATATGGAATGACATTTTTCCTAATAAATAGTTTTCTAAAAATATCATTTTTACCTCCAACTGATCTTATCCTTGATTATATAAAATTTATATTCAATAAATTATTAATTTAACATATCAAATAAAATTTTTATAAATAAAAGGAAAAATAGTTTAAAACTTAATTTTTTAATATCCATAAAATCTTATTTCAAAGGAAAAATTTAAAAAATTTATACTAGGATCATTTTGTCCAAGAAAGTTCAAAATCAAAAATTATCATATAAAATTAAAATATTTTTTACATGAAAGGTTAAAATATAAATTGTATTATATTTTTGTTACTATATAATTTTTACTTACTATAATTGATCCCCGACTGTTACACTAATCCCTCTTACAAAAATTTTACTAGTCAAATTTCTAAGGATATCTATTTCTAAACAAGTATGGGAGGTTCTTTATTTCATCATCTAGTTCTTATGTTTCTTCCACAATTTTATGATTTATCCTACATAGCTTTAAATTTTGAGTTACCTGACTGCTCTATAATTTATCTCTAATGTAATGAATCTTGATAGTCTCTTCACATTAAGATATATCAGGTTCCAATTATATTTTATCATGGATAAAAACATCTGTTGGGTTTCTCAGGTAATTCTTTATCCAAAATATATGGAACAACTAGTGTATATTAGAGATTAATGGTGGAATTTTAAATTTTTAATCCATTGTACTAATTCATTAAGTAATTTATGAATTTCCATAGTTCATGTGGATGAATTTACATTTCTTTCCAAACATTATACAACCCTTCCATGGAGATACATTTAGTTCAATGTGATCCCCCACTTGAATTCCAAATATTACCGATGGTTATTAACATAACACTTAATCCTACATTGAGACACATTAATATGATTTTGAATAATATTTACATTTATTTTTTACTCCTAAACAAATTCTAAGGATACATGTTTACTTTTACAAAATCTAACTTAAATGTTTTAGCATGGAATCTCGAGAGATATAATTTATTGTACATCACCATTTGAATAATAGAATGGAAACTATTGTTATAGGAAAACTCTACCAAAGGTGAATAGTGATACCAAATACCATGAAAATCATGTAAGCATAATCTCAACATGTATTTTAATATTCGAATAATCATTTTAGATTGTCCATCCATTTGAGGATGGTTGGTGGTGCTCAATGGGTTCGCAATATCAATATCCTCTTGAGTACTCTTCAAGAATTGTGAAGTAAATTCTGGATCAAAATGAAAAACAATTAAAGGTGTGTACAAAAATTTCCTAAAAATTCATTATTAAGGATCTGTTGATGGTTCTCTGGAGGTAAATCTTATCTTATCTCAAGGAAATGTGTATACTTAGAAAGGCTAACAATAATAGTACATGTTTATCATTTTTTTAGGAGTATTTGGTCATCCCATAACAATGTATGTAGTTATGTCATCCAATTTCCACATACGGATTGGTAGTGGATGCCATAATCCTCTAGGATGTTGACTCATAGCCTTCACCTTTTAACAAAACAATAATCATTATACATAATCAACATTTTCCTACTTCATATTATCTCTGAAAAAATAATCCCTCAAATCCATAAATATCTTGGCTTAACCATGGTGTATATAGAAATTAAATCTATGTGCATCATCCAAAAATTCACTTTTTATATTTGGAATAGATAGAACACATAGTCTCCATCTAAATTTCAAAACACCATCTCCAGAAATAATGTCTTCTAATTTCTTATCATTCAATGCATTTTTATTCTTCTTAAAATTCTCACAATCATTGTGGGAACTTTATATATTTTCCAATAAATATGGTTTGGAAGTCATCTGAAAAATTTCTGATGTCCACCCATCAATTATAATTCAAATATATTTATTTACTAGATCTGTGAACAAAGGAACACTATTAATCATTTTTTTAGAGATCCCTGTTGTTTCCTCCACAATGTATCACTACCGTATTTTCGATCTCTAGGTGAAATTATATCAAGAAACCAAAATCATTTAGTTTTTCGATCCATCATCTTTTCCTAAACTTGATCCATTTCAATGAAAGGATATATTTTAAACTATAATTTCCTTTGTATATCTCACATATTATACCATAGAGATAATGTATCCATATCATCAATGAAAATATTATAGTATCCAACTGAAGATCATTTTTTAGATAGTTCATTTCATGATTCATTAACTGCCCTAATTCATAGGTAATAACATTATCCTCTTTTATAAGAAAACAAAAAGTCACCTCTTAGATTAATAATTATATATCAAAAACCCCTAATTACTTGATGGTAGAGACAAAATAATTTCATGAGCCAATATCATTTTATAATCCATAAAAGTTCTTCACATTCATTTTTGAATGTTAACTTAACTATTTTACATATAATCGTGGTTAACGGGTTAACTGATCGAGAAATTTTTTGAATGAACCACCTATAGTAATCTGAAAAACCAATGAAACTACATAACTAATTTATGGTCATTGGTATTTAACATTCTTTGACTTCCTTATTCTTTATTTGATCAACCCTAATTATATTCTTGGATCAATTTTTTCATGAAAATAAACATTCTAAATCCAAAAATAACACCTTATAAATTTCCCAGATTATACTTAATCCTATAAGAGTCTCAATAAAGATCATAAAGTGATTATCATGGTTCTCATAGAATATAGAATACTATAAGATATCATAAATGACCACAAAAATGAAATTATCAATATATTAATTTAATAATTTATTCTTTATATCCATAAAATCATATGGTTCACTAGTCAATCTAAATGGAATTAGTGTAAACTTGTAATTTCAATAAATCATTCATCAGAATAAATTTTTTCTTTTGTGTCAACTGATGATACCTAGAATGAATGTGAATCATTAGTAAATACTATGATCTATGAAGTTGATGAAATTATTCATCAATGTGTGTAATAGGATACATATTATTTATCATAATTGCATTCATTTACCTATAATAAATTAACAACCTCACAGATCCATATTTCCTCATAAAAAAATAAATCGGGGATCCACATTGTGAAACACTATGGGTGAATAAATCCATTATCAAACAACTCCCCTGTTTGTTCCATTAAAAACACTAATTCTACATAATTCATTCTATATGGATTATTTGTAAATGGTACTACATTAGGGATTAATTATATGAAAAATTGACATCGCACTTTGGTGGATGTTTGGGTTATTGCAATGAAAATTCATAAATGTATTCCTATACAATAGGTAAATCCTAAATTTGAAGATTAAATTCTCCATCTATATATAAGGCTAGATATTCTTCTTTAAGAATGTCATTCAAATGCGCTACTTGGATTGGATCTTGACATGACTTCGATGATAAAGTATCCACTATTAATAATCAGGGTATTATATCTTCATCATGAACCAAAATTTCCTTCTCTTTTAAAATAATTTTTTTCATTACATATTGAAATCCAATAAAAATGAAGATTTATAAAAAATAAATCCATAGGTATAATAATGATGTCCATAAATAGGGAATTTTTATGTATCATAATGGGATCTACCAGACATATTCTTGTTGTAGAGAGATATCCACTACGAGTTTTGACTGGAATCACCCATCTTAATGTTATAGGGAAATATATTATTTTCAAGGAAAATATAGAAGAGATAAAAGAGTTTGATGATCTATAATATTATAAATCATTAGATAAATTTGAGTCTTTTGTTAAAGCACAAGCTATTATATCTTTGGAAACATCATCTTCAGCAGTAGTGATGGAATAATCTTAACCTTCTCCCCTGGGCATCTTTTATGGTAGATTCCCTTGACCATTATGACATTATTTTTAAGAATTCACCATTTCTCTATAGTTTATGGAATTCATTGAGATGGTATATTTTTTAACATACATTAATGATATAGATAAATCTTATCACCATAATTGTAACAAACCTGCATTACCTATAGGAATTTTCCAAGATGAGTCTTTATATAATATTCACATCATTCAAATTTATTAATTTTATTATTCTTGTTTGATGTGTCATATTTTTATAGTTGTTTAGAATACCTAATATTCTCTTAATTACACTTGAATTTATAGTATCTATAAAACTATTTACATATTTTTTGGTGAATTAAATAATTTCATCATGTAATATAAATGATTTAGAAACTATAGAACTTCGAAGACATGGTATAATACCATAAAATAAATGGTAAATAGTGCATTCTGAATTGTGTATGTATTGTTTAGAATATGAATATATTATTATAAAAATTCCTCATAACCCGAAACAATTTATTCTTCCTTTTGGTAAACTGAGGAACCTTCTCTTAATTTTAGTTCACTGATCACAAGGGAAATATTTTTCTATAAAATTCTTCTTTAAAAAAATATACACACATTCTATTCTATTTCATATTCTTGGATAGTATTATATAAAACACCCACCATTGAAAAAAATCACATTTTATACGATATACTTCCATTATAATATTTTCCATTTCATCACACACAATGTCCAGTAATATCTTTTCAAATGACTGAATCCACTCCTCACCTGCGACTGGATTAGTAGTACCACTAAATGATGGTGGATTAGTTCAGATGAAATGATCTAATATAGGTGTATCATGTCATGGGTCATTTTTTCTTTATATTTGAAAGTCTATTAGCCGTAAACCAGTTCATATTCCCTAATATACCCATGATATGCTCATCTCCAACACAGGTTTTATTGGCATACTCAGGAGAGAAATTACTGCATTGACAATGAGTGTTGTTACCATGTTTTACATGAAGGTGGAATTTTTAAGAAATGTAATATATTAAATTAGGTTACAAAATTATGAATATTAAATAAATATATATATATATAACTCTGATGTAATATGTGACATAAATTGAAAATTTATGCTTTGTTAATCATAGAATCATAAAATTGGTTTCATTGGGAATATCGCGATATTATAAATATTTTTTCAAATATATTATAATGATTTGTAAATAAAATGTGAATTAAAAAATGTATATCCCCAGAGAGTGTCAAACTAGAAGAATAGTAAGGAAAAAACCCTATATAATTGAATGATGGTTGATATATACTCATACCGACAATTTTTTTTGTTTGTTACACCTAGATGAATCTCTGCTATAACCATAACCACTAATAGTATATTTTTAAGGATATAGTTTTAGGGAAAACCACATAATATATACTTTCCATAAAATATATTATTTTATTAAAAACAAATTAAATATCTTCAAACTCTATCATAAAGTTTTGTTCCTTAATCTATGTTCTCTTAAATATTTTTTCCAATGTATCTACTAAAATTCCTAGGATACCAACTTCAAAAACCCTAATTCCAATAACCCAAAGCTGGTGGTAACCCTATTATATTTTAATAGATACAAGTGTTCAGACCTTTAAAGACCAATAAGATTAGTATTCTTGGTGATAAATAAACATACATGATATAGATTTTGTATTGGAAAATAATATGTTACATATCAAAATAAAATGTTTTGTTTGCTTTAAATTCGTTAAAATAATTCATTATCATAACCAGAGGAAATGAAACAAAATATCAGTGAGATAAAATTCTCATTAAGGTTATATAAATAGTTATATATCATGACTATATAGGGTATAATCCAAACTAAAAGTTTAATAACTGAAGAAACATTCCATTTAATAAACAACTTTAGCATGAAATATATCGATGGAAAATATTAATGAAATAATCTCATGGATAATAATAACTAAATTATAAATAAAGTAAATAAACAATATTGGACTTCAAGATCTCATAAAACATTATATCTATACCATTAATACATTATCCAATATATTTTAAAAAATGGGTAGGTACACACAAAATACCCATTTAATTTATGAAATTGATTTGTCTTAAGAGACCAATCGATGTATTGATGTGATATCAAAACTGGGCCCTATCCATTATTTCATGTAAAATAGATTGTTCATATATTGAATGGTCAATTAAATTCCTAAATAATATTCCCTATCAATAAATATTTATATTGAGTCAAGAATACTGATTTATTAATATTTTTTGCATTGAATCAAATTACATTCAAAATAAAATAGCATATATAAAAGTGGTTTATTGTTTTGGAAATGAATATATCCATCATAAAAATCATATTTATACTTAAGAGAAACATAATTTATATTTATCACAAGAATGTGAATATTTTAATGAATTTTCAAAACTAAAAAATTAACAAGAGATAAGATATGACCATTGATTCATCGCGATTATGGGTTTTGTAAAAAAATCACATGATTTGGAAGAAAAAATAATTTTTTGTCAAATATTGAAATTAAGCCCTCATAAATGGATTTTTTATAAACCCATTGAAAATGTGTATGTGAAAAAATATCATAAAATGGTTATGGTAGTGAGGAACTACGTCATTATTTTATATGTTAAAAAACACTACGTTGGACTATTTATAAAATAAGTTTGAAAAATTACATTCAGGAAACATAAGAATGATTCATAATAAAAAAAATTAAAAAATCAGGGATAAGATAAAATTTTATTATTCAATCCATTCAGTAAATAAAAAAACATTTTTAAAAAATATAAATTATGGACATGGAAGAATAGTAAACATGCTTAAAAGAAAAATAATATCAGTTTTTATTTTAAACACATTGCTTGATTAAAGTACCAAAGAGTGGAAAATTTATATGAAAATATAGAGACTCATTAAATTTTCATCGTGTAATAAATTATATTGAGGTTAATAATGATTTTTATAGGTTTCCTTCTATAAAATATCTACAAAACCAAAATTGTGATTCTAAAAAAAATTATTGCCTCTATGGTAGATTTCAAATTGAATCACCTTGAAAGAATATACGTGAATTTAAAAATTATTCACCATTAATAAATATTTATTCATGTTAAAATCATTAAATGGGATGTATGTTCACCACGTAAATGTGAATAGGCTCATAAAAACAAATATGTCTCAATGAAGTGTAAATTTAGATGGAATTCCCATAAATCGCAATTTAATTTAGTTGAATATGATTTAAACTCATTTATAATGATTTCAAAAATATTAGTAATTTATAACAAAAACATATTCATATTTATAATATCATATATGGTCTTCTTATATCATCTTTTCACTCATTCACTGCTAATATTTCATTATTATAATTTCATTGGGTGTTAACTGCTTCATTTTAGGATGCATGATTTCTAATATATGTTGTAGATATTATGAATAGGATATAGTTACTAATATCTAGAATGATAATAAAGTTAAAAATATCATTTTTTTATTAGATATAAGTTCAGAATCATTAATAAAATTTGAACATTGAAAATGAATCATATATGTCATTATAAAAAAAATTATTGTTGCTTTTATGACATCAGATCAATATAAAAGATGTTATAATAGTAAACAATTTATACTTCATCATCAATTATTTTAATAACTGACATTGAAAATAAAATGGGTTACATTTCTTGTGTTAGTTTTATAGAAAAATCCCATATAATATTATGTATAAAATTTTCGGCATCAGTTTTAGTATAAACTAACACCCAAAAGTTCCGTGATAATATTTTTCGCATATGTTTCATTACAAATGATTTGATAAATAATATACTTTTTTTCGGATTTTGTTATTAATAAAACTGATGCCAAAAATTAAAATTGGTATTGTTTTAACATCTTTTTTCACTAAAACTGACGATAAAACTCCATTAAAACCCCTAACGATGAACCATTATTTTGATTGTCACTCGGTCTTTAATTTTTTAGAGTGATGAAATTTTGATGGATATAAAATTACTTCCGATGGAATTTTTGTTTGTGTGTTCTTGAGTTAAATCATTATTTAAGGCTTTATGATCATCAATCATTCATTCATCCCAAATTCAGGCTTATATTTCATCTCTGTGTCATTTATACGATTGATTGGCATGTGGATAATAATTATTTACATTATTTTTTGTTGTTAATTTTTTTTTTAAAAATGTTATAATTTTTTTGAGTGTTTTTGTTTCTAAATTCATGGGACGTTTATCACGTTTGATCCACACAACGATTAAATATTCTTTTGTTGGTTTTTATTTTATGTTTTATTTTATTATTTTTTAATCATTTGTTTTAATGTTATTCTTGATTTCAAATTCAAGAGATGTTATCTATATTCAGGATAATTCCTATAGTGTACAAATCCAAAATTAGTAAGTGGTTTATAAATTTTTTTAAGATAAATTCATTATTTTTTAGTTATAAATTCGTTATTCTTTAGTTAAAAATTTATTTACTCAATAATTTGTTTGTATTAATTTCAATTTAAATTATTACGTTTTGTTAAAGTTTGTTTAATTAAATAAATTATTTATTTAGTGTGATTATAAAATGTTTTTATTCTAGGTTATAACTAAGAGGAATATTGATTTCACTTTTGATGAATCTAGGTTAAATGACAACTATGTTTTTTGATAGTTTTATATAAAAAATCTAGGTAAATATGAAAAAATATCTCAATTATTTAACATGGTCATCAAGAATTTCTTTAATTAATTATTTAAATAAAATAAATACCAAGGGTAATTTATTTTTTTATTTTATTCCTTATAATAATCATTGATTTCTCACCAGATTAGAAATTTTTTTAATTAATTTTTGGTGTGTTTAAAATATATCTATTCATATATATATTTTTAAATGTATATACGTTTTATTTTTATGTATATATATTTATATATTTTTTGTATATATGTGTAGAAAGGGTGACAAAAATTAGTTTTATTTTTTTTATTCTAAAAAAATCATCAACTTTTGGATCAATGATGCAACAAGAAAAATAAATACCTATAGTAGATTAGTTTTTATTTTATTCATTATAATCATTAAAATTTCATATATGAGTACCAATCATTCTTATAGTGTGTATTTATGATTAACATTTATCTGTTTATATTTATATTTTTATATTTTTGTATGTTTTAATATATTCACTAATTATATTATGATCTTAGGTATCAGATGGATCATAATTGGAAAAATTTATGAAGAATCAGTAATGAATATGAAGAAGTTGTTTATGATTTCATGGAATTCTCTAAATATAATATTAAAAAAAATATTTTATTTTCTATACATTAGTAATGTTTTTAATATGAGAATGTTAAATTCTATATAAATCAACAATCATATCATTTGTATAGGTTTTAGTCATAAATATACACATTGGATCTATCATGGTGAAAATACTATAAATTCAATATCTAATATTGATGAAAATATTCAAGATGACAAAGAGGATCGTATTGATGTATTAATTCATGATTTAGGTGTTTAACCCATTGAAAAAACACCAATTATTGAATGATTGTATGGAGATTCTAAAACCCATTATTTGATGGTTATAAATATACAATGTTATTAAAATTTCTTATAATGGATAACGTGAAAGAAAAAAAAGGTTGGAGTTATAAAAGTTTTCAATCATACTTGTTCTTTTAAAAGAGCTACTTCAAGAAGGAAATAAGATCCCTGATTCCAATTATGAGGTGAAGAAAATATTTTTCTCAATTGGATTGGCGTATAAAAAGATATATTCTTGAACCAATGACTGTGTATTTTATATGAAATAATATGAATTTCTATCAAAATGTCATATATGTTGAACAACCGATTATAAGATGGATGAAAAAGTCAATTCAGATTCATTCTCAGGTACTGAAAACTAACCTCTTTCTAAATCAAAAAGTTTCTTACAATAATCCATCGAATTAATTTAGATAAGTTAACTATGATTTATTCTATGGTACTAAAATAAAACTCCTGCTAAGATAATTTGGTACCTTCTAATAATTCCTTATTTGAATCATCTATTTTCAAATTCAATTGACATGAAATGGTTAAGATGAGATTTAGATTAACACATATATGATGTAAAATTACATCACTCTCTTGACTCATCACAATGGAAGGGATTTGATAAAAAATTTCTTTATTTTGGAAGAGAATTTAGAAATCTCAAAATGGGAGTGTGTATAGATTGAATGAATCCATACTGAAGCATATGTTTCCAACATAGTTTATGGCCTGTTTTTTGGTAGTTTATAACTTATCCCCACAGATATGTATGAATAAAAAATATGTTATGATGAGCTTGATTAATTTTGGACAAAAAAATCTAGGAAATGATATTGATGTGTATCTTTCACCATTTATTTTCTATTTGATACTACTATGGGAGGTAGGTGTTAATGTTTTTGATTCATACAAAAAGATTATTTACTTTTCCGTTCTATGAAAATGTATATTATAAATGAAATTCTTGCATATGGAAACTTATCTGGATACAGTGTTACGAGACCTAAATTAGGTCCAATTTGTGAAGAAGGAACACCATTTTATCTATTGTAGAATTGAATAAAGACAGTGTACCAGGGGCCTTGAATATTTTTTCAAATTGATCAGTCTTATTATAGATTGAAAAAGGAATTTAGAGGTTTATAGGAATACAATCTACCCCGAAAACCGTTTTCAATTGAATAATATTACAATATGGTGAAAAATATTGATTCAACATTTGGAAATAAAAGTAGTTCTGGAATTTAAAAAATATCCGGAAGAAACAATATATTCATTGACCTACGTTAATAGTAATTTTAGGGGTAAAAAATTACATTGATGTTATGCATTTTGAGAAATATATATGTGATAGTTTTATTGGAAGATTATTTGACATAAAAGGAAAGAAAAAAGATGGATTGAATTATAAATTGGACATCATATCAATGGTAATACGTTTAGAGTGATCTCCCACTTTGAAAGAAAACAAAATATATTTTCCTTCTGCTAGTCACACAATAAGAAAGAGTGAGAAGTTGGATTTTTTTAGTGTATGTATCGTATAAAAGCACTCAATGTATATTCTTCAAATGTGAATAATTTTGTATTAGTGAAGGATTTAAAATTTTTAGTTATGAAATCTCATGATTTCCATGTATTGATGCAATAATTGGTATGGGTTGCACTATGTGGTAAATTATTGTCAACTATCAGAATGTCTATCTTCAGGTTTAATAATTTTTTCAGAACCATTTTTATGAATTTTTTTAACCAAATTTGTTAGATGAGTTGGAGAATGAAGCTTCTCTTATACATTTTCAAATAGAAATATATATTCCAAATTCATTTTTTGATATAATGCTCTATATGGTGACGCATCTAGTGCGTGAGATAAGAGTTTGTAGGCCAGTTTAGTTATGTTGGATATATCCTTTTGAATGGTATATGAAAACTTTAAAGGTATATGTTAAAAATACTTATTGTCTATATGCCTCTATTGTTCAAAAATATGTATTGGATGAAGTTATTAAGTTTTGTACTGATTGTTTGTTTGATGTGTAGAATATCAGTCTCCCAATATCTCAAAATTTGACAGTTGATAGTGAAGGTAGAGGGATTCGAGGCACGAAGGTAATGTTTATTCAACATGATAATGTGATGTAAGAACATTAATTTATTTTGAACAACACAAATGATGTTTAATCAAATATATCGTCACATATTGTTTAATTAAAGAGATGATATCCATGAATAAATGAAAATTTGTTGATGATTGAGCCTAAAAAAAATTCATGATTTAAAGAGAAAGTGATAGCATATATATTAGTATCAGAAATGCTAAAATGGTTGGCAGGGGGACCATCTCTTAATGTGATAATATGAAATAGTATAGATAATAATGGGTACACAGTTTACACCCAAAAGATTCATGACAATATAACTGTTCAAAATAGTGGTGTGATGGACATCTCTCAAGAAGTTCATTTTTCAAGTTATAATGATAAAAACCCCAATTTTTCTTCGTCAGCATATTTTGGAGTTCTTGGGGATATATGGGAAATTGATTATACAATATTTCAAGTCACTATGTTTCAATATAATTGGGTATATAAAATTAGTGGTTTGAAACATCATGATTTAGGATATATATTGGTTGATTTGAAAATTTTAATTACAATGAGGAACCATTTGTCATTGCGACACATGCCAATAAGATATTTTATGTCACTGATCTATCGAATGATCCGTGTTTCATCATTTTTCAAGGAAAACACCATTTGGGAGATGTGAATGATTCAAATGATTGTATTGATTTACATGAGTCTTATTCATCTATTACAGGATTTACGGTTGATTACAACGACTAGAGCACATACATAGTGCATGTAGTTAGTAATGATCATGAAGAAGGCATTTTGTAAAAAACTAAATTAGTCTCCTAATTTTTCAGACAATTATTTATATTTTGTCTGTTAGAAACACAAACATGTGTTCATCATTTTCTTTCATTTTTATCCTTATTTATAAATACTTAGTTTCCTAATGATATGAATTTACAGAAAATCTCATTAAACTTACAAGTGTCAATGTTAGATACCGAGAGATAGGAGTAGTTGTCGAGGTATAAATATTTTTTAATATTGTTAAATATTCATCAATATTATTATTTAATGATGGTGAAATTTCAATTTATATTTTTTTAAAAGTACTACTTATTCTTCCTCGGCAGATAAGACTACTCATGTTACATAAGTGAAATAACATTCTCAAGTTGGTAAGCATGGTATTAAATTTTTTCCAAAACAATCACTTTCCCATTGAGAAGAGAGATTACATACTTGTTTTGATGATAATAATAATGCGACTAGAAAAAATGCACTTCAGTTTATCAGTTATATATCAACGAAGATCCATTGTAGGATTTCTATTCTATATCTTGATAGGAAGTCCATGGATAGGATGGGGAAGAAGCAGCTTTGGGATGTCATGACAGTAAAATATCTAAATAGAATTATTTTATCTTATTTATTAAATAATAGTTATATTAAATGAAATATTTCCATTATTCAATTACTGATGACATTCAATTATGAGGAAACATAAAAATTAAGATAATACGTCTCTCTTTAGCAGCAGTTTGATGGAGATATTTTAAAATAAAACTATCAAAAAATTATTTTTTTGGAAAAAAATGGATAATCCATTCCCTAAGTATTAGTTTATAGATGCAGATACATGGAAGAAAATTGTTGACAACCTTTATGATGAAAAATTTTAGGTACAATAATTATTTTATGTTGTAAAACTTATGATATTATTATCTAACTATATATTAGTTTATTTATATATTAAAGGCCTCCATGATATCTAATCAAGGGATATAGTTGAAAAATGTTTACCCCCTAATTTATCACATGGAGGGTATCCATTTTTAGAGCAGAATGTGATTGAAGAAAATTTTGAAGAATTAATATATCGATCTAGTAGTGGTTCAGAATAGGTCCAATTGGGTCCTCCATATACTTCCACTCCCCATGAAAAATGGAAACGAGTGAGATTAATGAAAAATAAAAAGTATATGACAAATGAAGATAAGGTAGCAGATGATAAAATTGTAGGTAAATATTATTTAATTTTATGGAATTTTTATATTTTACAAATTATAAACACTAGTAAAACATTTTAATTTTTCATTTCAGGATGAACATTAGGGGGAAGAGGCATAAGGTTCATTTATCCCTAACGGTAGGATGGACCTCCTGGCCCCAACATTGAGAAACACAGAACACCCTAGCTATGTTAAAGGTTATCAGGATATTGTTTGTATTTATAATGTTTTTTGTCAGAGTAAGATATCAAGATACCTAGAAATAGAATCCTTAAAAGCTAAACAGAAAGATATGAAACAGTATATGGGTTATCAAATTCAATCAGTCGTGTAGAAGACTTTGTTAGAACACTTGAAAATTCATCATAGTCTACAAAACCTTCATAGCCTTCCCAGCCTGCTGAACTAGTTGGGAAGTCTCTACAACCATCCTAACTAGACTACCCCACCCTACTTGCCTACATTTGTCCTCCACCTCTTGGCTCAGACAAAACCATATACCATGAGTAGTATTTTTAGAGATCCTTATATATATATATAATTGTGTTAGGACTGGTGCATTTTTTGGGATTATGTACATCACCGTTCTATAAATATGGGGCATGTTATAGTATCAGTACTTTATAGTATTGATCCTAATTCTCTAATATAATTTTCTACTGAAGAGATCACCAGAGTTAGGGACTATTTGTCTCATTTTTTAATTTTTACAACTACTATTAATATTATATTTCATATGAGCTATGGAATTTTGTAAATACTAATTACATATGATTTAAAATTACTTATACTTTTTTTTCTAACATTCAACTTATATAATATTATCTGAAAATAAAAGAAATAACAGAAATGAAAAAAAAACGTTCAGAAATAGTCGACTATAGATACTTTTGATATTTTATAGTGAATAAAAATATTATCTCATGGTTATCTCATTGATATATATCTATGTGTTTCAGATAATGTCTGGTATATGTTTAAGAGATTTTCTATTGATATTACTACAAGAAGATATCATGAATCTAATTTAATTTGAATATCTTTTCCGGAATGAGTTGTAGTTGTTTTACATTTGAGTAAATTGTCGTATAAATTTTAATTTCATTAATAAAAGAATGTTTAAATTTACTAACTATATTTCATTTTTAAATTATGTATGTATATATGATTCTTGTAAAATATTAATGGATAAACTTTTACAGTTTTATAGATCCAGAATATATTTCCATAGAAGTGCAACATCGGAACAATGCTGATAGAGTTTCATATATCTGGGAGATATTATCAAAGATGAAGATTAGATGTTAGATTTGGAATTTATTGATAAGTAATAAAAAAATAATTGTGGACTAATTCTAATTATAATTTAATTAATTTTTAACTTTATGTATTGTCGGGGGCATTGGATGTTTGGAGTATTGTTTCTAATTGATTGCACATTTTATTGGTTTTTTAATTTATTAGGGACTGTTCTTAAAATATTTCCCACATTATTAGGCTTCTATTTTTTTATAATATCCTTATGTTTAATTATAATTGGTTATACATGTATTATTAGTTTATATATAAGAAAATATAGTTCATGGGAAAAAATTAGCAAAGGACACATGTCGATAATGAAACCAAATGAAATCCAATATGTGGGAGAAAGGGTAATTAATTATTATATTAGACATTATTATGGTTTTTTATATATATGTATATATATTGGTTTTTTATCACGTTAATGTTTTATAACAGCATGTTCATTTTCAAAAATGACATGTTGAATGTGGTTATTATGTTCTACAATTCATTTACGAGATAATCACAACTAGTGTAACTACAGAATTTGATACGGTTAGTCATTTTCAATTTTTTTCTATATTCTATCCCAGTATTTTATTTTTTTAATCTCATATAGTTCAATGTTATTTTATTCATTCATTAATAACGAGTCTTATACCCAAACTGAACTTTACCATCTTCGATCATTATTTGTGAACCATTTCTTCTGTCTGATTATGATTTGAGTTATGTATATTCTGATAGTTTTTTATAATATAATATTTCCCTAATAACATGTGTTCAAAAAACTAATTATTTGGTTATAATAGGTTTTTTACCATAATTATATGAAATAAATTCTTTAACAATAACCAACACTGATCATGTTATTGGTTTCAGAAATGTGTATTTTAATTCATCTTTATAATACAAATGTGTTGATAATTTTTTTGATTATCTAGATAAAATCATGTATGTATTTATAGATTTTAATTCAATAATGTATTATTTTTAATTTCATTTTAATGTGTTTTTATTTCATGGATTTGGATTATTTTTGAAGTTTAATATTCTGAATTAAAAAAAATATTTTGTCATCGATTTTCATAAAAACCAAAACCGAAACATTTTTAAAAAAATATGAGGCTTTTAAGTGTTTGTTTATAAAATAATATGACACTAGAAACCATCTCATATATGGATTTTGGTGTCATTTTACCAAAACATTATGTACAAAACAAGTCGGAGCTCGATATTCATTGTCAGTTTTTAAATAAACCATTGCCGAATGTTGGTTTTTCCGGTCAGTTTATTTGTAAAACTAACACAAAAAAATCATGACCATATATTTTTTGGCATCATTTTTTTGAAAACAGAGACCAAAAATCATGTTTTTTACAATTCCTTTGTAGACTTTGGATAAAAAAGGACATCAAAAATACAAAAAAAACCAACGTGAAATTTCATTTTTACACTATAGATAGTTTCATAGAGATGGTATGTTATGTGTACACACGAGTGACATTATAATTTACCTAATGGGTGAAAGGGTAATGATGTAGATGATATATTAAATTTACATAATAAATATTATTTCATAAGTATCATATATATTCATTGGTTCAATGATTATAGATATCCATGTTGGTCGATGATGGGAAAAAAATTACATCAGTTCGTGACGCGGTAGTCTGGCACACACACGAACGATGGGTTTTTATGAAATTTGATGGAGAAGGAGATGGATAATTATTATTCCATACACATAATTACATATCATTATATGGTATATTTTTGTGTTGTTAAATTGGAGTTTTTAATTCATAATTGAAGCTAGTAAAAGAAGAATTAAAAACAATTGATCTTCTTGAAGGCAATAAACTTTACATAGAAGAACCTCCTTTAGATATCTTATTAATAACCATAGGGTATCAATTTTGAGAAGGAAGGGGTCCCTATAATTTTGATAATGAAATTTTAGATATTTTTCTTAGTTCAAATAAATCACAGTAGAGGTGTGAATAACTGATGGGAGAAGGTAACGTGTTATTTTTTATGTGAGTGGAACGATTGTAAATTTTCATTGTTTCTGAATAATTTCATGTCACATTATGGAATTATGGATAAAAAATGGATCATAATATAATGGGAAAGTATATGACATAAATAAATCCCAAAAATTTGTTTCATCTAGTTTTTGGTTATTTTTACCCATATCTTTTTAGATTAATGCCCGATGTACTTGTTTTAACCTTAATAGTGGTAATTACATTATAAAAGTTTTACTATTCATCATGATAAAAATAATTTTGTTCCTATTAAATAATTTTAGAAATCTAGATTCAAATTATTAAAACTATATTATGAAATTAAATTCATATATGTTGTAGAATTTAATTTAATTATAACCCAATAAAACGTGTCCCAAAAAAGGCTTTTCAGGAAATGTATTTTTCCAGAATAAGATGATATTATATTAACTATGTAACTAGTAAATCATCAATATATGGATTTAAATTAATATATATAGATATATACTTAATTATATTCATTTAAATTATTCATCATAAAAAATAATTTTAATCAATAAAAATGGAATGACTTTATGCCTTTAAAAAAATTCTAAAAAATAACCTTTTTTACCGACAAATGATCTAATTATTATTAATATCTAATTGATAATAAATAATTTATCAATTAAACATAATATATTAAATTATTAAATATATAATTATTAATAGTTAGATAATATGTTTTCTATTATTCAAAAAATTTAATTTCTAAGGGAAAATTTCAAAAAAACATTTTAGGTATATTTTAAGCTACTAAGTTCAAAATCATTAGTCAACCAATAATGATATATTTTTTTTTCAGTAAAATAAAAATGTAAATTTTATTATGGTTTTATTAAAATATAATGATCAGTTTCTATAATTTAGGCACAAATGTAATTCCAAGTGTCCTTAAGAAGGGATATAATGATGGCCCGCTAAAGAAGAGGTTTTCGTCCTATCCAACTTCATTCAATGTCTCTCTACATAAAACAACTATAAACATGAGATATAAATAATAAAATAAAATCTTCAGTGTCATACATATACTGAAATTTTATTATGGATATTAAACAACATTTTTTTAACATTTTTTTTCCAAAAATGGGATGTGAATGTATCAATTTTGAATATGCATGACTTACCATCTACATATAGCGATACCATTCATTTTACATCACCATCAGTCATGGATTGTTATCATGATGTTTTAAATATATATATATGTGATAATTATTAAATAATTATAATTTAACATCATATTAACCTTCTTACATTCTAATCTTTTGGAAAATGATAATGTCACTCAGTCATACGTGTGGACAACCACCTCCACAAAGTCGTGTGATTTTTTTTTCCATTTTTGATTTAAATAGATGATAATAAGAAATTTTTTTATGAATATATATGATATAAAAATAATATTATAAAGTTGGATTATTATTTAACTTTATTTCATTTCATGTACCGAAAATTGAAAACAGTGTTCATGCTTACGTACGATCTACCATCTCAATGAATGGTGTAATTACAATTTTTTTATTTATCATGTATAGATAACTATATTTTTATAATTAATACATGTTATTTTAATATCACTATAAAAAATATATGAAATTTTGAACCATAATCATATTACATGGACCATAACTACTAATCCAAAACATATATGAAAAATAATGCATTTATCCCCATGAATAGTGATTTCAAGAAAGAATTGTAATGAAATGTGTGGTTAAATATTATTAGTAAATCTTATGTTTTATAATATATATGATATTAATTCTATAATATATTTATAACAAGTCTATATTTTTATACCTTATGTTTTAAGACATATAAAGAATGTTGGACCAGAGGTAAGGGTTCTTTGTCTCAATTTTGTTTCATTGGGACAGATTTGATGTTATGCACCTATGTTTGTTTATGAGGTGTATAAACTAATTATTTTTCATGATATATCAAGAATATCTTTATGTTAAAGGAAATTTAGGTTTCTTTATAATTTTTCCTTTCATGGGGATTTCGATTCTTCGGTTACCATAGCGGCAATGGATTATTCCACAATCCCATCATTATTACCAGATGTTAATGTTTAAGGCTCCATTGGGATAATTATATGACAATTATTTCTTAAAGCCAATATATTTTATTTTTATATGGTTATTTATGAATATTAATTTTTTTCATTTAATTTTTCCCTTATTATGTACTCATGATACAGAAATAATGGTTTTAAGGGAAATGAACATTGTTTTTCTACTCAGTTAAAAATATTTTCCATAAATGTCCATATTTTCTTTAAGAATTTTTTTTTAAAAATTATTCAATTTATCATTAAATATATTTTTACTATTTTTTTAAATTTAAACAAAATTGTTTAAAAGGACTCTTATTTCCTTATTTTAATGACCTAGTTTTTAACCACCTGACCAAAAATATGAATGAAATATTTGTTTTAACATGCACAGAATGAAAAACTCTTTCCATCATCACTACCAAAAAAATTATTTTTAGATTTTTTCAAAAAATTTAATTTATTTTTTAATGAGAATGTTTCCTTAATGTTTTCTTTTAGATTTTTTATATTTGATTTCGAATTGAAAAGTTTATATACCTAAGAAATTTCCAATGAGTTTTTAATATATTTTCATCTATTTTAACACCCTTTGTGGGATATTAATATTTATTGAGGATATACTCTAATAATACCATCCACTATATTTCTATAAATGGTTTATAGTCAGTTTGACTTTAGAAATTATTGGAATTCCATATTCTAGTTCATAAAATAAAAAAAATTATGATTTTAAGGCTTGCAAATAATGTTGTGTTGTAAATTTCTATAATAAATGTATAGGAATTATTAGTGAATAGTGGGGCCGAAAATTTCATATCCCCTTTATTATATCAGTAGGTATCATTAGTTAAACCAGGTTGGATATTTTTTGAGACCTTACATATTTATGTTAGATTCCTTGCATAAGTCCTTGATAATATGTTCTAGAGGACATTATAAAATAACTCTAGAGTATGTTTCAAATGTGAAAAATTACAAATTCAATCATTAAGAAATCATGATTTTGTGTTCATATGTTTATTTTTATATTTATGATAATGAAGGTTAAGTTTCAAGATCACATTATATTTCATATGGAATTATTTTATTATCAGTTTTTCCAAACATGTTATTCTTAGTGTGCATACTATGGATTAAATGGAATGTATTTTTAGTTATTTACCATTACAAATTGATTGAGTATTATTTATTCAAGATATATTTCAACGAATAGGACCCCTACAAAGCATCTGATATCATCCTTTATTTTTTTCCCATTCCCTAGGAAACCTATAAGTGTAGTATGAATTATATTCATGGATGTTATAGAGATAATAAGGATGTTATCAATGAAAAAACTTTTTTATTTTTCCATGATTTTAAATGAATGTAGTATTTAATAATGAATCTATTTTTCCATGACAAATAATGTATTTAGTCCTTTCATAAGTCATTTATTGTATCTAGTATGAATATAATAAGGTAACCACCAACTATGGGCTACTACGTCGATTCATTTAAAATAATTTTTTTAAAAACTTTTACATATTAAATTTGGAAGGTTTTATATTAGAAGAGATCCATAGATTGTCCCCTTCATGTTCACATTTTTATTCCACCAATTTTATATAGTTGGAATTGAAATTTACAATGTATATAATTTATAATCACTCACATGGAGTATTTCCTTAGTAATTATTTTTTCATTTTCTATAAAACCTAAAGATAAATGATATTAATGTTTTATCACAACATATCCTTTTGAATCAAAATATTATTCTTCTTTATGGATATCCTTTTTATATTTAACATATTTCGTGGATTTATATTACATTTATTTTTATGACCCTATCTTCTTATGAAAGGTGATTCAATACCTTATTTCATAATCAATCAATATAATATATAAATTATATAAATGAAATTTATTAATGTCACGGACTTTATATGATGAAAAATTAGCATCACATATATCTGGTTAAAAAGAAATATATTATTGAATACAATAGAATATTCTACTATCTAACAAAATTATCAAATTGTTCCCACTACTCTACTAAATTATTTCATAAATTCACTGTTATAATAGTCGTAATTAATTTCAATGTATTTATAATTAATTAAAAAATATGTAACTTTACTTCTATCACATTGATATTTATTTCTTATATAATATTTAATTTAAATCATATTAACTTATCTGTTTTGATCCCAATTCCTATTTAAAATTTCATCTCTAAAAGTGTTAGAATAATTTTAATTTTAAAATTTCTATTATCCTAAATATTCTCATAATCAACTATATTCATCGTTGATGATTAATCCTTGACTGCTGTCATTCCTTAGGTGTGTATTCCTTTCCCCCGTGTATTCCTAAGATAGTTTTTAGAGGAAACATTTCATAAATATTCTATTTCCCAATGATTTTTTTATTAAAATGACATTAAGTGATATGGTCCATTTCTCATAATCTCAAGTGGGTTGTGAATGGTGGAGTGGTTTCCACACTCCTAATTATGGGAGCATCATTTCTATGAGATTTTAATCTTTTGGGTAGTTATAGTGGTTCCTCATAATGATCTTTACATCATCAACATCAAATTCATATGTTATTGTAAAGTTATGAAGTGGAATGTGAACAATTAAATGTTTTAGAGGTAATGATTTTATAGTAGGTAGATTTATTAATGACCTCATGATGGAGTGTATGCGATTTAATGGTTTTTGGGCCATATAGTTTTCAAACGTTTCCATATTATTTTTGGTAAATTTTTCCTCTTTTTCCAATTTCAATGAAATTGGTTCAATAAAATATCACATGAACCTTAGGTTTGTCCAATATCACATATAATTCATCAACTATATTTTCATATAATCCTTTAAATATAAATAAATATTTTATATTATGTCCCAACATTCTATGATAGGTACAATAATTCATGTCATCATTAAACCTTCATTCACCGATATTATTGATCACTGACATCTTTATCAAAAAAATTTCTACTGGAGAAATGAACAAACTTGTAGACTAATCATTCTATAAGGAATAGATCAAATTATTTATATTTTCAAAATCAGGATATATTTACCACTCATCTATTACATATATATATTTATAATTGGGTATATGTGTTAGTTGGAGTAGAATAGAAAATAGGGGTGAATTTATTTTAAATAATAATTATTAATGCAAATGATAAATTCAAAAGAAAGGATTTTGATATGATGAATTGATAAAGTTATAAATTTAATATTTATTATAAATAGTAATATAATAGTAAATTAAAAAGGTATAAAATACATAGAAAATTTGTATGATATTTATGAAATTATATGTACCATGATCTGATGATTTAATATATAAATATAAAGGTAGGGGAAGGAAAAATGGAATGATAATGGAGATTTGGAATAGAATTATGTGAGACCCTACATCTCCTCTCTTTCGGTTGTGGGTATTGAATTATTATAATGAATTTAATTTACATCAATATTCCCGAATGTACTATTATATTTTATGGAATTAGTATGAAACCTGCCTCCCATTCATTTCACTAGTTATTCAAATAAAACAATATCCCTTATTTTTCATTGATTATAAGAGGAGACCCATTACAGAAGGTAATATTCGAAGATAGATATGTTCTTAGTGAAAATAAATTAAAAATTAACTCTATTTTCTCTATGTAAAAACTAATAAAATTTATATGAAGATATATAGGAAAGAATATGAGATACTTCGATCATGATAATTGAGAATAGGATCTTGAGAGGACTTTGAGTGAAGTGGAGATAGTGTCTTTGATTTATTATTTGCATGATCGAATTTTATTTTAAATGTTAAGAAGATTAAGAGGAACTCTAATACCTTATATTTATAGCCTCAAATATAGATAAAATTTAATGTAATTCATATTTATTATTAAACACCATCAATTACTTTTTAAGAGAGGCTAGGTACACCATGATTTGAAATTTAAAACATTAGAGTTAGCCCTACCAACAAGTCAGGTGATCCCACAGCCTAGATAGTAGGTGTACTAGAGTAGTCTTGGACATTCATTATTCTACCATATTTTAGGTGGAATCCTACTACTTGAGGGAGATAATGATGTAAAACCTTGAGATTTTTAATTTTTTTGCAAAAAAACTTTTTTTCTTCGATATCTTTTGATATAATCAACAACGAGTTTAAAAAACCATAGGTCATTGTCAAAATAGGATTATATGATTATTATTTCCAAACCATTGGAAAGGAATGCATGATTAGTACTAAAAAAATTAGTAAAATCTTTTGGTTTATTAATTCTCACTAGCTATCAATAAAAAATGAATGAATATTAATACCATTTGAAAATAAAGGATTTATTTTTCTAAAACCTAATTTTATTATCATAAATGTGTTTTGTCTTGATAAATTTAATAAATCACTTTTAGTTTTATTATTTTAATAAAATTTACATATCATTCATTTAATATAATACTTTAACATTCATCAATTATTATTTTTAGGCATGGAATATGAATAAAATCCAGTTTTAGGCCTAATATATATTTTTTATTAATTGAACTTTTAATCACATTTAACGATATTATTTTAATATTAATTTATCTCACTATAGAAAATAAATTTGGTAAAATTTATTCTATATTTGGAATTTTGAGGTCTATATTTGGTAAATATGTCCCTATTATTTTGGGCATTATGAATAGTAACCGTTGTAAAATTTATCACCCTTGTAATGAGTAAACTGGGTTAATATATGATTAATATAATTTTTAAGGGAATAATTTTACATATTAATTCTTATTGGATGCAATTAATTCAACCCTTTTATTCATAGGTTCTAAATTGAGTTTTTTAATGCACATGTTTCAATAAAAATGAGTTATATATTATTTAAATCAATAAATGTTACAAAAAAAGTCTCTTGGTTCTTAATTTGCCTTATGCATCAGCATAGTGGAAATATTTAGTTATGGAATAATATAAGTATCTATTTTTCTATTAATAATATTATTTTCATGATATAAATTTATGTATAATTTTTAGTAATTATTTAATTACCATAATAAATTAGTGATGAGGTAATTCTATAATTAATAAAAAATATAATACAAGAGTTCCAAAATAGTAAAAAATATAATTTTAGTTATTAAATGTGTTACATGAATCTTATAGCTTAATATTACATATTAATGTTGTGTAAATAGATTATATTATAATTTATACTTTGTGTTTATGTATTTTATGTCAAATTAATTAAATATTATGTAAATTGGAAATAAAAATATTTTTTTGAATAAAATATTTTGTTAAATTACAAAACAAATCATAAAAATATTAATATAGTAAAAATGGGCTAATATAAAATCTAAAAGTTCATTAATTTTTCATTCATTTTCATTTTGGAACCATTTTAATTGAGAATTAATTTATTATAATATAATATTTTAAAATATTTAAAAAAAATCTCCTAACCACAATTATAAAAGGGAAGCTCTTCCCTTACTTTGTTACACCACATTGAGATTTATAAATGAACAATACCTTACTAATTTATCTTCCCAAATTCCATAGTAAAATTATATAGGTACTAGTTTTCCCAAAAGTCTAGCCATAGATCCCTTGAGTAGAGATCCAAAGGAGTCATTTCTAGGAATAGGTAATCACCAAAATGGAACTCTTTATTTTATAATCTTCTTTAACTCCTACAAATATATTTTATTTAATGTAAAATAATAAATTCAGCATCCTAAATATTCTTAACTATTATTCTTATTATTAATACACCATTATACACCATTTTTTCCACAAAAAATGAGAAGATAATGTATCACTCGTTCATACGAATGACTTACCATCTCTACATAGCAATACAATTAAATTGTGTCCGCTAACATTCATGGATGGGTATTATAATTAGTTAAATATTTCAATATGACAATTATGACACAATTAAACATTTACAATTATAATATCACATCTATTTTAATACCATCAAATTCTTTGGGAAACGATAACATCACTCGGGAATATGTGTGGTCTACGACTTCAACAAAGTGATTTAATTAATTTTTCATTTATATTTTACATGGATGGTAATGAGTATGATTTTTATGAATATATAGGTTATATAAAAGTTAATAAGGATCTTTCCAAGGTCAATTAATATTTACATTTCTTTGAAACCATCTATTTAAAAAATAAATTAGCATCCATGCGTATGTACGACCTACCATCTCCATGAATGGTGTAATTCATTTTTCTATATATATATTTTTATGATAACTATTAATATGTATATAATTATTATATATAATATTTATTTCAAGATTTTTAATTTAGAGATGATGGAATAAAGATAAACATACAAGGTCCAAAACTACCTGACTGAAATCCTCACGATAAATGAAACAGTTGACACCTGAGAATGATGATTTTAGTTATAAATTTTTTTTTGAACAGATATAAAGGGATAAAATATGATATTTTAATCATTAACATAACTCTTTTATACATATAAAATAAATTTAAATTTATTATAAATGGGGTTAGAGTACATTCTAATCAATATAAACTTGATGTAAAGGATCTTCATCTCACTTTTATTTATGTGGGGAACATGCTATATATTCCAGTTCTTTATTTTATGTGGTTTATATAATAATCATAAATTTATTTTATTATTATTATTACCAATAAAATTATGGTATTTAAAAATCCATAAAAGTATATTTCTTTTTTTGGGATTACAATTAATAAGTTGCTAAAGTGGGAAGTGTTTTATTTCACAATCCCATCAACAATCAGGATAGTTTATATTTAAGTCTCTACAACAGAATATTTATCTTCTACATTCATATGTTCTAAAATGGTGTTCAGGAATATTTTCAATATTCTACAATTATTGTTTAATTTCATTTTCCCAATTTTTTACGTTTTCCATAATTTTTTAAAATAAATCTTTTTTTCATTTTCCTAATGAAGTAATTTGTGAAATTTCAAACAAAAACATTGATAGAATGTTTTTCAACTTATTTAAAATGTAAGTATTTTTTTGGACATCATGACTGTTTTTCTATGAATATTTCATTAATGGATACCACAGTTATTTTGAAATAATGTTTTTCCTTTATAATTGTGAATTTAAAAAAGTGATTTCAAAATGGAATTGTTATTTACCAAATGAATTTTTCCAAGTCATATTTAAAAATAATTTTTCATCAAAGATTGAATAATATGATGTTACATTTACATAAATATGATATTATCTGAGGATAAAATATTTATTCTTTCTCTTGATAGATTATATTTACAATCAAAATATGATATTTTTATGAAACCCCTTTAATTTCTGTGGGTTATGCTATAATGAAATATTTATTAAACCCATTTATTTTCATTGGTTTCGATGTATTGACTATTTTTTAATATTATGAAATTATGTATTTTATTTATTCTATTGTTGGTTAAATAATTTAATGTCATGAGATTATGATTCATGGTTTATTTTTTATAATTTTCAATCGTCTTATCCATGCATTTTGAAATGAAAATGTTTTATTATGTGAAAAATGTTAATGATATTTTATAGATTGGGTATGAAAATTTAATTTTATACTAAAAATCATACTATTAGACATCTTTTATGATTTCATATGATCATGGATTGATATCTACCTTGTTTACCCTTACAAAGAATATGAGATCACCCTTTCTAATGTTTCAATATCCCATGGTTATATGGAAAGGTATTAAGTATGATGTATCTAAGAATGGTGATAGTTATGAAGATGTAAGTGGGAGATGATGTGGTTGATATAGGATCTAGTTCTTTATATACATGAGTTTCCAAATATATATTAGACTATTTTAATTTTAGTGTTGATTGAATTTATATTTAATGGGTATTCATCTATTTAGATGTTATATCTGTGTATGAAAAGTATGGGTCACTATATTTTGTGTTAGGGTAAGGATTAGTTCCACTTTGGATCCTTGGATGAAAAATTGTAATAAATAACCTTGGAATAGGTCTATTTATAGGATAAAATCCTAATATTTTTAGTGATCATGAATGGCCTTGGATAAACATATGGTTTCCCAGGATAATGTTTCATGATTTAGACATCTTATAAATTATTTTTCATTATTATGTGGTTTCCAAACATGAAACTTTTTCCTCATAAAATTATTTTTGGTTTTATTCAATGGATAAACGATGAATGATGTAATGTCTCGTGTCCGGAAGCCACCTAGTGGTTCCCCATACCTGGTTGGTCACATGGCCTCAAGCACATTTCCCCAAACTTTATAGGCTGCCGACTAGCAGCGAGGGCCATAGGTATGATAGTGGGGAAACTATGCCTTCATTTTTAGAGTACACAAAAAAAGTAAACAAAGCGTACAATATTAGAAGTAGTAAATATTTAATAGCAACAAACAGCGGAAGACTAAAACAATAATCAACTGGAGCACACATGTATATATGAAATGATGCACAATACATATGTCTAGAAAAGCATCCAAACAAGTCACAATGCTGAATACAATACTAAAACAAAGTACAAAAGAAAAAAAGATAAGAAAATGCTCAGCATCGCAAGCCTCGACTTGGTCCCATGCTCTCATGCTCCAAAGAAATCAAGTACTAGAAGTGGAAGGGTGATTTCCCTTCTCTATACATGCAACAACATAGACTGTTTGGGCCAAAAAGCATGACCCAAATAGGGTGTGAGAGAAAATCCTACTAGGAAACCACTCGAATATCTGTGCCGAACAGTCAGTGAGTATATGGTAGTTAATAGTATTGTAAGCAGTAAACAGTAAACAGTCAGCAATAATCAGTAACTAGTAACAGGATGACATCTAACGGTAATCAATCCACCGAACAACAAGCAGCAGAGAAGCATACAGCTGACCACAATAGGAACCCCTTTGATAAGTACTCTTTGTCAACCCCTCTGGTGCAATACAAGAAGTACTAACAACCCTATGGGTAGTGCACTCAGCCTAACCCCTCTGGTTTGGACATACGAAATTATAAGACTCTCTGGAGAATCTCGCTCGGTAAATTGCCCTTATAGTCTAGGTTAGTCAGGGACTCTCTATGTAAGATCACATGGTCTAACCCTCTTGTAGCCCCAAGGTCTAGAAACTCTCTGATGAAGCTCACTCAATCAATCCTTTTATAGTCTCAGGTCTATCATAGACTATCTGAGGAAGCTCGCTCGGTCAATTACTCCTCTCGCCTGGAAAAGGTTTTAATGATATTGAAACAAAGTAAAGACTCTATGAGGAAGCTCACTCGGTCTTCCCTCCTGTATTCTATAATATCCAAGACTCTCTGGGAAGCTCACTCGGTCTATCCCCTGTAGTCTATAATGTCCAAGACTCTCTGAGGAAGCTCACTCGGTCTATCCCCGTATAGCCTATAACATCCCAGACACTCTGGGAAGCTCACTCTGTCTATCCCTTATAGTCTATATCACTAGGTTCTCACGGTCCCGTGCCAGTCAGTGGATAATAATGCTATAAGGCCAAATTACACCTAAAGAGCTACTTGGATAACCAGTCTACAACATAAAAATCATGTCAAGAATGTCATTCCATCCTATGGTCAAAGGTCATGGAAAACAGGTATAATGGCCAAAGGCTAACAAGACCCCAAAGGTCACAAATAGAACAAGTCATGGGAAATGCATCCAAGACCAGCAATTATCCTCATACATATTCAAATTATCTCTACACAAGCCTACAAGAAATTCAGGAAAAAAACAAGGGGAAAATGGTAAACACACCATACCTCGTTCACGGGTATTGGTGGAAACTTCACATAAAACTCAAAGACTTATAAAGGTAAGGCACAAACCACCTACCTTGAGGTTAGGACATCCATATACTAGAACAATGAGGCATGATTCTCCTTAGAACGGTGTTGATCTATGAAAACGCACAAAACGTTCAACCCACGATAACTTGAGAAAGAGGAGTAATTGGAAAACAAATCTCTAGGAGAAGGAAGAGATTACCGCTGTGGTTCCAACTCAATCAATGATGGTCGATTCAGAGAATGGATGGAGGCACAAGGGCTCGAAGAAGATAAGCGGCCTTACGGGTTCTCTCAGATGAAGACTAACTAGAAGAAGTGAGTTCTATCAGTCTGGTGCGACCCCGGTAAGTTTAATGAAAAAAAAAGAAAGTACACGGCGTGTACTTTTGGAGTACACGGTGTGTACTAGTCCTTTCTTTACTCTACTTTAACCGGCCTCCACATCGCCCCTACACACCGTGTGTGTGGCTCGAACAAGACCAACACATGGCCTTGCATGGAATCAATGTACATAGCGTGTACTTATAAAGTACACGACGTGTACTTTTAAAATTTCATGATTTTCCTGTTTTTCTCAAGAAAGATGAGAAAGGGAAAAACATACCTCAAATAAAGATCTGGGTTCTTACAAACATCCCCCCTTAAAGAAATTCATCCCCGAATTTCCCTAGAGATGTGTAGAAGATGGAACCCCGAACAGATCCGGCCACTGTAATCATACATCGGCCTCCCTCTCCCAGGTCTCGTCCTGTACTCCCCCGTGCTTCCATAGCACTCATACCAGAGGAAAAGACTAGCCATGAAAAACCTTCATACTGTGATCAAAAATTCGGATAGGATGCTTCTCAAATGATGCATCTACTTCGAGCTCAACCTCCTCGGGTTGAAGGACATGAGACGAGTCTGAAATGTAACATCAGAGCTAAGAAAATTGGAAGACATCGTGCATAGCCTGGTACCTATGAGGTAACTATAACCAATAGGCAACCAGACCAACTCTTTCAAACACCTCAAACGGCTCGACATACCATGGTGAAAGATTACCCTATTTCTGAATCCTTTTGTGTCCATACCTCGGTGCGACCTGCAAGAAAAACCTAATCCCTGACCTCGAACTCCAAAGGTTGTCTCTACTGATCAGCATAAGACTTCTGTTGAGATTTTGCTGTAGCCATCCTCTTTCGAATCAACTCTATCTTTTCTGAGGTCTCCTAAACAAGACAAGGTCCCAGCAAAGCTGCCTCTCCTACCTCCAGCCAGCATAAAGGTAACCCGCATGGCCTACCGTAAAAAGCCTCGTAAGGTGAAATATGAATAGTCACCTGAAAACTATTATTATAGGAAAACACCACAAGAGGAATATTCTTCTCCCAAGAACAATCAAAGTCTATAATGCAAACTCGGATTATATCCTCAAGAACCTCGATTGTATGCTCGGACTGGCCATCTGTCTCTGGATTGTATGTTGTACTCAAAAGTACCTATGTACCAAAATTCTTCTCAAGCCCCTTCCAGAACCAAGAAGTAAAACATGCATCCCTATCTGAAACAATGGAGTGTGGAAGTACTTGCAGACTTACAATATCTCGGATGTACAACCACCCCATCTCATCAACATTGAAGGTCTCCTTGATCTTCAAGAAGTGAGCAACCTTTGTAAGCCTGTCGACGACAACCCAAATAGCATCAATCTCTCGAGGTGACGTCGGTAACCCGGTCACGAAGTCCAACACCAAATCGTTCCACTTCCACTCAGGAATGGGTAACTGCTGTAAAAGCCCTGCTAGTCACTGATTCTCTGCATTCACCTACTGACAAGTAGAACATCTCATGAAAAACCCATCAACATCTCTCTTCATTCCTGGCCACCAGTACTGGTGGTGTAGATCACGATACATCTTTGTGATGCCAGGATGAACTGCCCAAACTAAAGAATGAATATCCCACATCAACTCCTCACGTATGTCTGCTGGTACCCATACACATCACTTGAAATGCAAGATCTCATTCTCACCCACTGTCCAACAAGGAAGAGGGTCCTCTCCTGACACACTCTCTCGTAGGACTAGGCCTTCTAAGTCGGATAGTTGCCTCATTCGTACCTGATCAAGAAGGGTAGTAGTAAGAACTACGTAAGGTAGAAAAGGCGGCCCCTATATGTTATGCACCTCCAAATTCATCTCAGATAACAGATCCATAAGCTGCCACTCAAAACTGCCCTCATGAAATTCCAGAATCTGAGATATCCTACTCAACGCCTCAGCCACTGCGTTACCCTTTCCCGGAGTATAGACAAGCTCAATGTTGAAGGACTGAAGATACTTGACCCACCTGCGCTCTGTCAGATTCATAATACACTAAATGAAGATATACTTGAGACTCTTGTGGTCAATGAAAACCACAAAGTGCTCTCCAAGAAGGTAATGTCTCCAACAACGTAAGGCATGAACAACAGATGCCAACTCCAGATCGTGCATTGGGTAGTTCCTCTCGTGTGGCCTCAACTACTGAGACCCATACGCAACGAATCCATCTCCCGGTATAAGCACAACTCCCAGTCTTACACCTAAAGAATCACAGTAGATTGTATAGCTCTTCCCGGCTCTGCAAGGACTAGTATCGGTGCGGACGTCAACCTCCCTTTCAGCTCTTGAAAGGTCGTCTCACAAGAATATGACTGTAAGAACCTCGCCCCTTTCTTGGTCAGACCTGTCAGCGGTGCTTCTAGGCATGAAAAGTACTATATGAAATGCATGTAGTATCCAACCGGCCCTAGAAAACTTTGCACCTCAAAGACATTCTTCAGCTGCTCCTTGGAAACTAAAGATATCACTTTCTCTGGGTCTACGGATACTACTGTCTCTAAGATAACGTTACCCAAGAAGTGAATTTGATCCATCCAAAAGTGTCATTTTTAGAGCATATCATATAACTGATTCTCTCTCAGTGTACTCAAAAGGATATCCAGATGGGCAGCATGGTCGTGTTGAGTGTGAGAGTACACCAAGAAGTCATCCACTAAAACCACCACAACGGAATCCAAGTATGGATGGGACACTCGGTTCAACAGTGCTATAAAAACTGATGGCGCATTTGTTAGACCGAAAGGCATGAACGTATACTTGTGTAGACCATACATACTATTAAAGGCTATAAAAGGTATATCTGACGGTCTAACACGCAACTTATGATAACCGGACCTCAAATTGATCTTCGAGAACACCCAAGCTCCTCAAAGATGATCAAAGAGGTCATCAATCCTCGACAAGGGATATCCGCTCTTTACCATAAACTGTTTCATCTTCTGATAATCCACACAAAGCATAAAGTTGTTGTCTGCCTTCTTCACAAACAGGACATGTGAACCCCATGGAGAAGTACTGGGTCATATGAAACTCTTTTCCTGAAACTCCTCCAACTTCTTCTTGAGCTACTTCAACTCAGGTGTAGCCATCCTATAATGAGAAATGGACACTGGGGCCACTCCTAGAACGAGCTCAATTGAGAATTTTACCTCTCTCTTTGGAGGCAAACTAGAAAATTCCTCTGGAAAGACATTCCTGAAATGATCCACTATTGGAGGAAAGTCTAACTGTGAAGTCCCCTGGTCATCCAGATAAGTACTGGAAATCTGGGCTATAACTCCTCCTAGACCATGATGCTTTGGTCCAGCTCTACCCTCCTGGACATACCACTCGCCTCTATGAAGGAAAGATCCTCCCTATGGTGATATGAAACTCACCCTGCAGTGATAGTAATAGACGACTTCCTAGAAGGGAACTAACATGTCCATATCGAGAATGACATCATATCTTGTCATCTCTAGGACATAGAGGTTCCATAAGAAATGACACCATGCAACCTCAAGAGGGAAATCTCTGCACTGACATACGCTAGATGTCCTCATTCCCAATAGTGTATCAAGAGTCAACATGTTGATAGACAAAAATATACGAGGCCCAAGGCTCTCCCCAACAGCAACAGAGATAAAACTATGTGAAGCACCAGTATCGAAAAGGTCTGAAGATAAAACTAAGGCTACTAAGATCGTACCTCGAACTATGGAAGGGCTGGGATCTAGCTCCTGATATGTCTACTCCATGGCGATAGTCTGGCCTGTACCGTGGCCCTATATACCTGGCTGACCACTCTGAGCTGATCCACTATACTGTCACTGGTGACCTAGTGACTGCCCACCACGGTCGCGACCTCCACCTCAGCCCGAATGGCCGGAATAACTCTAGTTCCCAGACTGGTGAGAAACTGGCGATACATCTCTTATACGCGAGGTCATAGAAGAACCCCTAACACCAGCTGTAGGTGAGAAGATCTGACAAAAATGCTGAAGATGGCCCATCATGCCGCAAGATCGGCACTCCATCGGGTCTCTCTGGCACTGCGGCCTAGTATGCCCACTCCTACCACACTAGTAGCATACAACCTGACTGCCCAAATATAAATTCCTCCTTCCCTGATCACCTCGAGAAGACTCCCTGCGGCGCTTCCTACTATTGGTAAGAGGAACACTAACTCTGAGTGTTGAACCACCCTAGCTCACTACTCCAGAATCTATCAGATTGCACTCAGTGATCAGTGCCTAGTTAATGATAGGGAATATAGAATTCAACCTGAAGATATTCACCAAGGAACGTATCTCCTTCCTGAGACCATCTTCAAACTTCCTAGCTAGGAACAACTCATCACATGCTGTAATCGGTGTGAAGCACTGCATCTCGGTAAAGCAAGACGAGTACTCCATAACAGAAAGAGTACCATGCTCCAGACTCATAAACTCCCAGACTTGATCGGCCCTCATGGTATCTAGATAGAAGTATTTGTAGAAGATGTGCCAGAACTCATCCCAAGTCATACTCTATTGGTGCCCTGACTATGAGAGCCCCTCCCACCACCTCTTAGCGGTGTCTCAGATCATATAAGTAGCCAGGTTTACAAATTTCTCTGGAGGTATCTCCAGGTGCTCAAAGATCGTCAGCGTAGCCTCTAGACACAAATCTGCAGCCTGGGGTCCTCCATCCCCTGAGAATGTAGGAGGATGCTGCTACTGGAAAACCCACGTCAACTCATCCATCAACGGGGGAGGAGGTGGAGCTCCCTGAAAGGTCCCCATCATCCTCATGAAGTCCTCCCTGATCTGTGCATCAGTGCCTGCAACGGGTATAACTGTTGGTTCCATGGCTGGTAGAGCAGGAGGATCTGCAGAAGGTCCCAGATCGGCTATATCTGGTGTATGATTACCATCTGGAAGCTGACGTACAACTGGAGGAAATCTTAGTGGCATAGATCTGAAAGTTCAACAACACACCATAGATCATTATTATTAAGGATATAAAGCACAAGAGTACAAAATGGGAATAGGAGAAAGAAACACTTAAGTTATACAAAAAAGGAATACACCACGAGTATAAAAACTAAACGACATGTATTCTTAATCCAGACACATGGGTGTGTACTTCTGCCACCACTGGTCGTGTAACACCCCAGACTACATGGAGTTTTGTCCCCACACATGGCGTGTACTTAAAATCCATTCCCCTGCCTGAGTCTCTCTAAACGGCTAACCTACACGGTCCTCTTAACCCTAGACTCCACGGAGTGTTCACCAAGGACACGACAAGTACTAGAGGTTTCAGCGACCCATGTTGTTAGTTACATGGTTGCTAAACAGTTTTCCATTACACGGCGTGTTCTGAACAAACATGGAATGTATAGGGGAAGGTAACACCGACCCGTGTTGTTTGTGACATGGCCGAGTACCTAGAACAAGACTACACAACATGTTCATACCAAACACGGTGAGTACTACACGAGCTTCCCTGACCGTGTTGTTAGTGACACAGCCGGGTACACGGCTCACTACTACACGACATGTACCTAACATACACGGCGTGTTCCTGAAAGATTTTCACAACCCTGGATTTCTTCTCACACAGTCAGTGACACGGTTTAAAAACTACACAACATGTAGTCATAGATTACACATCGTGTAATGTGGGTTTTTCTTGGCAGTAGCTCAGAAACTACACCGAAGACCAGAAAACAATGAAAAACAAGAATTGATGTGCCAAGTTCCAATCCGTGAGGGACCATACTCCCCGTGAACCGAAGATTGGCAACTTATACAAGTCATATACATGAGAAAAAAGTCAACGATCCGCCAAGTTCCGATTCATGTGGGCCTATAACACCTCAAGAGCCAACATTTGGCGTTCATTTTTGAAAGGTACAATACAACAATTTCTCTATCAAACTGTAGGGTTTCTATCAAATTATCTATCACTTTATCATGCATAATCTACACAACATCTATCACAACAACATGGAATGGCTAATGCACCCTAGATTTCATGGAAAGAATGCATGGTAGGTGATTTCTAACAAGTGCCTATATGATGCATGAGATGGAATACCCTCATCTCATCAGTATGTGATAGAAATAGAACCGAAATAGCACAAAAATTACAACACAAGGCATGTGAATCACTCTAGGTGAAATCATATCAATCGTAAAATCTTAAAACCAGAAAACTACAATAACGAGGTATATTGGATTTTCCCTGTACATGGGTCAGGTACTCCAAAGCACAGCTTATTGTCAAGTACCGAATCCATCCTATCCCTGGATAAAGGCTCCAAATAGTAAATCAAGAGAAAATAATTCCCCTGACACCACATTGTAACGTCCCGAGACTGGAAGCCTCCCAGAGGCGGCCTGTACCCGGTTGGTCACATGGCCTCAAGAGCATTTCCACAAATGCCAAAGGCTGCTGACTAGTAGCAAGGGCCTTGGGTATGATAGTGGGGAAACTATGCCCTCATCGGAAGAGTATATAGAGGAAGTAAACAAAGAATACAATAGCGGAAGCAGTAAATATCTAACAACAATAAATAGTGTAATTCTAAAACAATAAACAACTGGAGAACACATGTATATATGAAATGATGCACGATACATATGTCTAGGAAAGCAGCCAAACAAGTCACATTGCTGAATAAAATACTAAACCACAGTACAAAAGAAAAACATATAAGCAGCTCCTCAGCATCGCAAGACTCGGCTTGGTCCCATGCTCTCTTGCTCTAAAGAAATCATGTACCAGAAGTCGAAGGGTGCTTTCCCTTGTCTATACCTGCAGTAACATAGTCTGTTTGGGCCCAAAAGAATGACCAAAATAGTGTGTGAGACTAAATCCTTGTAGGAAACCACCCGAATATCTATTCCTAACAGTCAATGAGTATTTCAAAGGTAATAGTACAGTAAGTAGTAAACAGTAACAAAAACAGCAGGCGGTAATCAGTAAGCAATAAAAGGATGATATACAATACTAATCAATCTACATAACAACAAGTAGTAGAGCAGAAAACAGCTAACCACATCAGGAACCCCTCTAGGAAGTACTCGCAGCCAACCCCTCTGGTTCTATCCAAAAGTACCAACAACCCTATGGGAAGTGCACTCATCCTAACCCCTCTGGTTTGGCAATACGAAATTATTAGACTCTCTGGGGAAGCTCGCTCGTTCAGTTCACCTTATAATCTATGGTAGTCAGGGACTCTCTGAGGAAGATCACACGGTCTAACCCTTTTATAGCCCCAAGGTCTATAAACTCTCTGAGGAATCTCACTCTGTCAATCCTCCTATAGTCTCAGGTCTATCACAGACTCTCTGAGGAAGCTCGCTCGGTCAATTCCTCCTCAAGCTTGGAAAAGGCTTTAAATAAATTCAAACAATGTAAAGACTCTATGAGGAAGCTCACTCGGTGTACCCTCTTGTAGTATATAATATCCCAGACTCTCTGAGAAGCTCACTCGGTCTATGCCATGTAGTCTATAATGTCCATGACTCTATAAGGAAGCTCACTCAGTCTATCCCCGTATAGCCTATAATATCCATGACTCTCTGGGAAGCTCACTCGGTCTATCCCTTGTAGTCTATACCACCTGGTTCTCATGGTCCCATTCCAGTCAGTGCATAATAATGCTATAAGGCCAATGTACACCTACAGATCTACTTGGATAACTAGTCTACAACATAACAAGCATGTCAAGAATGTTATTACATCCTACGGTCAGAGGGCATGGAAAACAGGTATAACATCCAAATGCTAACAAGACCCCAAAGGTTGAAAATAGAACAAGGCATGGTAAAAACATCCAAACACATCAATTATCCTCAAACATGATCAAATTCCCTCTAAAAAAGCATACAATAACGGTAGGAAAGCAATAAGGGCAAAATGGTAAACACGCAATACCTCATTCAATGGTATTGGTGGAAATTTAATATAAAACTCAAAGGATTCTAAAATTAATGCACAAAACACCTACCATGAGGTTAGGAGATCAATATACTAGAACCATGAGAAAGATGAGGAATTGGAAAACAAAGCTCTAGGAGAAGGAAGAGATTACCGTTGTAGTTCCAACGCAGTCAATGGGGGTCGATTCAGAGAACAGACATAGGAACATGTCCTTGGAGAAGTTCTGTAGTCGTACGGGTTCTCTCGGACGAAGACGACCTAGAAAAAGCGAGTTATGTGCATCAGGCGCGACCCCTATCCTTTTAATGAAAAAAAAGAAAGTACACTGCGTGTATTTCTGGAGTACACCGCATATACTAGGCCTTCCTAAACTCTAATTTAAGAGGCCTCCACATCTCCCCTACACACCATGTGTGTGGCCTGGACACGGCCAGCACACAGTCTTGCACGGCATCAAAGGACACGACGTGTACTTATAAAGTACCCGACGTGTACTTTAAAAATTTCCAGATTTTCCTCTTTTTCTCAAAAATGACCAGGAAGGGAAAAACATACCTGAAACGAAGATCTGGATTCTTACAAAGTAATTGTGTTAATTTTTAATTTAATGGGAAGTTAAATGATTTTACTCATGAGAAACCAAATTTTATGGGAGTTTGAATAAAAAATCTCATTTCTAGTCCCACACATCTTTCTCAATCTATGAATCTATATGATATTCCAAATGAGAAAATGAGGAAATTTTTTTTGTTTGAATACTTCATGAGGCAACATCCACCTTCTTTTAGTGGGTCTACTGATCGACTAGTCACTAAAAAATAGATCAGTACTAGTGAAAATATGTTTTATATTCTTTAGTGTTCAAAATGATTGAAGATTTTTTTTAAATATTTATCCATGTACACATCTAACATTAATCCTTTTTAATCCTGTTGAAGCTATGAATATCCTTGTTTGTAAATGAGAAAATTTACAAGACTATTTTATCCCTTCCTATATCCTTTAAATATAATCATGATATTTAAAAGAATAAGTTTGGGATATAAGAATTAAGTGGTTCAAGGGTTATAATTCATTGTGGATTTTTTGTTGGGTTTTCATTGTGATCTTACAAAAAGCCATGTATTTTTCAGTTTATTTTAATATTATCCTATATTTCTAAAAATTATTCAAAAAGACAAAAAAAATAATGATTTTTCCTTGGGAGGATAATAATTCACAATTATAAGACACCAAATCTTTTGATAATATATTTTTACGTGGTATATGTGATATTTGTATTAATAATAGATTTCAAAAAATAAATGAAATAGAAATGAAATAAATATAAAAAAGGGAAAGAGAATTTGATTTATTCATTGTGCTCACTTATCATGCTCCCACGTTGGGATATTGGGGGGGGGGATTACATATATATAGGGATATTTTTATTTATATTATCTTTTGATAATATGTATTAAACTTTAGAGTCAAAAATCATTTTTTATCCTTATTTATTAACATCTTCTACATACCTAACTTAAGCCTTATAGACATTTGACCCAAATTAAAAAGCCCCCATGATAAAATATGATCTTTGTGTTTATGTGATGGGGATGATTTATTTATTGAAAACATATTGTAAGGGACATGTTCTTGAGGTATGTGGGGAATTATATCTATAATTATACCCTAATGATTATATGGAATATTAAGGTGTAATGGACTATTAATGGAATTAATATTAACAATGAATTGAGAAATTAAAATGGGTGGTTGAAAAGGAATGATTGTTTTAAAAGGTGAATATTAAAATAAATGGATAGTTTGTTTTCATTAAAAATATAGGTATTGATGAATTGACCATGTGTGATGATAAAAAATTTAATTTCAAATTTAATTAATTAATTTTATTAACAATTAATTTTAAGTACGCTAAGGTGACAATCCATTATAATATGTTGATAGTCCATCATTGAGGACAAATCTAAATTAATGTGTGGGGGTTTATGATACATTTATTTCCAGAATATATTTCAGGGTGTTGTAATGTAATAATTTCTATAGATAATTGAATAATATTTCCAAAAATTGTATTGTTTATATTTTTTTGTTATTTATAGAAGGAAATAAATTTAATTTTAAAAGTAAAAGAAAATAGGAGAATATGAGGATAAAAAGGAACTTCATATAGTGGCATGATGTTTTATGGTGAGACACAAAACAAAGAAGGCTTTCCATGATGATAGATCATTATGAAAACATACGGGGAACAAAACTAAAGAACCAATGCCAAACAAAACATCCAAATATAAAATTTCAAGATTCATTCCATGTACAAAGTAAACTATGTGAAAAAATTAAAAGGCCTAAAAAACATTTAATATTAACCGGCCCAAAACATTACACATCGTGAATTATTTACCTGGCATGAAAAGGCTTAAATGACCCAGAAGTGGCCATATTCTATGTATTAAGTGGAGGACACAATTTTATAGCCTATGGACCTCCGACAATCACGTTTTTACTAACTATGATTCTAATTAATGCTTCTTGATCCCTAGGGGAGTCTATTATTAAAGGGTTGAGCTACCACACTAAGCAAGATCTGGAGATCAAATCTTAGAGTGAGTTGTGATTTTGTACAGGTTTCTTTCTAGTTTCATATTCAACCTTAATTTATATTTTATTTCATTTATTCCTTCCCCTTACTCCGTCATCACTCAGATGAGGGGGTAAAACCCATCATGTTCTTGGGTTATGCAGCTAAATGGGGAAGTTACCATTAGATATTTATTTCATTCTTATTCATGTATTTGGATCGATTCAATTTAATTAATAAAATTATGATCCCATTATTTAGATTTTAACTTTAAAATTTATATTTAAATCTCAAATGATCATTTAGGAATTGGGCAACTGGTTTCCCAAAATTTATGCATGATCATTGTCAAATTCTATGAAACCTAGTTTACAAATGGTATCGAAACATACTCGATTTCAAACCTCCCTTATTACCTGAACAGGGGAAAAGAGGGATCACCATGTCGAAGTTGGGATACCAATTCCATTGGATCTACCTCGTGTTTACTAAAACACCAAAATAAGAATTAAGGAATTTAATTTAAAAAATCAAATTTCACCTAAACCCTAAAATTGTAGAACCCCAATATGCCCTCAATATGAATATAAAAAAACCAATTTCCATATATCTCTCACCCTATGTATATCTCCCTCGGTATCCCATTCTCTATTTCCATCCATTCAAACAAAAAAATTTGAATTCCTAGAGGTAATTTACAGTATATAGACCGTGTATGCTGGTTCAACACTCGGACAAACCAAGTACCAAAATTTTGGTTAGGTTTTATATGTTTTATAATTTTATAAATTGTTATAACCCTATAAGAAATTAAATATTTCCTAAAGTCTATCGAATTTATTTCCTTTTACTAGTATGGTTTCAATTTTTCATAAATTAATTCGGAATTAGAGGGACTATTTTAATTTTAATTCTTTAATTTATACTATGTCGTGTCGTGTTGTTATTTCAGGTACAATTAATTTTCATGAATAATGTATTCTTGGTAAATATATAATTGTAAATATTTCATATGACCTAGATATGGAAAGGGCCATTCACAATAATATAATAAAAAAAATCAGATAATGGAAAGAAAATCATGTCCATAAGGGAACAATATCAAAAAGCTAAACATCAAATACTCTTGAGAGGAGGTCCCGATCCCCGAGGAAAAACTCAAGGGGGAATGAAATAATAAAAAATATAAGAACCTAAAACAAAGGGGTCAACCCATTAAATCACAGACCCCTAACATTACTCAACATTTTGAGATCAAGAAAAATGTCAACTAAATGATTACACACAAAATGACTTTTCCGGGAAACCTCATGAGGACCACAACTCACACATTTAAATGTTTCATGGAAATATGTTTCATGTTAAAATTTAAGAATGCCTCAAATTATGTGGTGATACTATTTCTATTCATATTTTCATTAGAGAATAAATAATGATAGTGGATTCAATGTCTTCCCTCGAATTTGATAACCACCAGAGAGGATCTCGAAAGAAAATTTGTATCATTTTTTCCCCACTATCAAAGTCAATGGATCTATCTGTAAGTATTATAATTTTGGAATAAATTAATTCTATATATATATATAGTGTATGATATATTTTTGAGGGTTTTAGTTGGATATTTCCTCTCCATGGAATCAAAATTTGTCTTCTAAAATAATCTTTTTACAACAAAATTTTATAGGGGAATGATTATACAATTGATGCTTCTTCGTGTGGTTTAATTATGATAAAATCATAGGAGGAGTTCTAATAGTTGTTTTATTATATTTAAAATAATATATTTTCATGGAATCGAGAATAAGTTTGAGCACAATGAGTTCAAATGGAAGGTAGTTGTTGGGTTTCTACCCAAATAGATGTCTTGTCAAAGAAACTCGATGTAGTGATGGATAACCAAAATCTCCAATGCATATATTTTGATGACGTGAATTATCTGGATTATAATAATCATATTTATTAATAGGGACCAATTCCACAATAAAAAAATAAAAAACAAAATAAAGTATAAATATTTCATCCATTACAGTAAGTTTTTCCACCTCAACACCATGTTTGAACACTGACAAGTAAATCCCATTCAATGGATAAGACCATTGAAACCTTTATGACCACCATAAGAGTTTAAAATAAATATTTTATATCATACTAAAAGGATCAAGTAATATAGATAATAGGATTGAAAAATTATTCATAATCCAATGAGATACCACAAAGAACTTGGAAACTCAAGTTTGTAAGATTACTGAGAAACATAGGGAAAGTCTAATAGGGGTACATCCAGGATTCATAGACCAAAATCCCCTCATAAATTTAAACTATGTATTATGTATATGTGAAAATAAAACTAAGGGAGGTTATATAGAATTTATATGACAAAATGATGAAAAAAATTGGGAGAATATAAATAAAATCACAAATAATATAAGGAACATAAGGAAGGGAAAGCAACACCACAATACCAACCACTCTGGAAATTATTGAATCGATTAAAGCGGGAAAATATTTTTGAGTGAAAAGAATAGTTCTTTGATATTTTCAAAATGTTTCATATCAACCATATATTTTCTAATGAAATAGAAAATATATTTTCTATGAAAAATCAATGAATTTGTCAGTGAAGAAAAAAAAGAATCTTGAATAATTAGCCATCATTCTACTGTCTGAAAAAATTTTAGAAGTAGTAAAATGTATCCTACCCATGAATAAAATCAATTTAGGTAGTCTTTAAATTATAATTAATATTGGATGCAATGATTTTTCTAGTGATTTCTGTGATTTTGGTGCTAGTATAAATATAAGGACATATTCCACAATCAAGATATTGGGATTGAGAAAGATTCAAAAAATGGAGTTATTCTTCAGTTGGATAATACAATATTTAGAAAAACTCATAGACAACTTGATGATGTTATCATTAAGGTAGACAACTTCCATTTTCCAATGTATTTTCTAGAGATGGACACAGGTGAATAGAATGTCCCAATAATCTTTGGGAGACAGTTCCTAGCTATAGAAGGGGAACATATTGAATCTCAAAATATGGAAATCAATTTTTGAGTTAGACAATCAAAAAAATGACGTTCAAATTGAACCAAGAAATTAATAATTTAAAAGAAAAATTTACTGAATTATCAAAAGAGAGTCTGCAGGAAGTCAAGGACATTTTATTGCAAGGACTAAGAGATGAAGTAGCTATTGGTCCAAGGAATGAATAATATAAGAAAATTTTAAATAAATATAATAAATAGGTTGAACAAATTTAAAATTGTAGAGGAACATTATTCTATGAGGAAGTATAATATGGGTAATAGATTTTGGAAGTCATCAGGTTTCCATTTTATTATTTAAGAAGGGCTAAGAATCGATGGGTTTAGGAAATGGAAATTCAGAAGGTACTTACTAATGGAAGTCTAAAATTAATTTTAGAAAAAGTTATAGGACCCATATATATAGAGGAAGCAAGGATTCAACATTCTATAGACTTTAATTAGGTAACAAATTTCCTACCATCAACCACCTATGATGGATGAGGTATGGTCATGTAGAAAATGATATAAACAAGTGCTTCTAGGAGGAAAAAAGAGTTTTCTAATTTACATTGTTTTATTTTTATATATATGAACTCTCAACATAAATATTTTAAAATTCATTAAAAATGGAATGTACTTTCATTTGTCTGTTTTTTATTTTTAAGGACTGTCATGGCGTTAACATCAAGTTACAGGAGACATTAGAGGAAGTTATAAAACAATTACACATCGGGAAAATGGAACATGTCATTGAAATGGTTATGTAAGAACCTACACATCTAAGTGCAAATAAAAATTAAATGGGGGAGTATGTGTTTAAATTATATATCTTTAAATTATATTCCTAAAATTGAATTTCTTTAAAATCAATAATTTTTGAATTGCAAGACCCTCTTTGATTCTTTCTTTTATCATCCAAAATAACAAACTAAAACACCCTAGGATTTCATCCATCCCATGATTTTAAATTTATTTTTCAATATATTTGAATGAGAAAATGTGGAAAATAATTTGTAGAGAAAAGATTGTTGTTTAGGATATAGGGAGAAGGTAAATAATTCTAAATAAATTTTTTTTGAGATGTGACTGTGCTTTGGATTTTTAATATGTTCCTAAATAGAATTAATTATTCACATGAATTATCATTAATAGTTGTCCCAACCAAGAGTCTCATTCCCAAGACATCCTCTCAGCCTAATATATCTCATTATTTATATTGTATGATTCTTGTGAAACTAGAGAATGTATCTTCTATAACTATTTTTTTATCTTATCAAATCTATGACCAAAGAGAGTCAACTTTAGAAATTATGAGGCATATTTTGTTTAACTCTTTTTTCATAGACCCAGATAAATTTAAACCCTTTTAAACAAATATAATATATTAATAGAAATGTTAGGAATGGATCTTTATTTCAATCATATTTTACCCATTACTACCTCCCTATTAATATATTTCATGATATTTTAATGAATAAGTGCGCGAGATACATTATATGGTGGATAGAGTTATACATCATTGAAGATATTTTTCTGGATTTTCATTGTAATATTGGGGGAAGTCATGTTTTTTAAATTGCATTATATTATTCACCTATCATGTTAAAAAAATCATCATAAATTTTAAAAATGTCTGACTTGGAAGGATAAGAAATCACAAATTTTTTAATGATTATATTTGGGTTGTATGTGTTTAGGTGGTGAATATAATATTTATGATATTCATATATTTTTAAAATGAAAACTTATAGAAAAGAAAAAATTAATAAAAAGATAATTATAGAAATATTAATTCATTATGCTTCCATATCACTAGATCACTTAGAGGTTTTGGAGTAAATCGTTGATGAAATATATAGAGGGATATTTTCATTGAGAATATATTTTTATATAATACATTATGATTTAGATTCAAGACACATTATCCCATTATTTATTAATATAACTCACCTACCTTAATTAATCCTTAGAGACATTTAAATTTAATGGAGAATACCTTGGGATTAAATATTATCTCTGAATTTATGTAGAGGATAATACATATCGCTTGAGAGATTATAGTAATTTACCTATTCTTGTCATTGTCACTGAACATTAACTAATATTGTACCCAGATGATGAGCATAAAAATTCATTTGAGGTAGAATACTAATGGTTTCAATATTAATAATGAATTTAAAAATTAATATCGATTAATTAAAAGAAATTTCATTTCAAGAGGAGAAAGTAAAATTCATGGTTGTTTTTTCTTTTACACTTGATGAGATGATGAATTATCCATGTCTGATGCTCAGACATTTAATCTATCATTTAATCAATTTACTTTTTTAGCATTGAATTTAAAGCATGGTAAGGTGAGAATACATTGTAGTATGTTGAGATTACATCTTTGTGGAAAATTATGAATTCAAGAATTTGTGTATTTGACACATGTATTTCATTCATATATTTTACGGTGTTTTAATGAGTTCGTTTCTATAAATAATTGATTTATATTTCCAAAAATCGTATTGTTTAACTTGTTTTGTGATTTTTCAAAGGATAAAATCAAAATTTGTAAAAGGAATAGAAAAGAGGAGAATATGTGGAGAAAAAGACACTTCACATAGTGTCATGATGTGTCATGCTGTGAAATATAAAAGAAGAAGGATTCCCATGATGATTGATCATCATGAAAAACATCAAGGGCACACAACTGAAGAACTAATGTGGAACATAGCTTCTAAAGCTATAATTTAATTACTCACATCATGTAAAAAGTACACGATGTGAAGAAATTATAATGAATCAAAATAGATATAAATATTTCATATCCATAGACATTAATGATCTTGAATTATTTACATAATGTGAAAAGGAAGAGATGACCTCGAAATGGAAATATTAAACATATCAAGTGGTTGAGACCTGTTCTATATCCTTGGGACCACCTTTTACCACTATTTAACTCATTATGATGCTAATGAATGATGCATTATCCTTAGGGGAATCAATAAATAGAGGGATTAGATGGAACATCAAAGAAGAACTGAAGATCAAATTTTGGAGTGAGAATATTTTCTCTACAGGGTCCTCACCAGTTTCATCTCTATCATTCATTTGTGTATAAATTTTATTTCATAATTTCCCCTTAATAAATAATCAATAGGATGAGGGTGTAAAACCCATATTGTTGTATGGTTATATATCTGTAGGTGGATGGTGTCGTTGGATATTTATTTATTTCTAATTATTGTATTTGTATTTAGGTATTTTATTTAATAAATTTTCAATTAATTTCATTTTATTTTATCATGGAAATTGGTATTTTAATCTGAAATGAACATTTAATAATTGGAAAAATGGCTACTCTAAATTGTGGCATGATTGTAGTTCCATTCAGGTAATCCTGGTTAAAAAATAATATCGAGGAAAACTAAATTCTGTTATGGCCTAATTGTCTGTATCTAAAAATGGGGGTCAATCTATTTATTAGGGTAACATGACCACTGGATCCACATAACCTCATCTCAGATTCGAACCATGAATTAATCAGTTTAATTACTGTAATAAAATTTCAAATAAACCATGAAACTATAGAACCCCATAAAATTATCAATATTGTCATCCAAATAAAAAATATGTATATTTCTTTTACTATCTCTCTATATATTTAAAACCATTAAAAAACTAGATTTTTGTATTCCAAGATTCAATTTAGAGAATACAACTCATCTCTGTGGGTTCGAAACTGATACATACCAAGTACCATGCTATTTTATTTATGTTATATATGTTTTATAATTTCATGATTTTGTTTATCCCCATAATAAATTAACTACTCCAAGAGGGGTTTAAAATTTTTAATACCATTATTGTGTATGGTTTTTGTAATGATTAAATTAATTAGGAATTGTATGAACTATTTTTATTTTAATTCTTTCATTTAAAATAGGTCATGTTGTGCTGTTTTTTCATGTCCAACCACATTGCACAACAAATATACTAATAGGAAAGATAAAATTGACGATCTTACAAAAAATCTAGATTTGGAAAGGACTATTTTAATGAAAAACATAGATATTGAAAACAATAAGAGAAGTGATAGAACATATTGTCTTGAATGGACCAATATCATGGAGATGAACATGTTCTTTGAAAGGGAAATGGCCCAGAGCTCTAAGAAAGAAATCAAGGGGGAAAACATTGATAAACTACAGAATAAACATAGAGGGGGTTAGCCCAGGAAATATCATACCCCATGAAAATAATCAAAACTTCAAGATCAAGAATATAATCATCTAGATGACTAAACACTCAATTCAATTTGGTTCGATACCTCATGAAGACCCCAACTCACACATTGGGAGTGTCATAGAAATATGTGACACATTTCAATTAGAGAATGTCACAAATGATAAAATGAGATTACCCCTCTTTGGAATATTGTTAATGGAAAAATCATGAGAGTGGATACAAAGTCTTCCCCCATATTCATGTATGAAATTAGTGGATCTATTATGGAAATTTTTAATAAGGGTTTTCCCATCCAAAAAGTGAATGGATCTATAAGTAAGTATTCCAAAACATTAATAATTTACTAAAGTATCTTTATATAGTGTATGAGATAGATTTTTGTGTTTCATATGATGAGGTCCTCATCATAAAATATATTTTTGCATTTTAATAAAAAAAATTACAATAGACATTAACAGATAATTCATATGATAGTTGATGCTATTTTAGAAGGTTCTTTATAAGAAAATCACTAGAGGAAAGATATGAGTTGTTGGATAATATGTCCATCATTAGTTTTCATTGGATTTTGGTATAAGGGATAGAATAAGGAGTACCCTTGGTATGAAACAGCTGGGTTAACACCTAATTGAATTTCATGTTAAAGAAACTCGATATAATGATGGACAAAGAAAATCCACAAGTTATGTGTTGTGAATATATGAATTATTTAGATTTTAATCATTAGAATAATTAATTGGGATGTAGGAAACAACAATCATAAACACAATAGAAAAACTAAGTCCATGGATTTTAGAAAACAAAAAAAGGTTTTAACATCAACATGAAGGGGAAACAATGATCTGTCAAGTCAATTCACTAGAGGATACCATTGAAACCTAATTGACTAGTAAAATAGATTCACATAAAGTTTTGAAAAAATCATCAATGGTTCAAGGAATTTTAATCATATAATTGAGTTTTGAATCACTAAATGAATGATTTTTAATTAGAAACACTGAAACGAAAGTAGGTATGTTTATAAGAATGTCACAACTACCGTATTTGAATTAGTTATTGTATTAATTTTATTTTCATTGGGTAGTTTGGGTTGAAGAACGACTTAAATTTTATGAGTACTAATTCAAAAACCCAAAATTTGACCTTTATAGCGTTATGTGGGCTGATGTCGAAGCCGCACGGCCTCGCCTGGGTCACCATGAAGCCTCGCCCAATTCCCTGCACACCTAGTCAATGTTCAACTAATTAAATGAAAAGGTTTAACATTGAAGATATAAAATTAAATGAGTAGTAAAATAAAAATAAAATAAAATAAAAAATCTATAAAAATTTAATGAATTTTTAATAATAATAATATTATTATTATTATTTGAGGATACAATTATTATTATTAATAATACTATAATTTAGTTTTTTATATTAAATTATAACATTATTAACTTTTTAGTAATAATATTTAAATTATGTTATATTTATTAACATTTGGTTTGTTTAAGATTTTTTATGGTTTTATCCATCTTTCCCCTATTTTTATTTTCATCTTTTTTTTTGTTCCTTCTCTCCCTAACTTTCTCTCCCTCCCATTGGTCCATTGCATTACCGAGGCCCCACTAAACCCTACCTCCCCTTTTCGCGCAGCCGCCATCTCCCCCTTCTACCCAGCTTGAAGTGAGACCCTCCCCAACCTTAGTCTTTGCATGCCCTCCCTCTTGGTAAGCTCAATGTGTGATCTCCCTCAAGTTTTCACCCCGCAATCCCATCTAGCCATTTTTCTCTTCCCCTCGAGTCCTCCATATCGCTCTACCAGACTCCACACTACTCCATCCCGTGACCTTCCCCACCCTCATCGACCTCTTCACCCAAGATCAGTGCCTACCTCTCCTCTGCTAGCTCACCTTTCCACCTCCCCTCTCCTCCTCTGCTTCCCTCATGCTATGCCCCTACATCATGTGCAACCCATGGCTAGCCATGCCCCCTCCCCCAAGTCCAACGACTAGATCTTCAGCTGACACTGCCCTCACCCTCACAACTGTCCATGACCTCCCTCTTCTCTAATGTCCCCGACCAACAACTACACCGCCCCTTCTTCTCATGGCTGGGCTCCGTCCAATGAACCCTTCCTTCCGGTAAGCCTTATACCTCCTCTAGTAGTGTGTTTAATTTTTGTTAATTCCATGGATTATGATGTGCTTTAGCAGAAGCCTCTTCGATTCACTGTGCATATTTTTTTTTAAGTTTTACTGGTTAGTATTGGTTAGAAGGACATATGTGTTTAGCCATTAATTTATACTATGAGTCATGATGGGTTTTGTATTCATGTCGCGTGTGACATCCTCTATGATTTGATGTCCTTGCTTGGATTTTTTAGCGAGGCGGTTGCGGTGTAGATGAGGTTTTGTACCACTTTCCGCCAATTATTTCCTGCGAGGTAAGTGTTTCCGTGCCATACCATTATTATATTAATTTAATATTATTGTTTTAATTTATTACGGTATTCCTTGATTTTATTGTGTGGTTATTTTGTTGAATTTATTTTGCTCATGTATAGTAGAATGTTTTTTTAATTTTGTCTGTGATGTGAAATAATGTTACAAATTGGTTGGGGGTATTTGGTTTCAAATTAATATTTTCATATGAATTATGATGTATTCATGGTGGAAAACCCTTTGTGTATTGTGAATGTGTTATTTTTAAATCATGTAAAGGTTTTATTAAATTATTTCAGCAGTGCAGATCGTATTTTTGAAGGGTTTTAGAGTGTGTATTGTTTTGAAATATAATTTAGGATGTGTAAATGGTGACTTTGGCATGTGTGGTGTTTCTTTTGGTTGGTTTTTTACATAATCATGTTTTACGGTTTAATTGTGTGGAGCAGAAATATGTTTTCATGGAGGTTTGAGTTAGATTTTTAGTTTCTTTTGATGTCATTTTTTTATGTTGTTTCATGTCATATACCATTAAATTTTAGTTTAGATTAAAGGTCTGTTTGGTTGTTAGTTCACATTTTTATTTTATTTTTCTTGTTAGTGGATTTGGGTTTACTATTTTGGGTAAACCACTCCCACATGTTACTCTCTATACCCTGAAACTTGTGACTGCCTGTGGGGATCAGGAATTCCATTTGAGCCATGTGGCGGGCCAGGTCGGGCACCGGGTTGGATGGAAACCTGGCTTGGTTCGTGAAAAAATGGTATCAAAGGAGGTTTGCATCTTTGGTCATGTGATTTTTGTTTAGATCATGGTAAATTGGAATTAAGGTTTTTTGGGACTCAACATCGCGGCTATAAGTAAGGTGCATGGCCATCACACCTCATGGCGGGACTCCAGTTACCAGGGTAAGTCTAGGGTTGTCCAAGTTTTTGGTCCTTATATTTAATCGTGTTTAGGGGAAATGAAAAGGGAGTAGGGTCATTTTTCCCTGTGAGCTCACAGGGCCTAGCAATCCATGTGGAGTTGGGAATGCTGTCCTACAGTACCCTCCATGTTGGTGGCATGATTGGCATATGGTTGCCGACCATATCTCCCAGTCACCCACTAACACTAGTTTCCTCATGCATCATCTCTTGTCTCTTTGTTCAGGATTCATGGAAATCTTGTTTTGAAGTAAAAATGATTTGGTATTGAAAAAAATAAATTTCTTGAAATGAATCTATTTAAAAATAAAATGGTGTGTATTGTTTGAAAAGTGTGGGTTGAATGTTTTGGTTTTGAAAAATGGAACGGTCTGGTTTTGATCCTTGGTGTTCTGATAGACATCCACACGCATAAGTGTATATGGAAAAAGAAATGGTCAATGGCATGAGAGGAAGGAATCCTAGATGGGTATGATGTGGGTGCTGGTGTGGCATGAGAACAAGCATGTTTGAGGCCCATGGGAGACCATTGGTGTTTGTGCAACCCACTAGCTTTTCTTATTTTCTAAAAGTTTTGTTAAATGAGAGTTCAGTGTTTTAATAATCGGGGATTGCATTGTGTGTCCTTGTGTTTCTAAAATTTTGGATGTGAGGAGTTTCTAGAAAAGAATCCTTTTTGAATGATTTGTGTCTTGAGTTTGAATTATTATTTTTATGTTGGTGTGAAAGCATGTGGTTAATGGTTTCTTTTGAAAGGTACTTTGGGAATCCCTTGCAGCAGTTTTCCCTACATGTTAAATTTTCTTCTTGTAGTATGTCTTGGCCATTGGACCGCTTTTATTGGGTCCATGGTTTTATTTCTTAACTAGTACATGACCCCCACCCCCCATGAAGAATTAACATGATATTAAAGTGAAGCTATGGGTAATTCTCCATTGGCCAACCCTCCTGTTGATTAAAGCAATCACTCTCCCTTTTGAGAGATAGTTCTAGGTCTATTCCTTTTTCTTTTCTATCAAGAAGATCCTCTCATAGTGAGGTGATAGATGAGGGGGGGGAATGATAGGAGTGTTGGTCCCATTGAGTTGTTTGAGTCGTCAGTTATGAAGTTTGACATTGTTGTGTCAGAAGGTTTTCCCCCAAAAATGGTGAAAGAAATTCCAGCGGGGAAGGGTGAAGGCAGTTCAGAATTTTTAGTGTTGACAAGTGTATTGATCGGCTTTGTAGTGATTTCATTGGCCGCAAGGGTCATGTTTGGTGATGTCATGCAGTGTGAATTATCTTTGAAGTGAAACGGTTGATTTTGTAGAATCCTTTGGGAATCCATTTTTTCATCGGAGTGTGTCCTCTCACGGAGTTCTATTTTTTTGTTCAAAGGGGAGTGTTTTTTTGCATCTTTCCTTATTATGTTTCTGGGTTAAGGTGAAAGGTGATGCATTTTCATCCTCTAAACCCCTATTTTGGTGGATGTTTCATGAGTGATTAGTTCGATGTCATGGTGTGTTTTGTTTGCTGGTGTTGTCTTTGTTGTGGTATGGTTGCGTGTGACCCCAAAAGGAGAAGCTCTGTTCGGTAGTCTTTAATACCTGACTACGAGGAAGGAGATGCTTCAAGCATTAAGGATCCATCCATGGGGATCGGAGTGAAGCTGGCATGTGGTCAAGAACCCCAAGAGTGTATGCAACCCCAACATTATTTCTATCGTTGGAATTGATGGTGAAGATAGTTTAAATTGTTCTCTGTGGTTGTTCCATTAAAAATGACCTGTTTGGGTGTGTTAGGTTATTGTGGTTTTGAGGAGGCATAGTCGTCGTGTTATTTAATGTTATGGGGGTTTCTTTCCACCAAATGTAATCGCTTTTTTGAAGTCCTTAGGGGGTCTGTTTGGGTGAATCGATCTCAAAGTTGAATATTACTCATCCATGGATGCAATGATGTTGGGTTGAATTTGGTCATGGTTTTTACGCCTCATTGGTTGGGCCCCTCCCTTCCCACCCCTTGTGGTGGAGAGTATGGTCACCGTTGAATTTTTTTTGAAAAAAAGTTTACTATCTTCTAGAAGTTCTAATAACGAGGAGACCATGATGGGTCTCACACAAATTTCTCTGGAATGAATCAGTGTTTGTCTTTCTTCATAATGGTGGGGTGTCCACCCGGGCCACTCTGTGTCAGTTTTTCAATCTTGTCTCCGGCTTTAAAAAAATTTTAATGGTGGGGAACCCCTTCAAAATTATACATGTTTTCTTTTAGTTTTTTTCATAGAGATGGCCTGGTGATAGTTGATATGATTATTCCCAGGAAGTGGTTGGTATTGTCTGTTTGTTCCAGTCAAACGATGTGGTTTTCATTCAATGGTGCTTGAGGTGTTTCAGTTTGTGAAGTGGTTTTTGTTAGTGTGAGAGTTCCTATCATTGATTAATCAACTGGAGGTGTCCTAGCTCTTTGGGGCAGACAATAAAGAACATAAAGACTTTTTACAAGTTTACTGAGATTTTCATTTAAGTCAATTTCTTTAAGCACGTTGTGTTTGCCTTGTTTAGCATGTTTTTTTGAAAGGAAACTCTTGGAACCTTAAAGGGGTATTGTTTTCTACTTTGAGTCTCAAAGTTAGTTGTGAAATTCTGGGAATGGAAACCTTTACATTGGGTAGAATTATCACTCCCTCCGTATTTTAATTATTTATTTTGTTAATTTTCTTTGTGTTGGGTATTTTGGGTTGAATCCCAACTTAAATGTTTTGATTACTTATCTAAAAACGCACATTTTGGCCTTGATAGTGTTCAGTATGCCACTGTCAAAGCCTCGTGGCCTCACCTGGGTCACCGTGTGGCCGCACCTGATTCCCCACTTGCCAACCCAATTTTTAACTAATTAAATGAAATGAATTAATAATCAAGAAATATAATTAAATGAGTAGTAAAATAAAAATCAAATAAAATTAGAAAAGTGATTGAAATATAATGAATTTTTCATTAATAATAATAATAATATTATTATTATTATTTGAGGATACTATTATTATTATTATTATTATTAATTTAGTTTAGTTTTTAATATTAAATTATAAATTTATTTATTTTTTATAAATAATAATTTAAGTAGGTTATGTTTATTAAAATTTGGTTCTTTAATGTTTTAAAGGTTTTTTTTTTCATTTTTCATTATTTTTCTCTTCCTTTTCCTTTTTATTCCTTCTCTCCCTCTCATTGGTTCATCGAATTACCCAGGCCCCCCTAAACCCTACCTCCACTCTTCACGCAACTTCTATCTCCACCTTCTACCCAGATTGAAGTACGACCCTCCCTGGTCTTAGTCTGTGCATGCCCTCCCTATTGGCTAGCTTTAAGTGAGACCTCCCTTAAGACATCACACTGCAATCTAGTATGAGCCTCTTTCTCTTCCCCTCATGTCCTCTATGTCACGCTGCCCTGCTCCACACCAGTCCGTCACATGGCCTTCCCCCACCCTCGTCGACCCCCACACCTGAACTCATCGCCTCCCTCTCCTTTTATAGCTCATCGCACCCCCACTCCCCCACTCTGCATCCCTCGCGTTGTTCCCCTACCTCGTGTGTGGCCCATGTCCTACCACACCCCTCCCCCATTTCCAACGGCGAGATCTTCAGTCGGTGCAACCCTCTCCCTCATAACCATACACGACCTCCCTCTTCCCTTCCGTCTCCGAACAACTCTTGTGCTGCCCCTTCATCCCATGGTCAGTCTTCATCCAACGAACACTTCCTTATGGTAAGCCTTATACCTCCTCATGTAGTGTGTATAATTTTTGTTAATTTCATGCATTGTGATGTCCGTTAGCAGAAGAATCTCTGATTCACTATGCATATTTTTATTTAAGTTTCAAGGGGTTAGTATTGGGTTGAAGTACATATAAGTTTAGCCATTAATTTCTTTTGGGAGGCATAATGGGGTTTTTATTCAAGTCGTGAGTGAAATCCTTTATGATTTATTGGCCTTCCTAGGATTTGTTCGTGAGGCAGTTGTGGTGCAGATGAGGTTTTGTACCCCTTTCCGGCAATGACTTTTAGTGAGGTAGGTGTTTTTATGCCATAACATTATTTGATTAATTTAATAAATTTTTTTAAATATATTATGGTGTTCCTTGATTTGATTTTGTGGTGATTTTGGAGAATTTACTTTTCTCATGTATGGTAGCATCTTCTTTTATTTTTGCGTGTGGTGCGAAAGAAAGTTTCAAATTGGTTAGGTGGGTATTTGGTTTAAAATTGGGGTTTTTATGTGAAATATGGTGTATTCTTTGTGAAAAAACCTTTGTGTATCATGAGTGTGTTTTTTTAAAATGTTTAAAGGTTTTATTAAATTATTTCATCAGTGCAGATCGTATTTTTGAAGGGTGTTAGAGTGTGTGTGGTTTTGAAATTTAATTTGGGTTGTGTAAATGGTGACTTTGGAATGTGTGGTGTTTTTATTGGTTGGTTTTGTGCCTAGGAATGTTTTACAATTTAATTTTGTGGTACAGAAATATGTTTTCTTGGTATTTTATATACAACCATGATAAAGTGATTTTTTAAAGTGAATTAGTTGTGACTTGTGTATGTGGTGTGGTGTTTCTCTAAATTGTTTAACTTTATGTGGAAAGTACAAGATAAATCATCAAAGGTATTTGAAAATGAAATAGATACCTCTAATAAAATAAAAGTTGTTTCACTTTGGTTCCCTATTGGGAACTTTTAATAGAAATGAAACATTGTGCAAATGGTGGAAAAATGTATTTCTATATGGTTTGGGTGTGTGTTTTTTTAAATTGTGTTGGGGTGTGAAAGTGGTGACTTTGGTGGGAAATGTCTTATTTGGTTTACGATATGTGAAATATATATATATATATTATGGGAATGTGGAACTTGTTTGAGCACAAGATAAAACCCGGGTATCTAGGTGGGTAGACTTGTACTAGTGCACTAGTGATTTGGAGTGTTATTGTCCCTATTTCATTTAGCCGGATTGACGATTACAACACTAATTGTATTTATGAGTGACTCAGGTTCATGGTTTATAAGCCACTTTTACTGAGGTTCGTGGTTTTTAAGGCACGTTTATAGAGGTTTTTGGTTTCTAAGCCATGTTTCACTAAGACACGATGATTTAGGGTCCCACTCAAGCAAGATAAACCTTAAGGGATTTACTCGAAGTGCTCTACTATCCATGAAGTGGCGCCATCAGTCATCATACAGAAGATCCCTTGAGTATGTTCTTGTTCTTTTAAAATTTTCTATTACATATTTAAAGTAGTATTTCTGAAATGATTTTTTTCTTCCAGTGTTCTTTTCATTTTATTTTCATCATTTAAATTTTTATCTTTAAAAGCGTTTTAAAAATATTGTTTTAAATGAGCATGTTAAATTATCTTTTTGAATGTTGTGGCATGGAACCTTTTTATTAGGTGGTATCAAACTAGGCTATTGGATCACACCCTACATAAAACATTGGGTTTATGTAGACATAGGTCTTTGTGTATTCCAGGTTGAGGCATCCTGCACAGCGATGGTGGTTTTGGTCATTGATGGTCTTCTCGTGCAGGTTGGTGTTTGTGGCGTGTGGATGATGAATCTATCTTGTTTCGTGGAAGTTTGAGTTAGAGATTTAGTATCTTTTGTTGTTTTTTATTTTTGGATGTTGGTTCCAGTTATAACCCTTTAAATTTGATTTTAGTTTAAGGGTCTGTTTGGTTGTCAGTTCACAGTTTTATTTTACTTATCTTATTAGTGGTTTGGTTTTTACTATTTTAGGTAAACCATTCCCACATGTTACTAATGATACCCGAGCACTTGTTCCAGCCCGTGGGGATCGGGAACGCCCTTCAGGAAAAGTCGCATACCGGGTCGGGTGCTGGGTCGGATGGCTACCTGTCTTGGTTCATGAAAAAGAAACAAAGAGAAAGGCCTAGAGAAGTAATTCAAGGATTCCCAAACAAACATACCCAAACAGATTCTAAATATGCACTACTTGTTATTATAATAAAACCATAGGGAGGTTATATATAAATTTTAGTACATAATGAATAATTTCTAGTGGTATTAAGGAGATAAAATCATAGATGGGATAAGGATCTTAATAAAGAGGAAAAACCACTTCCATACCACCACCACCACCACTTCCAAATCGGTTAATGTGAGTAAATATTTATGAAGGGAAATAAAAGTTCTTCGAGTTGTTCAAAAATAATTATATCCACATTATATTTTTTGAATCAATCTAAAACATTCTAGTCTACAAAAAAGTCATGAAATATTTGTTGACGACAAAAATAATATTGAATAATTGGCAACCATTTTACTGATAATATAATCTTCCTAAGTAGTATCAAGAATCCTACCAAAAAAAAAGTGATCCATGTAGTTTTAATATTATAATTAATATTGGTTATAGTGAGTTTGTTTGTCATTAATATGATTTCGGTTCTATGGTAAATATAATTTCATATGAAACATTCAAAATTTTCAGATTGTGAGAGAAGAAACAAACCCGAGTTACACTCCGACTAGAGGATACCATTGTGATAAATCCTTAAGGACTAAATGAAGATTTAATCATTAAGGTAGAAAAATTATATTTTCCAGATGATTTTTTGGTGAAGGGAATGGTTTAAGAGAAGGTACCATTAAAATTAGGAAGACTGTTTCTATCTTTGGGGAGATCCCGGATAGATTTTCAAAATGAAGAACTGATTTTAAGAGTTTGAGGATAAAAAATTAATGTCAAGTTCATCAGGAAATGAAAAATACAAAAGAAATAGTTGTTGAATTATCAAATGATCATATACTGAATGTTTTGGATGATGTTATTCATGGAAGAAGAGATGAACTTAATTCTATAGAAAGTATAAGAGAAAGTAATAAAACATTTAATAATGATAACTAATTGCTACAAAAAGATAATAATAGTGGAGTAACATTTATCTAAGAGTAATTTTAAGAAGGATGATTGGTTTGGGCCGTTTTTGATTTTTTATTTTACTATTAAGGAAGGTTCAAGAGCCACTGTATTGTGCCCCTTGAAATTGGGAAGGTATTAAGTGATGGAAGTGTAAAATTTGTTTCATAAAAAGAGAGAGGTAACTTCTATATAGAGGAATCAAAACATTAGAATTTTGTAGATCTAAATAAGTTAATATATCTCCTACCATAAAAACATGAGCTGAAGGAGGTGTTTTCAAACAAACAATGGTAAAAAAATCACTTCCATGTGGAAACATGAGTTTTTTATTTTTATTTGTTTTGTTTTTAGGCACATGAACTCTTTCACCAATATTTTAAAATTCATTGATAATGTCATGTGATTTATCCCATTTATTATTTATTTTTTTGGACCATTGTTGTGAAGGGATTTTTAAAAATTTTATACTTTAACAACATGAACTACATTATTTTTTCTAACTATATTTCTCAATTTTTGTTTGTTTATACATTTTTGTATTATTTTGGATGTTATAAATATTTTTAGTCAATTTATATACAATAGATACTAATTTAGAATTTTTATTAGTCAATATAAATTTATATATTATATTTGACAATATATTATTATTATTATTTTCTCTAACACTATTTTTATTATTATTTTATTAATATTTTAATTGTAATTTTATTAAATTGATAATTTTTTACATTCTATTTTTGATTTTATTTTTTATTATTTTTATTATTTATAAAAATAGTATTAAATTTATTAGTTTATTATTTTTATATTTAATATTAGTACTATTATTTTATGTATATTTTTTTCTTAATAATTTTTTCAGTATTTATTGTTTTACGTGCATATTTTTATTTACCTAGCCAATTTTATTTTAGTTGAGTAATTATTAAGAAGAATTTATTTTATTATTATTACCATTATATTAATATACCATTTATTATTATTAATATAGTTGAGTTTGATTAATTTATTTTCAAATTTTATTTTATTTTACATTGTTTTGACTCTTTTAATTGGTTCCCTATTTTAATTTATTTTCAAATTTACTTTTATATTTAAATGTATAGCCTCTCCACTAAAAAAATGAAGAACAACTGGTGACCCAACTCCTTTATCCTCCACCTCACAGTGGCCTCACCCCTTGTCTCTTACTACCTTTCCATGTCACGCCACACCCTTCCCCACACTCCCTACGTCTCACCACACACCCAATCCCTTTCCCATATCCACTTCCCCTCCACACCCCAGTGCCTCATCCCACGTCTCTCCACCCTCATCCAATAAATTTTATGTACATATATTTACCGACTACGCATTTCACCCTTCACAGACCATGCCACCGACCAATCTCACACCGAGCGCACCACCTTCAACTTCACCTGTAGGCCTTCAAGCCTTCTTGGATACATCAAACAATTCCCAGATTTATCTTTTACACTACAACTCTGGGAGGCTGCGATTTTTTTGGTGTTTCATTGTTATCACAACAGTGGTTTAGGTACAACATCATCACCTATTGAGGTTTTGATTTTTCTTTGGAGATCCATGTATGGTTTGTGTGTTGTGGTTTGAGAGAGTAGACCGACCCAATCATTTTTTTGGCGTTGAATGGATTGGTTCATGGTTGCGATGATTAGAAGAGCAATGTTTATTATCTGGAAACCACTTGTGGTGGTTTGCGATGACCCTAGAGATTACACCATCACGATGATATCTTCTATTTACTATTTTATGCGCTACTTTGTCACAATGGTGTGATAATTCTACCATTTTAGAGTGTTCATGAATGTCAGGGTGTATGCATGAATTATTTTATTACCATGTAAGATGTTATTTTAAATAATTAATTTTAATTTTAATTTTATTTAATTTAATTATATCGAAATTTTAATTAAATTTCATTTGGAGTCTACACACATTCTTTGGTTATCAACTATGTGATACCTAATAGGTAATATTTGGAGGGAGTTCATCGAAGAGTTTACATATCCTAAACTTTGTCACTCGCGTGAGAGAATGAAAAATTTAATGAGATAGAATTTCAAACAAATAAATACATTAATTAAAAAAATAATATTTTGTTTGTATTCTGTTGAAAACTAAAAATCATGATACTTAATCTGTAATCTCATACGAGTGAACCAGAGGTTAGTATATACATTGAATTTGTGAGAAATGGGTTATTGTATTTCACTAAGTGATTCAGTTATGTAAAGATGCAAAAAATATTCATCATGCTATATAATGAAATGATTGATGATTTGTGTGAAACTTAAAATGATTTGAAACATCAGATAATGGGACCTTACAGAATTTTAATTAAATTTCTAATTGTTGATAATTAAATAAATAAACATTCATATGTGGAAATTAATTAGTTAGCATTTCATACACCTAAACAGACAACAAAACTCTAATGCTTCCATCTCCCTATGCATTCTTCCTTTTATTAATTTATTTAACTAAAATAGTTTTAGTTATTTTAATAATTAAATTTAAATAGTTTTTGAAGCACATGTACATGTTGTTGAATTCATGTGGTTTTCCATTAGATTATAATTGTATTTTTTCCAAAACATCACTTGCAAATTGGGTATAGTATAGTGAAATTCAGAAGTCGGTCACATGGGGAATGTAAGATGGCACTAAATATTGTTGGATAAAGTCCTTTAGGGGTAGGATTCCATTATAGCCAGTCCAATTTTGGAGTTATATATTTCTAGGGATTGATGTTTTGCATCAAGAATGAGAGATGTATTGGGATCAATTTCAGATATCTATAGAAATGATTGTCTTAAATCTAACTCAGTAGGATCCTAAGGATTATACTGTGAATAAAGAGGATATATATAGTTGATTTTTTTTCAAATCAACTAGATATACCTTGTAGGTAACTATTCTATGGTCTGGATATAGTTACAACCAAGATGCCTTAATCATATATTCTATGGTAGAAAGAGTTTTAGGCTATTGGTCATAGCCTAATGTACTCTAACCAGGTTAGGGTCCTTTACATGAATACCCCATGGCCCGGGATGTTAAAATTAATTATAAAGAAAACTAACTTATATCGTCATCACTATACCTTATGGTTACAAAGCTAAGAATTAAAAATTTATTATTTATTCCGATACACCAACTCTCGATCCCTACCCTAACTAGTTTTGTAACCCATGGTATTAATGAATTCAAAAAAATGAATAATTGAAACTATACATGACATTCTAAGAACATTTTTATTTAAATATTTTTTACAAATACAACAATTTAGATTCACAGAATGGGTCATGCATGAAATCAGTTATTAGAGATATTTAAATCATAATTTAATCCTATACTTACTTGGAATAAAAGAGGAAATGTATTCAATACGAATTCATTGATGATTGATGATGAAAGAATGTGGTGATTCAAAAAGGAAATAGACGTAATCATGAAAAAATATCCACAACAATAGTATATAAAAAATAATAATTAATTTGGTAATGAAATTTGATATTATAGTTGTGGGAATATAAGTAAGATAGAAGGGAAGAAAAAAAGAATTATGCTTTGGAAAATTCTCCAAAACCACCACCAAGTTGCTTCATTTGTAGCTGAGAAATTAGACGATATGTAATGAGATTCACATAGTGTAATTCTGAATCCTTTTATGTCTCCATGGTTTTTGTATTTACACATATCTCACCAGTATCTCATCAAATATTTGACCATTTGACCGATTTCACAATGTGAATCCTGGTCCCATGGCATGTATCTTCTTTCTAGCTGAGTCTTTGGATGTGATTTCTCGTTAAATTATTTCATGATGTGTATCCCAAGAGAATTATGTGTAAATTTTTCTTCTAATTAACTATTTATAACTGGAGTAATGAGTTGATTCATTCCATCAAACATCTTGTGAGACTCTATTGCATGATGTGAACTAAGGTTTAACAATGTGTAATAGACAACTTTTTTGTTTTTCTGCATTTTTCTTCTTTGAAAAATTGGGAACCTATTTCCTGAAAAAAATGGAATATAGAATGTGTATTATCTAATATTTTATTTAAATTTTTTAATTAAATGACATTAAAAATTATATATGATTTTTCATTATCGAATTCCCAAAAACATGACCAATTCCTTGTCCTCGGGGAAAAAGTTCTCAACAGTTATTCAAAAAAGGTAAGAATTTTTTAAACAAAGGAAACATTGTTGATGTTTAGGAAAATAAATATAATTTTATGAAGAATAGGTTAGTCTCCCAAATCATCCCTGCATTGAAGATCGATCATTCCTCGTAGATCTATTCTTTAAATAAAATCTAATATTTCAATTATAATTTTATAACTGTTCCTTGATTTATATAACCATTAGAAATTTATATCTCTATGAAATTTTTATCATCACATAGGGTAAAAAGAAATTTTAGTTATGCTCATACCCCTTGTACGTGATAATAACTATATGCTTTCATTTGTTCTATCATCTTCACTTTGAAAAGAAAACTACAAAATTAACCATGAGGGCTTCAACGGTTAGGTTCTGATGACCCTAAGGCTGTGGGTAGGTGGGTGAATGGTGAAAATAATTATCAAAAGGATAGTAATCTCTAAATTATTATGATTGAATTTCATAACAAGTGTAATATAATGACTCCTCTAAGATAATCAATTCCACCATTTGAGGAGCACAAATTGGATCCATGCATATGTCTACTAAGTGCAATAAGTCCATCTTATTCATTTACTTTTTCTTTTGTCAATCTATTTTTCATAAGTCATGTATATGAAAAATCTCACATCCATATACTAACCACATAACCCTTTAAGTGATTGATCAGTCTGGAAATGGAGATTTTTGACCTTCCTAATACACAACCCATGTCAATTTTCCTTATCTTTTATATGTTTCAAAGGAACAGAATATATGTGAAATGACATAAAGTATACATGGATTATAATAAAATAATATGCTGAGTATAACAATACCTATCTATATTAAAATAATCTTCTATTATCAAAATGATTCTTCCACACATGTTTGATAGTAAAATAATTCATCACACGAGATTAGGTTAAGAAGGTATAATTGACTTAAAAAATATTCAACCTAATAGGTAATTTATGGAAACTAGAAGATTAACAATGGAAATATTTATGGTGGGTTTTAGGAAAAAGTGGCTCAAAAAAATTTCCTCAATAATTTTAAATTTGTACACGTTCAGTGATAGCCTTAATAATATCTCATTGCATGTTCTGATAGGCTTACTTGTCCCAAGTATCACTCAAGAAACATGCAAAAAAAGGATATGAAGTTTCAAGTTTACTATACTCTTGGGTTGTGAGAATAATAATATAAACTGAAAATAAAAATTGATATAGACCAAAATAATAATTCAATTATCCCTAATGTCCAAAATGTTGAGTTTGAATTAAATTTCTATGTTCAGTAATCATTATTAAATTATAAAGAGTAAAAAATATGGATTCTATCAATTCCAACATAACATTTTGTTTTATTTAAATGGGAATAATTTTTTTAGTTTTAAAGAGATATTATAATTTCCAAAAAAATTCTCTGAGACAAATGATTGGAAAGTGCCCAATATGATGATAAAGGGTAACCAAATTTATTTAAATATTGAACCTTTTTAATTTAAATGTCAAAAAGTGACCCAAACAAAATAAAAAGACTCTAGATTGATGAATTAATCTAGAAAAAAAATAAACAATGGGTTTCCTCCCATAAAGCACTAATAGGATGTTGTTAGTCAAACGCATCGACCAGAATATTTTGTAGTGGGATCCATCGGCTCAGTTTCTTCTCTTGTATTTAAAAATACTGGTTATAGTGATATCCATATTTTTGGGTCTCCTAATAGGATTTATGAATTTTGGTGAAGATTAAGCATGAACCCATTGTTGAAGGAATGTAATCATAGCACAAGGTGGTTGTGTTTGGGCATAAATCATCGCTGAGAGGTCATGAAGCATGCGTTCTATTTCTTTGATGCACTGGGTCACCCTTTGGATTAAAAGAAATGATGTAAAGGGTCCATCAGCAACTATAGATGACCCAGAAGATCTATACATGGCTATTATAAATTTGAAGGATAGGAAAATAAATTCAATTATAAGTGAAAACAATAAATTAACATATATATATATATATGTTCGGTATAAAAAATCGGTATAAACAGATGAAAAAATGAAAATAACCAAGCTTATCACAAGAAGTATTTAACCAGAAATGGAAAAAATGGCAGTCTGATATCATTCATCAAAGCCAAAAAAATCTCCTCTAATGGTAGCTCTCCTACTGGTGGTGTGGAAAGTTGACCTGCTAGAACATATTCCTTAGCGTTTTCATAAGAAAGTGGATCAATGACTGAAAATAGAGTCTCAAAGCTGGAGACATAGGATAGGGTTGGTGATAGAGAGTTACTGATCCAAAGTGAGGTTATGGGTCTAGAGGTTGTATTATGGAAGTGTTCCTGTATGGATATAGTGGTGGCTAGACCATCAACATACTAGTATTACTCATCTATGTACTCTTGCTAGGAACTAAGGATAGTGATATCTGAGGGTAGTATGGGGAGGGCCTCAGGTGGTGTGGGAACAGTAGAGGAGGAGGGGTCGTGAGGGGCTGGTGTTGGTGGAGTGGTGAAATTGGGAGGCTAAGTGAAAGGATGGTTCATATTGGTGGTTATCAAATGCAGGTTCACCATTATGTAAAACGTTAAAGTCTAGATATTTGTCATAGTGTGATGGGTGGGTGGAGGGATTTTAGATGAGGTGGTAGAGGTAGGAGGATATTTTTGTGGTGCAGGTTGGGATATGGGTTATGGATCAGTTGTCAGGCCTGCTACTGCTGGTGGTGGGGCCACTACTGGTAATTTCTAAGGAATACCAGGTTCCCAATGGTATATATCATATCCCTTCAATAGAATTTTCATCTTGTACAACATTACTAAATCCATGTGATCAATCGGTCTTTGGGAGTTAAGATGAAGTGATGTATTGAAAACAACATTGTATTTGGTCATGTGAGTAATAAATGATCCTCACATTGTAGTACCTAAAGTACATTGGTCATGATACGTATAATATTTGGAGATATGTTTTTTCATGTTGAAGGGTGGGCCTCCCATGGATGCTACAAGAATTAGCACATCGACCTGGCAGACACTCCCCTAAGACTCAACCTTGGAAAACCAACCATGTGTCAAATCCCGGTGAATAATCCATAGAGAAAGGATCTATAACATGGTAGACATTAGGATCCATGGATCATGGGGTGTCTTAGTGTCCTATGCAATTATATCCCATAGAATTTACGTATCAGATATGGGTGGCTCCAACTAAAGTGTCGGAAATACTTCTAATGGAAAAAACTCATTTGTATAAATGTCGAGTCCAACACTAAACACGGTGAATAAAATCTCATGTGGCTTACCACCCAAGAAGATTCTAAGGAAATCAATGGCCAACTCAAATTGGGATCATAATTTTACATGTATCTTCATGTATGTATCCTATCATACCTCAGTGATACAATTCACAAGCAGCGTCTCGGGGATGTCGAGGACGACATCATTGATGTTCTGTTGGTCCAGGATTGGTAGGTCCAAGTTATTGTTGTTATTCATAGGATTTACCTATATCTTGATGAGTTTCACTTGGTTCTATGGTATGGAAAATCATATTATATGGTAATAGTGTTGTTTTTCATTAATAGAGGAGTCCTCAGAGGTGGATGAGGAGTCGGTCTGAGCGGCTGGAACAACATGGGTTGTTGCCTGAGGTGGAGAAGGTTTCGGAGGCATGGTACCACATTTGTTCTTGTTTGGAGGCTACTCATCATGTTGATATGAGGATACAAAAGGTTGTAGGAATAGCATCTTGGTCTGCGCCATTGAGGATGGAGGACGAGGGGTGCATATTTTGGGAGGGTGTGGTTCGGTGGGAAAAGATGGTGGAGGAGGGGTTTCTAGTTTCTGGTTAAGGATGGGGGGTGTCGGTGCGCATCTAAAATATGAGGAGTGTGCAGTAGTGTTTATGGATAAGTCAAGGAGTGGGAGGTATGTTTGGGATGTGTTTTCCATGAGATAAGGATGAGGTGGATAGGTTTAGTCGAGTAAGGGGAAGGAGGTGGAGCAGTGAGGGAGTTGGGTGGTTAGGAGAAGGGGGGGATCGGGTCGTGATCCTTGGGTTCCCTACCTGTGTTTTAAAAACTATCTCGGTGACTTACATGATGTGTAATAGTGGTTCACGTCATGGAATGAAGTTTTAAAAAGTATTTTTGTATGAAATAGGTACACATCGTGTAATATGGCTACAGAACATGTAATTAAATATTTTATATTAAAACATTGTTCATTCATATCCTTCATCCCTTGGCCTATATACAACATTCCTAAAGGTTTTCGTAATCTTATCTTGGATAATATTTTCTACGCTAGGTTTTCTCCCAGTCAGCACTTCCTTTTAAAATGAGAGCGTGACTCATTTAAGGCTCAATTGTACTTGAGGCTGATGAAACAACCTTCACAGAGAGGTTCTTGAATGAATTTTAATCTTTTACCATTCAATTTAAAAGGTCATCTATCCTCTCTCTTCATTTTGATGGTCACATATGGGAAGACATGAATTACATTGATTGGATCAGACCATCCAAATTTTAGCTTTCCATGGAATAATTTTAACCAGGAGTTGAATAGGATGACCTTATTCCCTGAGACAAAGGTACATTTTTCAATTCATTGATCATGCCATTTAGTTTTTTCTTTTTATATGTATTCATTTTTATAGGCATACTTCCTGATTTCTTAACACTCAGTCAATAGTAGCATCTGAACTTCTATAGATTTCTCGTAATCCAAATTCAACTTCCTGATTTCCAAGTACGAGCAATGCTCAAGTTGAACTGGGAGATGACAAGGTTTCTAATAAACTAATTTTAATGTTTTAGTACCTATAGTTGTTTTGTATAAAACATGGTGTAAGCATAGTGCATCATCCATTTTTAGAATCCAATCATTTCGAATGGTGTTCACAATTTTCTCTTGGATTTTCTTGATCTCCCTATTTGATAGTTCAAATTTCCCACTTGTTTACAGTTGGTAGGGAGTCCCTATATTATACCATATTCATTAATCTTCATTTAATCATTGCATATATTTTTTTTGGTGAAATATGTTCCTTCATCACTAATAAGTAATATTGGAAATCCAAATCTTAAAAAAATGTTTTTTTATAAAATTCATGACTACTTTCACTATGCCGTGTGATGTTTCTTCAGCTTCTACCAACTTTAACACATAGTCAACACCAACCAGATAGTGGGAAATTACATTTTAAGTGGTAAATGATCCCATGATGTCTATTCCCCATTAGTTGATGATTTCAACTTCCATGATGGGATTTTGACTCATTTAATTCAATTTCCCTATATTCCTAGTTCATTGGCACCTATCACAGCTTTGACATAAGTCCTTTACATCATGGTGTAGCATGGGCCAAAAATTCCACTTTGTAGAATCTTTTCTATAGTGCTCTTAGGTCTATGATTTCATCTTTTTCGAGACATTTGACACATTTCGATCACATTTTTTATTTCTTCTTCAAGGATGCAACGTTGCAATAAGATATCAACACAATGTCGGGAGATGAGTTGTTCATCCTAGTAGTAATGATTTACATCATCCAAAATACCTTTCCACCATTGATATGAAATAACATGGTGAATAAATCTCCTGTATATTATTGGAAATATTGGGAAACCACATTTGTACCATAATGTTAAACATGGTTTCATCAAGGAATTCAACTTCTATATTAGTATCATAAACATCTTTAATGAAGGAAAGATTAAGTTGGGATAAATGATTAGTGATCATATTTTCTATGCCTCTAGTTTCTTTGATCACAATATAAAATTCTTTTCGTAGGAGGATCTACCATATCAGTCTTGGCATGAAATATTTCTTTTTAATTATATACTTCAGGGTCGTATGATAGGTGTGCACAATCACTTTAGATATGAAGAGATTTGAATATAGTTTCTCCATGTCATACAAAATGGATAAAAGTTATTTACCTATAGTTGTGTAGTTATCATAGTCTTCATTTAGTGTATGGATGGAATAGTAGAAATGATAGAAGATGTGATGGGCTCATTATTCTAAAAAAGTGCCAACATCAAAATTGCTGGCATCAGACATCATTTATTATTCCTTAACTGAGTTGGGTGAAAATCTTATTTGGGATACTATCAATATCTTCATCATAGTATTTAATGTCTTCTGCAATTCCTCAGTGTGTTCAAATTAACTATATTTTTTACTAAATTTGTTTAAATGGGTGGGAAAATTTTTAAAAGTCTTTATCAAATATCATGTAGAATCTAGCATGGCCCAAGAAGCTACCTATTCCCTTAACAATGGAATTTTTAAGTAAATACTTGATGAATGTGATCTGGGATAAATTGAATTTTATGAAATCCTTTTAGATTTTATCTGTGAGGACTATGCCTACTTGAACCATAAAATAACACTTCTCCCAATTCAAGAATAGTAATTTTTCATCACAGCATCATAACACTAGCTCTAGATTTAGTAGGTAGACTTTTAACAATCATCCATAGATAGAGAATTAATCCATGAATATTTCTAAGTATTATTCTTCCATATCATGAATAACACATGTTAGGAATCTCAAAGATGTTTCTGGATCATTATACATTCTGAATGACATGCGCATATAAGAGAATTTTCAAAATGGGCATGTGAATATTATCTTTGGGTTGTTAAGTGGATAAAATGTAGTCTAGTTGTATCCTAAATATCTATCCAAGAAATAGTAAAATTTATTCCAACAATAATTTCCATTATTTAATATATGAAAATTCAACGAAAATTATTTTTTTCATTGCAACATTCATTCTTCTATAATCCATGAAAACACTCCATACAATGATGGTACGTGTGTAGATCAATTCATTTTCATCAGTCCTCTCCACTATATGTCCACCTTATTAGGGGACTACTTATAGTGGGATCACCCATTCACTATAGGATATAGAGAAGATTATGTCGGTATCAATAAGTTTTAGTATTTAATTATTGAAATATTCCTTCATTGGAAGTTTGAGCCACCTCTAAGTGTGAAGTTTGGGTTTGACAACTTCCTCATATAGAATATTATGAGTGAATATGGTTGGATCGACTCCATATATTTCTTCCACTCCTAATGAAATTAATTTCTTATGTCCGTTCAATAATTTAACCAATTTTTCAACTTTTTCCTGACATACATCTAAGATGATGATTACTGGAAGGGTGGTTAAATCTCATATGTATGAATACTTAAGGGTACTGGGTGGAGGCTTCAACTCCAGTGCTGGTGGTTGTATAGTTGAGGGGGTGAAGGGTGGAAATGTATCCATTGTGAGAGGTTTATTGAAATTTACATCCTAAAAATCATATTCATCTTCTACATATGAGGGAGGATCGCATATTCTTCTTTTATTTCCATGTATTTACTATCTTATTGGGTAAGAGATATGGCGTTACAATCAATGGCATCCAATACTTTTTAGCAGCCTTGTCCAGGTTGAAGACTACTTGTTCTTAACCAAATTGAAATATTAGACATCCTTGATTCACATATATTAGAGCCTTTATCATGGATAATAATGGTCTTATGATAATAATGGGGACATAACCTTCTCCTTCCATGTTCAGAACTAGGAAGTCTACTGTAAAGATGATTTTTATGACTTTGAAAAAAACATATTTGAGAATTATTTTAGGATAATTCACTTATAGGTCTAAAATTTGTTGTGGTACATGTATTTATTGGAGATCTTGGAGTCCCAATATGTGAAATACACTCATTGGAATTAACTTTAAGCTTCCTCAAAGATCACACAGATCTCTTCCATACATGAACCCTCCAATAGAAAATTGAATTCAGAATCTTTTGGGGTCAATAATCATTGATCGTATTTTCAGCTGAACCACATCAGAGAATTCATCATTCAATGATATGACACCAATATATTCCATTCTATTTTGATATACAATATATCCTAACGGAATTTGGCATTCATGATCATTTTATAAATTTCTTATGAAAATGGTATATTGATATGTAGATACTTGAACATTTTCAGAAACTTCTTGTAATGTGAATAATATATACATTGTCTTTATTTTTCTAGGAAAGGAATAAGTGAATGTTATGGTGGTGGGGAAAAAAATATTTACATTGGGTGCTCAAGAGTTTGGGTGCATGTAGCGGGTGAGGATTCTTGAGGTATCTCTTAAGTGATTTTATAAACATCTTCCTCTTCTGGTGGATTCTTCATATCCTCTTCAGGTCTCATTTCATCAATTATTTCAGGTTGCTAAATGTAAAAAGAAAATTAAAACTCCTCAGAACTATAGCTTTAGCTTCTTCCCTTGTGTATGTCTCTGTGTTACCATGTAGAGTACTAGGTAATCTGTGTGAAAGAGTCTTTTAGATTTGACTTAATTAAACTTCGATATTGAGAAAGGCAGCTCATTGGTTCCGCATCTCTTTCTCTTTCGTAATCCTTAGCTGTTCTTCCTTCTAAATAAAAGGTAGATAGGAGGTTCTCTAAGTTACTTTGGAGAGGGGAAGGTTTATACTAAATTCTTAGAGGAGATGGATGAAACTGCTTCTAATCTCTTTGTGGTAAAGGATGTTATTTTACTTGTTGTGGATGTCATGAAATATGGTTCAGGGGAGGATACCCTAGAAATCCTTGATTTCAAAATGGGCCTGGCCACTTCGCTGCTGATAATAGCCCTGACTATTCTAAAATGTCTGTTGATCTATCCTCTACTGATATTATGACTATTGATATGGGAATGGTGGGTTTTTTTATTGTAATTGACTTAATTAAAATCTTGAGCTTGCGGTTATTCTACTCCTTCCATGCTTTCAGGATATAAGTGTTTGCCACCACACTTTTCTCATGATTTTATTTCCCTTAAAGGGGTAAGAGTGGGTTGTGTGGTACGCAGATAAAATGAATCTAGATTTTTTAATCCATTTGACATGTGCTTCTAGTCTTGTATTCTCATCCACTTGGTGGAAACCATGATGAGGTGGTCCTAGAAAACTTTCCACGTACTAGAATTGTGTTAGACTTCATTTAAGATGTCTCTCTTGACTCTTGGTTTCATGAACAATAGTCCTCATCTGTGGCAACATCGTTGACTATTCATGCGACATGATAGAGGCCTTGGTAGATGGTTTGTAGCTAGATCAACATGTCCAGTCCCTTGTGCCGGAACATACTCATTAGATCTTTGAATTTGTCCCAAGATTCACATCTAGATTCCCCAATAGAGTGAGTGAGGTTTTGAATTTCATTCAAAAGCATTTAAGTCATGATTAGTGAAAAATATTTTTCAAAGAACATCTTGTCTAAATCTTCCCATGTCATTAATGGCTCATGATATTGACTCTTGATCCAATAATTGTCTTGGTCTCTTAGAGATAACGGGAAGATGAATAGTCTAATTGCATCATTTTATACTCCCTAGTTGCGAAAGGTATCACAGAAATATAGGATGTCATAGATATGATCATGTGGATATTTACTCCAATGTCCTATGAATTTCTCCTTCTTTTGGATCTTATTAATGTGTCTAGGATTTATTTCAAAGGTATGCGCTTCGATCGGACGATGCATGACGCTTGGGTTTTTCCCATGGATTGATGGTAGACCATAATCCATGATGGTTCTCCCTTGATGTGATGGGGGCTCTCTAGGAACCAATTGAAGAATATTTGTAGGGTTTGGTGGGTTAGGTCCCGAATGATTATGTTTATCAACCATGGTCGACTCAGGGCATGAAAAATGGTATCATTCGATTTTGGGATTGATGGTAGTTGTTTTAATGTATCAAGGCTCTTCCAAAGATTCAAAGGACCTTGGTACATGAACTATAACATGAAGCAGATAAGTTATGGTGTCTTGAAAAAGAAAGAAATAAAGAAAAATGGGTCAGTGAAATGTAATCATAGGTAATTTTTTTCATATTCTTGGAAATTGCATCATTGAATCCCTAGAAATAGTGTAAAATTTTGATTCACTTGAACACATTGATGAATTCAAATAAGATGCAGTCAGACAAGATTTTTTCCCAAACATCAAATTCATCTAGGACATAGTATATTGAATGTCTGAAGTCGATTCCATAAGGGTCTTAAGATGGAACTTATAATTGATGGCTAAAGTACTTTTGAGGAAATATTCCTTTCTAGTTTGTTTAGTTTTGGTGTTCTTTATGAATAAAAATTTAAGGTTTTCTACAATAATGGGAGAGGGGTTGTGATCAATTTTGGGAAACTGAAGAAAGGATGATATTAATTCTAACTTGGTAGGATCCTAAGGTTTAGGCTGTGATGTATTTAGAGATTTCTAGTTGACATTGGTCAAATTAACATGTTCTACATAGGAGATAACTATTCCGTCATTAAGAGATAGTGACCACCTAGATGCATTAATCTTGTATTCTATGGAAAAAGAATTTTAGGCTATAGGTTGTAGCCAAATCAACTCCAACCAGGATAGGTTCCTTCAATTGAATACCCTATGGTATGGTATGTTCAAATGAATTGGAATGAAAATTAACTAATATCATGACCAATATACATTAAGGTTACTAAGATATGAATCCATGATTTATTATGTATTTAGATACACCTACTCTCGATCCCCACCCCGAGTGATTTAGCCACTCTTGGTAGGAATTAATGTAAATAAATAAATATTTGAAACAATGATTAACAAGATAAGAATGTTTGTAGACACAAAAAAGTACATAAGTATTCGAGGAAGTTCCAATACGAAAAAGAAAAGTTGTATTTTCAACCGGATGCCTGGTCCGGAGGGCCCGGATGTGTTGCGCGGGAAAAAGGAGGAAGTGCGTGAAAAAAATTTCCCCGTGCAGAAAGTACCGGGATTCGCGATGAGTCTCGGTGCCGACGTGAAATACTTGCGCACCCGTGTCCCACACGGTTAGACTTTCGCGCCGCCACCTCCATCACACAAATATTTCACACAGCCCTGACTTCCACACCGCTGGATACCTATAAATAGAAGGTGACCCCCTTCCTTTTCTAGGCTGAAGAATTCGAACTGCCTCTCATGCGTGTAATTGGTATTCCGCATGCGCACAATATGGCCTTCAGGTATGGTTATTTTTTGGGCCAAGTCTCCCAGGGATTCGCCTTCACGTGAGATACCCCCGGCTTAGACTAAACTCCAACACCATCTAGGTCTGCCCCTTGCTCGCAATTCTTTCCAATGTGCGCAGGCTGGCCAGCTATGTGCAATCCCTTCAGTTGTGCGCACTCCCTTTCCTTACGCGTGGCCCTTTCCGCCTGCGCGTAATTCACCCACCTTGCGTGCAATCCTTCAAGCCACGCGCAAAACCTCATTCCCCATATTTTTGCGCAAACAACACTGATTTCACACCAACCATGGGATTTTCGTGCATGCCCCAAAGGCTGCGGAAAATCCCTTAGTACCCTTCACCTCGGTGCTCCCTAGGAACCCTCTTTGTGCGAGTGCCTGATGCCCTCCTTTCGGGTGCCATTCGCAGGTGACTTGTGCACCCCAGGCATCCGCATCATACATGGTTTTCTTGTGCGAACTTCTAGGCTCATACAAAATGACTTCAAAGTCCCTTGGACAATCCTTCTCGTTGCATAGCTCCACCTTACACTTTTTCGCATAGGCACACTAACGACTATTTTTTCTTTGCATAGCTACGCTAATGTGGACCCCTCGATGGTTCGCTCCGTGACACCCCCTAAGTGTAGCCTTGCTGACGCCTTCCCTCCCACTAGGAGTAGAGGGTACCAATTATGTAATTCCTAGGGGTGTGGAGCAATCCTACCTCATCCGATCTCAAGGATGTTAAACTTCCAAGCACCTCGTCCCCAACACATGACATCAAACTGTGACTTGGCCCCATGCCTCGCACGCAGGGTCCCCCTGTCTCATAAATTCTCCATGCCCGCTCATCTCAATGGGGATGGGATCACCCCTCACCGGGGATGATATCCTCCTTATTGGAGTGGAGTTTGTCCGCGGGGAAGGGCAGCCAACTTGGTGTAATCCCCTAGCCTTACTTCCAGGAGGCAGCACTCCTACTCCTCCTCACTTACTCAATGCCAAGGCTAGCGGAGGATGTGATAGGGAACATGGCCCCTCCTCTCTTCCCGGGTGCCAATTCCCTCTCCCGCTGCGCTTTTTCACCCTTGGGCCTCCATCCTGGTGTATGTCCCGGTACCATGGGTCGCTCTACATGTAAGCCCCTTTTCGCTTCCCATGGATGCACCCTTCGCGACGTGATCATCGGGTCCCTACAACCTATTGTTTCTCACACTAAGCATGACTCACATGAGTTTAGAGTGGGCATCGACCATGACACACCCTAGGCCACCTCTGAGCGTAAGCCCCAAATTCCTCTGTCCCGCATGACGTTAAACTGTACACCCGAACTATGGGGACTTTGATCCCTACCAAGGCATGGTACATAGGAAGCCTCCACGAGGTTCAATCCGTTACACCTTGGGCCGCCTCAGAGCATAATCCCCATTCCATCCCGAACTACATGGACATTGATCCTTTCTATGGCATGTTACATAGGAAGCCTCGATGAGGTTCAAGCACCACCACCATGGTCCGTCTCATAGCGTAAGCCCCATCCACCCGAACTATGTGGAATTTGATCCTTGCTAAGGCATGGTATGTAGTATGAATCCACGATATTCAATCCTCATGGTGGGCTTCCTCAGAGTGTAAGTCCCAAATGCCACCATCCCACATGAAGTTAAACTGTACACCCGAACTACGTGGACTTTGATCTGTGCCAAGGCATGGTATGTAGGAAGCCTCCATGAGGTTCAAGCCCCACCACCTTGGGCCGCCTTAGAGCGTAAGCCCCATTCCATCCCAAACTACATAGAAATGGATTTGTGCTAAGTCATTGTACGTTGGAAGCCTCCATGAGGTTCTAGCCCCACCACCATGGGCCGCATCAGATCGTAAGCCCCATTCCATCCCAAACTACGTGGACTTTGATCCATGTTAAGGCATGGTGTGTTGGAAGCCTCCAAGAGGTTCATGCCCCACCACCTTGGGTTGCCTCAGAGTGTAAGCCCCATTCCATCTTGAACTATGTAGACTTTGATCCATGCTAAGGAATGGTACGTAGGAATCCTCCACGAGGTTCAAGCCCCACCACCATGGGCCGTCTCAAAGCGAAAGCCCCATCCACCCGAACTATGTGGACTTTGATCCATACTAAGGCATGGTACGTAGGAAGCCTCAACGAGGTTCAAGCCCCATGGTGGGCCGCCTTAGAGCATAATCCCCAAATGCCACCATCCCGCATGACATTAAACTATACACCTCAACTACGGGGACTTTGATCCGTTCCAAGGCATCGTACGTTTGAAGCCTCCATGAGGTTGAAGCCCCATAGCCTTGGTCCACCTCAGAGCGTAAGCCCCATTCCATCCCAAACTACGTGGACTTTGATCCGTGCTAAGGCATGGTACGTAGGAAGCCTCCATGAGGTTCTTGACCCACCACCATGGGTCGCCTCAGACCGTAAGCCCAATTCCATCCCGAACTACATGGACTTTGATCCGTGCTAAGGCATAGTACGTAGGAAGCCTCTACGAAGTTTAAGCCCCACCACCATGGGTCATCTTAGAGCGTAAGCCCCATCCACCTGATCTACGAGGACTTTGATCTGTGCTAATGCATGGTATGTAGGAAGCCTCCATGAGGTTCAAGCCTCGCAAACCATTGGCCCCGATCATCCCCTTGTGGGTGTGCCAAGCCCCATTTCCACCTTGGGTCACCTCATAGTGTATGCCCCAGTGCATCTTGACCCCAGGTCCCCATTCACGTCGGTTCTCCATCGTGGGCTGTCTCAGAGCGTAAGACCCAATCCACCCGAACTATGGGGACTTTGATTCCTTGCCACGAGGATACGTAAGAGGCCTCCACGAGGTTCAAGCCCATCACTCATGTCTCATCCTAATCTCTCCCTTGATCCCATATGTCTCGGGAAGCTCATGCCTTAACCTCGGGGTTCTACTTTCTCTAGGTCCCATCCACACATTCATTTGCACGGGTTACCTCTTTAGGTGTCATACCGTATCATCGAACTACGCAGACATTGATTCCCAGTCATAGGGATATGTAGAATGTCTCATCGAGACCCTAGCCCAATGCCACCATCTATCTTGGTTCTTACCCATGCCGCCACATCCCGGTGGGATAATGCAACTTTATTCCCCTCCATAGTAGTCGGGAAGCCGCCCACGTGTTGACCCCAACATCGGTGTTCCCTCCAGGGGGTTATTCAATCTAATCCACTCTAGCTAGTGTTCCGATCAGTCTGATCCATCTCTGTTATATGTTAAACTTGTGGTGTACCCTATGTTAAACATGGGAAGATGAGAAAAATCCTCAGATACCCGCCTATGGCATACAATTCCCCGCTTTTGATGTGGGATGCCTCAGGCTTCCGCACCCTCGCGGAGCCCTATAATAAGGGAGAGAAGATAGATATGCCAATTCCCCAGCGTCAAGACACGCCAGTGATTCCCCAATGCGACTGCTCTCCTAACAGAAGGTTGCTACCCTGACGGGACCCCTTGGAAGGTCTTGACAGAAGAGGCATAATTAACTGGTGTCCATGAAGATATGGCACCCGGAAAAGATTCATGAATTACATTTTAAATCTATGAGGAAGACCCCGACTTGGTGACGAGCTTCGAGGATGAATCCACTGAAGGAAGAACCGACATCCCATCATCCCGTTTTGATCAAGAAGAAGACGTCCCTGAATAAGGAGAGGATGCCACCCACCTTTGGAAAGCTAAAATTTGGGGCAATAGCAGCGTGTCCTCTGCGTGACAGATGCACATACCCAAGCGAAAGCGTCCAAAATAGAAAATGGTGAACCCAATGTGAATCTCCTTCCCTCCGATTGGTGGAATGTAGCATTCGAGACATCAGTGGAAAAGCATTTCATCTGAACTCATCATCGGGTACCAGGTCCAACCAAACAGGCCTAACATGAAACTCGCCAGAAGCTAGGACTGTTAGGATGTAGAGTGTTCCATTCTGTGACGTTGTTAGCGTGGATCCCTCTTGCCGACCTCGGGACGCAGAACAGTGTTGGGGCAATGGTTGTTGATTCTTTTTCCTATAATTATTAATGAGTTTATCTCCCTACTTTCAAGAATCAAATCGTTGCATCCAGAGCTCGATCACCTTCCCACCGATGCAGGGGCAGGGGAAATATCAACGCAGCTTCCCCACGCAGTTTTTCCTCTTCCACGACGGCCAAGACTGGCATGACTGCTGGGAACCCATGCCCCCTCTCGGCATCATAGATCATCCAGTGAAGGGTAATCAATGACCTAGTATGCAAGTACAAGGAGGTGGGGGTCATCCACACTAGGGATATGGCCCGCCTGGATCTCGAGGCGGCTGCACCTCGCTGTCAACACCGCCACCGAGGGCCACACAGGTAGACGCTTCTCCCCACTCCAACGTTAAATCGCTTCAGTAACATGTCCCCAAAGCACCTTGATAGCTCCATCCCCTATGCCGACGAAGTAGGAGGTCTCCGGCCCGGCCTGATCGGAGTCCCGCTTCAAGGGATCCCAGCGAGGGCCCCCATGAGGCCCTATCAGCACCATCGCTTGGTTCCCCGAGCCAAGGAGCAGGAAAGCTACACACCTGAACCACCAGCTCCAGTCCTCTAGACCCGACTCCAGCATTGGGAATGAGTAGAAGAAGGTTTTAAATGTGGGGAATCAACATCAACGACCAGTGTGGCCCGAGCCACCGCTGGCTCATATCCGAAAAACCCTGCATACGTTAAGTAGGGGAAGCTACACGCCCGACCCGAATCGAGGCCCCAACCGCCCCACGGGTAGGTTTGGTCGACTCTCCTGGTTGCCGATACAGGTGATGGACACTGTGGACCAATCCGCAGTAGTGCCACCCCACGAGATGGCTCACTCCATGCTGCCATTAAGGAAGGTGCGATCCCTCCCTATTCCAAACTTCGGCTACGAGGTCTACCCCGCACCACCTTAATCCCAAGTAAGGGTCTTCCCCGTGGAAGAAACACTCCATATGGGGGTATCTACTGCAGCCACTACACTGGGTACGAGGTCACTCCCCCAGCCACGGACCGCAAGCATGGAGACATTGCATATTCGGTCACTCACCGACATGGAGGTCCTCCCCATGTTCTCATTCCGATCGGCAGAGGTCCTCCTCGCCCCAGCAATCGGAGAGGTGGAAGCCAACCCCACTTCACCAACACCCAACACGGAGGTCCTCCCTGTATTCCTTTCAACATTTTTCCTCATGCTCCTCGCACCCCGGATTCCCCAGGTGGAAACTTTCTCTGCCCCGACACTAGTGCAGCCGGAGGACCCCATGTCCGAAATCAGCCTAGCCCTAAAGAACCATCCAGGGGCAGGAGAGCAGGTCGCCGCCACAAAAAGAGGAATTATGGGGAAGGACGGATGGGGATTAGACCATCCCTCTTCTCTTACTCTGAGGCGGAGTACGATTTAGCGTAGGAGACCTCCCCTCATTCCTCCGAGTCAAGGGATGGGGCAGGAACGAGGCGCATCAGCCTCGTGCTCCCAGAATGCGAGATCCATAGGATCCCTATCTCCCATAGAAGGTATATTCTGGAGGACAAGACTCTGGCATGTCTCCAGGGGCCGACCATGCAGTCTTCACCATCGTCTCTGGATGTGCCCTCTTCCTCAGCGCTATTTTGGGGGTCAAAGACGGAAGAGTCGGGGCGTAACCCACCCCTGACAGACACTACTGCCATGTCAGGAGATCCGGCCACCAGTCTATCCTATCATGATATGGAGGATAGGTCGCTGTAACCCTCAGAGTATTTCCCAAGATTTGGTGGCCAATAATCCAGCTCACCATATTCTCCACATGCCTTCCTTCCATCCCAGCGGTCTGCCTCTGTGCCACTGCCAGTTACTTAGTCAACCTCAGTTGATGAGTGGGGTAATCAAAGTTTATACCCTGTATATGAGTCGGGGAGATTCTGGACCATCCTCGTGGCAAGATTCTTCTCCGAGAAGTTTTGGCCGGTCACAGGGTCTAATTTTGATACACCATAATCGCTCACCCCGGAGGAGTTTGAATGTTTCTACCCGACCCTCTGGGCGACTAACCTCCATCTTCGCCACTGATAGGTGACATATCCCAGGAAAAAAGAGCACATCAAAAACATCAGCGAACAATGCCTCCTGGTTGACCTGGCCACACTCCCTACGGTCCAACACCCCGAGTCACCTGGCTACCACAAGGGTCTCCAACAACAATGCATTCAGAGTTTCCAAATACTCCGCAAATTTATTGAGGAGGATGCCCCCCACATGCAAGTCAATGGTTGAGGGAAGTACACTGCCCTACTCTTCAGTGTGATTCTCTAGTATCCTGACTCACTTGGTGGTAGTGTGGACATTCCCCCATGAAGAGGGGTAGTCAACATGACCGATCTATCCGGAATTGAGAACGAGATGGGACTTCATTTTGGGAACATCCCCCCTGAGTACGTGCTACCTATAGACCCATAAGGAAGGATTACTCTTCAGTAGAGGAACCTACTAGGTCTCCCCCAGCCCACCGAGGCATTGGTACTAAGACGGAATGTCAGCAAAGGGAAATAGAATGTTGGAGCTGTCAAGCACACCGACCTGTCGGCCTCAGTGAAGAAGTTGGAAGAGGACCCCGAGAAGGCCACATTGCGCCAACAGCTTGCTGAGCAGTAGAGGTTAGTCGATGAAATTATGGTTGAACGCATTGTAGAGCTTCGACTTGACAATGGTGATCCTAGGCTAGGGCAGTAGGGGCAGGAACAATTACCCCTCTTCGAGATTGTCCCAGGCAACCCTGATCATGCCGTATTCGCAGACAGGGGAGAAGCCGGAGCCCATGGAAAGAGGGTGCAGTTGATAGAGAAAATAATTTCAATTAATTTTTATTTAATATCATTATTTTAAACCCACAAAATTGTTCCTCTAAGATTAATTGTTTCATTTTTATGATAATGGTGTTATTTTGAGCTGAATAGTAAAAATTGGCCATTTTGGATTTTTTAACAGTTTTAAATTATTTCGGTATTTTGGCCATAACATTATCTACACTAATCCAAATTGAAAAATTATTTCTTTTCCAGATTCTACACATATATGGATTCATTTACTATTTTGGGACTAAAATATGAATCGGCCATATGGAAGTTCAAAAGAAGCTAACAAGTTGGCTCAAGAAAACTGTTTTCAGTTCTGCCTAGTTTTCATTTGGGATCCATAACTCATCCACTGTGGGACCAAAATAATGTGACATTTTGTGGGTGGACGCGCAACGAGTTTTTTAGCATCTTCTATGAAGGAAGAACCGAGTGAATTGGCCATTTATGGGGTCATTAAATCACCCTAATTCGGAGGATTGCGTTTTGGAGAGTCTGACTGGACAGAATAAATTCTCATAGTAAAACGGCCATAACTCTCCGAATACATGTCCAAATCATCTGGGATTTTTAGGGGACACGCCCAAGAGAATTATTAACAAAATTCAAGAAGGTCTCAACGCGTGAAGAGGTCATTTAATGGGGCTAAAAAGCGTCGATATTTAGGGGAAACATTCTGGAAATAAAAGGAGGACAGCTCCACCCTCTCAAAGCATCCATTCTCCATCCATTCTCCATCAATTCTCCACCCCATTCCTTCTAGGACACCAATAAGGAGAAATTTTCAGAATTCTATTTTATTTTTTTTCTTTTTCATAGTTTTGTAATGCCTTCTGCTTCCCCATTCAACTTGATTACCCGTACCATGGTGGGGTGAACTTTTGGAGTGATTGGGGAAGGGTTGGTTTTCTACATTGTAATGCTTGAGTTCATGGACGCAATTGAATAAATTTCTTTCTTCTACAAAGTTGTTTTCAATTAATTATAGTGGATTTTATTATGATGTTCGATCATTCTTGAATATTAATTCGGTTATTTATTTTTGCCTTGGTAAAATAATCAATATCTCCCTCCACTAATTTCTGGTTTATATCTCGACGATCGTCAGTACATGTAAAAGGTGTAGTAAATGTTCTTGATTGTTTGGGATAAACAAAACTCGATCGGGTATTGAAAATTTAAATTAAGGATATTCAATACAAATATTTTACACATGGAAGGAGATTTGACCAACCCAAGATCTTGGTAAGGTTTTCTCTCACAATAATAATTTCACCAAGGAAGTGAGAGGAAACGATTGTGGAAACTCACTTTAATCAACTAAGAAGAAGAGGTTTGAATTAAATTGAACAAAGATAGCATTATAATTAGGAAACCGACCCCGACCTAATCACCCTTTTAAATATTATAGTTTTTCAATAATTTTAATTTCAAATTTCCTTTCAAAAACACAACATTTTTTTACCCTCGTTTTAAAGTGACAACTCGTTTTGTGTGAACTCCTCTCCAGGATACATCCTAGGTCAACCACTTAACTACATTTTAACTTAGGAAATAATTGTTTTGCCACGCCCTATGACAGTCGTGCATCAAACTTGGTGTCGTTTCCAGGGAGGTAGTTCCACAAACTAATTGTAAATATTTGACTTTTTCAATTTTAAAAAAAAAATCTTTTTCCATGTTGTTTTCAAATGATTATTTCTTTAATTCATGGAACAATTACCCACCTGTGAGAGAACAAATTATTGAATCACCTTGGTCTATAGATTATAAAGTTTTTTTCTTGGCTAAAAAAATTCGGGGAGCTCGAATCCAAATCATCACAGAGGATGAATTCAAGGATCTCATTGAAAACCTTAAGGAGAACCTCGAATACCCAGTGTTGGAGGGATTGGCAAGAGAATTAATTGAACTTGAGGAGTATTTTCTGGAATTTTATCAAGAAATGATCAAAGTAAAACACCAAGAAGAATAAGTTCACAAGGATATTGAATCCCAATTTGAAATAATTAGTCAAACAGTTCAAAACCTAGAGACCTCAATACAGTGGATTGCGGAACAAGTACATGCATCCCAGGATCAACAAACGGAGCCCAAACAAAAACCAGAACCAGAAAAATTGATGGAAGAAGTAGCCCCACAAATCCTTCAAGTTGAAGAACCAATGGAGGCCTTGATGAAATTAAAAGAAGATCTATTGATCCCATCTCAATCAATGTTGGAGGAGATTGATGAAGAAGATTTAGCAATTGAAATACATATGGGATATCAAAAAGATCTGGATAACTTCTAGAATGAGTGTGAGGAACTTATTGAGCCAACTATTCCTCATAATGATTAAAATAAATTGAAGGAAGAAACCAACGAAGCAGTGGAATTTGAAGAGAAGATAGAGGAGTCTGACCGCCTACCTCTATCTAGGGAAATTCAACTCCAAGAAGCACCTCCCATTGACGAAGAAATTGAATCCAAACAAGAGCAGGGAGCCAATATTTTCATAAACTCATTATATTTTGATTTTTTTGAAACTAAATTGAGTATTAACTCCCCTTATTTTAATTTTTTAGATTCATCCAACACATGTATTTCCTTGGATGAAGACGATGAAAAAGGATATTCATCCATGCAAGAACATCTAGAGCTCCCCAAACCTGTTGAACATTTAATAAAGGGAGTACAAGAGAAGATAAAAGTGGATTTTCAGAAGGAAAATGAGACACAAGATACTTTCTTTGAAAGGGAGGAATTTTATATTGATTCTTCATGCTTTATTGTTTTTCAAATAGAATTAAACTCTGACATTCCCTTTGATTTTCCCCAGATGTATCATACCTTCAGAAACCACTGGATAATAAAGAAGATGTTGTTCATGAGGAACACAAGAAAGAGGAGGACTCATTCATTGTCCTAACCGCACCATGCATGTTGTATCTCATTACAAAAAGGGTGGACATGGTGAATTTTATCGATGGAGTCCTCAAGAAAAAGGAAGACGTTCATCATGGATTGAAAAGTTTTTGTTGGTTCATGAGCAAGAAACCTCACCCACCCTCAGATTGGGGATAACATATTAGAACTTCCCCTTTGGATGCAGTCAAAACCCAGGGCCCACTTGGGGGATTAAACCAAGTCTTATCCTTCTATTCTCATCCAATTTCTATTTTCATTTCCTTCAATAAATAACTTATGTTTTCTTTTTTTATTTGTAGGTTTTCAGAGTGCAACACTTAGGAGGTTAACTCAATGATGCACTGTGAATAAATCAGGTTGTACCTCTCCTTCACACTTTCTTGATGTTGTGATTCATTTTAAAATTGGCTCACATGTTAAATCAACTTGAATGCATTGAGGACACTACATAATTTAAGTGTGTGGGAGGGATCCTTTGTATTATATGATTTTTATTTAATGTTTGTTTTCAAAAAAAAATTGCATGTTTTCAAATTTTTGTGTATTTATTTTTCAATTTTTGGTGTGTTTCTGAAACTTTTTAGCTGAAAATATTATCAATACCATTTTTGAAACCCATGTCAATGAGTAACCAATCAATTTCATGAAACCGAGCTTAAATGAATGCTGAAATGAATTTGTTTCAAGTTTAATTTTTTTTGGAATTTCATGAAATGTACACAGACTTTTGAATCTCATGCCATATTTCACTATCTATATCTTGGAAATAACTTTCCTGTGAGGATTCTGAACCATTTTTGTCATATTCTTTTCATTCACCTCATTTCATGAGAGAACCAGACCATGCTTTCTTTAACCAGAATTTGATTTATTCCTTTCAAAACATGAGGGTTGGGGTACGTGTGTTTTAAATGATTAAGGAATTTATTTGGTTTGAATCCCCCTTTTCAAAATAATCCTTTTCATTATGGCCCACCTTTACATTTATCCTTCATTGTATCCCCTAGTAGCCATGAATTGCCTATTAGGTTTTCCACATTACAAGCCAATTTTCCCTATCATACCTGCTCTTGAAGTAAAATTGCATGATCTAGTTGAACTTAAGTGTGGGGGAAGATGTCTTACGGTGTACTACCTCATTTGGTTATACTTTGTGTGGAAAATAAATTGTGGAAGAGATTTTTGGGATGCTGAAAAATTATTCTGTTGAAATCTGTTCCTTTTCTAGAGCTTTTATGACAAGAGAAGCTATGCCTTTCTGGAGCTTCCAATGTAAAAAGAAAGTTGTGCCTATCTGTAGATTTAAAAAAATCATTTTTTAATAGATTGAAATGTTTTCTGCTGAGCTGATTGAATGATGATGGAGCCTATTTTCAACAAAGTGGAAGTGAAGGAGACCATATTTGAGTGAAAATTAGAATCTTTCAATTTTGCATCAATAAGAGCTGAGCCTTCTTTTTTTTCTGCCTCAGAACATTTAACATCTAAATCTTACCAAACGGAAGCCACAGAACAACCCTGAAAAGTCCTCATGAGAAACACATGTCCTTGACTCACATCGGGTGGAGAAGTAGGAATTTATCAAACCTATGGTGACTCTTGTGTGAGTTTGGATGAGAAAAGCCCTGTTCAGCCTTTACATCTGTGAGATGAGAGAAAATTCATGGGAGGTAGGTGTTATGTGTGCATGGGATAAGAAATTAAGTGGAAATATATTAAAATCTTAAATGGAGAACTTTAAATAAAAGTTTTTTATGAGGCATTATATCTTTTTGTTTCTTGAAATTGATTTGATTAATCTCATTGATATGTGTTTTGGATTTGATTTGATTTTTACTCGTCCAGGAGTCCAAGTGCTAAGTGTGGGGGAATTGATAGAGAAAATATTTTCAATTAATTTATATTGAATATCATTGTTTTAAACCCACAAAATTTTTCCTCTAAGATGAATTGTTTCATTTTTATGATAATGGTGTTATTTTGAGCTGAATAGTAAAAATTGGCCATTTTCAATTTTTTAACAGTTTTAAATTATTTCGTGATTTTGGCCATAACATTATCTACACTAATCCAAAATGAAAAATTCTTTCTTTTCCAGATTCTACGCATCTAGGGATTCATTTACTATTTTTAGACTAAAATCTGAATCGGCCATATGGAAGCTCAAAAGAAGCTAACAAGTTGGCTCAAGAAAACTGTTTTCAGTTCTGCCTAGTTTTCATGTGGGATCCATAACTCATCCACTATGGGCCTAAAACTTGTTACATTCGGTGGTTGGACGTGAAATGAGTTTTGGAGCATATTTTATGAATGAAGAACTAAGTTAATTGGCCGTTTATGGGGTCATTAAATCACCCTAATTCGGAGGATTTCGTTTTGGAGGGTCTGACTGGACAGAATAAATTCTCATAGTAAAACGGCCATAACTCTCGTAATACATGTCCAAATCCACTGAGATTTTTAGGGGACACGCCCAAGAGAATTATGAACAACATTCAAGAAGGGATCAACACGTGAAGATGTCATTTAATGGGGTTAAACCGCGTAGACATTCTGAGTAAACATTCTGTCTCTAAAAGGAGGAGAGCTCCACCCTCTCAAAGCATCCATTCTCCATCCATTCTCCATCCATTCTCCACCCCATTCCTTCTGGGACACCAAGAAGGAGAACTTTTAAGAATTATATTTTATTTATTTTCTTTTTCATAGTTTTTTAATGCCTTCTGCTTCCCCATTCAACTCGATTACCCTTACCATGGTGGGGTGAACTTTTGTAGTGATTGGGGAATGGTGGGTTTTCTATATTGTAATGCTTGAGTTCTTGGACGCAATCGAATAAATTTCTTTCTTCTTCAAAGTTGTTTTCAATTTCTTATAGTGGATTTTATTATCATGTTCGATCGTTCTTTAATATTAATTCCGTTATTTATTTTTGCCTTGGTAAAATAATCAATATCTCTCTCCACTAATTTCTGGTTTATATACGATGGAATAAACTAGGAATTAGTGGTGAAGTACTCGACGATCGTCAGTACATGTAAAAGGTGTAGTAAATGTTCTTGATTGTTTGGGATAAACAAAACCCGATCGGTTATTTCAAATTTAAATTAAGGATATTCAATACAATTATTTTACACATGGAAGGAGAGTTGACCAAACCAAGATCTTGGTAAGGTTTTCTCTCACAATAATAATTTCACCAAGGAAGTGAGAGGAAACGATTGTGGAAACTCACTTTAATCAACTAAGAAGAATAGGTTTGAATTAAATTGAAAAAGTATAACATTATAATTAGGAAACTGACCCCGACCTAATCACCCTTTAAAATATCATAGTTTTTCAATCATTTTAATTTCAAATTTCATTTCAAAAACACAACATTTTTTTACCCTCGCTTTAAAGTGACAACTCGTTTTGTGTGAACTCCTCTCCAGGAGACATCCTAAGTCAACCAATTAACTACATTTTAACTTAGGAAATAATTGTTTTTCCACGACCTATGACAAGCGTGCGTCAAACTTGGTGCCGTTGCCGGGGAGTTAGTGCCACAAACTAATTGTAAATATTTGACTTTTTCAATTTAAAAAAAAATCGTTTTCCATGTTGTTTTCAAATGATTATTTCTTTAATTCATGGAACAATTACCCACCAGTTAGAGAACAAATTATTGAATCACCTTGGTCTATAGATTATAAAGTTTTTTCTTGGCTAAACAAATTCGGGGAGCTCGAATCCAAATCATCACAGAGGATGAATTCAAAGATCTCATTGAAAACCATAAAGAGAACCTCGAATACCCAGTGTTGGAGGGATTGAAAAGAGAATTAATTGAACTTCAGGAGTATTTTCCGGAATTTTATCAAGAAATGATCAAAGTACAACACCAAGAATAATAAGTTCACAAGGATATTGAATCCCAATTTGAAAGAATTAGTCAAACAGTTCAAAACCTAGAGACCTCAATACAGTGGATTGCGGAACAAGTACATGCATCCCAGGATCAATAAACGGATCCCAAACAAGAAACAAAACCAGAAAAATTGATGGAAGAAGTAGTCCCACAAATCCTTCAAGTTGAAGAACCCACGGAGGCCTTGATGAAATTAAAAGAAGATCCATTGAGCCCATTTCAATCAATGTCGGAGGAGATTGATGAAGAAGATTTAGCAATTGAAATTCATATGGGAGATCAAAAAGATCTGGATAACTTCTGGAATGAGTGTGAGGAACTTCTTAAGCCAACTATTCTTCATAATGATTAAAAAAATTGAAGGAAGAAACCAACCAAGCAGTGGAATTTGAAGAGAAGATAGTGGAGTCTGACCGCCTACCTCTATCTAGGGAAATTCAACTCCAAGAAGCACCTCCCATTGAAGAAGAAATTAAATCCAAACAAGAGCAGGGAGTCAATCTTTTCATAAACTCATTATCTTTTGATTTTGTTGAAACTAAATTTAGTATTAACTCCCCTTCTTTTAATTTTTTACATTAATCCAACACATGTATTTCCTTGGAGGAAGATGATGAAAAAGGATATTCATCCATGCAGGAACATCTAGAGCCCCCCAAACCTGTTGAACATTTAATGAAGGGAGTACAGGAGAAGATAAACGTGGATTTTCAGGAGGCAAATGAGACACAAGATACTTTCCTTAAAAGGGAAGAATTTGATATTGATTCTTCATGCTTTATTGTTTTTCAAATAGAATTAAACTCTGACATTCCCTTTGATTTTTCCCCAGATGTATCATACCTTCAGAAACCACTGGATAATAAAGAAGATGTTGTTCATGAGGAACCCAAGAAAGAGGAGGACTCATTCATTGTCCTAACCCCACCATGCATGTTGTATCTCATTACAAAGAGGGTGGACATGGTGAATTTTATCGATGGTGTCCTCAATAAAAAGGAAGATGTTCATCATGGAATGAAAAGTTTTTGTTGGTTCATGAGCAAGAAACCTCACCCACCCTCAGATTAGGGATAACTTATTAGAACTTCCCCTCTGGAGGCAGTCAAAACCCAGGGCCCACTCGGGGGATTAAACCAAGTCTTATCCTTCTATTCTCATCCAATTTCTATTTTCATTTCCTTCAATAAATAACTTATGTTTTCTTTTTTTATTTGTAGGTTTTCAGAGTGCAACACTTAGGAGGTTAACTCAATGATGCACTGTGAATAAATCAGGTTGTACCTCTCCTTCACACTTTCTTGATGTTGTGATTCATTTTAAAATTGGCTCACATGTTAAATCAACTTGAATGCATTGAGGACACTACATCATTTAAGTGTGGGGGAGGGATCCTTTGTATTATTGTATTTTTATTTAATGTTTGTTTTCAAAAATAAAAAAAATAAAAAAATTGCGTGTTTTCAAATTTTTGTGTATTTATTTTTCAATTTTTGGTGTGTTTCTGAAACTTTTGAGCTGAAAAGATTATCAATACCATTTTTGAAACCCATGTCAATGAGTGAACCAATATTTTTCATGAAACTAAGCTTAAATGAATGCTGAAATGAATTTGTTTCAAGTTTATTTTTTTTGGAATTTCATGAAAAGTACACAGACTTTTGAATCTCATGCCATATTTCTCTGTCTATATCTTGGAAATAACTTTCCTGTGAAGAATTTTGAACCATTTATGTCATATTCTTTTCATTCACCTCATTTCTTGAGAGAACCAGACCATGCTTGCTTTAACCAGAATTTGATTTATTCCTTTCAAAACATGAGGGTTGGGGTACGTGTGTTTTAAATGATTAAGAAATTTATTTGGTTTGAATCCCCCTTTTCAAAATAATCCTTTTCATTATGGCCCACCTTTACATTTATCCTTCATTGTAGCCCCTAGTAGCCATGAATTGCCTATTAGGTTAGCCACATTACAAGCCAATTTTCCCTATCATACCTGCTCTTGAAGTAAAATTGCATGATCTAGTTGAACTTAAGTGTGGGGGAAGATGTATTACGGTGTACTACATCATTTGGTTTTACTTTTTGTGGAAAATAAATTGTGGAAGAGATGTGTGGGATGCTGAAAAATTATTGTGTTGAAAGTTGTTCCTTTTCTGGAGCTTTTATGACAAGAGAAGTTGGGCCTTTCTAGAGCTTCCAATGTAAAAAGAAAGATGTGCCTATCTGGAGCTTTAAAAAAATCATGTTTTAAAAGACTGAAATGTTTGCTGCTGAGCTGATTGAATGATGATGGATCCTATTTTCAACCAAGGGGAAGTGAAGGAGACCATATTTGAGTGAAAATTAGAATCTTTCAATTTTTCATCAATAAGAGCCAAGCGTTTTTTTCTGCCTCCGAACTTTTAACATCTAAATCCTACCAAACGGAAGTCACAGAACAACCCTGAAAAGTCTTCATGAGAAACACATTTCCTTGACTCACATCGGGTGGAGAAGTAGGAATTTATCAAACCTATGGTGACTCTTGTGTGAGTTTGGATGAGAAAAGCCTTGTTCAGCCTTTACATTTGTGAGATGAGAGAAAATTCATGTGAGGTAGGTGTTTTGTGTGCATGGGATAAAAAATGAAGTGGAAATATATTAAAATCTTAAATGGTGAACTTGAAATAATCGTTTTTGACGAGGCATTATATCTTTTTTTTCTTGAAATTGATTTAATTAATCTCATTGATATGTGTTTTGGATTTGATTTGATTTGATTTTTACTTGTCCAGGAGTCCAAGTGCTAAGTGTGGGGGAATTGATAGAGAAAATATTTTCAATTAATTTATATTGAATATCATTGTTTTAAACCCACAAAATTTTTCCTCTAAGATGAATTGTTTCATTTTTATGATAATGGTGTTATTTTGAGCTGAATAGTAAAAATTGGCCATTTTGGATTTTTTAACAGTTTTAAGTTATTTCGGTATTTTGGCCATAACATTATCTACACAGATCCAAATTGAAAAATTCGTTCTTTTCCAGATTCTACGCATCTTGGGATTCATTTACTATTTTTGGACTAAAATCTGAATCGGCCATATGGAAGCTCAAATGAAGCTAACAAGTTGGCTCAAGAAAACTGTTTTCAGTTCTGTCTAGTTTTCATATGGGATCCATAACTCATCCACTGTGGGCCCACAGCTTGTGAAATTCGGTGGGTGGACGCGAAATGAGTTTTGGAGCATCTTTTATGAAGGAAGAACCGAGTGAATTGGCCGTTTATGGGGTCATTAAATCACCCTAATTCGGAGGATTTCGTTTTGGAGAGTCTGACTGGACAGAATAAATGATCATAGTAAAACGGCCATAACTCTCAGAATACATGTTCAAATCCGCTGAGATATTTAGGGTCCACGCCCAAGAGAAGTATTAACAACATTCAATAAGGGATCAACGCGTGCATATGTCATTTAATGGGGCTAAAAAGCATCGACATTCGGAGGAAACATTTTGGCTGTAAAGGAGGAGAGCTCCACCCTCTCAAAGCATCCATTCTCCATCCATTCTCCATCCATTCTCCACCCCATTCTTTCTGGGACACTAAGAAGGAGAACTTTTAAGAATTCTATTTTATTTATTTTCTTTTTCATAGTTTTATAATGCCTTCTTCTTCCCCATTCAACTCGATTACCCTTACCATGGTGGGGTGAACTTTTGTAGTGATTGGGGAAGGGTTGGTTTTCTACATTGTAATGCTTGAGTTCTTGGACGCAATTGAATAAATTTCTTTCCTCTTCAAAGTTGTTTTCAATTTCTTGTAATGTATTTTATTATCATGTTCGATCGTTCTTTGATATTAATTCCATTATTTATTTTTTCCTTGGAAAAATAATCAATATCTCCCTCCACTAATTTCTGGTTTATATACGATGGAATAAACCAGGAATTAGTGGTGAAGTACTCGATGATCGTCAGTACGTGTAAAAGGTGTAGTAAATGTTCTTGATTGTTTGGGATAAAAAAACCCGATCGGGTATTGCAAATTTAAATTAAGGATATTCAATACAACTATTTTACAAATGGAAGGAGAGTTGACCAAACCAAGATCTTGGTAAGGTTTTCTCTCACAATAATAATTTCACCAAGGAAGTGAGAGGAAACGATTGTGGAAACTCACTTTAATCAACTAAGAAGAAGAGGTTTGAATTAAATTGAACGATGATAGAATTATAATTAGGAAACCGTCCCCGACCTAATCACCCTTTTAAATATCATAGTTTTTCAATCATTTTAATTTCAAAATTCATTTTAAAAACACAACATTTTTTTTACCCTCGCTTTAAAGTGACAACTCGTTTTGTGTGAACTCCTCTTTATGAGAAATCCTAGGTCAACCACTTAACTACATTTTAACTTAGGAAATAATTGTTTTGACACACCCTATGACAGGCGTGCGTCAGCGGTATGTCTCGCTGAACCCTTCCGAACGATGCGACCACCCAAGGATACCACATTCGGGCTCCTCCAGCCACCCCAAGGGTCGCTCCACCAGACGATCCATGAGCCACTGAGCATGACTACCACATTGAAGAGCCGCAAAATGCACTCATGGTTAGGGATCCTTGTCAAGACCAGGACCCCCATCCAGACGATCCGATGGCGGCGCTCATTTCCCACCTGGAAGCATTGAAAACATGAAAGGTGGATATCCCACCTGATGACAAGACATACCCGGCATGGGTAGATGACATGTAGGCACCCCCCCGGGATTTGGGAATCCAACTTTCTCCCTCTTTAATGGGATGGGGGACCCGCTGCAGCACCTGGCCCACTTTAACTCAAGGTTTGGGCCTATGTTAGGGTCCCTGGTGCAGTAGGAGGCCGCCAAACTTCGTTGCTTTGTTCAGACACTTGAGGGGCCAACATTCGTTTGGTACAGCTAGCTCTCCATTAGATCAGTGAAAAGCTGGGAGGACCATCGTAGACAGTTCCATTACCAGTTTAGCTATACCACATGATAGACGAACATCGCAAACCTCTTCATGTGCAAGCAAAGGCCCGATGACTGAGTCGCGAACTTCATCGCTAGGTGGAAAGAGCTTACATACTCCCTTGAAATGACGCTGAATCAGGAGAAATTACTGACGATATGTGTGGGGAATGTCAAGACGGAACTGCTTCCCTCCCCGATCACTCAGAATTATCCCGGAGGGTTCCATGAATTCTCGGATAAGGCTCAGTGCCTTGAAGAAGCCCTACAATAGGCTATACAGGCACGCCTACTGCCCCCTGCAATTCTAGCAAGGATAGATGTCAGAGCTGAGCCCACCACGGTGGCTTAGGTAAAGGACCCCCAAGTAGCTATAATTGTTACCCGTGGAGCCATCTCTACAGCCTCACAGAGACCCTCCACTGCGGGCACAATTTCTAGCCCAGCAACGCCCGCCTCAGAGTCGTCTGGCGCCCCTGCGTAATGTGCCACCACCGCCTAGGCGAGATAATCATGTTCTGCCCCCTCGGTAGGCTCCTCTTCCCCCCCACCCCGTCAATGTCACACTCTCAGAGCCCCCATTCTAGATAGAAGGAATCAGACCTACTCGTTTGACAAGGCTCAGGACCCTGGAAACTTCCGAAGCTCCGTAGAGTAGAGAATCGTACGACTGCCTAAGTGCCGGAAGCCGGAAGAGGCACATCTCACTGATCAACCTAACTACTAACCTTATCATCAGATCCTGGGGAACACCATCAATAAATGCTATGTGTTCAAGGACAAGCTCCAAGACCATATTAACAACAACATAGTCAGGTTGGGCCCATCCCCGACATAAGTGACAGGTGTCTTTGTGAGATCAGATAGTAGTAGCGACGACGGAGGCTGGTGGCAGCAGGTTCCTGACCGCAGGTTCTAGAAGTATAATGACTAGATGGCTCGCAAGATGGTCACCCATGCCCATGGCGTTATCCGTTCATGCCTGAATTAGTCGGAGCCTTCAGAAGTTGCGACCACCACTTGTGCATCATCATTTCAGCCGGCCTCTTCCCTGAAGAGCATGCATCAGCGGTGCAATAAGAAATTACTAGCCCCGCCAATGCCATCGTCATCCCGCACTCTCACTGATTTCATACCCCCAGAGATGGGCATTTCTCCCAGAATCCACCCAGTGGTGGATGATTCGTCAAGTGACTATCAGGGGTACGTTTCGGTTAACACCATCGAGTTGGTAAATCCCTGTATGACTCCCAACGAGGGGGATCTCCAGGCCAGCCTCCCCAATGTCCCCAGCCGACGCCAACGTCGGTGGAACTATGAACATATGCGTCGCCAATGCACGTCAGTTGGCACCTCCAACAATGTCGTGCATGACATTGAGACCATACAACATGCCCAGCGCAGAACTCAGCACGCACATCCTCTTCATCTAGTGTCGACGGGCCCGCCTCCATCACCATTTGTGCTGCTGGATTAGGCAGAGATACTTCGGACGTATCGCAAATAGCTTTTCCCTGCTACAGCCCAATCTCATTCACCCAGTCCTCATCCGACAGTGACCTTTCAAGCTTCGACTAGCGGGCAGTGGGATGTTCCCAGTACCAGTCAGCTGTGGGTCTAGTAGGCAGGGTCCTCTATGTCTCCAATTGTTGAGTGGCCTTCTGTATGTAGAAGTTTATGCCTGGCATGGAAGTATGATGTTCTGAATCACCTCTCTGGCATCCCAGCGAGGCTCTCCATCCTTGAAGCTCTTCGCCTATCGCCAGATATGTACGAAGTACTCACTGAAGCTTTAAAGAGCCCCCTCCAGTATGAGACTGAGGCAGCAGATGTAGAAGCCTTCCATTCTAAAGCAGTTGAGAATGTAGAATTCCAAGCCGTCATCTCATTCTTGAGAGAGGATGAAGGCTCTCCCATATAGGGGCACATCCGCCTGCTGTATATCACCAGCCAATTCAAAGGTGTGGAGGTTTGCCGCTGTCTCATTGACACCTGTTCCGAGATCAACCATATCCCAACACAGACACTACGGAAGCTAGGGTTATCTGAAGATGACCTACCTCCCTCCGATTTAAGGATCTAGGAATATAGAAGGACACAAAAAGACACCGGTTCGCAAGATCCCTTTGATGAACCAGTCTATGGGCCTAGTTTCAAGTATTGTATTTATGGTTTTCTCCCAGGACACCGCATACAATGCATTGATGGGTAGGACATGGATCCACCTACATGCAGCAGTCCCCTCGTCATATCACCAATGCCTCAAGTACTCCCTTGATGATCGAGTAGGCATACTGCATGGTGAGGCATCTCCTTTTGCCTCTTTCGAAGCCCGCTACTTGGATGATGATTATTACAATAGAAAGGATAAACAAGTCCAGGAAAGTGAAGTTAAGTCAATAACCTCCACGACAGACCATTGACAGGCTTGAATGACGCCTACGTCTTCCCGATCCATTGATAGGGGGCCAGATCCCCCGATATGGGGAAATTCTTTGTTGTTTATAGGACAAGGTGGAATAATGCTCCAAAATATAGGCGTTGTTAGAGGATCACTTCGTATTCTTATACGGAATAATCTCCAGTGATCCTGGAGCCTCCCACTCCCGTCAGGTATCATGATTTCTGGCTCATGGAAATGGAAGTACGTCATACTTGTCTGTTTCCCTGGGCTGTAATAAGTCAGCTCTGGTAGATGCACCACTACTGCTTCGATATTATCAAGTGTGTCCCCTTGGGATGGAGACCTGATGAGATTAGATCACCAGCCTTCATAGCCATGGTCTCATCAGCGTTGGAGAGCCCCAATGCAATGACCATGGCCGCACAAGATGGTAGCAGCCTCCCATCAGGGTTCGGTAGCTTAGAAGCAGCTTCCCCCATGGAGTATCCCTCCATAAATGGAGAAAAGTAAATGGAGGATGCCCCCTGCCTTTGAGGAAGGTGTCTCATCCACGGTAGATGAGTAGGTACAGGTGAACCTCGGTAGTGAGATAGAGATGAGACCCACATTGATTAGAATCGCTATGTCCCCTGAGGAACATCATATGTACGTGGAATTCCATAAACTGCATCGTGATGTATTTTCTTGGAGTTGGGATGATATTCCAGGACTAGATCCACAAGTAGTCGTCCACCGACTCGGTCTCTCGGAAAACCATCATGGGTTCAAGTAGCCTCCTATAAAGATGCATCTATCTCACGATGCCATAGTTGAGGCCAAATTTGACAAGATCATTAGAGCCAAATTCGTCAAGGAGATCTAGTATCCCAAGTGGTTATCCAATATCATGCTAGACAGAAAGAAGAATGGGTAGGTCAGGGTCTGCATCAACTTCCACAATCTCAACCGTCACTATGTGGAAGATGATTTTCCCATTCCAGTGACATAATTGTTGATTGACACTACGTCTAGGTACCAATCCATCTCTTTCATGGATGATTACTATAGATATAATCAGATCCATATGGCCCCAAAGGATGAGGTGTCTACCACTTTTAGGGCACCTCAAGATACTTTCTATTACCAGGTTACACCCTTCGGCCTGAAGAATGCCGGTGTCACCTATCAGCATTCCATTCATCATATATTCAATCCAATCCTGATAACATTAGAGGAATCCTATGTGGATGATCTGGTGGTAAAATCTCACTAGTTCGAGGACCTTCTCAAGGACCCTGATAAAGAGTTCGGTTTCCTCCGTTCCCTCCACCTGAAGATGAACCTGTTGAAATGTGCCTTCGGGGTCACCTCTGGGAAATTTTTTGGCTTTGTTGTCAGGTACTGAGGCATCGAGATCGAACCAGAAAATAAAAATCCATCAGCCAGATTCCTTCCCCGAGAAATATTCGGGAGTATCTAGGTCTCCAAGGCCACTTAGCCTATATACGTCGATTCATTGTGAATCTGGCTATCAAGTGTAATCTCTTTTCCTAGCTCATGAAGAAAGGCTCCTTTTATGACTGGGATGAGGAGTGCCATACCTCCTTTGAGGAAATCAGGAAATATTTTCTCCGGCATCTGGTCTTGATGCCACTCGTCTCCGAGAAGTCGCTGAATCTCTATGTCACCACCCTGCAATGATCCCTTGGTGCTATTCTCACTCAGAAGAACAATGAGGGGATGGAGAACTGCCTCTACTAGCTCAACTGCATGCTCCTCGATATAGAAGTCAGATACTCCATCATATAGAAGAGATTCCTTGTGCTCATATTTGCTGTGAAGAAATTGTGGATCTACCTGAAGCACCACGAGGTATAGTTGGTCTCTTGAGTAGACCCGCTGAAGTACATTCTGAATCTCTCCATGTTGACTGGTCGACTAGTGCTGTGGGCGGTGATCCTCTAGCATTTTTCCATGAGGTTCTTTCCCTAGAAGGCTATAAAGGGGCAGGCATTAGTATACTTCCTAGCTTCCCATCCTACCTCTGCAAACTAGTCCATGGACCTAGATTTTCTTGATGAGGCAATCCTCTCAGTCGATCAAGTTATCTCATATTGGCAGATTCACTTTGATGGTGCCACCCGGAGCCCCACCGGTAGAAGAATCAATGATCCTAGGCTCAATAGAGTGGGCCTAGGTATCATCTTCATCACCCAGGTGAAAGACGTTCTATCATACTCATTTCTATTTTCAGAAGGATGCACCAATAACGAGGTAGAGTATCAGGCTCTCATCACTGGTCTCGAGATGGCACTTGAGATCTTCGTGCCCCATTAGCATGTGAAAAAAGATTTTGAGATAGTCATCAAGTAGGTCAATGGAGACTATGTTTTCAGGAAGCCAGATCTTATACCATTGTTAGAACACACTCTCTAGATAATGGCCCAGTTCCCTTCTTGGCCAGAGGTTATCCATGTCCGTCGGTCACAGAACGGTCGGGTAGATGCTTTGTCCAGCCTGGCCCCATCGCTTGTAGTTCCTGAGTAGGATGATCTGATTATCCATGTGGTGCACCAAAGAGTCATTGCTCCCGTCACCCGAGAGGATGGTGACGGCCCACAGGTAAACAATCTTACCACCGGTGGCTCTACGTCAGGGCCCCCGGGAAATCTGGATGAGATGATCGAAGTAATTGCCGATTGGAGGTCACCCTTGGTCAAATACCACTATCATGGTAATCTCCCGTCAGACTGGGCTGAACGCGAGCGAATCCGACGCGGTGCGCTGTAGTTTACTCTATAGAGTGGTCTCGGCCTTGAGAATATCCTCTATAAATGTGGATTTGATGGTGTTCTACTCTGTTTTCATCAAGGATTTGAGATTCCATAGGTCATACAAGAGGTTCATGCCGGTTCCTGTGGTTCCCATCAGGCTGGGCCAAAGCCGTCCCACCAGATTCAGAGACTAGGGTATTTTTGGCCCACCAAGATCCATGACTGCATCGAGTTCTCCAAGAGGTGTCATGCGTGCCATGTTCATGATTTCTTTGTGCATCGGCCACCAGATCCTCTCAATACTACCAAGTACTCTTGGACCTTTGCAGTCTGGGGGTTAGATTTCATGGGACCATACCCACCCGCAACGGCTCGCCAATGCCGATTCATTTTGACTGCTACAATTTTCTTTTCCAAGTGGGAAGAGGCAATTCTGCTCAAGGAAGTCAAGACTTGTTCTATCATCGAATTCGTGAGCTCCAACATCATCCACCGGTTTGGGGTACGTCACACTATTCTCACCGATAACGACACCAAAATCCGGTCATCCGAGCAGAATAAGTTGTATGCCAAGTACAACATTCTCTCCAACGATTCCTCCTGCTATCACGTGCAAGAAAATGGACATATTGAGGTGTTCAACAAAACCGTCTATAAAATTCTGCAGAAAATAGTTGGTCAGAACAAGAAGAGTTGGCTGGATAAGCTCCCCAACGCCCTCTAGGCTTATTGGATGATGACTCGTAATTCCACCCAGGTGACTCTATATTCCCTGGTATATGGAATGGAGGTCGTCCTACCCATCGAGATTCAATTTCCCTCATTGCACACAACGGTCTATGACCAGAAAGCACCATATAGAGTGTCTGAAATCTTTCTAACTGAATTGGAAGCACTGGACGAGAATAGGATTCGTGCCCTGCACAACATAGAAAGGCATCAGACCAGGATGGCTCAAGCTTTCAATAAGAAGGTTCACCTCCGCTCTTTCCTACAAGGTGACTTGGTATTAGCCCTCAGAGTGCCATTGATCCCCAGTAGGAAACCACCCAAATTGGATCCCAAGTGGGTAGGACCATTCATTTTTCCTAAGGTTTATCGCAATGAAGCATACTCCCTGGTGACCATGGATGGTGAGATTATAACTCCTCCCACCAATTCCAAGTTTCTCAAGAAATACTTTTCCAGATTAGTTGGTCCAACAGGACCTTAACCTACATTTGGACTTGAATTTGTGCCCCGTGGTCCCCCATGACCATAAACTGGCCTACGGTCCCCCATGACCTTAAACTAGCCTAAGATCCCCCATGACCTTAAACTGGCCTACGATCCACCATGACCTTAAACTGGATCATGGTCCTCCATGACCATAAACCATGTTTGGTCCTATATTCGGGCCTCTATGGTCCTGTATGACCTTAAACTGCATGCTTGTCCCACATGATGTTAAAATGAAAGCTAGTCAGGCCTTCCTGACTGTGGCCCAGTCTCAGGACCCTTGGTCTTCTCGGACACTATCCCCAATTCTTCCCGAAGTGTACGGTGTGGTGTGGGATTATGTCCTCATTCACGTCGGGTTGTTCGCTGTGCCATACACCCCCCATTGATAGGATATATTACCCCTAGGAGTCTTCCAGAACTACGTGTGGCTTGATTCCCATTCTTATGCGATACATAGGACCGCCTGAATATCTAGATTTCAGGTCCAGCCCCATCTCTTAAGAGATCTCCCCGATCTCCCAATCACCTCGGCCCCATGGCATGTCCCTCCCCACAGAGGGGATATATTTCTATGGTGCAGGGTTTTTGGTGCCATGGCACCCTTCTCTCGGGAATCCTCCATCTCTTGAACTCTCTCGAATTGAGTCCCTCTACCCTTTACAGTGGTCCACCGATGTGTTCAGAGTACTCTGGTCTAGCAACAGGAGTGTCAGATTCAGCTTAGACAAGTTCCTTTCACTTTTCAAGCTTCATGATCAAATTCATTTGGGCCCCTATTATCTCTCACACCTGAATGGAGACCCAGAAAGAGCATGGATACCACGCCTAAGGGTTCTCCTACTGTTACGGGCCAATGAACCTGAGGGTTTCATACAAATAATTGATACAAATCCTGTGTTGTGAACATGTTCAGTAGTCGATGCTCATTTGGTTGTCCCAATTTTAGGCTAACGTGACGGGATGCTGTGTTGAGAACATGGTCAGGAGTAATCCTCCATTATCATGTCAACCCCTTAAGGCCTTGAATTTTGGATGGATGATTCAAATTATGTTCTACCCCATCATGTCCAGGTGAAATCATGACACTTTTGGCACTATCCCTCAGTGCACCTCCACACGTCAGGCAGACAAAGCTACAATACGGCATCTCTCGGGGCTCCCATAATCTGAGCGCTAAGACTATAGGCTAGGATCTTCTCTACGAGCAATGCATAGAATGACCCTCATCCCCATGGGATGCTTGGAGTCACCCGGACATTGCATTTTGGGTCCAGCTCAACTGGAAGCTAGTCCCTCCTACCGCTCGTCCTCTGACCCTAGCCGACCTATTGTCCAGAAGTTCTCTTTCGAGAGGTGCATGTGGTGATGATCTGGACCTCGTCCACATTCATGTCGGGTATGTTTTATTATGTCGCATGCATTCCTCCATGTCCAACCCATATGACATTAAAATGTTCTATTGGGTCCTACCACATGACCATAAATTGTGATAATTTTGTCCTGGTCGCACGACAAAAAATGGAACAACATTGTGATGACCACATCATAGAGGACATCACGTTGGGTATCGGTCATTTACCATACCATTTGTCAACGCCTGTATATGGCATGATAATTGTGATGATTCCAAGAATTCTTATCCTAGGTCGGTCTCTCCACAAAAGAAAAACCATTCACCTTAAAGGACAAACAAGATACATCAAATGCCGCTTCTTTTGGTGCGAGGGCATGACCCACATGCCCCTTTAATCTTTTGCACAGATACCTTACCATGTCGTGCCACCTTTCTAGAACAACAGGTATCTCGATTCTCATCCTTATGAGATATGTAGGAGCGCCCGGGCACTTCACCGTGGGTCCAGCCTAGCTTTCCGGTTCAGTCCCTTAACCGGAACACTTCCCCAGTGAACACATGGTATGTAGGGCTTATGCCCTAATTCACATCGGGTTTCTTAACCACCTTACCCTGTGTCTCCTGCTCTCCTTACCCATCCTTGGTCCTAGTTCTAATATATTAAACTAAGACCCTTTCTAGAACTACATGTGGCTTTATTCCCATCCTTATGGGGTACGTAGGAACGCCCAGATATTTCGTCTCGGGGATAGCCCTGGGGATACCAAATCCCATCCCTCCTCGCTATCGGCCCCTTGTCCTGACTTCTCAGGGAGTTTTCTAACTGCATCATTTTCCCCAAACTAGTTCTTGGTGCCCCATAATGACATTGGGAGGCGACAGTTCCCTCACCAGGGATGTCCTGTCTAAAAGTGTGGATTATCCATGATCAGATTCATGCGTCCGCATAATGTGCTTCCACTACGATGGTGTAATCCTAGGAGTGTTGGATTCTACTCGAACAAACCACCACTTCACTTTCCATGCTTTTCATGCCCCTTTATTCGGATCCTCAACCTCTTTAACGTTCGAAGAGACCCCCTAAAAGTATGGATGCCTGACCTATGGTCCGCCTACTGTCCTGGGCCAACGTTCTAGAAAATTGATCACGTATGAAGGGACACCCTAACAATATGAATGATTGACCTACTGTCCACTTTCTGTCCTAGGACAATGTTCTAGAAGACTGATCGATGATATTTGAGTTAGGTCCCATGCTGCAAACATGGTTAGCGGTTGAACCTCGTTTATTGTCCCCATTTCAGGAAAATGAAATAGGAATGTTGTGTTTCTAACACCGTCAACATTCGTCCTTTATTTCCACGGCCTCCCGTAGTGTTCTGAATTTGGGTAACATGATTCACATTTTTCATTCCCCTATGTTTGGACAAATTCTAATGCCCCTGGTATTGCCCCGCTCTTGCGCTTGAGCACATTGAGAAGACGATACATCAATTGGTCTGAGGTCCTCTTCCTTTGGATGGTCCTACCTCTTCTCCTAGGGAATCTAAGTTCGAATTTTGAATGCTAGAAGCTTGGTTGACGCTCCCAATATCAAATGAAGTGATAGTACGAGCCACCTTTTCTTCTCACGAACCACATGAGCTTAGTGATGGATTTCTATTTATTTTGGGATTATGGTTGAGCATGTTAAACCAAAGGTACAAGTATGTTAAACAATGGGGAAGTAAGAAAATTTATCTATAGATACAGTTCAAAAGAACAAGTAGTAAAAGAGGGACAAGTGTATGGGTGTGGGAAAAAAATGGCCTATAAGGGTCAGCTGCATGGATAGATCCCTCTAATGCCGCCACCTTTTCTCTAGTGGTCCCTAGGAATCCCTCTCATCCCCTGAGGACTCTTTCTTCATCAGCGAATGTGGGGCGCATCTCGCTAACCCTGGCCCACGCCCACGCCCGTTATTCTTGGAGCTCGGTTATATGGCGACTCGCTTCTATGAGTTGATATTGAGAATCCTCCATCTGAGCCCTCATCCACTCCATGATCTCATAGAATTTTGAAATGAATACCTTCTACTCTTTCACCCATTCCTCGTGGCGTTGTACCTCCTTATCTGCCCTCAGAAATGCTCGAGTACTCCCCGACTCCTGTTTGAACCGGATGACGTCGGCACGCCGGATGCTCTCACGCATCATCTTGGCCATGTAATCATAGACATTCATGTGAATGAGATGAGTATCCAACCCTCCAGAACACATGAAGCACATCCAGGTGTGGGGTGAACCCATCTGCTTCAGCCATTCTACCTGGGGCTGGTTGAGAAAATGTCGGATGCACGTCCATCCCTTGCGGCGCGTCATCCTTCTCTCCTCGTCCGCTTCTGAATCTCAATCGTCAATTTCTTCGAGATCAGCGGGCTGATAGATAAGGAATACATAAAACAGGGTCATGGCAGGGTGCTCCTTAGAGATTTATCCCTGGGGAATATTATCCTCATCATCTGGGTGAGCTTCCTCTCTCACCCCGATCGGAGTGGTGCCCGCGTCGATTTCCGACCCTGCCCCGATGGCAGCACCACCGATGTCTGCCTCTCCCTGTTCAGCAATTACCAGATCCAACTCAGTTTGGGAGTAGTGTTCTGGATGGGGAATCATGTTCTCCATTAGCACACTCGCGGATGGTCCGGGCTCAGCTACCCGATGAGCCTCTAGTGCTGTGATCACTGCACAAATAAAGAGAAAATTGATCAGTTGAGTCCCCCAATAGTGAGAACTGGTATCGAATTAATGAACTTATAGGAACTCAAGGCATCATCCTCTAGTGCTCTGGCCGCTGCAGGAGCTATTGTGGCAGGGGATCCCTCAGTACTTTCCAGCTCGATAATGAGCGTCAGTGGCCCACCTTGTTCCACTAGAGCTCCTCCTCCTCTGATTGGGGACTTCTAATCAGTCCCAACACCAGTTTTCTCCTACACTAGAGAGAGAAAGTGGATTAAGGTTTTCAAGGGAAGTGGATGAAAAGAGAAGGATATACAAGGGTTGAAACATATCTCATGTATCTCAGTTACATCTATTTCAGTGCCGATGATCTCACCGCTCTCTCAGAGACTACCTTCGTGGGACGCCCCCTGTGACCCTTCACCTTCGGGATCCTCTCCTCCTTCACCTTCACATTCACCTTCCCATTCTCCCTCTACCTACACTCCAGTTTCGTCGCCCTTTAATCCATCGTTGTCATCTTCCCCTGACGGCATCATTTCTGGATCATGCTCCTGGCCGAGCAGCACCTTCACCAAGAGTGGTGGCTCCACACGACAACCCCGTTGATGTGCGTATGTGTCCATGGACATCCGGTATGCATGTTGACGATGGAAGTACAATTTTTCAGCGATCTGGACAAGGCCAACTTCCTGCAGTTGGATCCTGCCTCGCACTATTTTCTTCCAGAGGGATTCGGTACTCATTGACTATCGTCAGGTTATCCATGCTGACCATAACATAGGAAAGACGACGTTCTAGGAAGGTAGAAGCATGTATCTTATTTTCTTTGTAGGATGTTCTCTGGATACTTGATGGGCCCCCCTCCTCTAGGAAATAGGTCGCGACCACGCCATGCGACACCCCCACTACTGAGGTCCCGGCCTGTGCAGTCCCTGTTTCCTGAGGCGCTTTTGGTCCTCCTCCTCTAGAGGCACCATGCCTGCTCTCTCGCTGTTGAGGTTTTGCACTGGCGACCTTGAACTGCCGAACTCGCTTCCACAGACGACCCTCAGGATATTCTATGGTCCAATGTTCATCATACTCAGTTGAGAGGCCCGTGTTGACTCCAGTGGGAGGGAAGGCGATGATGTCTCCAGAGCTGTAGGCTGTGAACATCAGATACAACTGACGAAGAACCTAGGGATGCCTCTGCTCCTGGAAATATATGTATAATCTCTTCGGCATTTTCTGAAGGAATCCTAACTGCCTAGCGAAGCTTGATGGAAAATTAAGGCTCTCAAAAAAATATTCCCATCAATACGGGCAACGAGCACCCTACCTCTGATGCTCTAGAAGTACTCCTTCTGCTCCAGCGATCCTTGCCCATTGTCTATCAGCTTACCAGTTGTGGTGGGGAATGGGCTGAAGGTGAATTTGGCATGGTTACCAATCCTAAGACGTACTCCCTCCTTATTGGGTTTCATCAGCATGACCCTGAAAAAATTTAGTAGAGAGGGTCACATTCCATTGCCCAGAGGAATAAGGAATTTGCGAAGGTGTATCCACAACCCAGCCATGGAAGATCTGGAAGGGGACTCATAATCTCCTAGATGATCCCCCTCTCGAGATGCGTCCCAAGATGGCGTATAGTTGGGCCAGCATGGGGACCCCCAGATTAAACCTCTTATTTGAATCCATGATTCCCACCATCACTAGGGTCGCTAGGCGGACGCCCATCATTGTGTCCCAGACTGGCAAGAGCCACCCGCTCAGGAATGTGGTGAGGAATCCGGCATACCGGAAATTCAAGTCCCGGGCCTCATTGACGTTGTAGCCCCATGATTGGTATTTACCCACCTCCAGGACCCTCTAGTAGGATCTGATCTTTCTCCTCTGAGCTGTGGTTGGACACCATTTCCCCCGCCCTAGCATCTTGACTCTCATATCCTTCTCCAAGAACAGGCTGAAGCAGTCTTTGAAGGCGAAGTTCTTCAGGAAGTCCTTGACCTTCATCTTCTCCTTGGACAACTCCAGCATGTTCCACGTTATTATGGGGGTTCGAGACATGTCACCCCAGATGATCATCGGTGGAAGGAACTCATCGTATTTATAGACCTCTAAAAGGATGCCTTCGATTCAGTGGATGCGCCAGAGACTGATTCAACTCCCCATGGTGAAGATATAATGTGTTGATATCGGGGGAACACTGGGTGAATAGCTCTAGCCCATTCTCAGGCTGTCAGAAGAAGTGGAACTGCGATGTCCACACCACCTCGAACAAACCAATGTGCCATAGCTCGACCCAAAATTGGTCGATTATGTGGTGAACCCAGTATGCCCAGGCCATCTCACTGGTAAAGTTTCCTCCAGACCCCAGATCCCAGTCCTGCAGCCAACCCTTGGTCTCTTCAGTGATGCTCTGACGGAAAGTGCTCACGTAGAGGGCTGGCAAGCTCTCTTCAATAGGTTCACCCCCAGCAATGGTCCTGGTCCTTGGTTGAGGACATAGACATCCATGTTCTTGGTTTCTCTGTCAGGGTGGCCGTTATTGGTGATGTTGTATCGAGGAAGGCCATCTTCGCGGGTCACCCATGACCATGGGGTATCAACCTCAAAACCCGGCAAAGGAACCTCCTCCAGAATGCCGAAGTCCCAGAGCGGAAAATTGTTAGATAGGGCGTACTCTTTCTGGGAAGGGGTTAGCATGTTGAAGAGGGTATGGTTGTTGGAGACAACCCTCATTGCACCATAAAGATCCGGGTTCACAACAATTTTATCCTTGCGAGCATCGACTTCCACTTCATCAACCTGGTTTGCAGCCATTTGATTCCCACAATTTATTTTATGAGTTGGTGAAAAAACTAGAAGGCTAGCGTGGAATCTGGGAGGCCGGCGCGTAAAATCAGCGGTTGGTACAAAATTTCAAATCGTGGCGTGAAAATTTCCAGGTTTGCGCATAAAAATATCGCCAAATCTAGCTAGAATTACGCGCCTCTGAGTGATTTTTCCCGCTGGAGCGGAAGCAATTTCGCGCAAGAGAGCTTAGAGTTTATCACGCGAGAAACGCCTTATGATGATTGGGACCCGCGACGGATTTTATAGACTAAGCTTGGGTGTCATGCCCGTGCGAAAAAAGGATTGTGCGCCCGATCGGGTTTTGCACACCGCTTGAAATTTTTGCACGCCCGGGGCCCACGAAGCCCTATGTTTCGGCGTTTCCCTTGGAATCCAATCATTGTGACCCCTCACCGATCCAATACGAAGGGAGGAATTTGTAGATTCCGAAAAGTGCATAAGTACTGTAGAATTTTCCGAAACGAAAAAGCAAAGTCGTATTCGAACCTGGAGTCCCGGTCGGGAGGGCCCGAAAGTGTTTCGTGGAAAGAAGGAGGAAGTGCGCGAAGAAATTTTCCCCATGTGGAAAGAACCAGGATTCGCGAAGAGTCCCAGCACCAGCATGAAATAATTGTGCGCCCACACCCCACACAGTTAACCTCTCGCGTCACCGCCACCATTACGCAAATATTCCACACAGCCCCGACTTTCGTGCCGCTAGATGCCTATAAATAAAATGTGACCCCCATCCTTTTTGAGGATGAAGAATTCGAACCGCCTCTTGTGCACATAATTGGCATTCCACACGTGCACAACATGGCCTTCAAGTATGGTTCTTTTTAGTACCAAGTTGCCCCCAGATTCACTTTCGCGTGAGATCCCCCTGGCATAGACTAAACTACAACCCCTTCGGGGTCGACCCCTTTTATGTAATTCATTCCATTGGATGGAGGCCGACCAGTTGCTCGTGATCCCTTCAGTTGCGCACACCCCCTATCCTTATGCGCGACCCTTGCCACCTGCGCGTAATTCATCCACCTTGCGCACAATCCTTAAAGCCAAGCGCAAAACCTCAGTCCCCCTATTTTCACACAGGGAACACTAATTTCATGTCAACCCTGGGCTTTTCGTGCTGGACCTCTTTATTTCACACAAGCCCCAATGGCTGCGCGCAATCTCCAGGCGCCCTTCACCTCGGTGCTCCTCGGGAACCCTGTTTGCGTGAGCACCCAATGCCCTGCTTCCGGGGGCCATTCACATGTGTATTGTGCACCCCAGGTATCTGCATCATACATGATTTTCCCATGCAACCTTCTAGGCTTCTACGAAGTAACTTCAAAGTCCCTTGTACAATCCTTCCTGTTGTGTTGCCCCACCTTATGCTTCTTCGCATAGGCACGCTAACAGCTATTGATTGTCCATATAGCCACGCCAATGTGGACCCCTCGATGGTGCGCTCTGAGACACCCCCTCACTACGGCCTTGCCGATGCCCTCCCCCCCTACATGGATCATAGGGTACCGGTTATGTAAGTCCAAGGGGTGTGGAGAAATCCCACCTCATCCGAGCTATAGGATGTTAAACTGCCAAGTACCTCATCTTCAAGACATGGAATTAAACCGTGACCTGGCCCCGGGCCTCGCACACAGGGTCCCACTGCCTTAGACATTCTCCACACCTGCCCGTCTCCATAGGAATGGGATCACCGCTCACATGGGATGATATCCTCCTTGTTGGAGTGGAGTTTGTCCACAGGGAAGGGAAACCACCTTGATTTAAGCCCCTAGCCTTCCTTCCAGGTGGCCGCACCCCTGCTCCTCCTTACTTCCTCGGTGCCAAGGCCAGTGGAGGACGTGATAGGGAACGAGGCCCCTCCTCTATTCCTGAGTGCCAAATACCTCTCTCGTTGCCCTTTGTTTCCCTCGGGCCTCCATCTTGAGGTAAGTCCTGGCACTATGGGCCACTCAATGCGTAAGCCACTTTTCACTTCCCACAGACGCACCCTTCATAATGTGATCGTCAGGTCCCAAAAACCTCTTGTTTCTCACACTGAGCATGAATCCCATTAGCTTAGAGTGGGAAATAACCATGAAACACCATAGCCCACCTCATAGAATATTCCCCAAATGCCACCATCCCGCATGACGTTAAACTGTACACCCAAACTACGAGGACTTTGATCTCTGCCAAGGCATGGTACGTAGGAAGCCTCCCCGAGGTTCATGCCCCGCCACCTTGGACCGCCTCAGTGAGTAATCCCCATTCCATCCCGAACTACATGGAGTTTGATCCGTGCTAAGGCATGGTATGTTGGAAGCCTCCATGAGGCTCAAGCCCCACCACCATGGGTCGTATCAGAGCGTAATCCACATCTACCCAAACTACGTGGACTTTGATCAATGCTAAGGCATGGTACGTAGGAAGCCTCCAAGAGGTTCGAGCCCCATGGTCGGCCACCGCAGAGTGTAATCCCCAAATACCACCATCCCGCATGACGTTAAACTGTACACCTGAACTATGGGGACTTTGACCCTTACCAAGGCATGGTACGTAGGAAGCCTTCATGAGGTTAAAGCCCATCCACCTTGGGCCGCCTCAGAGCATAAGCCCCATTCCATCCCGGACTACATGGACATTGATCCATGCTAAGGCATGGTACGTAGGAGGCCTCCTCGAGGTTCAATCCCCACCACCATGGGCCACCTCTGAGTGTAAGCCCCATTCCATCCCAAACTACATGGACTTTGATCCGTGATAAGGCATGGTACGTAGGAAGCCTCCATGAGGTTCAAGCCCCGCCACCTTGGCCTACCTCAGTGCGTAATATCCATTCCACCCCGAACTACATGTTCTTTGATCCGTCCTAAGGCATGGTACGTAGGATGTCTCCATGAGGTTCAAGCCCCACCACCATGGGACTTCTCAGTGAATAAGCCCCATCCACCCAAACTATGAGGACTTTGATCCATGCTAAGGCATGTAATGTAGGAAGCCTTCACAAGGTTCAAGCACCATGTTGGGCCGCCTCAGAGCATAAGCCCCAAATTCCACCGTCCCGCATGACATTAAATTGTACACCTGAACTACAGGGACTATGATCCATGTTAAGGCATGGTACGTAGGAAACCTCCACGAGGTTCAAGCCCCGCCACCTTGGGCCACCTGAGAGCGTAGGAACCATTCCATCCCAAACTACATGGACTTTGATCCGTGCTAAGGCATGGTACATAGGAAGCTTCCATGAGGTCAAACCCCCACCACCATGGTCCGCCTTAGAGCGTAATCCCCATTCCATCCCAAACTACATGGACTTTGATCTGTGCTAAGGCATGGTACGTAGGAATCCACCACGACGTTCAAGCCCCACCACCATGGGTTGTCTCAGATCATAAGCCCCATCCACCCAAACTACGGGGAATTTGATCCATGCTAAGGCATGGTACATAGGAAGCCTCCATGAGGTTCGGGACACACAAATGATTGGCCTTAACCATCTCCGTGTTGGTGTGAGAAGCCCTATTTCCACCTTGGGCTGCCTCAGAGTGTAAGACCCAATCCATTTGGACCCCATGTCCCCATTTACGTCAGTTCACCATCATGGGCCATCTCAGAGGGTAAGCCCCAATCCACCCGAACTATAAGGACTCTGATTCCCAGCCATGGGGATACGTAGGAGGCCTCCATGAGGTTCAACCCCATCACTCATGTATCATCCTGATCTCTCCCTTGATCCCACGTGTCTCAGGAATCTCATGACCTAACCCAGGGGTTCTACTTCCTCTGGGTCCCATCTACGAGTTCATTCTCACGGGTCACCTCTTTAGGTGTCCCACCATATCATTGAACTACCCGGACATTGATTCCCTCCCACGGGGATACGTAGGAAGTCTATTCGAGACCGAAGCCCAAAGCCACCATCCATCCTGGTTCTTACCCAAGCCGCTACATCCCGGTGGGATCATTCCACTTCATTCCCATCCACAGCAGTCAGGAAGCCGCCCACGTGCTGGCCCCAACATCGGTGTTCCCTCCAGGGGGTTCTTCAATCTGATCCAATCTAACTAGTGTTCCGATCAGCGTGATCTGTCTGCACTAGATGTTAAACATGTGGCATACCCAGTGTTAAACATGGGAAGCTGAGGAAAACCTCAGATATATGCTTATGGCATACAATTCCCCGCGTTCGATGTGGGATGCCTCGGGCTTTTACGCCCTTGAGGAGACCTATAATAAGGGACATAAGACAGACATGCCAATTTCCCAGCGTCAAGACACGCCAGTGATGCCCCAACATGACTGGACTCCTAACCGAGGATTGCTTCCCTGACTGGACCCCTTGGAATGTCTGGATGGAAGCGGCGTAATTAACTGGTTTCCAAGAAGATATGGCATCGGGAAGAGCTTAATGAATTATGTTTTAAATCTATGGGGGAGCCCTGGACTGGGTGATTAGCTCCGACGAGGAATCCACTGAAGTAAGAACCGTCATCCCATCATCCTGTTTCGATCAAGGGGCAAACGTCCATGAATAAGGAGTGGATGCTGCCCGCCTATGGAAAGCATTAATGATGGGTAATATCAGTGCATCCTCTAAGTGATGGATGCACGCACCCCGAAGAAAGTGTCAGAAACAATGTTTGAATTTAAATATATCATAAACATGCAATAATTCATATTCAAAAAAGGGGATATAATGAATTTAGTGATTAAAGAGATGAAAATTACAATTCAATCCCGTTATTTCTTTGAATAAGAGTGGAAATGAATTCAACATTAATTCTTTGATGACTGATAATGAAAGATGATGGTGATACAAAAAGAAAATGAGGTGCTGATGAAAAAGGATCCATGAAATTTTTAATTAATCAAAATAATGAAACAAGTGATGAGATTTGAATTTAGAGGGAAGGGAGTAGAAGGAAACTCGAAGTGAACAAAACAGAAAAAAAAAATTTCTCGGGAAAACTCTCCAAAACTGCTACCAGGTTGCTTTATTTATTGCCAAAAAAATACACGATGTGTAATGAGATTCACATTATGTAATTATCAATCAGTGTATATATCCAAAAAAATTTATATCTACGCATATCTCATGTGCATCACATAAATGATTTGAATTTTTGACTGTTTTCATGATGCGAGTCCCGATCTGACGGCATGTATCATCTTTTTAGATGAATCTCCAGCGTGGATTTCCCATTCAAGTGGTTCATGGCATGTATCCCTAGCTCACGAAATGTAATAGAAGCTTCTCGTATAGACAATACAATTTGAGTGATGACATGTTTCACGACATCCTTTATCCTGTGAGACTCTATCACATGATGTGAATGAAGGTTTCACAATGTGTAATAGGAAAATTATTCTTCTCTTTTCATTTTTCTTGTAACCTTAAGAACATTTTTTCTAAAAAATTAAATGTATACAAAGTTCATTATCAATTAATTATTTGAAAAATATTAATTAAATAATAGAAAAAAGTATATATGATTTTGTATTATCAGTTGCCTTCTTTTAATTTTTTTGTTAAAACAATAAAGAACTTTTCGTCTTGAAAATTCATTCCATAAGATATATCAACTATATCTATGCATTCCAACTATGGTTCGATCATACTCACAACATATAAAGTAGTTAGTAAGTTAATAAATTTTTATATATTCTAGAATTTTGATGCAGGCCACTCAATATAGTTACACAATGTGAATGAAGGTTTCACAATGTGTAGTAGGAAAATTCTTCTCTTTTTTCATTTTTTTAAACCTTAAGAAATTTTTTTGTGAAAAATTATGCATATAAAAAGTTAATTATCAAATATTTAATTGAAAAATATTAATTAAATAATAGAAAAACTTATATATGATTTTGTATTATCAGTTGTCTATTTTTTTAATTTTTTTTGTTAAAACATTAATGACCTTTTCTTCTTGAAAATTCATTCCATAAGATATTTCAAATATCTCTATGAATTCCCACTATGGCTCAATCCTACTCACCAATTATAAATTATTTAGTAAGTTAATAAATTTTAATATATTCTAGCATTATGACGCAGGTTCCAAATTTATAGAAAGTCCTGAAGGACATTGAATTAGGTTGAAAATAAAGAAAAACTGAAAAAACTCAGTTTTTTTCTTTGGGAGCTTTTCATTGTTGGAACATTCAAGACACTCAGAAGTCCAGTATGGTGTAGGCCATACAATTTAGCTACAACAAGTACCCACCCTACCCACCAACATTTCAGGGTATGGAAAAAATCATACATCACACATGATCCCTCCAGTAAATCCTATTTATTTTAATCATTTTTATTCGATTCCATGTTATGATCCATATGAGAATGTTGCACCATTTTTTGATACAGGTCCTTTTACACCATTTGAGAAATTTCAATGTCAAATATTTCCTTAAAATTTAGAACATGATAATTCAAGTGGAACAAAGGATTCCACAATAGAGAGCATAATTTTTTCTACTATCACTAAGACAAATTGAAGGTTTGAACTCCAAGATGAATGTAATGAAATTATTTGTCCTAAAAAAAGATATAAAAAATAAAATAACTCATCTTTTCTAAATAGTCACTTCACTACCACTTTCTGATCGAATTCGGGATAATTATTTTGAGGAATGTGCATTAATGGTTTCATTTGATCAATATCCAGTTCCTGATTCTAAAAATGAGAATACCTTGATTGATACATATTATTTTCATAATATTAATGAATTCTCTCCATCACAAATTGATTATTCTCTTGTAATAACATTTTAAGAAGATGATTTCTTAGACATCCACCCTTTCAAATATAAAGGTCCCCCAGAAAATGAGATTACATGTTCTCATTGTGTGATTTCACAACCTACACATCCCAAAGTGAAAAAGGAAACATTCAATGTCTATCAAATTGAAACTTTTGAGGATGAAATAAACCTTGAACATGGACCCTTCTTTACCATGATAGAGTAATAATTAAAAAAATAAACCATGGATTTCACATGAAAGATAACATCACTTCAACAAACATTGAATCACCTCTTTCTAAAAATCCTTTTGAGTCTTAAACTATTTCCAACATGGTTAAATATGAAACATTTAATGAGTTATAAAATCAGTCAGTGATTTTGGTGGAGGAAATTAATAATTTTTTAAAATTAATTGAAGAATGGGATTTCCAAGAGGATCCTTAGTTCTTAATGAAACATGTGTCATTGGAGAAACATGATGTGGGTACCATAGATAAACTTTTGGAAACTATGTAATTCTTGACATAGTTGAGTATCCTTATCTAATTTTTCCCACCTCAATTCCTACATGAATCAAGAATAAATTTAGTTGGAAACTAGTATATTTCCCCACTCCTGTTGTTTTTAGTGAAAACAAACTGGGATGAATCATCAAGCTAGTTACAAAATTCTTTGATATGATGGATATACAATTTTCATGAAAATATTATGGTATGGGATTTTTTTTCTTTTGTGGAAATTAAAATTTATAATATTATTGATCATCATTAGGATTCCCTTTGAACAAATTTCAATTATACATTCAGTATTTCTTCAAATGAGGTATATTCATTTTATTATGAGCTAAGATCTTTTCATTTCAATTGACCCACAATATTTATAACATGTTTAAATTAAGATATATTTCAAAATCCAGGATAATTTCACTTTAAACAAATGTATTGTACACTCACACTGACAAAGAATCAATTGCATGTTATAAATTTTCATTTGATTGTGATAAATTTTCCACAACATCTGGCTAAATAAAAAGTAAAATTATTGTCCAATCGAAAGGAAACCATCATATTTTTTTCCTTTCACAATATTTAATTAATATTCATTTAGTTTTCTCGTTTAAAAAATATAATTCATTTTCAATAATCTATTTTATTCTGAAACTATAATAGAGTTGGTCAATCATCAAAAATATTTTTTACATCCAAATTATTTTGATTGTAGTGTGAATTCAGTGATATGTCGTGGGTATGTATTTTTCAATGGATAGATTTTAAAGGAACATAATTTTTTTAGAATCACCACATAAAGATATTCTATCTAATAATATCTACACTTACTCAATGATATTTTTATTCTCTTTTATATTTTATGATTCCGAAAACACCATGATAATTAACTAACTCAAAATTAAAAAATAAAATAATTTCAAAAAGAATTATAACTAGAATTCATGTCATTGTTGAACCTACATTAAAAAACATCATTTCAGTAGTAACACAATCAATGGAATACCACCTGTATCAATAGGTAATCTATGCAAATGATTCTTATTAAATTGTTTTTTATCATTGATATCATGAATTAGATAATTGTTTATATTGTTTCTTGATCTGAATTTTTTTCAAAAACTTTTTTATGAGACACTTATTTGAACAAATTATCATTTTTTCTATAAAAAATTATATTTCTATACCCTTTAGGATTCTAGATTTCTTTTTTTATATAATATCCTCTTTGTCTTTTTCAAGAGGGAATCCTAGTTTTTCATCAAGAACTTGTAATATTTTTTCATCAAAGCATTAAGAATATTTAATGTTGCATTGAAATTACCAAGGTATTTTTATGATATTTTTATTCCATTTGACCCACTGATACCCCCATAAATTTTTACTCTCTGGTATACCTTAGAGTCCATAAATATTCCTTTTAGGTTGGTCTTATAGCTGATACCCTTCCCTTCCCATTTCGTCAGTTTTATATGTATGATTTTTTATCTATGTTTTGGGAAGAGATTTATTCATGGTGAGGGTTATTTAAGAGATATGGAGGCTTTATAATCACATGTATTGACATTATCTCATCCTATTTATTTGTGTTTTATTTAATAGAGTCCATATTCACTACATGTATTTGATATTGGATTATAAATTCATTTCGGTTCTAACAATGATTAATTTTTTCGTAATTTTGTGGCAACCCTCTGTTTTTGGGATACCTATGAAAGTGACGATACATTACCCCATGATATAGAGATTTTTATATATGAAATACATTTACAAAGATGAAACAATGATGCTGCTAATTATGTACCTTTCTTTGGGATTTTTTAATCCATTTATTTCTTGGGGTTTTGAAGTTGAGACTCACAAGTTTTTCATAACCATTGTATTTTAGTAAGTTTTGTAATTAAAAAGAGAGATTATGGTTAAAAAAAGATAACATTTGGGTTATCACATGCTTGGGGATTTGGATTGACACATATCATATGTTTATTTCAATATTCAACACTATTGTTTTCAAAAATATTCTCAATTTTTTATGATCAGATGTTCCGCAGACTCAGATACATTTGAACCGTATATAATGTCCACATGATTGGGGAATTATTTTGATTACACATACTAGATATGTAAAATTCATTGAAATAATATGTTAAACTTGCAAGATTATGATAATTTAGAATAACATTTTCAATGAATTGTTTTGTATGATGATAGTGATGGTGAGGCAGGTTACTTTAATGCATGAATATAGATGATTTTTTTATATAATATGAGTACAATAAAAATTAATTTTTAAATTTTGACGTTTAAATACACAAAGATATTTTATGGGTAAAATGGATTGAAAATATTTAGACATGTGGTTTTGATGTTTTGATTTGTCTACGCATCAAGTTGTGTATTATTTCTGATTATTTTCCCCATTAGTGAAAAAGTTTATGTGTGTGGGAGTTGATTTGCATCAATTTTTCTATCTTTTTTATAGTTGTATAACTTTATTTTAATAAATTTTCGAACCACTTTTTTTTTTCATTATTAGGTTGAATTTATTATATTGTAGTATTTTTGATATTTTGAATATTTTTAGTTTATTTATTTATTAATATTAGTAATTTATAATTTTTAAAATTTATATTAATTTTATATATTATAATAATAAAAATATTATTACCATTATTATCATTTTATGTAACATTATTTTACTATCAGTTTATTAATATTTTTAGTATTTATATTAATTTTTTAATTTTCTTAGTAATGTTTTAAGTATTAATAGAAGTTTTATTAAATATTTTTAAATAGTTTTATATTTAATATTTGTATATTTAGTATGTGTATAGAATAATTTTTATGTAATTTCTAATTAATTTTTTTAGCATTTCTAATTTTATGTAAATATATTTATTAGTCTAGTCTAATTTATGTTATTCGGAAAATTATTTACATGAATTTATTATATTTTTATTTCAATTATTTTAATCTATCATTTATTATTATTATTATTATTCGATTTATTTAATTGATTTTCTATTTTTTATTTAATTTTATATCATTTTAACTCTTTTAATTGATTTTAGGTTTCAATTTATTTTCAAATTTAGTTTTCTATTTAAATTCAATGCCTCTCCAATAGAAAAAAATGTGTAGTATCCAGTGACACAACTCCTTCCCCATCCACCTCATGTTTCTCCTCCCCCTCTCCATACCCCTTCCCACATCGCACCACCCCCTTCACCCTCCACAGTAGAATGCCCAACTCCCATCTTATGTCACCCCTCCCTTCCACCGCACAACACATATGCCCCACTCTCCGCCCTCATCGCATCACCCCAACCCTCTCATCTCCTGCACCTATCTCCGCACTTCCAAGATAGAGGAGCCACCAGATGGTCACTGCCTTAATGATTCACCCATCACAACCTACGTCACTGGCCAAATCACACCAGGCACACCTCTTACACCTTCAAAAGTAGGCATTAAGGCCTTATCGAATGTAGAAAACTAGAAGAGTACTCATCCAATTTGTTGTGACTCTAGACTGGTGAGATTTCATTGGTGGTGCGTTAGTGAAACAGTGGTTTAAGAGAAACTTCTTCACCTATTGAGGGATCACTTTTCCTAAAAATATCCAAAACATATTTTTGCATTATGTAGTGAGAGTGCAGACAAACACGATCATTATTTTGGTAGCACAATGGTTAGGATTAATGTTTCAGTGATTGGGGGAGCGATATTTATTATTGGGAGAACATCTATGGGGGATTACTGTGACCCTAAGAGAAATAGATCATCATGAACCACATCTAGGTCATTAAACTAAAGAAAAAAAATGAAACATATCTTCAGAAGATGGAATTTCAAGATTTATGCCATTCAAAAAAATACACGATTTGAAAACATTTAAAGGAGTGAAAAATAGACATCAATATTTCTAGGCCCCAAAAATTACACATCATGATTTATTTAAATGACACGAAAAAGATTGGATGACCATGAAATATAAAAATTTAACATATTAAGTGGCGTATAATAGTTTTATAGACTTAGGACCACTCTTGACTGCCTTTAACACATTATCGTGCTAGTAAATGTTACCTGAGCATTAAGGGAGTCCATAAATAGAGGGATGATTCACCAGACCAAATAAGATTGATAGTTCAATGCATAGAGTGAGAAAATGCACTGTGTAGGTTTCTTAGCAGTTTCATCCCCATCATTAATTTATTTTTTTTGTTACTTCCTTCACCTTTATTCCATCATCACTATGATTAGTGGGTAAAACCCACCTTCATAAGGGTTTTGTAGTTGAAGGGGGAAGGTTTCATTGGATCATTATTTATTTATTATTCATTTATTTGGATTGTTGTAGATTTTTAAATCTATTTCCAATCCATTTTTTTATTTTATCATGAATATTGATATTTGAATCTGAAAGGAACATTTATGAATTGCAATGGTTACCCTAAATTGAGGCATTAACAATTTCTTATTCAGTTAAACCAAACTTAAAAATGGTATCGGGAAAAAATAAATTCAGAAATTCCTTAAATACATGACCATGAAAAAAATGGCATCATTGCATTGAGGATGGGATACCAGGACCATTAGTTCTACCTCATATTGTCTCTGAAGCCAAAACAAAATTACGTAATTTAATTTCTAAAATACAATTCAACTTAATCCTTCAAAACACATTACCCAAGAAATCCTTCAAATTTTATATCCACCCAACCAATTTGCATGTGTATCATATATTACTTATATCTCATTCCAACAAAAAAAACAACTAGTTTTTTAAATTACTAGAGTTAATTTAGAGTATACATACCATCTATATGGGTTTTATGATTACACTTACTGAGTTCCACACATCTGTAGTTAGGATATGAAATTTTTATAAATTTTTTATATCATCATAAGAAATGTTGGATTCCCTATGGAATATTAATATTTTGGAACCATTGCATAGGATGAATTCCATCATTCTTAAATAAATTAAGAATTCTAGGAAATGTTTTAATTTTAATTTTAAATTTAAATTTTGGAATGTTATACTTGTGCTTTTTGTCCAAACACATTTCATGAATACTACACTCAGGTGAATGAGAAAATTAAAAATCTCTATTGTGACCTAGAGTTGTAAAGGTCAATTATCAAGGAGTCTATGGAAATGACAAAATAAGACAGACGATAGAACATCATGGATAGAACTGGCCAATGTAAAGGTGATGAACCTGGGTTATTCCAGAGACTAAGAATAGATATCCAAATCAGAAACACTAGGGGAAAGAACCAATAAACTATAGAAGAACCTAAAAATGGGGGTCAACCTAAGCATTCTCATACCCCCCCCCATTACTTCTCAACATGCTGAGAGTATGATGGCAATCAACTAGATGATTACACAATCCAATTTTCTGATCCACCTCAAAAGACCCCAAATCACTCATTGTGAGTTTCTTGGAAATATATAGCACATCCAAATTTTAAAATTTAAAAAATGATGAGGCAAGACTATGCATCATCGTATTATCATTTAAAGAAAACTGACGATATTGTATTCAAAATTTCCCCCATGTTTGATCACAAGTTGAGAAGATATGGTAAGAAAATTCATTACAAGGGTTTTCCTCTATCAATGTCAATAGATCTGTAGGTATTTATTCTAAACATAGATAAATTTACATAAATATTTTTATATATTACATGTGAGATATTTAAGTGTTTGATAAGAGGATTTACTCATCCTGGAATCTACATTTTTCATTTATAACAATCACAATCCACTTTCATTGGGAAATTTCCCAATAGTGGATACTTTCGTAGGAGGTTTGCTTTTGAGAGAATCACTAGAAGAGGGATACTATTTTTTTGAAAACATTTCTAGAAATAATTTTATTTGAATATGGATGTATGGTGTTCCAATGTAGTGAACATGGATGAAAATAAATGTGTTACCACCCAAATGAATTTCATGTCAATGAAACTCGATGTAATTATGGAAAACCAAAATACCGAAGGTATGTATTGTGAAAATTTTAATTTTTTGGATTCTAATAAATATAATTATTCATAAGTATAAGGGCAAAAAAACCAAAAAAAAACAAAATCAAGATCATGTACATGTATTTCATCCATGACTACAATGTTTTCAACATCATTATCAAGAGCCATCAATGTCTAGTTAATTCCATTCACTGGAGGAGACCCTTGAATACTTTATGATCACTGAATGATATGTGTTTAAAGATTTGAAAACCTAATAAATGGATAAAGGAACTGAAATTAGAAAATTGAGAGAAACTCAAAAAAAAAAACAAGCTAAAATGTGGAACATGGGCAATCAAGTTAGTAAGATTGTTGAAAAATGTAGATAAAGCGATATAGGAGTACTTATAGGATACACATAACAATATATCCTTGCATATATTAAATTTGTATTACCGATAAGTGGAAAAAACCAAGGAGGATGTATAATTTTTTGTGGAAATAATGAAAAACAAGTAGTGGGAGGAAGAAATGAAAATAACAGAGAAGTCAAGGAACATAATGGAGGACAAAGAACCACCGTTATACAAAACAACACTACCATTTCTAGATCATTTGAAGAATTTAATTATTTTGAAATAAAATAAAATTCATCAAAGATGTTTAAAAACCATCATATCATTATTCCATTTTTAAATTTAACATAAAATATTCTTGTTTACATAAATGTTTTTAAGGTTTTAATGATGAAAAAATCCTAAACAATTACCCAGAATTCCACTAAAAATAGAATACTCAGTAGTATAATAAAAAATTCTACAAATGAATAAAGGTGATCCACATTGTTGCATTATTCTAATTAATATTGTTTCTAATGATTTTTGTAGTTGGTTATGTGATTTTGGTGCTGGTTTAAATATAATGTTATATGAAATATTCAAGAGATTAGGACTGAGAGAGTCACAACCAACTTGAGTTATTCTTCATCTAACTACCAAATCTTAAAAAATACTTGAGGAACACTTGAATTTTTCATTATAAAGGTAGCCATTTTTTATTATATGGAATATTTTTAGGTGGTAAAAATTAATGATGAGAATGACCCAATAATCTTGAGAATACCATTCCAAAATACAAGAAGGGCAGTAATTGATATCCAAAATGGGGAACTACATTTAAGAGTTTGAGGATCATTACTGATTTTTAAATTTTATTGATAAATGATGAATATATAATAAAAATTTGATGAATTCTCAAAATATAGTTTTTTGGGATTAGAGGATGTTGTTTTCCAGGGAGAAAGTGCTGATGTAGGTGATGTATAATGTAAGGAAAAAAGTAATAAATTGTTTAATAATGTTATGAAATTACTTGAAATATATGATCATAGTAGATAATATTTCACCCAAGAGGAATTTAAATAATTAGAATAGGTTTGGTAAGTTAGTGAGGCTCCATTTTATAATTCAATAAGGGACAATAATAGATAGATTTAGGACATGGAAATTGAAAATTAAAAACCAATGGAAGATAAAATTAATGTCAGAAAAATAGGCCAGACTAATTTACATGGAAGAATAATATATTCTAAATCTTATAGACACATATTAGTTAACCTATTTCCTTTTATCAACAACTTGAGCTTAATAGGGATTGTTTATCCCATGATTCTAAAAAGAGTAATTATGGGAGGCAACCCATGTCTTTAATTTTTATTTATTTTCTTTTAGGAACATGAATTCTATTAAAAAATATTTTAAAATTCATTGATAACGTCTTATGATTTTACCTATTTGTTTTTTATAGGACCATCCTGGAACATGGAGAAAGTACCTTTCTCTGTGAGAGGAAGTTGCATAGAAAGTACACATTGTGAAACTGATATACATCATGAATATAGTTAAGGTTAAACCTGTGAAGCTGAGTTCAAATAAATAATCAAAAGGGGAGTAATAATTTAATTGTTTTTACTGTACTCCCCACATTTATTTTTTTAATGAATTAACTATAGAAATGCATGCCCTAACCTGATTCATTATTTAATCAACCTGACTAGGTAACATATCCAACCTAGGATACATTCCATTCCATGATTCTAAATTTATTTCTCAATATATATTAATAGGAAAATTGGGAAATGAATTTGTAGAAATAATCATGTTGAATAGGATTTCAAAAATTAGGATTTGATGAGCATGTTAATCATTATAAATGAATTTATTTAATGATTTGACTATAATTTTGATTTCTGGTATTTTAATTTTTCAATTAATTATATTTATTTATTTATATAATTAGTTTTCCCACCATTTCATCTCATTTCTGATACATCCTATGAAACCAATATTTTTCATTCTTTATATTTTATATTTTTCTGAGAAATTAATAAATGTATCTTCTTGTATGTTTTTTGCATCTTATCAATGTTGTGACTAAAAATATCAATTTTAGAATGAATGAGGTATATTTTTTAATCCTTTACCCATGGATCCACTGATCTTTAATTAGTTTTGAAACCATAGAATCTGTGGATATAGCTGTTAAAAAGTGGGCCAAGTTACAATTTTATTTTATCTAATACTACCTTAAATTTATCGATATTTAATATAATAAGCATGGGGGAGAGACAATACTTTGTGTATAGGGTTATAATTTATTGATCATATTTATTTGCGTATCCATTGTGATATTTGGAGAGGATATTTATTTTTCAATTTATTTTATTATTCATATATCATTCTCAAAAAAATTTAAAAAAGAAAATATGAGTTTTGTATTGGGAGGATAGAAAATAACTATTTCTTGACTTATGATATTTTCATCATTTGTTGTTAGGTGTTTAATGTGAGATTTTTCATAAGAACTTATTTCCAAAAAGTAAAATAAATAAATAATAAATAAATCAAAATAGATAAATAGAGGTTGATTCATTCATTGTGATTAAATATGATGATCCAATTATATGATTTTTGCAGTGTAAGAGATAGATTAAATTTTTAGAGTGATATTTTTGTTGAGATTTTCTTTTGATATAATGAAATTATAATTATATTAAAACATCCTTTTGAGACTTATTTTTTTACAATATTTAAAAATTTACAATAAGACTCAACTCAATTTTAACATAATGATAAATCCCTCATAATTAAATACAATCTAGGTCTTTACATAGTTTATATTCTAGATTTCTTGCAAGCTTATTGTAAATGAAATTCTCTGGATTTATGTGTTGAACTATATTTACAATTTTACACTTATAATGAGAAGAGATGTTCAAGTGAGGTAGACTATCAATGTAATTTATATTAATAATGAATTTAAAAATGAAAATAGATTAATGAAAAGGAATTACTATTTTGAATGGTGAAAAGAAAAAAAGGTTTAATTCTTTTCATTGGAAAATTAACCGTTGATGAATTTTCCATGTGCGATTTGAAAACATTTAATTTACTATTTAATCAATTTGTTTTAATAACATTTATTAAATCATTTTAAGTTGAGTATTCTTTGTATAATGTTGAGATTCAATCTCTGAGGACAAGTCTAAATTCAAGTGCATGGGTATTTGATTAATGTACATCATTAATATATTTAAGTTGTTTTAATATGATGATTTCTACAAATAATTGATTAATCTTTCCATAAATGGGACTATTTAAAATGTTTGGGGATTTTTGGAATGATACAAATAATATTTGGAACAGTATTGGAAAACTAGAGAATATGAGTAGAAATAGTTACACGCACGAAGTGTCGGGGTGAGACAAAAAAAATAAGGCTTCCCAGGATGATGAATTATTATGGAATAATTTTGTATCACATAACTAAATAGAAAAGGTGAAATAGAGATTATGAATCTATAATTCCAAGATTCAAATCTTGTAAAATGTACGAGATGTGAAAACATTACAAGGCGTGAAAAAAACCCTTGAATATTCCCAGGACCAAGAAATTACCTAATGTGAATTATTTAAATAATGAGGAATATATGGGACTACATAAAAATGGTGATATTGGACCTATCAAGTGAAACAGACCTATTTTAAGGCCCTAAGACCACCCAAGACCACTTTTAGGCTCATTATTATGAAAATTAATGACGATCGAGTTCCATGGGAGTCTTTAAGAAGGGGGGTGAGTGATCACACCGAAAAATATCTATAGATCAATGTTGGAGATAAAATATTATTTTTATGATGTCCTTCCTAGTTTACACTCTATCTTTCATTTTTTTCTTTCATCATCCACCATTAATCCCTCATCACTAAGATGAGGGTGTAAAACCCACCTTGTTAAAGGGTTATGTAACTAAAGGGAGATGTTTGTGTTGTATCTCTATTTCAATCATATTCATGTATATATATTTCCATAGTTTATTTAATATATTTTCAATTCATTTTTTTTATTTTTCCATAAAAAGTTGTAATTAAATCTAAAATATAAATTTAAGAATTGAAAAACATGTTACCTAATATTTAGGTATGATCATTATCAAACTCAAGGTAACCAGGTTTAAAAATTATATTATTATAACTCAATTATACAATTCGCTAATTACCTAATTAATGGAAAAATGGGATCACCACTTAGAGTAGGGTATCCCATGTCCATTGGATCCACTTCATCTATAATCCAAATCAAAAAATGGAATAATATATTTAATTTCTAAAATCCAATTTCACATAAACACTAAAACTTTAAAACCCCAACACACCATAAATACTGATATCCAAACTACCAATATGAATATGTATCTCACATTATCTTTATCTCTCTAGAACCAATCATCCAACTATGTTTTTGAATTCCTGGAATTAATTTACATAATAATGTCAGTCTCTCTAGGTTCGAAAATTAATGAAACCAAGAACCACAAATTTTTTAGGTTGTCTGTGTTTAATACATTTCTAAATATGTTAACCCATATGAACTTAATGATTCCCAAAGGAAAGTCATTTATTAGTCGTAGAATGTTATCATAATCATGAGAGAAAAGGAAGAAAGTGTATCTATGTAGTGGGATGAATTTAAAATATTATTTCTATATAGGAACATTAAATGTATTATTCATAAGAAAATAGAAAAGTAATATCCTGGTCAAAAGTATAAGGATGATGAATTTGTCGGTACCCATATGGAAAAGTTCCAAAGTCTCCTGAGGTATGCTTCAGGTATTGTTATCCAACTAGAAATTAAGGATCATCGATTATTTAGTGGATTTAATCCAACTCTCTAAAATTCATTAGATATGATAGACATTAGTATCTATAAATAATTTTTTCGAAGTGTACTAAAGGTAGAAATAGAAATTAAAGATTCCCACTATTCTCTTTTCCCTGATAAAAAAGGAATATTTAGCCTCATTGAAGCTTGAATAAATCACATAGTGGAATGAACCTCTTGATATCTTTATGAAAAACATTTAGAATGAATTATATGGAGAGTATCATAAATGGAATTAAGAGGTGATTTATATATTTATTGGGTGGTCATAAAGCCCATGATTTCTAAAAGGTAATTCATATGGAGGTAAATGAAATATAGGAAAGTTGGAGTCCAAATAATGCACCACCTATGATAAAATTCTACAAATTCATGGTGTTTGGGAATTCATCAAATAATTTTAGGATTATGAAGCTCTATAATGACCAAAATAAATAACCTCCCATTCTCAATGAAAAGGGAAATATATTCTGATCATGAATTACAAAATTATTTATGTGAATTATGTGGTGAAACATACAATAATTATCCATTCAAGGAAAAATAATATATTATTTGGTTTTAGATCTACCCACTATTTTATCAGTGTGATAATGAATACACAATTCCAATGAAAATTACTTGTATCTCAGGGTCATAATTTCTATTAATGAAGTGAATATATCTCAATTGATTGGAAAAAATCTCAACATTGAGGATAAACATATTATTCAGGAGTTTTTTTTATATTATTATAGAATATTTTTATATAATTCAACAAAATCATGAAGTTGAATTTTCTATATAACTCATACATGGTGTTTCATCTATTTCAAATATTAATTATAAAATTTCCCCAATTTAGTTCTAATAATTGATGTAGAAAATCCTAGAGAATCATGTTAAGAAATTTAGGCATCCTAGTGCGTCACCCTTGGTTCAACCATTTATTTAAGTTAATAAGATATATGGATTAATGTGACTTTTAATTGATTATAGATAACTTAACATGATCACTAGCAAGAAAAGTATCATCTATCCTGTATTGATGACTTATTTGATCAACTGCAAAAATCTCAATAATTTTCCAATGATGATCTTCTTTCTATATATCACTAATTAATGGCCAGTAAGGAGGATATATGAAAGATGACATTCTATACAAGTAATGTACACTGTGAATTTATAGCTACACCATTTGGTCCTACTGATTCTCTAATGATCATCTTAGATTTAATGATTAGAGTCTTTGAAGATTACGCTAATTAATTTTTTGTAGACTTTATCAATGATGTTATTATATATTCAATGAGAATGTAAGATCCAAAATTCCCTTTTCAAATTATTCTAAAGACCCTAAATAAGGATATGGTGTGTGAAAATATTAAATGTGTGTGTTTTGGATAAAAAATGGTTCATTCTTAGGTCATATAATCTCTTGTGAGTGTGTATAAGTAGAACCTTCAATGAAAGATCTTAATGAACATTTTCCCAGACCATCTATTGTTCTAGAGATCTATAAATTTATTCATCTAGCTAGATATTATCGGTTCTTTGTTAATATTTTTTCATGAATATTAAATTCAATACTAAAAACATCATTGAAGGTAGCCATGTTCCTTTGGACATGTGAATGTAAGGAATGATTTAATGAATTAAATAGAAGGTTAGTCAGTGTACTTATTCATACGTTACCCTATAGTATAGATGGGTTTGTAATCTATAGTTATTCATCAATGAAGGGACTAAGATGTGTTTTCAGGAAGAATGGTATACTTATAGACTATGCCTTAGACAATTGAATGTCCCTTAGAAAAACATCCAAACTCATGATTTAGAGATAGATTCGGTATTTTTTGGATAAAACATATGGATGAACTATCTTTATGGATAAATGTGTGACATATATAATGATCATAAAAAATTTAATGTATATATTCACTCAAAAATATTTGAGGATATGCCAAAGAGAATGGATAGAATTGATTAAATATTATGATTTGGAAATACTTTACCACTATGGGAAAGAAAATAAGGTGACAAATAATTTGATATGAAAGGATCATTCTAGATAATATATGTTGACGATCATAAAAGATCAAATAATAATGGATTTTTAAAGGATTAATATGGAAATCCTAACATAAGAGGAAAAATGTTATCTTGCACAAATAACTATTCATCTATCTATCTAAATGATGATTAAAGATGCCTAGAAAAAATATATAGAGATAGAAAATAATGTGAGAATTATTCCAAAGTTAAACCATGATGGTGAAGGAATGATATGGGTTAAGATCCGTTTATGTGTTCCTTCAGTACCATATTTTAATAAATAGATTTTGAATGAATCTCATAAATGTTTGTTCTATGTTCATCCATGAATTATGAAAATGTATAGAGATTTGATAGAGTATTTGTGGTAGGAAATAAAAAATATATATATTGAAGAATAATATGATTGATTATTGGTATATAAAAAATTTATTTTTGAGTGATTGATGTCTATGTTGAGGTTGATACCATTACACATACCAGAATGGAAATGGAAAAACGTCACCAAGGATTTTGTTATTGGACATCCCAAAACACCTAAAGGGAAAAATTATATATGGGTTATTATTGATACCCATTTTAATTTAGTATATTTCATTAGATTTAGATAATACTTCTCCCTTGATCAACTTACTCAGTTATAAATTATGGATGTGGGGAGATTTAATGGTTTAAAACTATCAATTGTATCTGATCGAGATCTGTGTTTTACCATAAAGCTTTGAAGAATTATTCAATAGGATATAGATAAGGATTTATGATTTAGAACATCCCAAGATATACATAGATATTTTTACTCTATGAGGACCATTGAAACTCTTGAAAACATGTTAAAAGATATATATATGGATTAAAAATGTGGTTTTGATAAACACATTCCATTACTGGAATTTTCTTACAAAAATATCATTAACTAGATTATTAAAATGAATACATATGAAGCCCTCTATGGTTGGAATTTCATAAATTGAACATGATAGAATGAATTTGAATAAATAAATATATTTGGACCTTATTTGGTTAAGGAAATTTAAGACAAATTTATATTCATTCACTATCATATAAGATCAGATCAAAGTAGATAAAGTAGTCATGTTTTGAATCATCTAAATGATCTAGAGATTAAATTTAGGGACTTCGTTTTAGTATGAATATCTCCATGAAAGAGGGTGATGAGGTTTTATAAGAAGATAAATTCAAACAATGGGTATATACATCATTATTATATTATTCCATATCTCAAAATCATATCATATTGGTGGGATCTTCCACATAATCTATCTTAAGTTAATGACGTGTTTCATGTATCTCTCCTCAAGAAGCACATGCCTGATCCTTCACATTTACATAACTCATAGTTCATAATTCTTGAAAAATATGATTCATATGAAGAACAAAAATTATAAATATATTATACTAGAGAGAAAGTGATATGAAACAAGACCACTCACATGGTCAATTTTTTGTGGCGGTTCCAGTAATTTGAGGAAGCCATGTGGGAACCTAAGGATGTGATGAGGCATAATTATCCTCATATTTTTTTAATTAAAATATGAATAACTAGGGAAAATCATATAATGGGGTGATATAATGTAAGAAACTAATATTTTCTTGATATATATATATATTTATATCAAATAAATTTATTTTCTTCGATATCTTGTAGTACACTCAAAAACGACTTTAGAAAAATTGCATAACATTATTAAAATATTATTATATTATAGTCATCACATAGATGTTGGGAAGGAGGGTATAGATTAGAATAATTAAAATTTGAAAAACTTATGGTTTACATAATTTCATTTGTTATCAACAAAAATTTGACTGAAAATAAAAATCATTTGAAATTAAATGAGATTTTTTAAAAATAACAGTTGTTTTGTGTATACAAGAATTTTGACTTAAAATATTGGATAATTTTTTTTAATTATTTTAATGAAATTTATATATTTTAAATTAAATAAAAATTTTTAACAAACATTTATCTTTTTTTAGGCAGGGAATAGGAATAAAATCAAATTTTATTCTTAAAAATACATTTTTACTAAAATATTAGGCCATAAATTTCATATTAATTACTATGGGTTGAATAAAATTCTATCATAGTAACCATGGGTTCGAAATATAGTTTTTAAATAGAAAATATATATGGAAAATGATATATATATATATATATATTATTTCAATCAATGGAATATGGAAAATTTCACTCGCGTTTATCTTAATATCTCTTAGGAGTTCCCAATGAAAAAAAGTTAATTATGGATGATTATATTTTCCTTCTATAAATAAATAAAATTATTTTCAAGATATAAAATTATTTATAATATTAGTTATTATTTATTTACCATAAATTCTTATACAATACTGACTACATATTTTTTAAATTAATGAAAAATATTATAAAAGGTTATAAATTTTTTAAAAGAATTTAAATTTGAGTGATTTAATGTTTTTAATGAATTTTATATGTTAATATTACATAATATTTTTATGTATTATATTTAAATTTAAACCTTTTCTTTATATATATTATGTCAAATTAAATAAATATTGTCTAAATTGAAAATAATAATATTTTTTGAGTATAATATTTTCTAAATTTACATAAAAATAATGAAAATATAAAAATTGGTAAAATAAAATAATATATGTTGAGAAAATAATCAATTTTCATTTATGGTCTATTTGGAAGGATTTAGATTAAGAATGACTTTACCATAATTTAATCTTTTGAATAATTATACCCATTCTCCAGACTTCAGTTATAAAATAAATATCTTCCCATACTTATTTTCACCATTTGGATCCTTATGTCTCATAAAATCATATAATTTATCTTCAAACATCCCTATCCATAGTTTATATCTGTTTTTCTTCCCAAATTACCATCCCTAGATCCCTTTAGTGGTAATCTAATAGAGTCGTTTCCAAGAAGAGGTAATCGCATAGACTGATATCTTTCTTTTATACTCTTAATTACCTCCTACAAATATATTTTGTATATTCTATAATAATTACATAAGTTTCATAAATTTTATTAAATAATATTATGATTAGGAAAACAACATTATACAAGAACTTTTCCACCAATGAGAATTGAATGTATCACCCGTCTGTATGTACGGCTTACAATCTCCATGTGGAGATAGAATTCATTTCACATTACTAACTTTTATATATGGGTATTATAAATATTTTAATTTTAAAATATTATACTGATGAAATAATTAAAATTCTATAATTTTAATATAAATTCCTCCTTCTTACCTTCAAATCCTTTGAGAAACGACATTGTCGCCCTTGTGTATATGTGGACTACGACCTCCCCAATGTGTTGTGATTCATTTTTAATTTATATATAACTTGGATGGTAATGTGGCTTAATATTATGAATATATATGACATATATGATATAATAATGATTTTTTAAAAGGGAATTAATATTTCCCATTATTCCGTTCCATTCACTAAGAAATTAAAACCTCATTCATGCGTACGTACAACCTACCATCTCCATTAATGGTGTAAATTGTTTTTATATCTATCTATTTAATAGATGAAAACTAATATTTATATAATGAATATATATTATATAAAAATATATCAGGTCTAATATAATGTAGATGATGTAACTAAGATAAATGTAGATGGACCAGAACTCCTAAACTGAAATCCACAAGATAAATGAAAAAGATAACACCCTAAAATGATTATTTTCACTATAGATAATATTGTTTAAATGAAATAAATGGATCATATATGATATTATAATTATAGAAAAGACACTTTTATAGAATTTTAGTAAATTTAAATTTATTATACAGGATTTTGGAGTACTTTTGTTTACCAAGGATACCTTAGTGTAAGAGATCTGCATCTCACTTCTATTTCTATGAGACCCACGACTTATATACCACTTGTATCTACTGTGTGGTTTATATAATTCCCATAAATATTTTTTATTATTACTATCATGAAATTTATGCTATTTTAATATCCATACTAATTTCTTTATTTCGTTTGGATTACAATTCACAAGTCATCAAAGTGTTATGGTTTTTATTTTAATAATATCATTAGTACATGAGATTATTTATATTTATGTATCCTCTGGGGAATATTTCTATTCAATGTACATGGTTTCTAAAACTATCAAAAATATTTTTAATATTATCCTATGATTTTTTGAAGTCATTTTTAAATATTTTTTATTTTTCTACCAAATGGGTTGAATGTAATTTTTTTTTGTCATTTTATAAATGAGGAACTTTGTGGATTTTATCAAAAAATAGTGAAGAAATATATCCTAACATAAATATAATGAATGGGTTTTACCACCATCTTGAATAACTTTTTAATTTAATATCCCATTATAATTCTCCAAATTTATTTACATCGATATTTTTTCCATTATAATTGTGTAGTGTTTAAATAAAAAGTGAATTCAAAATGTAAAGTTTATTTTCCTCTAGAATTATTCCATCTGATCAATCAAAATCATTTTTAATCTATGATGAAATCTATTAATGTTACTTAATATTTACTTGGATATGTTCCAAGGATACTATATTTATTATTTCTCTAGATTGATTATTTTTATTATAAAAAGATGAAATTTTTATGAGACCCATTTCTTTTCCAGGGGTTATGGTATAATGAAATGTTTATGAAACGAATTTATTTTCATGTGTTTTAATAAAATAAATGATTTATGATCTTGTAGAATACAGATTTTTTATTTTCATTATTTTATGTCAGGGACCTATAACCCCTTTCAATTAATTGGGTAATTTTTTATAACTTATGAGGTAAATATGGGATTCAAGTCAATGTGCTTGATATACTATTATATGTAAGTCGATGTTCTTGATCAACTATGGGATTCCAGTGGTGATTATTGTTGTGCTATGTTTTTATTGTCTTAGTAATTGTCCCATGAATTATGAATTTTTTTATACCTATATTTTAGCCCCAATTTTATGACATGATCATATGATTCATGGTAGATTTATTAAAATAGTCACTATTATGAACAATTGTTTTTGAAATGATAATGTTTCATTTTAGGACTCATATTTATGATCTATGAAATATTAGGAACGAAATTTTTCTGATAAGTTCATGATATCATTCTCTTTTAACTATTTAATTATTTCCAATGATAACGAATTAATATCTCCCATGTTTTAATTTACTAAGAATATGATCTCATCATTTCTTGTGTTTCCTTTTACGAATATTATAAATAAATGTATTAAGTATGATGTGTCTAAGAAAGGTGATAGTTATGATGATTTATGTGGGAGATGATGTGGTTAATTTATGAAACATTATTTTATGTGTCTAATTTATCAATGATTCTATACCTCTATAATTCTAGGATGGTTCGAAATTTTATATAATGAATATTCATCTATGTAGATGTAATACCTATGTATGAAATTCATGGGTCACTATAACTATCATGACCATTGTCTATATGTTTCTTCCTACAACTTCTTTATTCAATAATTTTCCATTTCATATTCTACAAAATCTTTCATTAGACTCATGAAATTATTTTTAGGGATTCGTGTCATACATTAAAACTCAAAAAATATCTTTAAGAAAATTCATTGACTTTAATTGATTTTTCAAAGATACTTAAAACTGATGCTTAAAAGTATATTTAATAGAAACCAAAATCACTAAAATGAAACTATTAGACACATATATTAAAATAAATGATTATGAAACCATAATTGTAGAGAAATAGAGGTATTATAACCTCACGCATTTTTATTATCACAAACATATAATATGAAAAAATATGTCATATTTAAAAAAAGGAAAAAATATGACAGAGTAATTCAGGATATTAGAGACCATGGTATTTAACATGCACAATATATAAACAGAAATATATTCAACATGATCAAGAGAAACATAAAATAGATTACACAAACTTAATCACCTTGCAATCAAAATATTATCCCGAATAAAAAATAACATACCCCCTTACAAAACACTTCCCCCTAATAATAAAACACTTTTCCATATTTTTTATTAATAAATTTAGAACTAAGAAGGGAAAAAGATATTTAAATCAGGATGGTAATTAATCATAAGGTAAATATAGAGACTTAATCTTATCATACATATATATTACATCATTTTATATGAATATTCATTACATTTCAAAAACACACACCAAAGGACTGTAATAGTTTAGTGTATTTTAAAACATAGATACACAAATAGTTTGTCTAGAGAAAAACTACATCATATCCCACTATGATGTTCATAAATAGAACAATTTTTCGACATATAATATGTAATACATTTCTTCAAAACATGGGGAAATAGAACATAAAAAAGGGTGATATCAGATTCTTAGTAAGGGGAAAAAGGAGATACATAATCACAATATAAATATATGGGTATATTAAAATGAGGATGATATTTAAAAAACATACCATGTAAATCAAAGACCATAAAATCGACTCTTGGAATAAGGATTGGTAGTTCATAAGACATGAATCATAATTGTATCAAATAAAATGATCTATGAAAGAATACTATTTACATAATATATGGAATTGTTTTCATACACATAAAAATATTAAATCATTTTCATATTAGTAAAAGGTCAATCCCCACACAAACTTATTGGAATGGGTTCACTCCCCAAACCATAATATTAGTCATGATTCACTCCCAAGACCATCATAGTGGGAAAAGTCCCCTACTGAACAAAGATCACTCTTTATACCATTCAAGTCATTCTGAACCATGTTCACATCCCATTCTAGTCATGTCTTATTGAACTAGATTCACTTTTCAATATAGACCTAACACATTGAACTGGGTTCACTCCCCATTCTAGTCTAGTATATATTATGTGATATAAATATTTACCCAATGCATTGGAGGGAGATATAGGTCCCACCATCCTTTGGTTATAACATAACCATTATCGTTGGTTATAATGTCACCACCATCACATAATGAAAATGATACATATGTTTAACATATGATAATTAAACATTCATCATATCATAATCAATGAAATGAAATGGGCTTAAAAAACTCTTCATTATACAATAATCTATGTAAAAGTGACAGGTTTGAAATTTTGTTCATTGTTTCATCATAGCATAACCTGTGGATAAATATATTTTTTTCAAATTTTTCATTTCATCATAATTATAAACAATTCAGAGAAATATGAAGCATGATATTATTAGATCATATCCCTAGAAAGTCATAAGTTATATCAAATGATGTTATATTAGATATATAATAGTTCTGAAAGATAAATTTTGTTGGAAAATTTCTGTGGGAAGATGAAATTTCCTTTAAAATCACTTTTAAAAATTTAAAATTAATAAAATATATTGTAAATATCATTATTTTAAAATGACCTTTAATATTTTTAAAGGATGTATTAAAATGAATTTAGAATAATTATTTAGGAAGACTTCCTTTCTGAAATTAAAAACTCTTTTTATAACATAAATAATTTTGAAAATTAATTTATTTGATAATAAATTCAAAATAAATAATGTTATCTTCAATGAAAATAATTTTTATGATGTTGAGAATTGATTTCATGTTGTACATGTTTGAACTTAGATTCCTTTCACATTTTTGATAAAATATAGACGAACATTATTTTTGAAAATGGCATGAAGATTCATTTTAAAGAAAATTTTTAACAAAATTATTAAATGTGTTAAAATTACTTTAATAAATATATTTTTTTAATGTAGAAACCATTTTTCTAAAAAATGGTTTGGTAAAATATGGGTTTTAGCAAAAAGGTATTTTTTCTAAAAACCATTTCTTTTTTACTCTTGAGTACATAAATAGTGGAAAATGAAATAAAAAATGTATTCTCATTTCATAAACATAGGAGAATAAAATTAATTAGTTTCTAGAGAGATAAATCATAATATTTTATCAACCAAAACATAATCATAATAAATATTGATAAATGATGAGATTGTAACATAAAATCATTTCCACATTAGTATCATTGAATCATAATAATCTTGAAGAAATTATAGAAAATGGGACATAAAATATCATAATTATAAATAATATCTGGATATTTCATGTTAAATGGTGTGTATATACACCTCAGGAAGGAATATAGGTGCGTAACATAACATATGTCTCGAAGAAGGCAAATTGAGGCAAACATCCCTTACCAATTTGTTAATTTTTGAACCATAAAATTGATGAAAGAGATGCCATAAAATAGATATATATATATATATATATAATATTAAATAAAATAATAATAAAATTAATTTATGGGTATTATATGGTCTTCCATATGACTTCCGAGCGCTGGTGAATTTTTTTGGTTGCCTACAGTGCATGATATTGTGAACCAGGAACTGATTACATAGCAGAACCTGCAGGAAGCTATTGGTGTGGGCCAGGGTGGTTCGACACTGGTTTCTGGTACTATTTATACATTTAAGAGGAAGTGACCAATGGACTTCTCTCATGGCGGTAGTACTAGTCAGAAGAATACTTCAGGTGGATAGGTCATTTGCTACCAGTGTGGTAGAGAGGGGCACAAGAGACCATAGTGTCCACGTGACCCAGTGGAGTGCTGAGCTTTTGGTAAGATGGGTCATCTGTTGCACTTTTGCATGGTGTTTCCACCAGTGGCTAGTGAGAGGGGTTCTGTGTAGAATCTTCATACAGGAGTAGGACCGACAGCTTCTTACCAATCAAGAAATTGAAATACATCAATGCGTGTAGGCATAGATGGTGGTTGTAGCTATGGTAGCCAGACACCAGGATCTCAGAGACAGCAGGGTGTGTTAGCTTAGGGTAGCCGGGCTGTGTCGCCGGGCTGGGGCACTAGGCAGGAATATGTAGTGCAACAAACCCAACATGAGTAAGATCCCAGAACTTCTACTATCAGAGGTACTATTCTAGTTGCTTCTGTTTTGTCTTTAGTACTTTTCGATACAGGTTCTACAGATAGATTTATATCTATTCCAGTTGTGGAGAGCCTTGGGCTCTGTGTTTCTTCTTCTTCTAATGTTAGGACACTGGAAACTCCATTGGGAATGAGAACAGATGGTGTGCATCAGTGCATGGAGTGCCCCTGGAGTTTGGGGGTGTCACTTTCTTTTGGACCTCTATGTCTTAGAGATGATAGCTTATGATGTCATTCTTAGGATGGACTGGCTGGTACCCTTCCGAGCATTTTTGGACTGCTATCGTCTCAGGGTGAGTTTCATGTCACCAAAGGGTGGAGTGTTTTTATACAAGGGCCAATGGGATGTCTAGGCGATCCAAGTTTTACCTGAGCATTGTGGGTGAGGTGGAGTGACTGCCCAGATTACGAGTTTATATCTGGATGATCAGGGGACTTGTAAGAAGGATTTCCCTCTTGTATTTTATTGCTTCAGTGATGTCTTTTGGGATGCATTTTAAGGTCTTCCTCCATATTCATAGGTGGATTTCTTTATTGAGCTTGTACCAGGAGTGGAATCGGTGTCCATTACTCCTTATAGGAAGGCCACAATAGAGTTATAGGAGCACAAAAGGCAGTTAGAAGAGGTGTAGTCAAAGGGTTTCATCTGAACTAGTACTTCTCCATGGGGTTCTCCTTTCCACTAGGCAAAGAAGGTAGAAGGTACCCTCAGACTCTGTGTGGACTGTCAGAAGCTGAACAAGTTGACGATCAAGAACCGATATCCCTTAGTGAGGATTGATGATTTTTTTATCAACATCGGGGAGCACGAGTGTTCTAGAAAATTGACTTCAGATCCGGATATCATCAGTCACACATTAGACCATTGGACATACCGCTTATAGCTTTTTAGAGGAGATATGGTCTATAAGAGTACTTGGTTATGCTGTTCGGACTCACGAACGCACCAACAGTTTTCATGGATCTCATGAATCGTGTGTTTCACCCCTATCTGGATTCTTTTGTGGTAGTCTTCGTGGATGATGTCTTGGTGTACTCTAACACTCAACACGACCATGCCACCCATCTTGAGATCATATTGAGTACACTGAGAGAGCATCGACTATATGCTATGCTCTCAAAGTGACACTTTTTGATGGATCAGATACACTTCATGGGTCATATCATCTTAGAGGCAAGAGTTGCAGTAGACCCAGATAAGGTGAGAGCAGTAGTTTCCATGGAGCATACTAAGAACGTGTTTGAAATATAGTGTTTCTTGGGGATGGCTGGTTACTACTAGCTCTTTATATAGGACTTCTCCCACTTAGAAGCGCCATTGATGGGTTTGACTAAGATGGGTGTGAAGTTCGTTTGGTCGGATGCTTGCGAGACAACTTTTCAGGAGCTGAAGGGAAGGTTGACATCATCACCAATCCTGACACTTCCAGAGCTAGGGAAGAGTTATACAATTTACTATCATGCATTAGGTATTGGGATAGGAGCAGTGTTGATGCAGGGTGATTGAGTAGTTGCGTACAGGACTCGGCATTTTAGGCCACATGAGAAGAATTACACCACGCATGATCTCGAGTTGGCTGCAGTTGTTCATGCATTACGCTGTTGGAGACATTATCTCTTGGGAGAGCATTTTTTGGTTTCACTGACCACAAAAGCCTCAAATAAATCTTTACTCTACGTGACATGAATTTGAGATAGCGAAGGTGGTTCGAATACCTTCATTCCTTTGACATTGAGCTTTCTTATAAACTTGGTAAGGGTAACATAGTTGTTGATGCATAGAGTAGGAAGACTCAGATACAGGCAGTTCATGAGACCCGTGGTTAATGGAAGCTTATGTATTCATTCACTGAGATGTATTTGTAGCTGCACGATAGTCCGGGGAAAAACTATCTTTCTTCTTTAGTTATGAATTCAACCCTCCTCAATAAAGTGAGAATGAGTCAAATATCGGATTCAGAAGGCCTTGTTCTACGGGAGTCGGTGGCAAGCGAGGTCCCTCCTCCTGGTTGGATGATGGGTGATGATGAAGTACTATATTTTCATGGATGATTGTGGGTTCCAGGTGATATATGCAAGGATTTGATATCGGTGTTTCATGCTTCATCTTAGGTAGTTCATCCCAGAGTTACCAAGATGTAGCGCGACATGAGACGCCAGTAATGGTGGCTGGGTATGAAGAGAGAAGATGTTGGTTTTGTTATGTGATGTTCCACTTGTCTACAAGTGAAGGCGGAGCATCAAGGGCCAGTCGGACTGTTACAACAGTTACCCATCACAGAGTGAAAATGGGATGATTTTTCGATGGTTTTCATGACCGAGTTGCTGAGGTCTCGTCAAGGAAATGATGTCGTGTGGGTTGTTGTGGATAGACTCACAAAGGTAGCACACTTTTTTCCAATCAATGAGACCGTCAGTGTTGATAATCTCAAAATGGTGTATATTTGTGAGGTGGTACGTCTTCATGGGGTCCCTCATTCTATCATTTCAGATAGGGAAGCCTAATTTATGTCTCATTTTTGGCAGAGTTTTTAGAGGGTACTAGGTATACAGGTTCTTATGATCACAACTTACCACCCTCAGACCGATGGCTAGTCAGAGAGTATGATAAATTTGGAAGTGTACATGCTCCGTGCATGCGTCCAAGACTTTGGGGGCTGTTGGGAGAAGCACGTAACCTTGTTTGAGTGTGCCTACAATAACAGCTTTCATGAAACTATACATATGGAACCTTACGAGGGTTTATATGGTAGGCCATGATGATCACCGTTGTAATGGTTAGATGCAGGTGAGGTAGCTTTACTAGGACCATGTCTTGTGCAGGATACATCATAGAATGTATAGTTGATTCAGAAGTTGATGACTACTGCACAGTCCCATCAGAAATCCAACGCTGATTTCCGCAGAAGACCCTTAGAGTTCGTGGTCGAGGATCAGGTTTTCTTGTGTGTTTCGCTGAGGTTGGGACACAGGTGGATCAGGAGACAGGGTAAAAATTCACCAAGGTATGTGGGGCCATTTGAGATTCTGTAAAGAGTTGGGCTGGTTGCCTATCGGTTGCAGTTACCACAGAGGTACTGGGACATGCACAATGTCTTCCATGTATCTCAGCTACACTATTATCATTCAGACCCTTTTCACTTCTTTTAGCCTGAGGAGGATGAGCTTCAGGCTGATGAATCCTTGGAGGAGTACATAATTCACATTTTTTATAGGAGAACGAAGTTTCACCGAGGTCGGTCATTACTTCTCGTATGGGTGTTATGGCAGCATGGATAAGTGTATAATGAAACCTGGGAGTGGGAGACCGACGTACGTGCTCAGTGACCGGAGTTTTTAACTGTTTTATCTTCACTAACCTTAGAAGGACAATTCGTGGATGAATTTATTTAATGGGGGATGTTTGTAAGAACCTGGTTCTTATTCATCATGTACGAGTTTCTTAATTTCCTTTTTTCCTTTAGAGTTTTTGATAAAAGAGGGAAAATGGGGGAAAATCCCAAATTTTGTTGGTACACACTGTGTACTTTTCCACGCACCGTGTACTATAGCCGTCTGGGAAGAGTACATATGGTGTAACAGACTGCCAATGATAAAGGGTGTAAGAACTGACTACACACCGTGTACTTGTATATAAAAACTGTTTAATCAGTCGGCAGGTGAACAAAAAGGTGGCGGAGGCAGCTGCTAGCTATGCAACTGTACACGTTGTGTATTCAGGAATACACGTCGTGTACTCATGTCAACAGATGAACAATGGCACGGTGGAAAGAAGCCTCCAGAGAAATAGTTAAAAAATGAAAATTACACACCGTGAACTTGAGAGTACATACTATGTAGTTTGTTTTTTTCTTAAAACGGGAAGTAGCCTCCTCATTTGGAAGAGGAGGCTTTGGGTTTGTTTTGGAGCCACGAGAGGAGGCTGGAGCTTTTGAGATCTCCTGACTGCACACAGGGAACCGGATTCCAGCGTCGTCGATCTCCTTTGAAATGCTCGAGTAATCCCTTCCTTTTCCTTGAGTAGTTCTTTCTAGTTCATTCCCAAGGGAAATTTATTTGAGGTTGAATGTGTGAGCGTTTATCCCCGATCTACGTCGCTCACAGTCGTTTTTTGGAGGCGTGATTCACATATACTGATCAGGGGAGATCATGGTAGGTGGTCTAGTGTTTATTGCCAACTGTTGAGTTGATTTTGTGTACCTTTGTGCTACAAACCCATGTTTGGGGTGTCGTATGGGTGAGGACTTTTCTGAAAAGATATCAAGAATTGTATAGATAATCTAATGATAAGTTTAAATGGTTATTTGGGATCACTGCTTGGATCCAGGACCTCCCTAGGGGTGTGTTCCTCTTTTTAGCCATTTGGCTAGGATACCGAAGTGTATGTCATGATTATAATGTTCATTGAATTTTCTTGAGAGAAAGTTTATATAAAATGCATGTTTATGCTTTGGGCTCAGCCGGTTGCTTTAGCCTGAGGGCAGTGTTCTATTAGCCTGAGGGTAGTGTTCTATTCTCCTGATGGAATGTTTCTGTTTAGCTTGAGGACAGTGTTTGTTAGCCTGAGGTTAACATTTCTTATGTCTGAGGGCAGCAGATTCTTTGCCTAAGGGAAATATCTATTTAGCCTGAGGGGAATCACCTGCGGGTTTCGATTATGGTTACCTGAGGGTAAGGATTGTTTGTCTGAGGACAGTGTTATCATGAATATTCACCCTGGTTATTTTCATATGTTATACCTTCCAAGTTAAATCACATGCATGACATGGTTAAATGAATATTAAAATGGAAATATAACTGGTAGAGTTAGTTACTTTTGAGTACTGCTTTGTTTTTTGCATTTACTACTGCACACTACTATTGCACATTTTCACTAACAGTTGGGCATGGGACTTCAATGGGTGCCTACGTGGATTTATTTCTCACACCCTATTTGGGTCATGTCTTCTTCCTAAATAGACTATATTGTTTCATGTGTCGATGGGGGAAAGGGTCCCCATACATGTACATGATTGTAGCTGATGAGTAGGAGAGCATGGGACCGAGCTTAGGCTTGCGATACTTCTGTGTTCTGTTTACTCTGCTTTGTTCTATTTTGTTGTACCTCGTACTTTGAGATGTATTGTATATTGTAGTGTATCCTGTTCTAGCTGCTTTCATAGAATTAGTGACATGCTACATCTTGATATATAAATGAATGCTCGTTCTCCTTATTTTAGTCATCCATATCAGTTGTATATTGTTTACTGCTTCCACTGTTGTATGTTGTATATCTTTTCTACTGCGCTACAATTTGACAAATGGGGTCATAGTTTCCCCACTATCAGACCTGGGCCTCGCTTCTAGTCGACATCCTCTAGCATTTGGGGAAATGCGCTTGATTTCAACTAACCAACCGGGTTTGGGGCACCCGTTGCATGGCACTCGGATCTGGGACGTTACATGGTTGTGGTGTCCCAAGTATTTGCGGGCATTGTTGTGGTTGTGGTGGCCCAAATGGTTGTTGTTGTGGCAGTAGTGAGACTTCGGTGAGAAAGGATGGGGTGGTTTGACGTGTAGAATGTCTTTAACAAACAGTGGGAATGTGGTGTGGGGTACCCAAACATCGATGTATTATTATTATTACTTAACTTTAGTTGCGTTATTTTTGGAGTGTGCCTTGGTGAGGTTTGGGCGGGCAGTTTCTTTGCTATGTGCTTTGGTTATCTCCTTTACTCATGGAGAATTATAATTCCTCCTCACATGCACACGAGAGATTTTGGTTTTTCCTTGTGATTATACCGGTATACTCACCCTATGTATATAAAACTACTTTTAGGTTTCTAGGAGGACATCGAGGACCGTGCAGGACCCAACTAGCTCAGACATTGGGACCATTGATGTTTCTTCTTTTCATTTATTTTGGTACTTCATATTTGATTTTTCTTGTACTTAGAGAACTTTATATTAGAACATGCATATGGGAATGGATATTTTATTTACTTTTACATCAAGTTTCGTTGTTGTTTGAGATTTACTCTTTTATCTCTCGATCCTTTTCTTTTCCAAAAAGGTGTACTTCCTTCCACATCACATATGATCCTATACCCTTGGATATAGTTTCCACTTCAAGGCCTTAGAAGGCGTGACTCATGGGTTATTATCTCTCCTACTACTTGAACAAGCAAGGGTCTGGCAGTTTTTTGTTCCTCCCCCTATCTTCTTTAAGGCGGGTCAAGATAGAATGATATAAAAGGTGATGGTTGAGAGATAGTATGGAGTTTGGGGTTAGGCATAGTGATTCTTTCTTGGGATGGTAGGGCAATAGTGCTAGTAAATCTTGATGTGTGAAATAGGCTAGGTAAGGCTGGCTAGGATGTAGGATATGGGGGCCACCCATGATCCGAGGCAAGGACTCTGGACCTATCGAACGTCCAAGTGAGGCTACAGTGATTGTAGGTTAGAGAACCTAGGAAGGGTACATATATCACAATGACATGTTTTCTAGTGTGTCTTGGGAATTTTTGGGATTTAAAATAAATAAAATGTATAAGAAAGTATTAAATTAGATCTTCTACAATACTTAGACTTAATCATTCCTTATTTAATTTGAAACTACGGCACCCAGACGACAACCAAGAGTAGTACAGGTGATCAAGGCCCAAGAGGCTGATTTGGCTGATTAGTAGAGGGATGATTGAGAGGAGGAGGATGACTGGTGGCAGAGGACTCTTCGTGCCTTTTAGCGGTAGTCCCTTGGAAAGTACGTGGTTAGTATCTCGACATGGAGATAGAGAGATGTCTTGAAGAGCTAGTGATAGATTTTAGATTGATCTGAGCTCCAATGGAGTACTAGGTTCTTTTTTCTATTAGAAAAATGCAGGGAGCATCGCTTTAGTGGGGGAAGATTTATCCTGGGGAGAAGAGGTATACTTAGGTTTCATAGACTGACTTCGAGAGGGAGTTCCAGGTGTAATTCCTCTCTTACAAGATGAAGGATAAGAAGAGGCAGGAGGTACTCTCCCTTCAGTAAGGAAGTATGATAGTGAGGGAGCTGGGGATCAAGTTCATGGTTCTCCTTCATTTTGAACCAGACCTCTTTCTGAATGTGGAGACTCGGGAAAGATGTTTAGAGGAGGCACTTCGTCCTTCTCTTAAGTATGATTTCACTCCCTTAACTCTACTAACGTACATGGAGGTTCAAAATAACGCTAAAGTGGTGGACAGGATACACATGTTGGGTGGTGTGTTGAGGGAAGGTAGCTAGTTGGGCTCAACAAAGGGGAAAGTCTTTAGCAGTCGGCCTCCAGCATCAGGACATTTCTGGTTTTGTCCAGTAGGGAGTAGGCCTCAGCAGTTCCAGTTTAGATCTCCCACTCCTTGCCCTTTCTTTGCGAGCACAGGACTGAGATGATTCATCTGTGGAAGCGATGCGAACCATTGTAACCTCTTCTTGGGCTGAGTGCTGTAAAATGGGGGTAGGAAGGTTCATCGTCGACCTCACCAGCATCAGTTTCCAGTGAGGCCCTTTCAGCTGTAGCAGTTGGGACAACGAGCTCCCAGTCCACTGAGAGAAGATGTTTTAGGAGGAGGCCGATCTTAGGGTTCTCCTCTGGGACCTCAACTAGGGCATGGTCATGGTGGTGGCCTACAACCGAGGGGTAGAGGAGCGATGAGAAGTTGTACACTATAGAGGTAGCCGTTATAGTAGGTCCAGAAGTTGTTTGAGATATGATCTGTATTTTTAGTACTCTTTCCGGCACCTTATTTGATTCATGATCTTTTCACTCCATTTTTGCACCAAGTCTATCCCATAATCTAGTTAAACACACATATATAATTCTAGTTCCCCTAGTTTTTAGTACACTAGTCAAAGGTCACACAATCCTGTCTCATGTTTTCTAGAAATGTTAACCATTGCTGAGATCACATCAGTCCAGTGGATACCTTCTATTTCATTAGATACAACCGTATGATATCATTTTTAGGAATTGACATATTTTTCTCTTTGTGTGAGGTTATTGAATACTTCCAGAGAAGGGTTGTGTTTTCAGATATGGGCAGACAACGTGTGACCTTCATCGGTGAGCAGGGTTTCCAAGAGGGTAGCCGGTGAGTGGAGCCACTTGTTTCCTTATTAGGTGAGCTATTAGTGGAGTCAGATGATACTGAGATTGTGGAAGTCCTATGGATCATCAGTGAGTTCTTGTATGTCTTTCCTGTAGATGTGGTGACGGTACCCCCTGTACGTGATGTTGAGTTCATGGTAGAGTTCCAACCCAATGTCGATCCAATTTTGATGGCTCCCTATGGGATGGAGCCTTCTGGGTTACAGGAGATACATATTCTGAATGATGATCTGATAAAGATGGGTTTTGTCTGACCGAGTGTGTCACTATGGGGTGCTCTAGTCCTATTCTCAATGATGGTAGATGGTGGTATGAAGCTATGTATAGACTATTGGAGGCTTTACAAGGTGATGTTTAAGAACCATTACCCCCTCCCGAGGATCGATGATCTTTTGGATCTGTTGAAGGGGGCAGGATGATTCTCCAAGATCGACCTGTGATCAGGATATCACCGGTTGAGGGTGAAGGAGGTTGAAATCTCAAAGAATGCCTTTAGGTGAAGAAATTGGACCTCTATGTTATTGGTCATGTCGTTCGGAATTACGAATGTTGCATCCATGTTAATGGGGCTCATGAACACTGTATTTTGGAAATATCTAGATTAGTTCATAGACATGTTTATTGACGACATCATGATCTACTCAATATATAATGAGGATCATTCTGAGCATATGAGAATAGTTTTAGAGGTCCTTCGACATCACGATCTCTATAGGATGTTTTCTAAGCGCATGTTTTGGACACGAGAAGTGAAATTCCTTCGACACGTGGTGTGTGAGCAGGGGATAATAGTTAACCCATCAAAGGTCAAGGAAGTTGTTTCTTTGGAAGAACCAAAGAATTTGGAAGAGGTTCATAGTTTCATGATTCTAGAGGGATATTACTGGAGATTTTTTCCCAACTTCTCCCGAGTTACAGCACCTTTGAAAGTGTTGACCAAGAAGGACCATGCTATTTATGGAGTGAGCAGTGCCAGGCGACATTCGGTTATCTGAAGGGGATGTTTGTTAGTGACCCATTGTTGAGGTTTCCAGAAGTATGGGTTTTGTTTGAGGTGTTATGTGAAGCTTCAGGCCAAGTCATGGGGTGTGTACTGATGAAACAACAATGGTGATCTCTTACGGTTCTTGGTAGTTATGTCCCCATGATCATTACTATGCCTCCCACAACCTAGAGCTTGTAGAAGATGTGTTTTCACTAATGTTGTGGTGGAATTACCTCATTAGGGGGCACTTCGTGGTCTTCATAGATTACCAGAACATGGGGTATATCTTCTCCCAGTGGGACCTAAACTTACGGTAGCAGAGGGTAATGGAGTTTATTTAGGACTATGAATTCAAAATTTTCTATACCACATGAAATGGGAATATGGTGGCCAATTAATTGATAAAGAGGTCGTAAAAGGATGTGGTTCGAGAGTCAGAAAATTCTTGGATGGTGATGGATGAGTTGGTTGCCCTACACCTAGACTCAATGGTTGAGGATGGTAGAGGATGTCTATTCCAAATGATAGTGCAGTCCTCTTTATTGCAGCAGGTGGAGGAGTCCCAATGGGGGGACATAGAGGATAAAGTGATGTTTGATTCTGTTAGCCATGGTAATGATTCTAAAGGATGTATGGAAGATGGATAGAATCAGAGTATGTTTCATGGAATTTTGTTCGTCTTGGTGGAAATGCACAAGAGAATTCTTGGTGAGTTCAAAACAATACCCTTGGAGGTGCACCTAGGAGTTTCCAAGATGTATCGGGGCTTGAGGTGTATGTTTTTGGGGCCCAGGGTGAAGCGAGTAGTTACAGAGTTTGTGGAAAATTTCCTCATGTGTCAACAGGTAATGGTTGAGAAACACATCTGAAGAGGCCTGTTACAACCATTAGATGTTACCGAGTGGTTGTGGGAAAAAATCTTGATGGATTTCATCAATGGGATACCCAGAGATCCAGGGGGTTGTGATTCTATTTGGACAGTGGTGGACTAGATGAAGAAATCAACTCACTTCCTGGAAATCTAGGAGTCAAGTGTAGTAGATTCAAAGCACAGAAGTATGTGGATGAGGTAGTGTGGTTTCATGGAGTTCTGAGGACCATATTATCAGATCGACAGACACAGTTTACCTCACAGGTCTTGAAAAGACAAAAAAATGCTTTTTCAACCTAGTTACTCCTCAACACTGCTTTCCACCACTAGATAGATAGGCAGATAGAGCAGACCAACCAGACATTGGTTGATACGATACGTGCATGTGTTTTAGACTTCGGGGGGATCGTGGGGGAAACACCTGCCTTGTGTAGTGTTTTCCTACAAGAATAGCTATAACTCTACCATTAGCATGGATCCGTTCAAATCCTTGTAGGGGAGACCGTGTCGCTTACTTGTGTGCTAGATAAAGGTTAGTGGAGAAGGTATTATTGGCCATGGTATGGTGTAGAGATGAATGAAAAAGTTTCAACTTGTATGAGAGAGTACGAAGGAGGCATAGAATCAGATGAAGTTGTAAGCTGATCATTGGTGGAGACTTAGGGAATTAGAGGTTGGGGACCACATTTTCTTGAAGTTATCTCCTCGGCATGGGTAACAATGGTTCGGTAGGGTATTTAAGCTTTCTCCTAGGTTTGTCAAACCCTTCGAGGTGTTGTGGAGGGTCGACGAAGTGGCTTACCAGCTGGAGATACCACCGCCACTATTGAAGATGCACGCCACCTTCCATGTGTCTCAGATCTATCGACATCTACATGATGATTCACACAACCTCGATAAGGGGAAGGTTGATATCGAGAATGATGTGGTGTTTGTATAGAGACCAGTGAGGATCATGGATCATGATGAGAAGTTGCTTCATGGATGAACCATTCCATTGGTTTATGTGTTATGGAGGCATGGTTTCCTCGATGATATTACCTAGGAACATGAGGCACATATGCTCTCATAGTACCCAGAACTATTTTGAGTTTTTTTCTATTTTATTTTGTAATAGTTTGTGATGTAGTTTTTGATCTTGTTTACTATGATATGGGATGTTTCTCTTGTTCTATAAATGTGTGTGAAGAGTCATGACTGTGGGGTGGGGCATACCTGATCCCTAAACAAGTTCCATTAAGATGCAAGCGATTAAACCTATGCGGGCAAGTCAGTGCCCCCTAAAGAGGATAATATCTTGACTTAGAAAAGGGGACTCCCTAATCCATATGACTGGATGGTATGACCTTTTTATTTTTGTGTGGTTACTTGAGGGAGAGTTGTTCCTAGATTTCGAGGAGGTTTTCTCCTGAAAGGTATCATTCGAGGTGGTTATTCAAACACCACTCTTTTTTTGGGCCTATTTTTGATTATTATGGATGATAATATTTTGAGAGGTATATGATGTACTGACCTGGATAATGACTCATTGATTATTTTTCCAAAAACTCGGTTCCACCAAACTGTTACACCGAAACGATTACACCAGTCATGGTGGCACCGTGAAAGTGGCAAGGGTAACGGCGGCACTGTGATTGTGTCACCGGTCATGGCGGCACCATGACGGTGGAACTGTGATGGTGGCACTATAGAGGTCACATCTTCACGGTCGCACACCAAAATTGTGGCACTATGACGGTGGAACTATTATCGTGTCTCACTAAACTGTGTCCCACCCTTTTTCTTTTTTCTAGTTTCTGACATTTTTCTATTCCTCCCACACAATGAATTATTTGACATAAAAGTGTTTTAATGACCCCTTTAAACCCATTTAATTCCCATAAATGATATCTAAAATCCCCAAAGAGATTAGAAACCCTTTACTTACCAAAATGTGTGTCTTTTTCAACGGTTCCATACCCTTTTCCTATACTTTCTAGTTACTCCCCTATCAGGAAGTTTCTTTTGTTTAATGGAAATCCATTAACCCACAACCATTGTGGCTACCTCTCTAATGAGAATTGTTAAATAAAAATTAATCACATCATGTGTAACTGCCCACCCACGTGGTGAAACCAAGATCTTCCTTTAATGTCAATCAATATTTCATGTCACATGACTCCAGGATATCACCTTTTATTGCACAAAGAGTATTTCTTCTTCTTGGATGGTCTCTTTTCCTTTCCTTGGTGTATTTGGAGTCCCCCTTCCTGAGGCTAGTGGTGTGCTTGTGTTAGAGCCTTTCTTACTCACTCATGGAGGCCCCAAATTTCTTCCCCTGCAAGTCGTGTATCCCGAGTTCTTGGCACGTGGGAAAAAACATCAATTGTTGATCATCCAAGTAGGGGTTTTCTTTCTTCTTTCTTTACTATGAATCTTGAGGGGTGGTTTGGATAATGTTTCTTCAGGGATGGATGAAAAAAACATAACAATGATATGAAATAGTTTTTAAATAATTAAAGGGTGTTTTTGGTGATGCAGATGTACAATTTTATCTTTTCTTATCTGTTGTGAATTGTATGAGCTTATGTCCACTAAAAATCATGGTCATTGGTGGTTCTTTATACTACACTAATGAACCTCTGTTTTCTGGATAGTCATGTGATTAAATTGTTGTAACATGGAAAATGGTTAATCATGTAAACTCGATTGATTAAATGGACTCCCAATGAACATGGATCCGTATGTGATCTCCCCGGTTAAACAAATGAAAATGAGGAACTTAACGAATGGTGTGTTTAAAATATGAAAAATCCCTTTCTCTGTTCTGGTGATATGTATGGTTGTTCTTCCTGATTATTGTGAGGTGAATTGGATTGGGATGGGATCCCCTATTTCACATTTTTTTGTTTGTGGATTTGGGGTCGTGTGGGACATATATTAGGGCATGGGTTGGTTTCAGTACTTCGATGGATTTCACAGATCCTTTTTGAAGTTGTGATTTTACAAGAGAACCAAGTGTGAATTCTTAAATTGATGTTTGATTATTTTTCCTTCCTTGGATTAGGGATATTCTTGTTAGATTTTTTGGTAGTGAATAATTATTTAAATGGAATCACTTGAATATGATAACTAGAATGGGTTCAATGGGGAATTTTTTTTCAGGAATGATTTGTGTCTTGGTTGTGGCTGTTGTTCTTTTTATGAATGAATAGTAATGAGGATGATTGTGTGTTGGGTAGTTCTAGAACCCCTAGGATTGGATGAGTGATTTTTCAGTATATATATACAATGTAGTTCTTATGTTTGTTATTCGGGATCCACCCAAGTTGAGGAATTTTTTTCGAACACCCCCATTTCATTGGGGAGGTTTTTTTTCAACACTCCAATGAGTGGCTAGTTATTTTATCCTTTTATGCTCACTTTATGAAGTATCCCAAGACTCTTTGGACATGAAGTGATGACCTGAGGTCCATTATAGCCTATGAATCTTTGGGAAGGTTATGTTGTGGTGGTTGTCCCAGGCCTGTGCAGGCATGTTGTTTACCAATTATCTTCAAGATGAGTCTCAGGTGTCTTCGGGCATGGCCATAGTAGTTCTAGACCATGTGTCTTCACACATCGTGGTAGTTGTTTTGGCCCAGGTGTCATCGGGCATGGCCATATTTGTTTTATCCCTGGTGTTTGCAGCCATGGTTATATGTGATTGTAATAGCCCAGGTGTTTGAGATCCTAGTTGTGGTTGTGGTGGCCCAAAATATTGTTGTTGGGCGGCAGTGGGACAATACTGATAATGGAGGGGGAGGTATGATGCCAACGATGTCATTAATAACCAGTGGGAAAGTGTTGTGGGGTACCAAAGCATCAATTTTTTATTACTATTACTTTACTTGACTTTCATTATTCTAGGAGTGTGCCTTGGTGAGGTTCAGGGGGATAGTTTCCTTGCTAGGTGATTCAGTTATCTTCTTTTCTCATGGGGAATTACAATTCTTCCCCACTTATGCATGAGATCTTTTTGTTTTCCTGAATATGTATACCTGTATACACACCCTATGAATATTAAACTGTTTTCAGGTTTTTATGAGGATATCGAGGACCATTTTGGACCCTATTAGCTCAGATGTCGGGACCGTTGATGTTGTTACTTTTCTTTTCTTTCAGTACTTCCCTTTGGTGTTTTTCTTGTACATGTAGCACTTTATATTAGAACATGGATATGAGAATGGATTTTTTTGGCGTAACATTTACTTCTTGTTTTTTTTCTGTTTAGGATTTAATATCTTATCTACCAAACCTTTTCATTTCAAAAAGGGGAATTTTCATCCATATCACATATGATTCTATACCATTGGTGCTAGTCTCCACTCTAAGGCCTATTGAAGTCAGGATATGGGGGTTATCATCTCTCTTTCAACATGAAGAAGGAAGGGTCTGGCAGTTTTCTATCCCTTCCCTCATCATGGTGAAGGCGTGTTGTGACAATATATTTCTTTTTCATCAGAACAATTTTTTCCTTTAGTCAATCCATGATCAATTTCTACATCATATCATAATACAAAAGAATAATTTTTCATGTTGGAAATGATAAATAAGATCCCTAAAAGAATGGAAAGTCATTCCTTATATCTCTAGTTATTATCAAAACAAAAAAGTCATAATAAGTTTAATCATCATATGGAGAATTAATATATCAATCGTTGAAACCTCATCCGATGTTCTAATTAAACCATTTCATAAATAATTATATTTATGACCCTTACAAAATATTAAAATCCAACACATTATAAATAAGGTCTCTAAATTTTAATTATGGTCATTTTGTTAGTCCTCATTACCTCATGATTTATCTCTTGATTTTCAATAACAAACATATGAATTCCTTCATCATGTATTCTCTTGAAAAATGGTAACCACTTGAATTTCTATAAAACATTATTAAAAATATAATTTATTCTCTATTTTTCAAATAGAACATACTTTTTTTGAGATATTCCATAAATATAAATTATTTTAAAACTCCATTAAAGATATAATAAAGAATACTTTAAAAACTAGTATTTATTTCCAATGAAATCAATACAATATTGTTTAATTTATTCATATAAATCATTTATTTACCCGAAAATCATTTTCAAGAACATATTAAGGGTTATACATACCTTAATCATCTGTTTTTCCTGAATACCAGCATACCATTAAATACATTTTATAGGTAATATGCATCACTCAACAAAATATTTCAAATCCTTAATGAAAAAATTATACTAAATAATCCTTACATATTTCATTATTATTGTTTCCAAATAAAAAAACATCTGTAATCTCACTTCCTTCTAAAACCATTTACTAGGATTCATCATCTTATTCCTAAATAATTCCTTCAATTCATATGTTATTCATAGTCTCTTCATCATCAAAAATATTACTCATACAAACATGATGATTTCCATCACAATCTTCCCCTTGGGTAATTGAGTTTCATAATTCCTATACATTACATATTAAAAACCTGGATCGATTGATAATACCGTTGGGAGTCCAATATTCACATCCATTAAATTATATTTAATTTTCATTTTTCTTATCCAATTTCTTACTTCGAGTCCTTCATCTCTATATATAATATATTTACTCATTCTATTGAGACATTCCTGGGAGTTCATATATTCAAATTCATTAAATATAGGAAGAAAAATATTGTTTCTACAATGGTTTCCATTACCAAAATTCTCAATAAACCCCATATTTCCCTTCATTTATGATTCCAAGTGTTGGTTAAGGTTAAAATTTCTAATCATGTTCAGTGATAACTAATTTGGCACCATCACATCATCCATTACTCTAATGATCATCCCATTTGGCTTCTCATATGAAAAATTTCAATCACATTCAATGTTAACCTAGTACATTCTGATTCTCACCATTAACCAAAACAAAAAATCATAGTGTGATAAACAATAATCATAGATGAAAAAAGACATTATCCTGAAAAATCACTTATATGATGCCAAAATCATGACATATTATTTCATTTCTCTAAAACACTTGTATAATATAGTCCATCCATTATCATCATAGATTCAAATCCATCATGAAGGTTTATAAGTAGTTTTTGGATTTTTAAATAATATCCTCCAAGAGTGTCAAACCAGGTGTGTGGAAAGGTCCACAATTATGCACCATGTAATGACTAGGTCTAGATAAATGCCCCCTTTTCAGAACTATTACCCCAAAGTACCTCTATATTAGATAAAAATCCACTTGTATTATCAAAATATGTATTTAATTTCCTTTAAACTACTCAATCCATTTTCTACCACAAATCTAGAAAATTTTCCTATTCTTTGATTCATCCTTAGACTTATTCTTATAGAAATACCCAGACATATCCTTAGAAATATCCCTATAGATATCACAAATGTATTCTCATACTAGTATAGAAAGGTTGACTAAAAAAATCATTTGAGACCAAATATAGAGTCCTAGACTAATCATATATATATTTAATGATTTTTGATGAATAATCATTAAATTACTCAAAAAAAAACTCTTATGTTCTGTAATATTTTGGTGTCTTTGTAAACATTGAAACACTAAAATACTATTCTGTAGGTAGACTAAACCATCCCCAACTATTATCTTCATAACTATGACCCTTCTTGTACATATAATACATAATATGATTCTTCATATCTTAGGGGATGGAAACATATAACTGGGTGATCTTAAATACTCAGTAATGGTAAATAAAGGGGACAGATAATAATTACCTGAAAATAAGTGTATAGGAACATGGTAATTACATTTGAAAAGCATAACCTAGACATAAAAGATTATAAACATGAGTCATAAAAGAAATATTGTATGTTTGTAAGATATAAATCCTATAGGAATCAAAGAACATGAGCCATGAGATATTTTTTTATTAAGATATGGAATTTGTATCGTACACAAAAAAATCAAAAATAGATTGTATATTTGTTAATACTCACTTACAAGGATTTTTTATTGGAATGGTTTCACTCCCCAACCCATCATAGAAGTTATGTATCACTTTAATGAAAAAAATATTGTTCAAAGTCCCTTACTGAACCAATTTCACTTCATGCTCTAGAATTTTTTTTATATAACCAGGTTTATTCCCTATTCTAGTCACATCTTGTTGAACTAGGTTCACTCAATGCTCCAATCATATCATATTGAAATAGGTGCATTACCTATTCTAGTCAAGTAAATCTCATGAGATATAAATCATTTCCCAGTGTATTGGTGGGAGATATAGGTCCCAACTGTCTTTAGTAATAACATAACCATCATATTTGGTTATATTTTAACAACTATAAGATAATAAAAAACATATATTTATGTTCCATAAGATCATAAAACATTCATCTTTTCATAATACAAGAAATGAAATGAACTTCATAAAAAATTATCCATGTCATAACCTATGGAAAAGTTATTGGTTTCAGAATTATTTCATCATTTCATCAGAACATAACCTATGGAGAATGAAACGGGTTTCCTAAGTATCATTTCATCATTAAAATTAACCATTCAAAGAATGAAAATCATATTTATAATTCGATAATATCCCAAATAAATCATATGTTACATCAATGGATGTGATATTAGATGGATAATTATCGTGAATGAAAAATAAGTTAGATCATTTCATGAGGAAGATGACTTTTCTTTGAAATTCACTTTTTAATAAAAAAATTCATAAAATATTTTGGAAAAATATTTCATTGAAAATTACCTTTAAAACATATAATGGATGCTCCAATGACCATTTAATATGTTTCTTAAGGAATTATAAACACTTTTTAATAACACAAGGAGCTTTAAAAATCCCTTTATTTGAAAATAAACATGATAATTTATAAAGGTTGATATGAATATTGTTATCGTAATGATGATAAAATGTTCCTTTCATGTAGTTAATTTTAAAACAAATATTCCATTCACATTTTCCACAGATGGAAAACAATAATTATAATTTAAAACCACATAATGATTTATTTTAAAAATATAATTTTATGAAAACTCTAAAAGGGGTAAATGTTTCTGTAATAAATGATTTTTTTTAAATATGATTAAAAATATTAAAAATATTTTTAGAAAATATTCTTTTAGAAGAAAAAATGGTTTTTCATCGAAAATAGTATTCTGTTTCTAAAAAAAATATTATTGAACACATAATTACAAAGAGAGAGGAAAATAGAGGGAAAACATGTTTTATAATGACCTTAACATAGGATAAGGGGAATTCATGAGTTTTTTGAGGGATGTGTTATATGATTTTATCATCCAAAACATGATCATAAAAAATCCTAATAAATATTGATATCATATCATATATCATTAAAACATTGTGATATTTGAATCATGAGCCTCATGAATGAATTACAATAATTGGAACTAGATATATCACAAGGAAAAATAAATTCATGATATTACATTTTTAATGGGTTTTTTATAAACATTTTTAATGAATATATGTTCATGATAAACCATACATCTCAAAGAAGGAGAATTGAGAAAAAATCACTTACCGATTTGTTTGCTTTAGAACAGTAAACCCCATGAATGGGAGATAGAAAAACGAATATCTAAATACAAAAACAATTATGAAAATTATCAAAAAATAAATTCATTGGAATCATATACACCTTATAAAATAAATATGTGTCATATAAGACATTTGTCTCCTAGAAATTAAAAGTGAGACATAACCCCTTACCATAAGTCTCAACTTCCATAATTCATGTTCAAAACTCCAATATAAAAAATATATGTTTACTATAAATATTTTAGAAAAATATTGATATGTATCATTATACATATTACTTTCTTGTGACCAATTATGACTTATTTTTTAACAATTCCATGTTAGAATCATGTTTCAGGTAATAATTTCTTTGTTTTCCGTGTATATTTTTACTTATTATTTATTGGATACACTAATTATATAATGATTTCATCATATACAGAATTTGAAACATGGTATAAATATAATATTTATTATATATATTTTTTTAAATAGAAATCCCTAAAATTTAGTGATTGTAAATGAAATACACCATTTATGGAGATGGTAGGTCGTACTAATGCATAAACCCTATTTCCATTTTTTTGAAAAATTGAAATAATGAAAATTATATGGTAGATATAATAATTATATATTAATTTTTATTTCATTTATAAATAAATATTTTGTATTAAAAAAATCCATAACACATTCTATTTATATTTGGATGATTCACATCTATTCGTGAGGAGGTAGTCCACCATTGACACATGTGACATTATCATATTCCCAAAAAAAGTAACTCATGAAGGTATTTGTGATAGAATAACTAAAGAGTCATAATAAAATAATAAATAAAATATATATCATATATAAACAATAAATCCTTTATAATTTTCATCCTCAATAGGTGGTAGTGGAGAAAGAAATGATATTAGTTTGTGAGGCTATAGTCCACCGTACACCTGAACCATGAATTTGTTACCCATTTGATGTAAGTGAAGATGGTCGTAGGACATTAAATTAAAATAAAAAACATCTAAGTATATAAATGATACTTATGTTAATATATCATAATTTTATAATAATAATTGAAGGGTGTGGTGGAATAAATATAACAAAAAATGTTCGCTAATGAATGTTTGGTATTCTTCAAGTATCCTCCTTATGTTTTAACAAAATCCTTCAAAATGTGGATTAATATAAAAATTAAGGCTTTTATGATGATATAATGAATGTTTTTATTTTATTTAGTTACGGTTTGGTCGATCCAAATGTATTGATAGGTTTGATGTAGTGATAGGAGTGATTTTTCATTTATAATTGAAGATCGTTAGTGTTTTTTGTAAATAAAAAAAGTTTTCACTAAAGGGGGGTCACACATACCACAAATTCCTCAAAATAGAAAAAATATTTCTTTGGGAAGAAAATGTCTAGAAACACCACCTCTAGAAAAAATAGGAACATTTTTTTTCATGTTATTACTTAGAGGTTTAGTTTACTTAATTTTACCCTTTTAGTGGGTTACCACAATGACTTATATATATTTTTTACCAACATAATTTATCCTTTAGGAATCAATTTAAATTGATATTTATTAAATAATTCAGAAATAATTATTCTAAATAGGAATTATAATTTATGAAATAAAAAAGACATGTGTTTGTAAGATTAATTTTAATACAAACACATGTAATATGAAAAATCACGTTTTAACCATAATTGTGATAATGAATTATATTGTTTTTCACCATTATGGTAAAAAAATAAGTAAACCAAATTAGGTAATATAAATTATTCATATTTATTATATTTAATTCATTTTTCCACATTCCATTAACATAAGTGAAAATAATTAATTTAAATTTAATCTCACTGACACTGTGAGAATGCATGTTTTCAAAGAGAAAATGTTTGATCATTTACAAATCCTGTACATAAAATTTAAATTCTAAATATATTCGAATGTACTAATTTTTTTAATGTATTAATATGGAAATATTTATTTTTTAAACCAGTTTAAAATTTATTTTAAATATACAAATTAATTATTTTAAAATGATGTTTTCATTTAAATTACATATTTTTTCACAATCCATCAAAAAGGAATATTTTTTAAAAAAAACACATAATTTCACCAAAAGATAAATTTGATATGAAAATTTAAAAATGGTTTTGTTTTTCCAAAAAATATCCAAAAATTGGTTAAAAAAATTTAAACTAATTTTCTCAAAGGTGAAAAAATGCATTCTATTTCAAGAAACAGATTTTAGCTGAATTTGAATTTATTCTTATCTATTTTAAAGTGAGAACAAAATTTTAATTTTAAACATTTTTTTGATTATATAATAAAAATATTTCATTAAACTCATTCATATAATGTTTTTATGTTAATTTTTCTATGTAGAACACATTTATGTGTATAGAAAATATATTTTTCATCAAATATTTCCCATATATTCAAAAGATTTATGTTTTCATTTCTAATTAATTTATTAAAAAATAAATAATTATATATACATGTGTGAATAATATTTTCATAATTTCATTAATTATATTCATATTCACCATTCAAATCTATAGGTGATAACTATAATAATAAATAATAATATCTTAATAGTATATAATGTTTTTTTAAACTCAGTGTTGCGTGTAATGTAAGATAAATGTGGTATTTTGTGTAATAGGTTAATAAATTAGTGTTTAATGTAATTAATACAAAACATGTTGTTATGTGTACTAATAAAATTTTAAAATATTAAATCCATTTGAAATAAAAATTATAAAAAATATTAGGGTGTTACATTTTACCTCTTTAAAATTAATTTTCCCTCGAAATTATTATTAATCATCAAAGGTTTTAAATTTAAAAATTCCATCATATAGACCCAAAAAATGAAAATTAATTGTAAAAAAATCCATACATTTTTTTTGAAACATAAAGGTTACCTAAGGTAAAAAATAACTAGGTTTCCACATCTAAGATAATAAGTGGGAAGTAATGATTTTTACATTGAAGAGAGGTGTCAATATTTTTAAATAGTGACATAGATCATTGATCACATAAAATTTGGTGATCCATAGAAGGTTAGAAACTAAAAAATTACAAGTCTATTATGATTTAAGAAAACATTTTATTTATCATTGATGAAGGTACCAAGATAAAAGATTTGATTTTAGATCATTTTTTTTTGAAGTATAAGAATTCCTTTACCATCTAGATTGAAAATATAGGAAAAGGTGATTACTGGATATCATTCAGTTTTATCATCATACTTTAATTATTTGGTTATTCATTAATCAATTTCCCCTTCATCTCTTATTCAAAGAGATGACTGTTTCAGGTCTGAAGAACCAAATAAGATCCATAAAATAATGATAATTAATTCCTTATATATCTTGTTATAATAGAAAAATGGTCAGAATAAGTTGTCAATAAATATTTATAGGGTGAAGTAATACATCAATCAGTAAAACCTCATCCAATGTTTAACATAAAATATTTTATAAATGGGTAACAGTACTATTATTCCAAAAGATTAAAATCCACACAATTAGAAATAAGGTCACTAAATTTCCAATATGATGTCATCATTAGTCCTCAAAATAACCTAAAGTAGATCTAAATTTTCACATACCAAACATGTGAAAACCATCAACTTGTATTCTTTTGAAAAATGGTAATAACATGAATTACCGTAAAATTTTTAAAAACATACATATTTCCTTATTCCTTAAATAAAACTCATATTTTTCATCTACTCCTTGAATCCCAAAATGTTGTAGACTTTATTAATGATAAAATAACACACTTTGATAAAAATCCTTAATTTGTTCCAAGTTAATCATTACAATCTAATTTACATTATTCATATCAATTATCTCCTTATCCCAAAATCATTATCAGGATCATATTAATGGTTATCTTTCCCTTAATGATGTGTTTTCAATGATTATCACCATTCCATTAAATCACTTTTATAAACCATAAACATCATTCAACATATTATATAAAATCCTAAATGAAAAACATATACTAAAAATCATTATATATTTCATAATTCATCAATCCAAATACATGAATACCCAAATCATCCACATAACCAATTTTACTTATATAACCATGTTGATTTACTTCAAAATAATTACCCCTAAGATAATGATTTTAATAATTCTCATACATTTTAGATTAAAACAATTAAATTTGTGATAATAACATTGGGAGACTAATATATTTATTCACTTTATTAATAAAAACCCATTTTTCCTCACAAATCGCTTAATTTTTTCCATATTCTCCATAGATAAAACATTTTATAATTCCTTTGAGACAATACCCAGATTGATTATTTCCTCATTAATGACTTAATGGAAACTAAATCTTCATTTCTCTATATTATCTACTACTCCTACTCTCTATGAAATCAATCCTTCACTTTTGTAATCAACTCATTTACCGACTCATTAGAAATTTTCTATCATATTCAACATTAATCGAGTTACTTCTAGCTCCTTTCATTTACTAAGACTAAAAAGAATTGTGTTAGAAACACTATTCATTGTGTAAAACCACATATTAATGAAAAATCACATGTGTGATATCAAAATCATGACACCTTATTTTATATTCATAAAACCTTAGGATTAGTGTAGGCTATTATTGATCATTATCTATTTAAATTCTTCATTATTGTTCATAAAAAGTTATTGGATTTATAAAGAACATCCCTTGTGAGTACCAAAATAGGTGTGGAGAACGAACTATTTTCAGGCACCATGGACCATTAGGTCCAGCTCAATAAGTAATTTTCAGAGTTATTAAACCAAGGTACCTCTTTGTTAGAGGCACAACCACTTTTAGTATCCAGATAGGGGTGTAATTACCCAAAAACCACTCAGTCTATATATTACCAAAATTACCTGACATTTTCCAAAACATTGAAAAATACTTACACATATCCTTATAGACATCACTATACATATCCTTAAAAATATCCTTAGGGAGTCACATAAAATTTATCATCCATGATTCTGAAGGTTGACTTGATCATTCCTTTGATACCAACTATAGCGACCTAAGCTTATCATATATAGATATTAAATCATTTTTTATGAATTTTAATTAAATTAAAACCCCCATAATTGAGGATTGTAATAGTTTAGCGTCTTTGGAAACCATAAAACACAAATAACGTGTCCATATGTAAAATAAAAAATTTACCACATTGTTCTTCGTTACTTGAACCATTCATAAACATGTAATACAAAATAAATTTATTCAAAAATTAGGTAAAGTAGACCTAACAAAAGGGTGATGTTATATGCTCAATTAGGGTAAATAAGAGAGATACGTAAGAATAAGATAAACTTAAGATTATGTTAACATTATTATAACAGTTTAAAATCATACCAAATATATCAAATATTATAATCCTAAGTCATGGAATAAATATTAGAAGTTCATAAGACATAAAAATCATATGGAAATTATAAAAAATGATTAATGATAGTATAAAATTGTCATAAGACATGAAATTTGTGGTATACACATAATTATGTAAAATCATTTCCATTTTTATGAAGGCTCCTTAATAGGGATGATGTTTTGGAATCGGTTCAATCCCTATACCATTATAGTAATTAGGGTTCACTCTAAATACCATCATAGTGGAAAGATTTCATTATTAAAACAAGTTGAATCCTTCTTCTATTCCTATATTACTAAACCTGGTTTACTCCAAGTTTTAGTTTTTCATTCTTAATAAATTTTTCCCCATGTTCGAGTCATGTCATACTGAACTACGTTCAATCCCTATACATGTAATGTCTATATGATGTGATATAAATCATTATCTAATTCAATGGATGTAGATATAAACCCCACTAGAATTTGTTTATAATATAACCACTATCCTTGACTATAACTTAACTACCATCACATAATTAAATCTTACATATATGTTCCACAAGATTATAAATATATCACTATATCATAATCCATGAAATTAAATGGTATTCATAAACATTACCTCATATCATAAACTTTTTAAAGGTGACATGTTTCACAATTATTTCATCATTTCATCAGGTCATAACACATAGATAATGAAGTAGGATTCATAAGTATCATTACATCATAAAAATTAACCATTTATAGAAATAAATATAATGGTATCCAAATATATTATCCACAGAAAAACATATGATAAATTAAATTATTTCATTCTATATGAAGGGTGTTCTTGAAAGATAAATCACTTAGAACTTTTCTTCAGGAAGATAACATTTCTTTAAAAATCAATTTTTAAAAATGAAAAATAATAAACTATTTTGGAAATCCTTTTCTTCAAAAATAACCTTGAAAACTTATAATGGATGTTTTAAAACTCATTTAAAATATTTCTTGTGGAAAATATAATTTATAATTTGATAAACATTATTTATGAAATAATATATATTGAAAATCCTCTAATTTGGAAATTTACATGAAAATGTAAAAGGTTAGCATAAAATAAAATAATGGGAATTATAATGGGAGGATTCAATAATTTAATAAAAGCTAAAATAAACTCTCCCTTCAAATTTTCTTTAAAACAAAAATGTGTATTGATTTTGAAAATAAAATTTAGATTAATTTTAAATAAATTTAAAAATAAAAAACCAGAATAGAGAAAAATGACTATGATAAATAATGTTTTTAAATAAATGTTAAAAACATTGTTGAAAACATGTTTAGAAAAAGTTCATTTGGAATAATAATTGTTTTAAATTGAAAGGATTCATTTTATTAAAAACATTATCCTTAAACTGTAGTACATAATAAGAGTAAAATGAAATAAAAAAAATGTATTATCAAGACATAAATACGGGATAATAAATGTTATGATATTCTTGAGATATGTACAAAAATATTTTATTGTCCAAAACATAATCATAAGCAATATAGATAAATTATAGGATTGTAACATAAAATCATTACCACTTTTGAATCTTTGAATCATAATTAAAATTAAGGAATAACATAAAATTGAAATTAAAATATTAGTTGGATAAATTAATTCATTATATTACATGTCAATGTGGCTATATATAGAACTCATGAAAGAATATTGGATCGCAACTAAGATACATCTCAAGGAATGAAAATTGAGAAAAAATATGTTCCCGATTTGTTATGTTTTGAACCAAAACCCCCATGAATGGGGGGTAATCAAATTGATATTTAAATTCCCAAACTTTTATGGATAATAATCATAAAATACAATCATTGGAAGCATATACAACACATAAAATAAACATTGGGTATATATGACTCTTATCTCATGGAAAATAAAAGTTAGACGTAAATCCCTTACCTTAAGTCTTGACTTTATTAATTATTATTAAAACCACCTATATAATAAATATAATATTTTTATATATATATTAAATAACTAAATTCATATATATCAAACCATATATTATTTTCTTATGACAATTTATTACTTCTTTATTAACAATTCCATGTAAAATTCTCGTTTTGGTTGATAACATCTATGGTTTTCGTGAATGTTTAAACTTGTCGTTTCGTGGTCCTCTTAATTTTATCATGGTTTCATCATATAAAAATATAAACATGATATTAATATCATATATATTCTTTATATATGTATTTATATTATTCAATATAATTTAGTGATAGAAAATGAAATACACCATTCATGGAAACGGTAGGTCGTATGTACGCAAGAACAGTATTTTTATTTTCAATTCAGATTGATGGAAATAAAGGTAAATGACATATATAATTCATAAAGAATAATTTTTATGTATTATATAGATCATTTTTTTATTAAACACATCATTATTATATTAACTGTGTCGTGTTAATGAATCACATCGCTTCGGGAGGACGCAATCCACCATACACACGACCGTCATTATCTTATTTCCATAAAATGGAATGAATAATGTCCTATGTGATATAATAATTAAAGGACAATATAAAAATAAAATATATCATATAAATAATATATAAAAATAAATCTACAATTATTTCTAGCCTTGAGAGGTGGTAATGGAGAAACAAATCACATCAGTTCAAGAGGCGGTAGTCAGCCGTACACACGAATGATGATTTTGTAACCAGTTTTATGGAAGTGGAAATGGTTTTAGGTCATTAATTTGACATAAAAACATCTCAATATAAATAATATAATTATATTATTATATAATCAAGGTATAATAAGAATTTAAGGGGGTGACAGAATAAATAAAACAAAAAAATCTCATAGATGAATGTTAACGCTTCTTTGGGTATCATCTGTAGGTTTTCATTAACTTATTCCTTGTTTTAATTTATTACAAAAACATATTTCTGGATATTAGTGATTTTTTATTTATTTTAGATGGGGTTTTCAATCAAAATGGACTAATATGTTTATTAAGTGAGATGATTGAGTTCCCATTTATAATTGAGGAGGGGTCATATTTTTTAAAATACACAAAAGTATTAATTATTTTGAGGTCAATCATACCTAATTTGACTCTAAATAAGATAAATAATAGAAATTAGAGTTTATATAGTCTAGAAAATATTCCACCCAAAAAAAATAAATTTATTTTTATCTATTTATCCCTTAGTATTTATATTTACTTATTTCTCTCTTTTTACCATAGTAAGTTGTATCTTTTTTTTACATAGGTAAGTTATTAATTAAGAATGAAATTAAAATAAAATTTACTATATAATTTAGAACTAAAAATTCTAAAAATTAATTAAAATTTATAAAAAAAAATCATTCATTCTGTAAAATTTATTTTAATACTAACATATGTACTGAACAAAACCTCATTTAAAACATAACCACGATAAATAATTTTAACTATTTTAACAAATAATTAAGGTAAAAATTTTATTTGAACAGATTAAATATTATAAAAAATTAATAATATAAATAAATAATTCATTTTTCAAAATTCCATTCATATAAGAGGAATTAGTAAATTTATATTTTAACTTAAAGACGCAATGAGAAAGCATGTTTTCAAAGAGAAAATATTGAGAATGTTAAATAATTTATCAATAAAAATTAAACATTAAATTGTTACAATGTCCTAAATAAAATTAATGTAAACATATTTTAGCAAATATAACATTAAAAAAATTTAAAAACTAATTTATCATTACAAATAAATTGAATGGAAAGATAGTTTTCAAATTAAATTTTTTATTTTTCTCTATTTATTAAAAACGAAACATTTCATAGGAAACCCACAAATTCATCCTAATATATTTTAGATACATTTATTAAAAATTTCATGGTTATTAATTAAAATAATTTTTCTAAAATTAAGAAAAAATAATTTTAAAATAATTTTTCAATAGGTGAAAACAACATTTTTTAGGAGATACAGTTTTAGGTGTAAAATTGGATTTTATTCTTATTTATTATTTAGAAAAAAACAAATGTTGAATGTTAAAACTTTTATTAAATAAATAATAAAAAAATCATTATAATCATTTTCCAAAACTTATTTTTCTAACTTATCGATGTAAACAAATTTGTGTGTATAATAAATAGATTTTTCAGAAATAATTTTGTTTATATTCAAAAAGTTTTTTCTTTTATTTTTAATTAATTATTCACCAGATATGTCATTATATATACATGTGTAAACCATATTGTACTAATTTAGTTATTACAATTCATATCCACCATTCCAATGGTTAGATGATAAATATTATAATAAATAATAATATTTTAATAGTATTCTATGCTTCTTTTAAACATGGTGTTTCATATAATGAAATATAAACTCAATATTACATGAAACCCAAAATGTCAAAAATATTAAATTAATTTGAAATTTTTTCACAAAATATAAATTTAATAGAGTAAAAAATAGTTAAATTAAGAACTATTACCCACTTAATGAGTATTATAATATCAAAAACAAAAATTAAATAATAAGTAATGTAAAAATGTATAATAATAATATATAAAGAATTATAATGCATGAGATGGATTGAAGATAAAAAAATATCATCTAAAATTATAAGGACATTCATATAATATTTGAGAGGAAAATAAATTATATGATAAATGGATAGAAATTAATCGTCATTATTTTAAAAAAGATAAGCTTTTGAAAAATATATTCGAAAATGATGATGAAAAAATAGATTGATTTTAATAAAATGTTCCTTTGAAATAATGCAAATGAAAATAAAGAAAATATAAAAAGCATTAAAAAAGACAGTCTTTCTACTTTTAAGAATATGATGGAAAAAATAGTGAGACATATAGAAGGTATCTTGAAATGATAACAATAGGGGAAGTAAAATTTAAGTCAACTAAAAACATGTTCTCTATGAGATGATATTCTTTAAAGGAAAAATGAGTCTTCCCCTCAGTGTGTTCATTTAAACTCTATGGTTCATTTAATTAAATAAAAAACTACATTATAGTTTCATAATAATTTAATAATTTATAGAATGTATATTTTTATCAATGTTGTTTAGTGGGACATTATTATAAAACCAAAAAATAAAGTGACTTTTGATACCATCATTTATTTGGGTATAGACATAATAGCTAATAACCATTTTGACATAGAAAAAATATTATCTCCCCTGTGATTGGCTAAAAAATATTTTGGAACACAAACTTTTTTAGTATGAGATTAAATATGTATTATATGTGATGAAGGAGGAATAAAGTTTTGTCTCATATAACAATCATTTTTATAATGTACTCATAAATTATATGTCTAGTTTTCTGAAAATAATTACAAAACAAATCTTTACAATATGTTTCTTAAAAACATTTACTTTTATAAGTAGAAAAATTATTTGATAAATCATAGCTATGATTATTTTTTATAGGATGTTGAAAACCAAGAATCATATGAATATATTAATCACCATGGATGAATTGAGTGAGGTTATTTTTAAGATCATTTATTTTGGATTTTAAATTCTCAATTTTGGATTGTTCTAACAATTTATTAACCAATATGTTTTAATTTAATAAAGAGGATCTTATTCATTACACACTCATTTTTATTTATTTGTAGGATTTTTATATTTATAAAAATATTTAATTATAATAATTAAAAAAAATCAATTTTTTGAATATAAGTGCATGAATTGGATGAATGAGATACAAAGGCTGAAAGACAAGGAGATTTTGAAATGGGAGAACTGACCTCATAACTTACCATGAGATGGTCAAAGAAGAATTTAGGACTTGATTTTAATGAGTAGGTTAAGCCATGGATTCCTCACATACACACTAGGTTGAGAATTTAAAATATTTCCTACCTTCATTATTTAAATTCATTTTTCCACAATGCATCCTGGCATGAACGTTCTAGTAGAATTCCTATAAAGTTACTTTGGATGCATTAATTTTAATTTTCAATTTTGATTGGAAGAAGGATTAATTTTTACCTTTATCATTTGTTCAATTTATATTTCAATCGTTCAGGAATGATATCACTTTTATATGAATCTTTTTCATTAATAGCTCTAAAATAAATTTCACTTTTTTTAGTATTTGTCTAATTTTTTTCATTAACTTATTTATTATATTGTCTCTTCATGGTTATTTTATATGAAATAAGTGATCCAATTAATTTTTTTACTGATATAATTTTTTTCTCTTATTTTATAGACTTAAAATTTGGTTTAAATGATAAAGGTATGACCCATAGGCTATTCTTCCCAAAATTTTATGATGACGGGTCATCATAAGAGACATTTGTCTAGTGAAAATTTCACTCAAATGTTTAAACATCTATGTAACAGATTCATATGTTTAACAATCAAGCTTCAGTTATAATATGTTTTTATTTAAAGAGAAACAATCACATAGTACATATAGATTAATTAAATAATGTTATTTAAAATGTAATATCAAATTTTCTAAATTTAATTATTTTAAGATGATTTGATTTTTGAAATCATCATTAAAAAATTTACATAGGGTGTTATTTTTAGAATGTTATTTAATGAATGATTTTTCATTGAATGGTAAAAATTACTGATATTTCATATACTTAAATTTATTTTCTTTAGATTCAAAAGGTCTAAGAGAATTTGTATTTTTTGTTAAAGTGTTACGTGATCCATTTGATTCAGAATGATATAATTAATTCTTGTAATTTTTATTATTTTTATAAAAGTTGACAATTATTTATATAAATACATTCCTATACCTCCAACATTCAAAGATTATTCCAAATATGTATATAATGAATATATATGAAATATATATCGTGAATTAATTTTTTATATTATTGAACTATGATAAAGATATACGGATTAAATCCATCTAACTAAAACATACCTGAAAAATAAAATAGTTAACACTCAGAAATGAGGATTTTAATATTGACCTATTCAAAAACAGGTATTGAAATTCCATAATTTGATTTTATATGATATTTTAAGTTCGTATATGATTTTGGTATATAACTATAGTAAATTAAAATTTATAAAAAATGAGGAAAAATGTAGATACAAAACAACACAAAGATGAGGTAAGGGTTTATTTCATAATCGCATCATTATTTGAGATTATTTATGATTAAGTATCCACTAGCATAATTTTTTAATAATCATCTCTTAAACACAATTTAACTTATTCTACTCAAGTTATTTCTTTAAATTTAAATTTGATCTTTCATTTTTCTCTCTTAAAGTATTCAGGATCCATAAACAATATTTTTTAATGAAAACATGCTTTTTTTTATCTTCAGTCAAAAATACTTATACATCAAAATATACATTTTTTAAAAATTTCCTATATGTTTTATATTATCATATGACTGTTTACAGTTACATTTATCCATTTTTAACTTTATATTAAACAACATATAAGGTATCTTCTTACAGTTTTCTGAAGGAGGTACTTTGTGATTTTTTAATGAAAATGTGAATGGAATATTTGTTTTAAAATTCATGACATGAACAAAATTTCTCAATATCAAGAACACAAAATAGTTTGAAATAGAATTTAAATGTATTAAATGTTTCCTCCAATGAAAATATTTTCAATAATATTTTTTAAATTTTTATATTTTGAAAATGTTATTTGAAAATGAAAAGGGAATTTTCCTGGAGAAAATTTTCAAATTATATTTTTAGAGTATATAATTCTTATGTAATAATTATTTAGTGAATATTATGTTTTATTGGGGATGTTATCTTTTGATACCATTCACTATATTTTTATAGATAGAATATAATGACATTTATTTAATAAGAAAATTATAAATATTTCATATGGTTTTTTTCATTAAAATTGATTAAATTGATTATGTTTCACCCATTTCGTACGATGAATACATTTGACTTGGTAAGTGATGGTTAGAGCCCGCTATAGCCCCTTGATTAATATGTTGGTATCTTGAGACATATTACATTTGTTATTTGGTATACACCATACATATTTACATATGTTGTCATGAGATGACTCCTTGATGGTATGATTATGATGTCTAACTTAATAAACTCCATCATTATGAAATTTGTTATTATTATACATGTGATTATTTATAATTTTATTGTATCCATTGATTTAGTTAATTTTTATGGTCTTAGTTATATGAGATATTTGGATACTTTTTATCTTATATGTATTATTTAAGTTGTATTTATTTTATGATAGCTTCTGTTGTATTATTTCCCTTATTAATCATCTGATCTCACCCTTTATTTTTTCTTCCTATCCCCAGAACACCATGAAGCGATATATAAATTAAATAATAGGTTTATGAAAATAAATTATAATTTTATCAAATGAATTATTAAATTATATTTTATATTTCCAAATATAATCTGATAATCGTGTATGTTTTTAGACTCCCATGACAATTAATGTATATGATCTTTTATTATTTAACCCCTTGAACTTTGTGCCCATTTAGTAAAATAACCACTAGAACTAGTATAATAGAGTTCGATTATTATAGTTGGTATTAGTTGTATATTTGTATAAACTCAAGAAACAATATTTCAGAAAAAAATATATTAGAGAATGTAACCTTATGTCAATCTATGATAATATTACAAAATAATCTAAGATTAAAATTTTATATTTATCATAAATAAATTTTATATTTGTATTAAGTGTTTTAATGGTTTTGAAATTATACAATATGATATTCATTATTATGATGTTATATGGTGTATGAAATTAATTAGAAAAGGTGCCTAGTGTCAGGAATGAAAACTATATCAATGATCATAATCAATGTAGAGATTTACCTCCTACACCAGATAGTGAAGCTCGGGCTGGAGATGCAGATGGAGAAAAAAAATTATAACAATATTAGGGTAGCTAAATATTTTTCACCAACAACCTTTCTCATATGGATCATTGATCTGATATGGAACATGGTATAAAAATGTTGGACCTCTTCATGTGTTAGCAACCTCCATCATTCAATGGTACTACTAATCCATTTGTAGTTGATACATTTCAAAAGTTACATAGAAAATATATTTCATTCCACAAGAAGTAGTGAAAGGGAAAAGATTGATTTTTGTAGTTTATCATGACATGGTGATGTAGATAAATGGTGATCATTAATTAAAAGTAATATGGTTGGAGGAAAATATCAAGAAAATAATGGAAGGATTTTAAAATAATTTTCATAAAAAAATATTTTCCTTGCTACAAACGAGCAGATATGGAGAGGAAATTATTATAAATGAGAGAAAAGGAAGATTAAATTGTTTATATATATATATATATGGATAATTTTATATGGTTATAAAGGAATGATGAAGACTATCGAAGAAATACAATGGGTAAATATTTTTATTTTTTATGGGCTAAATCCATTACATTAAAATCAAAATATTTTCCAAAACCATATCATTATTTAATGATGTAGACTCATGATATATCAATACAATGAAATAACTATACCTATCCATATGACATAGGAAGAAAGAAATATTATAAGAGGGAAGGAAATCAGTCTATAAAAAGAAGTTTGTCTAAAGGCAAGGGTTAAATTTATAACCAGTAATAAATATGTAATGAAATAACATGTACCATGGATTTTGGTAATGAATGTTTATTTAATATTGGGAGAAAAAGGTCACGTGGAATTTGATTTAATGGAAAATAAATAATATATCAATTTTTAATATTTCAACTCTATGGACATGGTGCACTATTTTATGAATTTCATAGGTGTCACGATTTTTTTGTTCACAAAAGATATGGGAGAATGGATAATATCATATGATCAATACAGCTGAATTTTATGTTTCTAAATTTGTGGTAGAAGGAATTATGATCATTGCCTCAGATTTAGATAATTCTTTATTCGATTCTGTATCTTCACACTATTTTATATCTTCAATTTTTATTATTAAAATTTGACATTTTCCTTGTACCTTTAGAAGGGAATTAATAATCAAGACTCCTAGTGGTAGTCTCAATAAAATAAATATTTGGTAGTTGGTTTCCCATTATAAAAAATAAATGTTCCCAATATATAGAATCTAGTTTTAAATATATGGTTCAATTTGATATAATCCTTGGTAATGATTTTCTTACAAAATATAATGGAAACTAATTTCTAAGAGAAGGAAATTAGGATCTATAATGAAGATGTAGAATTCCTTATCTTTAGAGGGTATATTGTGTAATATAAATCATGTCATGATCAACCACCAATATTTCTACATAATGATGTTTTGGTAAATGATTTAAATGCACAACCTAAGGAGGGAAAGGTAGCCTAAGGATACAATATGTTATCATTGTGTAAGAATATATTGGTTGTTCCTAAAATAAATACATGGACATCCTCCGGAGAGAAAAATTGAGTGTTCTTTCAATCTAAACCCCAATATAAAAACAATATATAAGACTCTAAAAATGATGGATATTATGAAAATATCAGAGTTAATTAAATAACTATATGATCTATGTGATAAGGGATTCATACATTCAATTTTTCCACCTTGGGGAGATCATTTTCTATTTATTATAAATATGGATACAACTTTGAGGTTGTGTGATGATTATATGGAACTCAATGCCATCACTATGAAGAAAAAATATTCATTGAATGTTATTGAAGATATAATTTATAAACATCAAGGAGCCTCATTATTTTCAAATGTTGATCTTTCTTATTGGTTTCATCAATTACAATTAAGAATTCAATATATTCCAAAGATAATATTTTATATGAGTTATAAGGATAACAAGTTTATAGTAACTCAATTTGGATTGAATAATGCACCCTTTGTTTTTATATATACAATTAATAGAGTATTCTTATAATATATAGATAATTTTTTTTGTGTTATTTATTGTTTATATCATGGTATACTCTAAAATTTACAATTATGACTATAGAAATTTTCAAATCATTCATAAGACTCTTTAAGAAAATTAATTACATCAAAAATTTAGTAAGTGTGAATTTTTTCTTCCAAAATTTCCTTTTCTTGGAAATATTTTCATTATGATTTTAATATAAGTTGATCTATCCAAGAAAAAGAGAGTCAAATTATGGATTATTTTAACAAATATATCTATGATTTGAAGTCTCTTTGATTAATAGGTAACTACATGCATTTTCTTCAAATATTTTCCTCACTAAAATAACTCGTTAACCAAGTATACATGGAAATGGGTTATATTCTTATGGATAAATGAATTTAAAGAATGTTTTGAAGAATTAAATAATTGGTTGATCAATGCTCTCGTGTTGAGAATACCATGGGGAGGGGATTCATTGTTCATGTTTAGTGTCATATAAATGAAATAACATAGATGCGTCCTTATAAAAAATGGTGAATTTATTACTCGTTCATCATGGAGAATAAAGATTCAAGAAAAACAACTATCCAAACCATGAGCTGGATTTGGAAACTGCAATTTTTTATTTGATTCATTGAATGCATTATCTCTATTGGCAAATATTTGATAAATACATAAATCATAATAGTCTAAAATATATTTTTTCAATAACAAAGATGCACATGAAGAAAAATATATTGTTATATCTACTTAAAGATTATTATTTCTCAATATACTACTACCATTGGAACTTATAATAAGGTGGTTGATGCATTTAGTAGGAAATATCATGGAGTTATAAAAAATATGGGGATTAACAGGGATCATATTTTCCATTATTTAGTAAAGATATTTATGGGAAGTATTTAGGTAGGGTAGAAATCACCCATTTTGAAATTTATTTTTGATGAAAAATTATTGGAAAAGACAAAATGTTATTATTCAATTAATGATAATTTTAAAAATAAAACTAATGTCTGGAATGATCGGATCATGGAAGTCCTTGGTCACAAAGATATTATTCTTAACTTTATAAATAAGTTACATGTTCCATATTTACCTAATACTAAAAAGGGAGTTATTAGGTGAATCTTATAGATCAAAATTTTCAATACACCATGGTAGCACCAAGATATAAAGATATTTGAATGAAAATTTTCAGTGGGATAATAAGAAGAAAATGATTTATGAAAATTTTACAAGGTGATTGTTATTAAACTAGTGAAGGTTAAGAAACAACATCCTATATGGGTCATACAACCTATACCCAATCGTACATGGAAATGTGATGAAAATATTATTGACATAGTCACTAGATTATAATTGATTCTCAAAATAAATGATTCTATATGGATTATTATTGATCAACTAACCAAATCTATAAATTTCATTTATATAAGGGAATATTTATCTCATGAGTGTCTTACATGACTCTATATTTATGATGTTTTGGTATATCATGGTGTATGTATTTCGATTGTGTCTACTACAAATCAATGATTTACAATGAAATTTGGGAAAATTATATAGAATTATCTAGATACTGATCTCTATTTGAGGAGTTCATATCATTCACATAGTGATAGATAGTCTGATATAACTATTTGAACAATAAAAGTTATGTTTTAGCCATTTTCACTTGAATTTAATGGTATCTGGGGTAAATATTTACCATCATTCGAGTTTGTGTATAATAATAACTTGAAATAAAGTATTAATATGTCACTATATACAAAATTATAGGGAAAGAGATGTTGTAATCCAACTTGTTGGGTTATAGATGGTGAATATAAAGTTATTGTCTAAAAAATTTATTGGATACTATGGCGAAGTTAAAGACTATTCATACCCATATTAATTCCATTAAAAACTGGAAAAATATATATGTTAAAAAAAATATGAAATAATTTTAATTTCACGTTGAAGATCATTTTTCATTAAATTTTCATCAGGGATGTTAATTATTAGATTAAGAAAGAAAGTAAAACTGACCCCGAGTATGTACGAACTTTTGAAATTCTAAAAATAATATGAGTTATGGATTATCATTTGGAAATGAACACAGCCAATATAAAGTACATGATGTGTTTCATATGAATTTATTTTGGAATTATATTCCATATCTAATGTATTTTATCACATATTAGGAAATAGAATTGGAACCTAATTTTTCTTATTATGAATAGACTATCTAGATTCATGATACTACAGAACAAGTATTGAGGAATCAGCCTACTTGACTAATAAATGCATTTTTTTTTTAAAAACATAAGATAAAAGAGGTGATGTGGGAACCTAATGAAGTTATGATAAAGAACAAGTTAAATATATTCATGGCGTGAGATTATATAAATTTCATGGAATAATGTTTTTAAAGGAGGGAAGAATATAACAAATGAGCTGTAATTATTTAATGCTTTTATTTGTAGTGAAAAAATAGAATAAAAAATATATTTAGGAATGTGATTAAAACATAGTTTGTCAAATTTAATAAATTATAATTTCTAAAATTTATTTAATTTTTGGATTTATCATATCAAAATTAACTTAGTGTGAAATTATTGGATTTTTATAAATTGATTACTTTTTCAATACATATAAAAAAAAATTCAACATTTCATAAAATTTATTTTATATTCATTAGAATTAAAATTATTATTAAATTTTTTATATGTTCTTAAAGTAACATATAAAACATTTTATTTAGGATTATATATTTAATTCCATTAATTTTATTGATTTGGATAAAATGTTATTTTTATTCTTAAAATACATTTTTCTATCTCCACCTTTCAAGGATTGTTCCAAATATGTATATAATGAATATCTATATAATTTATATCATGATTAAAATCATATAGATGATGAAACCATGAGAAATATTCATGTACTGAAACTACTAAAACAAATCATACATGAAAAACAGAATTGTTAACACTCGAAAACATTGATTTTCAAAAAAGAACTATAAAGAAACATGTTTTAAAATGTTATAATTGGATCATATGTGATATTATAAGTTTGTATATGGTTATTACATTGAATTATATTAAATTACATTTTATTATAATGGAGTATAAAAGTACCTGAAAATTAATGTGTACAAAATGTAAGGGTTTATTTCGTAATCTCTCCATTACTTTGGATTATTTATTTATAGGCCTCCCTAAAATAGATTATTTAATATTTATATATTAAATCATTTATATATTGTTATAATTTGGTTTCTAATAAAAATTTCATGTTTTCTGATCATTTTCCACACATAATGTTTTCAAGTGACCAAAATAATATTTTAAAGGAATGCTTACTTTATTTCTCTCTTCGTCTGATGATATTTTTTCTTCCATATCCCTATTTTCTAAAAAAAATTGTTTTTAATATTTTTCAATGATTTTTTGGAGTTATTTTTATCTACGTTTTACATTCAATAAAAAAAATATGTTAACTATTCATTTCATTTTCCAAATGAGTATCTTTTTAACATTTTACTAAAATTGTGTAAAGTGTATTTTTAATTTAAAGACATATAATGAAAATAATTTCCCACCCTCAGAAGAACCCATTTTTTTTAATTTTCCATTACATGTATTAATGGTTCATTTAAATTTAAATTATTTCCTTAATATTTGGTAAATTATTATATTTTGGGTTAGTGATGTCAAATGAAAAGCGTATTTCTTAAATAAATATCCCAGTAATTATTTTAAATCATATTCAACTATATTAATATTCTCTTTTGAATGTTATGTTTTATGGTGTATGTAATCGTTTGATACCATTCAAAATATTACACCAAATGGGTTATGATTATTTTTAATGATTATGGAAATTTTTAACATTTTTTTCAAAGTTTTAACTACAAATATTTATGTTGATTATATTCCAACCATTTAATATGAATAGTGAATTAGTCATAGTAAGTGATGGTTTGGTCATGTAGTATCCCCTTTATGCATTTATATTTATCACGAGATAAACTATCTTGAGTATTTGGCATATTGATTACTTTTTTACATATTTTTCAAGAAACAAGGCATTGATGGTATGATTATGAGGTCTTATGTTATGTATTGCACCATTTGGAAAGTAGTTATTATTATCCATGTGATTATTTATGTTGTTATATTACCCATGGAGTTGGTTTGAATTTATGGTATTAGTTATATTTCATATTTTATTATTATTTATTTCATCTATATTATTCATATTTCAATTATTTCATTAAGGATTATGTTGTAAACTTTCCGTTAAAAAGCATATGATCTCCCACATTATTATGTTTTCCTCCCCCTTTGATAAAAATACGAGATATATGGATGAAATTAGAGATTTATAAGATTATATAATAATTTTACCTCAAGAAACATTATACTATATTTCATTTTCAGAAATATATTGTTAGAATTGTAACACCCCGAGCTTCCATGATACGCTTCTCATTCAATAATGCAATAGCTTGCATTGTACGCAACTTCGAGTTCTAAAACACCGTGAATATTCAAAGTAGCCGTTATGAATAGTAATAACCACTTTTTAAAATTATAGAAATTTTATATTTTAAAATTGACTTCTTTTTGGGATTCGGAATATCGAAATTAGCCTATGTTGAATTTTTGGTATTTTTTCTGAGAACTTCCATTTTTTATAAATAGTGAAAAATACTTAAAAACAACTTTTTTAATAAAAATAATTTATAGTGATAAATTATACTATTGAGTGGTTTTTAGAGTATAATTAGAATATATTTTTACCATTTTATCCAATGATGGTCATTATAATTAACTTAACATTGAAATTGGGCATGAACAATTGTTAATCTTTTGATATAAATTGTTTCTTAAAAAACACGCTATTTGTTCTGACAGCGGGAATTAATTATAAAATTAATTAATGCAACTTTTATGATTGGAATTTTTTAAAATAGACATAATTTTTGAATTCGGAATATCAATTATAGCTTAGGGTGAAATTTTGGCATTGTTATGAAAAACTTCAATTTTTGATGAATAGTGAAACCACTAAGTGGTAGTTAAATAACTGATTTTTCGTTTAAATGAAATATTACCACCTCTGTGATTTGATTTTCAAAAATCCAACATACATGGTTGTCATTAAGAAGTAAAATGTGGTTCAATGAGATTAAAATAATTTTTGGTTAATAGTAACTTTTATGTTCTTAATTGCGATTAGAGGTAATTAGTGTAGTTTAAGGTAAAAATAATGTTTTAAATAATATGAGATGAGCTTGACACTTGTCCTACTCCTATTGTATGAGTCATTGCCGACCAAGACAACCCATGGGTCAACTTGGGGACCCCATGGAGCCACATTGGTTGGAAAATGACATTAATATATATTTATTTAATGTTAAAGTAAAAAATGACACAAACATGAAATGTTTTACTAAAACAATTTTTACATGGGGTTATACAAGTCATATTTTTGACTATAAATAGTCATTGGAAATCTAAAAAGATTTCCTACATCATAGTATTTTTTTTTATAATTTTTTAGACATTAAATAATTTAAATTATTTTTGACATCATTATGATGCAGCGATGACCTCATTATTTAACAATTTTAATAAAATGAAAAGATAATGTACAATAGAAGGCTTACACTTGTCCAAAGACTATTGTATGGGTATATTTCGAACCCTTATCACCTTATCCACTAATTATATAAGTTTGGGGCCTTTAGAATCCGGAAATCATTGTATAATAATGTAAAATTTCCTTACTTTCCAAGAGTGCCCCTCCTCTCCTCTTATAAAAGGCCCCCACATCTACCACCTCATTCACACTTTCAAGCCATTTGTATCGGCCAACCTCTGCCCAAATACTCTCCCAACTTCCCCCCTCTTACTCCTAGAAGCCTAACTTTTGGGCAGAACTCTTCCCAAGGAAGCCTTTGGCTCAAATCAAAAAGAGTTACCCGATTTTGAGGTAATGTCTTCTTTAATGTTGTTTTGTTTTATTTTCTCTTCTCCAACCCCCTGAACTCTTTTTATTAATTTCTTTTGTAACAACACCAGTATCCTTAATATACTAGGATGTTTTTATAAGAAGGATTAGAGCTACACTTACACACACCTACATCGAATGGTTAAAGAACATATGGTTTCTGTGGATGGCGAATTTCTGCCTCACGAAACGATGATTGTTCAACACTCATATAACACCTTCAAAGGTGGCCATTAAGATGACAATATATTTTATATATGATATAAAATATGTTTATTTTTTACTTATGCTTCTGTATTTTCTCATTTATGGCATACATTATGATTTCCATTATGGGTAAACGCGATAATTTCATTTTAGGAAGTGCGGACTACCGCCCCCTCAAAGTGATTTGAATCGTTAATTCCATATGTGGGATGTATAAAGGATGGAGTAAATGGTATTATACACTATATTATAATGTAATTATATTATACATTAATATCATTATGATTTCATTCCATTAAATACGAAATATAAATGAAAGTAGCGTTCATGCGTACGTACGGCTTACCGTCTCCATGAACGGTGCATTTCATTTCTTACCTCTAAATGTTACGTAATATTATAAATGAATGTATATACTGGATATATATGATATATATGAGATCTAAATCATGAATATAATTCTGGATATAATGGATATTCTACCACATAAACAACTTGTAATTATAAGAAGTTTATTGTTGACTCAAGTACCAAAGATCGACAAAATGACCGTTATTAACTTAAATAATTCCATAATGTTCATATCATTGTAATAAGTTATATAAAAAGGATAATGAAATTGAAAATGGTTCTTAATAAGGTATATATTAACTCTAGTTTATTATTCAGGAGGTTAAAGAACGGTTGAGTCAAGTCAGACACGAGGTAAGGGAACTTCTTAACCCAACTTCCATTCTTTGGGTTAATCTCCTAATTTCAAATTATGTCATGATATTATTATGTACTATCTTATATTTTTACTTTATTTATGTGTAATTATAGTAAATACTCATAATAGATCTATTTTATTTACAAAATTTACTTTTTAAGGGAATTTCTTAACCCAACTTCCATTCTTTGGGTTAATCTCCTACATTCAAATTATGTCATGATATTATTATGTCCTATTTTGTATATTTACTTTCTATATGTGTACCTATAGTGAATACACATAATAGATCTCTTTTATTTTAAAAATGATCTTTTTAAGGACTTCGTCTCAATCCCCTTTCATTGAGGCATATTTGGTTTTATACACAACTTTATTTTATACGGTGTATAAACCCCTTTGAATTTTATGTTTGTTCAAAAGGAATCTTTTTTTATACGAAGCGTTTTACTAAACGACAAAAAGGGAATGTTTTTCTTTCCGTACATATGCGGTGACAACGACTTCTCCGCCGCCGTGACCATTATTTGAGTTTTGGCTTCCTCTACAAGCCATCACTTTTTTTAATGAAAAATAAATACAAAGTTATAACTTTCTTTTATTTTGGTATTGAAAATGGTTTTGAAAGCGTTTTTATTATATTAATGTGTTGTATTGATATCTTGTGATTGAAATGTTGAAATGTTATGTTTACTTTATGCATGTTTTATGTGATACTATTATGTTATGGTTTATGATATGTTTAAACCTATTCATATGAGGAATGTATTGGACTTAATAAGTGAAGGCTAGAGCCTGCTATAGCTCCTCGATGCATCGGTAGGTCTCATGAGACAACTAGACGTGGAATTGGATGAGTCCCTTTCCCAATTTGATTTATGGTTTTGGCCGAGGCCTTAATCATTTTAGACGTTTTGGCCGAGGCCTTGAAAAAATGTTTCAGAATGTCTGGCATTATACATTCCCTCATTATGAAAGTGGTTATTGATATTGCATGTGATTATTCGACTAGTAGAATATCCATGTGAGTAAGTAAATGGCATTATTTAATTTTATTTTTTCCATATTATGTTGAAGTTCATGTTTAAAAGGCTTTTGTTTTAGTTATACATTTCCTTAAATGTTAATGTTTATTTATGAAAGCTTCCACATTATTGTTATCCTTACTCAGCATCTAAGCTCACCCATTTCAATGTTTTAATATTTTCCAGGATGTGAAGAAGTATTTTATGAATGACCTGCAGGGATAGTCAACAGAGGATATGAGTGTTGACTATGAAGACTTTGTTATTAGTTTTTCACTTTATGATGTAATGTAACATTTATGAATGTATCTAGTGTTTCCAAGGCTACTAAACTAATCGGTCTTTCGAGACTTGATCTTTTGTGATCATGCCAATGTTACGAAGTAATACACCGACTCTGGGTAGCTGGGGTCGGGGCATTACAAGAATCATATATGTATCCAGCCCCACAGTACTAAAAAACTATAAACTCCTTCTTGATACAATCCCTTTTATGTTATACCAATTTATTAAAATAATAACTAACTTTGGGCTTCTAGTTTCAGGGTGATACGATCTGAATCCATGGTAATGATTTCAAATTCATGTATAAATATATCCTATATAATGTGTAACTTCATTCATTCCTTCGTTTTTGACTTCTACAATTTTCCATATTTCATGGGAAATTTTCAACGTAGACATGTTATTAAATTCATTTTTTTCAAGATTACAATAGAGTGTGTTTTTGGATTTTTCATTAAGTTAAAAAGGTGTGATATATTGGGGATTCTATTTATATTATGATTATTTTGTTGGAGTGTATCCATGAATAATAATTTTTAAAATAGGACAACATATGATAAAAATAATGGTAGACTAGTGTTTTTTCCAATTATAGTAATCTAAAACATTATAGAACATTTCCGATCAAGAATAAATTACTTTGGGTTCATTTTAAGAATAAGATGTGAATTACATTTAGAAAAAAGATCAAATATTTAAATCAGTAAACATTTTGGAAATTAAAATGAATTTTTGAAATCTAGGACTTTAGTTTCATTTTGATAAAGAGGGAAATTCATAAATTCATTACCTATTACAAAAGATAATATCAAAATTAATTAAGATTGTATTCACATAAAAAAATAGATGCATAAAATTTATTCAATTATGTGTATCGATATATGATATTGAAATGTGAAAAAGAAAGAGGGTGAAAACAAATTTTGAAAAATTATTTTAGAAATAACTCACTCTGAGATCATATTTCTCCTCCACATGGGTTTATAGGTTTTACTAATTCCCTTTAGATTAAAGAGATAAATAAATTATTTAACCCGTTGATTGTTGATTGAATTATTACGAAATTAACCTCCCATTGTATTCGGTAGTTACCACAAGAATCACATCTCTCTCAATTTCCACTGGTTATTGAATGAAACCCTTTGTTGAAGGTTAGATGAGAAGAGAAATATTTTCATTGTGACAATATATTAAAAATACACTATATTATCTCTCTATAAGGATTGATATGATTTAAAAGAAATATAAATAATATAGTTGATGATATACTTTAAGGCTTATAATTAAGAATAGGTTCTTGAGAGGATATTGAGATTGGTGGATGAGATATATTATATTAATCATTGGTAGGGTCCAAATGAATTTTCAATCCATATAAGATAGAGATATCCCCTGTGGTCTTTTATTATTATATTAAAATTTGATCTAAGTACATTTTAGAGTTCTTCAAAATCATAAAGTAGTATTAAATCCTTATTAAGTGTTTTGGGGACCACTAAAATATGAAATTTGAAATTGCAGTATCGAATCCACTATATAACAAGATGGTCCCACCAACTAGCTAGAAGGTATTCTATAGGGGTAATGCATCTGGATACTTCAACCTACTATCCAATTCTCATTTACCAACTCTTCGGTGGGCAACAACTGCTTTAAGGATCTCTTATCCTCACTACCTACCGGTTGGAAGCTCTATATCGACCAACCAGTGTTTTCTAAAGATTTATAATTCAATAAGTTTCCCATTAATAATCTACCTGAGTCTTCATTAGATACTTGATCAGGCTTCCATGTATTCATCACATCCATTAATACTTCAAAAAATATCATTAAGAATTTTCAATTACTTTAATATAAATATAAAATATACTCCAAAGTGATACATTAAATTTTATTATGTTGAAAATAAAATAAATTAAATGAAACTAATAAATACAAAGAAGATTTTTTTTATACTGAAAACCACATTAGAGATAGAATCATACAACAAACATCTCTTTTTTTATCACCAAAATTTAAAATAAAATAAAATTTATCAAATGTAAAACAAGAAAGAAATTTTTTACAATGTAATTTATGATATTAGAGATCAAGATATTCTACATGCTCAAGAAATAAATATAACGATATTAAATATTCGTAAGAGAAATATTACAAAACATATTCCAAATTATCACCCATTAAAACAAAATATTATTCTTAATTAACATGAAAATCCTCCCTATAAAAACAATTATCTATAATAATCAAAATCATATCCCATTTATGATTTTAAAAAAGTGAATAAAAAATGGGAAAGATGATATTTAAATCAATATGGTGGTTACACATAAGGTAAAATAATAGTAATATTAAATAAAATCCACCCCTTCATGGTTATTATAATTTTAAAAACTATAATTATAGAATAAGGCATGTAAAAAAATTTCCATTATAAGATTCAAATAAGTAAATTATATGTCATGTACTGAAGATAAAACACACATTATCCCAAATTATAATGTGGTTTTTGGAATATTATATATGATAATAAATTTCAAGTTAAAATGTCCAGAGTGAATTTGTAATATTTTCAAATGATTTTATTTTGAAAAATATATTTAAAAAATACAATAAAAATAAATATATTGATTTTGAAAAAAACTTCAATTTAATTTTAGAAAAGGAAAAAATTATAATATTTTAAAAAAATTAAAAATACAACTTCTAATGTTTTATGAATAAGATGACATTGATACGGGAGAGAAATATAATAGAGTTATTTAAATTTATTTCAATTAGGGAAATAAAAATTAAAATAAAAAACCTATTACCATTGAGTTAAAATTCTGAAAAATAAATAAGGGAGACTTCCCCTAAATTACTTCATTTAAAATCTACATATCATCTATTTAGTTGAAGAAGTACTTCATAGTTGGATAATTATTTTAATATTTTATCAGCCATATACTTGATAAATCAACTATTTCCAGTGGTATATACATTAAATTTTTCAAATTCATGTTCCTTTCAGCACCCTTTTAAATTTTAGTGTATCCATATTAGCTGATAAACATTTTCATGAGGAAACAATATTTGGTCCATTAATAATATCTAATTAATATTTAGGATACAAAATTTATTGTAAGATATTTTATTTATGTAATATTATATTCAAGATGAATATATTTTGATAACCAGTATCTGTCAATTTTATAATCACACACATAAATGCGATCCTTGGTTTTGAAAAATTAATTTCAAAACTTATCGTCGAGCATCCTTCTACAAAACTAGTACTTTTGGAAGAAAATGTATTATTTAAAAACCAAACCCGTAATGATTTTTTTTGTAGGAAGTTGAGAACCCAAAATCACATAAAAATTTGAACAAAGTGGGTGAATTAATAGAGTATTTGTATTCACTTATATTTGGGATTCAAGATCTCAATGTTTGGTTGTTCATATAATTTCAAAATAAAAAACATATTTTTGTAATAAATATGATCATTTTTATTAAAAAATAACTTCTAATTGTATGATCCTCATATTTACAACTAAGACCTTTTAATTAATTCCCATGTATGTTTTTTGATTATAAGGGATAAAAATAATGAATGAGAAGAAGAGCACAAATGATAATGAGAGTGAGAAATATGAGAAATAACATCATCACCTACAATGAGATAATACATGATGGATTTTGTACCTGAGTTTCTTGAGAAGGCTATTCCTATAAAGTCATAACTTACGCTCTAGGTTGATACATTAATATTCCTTTTAATCTTTCATCACGTGTTTCTTATTCTTTTAATATATGTTATAATCAGGAATAATATATCCTTCTGGTTTCATTTATATAACATTACCTCTAGTGTTTCAATTTTATTATTCATTTTGGAATGGAAGGATTTTTTATTTTTTATTTTTTCTTATTTAAATTTCTTTTGCAAGTGTCCAATATTTGAATCAATTTTAAATAAAATTTCATCATCAATTTCATTTAATTATATTATTATTTGGGATAATTTGGTTTATTTTTTTATTATCTCCTTTTTCAACCAATCTATTCATAGATATATCACCTATCATAATATATCAAATTAGTTCTTCGAGTGACCTATTTTTTATATCATTATATTCTTATGTAGGTATGACCTTTATTTCCAAACATGTAGGTAAGTCCCATATAATTATTTTCACTAATTACTCATTAGATAAATCATCACCAAGGTGGCATCAAATATTTCCTATTTTAGTAAAATGTGAAAAAGTATTGGTAATAGATTTATTTGAATTATGGTAAATATTTATATTAACTATCTAAAAATATCCAATATTAGTTCTTTAACATTATTCATTAATTTGGTTGTGAATTTTATAAATTTCCATATTTCATGGGTAGTTTTGTGAGTAGATATTTGATTAAATTTAATTTTTTTAAGACCTAATTAGAGATAATTAAATGTATTTACATAAATTTTCAGATAATCAATATTTGGGTATGTCTATTTATATTTTTATTATTTTATTGGAGTTTATCCATGAAAAAATATTTTCTATATAGGATAACATTTCATACAAACAATGGTAGAAATGTGTTAAAAAAGAGTAATTAGAAATAATAAAGAAAGAATCACATCCCATTGATATTCCTTCAGATAAATTTTTAAAATAATAAGATAGTGCCTTAAAAAATATATAAATTTTAAATCTTTTAATATTTTGAAAATCAAAATACAATTTTAAAAATAATAATAATTCAGAAAAAATAGAGATATCATTTGATAGAAATTTTGGTTAGAGTATAGCGGAAATAATGGGTGAATATTTTTTAAAAACAGAAAAAAATGAAAATGAAAACATTAAAACAAAATTATATTTATCCATGAAGAAAATATATGATAAATGTGATATATATTATAAAATTTAATATCAATGTTAATTAAGTGATTATAGATAGTGGAAAAATTTCATATCGAATGTTTGTAATTATGTGTATCATGATTAGGTGATTAAATGTATAAATATAAAGAGGGTGAAAACATTGTTTGAAAAATGATTTTATTAATATCTCGGTGGGATCCCATACATATCATCTCTTTAGGTTGAGATGTTTTCTATATTCCCTTTATTTTAATGGAGATTAAGAACCCCCATGCACCCTTTATTTTTATTGGAATTATCATGAAACCTTCCTCCCTTCCTTTTCATCACTTGTAGTAGTATAGTCATCTCCCATTATTTTCACTAGTTTTAGTAAGAAACCCATTGTAGAAGGTAGAAAAAGAATAGAAATTGTTTTTGGTAAAAATCCATTTCAATCCACTCCCTTATCTCTCTATAAACATTAAATTGATTTAGTGGATAGATAAATAAAAGAAGATGAGATATTTTGAGTTGTAGAATTCATAATTTTAACATAGGAGGACTATTTTAATAGTTGATGTAGATATCTTTGACTCATGGTTAGCATGCTATAGTTATATTATTAGTTAACAGGTGATTGGGATAGGATTCAGGGTCCTCTACTTATAGCCTTCATCATATCCTAGAAAAATCAACAATACAAAAAGATCATTATGAAATATTAATGCCTTTTTAAAATCTATGTGGTCTACTATAATTTTAAAATTTGAACTTGTATAATTGACATCATCGGCTAGTTGGATAACCTCATGGAAAACCTGGTTGGAATATGCATGTCGGGTATTTGTGTTGAATTCTCCCACCATTTAGTCGGTGCTCCACCACTAACAAGCTGATGAAATCTTGATTCTTATTGGAGATACTATTCTCACCACCAGCTCACCAGTGGATGTGAACAAGAAAACTAGTGTTTCATTCCACTCCATTCTTCAATGAGTGGCAAAAAAATATTCTAATAAATCCCTCATTAGACTCTTGAACGTTCTTCTCTGGATTCATCACATTGATTGAGAGTTTAAAAATATAATTAACCCTAATTTTATACATAAATGGATTTATCCTAGATATTTAAAATATATACGTCAAATTATATAAAATTGAAAAAGAAATAACATATATGAAATATATATATATATATATATATATATATATATTACTATTTGTGATCATTTAAAATCATGAGAGATTGAGAGGTAGAATAATTTGTTTTATTTTCTATTGGTCTAGAGGAGTTTTTATATTAAACATGGTTGTATTTTACATTAGTACTTGTATTGTAGCTGGATTAAGAGTGATAATTACTAATTTTATTTTTCTAGACATCCATTACTATAATGATGGAACTAATAATGGATTATTTGGTTCACATAACAATATCCATAACACATTATATTGTTTAAAATACCTCTCTTAATCCATTGAGATATTTGGTTTAGATAAACATAGTTACTCACTTATCCAACACAAGCGGGTTATCCAAAGAATTTTATTTTTGTAATTTATCTTGGAGAATGAATATCTCAAGGGATTAAATATTACATTCCAACTATAAATTAAATATAAATACATCTTTTTCTCCAATTTTTTATATTTATAGATACTATAAATATTAGTTTTCTATAATTATATAATGAAATAATAAATTAATTATCAATTGATAACCTTATAATTATCTAGGGGACATACTATCTGATTATTGAATAAAATAAATGTTGGTACCATTAATTTTTTCATTCAAAATATGATCTTTTTTCTTCCTATTGTTCTACTGTACAAAATATTTTCCCATATTGGTAAAGAAAATTTTGTGAGACGTTGTTATCGATCTCCTGTTCGATTGAAGGTAGAAAATTTGGTCTTGAAATAATATTAATTAGTGGATTTAAATACACACAATAGAGGAATTTATTATTCTCCCACTATATTATTATACATAGATATTAAATGGCCTCAAATATAATAGCAATGGAATCTATTAGTTATTCTTATGATGGAATTATTCGTTCTATGGTTTTCCCTAGATGACTAGTATGAGATAGAGACTAGTGGTGGATAGATAGAGGAAAATATCTCTAATTAACTTGTGTTTTAAATAATTTATCAAACTAATTTTGTCTTGGATTTGATTTAAGGTTCAATTCATATTTCATGAGTTTAGTGTTTTGTTCTTTTCAAGGAGATTAAATACAATGATTTATAAATATTATCAAAAAATATGTCTAGACATATTGGTTTACCCTAAGAAAATAAGTATTAATTTTATAAATATTTTCAATATGTTATTCTGTAATATCAGTAGGTCAAGATGGATCGATTCACTCTATTGTGAATCCCCAAGAAAGTTCTAAATCATTATCATTTTCTGATAAGTATAGTGAATCATCAAATTTAGAGTAAACATAAATGTTGTTCTTAATAATATAGTATTTGACTTGTTAGAGTTATTAATGTATTTTTGAGAATAGTCTTTGTATGTATTTATCCTTTTTATATTCTGGAAAATATAAAAATGGGGCTTGTTCATAGAATGTGATTATGAGGGAATTTCTATTAAATTCCATTAAACACAATCCAAATAAAGGAATCATCTCATGGATTTTTTTGTGGATAATTCTAACCTTGAAAATATTGACTATCTCAAAGGAGGTATATAATTAACATAATTATCATTCTGATTGATTGATTACCCTTAGGGGATTATGGGGGGAAATTCAACCACACTACATTTTGGTATTTTCCATGAGATACTGACATTGTAGTTGTGTATTATTTTTTTTCTCAATATTAAATTTTGGTGTGTTCCAGATGTCTTGTATCTAATGATAATTATGTATTTTAGGTGACTATTAGAAAGTATTATTTAATCATTTTTGGATGTAACAATCATATTATGGATACATGATTTGAATTCATTGTAGTATGTTGAATAATACAATATATCTCTTAATCCCAATGAGCATAACTTCTGAATTATTTATAGATGGTATGGTTTTTCATCATGGGTTATGGGAACATTTAGGACTCACCCACAGGGGTCTACCTTACTGGTTGTAAGATAAGTGAGACACCCTAATACCACCTCCAATAGGCTAGTGGCTGGAGGAATGAGCCGAGTATTCAATACCAAAATGGGAGGCTTTAGTCAATGTACCCACACACACATTACCAGACCCACGTAATTATGGAACGGTATAGGAAGAACTAAAACATCTAGAGTGTAAACTATGCATGAAATAACACCGACGAATTACATGTCAGAGTGAAGAAAGTTATTATAAATTAATAATGGGGAAAATACATGACCAACATGAAATGTAGATGGACCCTCAAACTAGATACTAAAAAGAGTAGAGTAGGGGAATGAATGACTCAGGATCCTAGATTAGAACAAAAAAAACGATTAGTGCCATCATTTACCTATAAGATCTACTAAAAGTAGGTCCATCATAGTCACTTCTAATCTATCTATTTAAAAAATTTGAAATAACACATGTGGTAAAATCCGGTGTAGTGGGGAATAGATATATTCCCAATTGGATTCCCCAATATAAAAAATGGGATCAACAGAAATAAAAAGATTCATCTCAGCCCCTAATCAACAGGGTAAACAAAAAAACAATAGATATGACAAAAATAAATGAATGTGTGGGAGAAAGGGGATCTCTATATCTACATCCTATCAAAGAACAAATATTATTCATGTAAATACAAAGGTCCTATGATTTATTTTGAACAACCCACATGAAAAAATTAGATAAAAATTGGAGTTAACTCCTTTTTTAACATGGCTAACAATCAAGCGACAACTATATCTTACCCAAGCATCTCATGTAACCATATAAGATATCAAGTGGAGGGATTGTTCCTCACTTCAGAAATTCATATCTAAGGGAGAACACCATCATTCCCCAAAATCTCTTATAAGCTCTCATGAATATGGAGGTACCACACCTCAATACTATGTAACCCATCCCTGGGAGAAGTACTCCAATAGGAGACCCTCCAACATCCAAAGCACAATGATAGGGAGCGCACTCCACATATAGAGGACCCACACCCTCTATAATCTGGGGGGAGTTCTATATATAACTATATTAATGAGATTGAGGACCCATGACTGAGAAATAGATATGGTATTTCAATCCCCAATAATAGTTTGATTATCACACTTGATCAATGATACCAATAAAGCATTTTTGTGTGATTTTTCTCGCTTGCATCACCTCATGTCACATCTATACAACTAAAATAAAGGCCAACATCACATTATATGTGGAAAACACCCCATATAAGATGATAGTGTGACCATATCCTTGTCTCAAAAAAATTATATTCACATGGTATAGGTATCATAGAAAAGTGTGTTTCTTGTACATTGGGTCACATGGTGTGTGATCTCAACTAGACAAATGGGTGCGTCCTCACCCTAACACAACATGGGAAGCCATTTGAAAATACATGTCATGTACATGGGTTACATGGTCTGTCTTGTATACGTGGGGGTATTTCGATATACTCTTTCACATATTGATGTACTATGTATCATACCTATGAACCAAGGCCCTTTCCCCATGTATTACAACCCCTCCCAAGTGTACTGGGTGTGTATAAAATATACATGTCTTGTCAATACTTGTAAATATACATGGCATGTCCCTAGGGACACTAGATGTTTTGGACTACATAGATTCCTTGGTGTGTGCCTTTGGAACATGGATTTGCTAGCTAAGTAAGTCCACACAATGTGTGGATCTATCCATAGGGATTTTGATATATATCTATCACTAAACCCTATTTTCCGCAACTGTGGGGATACATGGTGTGTGTTACTTAACTACATGTCATGTATTTTAGGAGTTTCCATAATCCATAGGGTGTTCATGTGGGAGAGTAAATCCAAAAATTATTCCACTCCCACAAACTTTTGACCTCCTAAAATTCACTGATCTTGAAGGGGATGCCTCCCATATTTTATTCTCTTCATCTGATTGGACATAAATTGAACTCCATTCAATTGAAGGTATACCTGAACTGCGTCTCTTCACTTTTTCAGGTTTCTAAAGATAAAATATATCACTTATATTCCACAATAAATCATGATATTTCTATAAATAACCAATAAGTGAATCATGAACACAACCTCAATGAATTGTAGGTTCTATCATGCTCGAATCCAGCCCAACAATGTCAAAATATGACCATATTGGTCATCGACAAAGAATTAGAATAGTGTTGGAAAAAACACATGAATGATGGAAATATCATCACTAGCCGATGAGTTCCTAGAAAATTCTCAAAAGATTGTATAATCCATCAGTGAAATTAAGGGTGAAATGAAATAAATTAATTTGGTTCAAGAATGGATAGAGAAATGAGGCTCATGTGATAAAATCAAAATTGTTGAACAAATAAGAAGAAAATAAAAATACATGCATATCAATTGAATCAAATAGGGTTGAAATCTAAGAAATACCATGCCCTACCTATTAAATGGAAGTTTCATTAGTGAAGAACACATACTCTTGAGATGAACATGATTATACCACAACATTCTTCATCTATCTCATGATTCTCCATTATTTATAAACATTGATCCTCATTCTCGATCTGACAACATAGATATTTTCATGATCCGTTGTCCCTAAATATTACACTACATAGGTTATAAAGGATATAAGGGATATGGTGATCTACTATGTCCCACATCAGTAGGCCCTAGGTTCGAAACTAGCACCAAGGATATAATAATCATGCAATTGGGTGAATTACCGTCTAAGAAATCATGAATAAGAGAGATATTAGATAGACACACAAATACAAAATTCTCAAACATATATATAAAGAAATTACATGTGAAAACATGAAATAAAATATAATTCTATAACCACTAAAATTTAATAAACATGTATTAATAGATAAAGACAGTAGTAATAATGGAGCCCAAAAGGCAACAACAAAACCACAAGCTAGTAATATCTATCTCGATCTCCAACCTCCTCCGGCTGACCTGAAAAATAGTTTATATATACATATAGTGATAATAATTTTATACTAATTTGTATCATCGTTGGATCCCCCAATGAATAATAAAATGAAATAATGATAAAGCATAGAGAAAACCACAAAACTAACTCGTCACATAAACTTTTAAAAAATGTTCCCAACATCACCGTGGATAAATGTCACCATGTATCCATTACAAGAGGGAATATAATATTAGAATGAAATATAAAGGGTACTACACTACCACTTCCCCACTTTTTTCCACTCCACCCCAACATCACACATCCTAAGACATATATCTAAAAAATAATCTATCCCAAAGATACTTAGGAAATGAATCACAATGTGCACCTCATGCAACATATCATTACATCATCCCATCGACATATATGTATATATTTATTGAGTAGTTCTGGGTGATAATATAACATATATGAAATTTATCATAGATTTAGTATTATAACTCAATACATCAAAACCCATGTACTAAGTAAGTATGTCAATCCATCTCATCCCATACACTTCATACTTATAATAATCCTTTAGATATTGAATCTAGAGACACATGTGTCTGATATTACCACAATTTATTACATCCCTCTAAAAAATATATGGTTAAAACAAACACCATTCATACCTATATAAGTAACTACCAAGAAAATATAGTGAGTCTAGAGGCGGTAGTAACCAATCCATCATCCCCTCATAATTTTGGGGAAAACACTCTCCTAGAGTCCAATTGGTGTTAGTCACCCAAACTGACATGGGTGGGGTAGAATATGAAATAACAAATTATAAGGAATATAATATATATCCAAACCACACTATGTTAATAACCTATTCCTAATGTAAACTATATCTATCATCTCTTGAACACCCAGTTGCCACTACCGGGGAATAGATATCCCAAAGGCGCAGAAGCATTTTTAAAGCTATATTAATTACTTCGTTTATTTTCCACATCCACTTTTCTTAATTAATATATTTAATATTAAATTAGATATTAACATTATTACAATATACATTCATTAAAAACAAGCATGAAGTCCCTACCATCCAACAATAATCTAGATCGAATCCATGGTTTGTCAAGACTAATATATTTTCAAGAGTTTCATTCCAACAAAACCAATCCCATTGGTTGAGATTTCTTTATTCATTGTTCTAATCATTACATAATCCATATACTCATGGAAAACCATCCAAATATACCACCATGAAGAATAATGAATCAAATAACATTTGGATACCTAATGTGTTGGGTAAATGAAACTTTATAAAGTAAACAACCCATCCATAGACAATTAATACTATTCATTTTAAGAATGTATTCAATCTTACCACATCAATGGGTAATACTAGCTTCAACACATTCTATAATATATTGTTCCATACTTAAAACCCATCTGCATGTCTCGATGAATATATCCATCACATGATTCAACTTTTGACAAATCATTTGGGCCTCCCCTCCAACACGACATCATCCATCTTAGGCTTAGTCATCCCAAGATCATATCAATCATTAAGCGAAGTTCACATCCAGAGCTCATTAAAAAAAAGAAAGAAAAAAAGAACAACCCATAGGGAAATCTAGGACCTAAAATAAGGCATTCATACTTCACACAAAAATGAGCTCTCTTGACTCCAAAATCAAGTCACATTCTCAATAAAGTAGAATAAAAACTGAAGACCTATCAATTATATTTATCAATCTTGTAGTGTTTGTTCCACATTGAACTAATAAATTAACTATTCATAGGTTACAACTACAAGAAAACTAAGGCATAAAGATATAAGAATATATATTTTATCAAACTATAACACCAGGAGATTTTGTGATTTTTTTAGAATAAAAATAATCATTTTGATGTTTTTCATTTCACACAACACTATATAGAGAGTTTTCTATATGAAAACACTACATTTTTCTAGGATAATACACAACAAAAAGTTAATATTAAACTACACACAACATTTATATTATCAAAATATACAAAAAGTGAATTTTTTTCTTGTGTTACACACAATACTAGGTCCCTCTGATAGCATGTGTTACACACAAGGCCCGGTTTTACCAAACTACAAAATACTATAAATATTGTTACTCAAATATTATTATAGTTACCACCTAGATGTTGGAATGGAATTAAAAAATAGGATTAAATTATGTGCGAATTAATATATATATAATATATGAAATATTTCTAACAACATCCAATATATTTTATAGGTTTAAGATCGAAATAAATGGAATTCTATATTAAAAAACACTAATTTTCTAAAAAGTAGATTTATTTCCTTTTAGTAGTGCTCATATTTTTAATATTATTTTTTACACTTTTATAAATTTTCTTATGAAAAAATAAACATTATTTTTGAAATAGGTATATAAAAATTTACATTGGGTGTTTTTTTATTTTTATATGAACTTTTATATTTTGATGTATAATGAATAATAATGAATTTTAGTTTAAAATTGCATTTTTCCAATTTATGTATATAGTTAAATTATGTATTTATTTAGTTTGAAAGTATAATTAGGTTAAATTTATATCTTTCAAATCAATTTTCTTCATTATAATCATTTTCACATTGATATTGGATATAATAACATTTAAAACCATTGACTATTTTTACATTGAAAATCCACAATCGCATCCTGTCTTTGGGGTTATATTTAAGTTAATTTTGAAACATCTATATTGTTAATTAGGAAAAATGGATCATATATTTGAATCCATAATAGATGAAAATATCTAAGAATTTAATCTTAGTTTTTTCAAAAAATATATATAAATTTAATAAAATTAATTCCTGTGATTAAGAGAAAAATTAACTTAACAATGGAATAAACATTAAGCTTAATGCAAAACATGACATGTAAAATTGTCCAAAATCTATTATATGTTCATATATAGGCTATACAATACATTGTATCCTATTTTTATCATTATTGGAGCCACATAGAATGGGAAAACTTTTGTGAAATTCTCTTTTCAAATATTTACAATAGTGTCACTACTCGTCCATTATAAAAAGCCATTCACCACTCCCACTGATTCACACCACTAAAGACCATTTGATCAGCTAAAATATATCCAAATATCATCCAAAATTCCATAAATTCATCACATAATCCTCCATTTAGTCATAAATCCATCCTAGGATTATTTTTGGAGCAAATAAAACAGAGTTACCTAAAGAAGAGGTAACATCCTCTCCCGAGCTCTATTATTTTATTTTCATCCACATCCTCTCAAATATTATTATTACTTGTTTATAAAATTTTCTAAGTATCTTAAATATATTTATATTTTTTTAATCTAAGTTTACACCATAAAATATATAAACTTCCATATAATAGTTATCAAACTTAATGTTCATGTGTATGGTGAACTACCGCTACAAAAAATGTTGTTTTTTGTTTTTCATTTACCACCTATCATGGTTGTGAATTATGATGGAAACTCTATTTTATATGAAAAATATAATATTTTTTTATTTTTTATTTTTTAATCATTATATAACACATACATTCAATTTTTCTATTTTGTGTATATATATGATAACTTCATTTGTGGAAGTGTAGACTACTGCCTCCTCAAAGCAATGTGATTCGTTCACACATTACATGGAATGTATTAAGGATGGGTTTTGTAATTTTATATTTTATATATGACATAATATTTATAATATATTTATTATATATATTTATATACATATATTTATTTCATTTCATTTCATTAATTATGAAAAGAAAACAGAAATAACATTCATGCATACGTACGACCAGTCATCTTGATGAAGGGTGTATTTAATTTAATATATCAATCTTTCCAAATTTATTATAAATATTAATATAATGAAAATATATGATATATAGATATTTTTTTACATTATTTAAATAAGTAAATCATGATATATTTAATTGGTTGAGGAGTAACAAGTCAAAACATGTATGATAAACAAAGCTATTATTACCCGAAACGTTGCTTTAACAAGTAATTGTATATAAAATTGAAATGAAATTTAATAATTGATTCATATATGGTATGATATGTAGTAATATTTTTCTTTGGTATATTTGTGATAAACATATATTTATTATACAAGATGTTTTTATGGTTATGAAGAATGTCTGAACATAAGGTAAGAGTTTTCTCATCTCACTTTTTATATTTATGAATGCATGCCTTATTCAACACTAATTTCACTTATGTGGTGTATATAAATCTCATGAATGAATTATATTATTACTATAAAAATAATTCTAGTTATTTACATATCCTTTTTTTGATATTTATTTCATGTGGATTATGGTTCAAAAGCTACCAAATCGGTAATGTAATTTTTGTCTCAAGTTGGCTTCTTCTAGATAAGTGACATGTTATGATCCTATATTTTTATATGGGGTGTAAATTTGACCCTTTTCAATTTTTTTCAATAATATCCTTATTTCATGAAAATTTAAAATTTATTTAATTTTATTACCTCATGAATATTATGAGTGAATGTTACCAAAGTGATAATTGTTTATTTATACAATCTCATCATTTATAATGATTCATTATCAATATGAATCTGTTGATGAACTATTATAATAAATATCTCAATAAAACCACTGAAATTTATTCCCCTATAGATATTTTGGATTTTTTTCATATATTGGAAGTATTTATCCACTCTTTGGTATTTAAGAAAATTAAGAATGTATTTTTAAGAAAATATGACTTTATCTCTCTCTTAAGTTGTAATTCTGTGTTCTTTAAAAACCATGTTTTTTAAAAGGTTTTTAATAAATATATTATGTATAAAGAGTGTTTTAAATTTTTTTCATGGTTCCTTTAAAAAAATTCATGTGAAAAAATTTGGAAACTTTTTTCAGTCATCTTTTAAAAGTTTTCAGGAAAAAGGTTTTTCAAAATATTTTCATTATTCCTTTATAAGATTCCAATGTTATTATATAAGAAAAAGGATTTCAAAATTCATGATTTACTAAATTATTTTTAATAGGAACATAAATTTTTCCCAAGAAATTTTTAAATGAAATTATGAGTTTCTATTTATAAGAAAGTTATTTTTGTAATGTCTTATGATTTCATGGATTAATTTTTTTGACACCCATTTCTCTTCAATGGGTTATATGATTTTGATACCCTCATCTTTTCATAGGTTAATGTTGAATGAAAATTTTATGAGGCCTATATCATTTAAATATGAAATGATAAAATTAAATGATTATTATTCCCATTTCATTTTATTTGATATGATAGGATGGTTGTTTGTAATTGTGTGGAACACATTTTTAAGATCGTTTTTTATGTTTTATATGGGACCTATATCTCCCTCCAATGCATTGGATAATGATGGATAAGTCATGAGTATAAATGTTATCTGTTCTCTTGATTACATGTTAAAAATTTCATGCATGAACATGATTAAATATTCTTAATGTTATATGTGAACGTGATTACATGTTCAAAATGTTATGAATAGACCTAGTTGCTTGTCCATAAGTGTATGCATGAACCTGATTAGATGTTCAAAATGTTATGAGTAAACCTTATTACATTTTCATAATTATATATGTTAACATGATTACATATTCACAATGTTATGCATGGACATAGCTTAATGTCCATACATTTATGTACAAACCTGATTACATGTTCAAAATGTTATACGTGAACTTCATTACATGTTCACAATGTCAAGATTAGACTAGGTTGCATGTCCATAAGTTTATGAAAGGTCCGGATTTCATATCCTTAATTTATTGAATAAATCTTTTTCTAATTATACAAGTTCAAAATGTTATTAATTGATGACTGTGCCAAAATTCCATTTCTTATTCATATATTCTGTGTTCATGGATAATGATCTTGAATACCTTATCATTCATGTCTTATGAACTATTAATATTTATTCAATGAATATTTATTTAGATCTTTGACATATAGGTTATGATCTTATTACACTATGAGAATGTTTTCATACCCTTATGCTCATTATTATGATTACATATCTCCCTGTTTTCCTTACTGAGAATATTAAATAACCCCTTTCTTATGTTATCTTTCACCATAAAATGAAAAAAGGTTTTTAATTATGATTACTATAGGAAAAGATCCTTAGGAGATGTTGAATATATTTCACCAAATTATAACAATATTCTCCAAGTTTCCAATGAAGATAAACTACTATGGTCCTTTGGAATTTATTTTTATAATGTTATAAATACTCATCTAAAATGATGTACTATCTATGTATGATAATCCCTCATCGTTATAGATGGTATCAAATGAATGTTTTAGTCAATATTTGAAAAAATGGATGATAAAACGTTAGTGACATCCCAAGGGATATTTATAAGTATATGTATAGGGATGTATCGATAAAGAATCCTAATATGTCATAGATTTAAAATAATATATCATAATTTTTGACATCCTACAAGAAATTTCTCATGCTTATGTGGTTTCTTCAACGATATGTTTTCCTCAAACTATGCTTTTAGGTTATATTAAATTGGGGGAATCCAAAGGAACTATTTTAATGAGGAATGAAATAGAAAATATAATAGTCTTTTCCCTAAGAAACCGAATGTCAGTGTCCCTCAAATAAATTTTTTTTTCTATAGTTTCTCAAGATATGAATGGTGAACATCCAAATAATAAAAGTAGGGAAAATTCTCTATTGATTCCTTCATGGAGAAACACCCACCTAATTTTATTGGATCCATTGATCTATTTTTTTTGGAACATTGGTTCAGTACCACTGAAAATATATTTTCTATTCTCCAATAATTATAGAATGAAAAGGTCTTGTTGGAAATCTACCATCTGGAAGGTTAGGCAGACCAATGGTAGAATCTTATCTGAAATATGCGGAGAAAATATGAAATTGACTCCATAAATTGGTATGAGTTCATTAAGATATTTTCCATTAGTTAAATCCCGCTTATTCTTCATATATAGTTGGTGAAATAATTCCTCTACTTTATCTAGAGGGTTTATGAATCTATTTGTAAGAACCCAGTTCTTATTTTTTGAGGTACGTGTTTCTTCTTTCTCTTTTCCTTAAGTGTTTTGGAGGAAATAAGGATCATTGGAAAAATCCTAAATTTTGGGACTGCACGTCATGTACTATTCCACACGCCGTGTACTTTGGCCGTGTGGGATGAGTACACAGGGTGTTTATCCATGATGGTGATGAAGGGTGTAAAAATCAATTACATGCCATGTAGTAGGTATTTACACGCCATGTACTTTGGCTGTGTGGGATGAGTACACAGGGTGTTTAGCCATGACGGTGATGAAGGGTGTAAAAACGAATTACACGCCATGTAGTAGGTATTTACACGATGTGTAGTCAATCAGTAGGAAAAGAGTAAGGCGGTGGAAGTAGCTACTAGTTGAATGACAGTACACACTGTGTACTCAGGAGTACACGCCATGTACTCATAAGTACATGTCGTGTACTCATGTCGACGGATGAACAGTTTAGCGGTGCCACCAAAGGAACAGTTAAATGAGGGAAGTACACACCCTGTAGATAAAAGTACACACCGTGTTGTTTTTATTTATCTCTTAAATGGGCAGTATCCTCCCCTGTTCACAGGGAATGATTAGAACCATAGGAAGGAGTCGCGAGAGGAGGCAGGACCTTGGAATATCTCTAGATTGAGCGTCAGGTATCCGTTTTCTCCTCTGATGATCTCGTTGGAACCGCACGGGTAAGCCCTCCACTCTTCGTAAGCCGTTCATTCCAATTCTTCCTCTAAGGGAAGTTATTTGATTTTGAAAGATGTTTTCTTTCACCTCAGATCTGCGTAGTTCTTGGGAATTTCTGGAAGCGATGTTCGCGTATACCATTCCAGGGTGTTTAAGGTAGGTGGATTGGTGTTTAATTTCCAACTATTGTGTGTTTTGTATATTTTTGTGTGATTAACCCATGTTGATGGGTCATGTGGCTAAGGCCTCTTCTATTTTAAATACCTAGAATTGTATAGGTAACTAAATGTGATAATAAACTATAGTTTGGGATCGATACTTTGATCCAGGACTACCCTGAGGGTGTGTTCCTCTGTTTAGCCATTTGGCTAGGTTAACTGTGGGTATTCCATGTTTATCATGCACATTACTTTTTCCTTGAGAGGAATTGTATGTGAATTGATTATTATATGTTGGGCGTGGCCCAGTTTCTTGCTTAGCCTTCTGTGCCTTTGGGCAATAGACTTTGTGCCTGAGGGAGACACTATGTACCCCTGAGGGAAATATCTATTATGCTTGTGGGTAGTTACCTGCGAGTTACGATTCTGATTACCTGAGGGTGAAGGTTTGTGTGTATGAGGAAACTGACTGATTGTTTACATATAAATTCACTCTGGCGGTTTCTTTACAATGAATGATTAAATAAATAATAAAATGGAAATGTAACTGGTAAAGTTAGTTAAGTTTTATTACTTTTTAGTTTATTTCATTTTACTACTGAACACTGTTGTTACATATTTTCACACAGTTGGGCATGGTCCATTGGTGGGTGCCTACTAGGATTTATTTGTCACACCCTGTCTGGATCACGTCTTCGGCCCAAACAGATTACATTTCTGCAGGTGTGGATAAGGTAAAGGGTCCTTATACAGGTACTTGATTTCTACTAAGGAGTAGGGGAGCATGGGACCGGGCTTAGGCACGCGATGTTACCAGCTGTTTTGTTTTGTTTTGTTGTACTCTATATTTTTTTGTACTATATTTATGTATAACATGTTCTAGCTATTTTCGTAGAACTTGAGACATGTTACATCATTAATTATTTACTGTTGTTTATCTATTACTACAGTTGTTCATTCAAATTGTGTATGGTTTATTGCTTCCGCTGTTGTTGTATGTTTTATCTTTTATTCCGCTTCACTACACTTTGAAAAATTAGGGCATAGTTTCTCCACTATCAAACAAGGTCCCTCACTGCTTTTCGGAAGCCTCTGGAATTTGGGGAAATGCGCTTGAGGTCATGTGACCAACCGGGATCGGGGCACCCGTTGAGTGGCACCTGGATGTGGGACATTACAAATTGGTAACATAGGGGTTCTGTTCCTTGACATACTATTTGGATCCTTAGTCAGTGATAGGACAGGAATGGTAGTTGGTAATAAGTTGTTCCTAGGCGTAGCTAACTCGTGTACAGGGAAAACACAGTCTACCTCGTATTTTTGCAATTCTTATGATTTTGAAAATTTTACAGTTGATTTTATTTCACCGTTGGGTCACACACTTGTGATTATGTTATTCATATTTTATCCATGGGTTCTATTTAGTTGCAACCCGATGAGATGAGGGTATGCCATCTCATGCATCATTTAGGAACATGATAGAAATCACATTCCATGCATAGTTCCCTTCCATGAAGGTGAATTATAAATTGCATGTTTTTGTGATAGTTGTTGTGCTAGGAAATCATGATGTTGTGATAACTGATTTGATAAATACCTACTATGTGATAGGGTATTTTGTGTGAGTTTGTTGATAGAATGGACCCCAAACTTTGGTTAATGGGGAGTATGGGTCCTCATTGACCGGAATTTGGTGGATCATTAACTGTTTATTGGTTATAACACTTATAAGATGCCAAAATTTTAATCACGGGGAGTATGGGACCTCACATATCAGAATTTGACCCTTAGGTGTTGTTTTTCAGTATTTTCTGGGATTTCGGAGTAGTATCTGAGGCTTAATATCTAGAGAACCCAGTATACACGCCGTGTAGTTCCTCGGACACATGTCGTGTGTGTTCTTCTAACCGGGAAGAAAAGAAAACTTTTGAGTACATGTCATGTACCCTCAGTACACGTCATGTAGTCTATTCCCGTGTCATAGACCATGTGGGTGGGGACATGGGGAAGGGAAAAACATGGGGAAAACACGATGTGTACCTGATGTACACATCTTTTAGTGTTGACCCGGAGTCCTCTTGTGTAAATAACAACCTGGACAGAGGAGACCTTAAGACATACAAGTCGTGTCCACTGTGGAACACGCCTGTATTCTGACCTGGGATCCGACCATGTAACTAACAACATGGGTTGGTGTAATCCTTTAATGTACAAGTCGTGTGTGTATATAGAAGACGTAGTGTAGAGTGGGGCGTGTATCTGGTCATGTAACTAACAACATGGGTCAATGAAGCTCGTCTAGTACAAACTGTGTAACTGTGGGACACACCGTGAAGTCTCGTTCGAGTATAGACCATGTGGACTTAGCCGTGTGGCTAGAAAAATGGGGTGGTGTACACGCCGTGTGTGGGTGTAACACACAGTGTAGTATCAACCTGAGTAGTCGGCTGTGTCACAAATTACACGGGAAATTAGAAAATTACACCATACACGCCGTGTAGCTTAGATACATGCCGTGTAGTTTTTTTCAACGGGGTCCGTGTGTCATGGCCGTGTAGAAGGACGCGGGCAGGGGAAGAAAAGTCAGGTACATGCAGTGTAGTTAGTATACACGTTGTGTAGTCCTATTGTGAAAATTTTGAAATTCCTTCTTCCTCCAGTTCCCTTTTTGGTCCCCTTGTTTTTTAGTCATGATAATATTGATCTAAGGTGTGCATTTGACCTCGTAGATTCATGCCGCCGAGAAAACCACGCGTTGTTCTCCAGGAGAGCGGCAATGATTATACTCTAGAGATGGTGGGCCATGAGCTACCAGTGGATCCTCTTGCAGATCCAGATGCGGCACCTGCTGTTATACTGGATAGAGGCATAGAGGTGCAGTTCCGTGAAGGCTTTATTCTGTTCATGCAGACCTTTCAGGGAGCACTGCCAACTGCCACATCTATGGCTGAGCTGATTCGTATATTCCAGCAGCAGCATCTGCCCACATTTTCAAAGGATGGAGGAACATAGGATGTGGAGTCTTGGATGGGTTCTATACAGACTATTTTCTATCATCTTGAGACGCCTCCAGGGCGGAGAGACAAGCTCTCCACTTATATGCTGCATGATTCCGCCAAGAGGTTGTGGGATGTTACCACCCAGTCAGAGCATCACAGAGACATGGCATGGGAAGATTTTCTGGTCGTCATCTATGACTTCTTCTTCCCAGAGATGCTGAGATCAGATAGAGCTCGAGAGTTCATGAATACGCAGCAGGGCGCTATGTTGGTGATGGATTATTCTGCACATTTTACCGAGCTTCAGCGTTTTGCACCCGTTCTGGTGGGTTTTGAGATGTTGAGAGCCAGACGTTTTGAGGATTCTCTTTGATATGACATCTGAGCACTGGTAAATTTTTTCATGTTGCCTTTAGTACATGCTATTGTGAACCTGTTTCTTATTATAGAGAGTATCCTTCAGGAATTTAGTGGTGCAGGCTAGGGCGGTTCGGTACCAGTTTCCGGTACAGTTTCTACTAGAAAGAGGAAGAGACAGATTGAATTCTCTTAGGGTGGTAGTACCATCCAAAAGGATGTTTCAGGTGGTCAGGTTTGGTGCTACCTGTGTGGTAAAGAGGGGCACAAGAAGCCTCAGTGTCCACGTGATCTAGTGGAGTGCCGAGCTTGCAGAAAGATGGGTCATCTGCAGTTCTTCTGCAGGGTGTTTCCACCAGTGGCTACTGAGATGGGTTCCATACAGACTCCGCGTAAGGGAGCAGGACCAGCAGCTTCTTACCAGTCGAGAAACTGGAATACATCAGGGCGTGCAGGCAGAGATGGTGGTCGTGGTCGTGGTAGTCAGACACTAGGCTCTCAGAGGAAACATGGCGGGACAGATCAGGGTAGCTAGGTTGTGTCGCAGGGTTGCGGCACTGGGCAGGCATATGCAGTGCAACATACCCTGCAATAGTAGGATCCTAGACAATCTACAGTCAGAGGTACTATTCTAGTTGCTTCTGTCTTTTCTTCAGTACTTTTTGATATGGGTGCTACACATAGTTTCATATCTATGCTCATGGTGAAGATCCAGGGGATCTGTCTTTCTTATTCTAATATTGTTATGATGCTAGACACTATGTTGGGAACTAGAACAACATGTGTGAATCAGTGCAAGGAGTACCCCCTTGAGGTTGGTGTGTGTCACTTTCTATGGGACCTTTATGTATTTGAGATGAAATCTTATGATGTCATTTGCGGGATAGATTAGTTGGTTCCCTTTCGAGCCTTTGTGGACTGTTATCATCGTAGGGTGAGTTTCATGTCACCAGAGGGTGTAGAGTTTCTATACATGGGTGAATGGGATGATTAGGTGAGTCGAGCTGGACCAAAGCATCGTGGGTGAGGTGGAGTCATAGCCCAGATTGTGAGTTTAGATCTGGATGATCAGTGGACTTGTCCGACGGATTTCGCTCCAGTGGTTGATCGTTTCAGGGATGTCTTCCCTGACAACTTTTCAGGTCTACCCTTAGAGCGTGAGGTGGATTGCTTTATCGAGCCAGTGCCAAGAGTAGCACCGGTGTCCATTCCTCCTTATAGGATGGCCACGCCTGAGTTTCATGAGTTCAAGATGTAGTTAGAGGAGTTACAATCAAAGGGTTTCATTTGACCCAGTACTTCTCCTTGGGGTTCTCCTGCCCTATTTGCTAAGAAGGTGAACGGTGCCCTCGGAATTTGTGTGGATTATCGGATGTTGAACCAGTTGATGGTTAAGAACCAATATCCCCTGATGAGGATTGAAGATCTTTTTGATTAACTTTGTGAAGCATGAGTGTTCTCAAATATTGACAGGAGATCAGGATATCATCAGCTATGAGTGAGACTATAGGATATACCTCTTATAGCTATTCGGAGCATATATGTTCTGTACTCGTACTTGGTTATGACATTTGGCCTCATGAACCTGCCAACAGTTTTCATGGCTCTGATGAATCGTGTGTTCCATCCTTATCTGGATTCTTTTGTGGCAGTATTTCTGGATGATATCTTGGTGTATTCTCACACTCGACATGACCATTACATCCATCTTGAGATCGTATTGAGTACACTAAGAGAGCATCAACTATATGCTAAGCTCTCAAAGTGCCACTTTTTGATGGACCAGATTCACTTCCTGGGACATATCATCTCAGAGGCAGGAGTTGCAGTAGACCAATTGAAGGTGAGAGAAGTAGTTTCCTGGGATTAGCCTAAGAACGTGTTTTAGATACAGAGTTTCTTAGGGATGGATGGTTACTACAAACACTTCATAGAAGACTTATCCCACTTAGCAGCGTCGTTGATAGGCCTGACTAAGAAGGGTGTGAAATTCGTTTGGACAGAAGCATGTGATACATCCTTTCAGGACCTGAAATGAATGTTGACACCAGCACCAGTCCTGATACTTCTAGAGAAAGGTAAGAGCTATATAGTTTACTGTGATGCATCAGGTATTGGTCTGGGAGCTATGTTGATGTAGGGAGATTGAGTAGTTGCGTACGGGTCTCGGCAGTTGAGGCCACATGAGAGAAATTACCCGACGCATGGTCTCAAGTTGGTTGTAGTTGTTCATGCATTGTGTTGTTGGAGACATTATCTCTTGGGAGATCATTTTTTGGTTTTCACCGACCAAAAAAGTATCAAGTATATCTTTACTCAGTGTTACCTAAATATGAGACAGAGAAGGTGGGTAGAATACCTTCATTCCTTTGATTTTGATCTTGCCTATACACCTGGTAATGTTAATGTATTAGCTGATGCACTGAGCAAGAGGACTTATATACAGGCTATTCAGGAGGCCAGTGGTGAGTAAAAACTCATTGATTTTTTATCTGAGATGCATTTGGAGGTGCAAGACAGTCAGGGGTAGACCTATCTTTCATCTTTAGTTATGACCTCTACCCTATCGGATAGAGTGTGGATGATACAACTATATGATTTGGAAGGCATAGTTCTACGGGAGTCGGTGGCAAGTGAGGACCCTCCTTCTAGTTGGACGATAGGCGATGATGAAATTCTTCATTTCCATGGACAAGTGTGGGTTCCAGGGGGCATAAGTGAGGAGATAATGCGGTAGTTTCATACTTCAGCTTGGGCAGATCATCCCAGGGTTACCAAGATGTACCATGACTTGAGACGTCAGTACTACTGGCCGAGTATGAAGAGGGAGATATATGGTTTTGTTACGAGATGTTGCACCTGTTAGCATGTAAAGGCAGAGAATCAGAGGCCAGCCAGACTGTTAGAGTAGTTACTCATCCCGGAGTGGAAATGGGATGATGTCGTGGTGGACTTCGTGACTGGATTGCCGAGGTCACCTCGAGGAAATGATGATGTGTGGTTTGTTGTGGACAGACTCACAATGGTAGATCACTTTTTTCTGATCAAGGAGACTTTGGTGTTAACGAGCGCAGGAAGTTTTATATCCGAGATATCATATGTCTTCATGGGGTTCCTCTTTCTATCATTTCAGATAGGGATTCTCATTTTACATCTCTATTCTAGTAGAGTTTTCAGAGGGAACAGGGTAAACATGTGCTTATGAGCACAACTTACCACCGTCAGACTGATGGCCAGTCAGAGCGTACAATACAGGTGTTTGAGTACATGTTGCGTGCATGCATCTTGGTCTTTGGGGCTATTGGGAGAAGCACATACCCCTAGTCAAGTTTTCCTACAATAACAGTTTTAAGGAAACTATTGAGATGGAACCTTACGATTCTATAAAAGGTAGGCCATGCCAATCACCTTTGTGTTGGTTAGAGGCAGGTGAGGCAGCTTTACTAGGACCACATCTCGTGCAGGAGACTTCAGAGCAGGTCCATTTGATTCGAAAGCGGATGGCTACTGCACAGTCTCGTCCGAAATATTATGTTGATCGCCGCAGATGACCTTTGGAGTTTGTAGTTGGGGATCAGGGTTTCTTGCATGTTTCTCCGAGGTTGGGACACATGCATATTAGGAGACAAGGTAAAATTTCACCTAAGTATGTGGGGCCATTTGGGATTCTGGAGAGAGTTGGGATGGTTACCTATCAGTTGCAGTTACCACAGAGGTACCAAGCCATGCATGATGTCTTCCATGTATCTCAGCTGTGCCGTTATAATTCAGACTCATCTCACATCTTTTAGCTAGAGGAAGTTGAGCTTCAAATGGATGTGTCCTTTGAGGAGCATCTGATTTGTATCGTTGATAGGAGCATGAAGGTTATCTGAGGTCGGTCAGTTCCTCTCGTACAGGTGCTATGGAAGCATGGCCGAGTGCAGGACAAAACATGGGATCGGGAGACTGACATACGTGCCCAGGGGCTAGAACTGTTCTGAGCGTTATCTTCGCCACCCATGGAAGGGAAATTCGGGGACGAATTTCTTTAAGGGGGGAAGTTTATAAGAACCTGGTTCTTATTTTTTTAGGTACGAGTTTCTTCTTTCTCTTTTTCTTATGTGTTTTTGAGGAAATAAGGAACATGGGAAAAATCATAAATTTTGGGACTACACATTGTGTAGTATTCCACACGTCGTGTACTTTGGCTGTGTGGGACTTGTACACAGGGTGTGTAGCCATGACGCTGACGAAGGGTGTAAAAACCTACTACACGCCATGTAGTAGGTATTTACACGTCGTGTAGTTAGTTGGCAGGCAAAGAGTAAGGCGGTGGAAGCAGGTTCCAGTCGAGCGATAGTACATGCCGTGTACTCAGGACTACATGTCGTGTACTCATGCCGATAGATGAACAGTTTGTCGGTGCCGCCAGAGGAACAGTTAAATGAGGGATGTACACACCGTGTAGTCAAAATTACACGCCGTGAAGTTTTATTTTTTGCTTAAATGGGAAGTAGAATCCCCTGTTCATAGGGAAGGCTTAGAACCGAACGAAGGAGTCGGGAGAGGTGGCAGGACCTTTGAGGATCTTCAGATCGAGCTTCGGGAATCTATTTTCACCTCTGACGATCTTGTTGGAACCGCATGGGTATACACTCCACTCTCCATAATCCGTTCTTGCCAATTCTTCCTCCAAGGGAACTTATTTGAGTTTGAATGATGTTTTCCTTCACCTCATATCTGCGTCGTTCTTGGGCGTTTCTGGAAGCGATGTTCTCTTATACCCTTTAGGGTTGTTTAAGGTAGGTGTCTTGGTGTTTAATTTATAAATGTTGTGCATTTTATGTATTTTGGTGCCACAAACCCATGTTGGGGTGTCGTGTGGCTGAGGCCTCGGCTATTTTAAATACATAGAATTGTATATGTAATTAAATGTGATAATAAAATATGGTTTGGGATCACTGCTTGGATCCAGGACCACCCTGAGGGTGCGTTCCTCTGTTTAGCCATTTGGCCAGGTTACCTGAGGGTATGCCATGTTTATCTTGCACATTACTTTTTCTTTGAGAGAAATTGTATGTGAATAGCTTGTTATATTTTGGGAATGTCCTGGTTGCTTCTTTAGCCTGAGGGCAGTGTTTACTTAGCCTGAGGGTAGTGCATCTTTTATCCAAAGGGAACTTCTTCCGTGATTGTGGGAAATAGACTCTATCCCTGAGGGAGACACTTTGTACGCCTGAGGGAAATATCTTGTATGCCTTTGGGCAGTTACCTATGGGTTACGATTTTGATTACCTGAGGGTGAAGGTTTTCATGTCTGAGGAGACTGACTGACTGTTTACATAGAAATTCAGTGTGGTGGTTTCCTTATAATGAATGATTATATAAATAATAAAATTTCAATGTAACTCGTAAAGTTAGTTACTTTTGAGTACTGCTTAGTTTATTTCATTTTACTACTGCACATTGTTGTTGCATTTTTTCACGCAGTTGGGCGCATGCCTTTGGGGGGTTCCTACTAGGATTTATTTCTCACACCGAGTTTGGGTCACGTCTTCGGCCCAAACAGATTACCTTTCTACAGGTGTGGATAAGGGCATGGGTCCCTATACAGGTACTTGATTTCTACTAAGGAGTAGGGGAGCATGGGACCGAGCTTATGCTCACAATGTTACCGTCTATTTTGATTTGATTTGTTGCACTCTGTATTTTATTGTACTGTATTGGTGTGTAACATGTTATGGAAATTTTCTTAGAACTTGAGACATGTTGCATCATTAATTATATATTGTTGGTTATCTGTTAATGCAGTTGTTAATTTAAATTGCCTATGGTTTATTGCTTCCACTGTTGTTTTATGTTTTATCTTGTCTTCCACTGTGCTACACTTTGACAAATGAGGGCCCAGTATCCCCACTATCAGACTTGGGCCCTCGCTGCTAGTCGGCATCCTTGGGCGTTTGGGAAAATGTGCCTGAGGTCATGTGACCAACTGGGTTAGGGTCACCCGTTGAGTGGAACCCGGATGTGGGAGATTACACTATTGGTCCCAAGGAATCAAATTTTACAATAAATTCAAGGTATTCTTATTGTATTATAATTCACATTGAATGTTATATTTACTGATACTCCAATGGATGAAACTAACTCTATGTAGGGATTTATCCATAAGGGACCTTGAATGCTATGAAGAAATCAATCAATGTTTACTAAATGTGGAAATTGATGTTGGAAGCCTTCTTGGTTTTGATGATAAGAAAAGGAAAGTTGGGTTCCATGGAAAATAAAATAAAATTTTACATGGAAAGAAGAAAAATTTTCCAACTCTCACATTCAAAAATTGTGGGAAATAGCACGTAGGTGGGGTTTTTAAATGAACAATAAGATGTTTGATGTATGGGAAGCCTGAACATTAGTCAAAATAATGTGGGAGTGATGTTAATAGGAAACGAATGAGATCAATAGAGAGACAAATCAAAATAATGAACCTCAGAAAATTCAGTGTTTCAAGTGAAAGGAGTTTTGGAATTATAAAAATAAATTCCCCAATCCAAGGGCTAAATGGATGAATAGACAAAACAACCTCTGTGGAAAATCGATGAAAGTAAAACTTATGAAATCACAATACATGATGTTAATCATCATAATTAAGGAAAACTTATCCTTTATATTAGTTGGGATGTTCACGTCTAATTTTTTATAAATAAGCCCTTAGAAAATATTATTTTTCATCCTTTCGTGAAGTTTCATGTGATTATAACCCTCTTCTAGGATTTTGGATTAATATGATCACATTTAATATTTTATCAGTGCAAGGATAATCCCAATTATCTAATTAGTTTTTTGGTATAATGTAAGAGCTTATTTATAGATCTCAGGATATCTTAATGCTTCAGAAATCATAAATTAACATTTATTTCTTAGAAGAATAGATGAATTGTGGGTAATGATATCCGAAAATTTTGTAACTATATCATATCTTGGAAAATATTCACCTTTAGGAATAGTAAACTGATATAAAATTTTGCCCTGCTATCATCATTTTTTATGATTTTGATGACATTTTTCAAGCCACATTGGTTTATGGATTTGTGATCATTAATTTTATCATAACCGTATTCTCCATCACTATCCATGAGAACATTATATTTTTATTTCACTTCGATTTCCTTATTTTCAATTTAGACCTATGTTCTTCTATAATGAAACCTTTTTATGAGTTATATTGGAAAACCATTGTGTTTCAAAAATTCCTTTTTTAAACGATGTTTTGGTACACATTTTAATGATGTGGGTCTCTACGAAAGGAACATTGATGTATTAAAACATTAATAACACTAATGAATTTTGAGGGTCTAGTTCATTTTAATGGGGTTAGAATAGAATGACCATATATTTTTGTAATTTTTTTCAAATTAATTTAATGATCATTGTATTTTTCATTACACAGAACACTGAATATTTATTTTATTATATAAAATCCCTACCTTTTTATTGCATTATATGAAAGAAAAAGTTAATATTTCACAATTAGAAAGACATAGAATATCTTTTTGTACATGGACACTATTTTAGGCTTGTGTTACACACAATACTGAGTCCCTTTTATAGATTTCATAATAAATAAAGTTAGGGTTTTCTTGAACTAGAAAATACTATAAATATTATTACTAAAATATTATTATAGATGGAGACTAGCAGTTGGAATGGAAGTTCAGATTATGATTAAATTAATAGATAAAATAATATTTAAACATTAATATACAATGAATAATTTGGTTATCGATTAGTTATAAATGAAATTAAAAACAATTTTAAAATAAAGAGAATCCATTTATAAGTAAACTATTTCTCTATGTATGAACACCATTTTAGCTTAAAATATTTTTCAAACCTATTTTCATGAATATTTTTAATAAAGTATCTATATTATAAATTAGGAATTTTTTATACACATCCTAATTATTTTATAGTAATAAGATAAGAATAAATACAATTTTTTGATTCAAAACACTATTTGTTTAAAAAAATAGATATATTACCTTTTAGTAGAGAGCCTATTCTGAATTTAATTTTTGAAAATTTTATAATTTATATATGAAATAAAAATCATTATTTTTTAAAAAGTGACATCAAAAATAAATATTATTTTATTATTCGTATTTCTCTGAGAACATTCATATTTTGATGAATAGTGAAAAATATTGAATTTTAGTTTAAGACATCATATTCCTCCAATTTATTTATATAGTTAAATTATATATATATATATATATATATATTAATGAATACTTATATCAATTATATATTATTTAAACCAATTTAGGTTATTTAAATCTATTTCACATTCTAATTGTATATAAAAAAATTTGAAACTTCTTAACATTTTATCCTTAAAACTTGCTTTGTCACCCCATCCGAGGGATTAAATTTAAATTAATTTCTTGAACTTCTTTGTTTTGAGTTTAGAGAAATGGATTAAATATTTTGAATAATAATAATTCATAACTTATAATAAGGTAGATTTATATTTGATCAATAAAATAGTGAATATGGATAAAATTAATTACAGTGATTAAGAGAAAAATTATCATAACAAAGGACTGAACCATAAACTTAAGGCCCAAAGGGACCAAGAAACTTATCCAAGAGAGATTTTTTGTTCATATTTATACCCAATAATTAATTATATCTTATTTTTACCTTTATTGGATCCATGTTATATTGTAAAAACGTGGGTTGAATTCCCATTTCTAAAATTAAAAAGAATGCCACTCCTCCCCCATTATAAATAGAAACCCACCCCTCCCATTTATTTACAATTCTAATGTCATTTGGATATTCCAAAATCTCCCCAAATAACCTCCAAAATCCCTAACTTCATCCTAGATTATATCATTGGGAACAAATCCATCCCAAAAGTACATTTGAGGTATACAAAAAAGAGTTACTCAAAGAAGAGGTAACATCCTTCCTCAAGATTTTTTTCTTTATTTTCATTCTAAAATGACTAAAATATTCTAATTAAATGATTATATAGTAACCTTTTGTATCCTAAATATACCAATATATTTTTATTCTATTGTTTTTATGTAAAATTACGCTCACATACATCTAATGATTAATGAACTTATCGTTCTTGTCTATGAAGAAAAATTATCTCACTAAATGTTGTTGTTCATTTTTTCATTTAACAACCCTCAGGGTAGAGAATTATGATGGTAAAACTATTATTATATTTAATATATGATATTTATGATTATTTTATTCTTCTTTATGTATTATATAACACATACCACCTTTCATTCCATTTTGTTAAATATGATAACTTATTTTGTGGATGTGTAAACTACCACCTCCACAAAGGAAGGCCATTCTGCCACACTTTACACCAAATTTATTAAGTATATATTTATTTAATGTATATTATATATTGTAAATAATAATTATACTATAATATATATATATATATAATTCATTTATTTTATTTCATTCAATGCGATAAGAAAGGAAAAACAACATTTATGCGTACGTATGACCTACTGTCTCCATGAACGATGTATTCCAATTCATATAACTATTTTGTATAGATAATTATAAATATATTTATACTGAATATATTTTAAATATAAATTATTTTTTACATTATGTAAATAATTAAATCATGATCTATGTAGGATTATTAAGAATAATAATTCAAAAAATGTACGATAAACCAAGCAGTTATTAACCGAAACATTGCTTTACCATGGAATTCTTAATAAAAAGGTAATCTAAAGAGATAATTAAGTATAATATGTTATTATATATACGAAAATTGTTGGACTAATAATGTATTAATCATGTTTTAATGATCACAAATCCTATTCTGTCTATAAACCTTGTTATTTTTGTGTAATCTGTCTCACAACAGTTTGATTACTGTACAATATCTTTGATTTACTTTATAATAACTTCATTGATAAATGATTAAGTCTAATCCATTATATGAATATCACTTGTTAAGTTTGAGACACCATGAGTCCACCACCAGTTATGTTTTTCTGGAAAAGGAACCAGACACTGTGACACAGACACCGTGAACCAAACACCATGAACCAGAGATCATGATCAGACACTGTGAACATGACACCATAACCCAGATACTGTGAACAGGACATTGTGACCAAACACCGTGAACCAGACACCGTGAACAATCAAGACACCGTTTCAAGGAGACACTAGTTCATAGAGATGCTATTTATAGAAAAACTATAACACTGTTTCTTAATATGTTTGGTCATTTTTCAATTTTATCACTAACAATCACATTTGATGATTTTAAATGCACTGACATAATTAATGTTTCTTTATAAACAAGTCACCAGATAGTACGAGGTACGAAGAGCAGAATACATGCAACCTATGGGCTCCAACACATGTGATCTATGATATAAGAGTAGTGCGGCCCTGAAACATGATGTACTTGAAGTGGAATAACATGAAGAAATTGTTTGAGCATGACAATGAAGAAAACATGTAGAAAATTTTGGAAGAGGGAATTGACACATGCAACTCAACACAGATGAAGAACAAACATATCATACTCGAATCCATGATTCGAGGACATCTTCACACTATCAAAAACCATGAAGAACACATGCCAGCTGACTTGTGATACTATTTTTCCCATGAGAGGACTCGATTTTAACATCTACTTCATCCTATAAGTTCTCAGATGCATAGACAAACACTCAGAGCAATTCTAAACTTATCTCATCATTTCTGCTATATTGTGTATCATTTTATTGGATTTAGAGTAGTGTGTGTATCTCTATAACAACACTCCCAATCTCCTACATTAAGCTAAATAAAACCTGATATCCTTTCTCAAGCATATTTTAACATTGGTGTATATGCATGGATATGTGTTGGAGAGGTCCCCGTGTGGCCGGATTGTTTGTACCCATGAAAAAATGTGCAAGAGGTTGTATGACCCAGACAGTCCTGTGTACTATTTTTATCCCCGATCTAGGGTGTAGATCAAGTTTATTTATATAAACTACATGGTTCCAGGTGATCACCAATTGGAGTAGATTATGTCTCTGCTTGAGACTGAACAACTAGTTTTATATCCGCTCTACTGATTAATTTAGTTTTCTATGTTTTACAATTTAATTCAAAATTCACTAAATTCAATTTTATAGTTAATCTTGGAATGAAATTATTATTTTATTTCGTTATTAGAATAGATTCAAAAGTAATGAAAATTTCCAATATTAAGATTTCTAAGAATTATTAAATATATTAAGAAGTTATTTAAATAGTCAAACTTTCATAATGGTATAACCTTGACTAACTGGGATGTATTTCACATTTTTGGGAAAACCATTTTGGGAGTAATTTTTAAATAGAAATTTTGATTGGATAATAAATTCACCCCCTCCCCTCTTGAGTACTCTACTCTGAACAACATTTGGTATCAAAGGCTGTTTATTAAAACTCTATTTTAGACCTTATTTAATTGTGATTGTAGTTGTACTTTAAAGATCTATAAATTTATGTTAATTATAAATTTCAAGATATTTCAATGTATTTATTTTTTTATGGATAATAGATTGGAATGTGATGAAACCAACAGACCACCATTATTTAATGAAAGTAATTATGCTCAATGGAAATTCAAAATAAAAAATGTCCATAGAAAGTACGGGTTTTGAAACATGGTCTTCAATTATAGATGAATATAATATTCATGCTACTGTTAGAATAACTTGGGATAATCTATGGATATTTCCTATAATAAAAATTTCAAAGCAATTAATGCATTATATTGCTCCTTTAGAGCTAACGAATTTAATTGAATTTATGCTTGTAAAATTTCCCATGAAATTTGGGATTCTTTGTCTGTTTTACATGAAGAAACATATAGTGTGAAAGAAACGAGACTTAATTCTTATACTATTAAATATGAAAACTTCAAAATGAAACATGATGATCCTATTTCTGACATGGGTCTTAGGTTTAATGAAATTTTCAACACAATGATTTATCTTGGAAGAAAAGTCACTGCCATGGAATAGATCATGAGAATTCGCAAATTCCTACCTAGAAGTTGGAGAGGAACCACTGTCTCTATTAAGGAATAATGTGTTATCCGCAAGATATCTTTAAAATAACTCATTGGGAAACTGATGATGTATGAAGAGGAGCTGAAAGTCAACATGGAAGAGGAGGATGAACCTAAAAGTAAATATGTGGCATTCAATACTACCACCTCTAAACACAAAGACAAAGGGAAATTGGAAGCTTCTATAGAGAGTTCCAGTAGTGAAAAACCACACCCAAATGTGATGAGGAGATGTATCAATTAGAAAGAAGATTCAAGATATTTTCAAAGAAGAAAAACTTTTTCCAAAATCTTAACTTCATGGGAAGATATGATCAAAAAGTAAGTTGGATGAAATATTGGAAAAGAAGTGACAAGACTGATGAGATTGTATGCTATGAATGTATGAATAAAGGATATATCAAGGATGATTGTCCAATGATCAATTAAAAAATAAATATGAGGAAAAAGTCAGAAAGTATAGAAAATAAATTAAAGCAACCTGGAGTGCTTCTGAGGATAGTTCAAGTGACTCAAAATCTTCACATGATGAACATTCCAACAAAGACAATATGTGTTTTATAACAAATACATATAAGATATCATTGGACTCTTCTGTACAAAATTAATACTATTCTGAAGATGAGAGTGACTCTGAAAATATATCTTATGAGGAAATTTTTTAATACTACAATATTCTTGAAAAAACATTCAATAAACTAAAAGATAAATATAAATCTTTTAAGAAACAACATTCTCGACTGGGAATTTTAAATCATATCTCAGAACTGAAAAATAGAAAAATGATCACCTGATCAAGGAGAAAAATGAATTAAAAATTTCTAATGAGAAATTGTAGAATGACTAAGAAAATCATAAAAATGGGAAAAATACTCTTACTAAAATTATAGTTAAAAAAATTTCCCCTAAATACAATAATGGAATTGGTTATCAACCTGGAAAACGAAATTTTGTTATAATAAATTTGTTTCTAAATCTAGGACATACAGCTTTACTTCTTGCTCTGGAAACAAATCAACTAGTTTATGTTATGATGCACTTTCTACTATTTCATGTTATTCTGGCCCCAATAGATTATATTTTCAAATACTTTGTATAAGGATTATAGGAAACCTATGAGCTAGATATGGGTTCCTAGAGCACATATCACTAATGTTACTGGAACCAGACAAGTATGGGTAACAATATCGGTTTTCACTTGATCATTTTGTAGAAAAGATTCTTAATGAGTTCCTGTAAACTTTTATGGTTCTTGGACTGTTGGTGTTCAAGAAAAATGATAGGAGGCTACTCATGCTTCAAGAATCTAATAAACATTTATGGAGGACTTGTCACTTTTGGTGTCAATGCCAATAGAAATGTTATTGGACATAACCAAATTGGTAACTCTAAATCAGTTTTGATTTCTAAAAGTACCATTTGTTGATGCATGGAAATATAATCTACTTAGTATTTCACAATTATGTGATGGTGTATTTCATGTGATATCTGAAAATGAATCTTGAAATGCCTTAAATTATGAATAAGAATTAGTGTTTTCTGCATTAAGAAATGAAAATGTATATTCTGTTAAATTAGATTCTTTTGTTTCTCAGAATTCTTCATGTTTATGTGTATTTTATATAGAGTCTTGGATTTGGAATAGGAGGCTTAGACACTACAATATCCACTCCCTTATAAATCTAACTAGAAAAGGATTAGTAAATGACGTACCCAAACTTGAGTTTCCAAATGATAAAGCGTGTAATCCCTATCAAAAGGGAAAAACACTAAATTTCCTTCGAACCAACGAAATAAGTGTCAACTTCACAACCTCTCGAACTGGCTCACATTGATTTTTGGACCATCTAGAGTTTCTAGTTTAAATGGGAATCACTATGTTTATGTTCTTCTAGATGACTTTTCTAGATACACTTAGGTATAGGTCCTAGATCGCAAAAGTGAATCATATTCCTACTTTATTATACACTCCAAGTCTATAGAAAATCATAGTGGATATAGAATAATGAACATGAGAAGTGATCATGGTTGTGGGTTTGAAAATCAAGAGTTTGAATCATTTCTCTCACAAAATGGCTATTGTCATAATTTCTCTTCCCCTAGATAAACACAATAAAATGGAGTTGTAGAAAGAAGAAATAGAACCCTACAAGTGATTACTAGAACCATACTTAGTGAATATGACCTACCTATTTATATTTGGGATGAAATTGTCAATACATCATGCAACACAATCAACAGAGTATTTACAAGACCTATTCTTAAAAGGACTCCTTATGAGTAATGAATCAATCGGAAAACCAATGTTAGCTGCTAAAATGATTTTTGTTGCAAAGTCTATATCGGTAATACATAGAAAACCCATGACAAATTTACATCCAAGAGTGATGAAGGAATATTTTTAGGATATTCCATCTCTACTAATGGATATAGAGTGTTCAATAAAATAAATAAATGTATGGAAGAATATGTCCATTTAAAATTTGATGAAATAGATCCACATGAGCCTAAAACCATTCTATAGAACCTAGATGATGATGTATCAAATATGGACATTATTTCAAAATCCTCAAAATTGTCCTTTGAAGGAATCCGCATAATCTTCTAGTTCTACAAATTACTTTGGCTCTTGTCACAATGAACCTGACCCTACTGATGAACCTAAAATCACTAGTCCTTCCATTTTTAGAGATGTTATAACTCTTAAGAACCATCCCTTAGATTCTATTGTTGGATACTTAGACAAAGGAACTCAAACTAGAGCTTCTATTAGAAATTAGGATGAACATCATGTTTTCTTATCACAACATCAAACTAAAAACATTAATAATGGTATCAATGATGAATTTTGGGTAAAGGGTATGGAAGAAGAGATTAATAATATTGAAAGGAACAAAGATTGGAAACTTGTCGAAAAACCTATAGAAACATTCACCATTGGCACTAAATGGGTGTTTAAAAATAAAGTAGATGAAGCTGGTAACATCATTAGAAACAAGGCTATATTGGTTGTACATGTCTACAGTCCATAAGATGGAATTGAATATAAAGATTCCTTTGCACCGGTAGCTAGAATTGAAGGTATCATAAATCTACTTTCTTATGTTGCACATATGAATTTCAAACTATATCAAATGGATGTTCGGAGTGCATTCCAAAATGTGTATATAGTTGAGGATGTATTTATTGAGCAACCCCTAGTTTTATAAATCCTCACATTGCAAATTATATTTTGAAATTATCAAAAGATTTATATGGTTTAAAACAATCTATAATCCCATGAATGATAGACTAATTACCTTTCTTTTTTCTAAAGGTTTTACAAAAGAAATAGCTGATCCAACCCTTTTTATAAAACAAATTTCCAATGATGTTTTAGTAGTTCAAATTTATGTAGATTCCATTATATTTGGATCTTCAAGAAATTATTTATGTATTGACTTTTTTAACATGATAGAAAACGAATTTCAAATGAGTTTAATGGGAGAACTAAAATTCTTTCTTGGATTTCAAATCTTTCAAAATAATGATGGTATCATTTTAAATCAAAGAAAATATACTAGAGATCTTATAAAACATTTTGGATTGGATAGAACTAAAGGTAGTGAAACTACAATGAGTACCACTTGTATATTGGATCTTGATGAAGATGGAAAATCTATCGATCAATCCAGTTATAGAGGAATGATTGGAAGTTTACTCTACTTAAATATAAGCATATCTGACTTTATTTTGAGTGTGTGTATGTGCACTCGGTTTCAAGAAAATACAAAGGAGTATTTTTTAAATTATATAAAGTGAATTTTTAAATACCTAAAGCTTACACCCAATATAGGATTGTTCTATCCTAGAGGACAATCATTTGAACTAGTTAGTTTTTTTAATGATGACTTCGGTGGTTGTACCTTAGATTGAAAAAGAACCCCTGGAACATGTCACTTTTTAGGAAAGTCACTAGTAACATGGTGTAGTAAGAAACAATATTCAATTGCATTATCTACTGTAGAAGCTGAATATATAGCTGTTGGTAGTTGTTGTGAATAAATTTTTTGGATTAAACACACACTACTAGATTAAGGATGTCAATTCAGGAATGTACCTATAAATTGTGACAACACAAGTTCTATTAATATCTAGAAAACATTGTTTCAAACTCTAGGACAAAGCATATTGATGTAAGACATCACATTTTGAGATATCATTATCAAAAATTTTATATCACTTTATAATTCATTGGAACTAAATATCATATTGCTGATATATTCAACAAACAATTAAATTCTGAAATAATAGACTACATCATACTTGAATTAGGTATGATAAACCTTATGTAAATATCTTACTATTTCATATCTTACGGTTTCATATTTTACTATCTTAAGACTTACTGTTTCATGTTTACATTCTCATAGCTAGTATTTATCAGTTACTATCTAACACTTACTGCCTCTAACAATATAGTCACACGATCTAGAAATAACACTTGATACAGTCTCACTGTACACACTTATTACTATCTCACCGTGAACACATGTTATTGTCTAATTGTGAGTGTTAGTTACTTTCTCATCATAAGAATTCTTTGTTATTTTATTTATAAATTAGAACTTGTATCACGATGATTACTTAGTTTACCCTTTTTCTTTTTCACACTTTTGTTTTGGCAACGATTATTAATCCTAAATGATAAAATAATAGGATTTTCACTCATTCTTCATCAGATCACCCTTCTATTCTCTCAAACTATAACCCTTATTCATCCTTTCAACCCTTATCTCTCTCGAACCTTCGGTGATTGACCAAGATGAAATGTCCTTAATCATCGACTTCTGAGAAATGCAGTTCAAAGAAGAAGTTGATGATAACGCCAAAGTTAGCACTTGAATGTCATATAAATCCAAATCTGGTAAACTGAATAGTCATACCTAAGAAAGAGATATTCCCTAAGTGACTTCTAACGAGTAAGTCTCTGGTTTTAAAATTATTTAAAGAAAAATTTTGGTTGCATTGGTTTGAAAAGGAAGATAAGCCTATCCACTCAAAGCTAGTTGCACAATTTTATCAGTATGTGCAATTTTCTTTTGATTCTAAAGATGGATATGTTGTAAGGAGTTGGATAAATGGCCATAGATTCACTTTTTCTTCGAGGTTATCGGATTCATGCCTTAGGATTCCTCATGAAGGAATTTTCGAGGATTACCAAAGAGGTCATCCACGTCTAAGGGAATTCATTATTTTGGAAGATGCGTTGAAAATTTTATATAGAAATGGGACCAAAAGAAGAGCCATAGCTTCCAATCATGATGAATAATATAGACTTCTGTTTATGTTTATTCAGAACATGATTATCCCAAGAAAAGGGGATTTCACTGTACTTAAATATTAGGATATATTTTTAATTCATCTCATGAATAATGGACATAAGATTAGTCATTGTATGTATGGAATACACCATATATGTGAATTGATCAAGACTACATCCAATTCAACCTCCATATTTTATTCTTGGCTTATCTCAGCCATGCTTCATTCTAAAGGATTGGTAGGACCAAATGAATAAGTTATCAAAGATTATGAGTTTTTCCGATCAAAAGTTATTATAATGAGGTTGAAAATAAATTGGAATATTTGGAAAAATGCATGGGTGGAAGAAAATGATAGAATCTAAGAAAAGTTCAATCCATTGGAATATCTTATATGACCTAACGACATATCTGATCCTAGTTCAGAACCAATGATGTTGTTCAGTATTCTAAAGAAGAAGAAGAAGAAGAGGTTGTTTTTCCTCCCCGAGAAATTGTTCTTGATGTGGAAGAAAGAACACATGCTCCACAAGTAGTAATTGAGAAGGAAATACATGTCCCTAAAGATGTTTCTGATTTAGGAGAATAACCCAGTGCTGAGGAATAATTTTTTTCTAAGGAAACCAAAAAGGATGTTGTGGAATATCATATAGAAGAAAATATTTCAGATATGCATGAAGCTAGCCTTGAGGCACTCCTAGATGAACAAGATATTTCTGATGTCATTCTTTCTGTAAAATAGAGAACATGAACAAGCCTTTAAATTGGATCGAAAGGAAATGGTTGATGAAATAAGGTATTAATTAGTGGAAATAGATCAAGGAATTAATACTCTCAATCCTGAGCAGGATGCACCTGTTGAGGGGGGAGCGCCCCCCTTAGTGTGGAATCTGTTGAAGTGCCAAATACAATTAATCCAATTTTAGTGGACACATGGTATAAGTTCTTGAGTTATTTTTATGTGACTGACTCCGAGGAAGTGTCAATCAAAGGTCTTGAGTTGCTTACTATGTATCAGTTGAAAATGATATATTCTCCTAAAGCTATCTCTTCCAAAGAACCTGATCCTATCTCAGCTTCTATCTCCAAGCCTTGACCAGATCCTCCAACCTTGGTGAATAAATATTCCCTGAAAGAATTAGGAGCAACCCTTTTGGCTGGGATTGAAAAATTATTGAATACCCTACCACCTCTTGTAACAAATTTAAGTGAGAAAAATGATTCACTATTTTTGGAAAAAGTCATTTGGCAGATTCAACCCAAAATTATTCATGAGATTTAGGATGCAATTGTTGAGAACAAATAGCTTAGTGATGATGTACAGACTCTAAGAGGTATGGTTGATGAAATGCAGAAATTTCTGAATTTGAGATCAGAGCTTGCTTCTCATCCTATTGAAACTATTTCTCCTCATACCCCTCAGGATGTAGCTTCCCCGATTCCACATCATCTAACATCATTAGCTAAAAAGTTATATTAAAGAAATATAAATTGTGAAAGAGATGTGTGAACATGTTTTTGGACATAACAAGTTAACTGATGAGTATAAATGATGCCTTCATAAAGTTCTCAATCAGCTGAAATCTCTTAACTCGGCTGTCACTGCTTCTAATGCCTCTGGTAAATCTTCTCAACCGTCCATAGACTGTGATCTGCACAAAAAAGGTCAAACAAGAACATCAAGGCGTCCATAGTGGTTTTAATAAGGAATATCTATCCAAAGTTATCATGAACAGTGACAACGTTCCTGACTTGGTGAAAATCAATTCTATGATTTCTATTGATGCTCAGCCAGAAATTTACAAGAATGTGGACTTCTATTTGAACTGGATCATCTCTATGAATGATATGACCAATCATTTCAAGTAAATTGTAAAAAATCTGACTATTCCACCTGTTACTCATGACTTCAAGACTCAAGTCCAAAAGCTCACAAAGTTCACTCATCTATCGGACAAGTATATATAGAACAAGGATGAAATTGAAAAATCTATGCAATATGGTGAAGAGATTATTGCTGACTTCATCAAAATCCTACGATCTTATATTCAGGTACATAGTACTACCATTTTTGATCCTATGGTTGCACCTATGAGCTCTGGTTTTTCTACCTTCACCTCTTCCCAAGCCTCCACTTATTTTTCTATCAGTCAGGCCCTGAGTCAGACCAGGCTTGTAATCCTTGATCAACAACTCCCTCAGTATTCTACTGCCCCTACATTGGCCCCTTTTTCCTTAGAAGGTCTTCCTTTACTTTCTTTGTCAACCATCTTACTCCCTTCTTCTATTTTCACCTCTGCTCCTTCGGTATATTATTCTGATGTTGCTGCTAAGGGAAAATAGAAGACTAGGTGGTGATGAAGAACATTGACTACTGTCATTTGATATGGATTCATTTTTTCATTGTTTTGGTACTTCCTATTTGTACTGAAACTCTTTTTCTCTAATGCATTGAGACCTTCTTATTTTATATTTCTTATTCACTATTTTTGATAATCATAAGAGGGGGTGATATATGCACACCAAATAATGAATAGCGAAATATGTAATTTATACAATATACACTCTAAATTCACATGATTTGTGATCATAAAAAAGGGGGAGATTGTTAGACTCCTCATTCATTAATCATGTTCTAATGATCAAAAATCTTATTAACTCTATAAACCTTGTTAATTATGTGTATTTTGTCTCACATCAGTTTGATTACTATACACTATCTTTGATTTACATAATGATGACTTCATTGATAAATGATTAAGTTTAATCAATTCTAGGAATATCGATGCTTATGTCTGAATACAAAAATTTGTATAAGTCTGAGACACAGTGAGTCTGCCACCAGTTATGTTTTTCGGGAAAATGAACCAGAAACCGTGACCTAGAGACCATGACCAAGACACCTTGAACCAGATACCGTGACAAGACACCCTGAACCAGAAACTGGGAACCAGACACCGTGACCCAGAAACCGTGACTAGACACCATGAACCGGACATCGTGAACCGGACATCATGACCCAGACACTGTGACCAGACACTGTGAACCAGACACCATGAACAAGGCACCATGATCAATCATGACACCGTATCAAAGAGACACTGGTTCATAGAGACACCGTTTACAGACAAACATTCAAACCATTTATTAATGTGTTTTTTTATTTTTCAATTTAATCTATAATTGTCATATTTGAGGATTTTAAATTCACTGACATAATTAATGTTTCTTTGTACAAATGTCACCTGACAGTATGAGGTATGAGGTGTAGAATCTATACAACCTATCAGCACCAACACATGTTCTCCATGATAAAGGAGTAGTGCAGCCCAGAAATAGGATGTACATGAAAGTGGAATTACATGAAGAAATTTTGTGAGAACGACAACAAAGAAAACACTTAGAACATTTTGGAAGAGATAATTGACACATGAAACTCGACACTAATGCAAAACATACAAAGCATACTCTAATCCCTGAGTCGAGGACAACTTCTCACTGTCAAAACCCACGAATAACACATGGAAGGTGACTTGTGATGGTCTATTTTCCATGAGAGGACTCGATTTTGGCATCTACTTCATCCTAGAAGTCCATAGCTGCATTGGTAAACACTCAGAGAAATTATAATCTTATCTAATCATTTCTGCTCTACTGTGTATCATTTTATTAGATTTCAAGAAGTGTATGTATCTGTATAACAACACACTATATATCTTGCAATAAATTGAAGGATACAAGATATCCTTTCTCAAGCATCTTTTTACAATTGTGTATGCCCACAGATAATTGTGGAAGATGTCCATGTGTGGCCTGGTTGTTTGTACCCACGAAAAACTATGGAAGAGGTCGTTTGATCTTGACAGTACTGTGTAATGTTGTTAACCCCAATCCATGGTGTGGATCAATATAATTATATAAAATTCTTGGTTGAAAGTGATCACCAAGTTGAGTGGATTATGTCTCGTCTTGAGAATGAACCACATGTTTTATATCCACTGTGCAGATTAATTTAGTTATTTCTGTTTTACTATATAATTCAGAATTCACTAAATTCACTTTGATAGTTAATCTTGGAAAGAAGTTATCATTGTATTGCCTTATTAGAATAGCTTCATAAGTAATGTTAATTACCAATTTTAAGATTAAAGAGAATTAATCAATCTTCTAAGAAGTTATTTAAATAGTTAAACATTCAAAATAATAAAACCTTGATTAACTGGGTTGTATTTCAATTTATTGGGGGAAAAATTTTGGAATACTTTTTGAACAGAAAATTTGTATAGAAACTCAATCCACCCCCCCATCTTGATTAACCTACTCCAAAAAAAAAAATATTTTGGTTTTATATTTATAATAAAAGTATATTTTATTATATTTAAGGTTTAAGTGGGTACAAAAAAAGTCAAGACATAATGTTAGGGTTTTCTCATCTCACTTTTTATATCAGTTAGACAGATTCCATATTCAAAAATAATTTATTTTTTGTGGTGTATATAATTATGATGAATTTATTCTATGATTATTACAATTAAATTTTTGTTCATATATATATATCCAATTTAATATATTTATTTCATGGGTTTTATGGTTCAAAAGCTACTAAATCAGTAAAGTGTTATTTTTCTGGAGTTTCCTTCTTTGAGAAACATGTCTTTTAATGCACCAATGTTTTTTATGGGGTGTACATAATTTCATTAAAATGTTATATAGTGAATATAATTCATTCAAATTATTTTAATATTTTTTAATTTTATTATCTCATGTATAGTATGAGTCAATGTTACTAAAGTGGTAATAGTTCATTACAACAATCTCACAGTTTATCCGGAATGGTTAAGATTTTTATTCCATTGAAAAATATATTATGATCAATAAATCCATAAAAATCATGAAATTTTTTACACCTTAGTAATTAATGATATCTTCATATATTTTTTTCATTTTTCAACTATTTGGTACTTTATATAATTAAGAAATTTTATTTTATGAAATCTAACTTTAAATCTCTCTTTGGATATAAATCTCTTTTCTTTCAAAACCATTTTTGTTTAAAGGGTTTTGAAAAAGGTTTTAGGTTATTTTTTTTAAATGTAATCATTATTGTTTTATAATTTTTCAAGGAAATGTTTTTAATTTTGTTTCAATATTTTTATTTAAATTTTAACTGAAAAAATTCTTTAAACTTGTCTTCACTCTTCCATTATAAGTTTCCAAATATATTTTATAAGAAAAAGGTTTTAAAAATACTTTATGAATTAAATAAATTTATGTGGAAAAATTATTTTACTCAAGAAATTTTGTAAATGAAATATTAATAATTTTATAAAATATAATGATTTTCAAAATGCATTTATGAATTGGATTTTCAAATTAAGGCTATTTTTTAAAAAAATGATCCATCTGAACCATCAAAATTCATTCTACATCTATGATTACATACTTCATTACATTTTCTGATTTATTAGGGATATGATCCAAGAATACCATTAATATTACTTTTTAATGGATTATGATTTGAAGGAATAGTGTTTATGAAATCCATTTCTATTCAATGAGTTATATTCTTTTAAAAACCACTTCATTTCATGGGTTTTGCATTGATGAAATGATTATGTTTCCTCTCTATATTCAATAAGTAATGATATGATAAAAAGTTTATGAAACACATTTCATTTCATGGGTAGTGAGATGAATAATTGTTTGTTGAAATATTTATTTATGATTTAATTATGTAAAGGGTGGGACCTATATATCCCTACAATGAATTTGGTAATGATGGATGAATCATGAGTACAAATGTTATGTGTGGACCTGATCCCATTTTCACAATGTTATTTATGGACCTGATTACATGTCTAGAATGTTTTGTATAGACCTGATTACATCTGATAAATGTTATGTATGTACCTCAATTAATGTATATAAGTTTATTTGTAAAATGGATTTTATGCTCACAATGTTATGTGTGATCCTTATAGAATGTTCAAAATGTGATATGTGAACCTGATTAAAAGTTCACAATGTTATTCATGGACCTGGTTTCTTATCTGAAAAATTATTCATAAACCTAATTACATGTTCCCAATGTTATACATGAACCTGATTACATGTTCACAACATTATGTGTAAAACTGGTTTCAAGTCCATAAGTTTATTTGAGGGCCTGATTTCGTGAACATAATTTAATGAGTGAACCTGTTTCAACTTATACATGTTCACAATGTTATAAGTTTATGTGTGTGCCATAATTCTATGTCATATATGTATGTTAAGCTTTCATGGCCTATTATATCTATTACTTTATCATTCATGTCTTATGAACCATCAAGAATTATGCCAAGACTCTTGATTTTGATCTTTAATATGTAGGGTATAATTTCTTATTTATATTATCATGTTATCATTCACTTATTGTCATGATTAAGATTATATATATCCTTGTTTACCCTTTATGATCATTTGAGCACACCGTTTTATTATGTTTCCTTTCCCCATGTTATGAAGAAAGTATTTTAAGTAGGAATACTAAATGGGTGATCTTTACAGACATATTGAAGATCTTTCAACAAATTATAGGAATGTGTTCCATGTTTTCAAATACAATAAACTAATATCATCATCGGGCATGTATTTTTTAATGTTTTTAAAATTTATCTAAAATGATGTAATATCTGTTTATCTTAATCATGGTTCTCTATATAAGCATTCTACTTACATAAAAACTGGTTTCAAAAAAGTTAGAGAAGTACCATTCTCAATAAAATGAATTTTTGTTTAGGAATTATCCATATGAATTATCATTCCTTACATTCTTATTCTATTCAATTATTGTGGAACAACACATTTAATTAAGAATGAAGATTGTAAAAATTTGAATTTCCATAAAATTATAAGAATCTTTGAATTAATTTGACATACCTCTTATTCAATTCTTTAAATACTAGATTACAATTACCAGATATACATTTGTTACCATTTTCTATGAAGATCAACATGCTAATTCATAGAATCAAAAGACATGATAACATGTATATAATAGATAGAAAACAATCTAGAAAATCAAGAGGCAATCCATAATCATGATATCAAACATCGACCAATGATAACAATATAATTCATTATAAATCTAGTTAAATATTTATTAGATTAATTCAATTTCCATGCAATGGGAAAATCCATAGTAATTTACGATTTCACGTATATAAGGAGGATAAAAAATGAATCCCCTACCACAAAGGAATCGATCTCCTAGAACAAGAGTATACACATGTCATTGATCCTGATCAGCCCTCCAGTAAGAGTTTCATCTCTCAAAGGACTCCACACCACAATGAAGAAATAGACAACAAATAAAACACCATCAGAATGATGGATAGAAACCACCATCAAAAGGAGAGAAGAAGTGGGGGATCCATATCGATGATCCATGCAAGAAAAAGGTAGAACATACCTCAGATCATCCCATAAAAAACAATGGAAGACAAGAATTGATCCATGATGAAGGGATTCCAAAACAACTGAAGATAGGGATACTAATTTTCTTTGGTATGGGGAAAATTTGTAGGTTTTTTGAAACCCTATGGAACTGCAACTTATATAAGAGGGATACTCAACTATTTTTTAATGTCATGAAACCATTTCAAGAAATGTATGTATTGGGTTTTTAGTCACAATAAAAAACCTGTCACCTAAGACCATTTTTCATCCAATTAATATACATCATGATGTACCCCTTGATTCAGCCACACACAACTCTTAGACCTCATATTAACAATGGGAAACAATTACCCATCATGAATTCACACAAGCACCATGTTTTGTTAACCAAACACAACGAGACCTACTTTAGGCCTCTTATGTGTAGCTCAGACTTCAAAAACACACAAAGGTTCATTCTAGTAGGACCATGTCCTTTACATTAGATAACTCTCAAAAAATTCACATCTTCAAGAATGAAAAACAAAACCTATAGAGAAAAATAAAAGGGTAAACTCTAAAAAATTCCCCATGAGATACCTTTTAAGGAACTATTTATCACATGAGCTGAACCAACTCATCAGTGGAACAATAAAAAACTAGTTTATCAAAAAAACCAATTCCTAAGAACTATTTTTGGGGGGATACCAATCAAATAAGAGAAATGTTACTAATAATTAATATGAGGGAACCATCTCGTAAACTAACATTTACAAAATCAAAATAATTAAAAATATTACATGAGAATATAAAAAAATATTAGGGTACTATATGCACATATTTGAATCACATTATCTAGAACTCCCTTATAAACCACAATGCAACCACAAGACAAGAACAAATGGAATGTCACCCTAAAGAAAAAAAAATCTCTTTGCAGTCCTATATATTTATGGGCCACTCCTCAATGGTTGAATCATCATTAGCATCAATCTTTCCGCAATTGATGTTATAAGAGTCATCATGAAGATAATGAAGATGTTGTGATATGCGAAAAGCATATTGTATCTTAATCATCTAATGGTTATTTTCTATATGATATTTCACAGCTCCAACATTATCCAAAACCTAGAATGGACTAAAAAACATGGGAAAATTATTAATCCCACAACTAAACCATCGCTTCCTATGGTGATGAGTCACGTTCAATAACCCATGATCTACAATATAGATCTCTTGAGGTATAATACTATGATTGGTATAAGATTTATGATGATTTTGTGCTGACTTTATCCACTCAAGAATTAGTTGAACCATCTATCTAATATTCTACAATATTTTCAGCCTAAGAATTATTACATATTTTACCCCAGTATATTAAAATGGATAACAGAAAATCTGGTTATAAAAATATTGAAAATAAACTATTCAAACTGTGAAGTGGAAGATATTATTTTATAAAAACCCAAACTAGGGACGATTCCTCCTCTAAAAACCTTAAAAATCATAGACACGAGATCACACCAGGTCATCAAGAGTCATTATAGGATTTTCTATATAACTGTATATATGTAGATGAAATTTAGTGATATGGAATAACTGAGATCCATAATCATGATGGTGACCACTACACACTCTAGAGGTAATGTTAGGGACTCAATAGTATATAATATTCCTTGGGAATCTGTGGAGTTGCACACCTTTTTTAGATACTTGAATAAATATCCACATATCTCAACTCCATAACTTCAATAATGATGACTAATTCCATCAAAACAATCCAGAATAACCCATATAGAATAGAAGTCTCTCTGAAATAAAGTTTAATTGGTAAATAAGTTCATAATTATTTTCCCCACTTCCAAATGGGAATATATAATGGCTGGAGAAAATCATCGGGAACATGGTGCTCAACCTTATGCTTCTGCAAGACAAAACTTCTAGAAAAAATCTCCAATTGCACAATTGAACCCCGACCTCTTAAATTAAACTCATAGAGCTCAGTACATCTTCATAATGTCGGGATTTAATTCCTAGTTTTATCTTTTAAACTCATAGAGAAACTCCTCAAAAATCATATAAGGGGAAAATTATTTTTGTGAAAAAAACACTTGGTGTTTTTAATCCTCATAGAAACAATTTGGGGAATCTCCAAAAACATCTATGCCCCCCCCAGAACTCCACCTCAGAATACCCTAGTAGGGACTCCTCTACCCACTACACCTAAGATTACTGCACCATATACATGAAAAGTATACATATACCTAAAACCTATCCCATATTTATATGTACCACTAAGAGTTCTTTCATAACTCTCTTGGAATCTCTAGTTTCATTCATTGAATCCCTACCTGACTACTCGTTCAACGCATGAGAAACAAAATATAACTTTTTTAGATTATATGAAATCCCAATGTCATAATAATTTAAAAACTTTGTCCACCTATTATGACAAATTTTCATGACATTCTGGGAGAACTCATAAAATAATCTCTTATGGATGGTAAAAATACAAAAAAGGTCATGTTTATGACTTAATGTCACCATAACATCAGATAAAACACAACCACCACCAACTCAAAATCATAGGGGGAATAATTATGATCTTGGGTAAGTAACTAACGATACCAATAAGATACCAAAATTATTTGATGCATTAGAACACAATCTAAAACAAGAGATGAAGTGTTAGAGGAAACCTCAAATTGATCTGCCTCATCTAGAAAAAAAGAACTAGAGGACAAACCAAATTCTTCTTTATGTCATCCAAAGATTCTTGGAACTAATCGGTCCACTAGAAAACATAATCCCTTATTTTTAATAATGTAATATGAGTAAAAAACTAAGGGAATAATCTAAAATCCACCTATAATATAGTGAAATTCCAAGTAAACTCCTCACATCATCCACTATCTTCTAGGTTTCCCAAGAATCAACCACCTCAATATTCAAATAGACTACAGATTATCCCAATTTGGATATGACATGTGCTATGAAAAAAGAATCAATAATACCATAAATCATAATTCAATAACTTCTTTAATATATTATCACATTGAAGAACTCCTAAAATGGCATACAGATGATCTTCTTTCTCCTCTTCAGGTGTGGATGACACAAGGATGCAATCGATGAAAACCACTGTGAAATTTTTCTGGAAATATCTGATTACTACATTCATCAACCCCATGAATATGGTTGGAACATTATTCATATAAAACAACATTAAAATGTACTCTTAATTCCCATCATGAAAACATGAATAATTATTCTGAATATCCCCATCCTTTATCTGTATCTGATGATATCCAGAACACAGATCAATCATCAAGATCCAATGAGGTCATTTCAACTAAGTGAATAAATAATTGATTCTTGGAAGAGGATAGTTTTACATCATAGTCACCAAGTAAAAGTGATGATAATAAAAAACCGCAAAACAATTGTGGCCTACATTATAAACAATATCAATGCACCCTATGGTGACACACCCGGCTGAACTAAACCTCACTATGATAGACCATCACACATTAATCACAGCTCATGAAACTCAGAAGGCACCATACTATATGGAGTCATCGAGATAGGATACATTCATGGTTGTATCTCAATCCAAAAATCCATCTCACATAAACGGAGAAATGCTATATCCTCGTCTGGAAATAAATTGGGTTAGTCTTCCATAACTCTAGGAAATAATAATTTCTAAACATCAAACAAAACCAATATAAGCTCATCCATTAAGAAAGACAAGGAAAAAACATGCCTTAGACCCATATGAGGGTCTCTCCCTCCAATAATGTCAAATGGTTCTCCATTAGAATCATATAACACGGAGTTATTCATGAATAAATCCATGATATTATCCACTGAATAAAACTAATACATGCCATATCTAATTTCTTATGGTTTTATATATAAACAATGGATGTCTCCATAAGAGAGATGTTACCCAGAACTAACTAACTGACTCTATATAAAGTCTTCTCGACATCCAACTAGAATAGTTAATGAAAAGGCAACTAAAAACCTCTCAACCTCAATTCCCAATTAATTGATTAAGGTAGATAATATAAAAGAGTATCTTTCTCCCGAATCAAACAAATCATGCACCAATGTAGAAAACAATAAAAGGGTACCTCGAATGTCATCTGGCTCACCCAAAACTGGAAACGTTAAAGAATGAATCTGAAAATTCCTACCCTATGAACTCTATGACCCTACAGATGTCCATTTCCATTGTCATGATATTATATCTGAGGATGATGAGTGTCTCATGGATGTACATTACCTACTCCTTCTCCTCTTCACTAATTCCAAAATGGAAGACTATGTATTTGCAACCTTATCTAAAAATGCATCAGTTGTGAAACCTGAAGTGGAGCACCTATGATACAATGAATGATCAGAAAATTTAGGCACTCTGATATCTATTGACAATGTAATACACACAAAAAATCATTCATGATCCCCTGTAATAGGTTTTATATCCACCTCCCCTAGATAAAAAATGATGAGGCCTTGGACATACCTTTGATTAAACAAAAACTCTTATGTATATGAAACTGGGATCCTAGACCACATATATTCATCTAAAGGAATTGGGATGACTCCCCTCTCATGATTGTCCAATTTTGGTATTTATCCTCTCAATAACCTTTAATCTATCCAGAACCTTAAGATATATATTAATCATAAATTTGTGACCAAGCACTGGATGTCTAGATGAAAATTATCCTCAAAATTTCATTCTATAGTATCGTAATTTAGATGTAGGCTGGAAGAATATTGTAGAAGGCTTTTGAAATGGATCCCAAAATATTTCACTAGAACACCACTATCAAAGTGTAAGAAGATCCTACAAACTGAATTCTTTCATGTTTGAAGAAATAATATCTTCTTAGAATAAGTCTCAAAACTTCTCCCTCGATATTTTTTACTCCCCACATTCCCTAAGGAATAAGAAGCACCACTTCCTTGCTACTTCATGTTGCATCATCGTAACGTATGAAACCCAGTCATTCATTATAGAATGGGATGAAGAGAAAGATATCTCAAAATCCACTAACCATTCTTCAATAGATGATTCTGAAATGTATCCCTCGTACTTATACTATCTGTAGCACTAAAACACTTAGTATTTCCTCCTCTAAGCATCATCATCGTCGATCTCTAATATGTTGCAATATGATGACATATCCTGCTAATCATATTCGGCATAAACCTAAAAACGACATCAACCAAGATCCATAGCTACAAAAATAATAAATTGATAGAGATATTTTACATAGAATATGGAATATAAAACATTAATTAATTTAATATTTTTAACTTGATATGGTTTTAACCTCTTCCAAGGTCTATGAATTTCAAACACAATTGAAAAGAATGAAGATACATGATCCATTCCCAGGTCTCTACCCTATAACCATTATCACCTCATTATGTAGGACCAATACTCTTAAATTTTTGGGAATCTAATTATAAGGGGCCCCAAATACCCTTTTCTCTCATGGTATCCAATGTTAAAATTTATTAGTAAACTTAGATGACATGGTTCTTTGCCATCCAATGCAATATAACATATTTTTTACTCAAAAATCCATCATATCCCTCAATAATGAACCTTTTATACCACTCTTTCAGGATCAATCTCCCCAAACTATGCCACCCTAGGGCTAACAATTAGAGAAGGGAGATGGTGACGGCCCACGTAACACCTCCTGTTGGCCCTAGTTTGGCGACTAGCATTGAGGGTATAATAATCAGAAAATTATAGGAATTACCCTATGAGAGGGGATATAAAAATGAGAGATAATATTGGTACAATAATGAAATCATTTGTAAACATATATATAAATAAACTAATAGTGAAATCAAGAAATTTCATTCAATACTATAACAACTAAAAGGGAAATATCAAGTATAGAAAGGTAAGTATGACAGTGACCATGAATCTCAAATAGATCCTGCAATACTACAAGATAGTAATATCATTCAAAATCTTTATCCCATGATGGATAAATTAAAAATATTTTATATAAATGTAGGGTGAGATAAAAATTGTACTTAGTAAGATCCTCCTCAGATCCAATCGTGAAAAAGATGATGAAATCATTCTTAACCACAAAGAACAATAATGAAACTAACTTGGCACCAAAATAGGTATACTATGTTCTCAAACTCAAAATGGATAACTCTCACCAATTATCATATACAAGAGACCGTATAATATATTATGAAACATCACGGGTACCCCAATCCTTACTCCCCACTAGTTTTTTCACTATTACCCAACGTCGGAGGTGTTGAGCCATCTCTCTTTCTAATAAAATAGCCCAAAGTGACCTAGGAATGGCATCACAACATGTACCACATGAATCTCATTTTCAGAATCATACCATAAAAATAATTTTATATTGTAACATAATTGTTCTGGGAGCTTCTACATCTCATATGATGTGTATTATAAATAGGCTATTATACCTTAAGACATTATAGCCCATACATTTAGTAAGTACCATAAGAAATATCATAGGATAAACGTCATATCTATATTTATGCTTTGTATAATATATCAGGAGATACTTGTGTGGTGAAATAATAGAAATACATAAAAACCATCTACACACACATATATGGGGAAACAGACCATCATTTATAAAAGAACAATTAATTATAAATAGAAGAGATATGGGCCATATGAGGGTGGTCATCCATCCATCTTCCCACAAGGATTTTTGGGAAAACACCCTCCGAGAGTCTACTATGTGTCAGTCTCCATAACAGACATGGGTGGGGTACTTTATGAATCATCAAACCTAAAATATATAATATATCTAATAACAAAACCATGAGAATGACCTAATCCTAATACGAACTACTTATATCATCTCACGGACACCTAGAAGCCGATTCTATGGACTGGATAACCTATAAGAACACAATCATTTTAAGAGAAATGATAATAACTTATTATTTTTAATGATTTTATTTCAATAATTAATTTATCATCCATTAAATTAACTATTAACATTATTTTAAGATAAATTCATTAACAACCATTGTGAATTTCCTCCCCTCCATGAATAATCCCATCAAATTCCATGGTTTTACAAGATTTACATCTTATCAACATTTTCCTTAAAACCACAAAAACACTATGGGTTAATAAATATTTATTCATTATTAATATAATTCCTTAATATATTTGATCTAGAAATCCATCTAAAGTTCACCACTATGATTAATCATACAATGAAGCACAAGTATCTACCTCAATCAGTGAGGAAATGAGTTTAGGTAAAATGAGACACCTAGCCATCAACCATTAAACAATTTCATTTTAATAAAGCATCCAAATATAGCACATAATGGGTAAGGTTTAAACCCATTCCATTATCTCTAGTTCCATCCCTGACTCCCCACATGCATATTACGATGCATATATCTCATCATATTAATTAACTACCTACACATTATGCATGAATCCCTTGCCATATCACATTAGCCATCCCTAGCTCATATCACATCATGAAGTGTAGATCAGATCCTAAGAACATTACAAAAGCATCATGAAGTAACAATCACTTCCAATAGGGGTAATCTAGTCCCCTAAAACAAGGTATTTATCCTTCACCCATAAATGAGCTATCAAGAATCCAAACATAAGGAAATCATCCAAATCAAGTAGATGGACAACTCCGGACCTTGAAATTATCATTATCAAAAATCTAGTTTTAATTGAATCATGAATTAACCAATTCATTAATCAAATGGTCTAAAAAAGTGAATCATAAAGAATAAATATATAATAATCTATGAAAATATAAACATACTATTTGAATTAAAACCATTTTCAAAAAACATAGAGAAGTTTGATTCTCATTAAGATTCCTTTTAATTTCAACATTATTTAAAATAATTAACATTATTCACATTATTTATCAATTTTTTATCTTGGATGAATATATTTTATTAATAATTCACATTCTATCAATTTTAATTAAAATAAAATCATATGAAACAGTATATTTTTTGACATGTATTTTCTTTAATTCCTTACAAAACAAATTAACAATTATATGCTTTATGTTCTTTAGTATTTTCCATCAGCATCACCGTGATATTCTATATCAACAAAAGATAGTATAACATCCATAAAATAGATATCACATTATCATTAAAATCAATTATAAAACCATTATATTGATACTAAATATTAACTAATGATCATAATATAATTCAATATTAATGTTGTAAAATTTTTATTAGGTTGCCTTTATTTCTATTTAAAGGGATAAACCATCCATTATTATGATTTAAAATATTTAAATAACAGTAGAAATGAGTCTTATAACATAATGGAATTAACATTCATTGAACGATAATGGCCCCATGTAGTATATCTTGATCACGCCCCCTAATATTTTCATCCCCCAAGGATGTTAAGCCACAACAACACCAAACAAACAAACAATATAAATCTATTATAATGATGGATTGAAAATAAAATCACAGGTAAAGAAGAATTGGTACTATCCAGATCGAATAACCAATTGAATAAAATATAGAATGTACCTCATATCACTATAGATCGAAAATTGGATTCCAATACTAGATCCTCGTCGAAGGGATTCCAAAAATTCAAAACAGAGACCAACTTGCTGCATGGGGCTTTGGAGAATGTTTTTAAGGTTTTTGAAAATTTGGGGCACTACAAATTATAATGGACAGATGCATGGTAGCCTTTCTATTTTGTGAAACCCTTTCTAGTTATGTAATTATTAGGTTTTATTTCCTACAAAAAAATATTCCACCTCAGACCATTTGGGCTCAAATTATTTCCCATTGTGAGGAGCCCTACTAATTAGCAACACACAATCTGTGAATGGAAAATTCAAAACAAAAAACACTTACACATAATGGATGGACCATAACCCCACATTTTAGATTCCAAACACCTCTAGACCTCATATAAACCTCTTCTTTGTGCCTCAAAATTTGGATACACAAAAAGGGTTAGACTAGATAGATATGTTCCCTAACAGCTCTCACACTCTCCACTCTAATCTCCAAGGTTATTCGGCTATCCATAGAGATTTTACATAGTGAAATTTAAATAGATATTAAATTTGGTTTAGGAGAAATAAAATAATTAAATAATTTGACTATTGGATTCAACTAATTCACCATCCAATGGTCTCCTTCAACCTAACTCCCATTGTTGCCTAGCTTTTGGTCACACGTAAGAAAAACCATGTATTCCGGAATCCATTTTGGTATCAGATTTCTCATATAATGTCTCAATTAATGGGAAAAACATTTATTCCAAAAAAAATTCTGAATTTTCTTTAATATATATTATTATTTTTAATACATTAATTTTGGGGTCCTGTGACACACAAACACAACAAGAACTCGACAAAAATTTCCCAAGATATATATTTCAATTTTCAATGGACTAAAACAACATGAGTTAATATATTATTACCTTATTGAAATAATACCACACTAAAAATTATAGGACATCAAAAATTTTGTGTATAACGAGTTCTTATTTGACTATCTGATTCTTTGGATTTTACTAAAATGCTTTTATTCTGCTGAAGAACTCGAACCAAAGGGGCGTTCAATCCACAAAACAAATTATCTTATCGATACTCACATTCCATAATGTAATCCTAAAATGTGACCCATATTAAATGTCTATATCATCATATATTATAATGTAATATGTATCATGAATGTATCTATGTAGATATAAAAAATTGAAGATGTGTTGTAGTCAGTCAAACTGTGAGGTCAATACTATGCAGTAAGCGACCACACCAACCTGAAGTGGGAAATCATATGAACACAAGAACCTAAGAGGAAAAATATTACTTTCCAAAAAACTATAATCAACATCAAGGGGATATTCTCAAAAATACATTTTATCCCTTCTCAAACTCCAATGGTTTAACACATCTTTTTATATATGATTTCCTGTCAACATTAGGTCGTGTTAACATTTTAATGGATTACCTAAACCCTTCCCTGATTCCCACACCATTTTATCCCATTATGAGAGTTCCCACTAACCTCATTCTAGTACATGAGTGAAATGTAGGGTACCCCACATAGTTTCTCACACGTTTCCACGATGATAGTGGAGTGGTGGAGACTATTACAAGTATTCTCCACCAATGGAAAGGGATCTGTATGTATCCATCCAAAAAAACACGATAGAAAATAGAACATACTCCAAAACATGGATAATATAAATATATTGGATATTATCCTAGGGGTGTAATGTTGTACTCATATGTAACTAGGTTCTGAAAACCACATGTTATCCACTCCATAATCGTGATGAATAACCAGAATCATGGTGAATGAAAAATAACATCGGTACCCATAAATCATGATGATCAACTACATGTGAAACTTCCTTAAACACTTAGTAGAACTATAGTCCTTGAAGGAATGAAAGTGTAGAAATGGTAAATATGTTAACAATAACCTAGATATCATTTTGGACTATAATTATCCAAGGGATACCTGTTACAAAATCTTGCGATATGTTGTCCCACATTCATTCCGAGATCTCAAGGGTTTGAGTTAATCCTACTAGAACATGATGTAAAAATTTTACAGGCTAACATGTGAGACACCGAGAGACAAAATAATTGACCCTCCAAATCATTTAATCCCACCAAATAACATTTAAAAAGTCATTTTTAGATATCTTACACACCTGGATTTATAGTCAATGGGGATTTACGAAACTCTTACAACACATCCCCACAAAGTGTGACTGGAATGATCATTCGTCCCTGGAAAAGGATGACGCACTCCCCTCATTCAGATAAACCATCTTTTGTATCTCTTGATGATATCTATTCATGAAAAAACTCATAGTCAACATCACTGAACTGAGTATCTCGCAAAAGCTGAAGAATTAATGTATTCACTATAATTGAATGAAGAAAATATGCACCCCATCTTTAATCGACATCAACTATAAAGAATACATCCATCTGAACACCACTTCTACAATGAATTAATAGGATTTCTTAATAATGGAAACTTCCACTAAATTTCCATCCACAATAGTGTAGAATATCTTGATGTTATTATCCCACATGAACTACAAAAAACACCTCTAACTGAGGTTGGGATTTCACTAAGTGAAAATGTTCTTGGAATTTTGGTGGTCTGAGAAGATAGAAAAACAATCTCCCAGAATATAATGTATCCACATATTTAGAGAGATGACTAATACTATAATCTATAGGTCATGAGTCACTTGATACTTCACATGGGGTCTCAATTGAATTAAACCATAAATGTTCACTATCTTCCCCTACAAGAAGATGTAACTGATCCCATCTCCTTAGGCATCACAAAACACCACGTACTCAATTCCCTCCTATTGTAGTCTCAAAATAGATAAACCAGTCAATCTTTGTCCCATCTCCTTAATGTCTATGGAACATCACATGCTATGAAATCAGCTACCCTTTCTGCATCCAGGAATTCAAGGGGTTTTCAAACCTATAAAAGTACCACAGAAACCTTTGATAGTACCCTTCCAAATAAGGTAGAACTATGTTCCTACCCCATGATCCTTAGTGGATCACAATAAAACACTGTTTTGACCCCTGTCATGTCCACAACAACACCATGCTCCGAGTTGAAATGGCACAAAATGTGAACAATAAGAATCCAAATATTGAACTTTGAGATCCCACAATAGTTATTTGTAACATCCTGAGATTTTATGAGAAAATTTTTATTTATGTCTTATGTTATACGCAACACTAAAGGAATCGTTCATAGCACACAATACGGACTTGGCTTGCATTACACGCAATCGCGACCTTCCTTGATAGCGTGTGTAGTACGCAATACCGAGTTTCACTAAACAACGATATATTATTATTAACTAGTCGTTATGAATAGTATTAACTTCATTTAGAATTTTATTATACATCATAAACATTTTCTAGAACATGGTAAGAGAACAAAATAAATTTTTTCGGGTAAAATAAGTATTTTTCAAAAAATACAGTTTTGCCGCCTTTTGATGGCGCACCCACATTAAATCTAGTTTTTCAAATGATTATAAGTTTAATTTGACAATATACAATTATTATTTTGAATCAGGGTATAAAAATTTACTTTGGATAAATTTTTGATATTTTTCTGATAACTTTCATATTTTGATGAATTGTAAAAATACGCTAATTTTTAATTAAAAACAACTTTTTTCATGGAGATAATTTATATTGTTAAATTATAATATTGAATGGTTTTAAAGTATAAATAGAATATATTTTTACCATTTAATATAATTTATGTCATTAGCATTAATTTGACATTGAATTCATAGGTAAAAACATTTCAATCTTTGGCAATGTTTTAACTTCTAAAACCCATTTTCTTAACAACGAGATTTATTTTAAAAAAATTACTGCAACTTATATGTTTTGAAATTTGAAAAATGGATTCCATATTTGGAATCAGTGGGTCCAAATTATGTTAATAGGCTACTTTTGATTTTTGGGCATTATGAATAGTAACTACGGTAAATTTTATTTACCATAGTTAAAGGTAAATCGGGTAATTAAGGGTAAATATTAGATTATAAAATTACCCTAACACCTGCCAAAATCCTATTGGATGACTAAAAGTAGACCCATATCACCTAAGGGTCGGATTAGATTCATTTAGTGGACTTTTTTCCATGAAAATAATTTAATTATTATTAAAACCAAAGAATGTGACAACATGTCACTTTCTTAAATATTATAAGTATAATAATTTTAATTTAGTTATAAACTTAATGAATCTTCGAACATGAATAGTATCTAAAAAGCTAATACAATTATATACATCATAGAAATTTATTTATAATTTTTAGGGATTAAATAATTATCATTAATTATGACACAATAGTGATGTTGAAATTATTTTATTAATTAAAATATCAAATAAATCGTTTTAAAAATATTAAAATAAATATTATATGAACTATTTAATGTTCTCCAATACTTTTCTAGATACATATGACATTTTATGAATATATTAAAACTTTTTGTTCGAACATATCTTCTGTATATATTTTATTTAAATTCAAATAAATGAATAGTGTCAAAATTGACACTATTGTTATTTTATAAACATAACATATTATAAAATTGTTTAAAAATCACAAAAATATTTAAAAATTATAAATTAAAATTTATATGGTATAAAATGTCATAAAGTGTGTAATTATAGAAAATTAACAACATATATGTAATTATTTATAATAATTTAAAATTTAGAATATTATTACCACAAATAAAATTAAATTGATAAATAAGGATAAATCAAGTTGATAATGTTTAAAATAAATTCCTAACATGTATAAATTTTATTAGTTGATGAGATTAAATCTCTATCTCATCTAATATTTGGATATACGTCATTTTGGAAGTTTTTAATTGGGGTTGGGATTTAATATAAACTAATATTTCTTATATTTCCAAAGGTGCCCCTCTCCTCCCTTATAAAAAGGCACCTCCTCCTTCTCCTCCTCACTCCAATTTGAGCCTTCAAGCTCAGAAAATCCCTGCCCATTTCACTTCCCCCACTTTCCTTGAAACATCATAGAGGTACTGGTCTTCTTCAAAGACCAATTGTAGTGCCCTAAGAGGAGGTCTCAAAGAGGCGCTTCAAAGAAGAGGTAATGTCTATTACCGATTCTTTCAACATTATTTCTTCTTCCACTTATTCTTCTTTAGTTGTTTCATTATGAATTAATAACATCAGTATCACTCATATACTGATATGTTAATATAAGTATGAGACAACCCTATTTCACCATCTATCCATCCTACGGAAAACGAAATCACCGCGCGTGCGTACGTACGGAATACCATCTCCACGCCGTGGTGTAATCTATTTTCCATCACCACCTTACTTGGATGGGTATAATGGTGAAAATAAATAATTATATATGAATATTTTAAAGTGTTATTGATCCTGAAATAGTATACATACACTCCAATACAATTCCACGATCATGGGAACGATATCATCGCTCGTGCGTACGTACGAAATACCGTCTCCACGATGTGATGGGATTCATTCTACATGATCTTCATTGAATAATGATTATATTAACAAATTTAATGAATAAATATGATATATAGTACACTAATACCATTCTGAAAATGAGGTATATATAACCTAAAGAGAAGAATAAGAATTTATTCGACAAAACACGCATAAGAACAAAAAGTAATAAACACCCGAATAATACGTAGTAATGAAATATTACTAATAAGAAGCAATATGTATGATTCTGGAATAGGTCAATAACATTATTTAAATCATTGTAAAGGAGGTTCGGACACTTATGAAGCAAATCGGACCTAAGGTAAGGTAAAATCTCAGAATCTCAATTTTTATCCGAGATTGTTTATAATTCAGAATTTACTGGGGAATATTTATCATCCACATCCATGTTTCCCCAATATGTAATATTATTTATATCCTCCTACAATTTTTTAAATCCAATTCTACCCTTAGGTGATTTTTTAATAAATTATATGAATGGAATCTTTTGTCATTTTTCGTACGAGGTACTTTTTGACTTTTCCGACAAAAGTATGAGAAGAATGTTTTTTTTAAATTATACGGAATGAATGGATTTTTAAAACATTATTTCCAAAAAAGATTCATTTAAAAGTTTCCATGTTTATTTTTAATCAAATTCTCTTAGTTTAAAATTGTATGACATGTTAAGAAAGGAAATTTTTTTTTGAAGTATAAAGGATATTTTCCTCAAGAATGGAGTTCAAGTGTTTTATCAAAATTATTTTCCATGTAAGATAATATAGGGTTCTGTTTTTGTCCCTATTATTACATTGATTTTATTATTTTGTGATGGAATTATTTTTATGAATTCATTTATCTTATATGAATTGTTTTATGCTGTCACGATGTTTAAGAATCCCATTTTTATTACATGGGTTATGCAATGATGTATGATTTATGATTTTGTGGCACACATAAGAATGGTATCATTATGAGATGGGTGGGACCTATATCTCCCTCTAATTCATTGGGTAAAGATTTTATATCTCATGAGATGGACATGGCTAGAACGGCAGGTTAAACCGGTTCAGTAAAACAGGACTGAAATGAGGAGTGAACTCGGTTCCGAAATGGACTTCGTCCACTAAGATAGTCTTGGCAATGAGTCTTGACTACTAAGAAATGATTCTCTCTGATTTTGTGTGTATGCCACAAAGCTACATGTTTTACGTTATGATTATTGTGATTACATTTCACTACCATGATTTATCCCATGTTATGAAATTATGATCTCTTTTGTAGGATAAGATTTCCAAAATGTTATGTTCCTATGAATTTTGTGTGATTGATATTTCTTTACCCTTACTGAGCATTTGAGCTCACCCTTTTGTATTTTTTTCCCATGTCAGGAAGAAGGGTATTAAGTATGATATTCCAAAAGGGACTATAGATATGATGAAATAAATGAGAGACAATGTAGATGCTTTATGAACCAGTTGTTTAGGTTTCCCAGTTTCTAAAGACACTATACCTATACGGTCCTTTCATGGTTTTTTTATATGTTGTAATAAGTGTACTTCAATTTTGAAGTACTAAAAATGTATGTAAAGTATGGGTTATTATATTATTCCTCCTATATTAATTGTTGGAACATACTCAAAATGAATAGTGTTCACTAGCTTAGGTACAAATTAAATAGGAATATTAATGGGAAAGGTAACCATAAACCAGCCCAAATAATATTTTATATTTTTTTATCTATTATATGAACACCATGGGGTAATTCCTATCACAACAATGTTTTTTCTCATTTCCACTAAATAAAGATTCCATGAGAAACTATGTTATCCAAGTGTCATATCACACAACTTGAAGTAATGTGATGTCATTGACACTTCCTCAGTGGGAGTCTGTAGACTCAATGGTCAAACTAAAGGCTCCATTAGGATCTCTAGTTCTTAACCAAGATATGTAGTAAGAAATGAGTGGCATATTCCCATGTCTACAATAACTATGACTAATGTAGATAAGTCACTATATGTAACACTGATTACTCTGGTTCCTTCATGTCATAATCCTACACTTTTTGGATCTATCCTTCCACTTTCCCAAACGATTTACCATAATTAATATATTCATCTAACAACATAACACCACTAAAACAACACAGAACATACAATTCTAGGGAACTCTTCTACCATGCCTCAACACTATAAAATTTGTGTGGCACAAACTCACTTTCACAACTTCAAATGAAATCATATGGGAACATATATTGGTTGGGTAAGTGCCCCTCTTCCTTTAAATATTTAATTCACATCAACAATCACTAAAATAGGTTTCAATCATAACAATACATTTTTCATCAGAATTTTAGCTATGAGAAAAACCATCTCACCAAGAGGGGTTCCATGGAAGGTGAAAACCCCCAGACATCACCTCTAGCTAAACATTGGTTTCCAAATATGTGTACTGAATGTAATAATATCTTAATAAATACCAATTAATTTCCAAAGGTAGGGTCACATAATCGTGGATATAGATGACCAGTCCCTATATATGTCATTCTACTGTATGATAAATTCGGTTACAAGAATGAAAATCTGATCAAATAGGATCCACAAAAACAAGAATATATGGACAACTAACTTGACCGAATCTAGAATTGTTTGATGGTATGGATCCCAAAAACCTTATAGAAATATATCACTAGAACTAGTGCTTCATGATAATCCTAAATTAATCATTTTTCAATACTGTTGGATTTATCAAATAATCAACATGGAGGTGATTCCTTACATATAAAAATATAGGTGGGTCCTTGCACTTCACAATTTGTGGTAGAACTACTCTATTCCCACCTGGATAAAACACCTCATGAATGGATCCCTAAATTGATTCCTCGTCACTCAAATGATCATCATCATGATCTTGCATCAATATCATAGATTCCTATCATGATGAAGGATTCATGAAATTTATCATGATATACCACATTTGAGAATATATCTTAGGAGCTGACTGAAGAAGGAAATACAATACAAAGGACCCAAACATATATTATTCAAGAAGGATTGTTCTCCCTCAAACTGGTGCCTTAGTATTATGATTCAATAAGTAATTCAGTAGTGTATATGTTCATGGATTCAGCATCCATCACACCAATAGTGGGTCCCAGGAATGAGAACTACACTCAAGACCCTCCAACGTCATTTCCCTAATTTCCCAAACCAATCCCCACAAAAAATTCAAAATCCTAACCATAAATGGGGGAAACAAAACCTATATTATAAATATACCAGGACCCAACCCACTAGATCCCACCTCGTTGAAGCAATGATGAGTTAGACACCCCAAGACCACATCTAATAGGCTATGGGATAGTGACAAGCGTCAAGTAAGAAATACTGAAATGGGAGGCCTTAAACTATGTTCTAATACAAACACACACAAACCACTAGATTTGTGGGAATATAGATAGATATATGGAAACCATAAAATTATAGTATATAAACCATTCATGAAAAACCTATAAGAAATACACATTCAGAGTGGAGAAAGGTGATAAAAATTGTATTTGGGAAAAATATATACCTAACTAGAAATGTTGGGTAAATGAAAAAATACAAAAATATTATGAGTGGAGAATTGGAAAACCTATCCCACGATCCCCAAGTAGGATCACCAAACAAAGTCAGCACCCCCATGTATTGCAATGATCCCCGAAAACTATGTCAATCGTAGTCAATATTAATCTTTCGTTCTACTACATAAGACACAACACATGAAGGAAAATATTATACATGGGTGAGTATATACATACATAGTAGGATTCCTTGAAACCCAAAAAAGAGATAAATAGAAATAAAGATAGGCATATCAACCCATAATAAATAGGGTAAATTAAAACAGAACAAATATCCTCAAAATAAACCCAAGTGACTGTCAAATGTGATCTCAATCTCCATAGCCCATCCAATAATAACAATTCTTATTCCAACTCTAAATGTCCTATCACCTATGTCGAACTACCCATGTAACCACATAAGATACATACTAGAAGCAGTTACCCTCACTAATTTGTAAGACAATCGGGGTAGCACTATCTTATAGCTACGCATATCATGTAACCACATAATATACTGAATGGAGGGCCCTCCAATTGCTACAAAATGGAAAATCCAAGGGAGAACTATCTTTTACCCATGCATATCTCATAACCTCTTATAGATATGTAGGTCCCACACCACACCACTATGTAGCACATTTTATGGATCACCACTAAAATAGAGGACCCTTATTTATATAGATATCATTGTTGGGGATTCCATTCCATATATAGAGAACCCACACCCTATTTAATTTGGGGGGAGTACCATCTCAACATATATAAATGGTATTGGGTACCCATGCCTTAGAGAGAGATATGAGAGTACCGACACTAATAAAACTCCGATTATTTCAACCAATTAGTACTAAAAACTATTTTTTTGAGTGAATAATCCTTCTAGAATCCTCTCACATCATATATGTAATGATAAAAGGAAGGCCACCATCATATTCTAATTGAAACACTACTCATTATAGGGTTATTGTATGATCAAATATTTTTCTCAAAGAATTATTTTCATAAAGTAAGAGTATCATAGGTAGGTAAATAAAATGTACATAGGTTCACATGGAATTTCTACTCACCTAGACACCAAGGAGTGTCCTCTCATAAACATGTCTTGGGAAACCATGTGAAACCACTTGTGTTTACAAGGTGTACATGATATGTCTTTCCATCCTAGGGTATTCCCATTTGATCTATAATGTTCTTGTTTACTATTGCATGTGCCTATATATTAGGGCATGTAACCATGTTTTCTAGCCCATGCTCTGGTCACTAGTCATATAAACAAGGTACACATCTATTCTATCCATTTACAAATACACAACATGTCCCTTTCAGTACATGGTGTATCAGAAAACACTAGGTCCAGGGAAAGACGCTTCAGAAAATATCAGGGTTTTATGAATAGGCTAACACTTAGTGTGGTTCCATCTACAAGGCATGTGATATTTATCCCACCTGAATACATGGCCACCACAACTAGGGAACTACACATCGTTTATTCCATAAATACTTGTCATGTATTTCAAAAAATTATAGAATAACATATTCTTCACATGGGAGATCAGATCTGCTAACACTTCCACGTTAAACACTATTTGGACACCCAAAATCCACTAAAATTTAAGGGGAAGCCTCCCATCATTGAATATCTTCCTCTTATTTTCTAGAAATCATACTTCATTCCCTCGTAGGTGAAGTTGACATGCCTCTTTTATCCGTTCAAGGATTAAAACCTTGGATCCATCAACATAATCCAAAAATAATTCATCATCCATTTTCAGAATAGTATTCCATATATCATAAATATATCCTAAATGAATCCATGGGGTTTATCTAGATCAAATTCAGTCTGAAAATATCAAATTCGAACCGTATTGGTTAATGGTGAAGAACGTGAACAGTGGTGTAACATCACGAGAAATAAGGTAATATTGTAAATGGCATATTTAATTATAGACAATTAACATTAATTAATAGAGAAAATTTGTAAAATATAGTTATAATTGAAATAAATAAATTTGGTTCCACAATTATAAATAAAATATGGATCATTTGATATGTGGGAAATTGCAGAACAAAAAAGAATATAAGAAAAATCCATGCATTTAAATTGAATCAAATTGTAAAAAATTCATGAAATATATTTCCCTATATTAAAAAGGTATTTATAATTGGTTAAGAACATGTAAAATAGTGATGAATATTCATATCCTAATGTGTTCTTCGCATGTGTCAGGATTATTAATGATCATTCATCATTGATCCCCATTCCTGATCAACCAACAATGATCTCCTCCTCCTTCTCTCTAATCTCGTAGGGTTATACAGATATCCCTGTATATATTCCATAATGGAATTTAAATAGTGGGGTGATTATGTTTTGGGGAAATTAAATAGAATATTTAATTCACTAACCACACATTCAAATGGCCTCCTCCAACTGAATGCATGAAGATGACTTTCTTTTTCCAAACCTTGGGTAAAACCCGAATTATAAAATCAAATATGGTGTAATATTTTCTATCCGGGGTTCCAATCAATGGGAAACACATATATTTAAAAAGTATGAATTCATGTGCCATAATATATGTTAATATTTTTTATAAATTGATTATGAGGTCCCACTACACCAATACATAGTTCCAAATTTTTTGAAAACGTTAATGGGAGTATATAAATACTCAAAGGACATAACCAAAGAAACTAGAGATATTAGAGAAACATTATTATCCTATATTAGAAACATGATTCTTTATGTCCACACAATTATCTAATTCTTAAGGTAGATCATGTTGGAAAAATTATTTTGGTAAACAAAATGATTTGAAATATCACTATTTTCATAGTCATAAATATGGTGAATATTATCTAATGAATTTAAAAATTAATTCAATGATATTTATGGAGGTATAATAAGGTTGGGAATGTTTTTTCAATATATTTTTTTCTATGCTACCTAGTGGGATTTGATGTTGTCTTGGAGACATTATTTATATAATTACATTATATTATAAGTATAACCTTCATGAGGTAGTTGTTTTCACCTAAATTGTTGAATTAACCCTGTAGATTTTGATAGATGTGTTGTCAACTATATTTATTGAGAGTCTATGGAATGACATATTGAGAGTTGGAAAGAGACAAAAAAAATTATTGGTATTTTGTTAGTATCCAATTCCACCCATATGATATTAGAAACCTATTCATCCTCAATTAATATCTTATCAATTTGTTCTATCCTTAGGAGTCTCTTTTTTCTTAATTTATCAATCAGGAAAGAAGGATATTGAATTTTTTTGACCCCATCAATGATTGAATGATTTTTAATTGAAATCGATAATGATTGATATTTTAGATCTTTTGATGGTCAGGATGAAGCATCAAAAATCAATGATTGGGTGTTTGATAATGATGTATTTTGTTTTATAAGTATATAATGGAAAAACAGTAACATTAAAACAATTATTATATAAGGATGACTTTAGTGTTAGATACCTTTCATAGGACCTCTATATTATCTTGAGTTTTAATCTCTATAGAGAGGACCTCCATGGTGTATCTATGTATTATCATGGGGTGGGCCTCTATAGTAGGTACCATGATGAATAATTCCATGTTTTATTGACAATTTATAATAATCCATATAGGGTGGACCTCCAATATGGGATCCAAGAGAATTATCTCTATAGTTTGTTATTTTTTATTTACCAACATGAAGAAGAACTTTATGTTTTCTAGATTATTTTATATTTAAGGGAAAATTATAAATTAAACTATGTGGAGGAAATTAATGGGTTAATTAGTATTTATTATCCTCAAAAATAAAACCATAATTCCATCTATATGTTCTTAGGAGGGGTACCACTACAACTGATACCTTTAGAAGGACCTCCATGGTTTCATAATTATTGAATGTCTGACTGATGTTACCTTTAAGTAGCTTATAAAATTTTTTATGGATATTACCTTGTTAAATTATTTCTTGAGTTAGACTAACATGGTTGATTGATTCTACTTTTATATTAGAAAAATAGTATGGTTACTAAATTCATAATTATTTTCACTATTAGGATATTACACATCACAAAATATCACTATATATTTATTTATTTTTCATATTACTTTTGTGTATTATAATTATTTAAAATTAAATGGGTATACTTTTGAATTTTTTGATTTTTAAAATTTGATCCTAAGAGTACAAATTCACTCAATGATTTTCATTCATTAAATCTATTTTCTAAATTTTAATATTTTTATGTGAATTGTTAAATTTTTAACAGTGTAACACAAGGAATACACTTTGTTAGAGTAAATAAAACAAATAAAAATGTTTTCCATAAAAAATTAGATAAAAAAATGTGTAGTATTAAAGAGGTGAAAAATATGATATTTAAGAGTAACCAGTGGATTCCATTAGGGAATACGCAACCCGAAGTTTGAGGCTGAATGTATGTTGGTGATCAAATAAAATATTTCTTCTATCACCATGATGATAAATCTCCTAGTCATTGGATATTGATTTATCCTAATAGGATTACAACGAAACCGAATAAAATATTCAAAAAACACTTTATGTGTTGTCATAAACAATTATATCTCAAAAAATCCAACTAAATATATGTTTAGAATCCACCACGACATTATCAGATAATATAGGATATGGTAAAATGTTACTCTCTTCATGTTGTGATGTTTACTCACCTGGAATTCAACATGACTTGAAACTAATATTACTGTTCCACACCAATGTGATTAATGTTACATACCAAGGTAGTGTATTCAATAATGAAACCCATTTCATTCCAATCGGATACATTCATTCTATAATGCAATGTCAATAAATAGTATATTATATTCTATATTTCCAATAAATCCATTGGAACACCTACTCAAGACTATAGTTTTTATCTAATGCCACATAAACCCACAATGAATGATGCAAAAACACCAAAACATTCTTAGGGATATAATTTTATATGTTTATAAAAAAAGAGTATAAATGTACTAGTAGTACTCATGTATCCTTGAATCACATGAATACTATGCATAGCACTTAATAAGGATCGTACGAAAAAAATCAATCATTATAGGTTGATGATCAAATGAAATTCAATGTGTAGAAAATTCATAGGTTATAGGAACCAAAATAATATTCATGAAATATTTTATTTTTAATTTTGTAAGTCCTCGATCGAAAGGAAAATAACACATGATCATATAAAGAGAGATGGAAATCCAGATCATAAATGGGAGTGTGTAATAATCAAAAGAAATTTCAAGATATTAATAGTGTTGAAGGATCTTGATACTCAATATCCGTGTTGAATGATCACATAATGAGATAATAATGTGTTAACAAATATTCCTTGTATATATGATTGATGTTTGGATTTAGAGAAGGAGAAGGTGACTCGATATCTTACTCATTAACTCTATTAGTGGATGTCGAACCAAATATCATTATATAAGATACTACATCATGAATTTGTTATGATTGTATATAATTTTAATGTAATGGATCTCAAATTCAGGTCCCATTTCATTTTTAGTTTTATGTTATTATAGGCTTAGTAGAATGTTATTCATTGAAAGGTGGATCTTGGAGTTTAGGTTCTAAATTGATTAGTTCCTCTTGGAATACTAGTTCTTGCTCCATTTTTGGAGGTGATATTTGTGGAATAAGGAAGAGCTCTTCATCCTAGAGACTTAGAGGGGTGGGGTCTCTTGTGGTCATAGAGTGTTTTTCATTTATATTGTGGATGTTGGGATGTAATGTAGAGTCATATAGGATCTTTTTAAGAGTTTGGTTGGTTCTGTTAATCTCTATGTAGTTGTGGCATGGCCCTTACGCAACATCATGGATGACCCATGAGTATATGTTCTATGACATGATGGATTACCTATGCTTTAGAGACCCATAGGGGAGATTTTATGTTGTTATTTCACTTTTGATGATGTCTTTATGGTGTGTAGGCTACACAGTGGACAAAGATGAGGGGGATGATTTCTGCAGTGTTTTTTTAACTTTTTCCATAGACTTAACTATGTTTATTGGATTTTCGGTCGGAATATGATGTGGATTATGATATTTCAGAATGATTTTTATTAATTAATTTAGATATAGTTGTACTATAATGTGGACATTCTCATGGTACGATAATTCCTTTTCTATGTCATTATTTAGAGGTTTGGTGTAGGGTATTAAGTCACTAACATCTTATTTCTAGATTGGGCAGAAAATCAAGAACCTTATTGAACCCTATCAATATTACCTATTTTAATATATCTATTAGAAATACTAGGTGAATCATTTTGAGGCATTTCAACCCCGTTTAGTGAAAGGATCCCCATGTTCATGATCTTTATATTTCGAGATCGTAGACTATTTCCCTCCCTTATCTCAGTAGTTCTCTTCTAGGTACCTCTCTTTAATATTTATTCAGAGAGGGATGTATTTGAGGGAACATCTAGTTTAGGTGATGTTACATATAGATTTTTATGATGGCTGTTGTTTTATAGGTTGACGATTCATCATTGGCTTGTTTCTATTCTTATAGGTTTCTTCTCTTTACATCATCTTCATGCATCAGTTTGTAATGCACCGGTTGTGGTGGAGAATCCCCATTCTCTCACATAATAAGAGTATGTGTGAGGATTTAAAACTTCTGAAATCCAATTGGAGGATAGTAAGTTTTCTGTTAACATAGATAATAAATTTTTTCATATTGAATTTTAATTATGGGGGAATAATTACATGTTATTATTGTTTTTTTTGAAAATTTTTATTATGATACTTGTTAGTTTTTATTCCTAAAAATAGTTGTTATTGGGAACCCTATTTGTGTTGTGATTATTGTGAACTATGAGACCCTTTTGGAGATTGTTTTATTGATATCACCATTCAAGAAAAATTATATATATATATATGTGTGGTTTAATGAACTAATTTCTCATGTAAATCATGAATTATCTAATAATAGTCTTCCTAGAGAAAATGTGATGATATTGAAGCCCATGAATTGAAATTTTGTTAGCTGTAGAAGCATATATGCTCTTCAATATGTTAATATGATAGTTATATTTCCTTGTGTGATTTGTGGGGATATTTTTGGGATATCACTACTGATGATGGTGGTCGGTTTTTACATGGAATGTGGTGGTAGTGAGGCTGTAGTTGTTTGGCATCAAATGTAATGAGGGAAGACGTATAGTGATTCATTAATGTGGATTTTATCATGTGGTTATTTTTCTGTGATTTTTGGGTTATGTTGATTTATTCAATTATTTTTTAATTTTTCATTTTTTTATTTGAGTTGGATGAACTATGGGGGGGTGTGGTTGTGTCAGTTTCTTAGTTATCCATTGAATTTATTTGATGTTATAAAACTGAAATATAATCTAATGGATATACATAAGAATTTACCAAAATTGTTATATGGTAATTAGATTAAAAAAATTGACTAATCAATGAACATTTGGTGTTAATTATAATTGGAATGGATTAGTAAATGGGAGTTAATGGAAACTTGGTAATTCTATAATCGGTGGAACATGTAGTTAAAAAATAGGATTGTGTGGAATGTGTGTGGTGGTTGTGTGGAAAAATTCATTAATGGTGAAAATTGTGTATAATGCAGGTTGTTAGGGATTTCAGTGATTTAGAGAGATATGTTGGTGATCATGTTGTGAATCCATATTTTGGTCTTGTGTGTTACATTTTTAATCATGTATTAGATGTCATTTCTATATGCGACCCACCTGAGTTTGATAACATTACTAATCAAAAAATGTTTTTCTGTGTTTTCCCCAACGTCCAAAATGGTGTTGAATCAGATGTATAGATACCCCATCTTCCCCTATCCTCTATAAGTAGTGCTAATGATGGGATGGTGGGGGAGATCATATAGTGATGATGAGTTGGTGTTTGAGATCACCTAGTGATGACAGGTTGGGGTTTGAGAATTCCCAACGATGATGGGTTGGTGTTTTAAATTTCCTAGTGATGGTGAAGATGTGATGTGTAGTGGGGGTCATGCATGATAGGAAGAGGGAATAATGTTTATTTCCTTCACTTTCATGATACCCGACTACTCTGGATATAATACATGATTATGTAATAAGGATTTGATGTGTAGAATTTTACGGATGAAAACACAGTATACTAGACTTTTTAAGGGTGGGGTTAGTAGGGATGCATCTCTTCTCACATCATATATGAATTTTTGTGCATTGTGATATGCATAGAAGGGACGAGAGCACAAAAATTTTGACTTTGGGAAATGAGAGTGGAATATTGGTTTGGAATTGGATATAGGGTGCCTATGTTTTGTATTTTTTGATACTATGATATTACATTATATTATTTTTTTAGTGATTATGCAAGGATGAGATTGGGATTTTTTATGGAACTTTTTAAGAGCATATTGGCTGTGTTTTTATCCAATGTTTCTTTACTATTATCACTCCACATGTGGATGAGAGACCTTAATTATGAACCTATATAGTATACATGTTACTCTCACCCCTTATATTTATAAACTATTTTTTGGTTACATGGTAGAATTATAGTATTGCTATTGAAATTAATATCTAGGGAATTTGTGCTTCTATTTATTTTCTATCATAAAACCCATCCTTTGATTTTTATTTGGAGAATATGTTCTAGTTTTTGAAATTATACATGAATGTTGGGATAGTTTGGTTGCCTTTATATTATTATTATGATGGATTTTTTTGGTGATTGATATATTATCTCATGGGTAAATGGTTATTATATTGGGTAATTCTTTCTATTTTTTAATTTTTAATACCATCAGTGCTAGTCACCTTCCCTAGGTCTACTGAAGGTGGGACTTGTGGTTAATTTTCCATATCCATTCATTGCTACCATAGGAGGGGTACCTCTAGGGAGAGGGGGTTATTTTATATTTGTATTATTTTATTTTTTTATATATTGGGTAGATATTAGAGTTATTAAAAGGATAGGTTTTCATGGATTTGATAAGACAATTTAGAAATACAATCCTAACATATGAAGTGGACCGCAAATATTGGATGTGACCTAGAAATTTTGGGCCCCCTATTATTTGATGAAAGGAATTTTAAAACCAACATAAAATGATTAGTTTAATGTTTAACCATTATATGGTAGAAACTATAGGTAGATACTTGCATCATTATAATTTATTTCATTAGTATTTACATCTTGAAATTTAATGCATGTTTCTCTAACAGTGTCGATGTGGTAGTTTCAAATTAACTATTATTTTTTTTCTAAATTTTTCATATACATTGAATGAAAAGAGTATATTGGTGATTAACTACAATGAAATATTTTTCCGAACACTTACTGAGACTTGGGTCTGTGATTCCCTTTCCTATTATAACATTATTCGTTGGAATTGATTTTTCCTTCCATTTCTAAAATTCATAGAACATTAATATATTTTCCTAAAGATTAAAATTTTTACAGAATAAATATTAGTTTATTTATTGTATAATAACTATTAATTTTAAAAACCCTTATGAAAAATGTTTTATTGATTATATTTCATTTTTTTATTATGAAATAAATTGTTTTGAAACCATGAATAAGCGTATACTAGTTCCCAAGAATGTTGATATTCCATGTTGTTTTCATTATTGATGTATCATAAGAATATTTAAAGGTCCAATTAGAAAACCAAGTTTTGTATAATTAAATTATAAAATTATAGAAGAATATAAATCATGATAATTGATAATTAATTTAAAAGTTTAAGTCCTCAACAAGAATAATATTCACCGTTTTTTGAAAATTTGTAGTATGTAGTATTAATCGATTAATATGTTTAGAGATTGTGCTAAAACTTTGTTGCAAGGATGTAAATTTTCCTATCATTTGTTTCTAAAGTTTTGAAAAAGATAAATATACCCAGTGAGAACTACTAAAATTCTTCATATTTACAATCAACAAATGTATCTCACATTCCAAGCATGGTTAAGTGAATTTCATCACTATAATTGTTATAAAAGTATATAATTATCATCCTAATGATAATATCATGCATTGTATTACCTTTCTTCGCATGACACGTGACATTCATGTGGCAAGAATTTAATATAACTGTGGATATTTATTGTTTCTCTGAATTACCTGAACATGATAACCATTCTTTGTGTTAATTTATTTTATAAAAATAACCATTCCAATCATGTTAATCCATTAGTAGTTTATTATTTGTAGAATTCCTATAGTTTAAAAACATTTATACGAATTTTTAGGAATTTCATAACATGTAAATCAAGATCATGTAATAGGATACGTATGTAATAATTGGAATATGGACACATATTAGGAGCGGATTATTTTTTATTTTAAAAATGATGTAAAATAATGTCACCTTTATTACATTGTATAAGAATGTTTTCTCATGTGATGAAAGATTTTTAGACTATTTAGTTTGATCATGTTATGCATGAGAACTTGTGATACAACATTAGAAGTTATATTTTGTGATCCAAAAGTATATTTTTTTATCCTAAAAAATTGTCACCTACAAGATAAATATTTTAGAGATTTTTAAATTAGGAATCGATAACATGATGAAAGAGAACATAGAATATGGAATTTTTTTCTTGTTGATTTTATTTTGAAAAATAGATAAAAAGTATAGATTAATTATACTAAGCCTAAATTGTAGTGCCAAAAAATTTTAAGTTATTTCCTTTAACATGGATTCATGTTACAATTATTTAAATTCAAGTAAAAAAGATTCCCCTAAATTGAAAATTATATATTGAATGTTTTTGGTGATTTAATTTTTTATTGATTTCTACATTTATGTTATGATATGCATTTTTAAAAACCTATTTTGAATTAATGAAATTATTTTTAAATATTTTTTAAGAAGAATAAAATACCTCCATATCACAGTACATAATCACATAATAAGTATATTTTTACAATTTGAATAAACATCTTCTCAATGATCACAGATCTACACTTTTAAAGACTGATTAAGAAGAATCTATTATATAATGAAGTATAATCCATAACAACATTATATTTCTTAAAATGTGAGATCTATGATCATTGAGATGATTTTTCTTAAAATTGTGAAAATATTACCATTATGTAATATTGTGTTGTGATATCTAGGTATTGATGGAATCATCTACCTATAATGATGGTTAACCACTTAATGTAATTAATAAGAAAGTAGTTTGTGAAATATTTAAATTGTTTAAAATAAAAATTCTTCTAATGCATAATTTTTTGAAATTAAGTGATTAGTGGATATTTATTGTTGATTTAGTTTTTATTGAATGATTTTATGTTGGTGTTTTGTGATATTGAATCTAGCATATGAATAGAGGAAATAAGCTTACTCATTAAGATGAGTTATATTTTTGACATGCTGTAAAAATGTATGGGACAGTTAGGGCCACCCAAATAGAATAATACATTAATTTTTTTTTGATGATATTCCATTGATTTTTGTGTTTGAGGAAGTGTAGCGTAACTGTAGTGGTAGTTTCGGAATTAGGTTACAAGGAGGCTTAAATGGATATTTGAATGTTTTTGTGGAAGAGTGTTGTATTTTTGATGATTTATGATGGTGTGATGATATTCTTGATGGAGGAAGGTGATGTGGTTGTGTCGGGTGTTTTGTGGTAGAGTTCACTTGGCTTGTTGAGCTTTCATTTATGTGTCAAAATTCCCTGTTTATTTATTGTCTTGGTTTTCTTGTTAATTTTATACTAATTATTTCCTAATTTAAGGTTATATCATTTAAAAACCATCATGGATTTTGGTGTGGAATGGAGAAGAGATCTTGGGATAGAGCATTGTTGAAATTCAAGAGGTATGAAGTGCTGAATCTCTTTGTCTGGTCCTCCATCCATGTTATTGAGGATTCATTTTAGAAGGATAATGTTTATTTTGGGTTAGTGAACAAACCTGATGAATTTTAACTTTAAATAGATGAATTATTATTTTATAAGGAGGATCAGTGGTAGTGGGAGATGACATGTGGTGATCTAGGAGAGATATATTTGGGATAGTTTCATAAATAAATCTATAAGAATTTCATTTTCGGAGTGTAGATGTGTGATCGTTTGATGGGGATTCGGGAGATTCATCTAGGGGATGAGAGTGTCTGGATCTTTGGGGGAACACTTTATAGGCATTGATATTCATTTTTCACATTTTCTTTTGAAGGATAGAGAATGGTAATATATATTTTGAATAAAAGTTGAGGCCAAATTTTTAGTGATTTTTTCTTCCTTTTCAGCTTTCGAATTAGGGGTTAGTGAGAGATCTGGTGGAGATCATAGAGAACTTGTTGTCTATAAATAAATGTTCTAGTGGAGATCCCACCAGAGTAGTTATGAAGTTGGAGTTTAATTATATGGATTACATGTATATATCTACATAAAGAAATGGAGTAAGATGGTCTTATAATGGTAAGGCATGACTTGGAACATCGTGGTAGAGAGGTTTGAGGTATCCTATGTCTGGAGAGCTATTCTTTTTCTATTGTGATATCGTGGGGGCACCATCAATATGAATATCCCAATTTTTAAATTCTTCTCATTATTCAATGGAGAGTTATTAGTGGGGGACTTTCATTGTTGTGTTCTACTCCTTATACTAAAAACATGTTAGGAATTTAAAAAAATGTAGATGTAATGAATTATTTAGAACATTCATGTATAAATTTTTTCATTAAAATTTCTAGGATTTACAGTTTTAAATAAGATTATATTTTTTAATCATTATAATGTAATTAGTTGTCAAGGTATGGAAATAATAAATTCTGTTTAATGTGTAAAGAGTAATTAAGGAAAATTTGGTAATTATTATGATGGATGGTTCCAATTTAGCATCATTTATTTATCACAATCTAGTTGAGAGTAATCTTCCAAATGATTTTTTTGTGGTTGTTTTATTCTGTAAAGGGATTTGTTTTAATTCATTATGATGAGAATGATTGAGAGGTATCTATTATAAAGTAATGTTCATTCATGTCCTGTTACATTTTTGTTTTTAGGGATTTGACATTTTACTATAAGGTAATATTGTGTAGAGACAATAATAGAGTTGAGGTTCAGGTTTTGGAAGTTCATTATATCTTGCAAATGCATGTTATTTAATGTAGGTGGTATTTTCATCATGAAGACGAGCACAATAGTGTGGAGGATTGGAGATGGGGATTCAATGGTTCTACCAAGTTGGTGGTTTACCAAATGGGATTTGGGCTATAATATGGATTCATATTGGTTCAAGGGGGGTTCTTATGGTTCTTTTAATCTCATGGAAGATATGGAATGGACCTTAAACCGAGAAATATATGACCATTTCATTGATGTTCTATTTCATTAAATATTCACTACAATTTAAAGGTTAAGATGGGGGAGATTACGGGGTTCTTTCTCTTTTAATGTTACTGCATCATAGTGTGGAGGCTTTTGTATGGCCAGAGATATGGGGGATAAACTCTAGGGCATCATCATTCACTCTACACCTTGTATATAACACTTTTTTGGATCTGATGTTTCACCAAGCTGTAGATTTTAGGAGTTCACTTTGATTTGGTAAGAATAATATGGACTATGATTTATTGTGGTATGGTTCTTCTGATTTAATTATGGTCCTTATTCCCATAATCAAGAGATTATTTTTTCACAATCATAAGTTAGGTTCCTCTCTTCCCTCAATAGTTTCCTTCCATGTGTCTCTTTTCTTCTTCATTCAAAGAGGCTTATAGTTGTGGGAATGACAAGTCTGGGTGATATTATGGCTGGAGGTTAATTGTAGCTAGTGTGTTCAAGGTTTTTAATTACTCTTTAGTGTGGTCCTGACCTTGTGGTTTTCTTATATTCACCTCATCTTTTTTTGAATAGTTTGAGAATCAAGGGATGAGGTAGGGGACCCTAATTCTATCCCTTTTTATGTGTATGTTTGAGAATTTCATGCTTTTTACGTCCTATTGGATGATAGATAGGTTTGTCTTAACAAATATAATGAATTATTTTAACTAAAGTACTGGGAACATGGATTAATCACATTTGATTACTATTTTGGTGAAATTAGTTATTATTATAATTTCATATATCTATGGCAAAAACGTATTTCTACCAAAAAATTATTTTTTTTGTGATTACTGTGAATTTGGTACCCTTTCATTGATTGTATAATTGAGCTCAACATGTATGAAAAATAATAATAAATTATACATGGTTAATGAACCTGTTTCCTATAGAAAGATGAAATTTTGTTATAATACCCATGCTAAATAAGATGTGATTATTTGAAATCCCTTGAACTGAAATTATTCTATTTGATGTAGCTAAAATCATTTTCTATATATTTATGATCAAGGTGTGTTTTCTTATCTGATTCATGGGGATATTTTTAGGATTTTATTGATGATGTTGGAGCTCGAGTTTAATATATATTTTAGGGGTAATAAGGATCTGTTTTTTAGCATGTGAAGTGACATGTTTTGATATGAAATGATTTATTTATAATTTTTTTCCATGCAGTTTTTATAGTGAGATTATCACATGGTGGGGATGTATTAGATGTGTTTCAATGTGGTGTCGATTTATGTGAGGTGGATGTTTTTAGATGTTGTGTGGCTGTATTTGTATCATGGATAACGATGTAATAAATTTAATTTTCAAAAACTGAAATATCAAGGTTTGGATTTAAATAATCAGGGGATGGAATCGATGTGTGGTAAATTGATTAAATGTACTCAATGATCAAAGAGTAATATGTGTTAATGTGAAATTTAATGTCTTGTTAAGTTAGAGTTAATGGAAACATATAAATTCAGTTAATGGTGAAACATGTAATTGGAATGTTGGATTTTCTAGATTGTATGAAAAATTTGAGTGTTGTGATGCATTACAAGGGGAAGAAGATAGTGAAATATATTGTGAGACATTAGGGTAATGTTGATAGACTCATTGGTGCTCTTGTTGGGAACCCATAGGTTGGAATTTTGTGCTATAAATTTATCTTGTATTTGATTTTAATTCTACATGTTCCCCATCTGAGTTGGATAACCATACAAATTTCTAAATGTTTTGGGTTGTGGTTTTTTCCACAACATCCAAGATTGTGGTGAATTATTTGTATTTCTACCTCCTCTTACTCACTATTCCTTTAATATTATTGATCATTATGGTTTTGTGATCGATATTGTTTAGTGAAGATGGGTTGTTGTAGGAGATCACCTAGTGATAGCTGGTTAGTGTTAGAAATTTCCCAATGATAATGGGTTAGTGTTGGAGAACACGTATTGATTATGGGGAAATAATATGTGGTGGGAGTTAATTCATATTATGACGAGGGAATGAGGTTAATTTCCACCACACTCATGATACCCGAATTCTCTTGATATTAGACATGAAAACGTGGTGAGTCTTTGATGTTTGGATAGTAACTAACACTAACAGGGTATTCAATGCCTTGATAGGGTGGGGTATTTGGAGATTCATATTGATCAATATTAATGATATATTTTTATGCAATGTGATATTCATGGATGAAATTGGATCATAGGATGTTTGAAATTGTGATATTAAAGATCAAATACAGTGCAGAAGAGTCCATGGAAACCTTTGTTTCATATTATTTCAATACTATTCTACTTCATTGGATACATTATTTAATGAGCATTCCATAATGAGACTCAAAATCATTTGTTAACCTATTTAGTTTAATGTGGGTTCAAATATTTTTTCACTAGTTAATTTGTATTCTCTTTCCACATGTTACTGAGTGACTTTAGGTAAAATACTTCTATGTATACATGTTATATATAACCAAGGAGTATAATTATTTTTTTCAGGATTACAATGGGACATTTGAAGTTGATCTACGAATTACTAGCTTGTTCTTTGTAGTTGATGTTGAATATTTATGGTAAAAATTTTATTTTTGTTTTTATTTAGATACACTATTTTAATTTTTGACAATGTGAATTAATCTTTGCAGGGTTTGGTTTCATTACATTATTTATTATAATGATTTTTTGGTGATTTTTATCCCATCTACAAAGATATTATTGAAGCTAATACCTTCTATATGTAAGATTTTTCATACCAATGTACAACTAGATAATCCCTGGAAAACTAAATGTGGGAATCCAGAAGTCATTATCTTTATTCCTTTATTTCCAATCCATGATGAATACCTCTAGGAGAGGGTTAATGTTAGATATAGTGTGGATAAAAACCAAATGGAGTTTGGGATAGGTGTAGTTTTGGATTTTTTCTTAATCATGAATGAATAAAATTATAACTCTCATATTGTTATATAGATAATTCATTTTTATCATGATAAAAAAGTAGATGGTTATAGGAGAGAGTGGGAAGAAATGAGAGTTGAATTAAAATCCAAGGAAATTGGGGTGGGGATACTGGTATTAGGGCATGCAGTAGAAGCTGGTGGGATGGGGATTTAAAAAATTTCCTTGACGAGGTGACGAAACATTAGACCATAGGGTGGGGACCATTATATCCTATATACCTATTCATAATAAAATTCAAGAATCTTGAATATTCTGTTTGGTGTAGACCTCTTGGACCATATCTCAATAGTAGTGAATACAATTAATAGACTAGTAGTGGATTGTAGAAACCCATCATAGATCCTAAAGGGATATGTAATAGTCATAGAAATGATACCCATATTACGAATAAATAATTTTTAATATAATATGTTCATCAATCAATATCTAATTACGAAGGATACAAAATTTACCTCTTCATACATTATTTATTATTCATTTACCTTACGAGATTGGAATAACTTCTTCTACTATAGCCATGGATTTAATAAAGTTACCAAAATCCTAATAAATTGAGCCCAATATATCTCTTCTTATCATAAAAGAAAAATTATTTCTTTGTTACATAATAAATTTCATCCAACCAATGACGCGCCCAAATAATGTTATCCCACAATTAATTCTTTCTAATGTTTTTCCTTGTATCAAATCTCATGATACAATTATATAAAAATAATAATATTAGTCCAGGAGACCATTACATGTGATTTCAAATAGGCACTATCAATCACACCTATAATATAATGTGTTCCTATTCTCATGTAACTCCTCATGATCTTGCATACTCAAGGTCAAAAAGCGTGAACATAGTTAGAATGTGTTTCCATTATTATGATCCCACAACACTTGATAGTTAGTCATCATTTATGTCCAGTTAGTATGATATATCTATTCCATATGACATGTGTTTAATATTAATGTAATAGAATCTTGAGGTTCTATTTATATCCTTTGAACTATTTTAACATTTTGATATGATAAATAATCATTGGAAATTTTAATTTCAATAGTGTAAAGAAAAATATCAACACTATAGTTATTATTGTACATCATGCATAAATCAATCTATAAATGATATAGTAATCACCAATTACTATTCAAGTTCGTTCTAGGTAACCCAACATTACAACACTCCCACTTATACTAGATTTAACACGATAACTATCCTTGAAAGCTATATATGATAAGATCTTATTCTTGTTGAGCTATGTCTTTGGTCATGGGTCTTCTATGATTTTGTTGCATGGATATTCTAATATCTGTGACTCCACCTCCATGAGTAAGAATCCCCAAGAGATGATATCCCCATGTATATTCCCTTTTGTACACAGTTATAATTTGAAATATTTTCTAGTACTAGTAATAAAATTATCATAAATTATATCATGATAAGACATTACATTCTATGTGCAATTTGAAGAACTGGAACAAATAATTGTATATTTAATAATACTTCTTTATATACATATTAATCCATAACACAGTCAGTATTTATAGATATGGATAATACTAGATTGAATAATTTACTCTTTCTCATTACCTTAGTCTGGCTGTGATATTAGGTCATATTTGTCCAAAGGAATACTAGTTGGTGTCCCTTTATAACTAGTATCCTTTCCTCTTCATGTACCTAGTACTTATCCCTTATAATCTCTCAAGAACAATTGGATAGTTCGGAAAACTTATAACACCCCATGATATTAAAATATTTTAATATTATAATAAAGTTACATTATTTCCTTACATGCTACACCATTTTAAGCTTAGTCTATGCAAGACACTGAGCCAACATAGGTTACATTCAAGTTAGAGTTTTAGCTCCTTTTAATGGTGGACATATTTTAGAACTATATTTCATGCATTTATTTATTATATTGTTCATAATTTTTTTTAAATTTTTAATGTAATACTATATTAGGGTGATTTTCTTTATGTTATCTGAAATTTTCATTTTTTTATGAGTAGTAAAAAATACTGCATTTTAGTTAAGAACAACCTTTTCCTTTAAATAATTATTAATGATAAATCATATTTTAAATTTTGTATTAAAGCCATAATTGATAAATTATAAATATATTAATCCAAATAAGTTCATTGAAATCATTTTTATATTTAAATTGGATTTAAAGACTTATTTAACTTTTCAACAATTTTTAATTTAAAAATCGACATTCTTAGCAGATCAATGGGATTAGCATGAAAATTAATTTATCCACTTTTATAAATTTAATTTCTAAAAACATACATACATGGTTTTAATAATTATGATACTTTTAATCTAATAATATCAACTCATTTTTTTGTGAAAAAAATTGTACAAGTAATTAAAATTAATTGCAGTGATTAAGGTAAAATTATGCTTAACAAGGGACTAAACATTAAAAATAAGGTTCAAATTTACCAAGGAACTTGTCCAAAGTTCATTATCTGCCAATAGTTCAACCATATACCTTATTATTTCAAAATTTATGTGTTAATGTGACAAAATTTCATGAATGTTCACTATACGATATATTAAGTATTGAAAAAGAAAAAAAAAGAATATTCCTTACCTTTAACATTTATAAAACATTGAGATATGGAAAAACCAATAAACCATTCAGTTATACTTATCCATTAGAAGTATCAATGGGTTATTTTTATCATAATAATTTATTATTAAATTTTATTGATTAATTTGTTAGATAAAACACTTAAGAAATGATAATAGAGTGATTATTTAGTTAATAAATATCTAGAATAAATGATCTTATTCATATTTAAAGAGTAGTAAATTGATTTAATTATTTTATTTAATTATTTTTGTACATTAATATATATATATTTAATATTTTTTAAATTAATATATTTGAAATAATTTTTTTTTGTATTTTTAAATTATAAATAAATAAATAATTTCAAAATCATCAATTATGATATTTTAAAATAAATGATATTTTATTAAAAGAATTATAATTTATAAAAAATAAATATTATGCCAATTGATTTTTATGTTTTAATAAATATAATATATGGTCTACTAATAGACCAATTTATATTTTAAAATTAACATATTGACCCATAGATTATGAATAAATTTTTGACACGGTCCATGTTAAGATAGTGTTTAATCGCATTACATGCGCTTGTATTAAAATAAATGTCAAAAAACAAAGGATTGATATTTTTTAAATAACATATCACAATTAGAATACATTAAGTCTATATTTTTTAAGAAATATAATATTAAATTTTTCTTAATGGTTAAATTACAGAAGTCAGAAAATATAGACTTTAATAAAATCCAAAATGAAAAAATTGGGGAATCTTAGAAGATACGGAAAAAAATTATAAAATGGAATTATTTTTGTGAGGTGGAGGTTTTTATCAACTATGCATTCCCTTTACAACATTAGTTGTCTATTTTGAGAGAACATGATGTAACACAAGATTTTATGGTATGCCTCTTTTAAGTGTAACTTCTTTGATAGAATACAAGCTTAATAAAATTAAATATTATTATTTAAGATATTTATAATAGTTTGAATTAATAATATTAAGTATTTTATGACTTCAAATATTTAAAAAATTAATTCTTTTGTAACCAATTAATTAGAAATAAAAACCAATAGAATAGAAAGGATGCATTTTTATAAAAACAATTTTTATTCCGATAATGAAATTTTATATATTAATTAATACATAGTGATATATATTGATGAAATTGATATGTTATATCTTCAGTAAAATGTTTTTAAACCCACTCAATATGTATTATATGCTTAACATAAGAATAAAACAATTTTTAATCAAAAAATCTATATTGTTTAAAATGCCAATTTTACCGCCTTTTCAGGGAACACATGTTTTAGAACTAAATCATGAAGACTTTATAAATTATATTTGAAAAAATAATCAGTATTTTCTAAATAATAATATAAAAATTTAATTTTGTTAATTTTTTAGTATTTTTTTGATAACTTAATTTTTTTTAATTTATTGTGACCGTTTGAAAAATAAAGTGACGATTAAGAACAGTAATATGACCAATATAATAGTATCATTACCTATAAAAGTATAAATAAAATTTAGGTATATTATGAATGAATATACAATGTATTTATTTCAAGATATTAGTAAATGAATGTGTCAAAATAATAAATTAATTATATGTAGTTTTGTGAAACGTAAATGTTTATTTACAATTTTTTAACTAATATAATGATCTAAAAGAATATTAATTTCCATAAAATAGAATCATAAGTTAATATTTTTTTCATATAAAAGTAAGATAGTTTTATAAGATCTTAATTAAATTTTTCATGTGTTATAAAATTAGTTATAATTTTAAAATCGGTATATTTCGAATAAGTGATGATTTCAATTAAAAATTAAATTTCTAATATTTCTAAAATTATTTTCAAAAAATGGAATAAATTTTTTAATTCTAATGTTTGATAAACGGTTAGGGTTAATTTTTGTTATTTCTCTAAGAACGTTGAATTTTTCATGGTTAATGAAATGTAGTAATTTATGGTATAAGCTAAATACATGAATTTTTGAGTTATAGATGATGTATGACGGATATAAGAACCATTGGTTCAAACTCATATGAAATAAATATTTTATGTATTCATGAAATCATCACTATTTTTAATCTTTATCCCAAATAATAAAATAATGATTAGAATAATATAAAATACCCCTCTCATCCACTATAAATAACACCCTCACTACATCTTCTCCTCACACAAAAAACCCTTTAATATTGTCCCATTTTTTATCAAACCCTTTCCCAACCCTATCCCCAAATTGTAGAATCCCATGGTCTCAACAAAATAGCATAATAAATTTCTTTATGGATGTTCTCGGGGATTTAAATTCAAGTGATAAATCCATTTTTGTTCTCTTTCAATTTCTTTTAACTTCTTTCTTCTTATTCTATCCTTAGCTATTCTATTAAAAGTAAAATTATGATAATTTTATCTAATATATAATATAATTTTGTCATTTTAAGGTAAAATCCATCATCAAACCCCTACTATTCCCCGTTTTATTGTAAAAATGAAAACATCATCCCTAAGGTTCCTATTTACCACATTTTTGGATGATGAGTTTTTTATTTTAATTAGGCATTAAAGGCCAGTTATAAAACCACTTTTATGATTGAAACATACTATAATATATGTATTAAAAACATATTTGATATTCTAGAACCTGTAAATATACATAATGTTAATTCAAATGACCAAACTAGATCGTGATGGTCGAAAAAACACCAAAAAATCTCAACGATTATCACTAACATTTTATCTCATGATTAATCCTCGTAACATATAACAAAATGAGATATGTAACCATTTAATATTTTAAAATTTGATTAATATCTTATAATTTCAATTCTGAACAACTATTCCCATTTAACATGCCTTTTCCCTACATGTATATAAGTAAACTGATCTTGAAAACTAAGAAATAAACACTCTGAATTGATAAAATTATACCTTATAGTTCATCAAAATGGCCATAAATGAACATAATAAAATTATATTAAATAAAATACGGGTCTTAAGGGTTATTAATTAATTAATGGATTTAATATGATTATCTACGATGAAAAATACTATTGAAAAACTCTTTCAGACATAATGTAATGGGTATCACATCTCAATTTTATTTTAACGAGGTTTACAATATTTTCCATTTAGTTATTTTACTTAGTGTATGTATTATTCCATTTTTAATATAATGTCATTAATATATTTATATTCATGGTATTCAATTTCTCATTTGACAATTATTAATTTTTGATCGTACAATTCAATTGATTACAAAGTGGTAAGGGACTTCATCTCAAGTTCCCTTTCTTTGAGACTTACATAGTATTGTGTGCCTACTAATTTTTATTTGATTTATTTACTGCACCTTTGAGAAAAAATTTCATTTTATATTATATTTTTTATGTATCCATATTTTTTTTATCATGGATAAGATTATTTTTTAATCCAAATACAATTTTACAAATGGAATTAATTTTGAATGTTGTTTCAACTAAGGAAATATTAATAAATATGTATCATCTATTTAATAAAGATAATTATTAGGAATATTTTTATTGAATTTAATCTTTTTGTGGAGAATTAAATAGAACATAAATGAATTTTGGGGCCCATTATATCCAATAATGTGTCAATCTGTCTCAAGAGAGAAAATAGTTGGTGGAAAACCCTTCATGTTTGTTTCGAGACAAAATCAGACGGGTATCTACCCATAGACATAAAAAAATTTAATGTTATGATGGTTCATGTTATAGGTACCTAAAGTCAAATAATTAATCATTTTATAAATTTATCATTTAGTTATCATTATCCAGAGGATTTTCCATAATGAAAAAAAATCTATGGATGCATTTTCATTATCAGAGTATTAATGGTGTGTGTTGTACAAGAGCCTCAACACAATTAAAGAGGACTCGAAAAGTGAATCCAAGAGACCCAAGATCAAGTAAATGTTGTGAAATATTTCTAGTTTACTGGTGCAGTACTATAGCATGTACAGTAGAAGGTACTATTCAATACTTTAGAATTCAGAACGATTTATACGTTTTGGATTTTCGACCAAGTTTTAGTCCCCAAATCCTTAAAGGCCTTCATTCTACCTACGACCTTTGGGCTATTAAGGAATTTGGTCCACTTCAATGCCGTTAGGACACTCCCAGGAATTTGGGTCACATTAAAATGTGCTAAAATAGACATGGTAGACTCTAGAATGGATCATTCTAGAGATGAGGATTCCAGAGCAAAGAGAATTCTCCATAGTAGAGATAACAGATTTTGAAGAATGAGAGGTTACAGAAATTTCCATCGAGGCTGGCCTATGGATGTATGGGAAGCCTAGCCTTATATTAATGCGATCATGGAGAGATGACATCTTTTTATAGACACTGAGGAGGAGAAATTCCAAGTATTTATATTCTAGCTGATTTCCGCTAAGATATTCAGGTAATGTAATTTCATGTAGTCTACGACCCATGTAATGGTTCCCCTTAAACCCTCAAAAGGGTTTTTATCAAAAATAAATAAATAAGAGGCCTTCGGTCCTTTTAGAGTACTGATGTTGTGTTTTTTAGTTAATCTCCATGCCATATTAATTACGTCTAATTGATTTTGATTCACTAATTATTGATTCATGATTCCACTATATGTAACCCGTATTGAGTGTTTGATCTCACCCCTTTCATTTATTACATCCATAGGTTCTGAAGAAGAAAACTTTGAATACATGTCGAGGAAGTAATTAATTTTCCTTTGTTATGTTCTATGATTATTTTACCTATGTAGTATGGGAACCATGTATGTATCTAGTTCTTCAAGACTACTAATATGATCAATCCTTAGGGATGTGGTCTATTGTGTCTATTTTATTATAAAAAAATTACCACTAACTAAAGGATACGGGGTATGGGGTTTTTATAGTTTGTTCCTAAGTAATTTTAGTATAAATATTCGGGACTATAATTAGAAAATGTAATTTAGGGAATATAACCCCAAGATTGACTTTGAGGATAATTATAGAATCAAATCAAATAATTCTATTAAAGAAATGAATTTAAGGGTCTTCCATGAAATACATCCATGCCTGGATACTATATGTGGATACTATCCAGGAACAAAAGTACATTGTGGTAAAAACTCTAATAAGGTGTGTTGAGCCGGACTCGGTATAACCTGTTACCTGATAATGGGACTTATTGTGCACCTGGATTTATACTCCCAAGGGATATTATTAGGGTAATTTACATTATCCTTTTAAATAATTATGATGGATTTAAAATTAAATATTTCCCTATTAAACCATGTTTATGATTCTAAGATTATCTATGCATAAATTTTCAATTTATGTTAATTATTTTACTAGTTTTGGGATTATAAATTATGTTTCATAATGTTATCATTTAATATAGTGTTCTTTATCATTTATAAATTGCACCTAGTAGATGGAATGTAAAATTCCCAAATGCACATGATTCAAAGAGTGGGAAGGGTCGTATCTTTTATGGTCTTATTACAATCTTTTGTAGGGAAAAATTCTCCAAAGAATTATCATCATTTGGAAACATAGTATCATGTGCTAATGACACAAAAAATTTATTCTTTATGTATTATGACTTTTTAGGGAAGAATGAGAACAAGAGTAATGCAAGGAGAAATTTGGATAATAGAAAGAAGAGAAATATGTATTTCCCCTCATGTAATAATTGTGGAAAGAAACCCCTGGTACTTGATTGAATGGAAAGGGATTTGGGAACTTGTGTGAAGATAAATACCAAAATTCTTGTTATTTAAAAGTCAAAAAAAGGTATCCAATATGAAATGATTCAACTGAAAGCAGGTGGGAAACTGTGAAAATTAATGTCTTCAGTGTCAAAGGAAAATACACCAATAAAGGATAGTGGATGGTGGCTAGGTTCATGATAATACCATATATGAATATCAATGATCAATATTCTTGGGTTTGGATTCAATAATAATGTTATTTTAATATTTTTCAATAATTATTTGGTTATAAGAATCATGATATGTATAAGTATTCTACTACAATACATATTCATTAATAAATTGGATGAATGTGATGAATAATCACCAGTAATCTAGAGAAGTTATTCTGTTGTATGTTGATATTATTAGAAACACGTGACTTGGGAATAAAAACCTATATTTATGCTTAATGTTGAGATAATATTTATTTTATGGTTATTTGATGGTATTCCTGACCATGTAGGTGGTTCGTGATCTTATTGTTTAGGTTATGACGGAATTATTAGATGCATAGATTTAAGTACAACCTGAGATTTTACTCTTGGATGAATTCCTGATTAATAAATGAATAATGGATATTAAGGTATTAATATATTCAGTATCTGAAAACAAAAGATACATTATTTAGGGAATCATACATTAATTTTTTTTTGTAAATTTTGTTACCTTCAATCTAAATTTTTATCCATTGAAAGTAGACAAACATGTTTTGGATGAGTATTAATATTAAAAAAATTTGGAATGAATCAAGATAAAAATAGTAAATTAATGTTTATTGATAACATATGTTAACCTTACATAATTTAGTAGTCATTTAACTGTCTATGTAATTACATAAAGACATATGATTCGTTAAACGATATTTGGCCATGAAAATTTAATCATGATAACACATTTCTTGGTGTAAGTAATGAAGTGTAAATAGATATAAGAAGAACCAAAGGATGATGTTATGCTTATTATATGAAAATTAACCTTGTTTACTTTCCCAAGTGTTTATATAAATATAAAAGATTCCCTCAAATCTAGGAAGAATATTTTGGAACAAAAATGTTATCCCTTTACTTTTCTTTTTGAGAAATCAATGGAATTTTTATCGATCAAAAGATTTATTGTATTTTGTGGCTTAACTTTTCAATTTCCTTGTTCTATATCACTCTCCATTATAAATTGATAGTGATATTATTCTTCTATGTCTATATTTTTACATTTCACCAATGTTATCTTATTTAAATTTTTATTTTGGTGGTGACCTTTTGTTTTTTCCTTCCCCACTTTTAAGAGGATATTTTATAAATCCTTTTTTCAATATGGGTTTCCCACAAAGATTTTAAATTATCAACATTTATGTTTTTTATTGCAATTTCAAATTGCAAGGACATAATTTTTTTAGAGGGAAGAATGTAACACCCCAAGATTCTAAGGTATGTCTTTTTAAAAATCAACTTCTTCAATAGCATACAAGTATAAAAAATTCCTTAAATAATATGATTAAGATGTTGGGAATTGTAGGAATTAATGAGATTAATTTTATTATTATTAAACATGTATACAATATTAATTCACTGGTTAGCAGTTAATTAGAAATGTAAACTAAATAAACTGAAAAGAAGTTTTTTTTATAAAAAATTATTTATATTCTCAGAATAAAATTTTATAAATTAAACATTAATTAGTTAAATATATTGATGGAATTTACACATTATTTATTCAATAAAATGTTTTCTCAACTCATTAAATAATTTCTATAGGCTTAATAATAGAATAAAACCAACTTTAATAATATAATTTATATTTTTAGGTAAACCAATTTTACCAACTTTTCATGGAATTGTTATTTTAAAACAAATTTGTGAATTTTTAATGAATTAAATTTTACAAAATAAAAATCATTTTTTAATTTTTAATATCAAAATTTATCTTGGTTAATTTTTTGGAATGTTTGTGATAACATTCATTTTGGATGAATAGTCTTATTAACGTTAGAATAATAATGTGTCCATTATGAATAGAAATATGACCAATAGAATGGTAACTTCACATTTGAAATTATGAATAAAATTTAGGCATCTTATGAGTGAAAATATTATAAATTTACATCAAAGAATAAGTAAATAAATGTGTTAAAATGATAAATTAATTGTTCTTAATTTTGTGAAACTTAAATATTTATTTATATTTGTATAATCAATATAATTATTTTAAAGTATATTCATTTTAATAAAATAGAATCATAAGTTAATTTTTTGGTCAAATGATTTTAATATTATTTTATGAGACCTTAATTAAATTTTCAATTTTTTATAAAGTGAGATATAATTTAAAAATCAGTATTATTTAAATAAATGATGATTTAATTAATTATTAAATATTTTATATTTAGAAAATTATTTAAATTTTTTTTACTACATTTATTATTTCTATAAATTGAAAAATGTTAAAGGGTAATTTTTGGTATTTTTCTAAAATAGATTAATTTTTGGTTAATCGTGAAATGTTGTAATTTACAGTATAAGCTAAATACATGAATTACTGAGTCATAGATTATGTATGACTAATGTAAAACCCTTGTTTAGAACTCACATGGACTACATTCTATACGTAGTCATGGAATCATCTCAATTTCCTTTCTTGATCCAAAATAATAAAATAATGATAAGAATAATAAAAAAACACACCTACCATCCACTATAAATACAACCGTTCATCACCTCTTCCACTCACACTGTCAAAGCATTTAATAATGTCAAATTTCTACCCAAAACTCTTCCAAAACGTCTTCCTCATGTCTATGATCCTGGTGTCTCTACAAAATACCAAAATAAATTTCTTTAAGTAGGTTCTCAAGGTGATGAATTCCAAAGGTAAATCCATTTTCGCTCTCTTAAAATTTCTTTCTATTTATTTTCTTATTATTATATCATTAAATATTCTATCCAAAGAACCAACATGAATATTATATCATATATATACTGTAATATAATTATGTTAAGGTAAATAAATCATCAGACCCCTTCTCATACCAATTTTTTCATAAAATGTAAACATCATATATGAGATGACGATTTACCATCTTTGTGGATGACGAGTTATAATTTTTCAATTAGGCCTTCAAGGATTGTCCTAAAACAATTTTTATGGTTAAAAAAACTATAATATATTTATTAAAACTTATTTAAGATCATGGATCTTGTATATATTAATAATGATAATTCATAAGACAAAACTACTTTGTTTTAATTGAAAAAAATGCCAAAATATTTTAAACAATTATCACTAATGTTTTATCTAATGATTTATCATCATGGCATATAAAAAAATGAATTATATAACCATTTAGTAGTCTATATCTTCCATAATAACATATAATGTAAAGACGCAGAAATTTCAAGGGAAATTTTTTCCTAAATTTTCTTTGAAATTTTACAAGAACGCAGTTTCTGACGGCACCTAATTTCAAGGCCCGGTGTGCCCAAAATCATTTTCCGAAGTTTGGCTCGGGTACGTCCAGTGAACGGACGAGCGGGTTTTTCTAACTTTTGAACTGGTGCCCAGAATCGTATTCTGAGGGCACCGATGGAATCACAGCACCACTACTTTCTTAGAAATGCCTCTTCTGGAGTTGTGTTTGCTCGGTTGTGGTTTTTAATTTTTGGGTTTTAAGTTATGAAATAAAATAAAGTTGTGCGACAATTTTATTTTTATTTCACTTAAAGCCGCTTGAAGACCACTTTAAGCTGCTTAAGCTCAGTTGAAACGGATAGGGTGCAACTCAAAATATCATATCCACTTGATAGGATATTTGTGGGGTGGGGCCCATACAAGCCCCACCATTTCTTTCCGCTAAGTAACGCACCCGCGAAAACCCCTATTAAATAAAAGTCAACTGGGGTGTTTTCTTAAAAAATTAAATGCTCTTATTAAATGAGTGTTTTATTCGTTGAAATTAATTATATGAATTAATTTCGTTCATTTCTTATCACGTTTTCGTTTTGTTGGCAAGTTAATAAAATAAGACCAACGCACGACTTCTGGAACAATGCTCGTTGAGAGGTTTTGACAACTTTGTGCCTTCATCCTCCTTCGCGAAGAACGCGAAGAACCCGAAGAACGCGAAGAACGCCGTCACCCTCGGAGATTGACGATGCTTCTTCCAAGATGTTCTTCCCCTCAACGATCTCCGATCACCAACTGCTTGAGGTAGGAGATTTTAGGATTCTTTTAAATCTTCTTTGTGTTTTATAACAACACATGGATTTAATCGATATAATTAAATCTTCATGTTCTTGAACTTAGAAGTTCGTCGACGCGTCACCGTATTCCGCGACGATGCGACGCCCTTCCCCGACGATGCGACGCCTTTCAATGACGACGCGACGCCCTTCCGCGATGCGACGATCACCTCCTTCTGCGGCGATCAAATCCGCGAAGAACGCACGTGCGACGACTTGACGAGGTAGGGGTTGTTGTGAAATAATTTATATTCTCGTGATCGTTTCTTTTAAAATGAAGAACCCGGTTCATAAGAACAATTTTAATTCATTAAAATTGTTTTTGGTTATGTTTTCTATGTGTTGATTAATCCTCCCGATTGATACCTCCTAACGCGGAGGGTGCGGGCCAAATGAACACGGCCCGAAAACCCTCCGCAGTTCTTCGTTATAGTTCGGATTTGGCGGGCGACGATAAAACATGACTAAAGGGTGATTTGATGTTTCCGTAGTGAAGAACATGACCCGGGAGGAGCAGCGGCATAGGTGGGAAGTAAAACGGACCACCGGAGCAACTCTGGTGGCCCGTGGAAGCCTCCAGCGGCGCAGGTCGCCAGCGCGGCGGCGGCGGCGGCCGGAGGCGGCGGCGCCCCGGCGCGCCGTCGGACAGGGCCGCCACGGCTGAAGCCACGGCGGCAGTGGCCAGTGGACCCGCGACCGAGTGGGTCCGGCTCACACGCATGGGACGCGGCCATTTCCACGTCCGTTGACTCCAGCACGGCCCCTCGAGGGTCGCGACTTCTTCATCCCGCGGGGGCGGCGCCCCGCAGCTCCCTCGGTCGGCCGCTCGCCCGAGCCAAGCCAGGCCTGTCTGACCGGCCGGGTCGCGCCCTGGCCGAGTCGGACCGGGTCCAAACCGAATCGGGTCGACCCAGTTCGGGTCGACCCTGTTCGGCCGACCTAGGGGGTGGTCGGGCCGGGTCGACCCGGGCCCAGACCCCCCGTTTTAGGACCTTCTTTATCTTTCGACCGTAACATGAGTTACGGCCCTCCGATCGACGCACCGTCAGTGGAAACACGATCCTTGGATTGTGGCGGTCGTTTTGGTATACTACACTCAAGGTTTCGGAATACTTTGAGTTCGGACGGGTTGGTTCATCCACGAAACCAACCAGGCCCTCGGAGCGGAAACGCTCATATCATGAGTTCCGGACGTCCGATTGGCGTTCCGTCGACTTTGATGGATTCCTCTAAGGGAGACGGATATTTTGTCTTACACGACTCGAGGTTTGGATGCAGTTTGTGTACGGTCGGGTTGGTTTTGACTTAAAAACCAACTGGGCCCCCGGGACGAAAAAGCCAATAACTTCTAGACCGGGCGTCCGATTGACGCGCCGTCTGTTGCGTTGCGTTTCTGTTGACGATACAGAACTTTTGGCATCCTATTCCTGAGTGTTGGATGCAGTTGGGTTATAGCCGGTTTGGATTGTACCCGAAATCCAACCGGGCCCCTGGAATGGAAAAAGATGATATTTTTCAGACCGGATGTCCGTTTGACGAACCGTCAGCGGCGTTGGTGATCTCGTCGAGAAACGGTCCCTATGTGTATACCCTATTAGAGTTAGGGGTACATTTGAGATACGGCCGGGTTGGATCGCTTACGAAACCAACCGGGCCACTAGGACAAAAAGCCTAATAAATCACAGATCGGGCGTCCGATTGACGCGCCGTCTGTTGTGTTGAGACCCCTATGACGAGGAGATCCTTTGAGATACTTCTTCGTGGGACTTGTGATTTTTTGGAGTATCGACCAGTAGCTTGTGGAGCGGACCCTCTCGGAGACGAGCATGCGGAGTACGGAGACCGTGTAGCCGGCTGAGACCTGATGACTGCTTGTCCGATTCGACTCGGAGTGACATGCATAGCCCAGTGGGGAGCACTACTTTGTGAGGTGGCAGACCCACGACGGAGGAGCACTACTGTGTGAGGTGGCAGACCCGCGGTACTCGATATGAGGAGTATCTCTGTAGGCTATAAGGGGGGAGCACTACTGTCTGAGGTGGTAGACCCATGGCGGGAAGCACTACTGTGTGAGGTGGCAGGCCCGTGGTACTCGACGGGAGGAGTACCTCAGCAGTCTTAGGTTAGCGAGCAGTACCTCGGAGTCGTGACAGGACCACTGTGCACTCTAGAGACGAGGTTCTTCGGTAGTTATGGTTTTGATAATGAAAATCCTGGCTTGAGCTGAGTCTATGACCTTTGTGTTTCCTCACGATTGAGATGGGTTACTTGATAACTTGTTTATATGTATGGGCATATACCTAGGTGGTGGTTATCCTTTGATTTCATAATCCCTGTGTTTTCTCATGATTGAGATGGGTTACTTGATAACTTAGGTATATGTATGGGCATATACCTAAGTAGAGGTTATCTGTTGAGATATTCTTTGTGGTTATCCTTGTTGGTTTTAGTGAGACCATGACGGTCTCGGGGTCCCTACTGAGTATCGTTATACTCACCCCTACACGGGCTATGCCCGCACCTCGTTGTGTTGGTTGCAGACGACGAGTCAGTATCCGGAGGTGGACTTCGCGACGAGACGACACACAGAGAAGGTTGACGGGCGAGGGCATTTTGGAGGCTATCTATACCTACCCTTCAGGTAGGATACGTGGTGGACGATCCAGGAGATGCACCATCTCTACCTACCCTTCAGGTAGGATCCGAGGAGGACGACCCAGGAGCTGCTTCTGCCCTTCCAGTTGTTGTCTTTTTTGTTGTACTTGTTCAGTTGTAGTTGTACTTTCTTTTGGGTTTTTATTTTGGCCCATTTTCTTTTCAGAACTTCTCTTGTACTTAGTGTTTACTTTTTCCTCTTGCTTACTCTGTGGTTCTTGTTTCCTTTTATAAAGGCAATGTCTTCTCAGTCATCGGGATTTACGCCTTTGGTGCTAGTCGCCAGCCCCTGGCCTGTGGAAGGCGGGCTTGGGGTAGTCACGGCATGGGCCCCGAGGATGGGTCGTGACATATAATTTCAATTCTATAATTCTATTCTCATTTTACATAGTTATTCTATAAATGTATACAAGTAAACCTATAATGAAAACAAAGGAATCAAACACACCAAAACGATAAAATTGAACCTTATAACTCATAAAAATGACAATAATGCAGTTAATAAAATTATTGTAAATAAAATACATGTATAAAAGGTTATGAATTAATTAATTTATTGATTTAACTATATTATATATGAAAATAAGTACAAGAGAATAACGCTTTCGGATATAAGGTAAGGGGTTTCTCATATCATTTTTATTTCCATGAGATTTCCATTATTCGCCACTTATTTCATCTAACACCCTGAGATTTTATGAAAAATATTCTTTTTAAATTTCATTAATGTATTGTGTTATACGCTACACCAAAAGGAGCTTTCACAACACACATCTCTGAGCTGGCTTGAATTATACGCAATCGCGACCTTCCACGATAGCGTGTGTTGTACGCAATACCGAGTTTCACTAAACAACGATATGCTATTAAAATATTATTAAAACTAGCCGTTATGAATAGTAATAACCACTTTTTGAAATTATATAAATTTTATTTTTCAAAATGGACTTCATTTTTGGATTCGGAATATTAAAATTAGCTTAGGGTGAAATTTTGGTACTTTTCCGATAACATTCATATTCTGATGAATAGTGAAAATTACTAAATTTTAATTAAAAACAACTTTTTTAATAGAAATAATTAATAGTGATAAATTATTAATTTGAGTGGTTTTAATGTATATTTAGAATATATTTTTACAATTTAATACAATGTTGGTCATTGGATGTAATTTCACATTTAAACCAGACATAAACAAGTGTCAATCTTTTGATAGTTATTTTCTCTTAAAAACACGCTATTTGTTTTGACGACGGGAATTAATTTTTAAATTAATTAATGTAACTCATATGTTTTGAATATGATAAAATAGAAATCATTTTTTAATTCATAATATAAAATATAGCTTAGGCCTAATTTTTGGTATTTTTCTGGAAACATTCGTTTTTTGATGAATAGTGAAACCACTAAGTGGTAGTTAAAAAAACTGAATTTTTCATAAAACTTAATTTTCCCGCTTTTGTGAGTGGAATTTCGAAAATCCGAGAGACACGGTTAATATCAAGTACTAAAATGTGGTTCAATGAGATGAAAATAATTTTTGGTGAATAGTAACTTTTGACTTTTTTTTACCACGGTTAAAAGTAAATAGGGTAATAAAGGGTAAGGATGATATTATTATTACCCTAACGCATGTCATAATTCTATTGGATAAGTGTAATTCGACCAAAAACAAACTTAGGAATAAAATATGACCATTTAGGCCCACTTAGATTAGATTAGGACATTTACTACTAATTTATTTAAAGAAGGGTTAAAAGAGTTAAAATCAATGTTTATTTACTAAAACATTTTTAATATGGGGTTATACATAAGATAAATTCGACTATAAATATTCATTAGAAATCTAAAAAGATTTCCTACATAATGGTATTTTATTTGTAATTTTTAGACATTAAAGAATTTAATTTATTTATGACACAACGATGATGCAGTAATTATCTTATTAATGAAATATTGACATAATTGATGTTATAAATACCCAAATAAATATAATTTGAGACTTTTTATGAATTCCACTAATTTTATAGGTTAATATGATATGTTATTATTGATTTAATTAACTTTTTTCGAACCTATCATTCTGTTATGAGTTTCAAAAAAATCAATTACTAAATAGTGTCAAAATTGACATAAAATAGTTTTTAAAACAAATATTATATTATTAATTGTTATTTTATTCCTAAAAATCTAAGACTCGGAAAAATGACTTAGATAAGGTTATATATATTAATAATAAACAATTTGGGGTTATTTTGGCTTCTTATAGTAAGTTTATTAACCTTATAGTGTTTGAACACAAGAAGACATGGTAAAAGTAAAATTATTTAACTTAATGTTAAATCTAAATGATAAGGTTAAAATAGGAACCTAAACTTGTCTAAATTCTATTGGATGAGAGTATTTCGACCCATCCCCACCTTAACCTCTAAATAAATCAATTTGGAGCTATTTAAAACCGAAATTGACTTTATAATAAAATAATTTGTTTAGTTATTCCAAAGGTGCCCCTCTCCTCCCTTATAAAAGGGCACCTACTCCCTCTCTTCCTCACACAACATTGAGCCTTCAAGCTCAGCCAACCCCTGACAAATTATCTTCTCCACTTCCCTAGAAACATCCTATAGGTTCTGGTCTTCCTCAAAGACCAATTTTAGTGCCCTAAGAGGAGGTCTCAAAGAGGTGCTTCAAAGAAGAGGAGGTTCAGACACTTACGAAGCAAATCGGATCTAAGGTAACGAAAATATCACAATCTCATTTTTATCCGTGATTGTTTATACTTTGGAATTTACTAGGGTGTATTTTATCAGCCACATCCATGTTTCCTCAATATATAATATTTATATCCTTCTACAATAGTTTATATCCAATTTTACCCTTCGGTGAGTTTTTGTAAAAAGATATGAAAGGAATCTTTTTTCGTTTTTCGTACAAGGTAGTTTTTGACTTTTCTGACAAAAGTACGAGAGGAATGTTTCTTTAACTTATATGGCATGAATGGATTTTTAAAACATTATTTACAAGAAGATTACTTTTCAAGTTTTCAATTTTATTTTTAATCAGCTTCTTTTAGTTTAAAATTGTATGACATGTTAAGAAAGGAAAATTGTTTTTGAAGTAGAAAGGATATTTTCTTCAAGAATGGAGTTCAAGTGTTTTATCAAAATTATTTTCCATCTAAGATAATATAGGGTTCTGTTTTTATCCTTATTATTACATTGATTTGATTATGTTGTGATGGAATTATTTTTATGAATTCCTTTATCTTATATGAATTTTTTTATGATGTCATGTTGTTTAAGAATCCCATTTTTATTACATGGGTTATGCTACGATGTATGATTTACGATTTTGTGGCACACATAAGAATGGTTTCATTATGAGATGGGTGGGACCTATATCTCCCTCCAATGCATTGGGTAAAGATTTTATATCTCATGAGATAGACATGGATGGAATGGTAGGTTTTACCGGTTCAGTGAAAAAGGACTGAAACGAGGGTGACTCGGTTCAGAAATGGACTGTGTCCACTAAGATAGTCTTGGCAATGAGTCTTGACTAATAAGATATGATTCTTTATGATTATGTGTGTATGCCACAAAGCTTCATGTTTTAAGTTATGATAATTGGGATTTCATTTCACTACTATGATTTATCCCATGTTATGAAATTATGCTCTCTTTTGCAGGCTAAGATTTACAAAATGTTATGTTCTTATGAATATGATGTGATGGATATTTCTTTTGTTTACCCTTACTTACAATTTGAGCTCACCCTTTTATGTTTTCTTTTCCCCAGGATATAAAGAAAGGTTTTAGTTAAAAAAAGAAGATCTTTATGGGAGATGTTCAAGATCTTTCACCGCGATTAGAAGATTATATTCCGAGTTTCCAAAGACACTAAACTATAATGATCCTTGTGTGTGTGTTATGTACTAAGTATTCCGAAAAAGTAATGTAATGTCAATGTACGTCAGGCTTTGGGTCTCTACATTTCATGTATGTGGTGTATGTATAATTACATTTGAAATAGAATATCATGAATATAATTATATTAATTATATTCAATGATTAATTTGATGATTATTAAATTTTTTTAATATGATTTGATTGCTTACAAATTGGTAAGGATCTTATTCTCAGTCTTTATTTCATTGAGCCCTACATGGTATTGTGCATGTAATCATTTTCATGTTGTGTATCTACTGCCCCTTTGAGATAATTTTTCTTTTTAAATTATAATTCTATTAAATATTCATATTCTTGTATAATGGATATGATTATTTTCTTAACTTTATACCTTTTTACTTACGATGTTTATTTGGAATGTTGTTTTCACTAGGGAAATATTGATGAATCTGTATCCTCAAATCAATAAGGATATTGATAAAGAATTTTTCATGAAATAAATTTATTTATGAAAAGTATTTTTATATGAAGTGATGTAAGGGACCTTTATAACCCTTCTATGCATTGACCGGTCTCATGAGGAAAAAAATTTGGTGATCAACCATTCAGGGTTGTTTCCAAACATAATTAGGCTGGTATTTACCTAGAGACAAAAAACCATATAGATGGAATTCTAATTCATGTGACAGATACATAATGTCAAATAATTAATAACATCCTTAATTAAAAATTCAATTATCATTATCCTAAGATTTTAAATACAAAAAAAACTCTGGATTCATTCTCAATCTCCGTGTATTGATGGTGTGTGTTTTTCTATTATTCAAAATTCCATATTGATTGTGCATAGTTGATTATGATTCACTTATTATTGATTCATGATTATCCTATATGTAACCCTTAATGATTATTTGATCTCACCAATTTCATTTTTTTCATTCCCCATATTCTAATGATGAAACCATTGAATACGTGTCGAGGAAGCAGTTTATTTTCTTTGGATATGTTCAATGTTTATTTTACTAATCTAATAGTGGAGCCATGTATGTATCTTGTTCATCAAGACTACTGAACTGATCGATACTTGGTGATGTGGTCTCTTGTATATATTCCATTTTAATAAAATGAGCACCAAATATGGGCTATTGGGGTTGTGGATGTTACACATTCGGTAAGGGAGTCCTCCTATTAGGGATTAGATTTTTTTATTTACAATAATACAACTCCTCCTCCACTATAAAAAGGTAAGAAATATTTCCCTCACTCACACCTCTAAAGATAATTTTTCTCAAAAATTACCTACCCAAATATCTCATCACAATATCTCCCCTCAACCTAGAATTCTCACCTTGGGAATATATCCATTCAACGAATCCCTTTCGGAAAAAAAAGGAATTAGCCAAAGAAGAGGTTGCATCTTTCCTCAAGTTATTTAGTTTTATTTTTATTATCCACACCCCAAAATCTTTTAATTCCCAGATTATATAATAAAATACATATAATAAATAAACATTTATATTTTTATGTTAGATTTTGAACCTTTACTGACACACACATAAATTTAAAGGGTATGGACCCTATAGTTTATGTTTATAGTGAACTATTGCTTCATGGAACGATGATTGTCGATTTTTTCCATTACCTCCTCTCACAGTGGGAATTATGATGGAAATGATGATTATTTTATATACATACGAAATAAATAAAGTATTTATTATTTTTTAATTATTATATAAGACATACACTTATGCATTCCATTTTTTGTAAATAGGTGACATCGTTTGGGGAAGTGTGGACTACCAGCACCTCAATGCGATGTGATTCGTTCACACAATATATTGAACATGTAAATGATGGTTTTGTTATAAATATAAAAAATATATGACGTAAATATAATAATTTAATTATAATATACATATAAATAATTTTCTCTTCATTCATTTAATATGAAAGTTAAATGAAATTTTCATTCATGTGTACATACGGCCTACCGTCTCAATGAACGGTGAATTTAATTTGTTATTTAAAATTATTTTTTATTATTATAATTACATGTATGCTAAATATATTTGATATTTACGTCATTTTTTAAATTTTAGAGATGATTAGACCCTGATTTGTTTAATATGAATAACAAGTAACAAGTTAAAACATACTCCCAAAACTAGAAATTTAACACCCGAAATAGTGAAAATAATAGAAGATTACTAACAAAAAAATAATTAAATATTATAATAAGATCATATATGATATCATAAATATGATTATAATTATATTAGAAATTATTATCATGTTTTAAACCACTATACCTGAGGTAAAATACAACATGAAAAAATAAGGATAATGTATGGGATTTCATATCAATTTATGTTCCATTGATATTTATTTTTTCTTATGCTCCAATTAACTTTTATATGGTGTATATACTTCCATTTGACATGTTATATCCTGGATATACTTATTTTCATGATATGTTAAGTTTCATTTAATGTTATTCCATTATAGGGATTTGATTCAATTGTTTCAAAGTGGTATGTCGTACATTTGAATGCTTAATAATTATTTTCCACAAGAATGTTCAAATGATATTTAAATTTTATTTCCATTAATAAAATTCAACAAGCCTTGTTTTTTAATTTTACACCATTGCAGAGTTATTTATAAAACATAATTATCTATTCCATACAGATATTTCATGAAAAGTTACATAGTTTATTAATTAAATAAATTATTCTCCAAATGAGGAATGAATTGGATTTCATACGTGACTGGTAGAGACTTCTATAGCCCCTTGATGAATTGGTTGGTTTCATGGAAAAAACAAGATATGGTTTTTCCTATAAATAACCCATTTATTAGATCCTTAGCATTAATCCTTGATAGTATTAGATTCATTTCATGAATCATTGACAGTACGATATTCATGGTATGAATCCTTGATTGTATTAGATTATTTTCATGAAGCCTCGATGACATGTTTTAGAAATCCATAGTTGTGTATTCCTTCATTATGTATTCAGTTGTTTTTATTCCATGTTTTTATCCAATTAGTTATTATATACATTTTTTAGGTTCATTATCATATTATTGATTAAATGGCATGTGATTCTGTTATCTACCTTTCCGTATTGATTATTCCTTAACTGGTTAATTTCATGGAATGTGTTATGATTAATTTACCTTCGTATATTGATTCATCCTCATTGATTCATTAATTATTCTGCTTTACTGACCCATTTTGATCATTTTCACTCAAACTTATTATGTTTCCTTTCTCAAGTTTATAAAGAGGAATTCTTTGAATAATATTTCTTGGAGGCTGTTGATTTCATTTTATCATGTATCATGTTTTATTCCCCATTTCCCAATGTAAAATGGGTATCATGTATGAAATCTATCCTTCCAAAATAGACAAACTAATCAGTCCTTAGGTATTTTATTCCTTTTTATAATTCCAATGTAATAAAATAATTCTCCAGATCTAATATTTTAGGTTCGTGGCGTTACATTTATTATTAAAGGAGGTTTAGCAGCAACCGTGGATTCTTGATTTAGAAATAATATATTATAGAACATAACCCTAAGATATAATTTGAGGATATTTATAGAATAAAATACTAAAATTTTGTTAATTTATATATTATGTGGATATTTAAACTAATAAATCCCTTTCTGTATACTACAAGTTGAAGTGGTTTTTGAACAGATGTACCTACGAGTAACAAATATGAAAAGTTGTGTAATTCCTTAATCGTTGTAACCTGCTACACCAAAATGGACCTTACTATGCACCCAGTTTGACACTCCTATGTGATACACATTGGATAATAAATTTTTTATTTAGAAACCATTATTTCAGATTTAAATATACCCCAAATAAATTATATTTTTGATAATGATAAAATCTATGCATAATTCATTCAATTTACGATATGTGATAATCTATATTTATAATTGTAAAAATTTCACGAATTTAATGATATAATATAATATATGACTTTTTAATGAAATGAAATCTATAAGGAAGAAGTGTATCAACACTCATGGTAAATGTAAATGTTTCCCTACTAGAATCTCAATGTAGATAGCATTGGAACTAAGCATGATATGGACATATTAGAGTGACTTAATCAGGTTAGGACAAAAAACCTTTCTAATATAAAGATACCTATTCCACAACAAGGATCTCAACTGGTTGATCACTTTAGGTGACAGAGGCCCTCATCCTTTAGTGGGACTATAGATCCAATTAAATATGAGAAATGTATTATGTCATTGGAAAACATATTTGAGGAATTGGGATATGGTGAAAATGAAATGGATAAACTTTTGGTTTATTGTCTCAAGATGATGTCTATCAGTGGTGGTCATTGATCCAATATAATAGGGAAGAAGTGGAAATATAAATAATGCAATGAAAATATTTTAGGAGACATTCTTTTATAAATAGTTTTCCTATGAGAAAGAAATTATGATGAATAGAATTTTCCTTATTTTAAATCAAATGGTGGAAGAAAGTATTATGGAGTATGAAGCTACATTTTCCAGGTTTGATTGGTATGATACCATTTTCACACAAAACATTTAAGTCAAGATTGACCACATACTTGGAAGTCGTAATCCAATGGTTTTAAAGTCACTAGTTTTTCAAAACATTTTCCATATATGATGAAATAGTTTTATGAGATATCAAGACAAAGACATAATTCCCCATGTATTATGGATTCTATGGGATACAATAGAAGAAGAGGAATGTAGGAAAAACACTGAGAAAGGTAAAAAGGGAAATGAGTTTGGTTCAAGTGTGTAAAAAAGGACACCATTCTCAGGATTGAAATAACATGAAGTAATATAATAATGTCTAATGATTCAACATTAATAGTGAATTCTTGGACCCAGATTCCACTTAACGGGTGCCCTAATCCCAGTGGGCCACATGGCCTTAGGTGCATCTCACCAAACTACAGAGGCTGCCGACTAGCAGCGAGGGCCTATGGTGTGTCCTTGAGGACAATATTCCCTCTTTATAAGAGTGTAGAACATTGGAAGGAATATAAATGAATACTAAATAGTGGAAGAAATATAAAAAATATAAATAATTAGAGGAAGAAAACTAATTCAATAAATGATAATAATAATAATGTATAAACTTGAACAATGATGATGTAATATCATGTCACTAGAATGTTGGAAAATATGAATACAAGACAATAGTCATAACATGTTCCCCAAAGTAAAGGAAAACAAATACTATTCCCAGCATCCAGAGATCCAATGTGGTCATCCCCAATAAAGATTCACCCTATCGGAAAGTAATTAATTATTCGAAGTTGTTGTCTTCCGTTTTTCTGAAATAGCAATCATGTAATCTAATTTGGGTTACAAACGACACTCAGATAGGGTCGGAGAAAATTCTCAGTGGGCCACCACCAATAGATTCTATAACATTTGGCATGTGTAATGGAATATAGAAGTGTGCAGGAATGCATATATGTAGTAAAGAATGAATTACAATATAACTAAATACCCAAGAACCTGCTTTATCCCTTAGCTGGTTTCAGAACATGAAAAAAGTTCATTAATAATGTATTTACCATTTAATATTAATAGGTCATGTGAGTCATATCCAGGACTAATATCACCTTGTGATAGTATATGTACTGATGGTCCCAAGACGTAACAAGACAACTTGAACTGATATCCAGTGAGGGAGTTCAAGGGTAAAAACCAAGGTAACGTAAATCTCACAGAATAGTAACTAATTAGTATCCGAGTCTAGCTACGGATTAAAAGTGTAATCCTGGGAACAAAATCCACAGCTTTTGAAATAAGATGCCTATCGAGTCCAAGGTGATTGACCAAGGTAAAATAGGGATAAACAAAGACAATGCCCTCTGGGTTATCATCATGGCACCTGTTAGCCAATGATGGATCCAAGGAGTGTATATGAGGTATCCAATTGTAATGTAAAGGGACTTATTGTAGTATATCAGGAATATGAGGAATATACAATAACTGGATGCTAGATGGGTATCATCCTGAGCAAACCACATCCTTGAATCAGAATGGGGTTCCTAAGTCCCAAGGTATTCTCCTCTCAGAATACCAGGCGAGTCCAAGTCTGTCTATTCCTATTTGATATTGTAATCATGTATTAACACATTTGGTTGAAGTCTTGACATAAATTAGTATGGATAGGGAAATTTTAGTTGAAAAAATCTATTTTTGTTTTGTAAAAGCCTCTTCGTCCATTACTACTGACAGGACAAGTATTAAGGAAACCATTTAATCCAGAATTAATTGACAATTAATGTATATTAAATTATTGGGGATCACTCCACTACCTTCCATCATTGTGGAAAGGGGGTCAATGGACATGAAACTTTTATTCAATGTCTTTTTATACGGACAATTTATATATATATAGTATACTTTCCATTTAACATTTCCAATTTCACATTTAATTATCAATTTAAGTACCTACCTTAGGCCAGTCAAGAGGTGAGAATACATGGTAAATCCCATTTTTCAATTCTCATTAATAATAAGCCATTTATTATAGAAGGGATCACCATTATGAATGTCAAGCTATGGTATACCCAAACTGTTTCTTAAACTTGTCAAAACACAAAAAACCAAAATATCGTATAACCTTCAACATGAGGTAGATTGAATTTTTGGTGTAACCACTAACAACTAATCACATATTTGGAAAGATAATAACCCAATTATTATAAAAAATATAATAATGGCATGAAAATATATGTAACAGTTTCCAAAAAAATCAGCAGTCCCTACACTAACATTTCAAAAACAACAAACATTTGGGATACATTATTGACCACCCACCTTAGGGTTGTATGATCTTTCTCCTCATTTATCTGCACTTTATTTGATTCCAATCGATGTAGATCTATGGAAAGTTGAAAAACACTCACATGAAAATATCTAGGTCGAGTGCAAGAGAGATGAAGTACAGGTTAATAAGACTTGAGTACTTACCATTTCACATCAGACGTGATGAATGGAAGATCGGTCGGATGTCGGACAAAGGATATCTCTTGATCCCTAGATTTTTTATTCAAAAACTCAAAAAAATGACAGAAAAGGGGGTTAATCTTGATGGGTCCTGGATTAGGGAGGAAGGTTTGGCTTCATATATCAATAAAGAAAAAACGATAAATTTACCTAGAAAATTAGCCTATGCACGGTTTTTCCCCAGAATTTGTCATACCGTGCGAAAACCATACGATATGTCTCTCCCGAATGGTTTGTCTGTATGGTTTGATCAAATTGTGTGCATGAAATGAACACGTACCTAGTAAAAAGGGGAATTCACATGCTTAGGCTGCACTGTTGTGTGAAAACTGTGTGAGGTGGCTTTGAATGAAAAAACACAATACACCCAGTTTACTCTAAACTGTGTACTAAGACAATTTTCCTCGAAAAGAAGGTTTCTATGCTCTGAACAATCCCCAAGCATTCTCAAAACCTTTACTAACCCATTAGTCATCCATATTTTGTACAATGTAAATATTTACGCCAAAAATTAATGGATCCATACCAGAGTGAAAAAATAGGGTTCTTGTAGTCTTCCCCACTTAAAAGAACTCACCAATAATTTCTCCTTCCATTGTTAAAGAAACACTATCTGATAACAACTCTGGACTTTGGGGACATACATCGGCTTCCATCTCTTATGTCTCATCATGTAATTTCCTATGATACCATAGAACCCGTACGAGAGGGACATACTTTCCTCGAAGAGCATTCGTGCTTCAGTCAATGATGCATACTAGATACTCCTCAAAGGTAGCATCAACATCTAACTGAACTTCCTTGGTATCAAAAGTATGAGATGGTTCAGAATGATATTGGTAATTCTGTGAGACATGAATGACATCATGAATGGACAGTTCTTCTAAGGTGGTTGAAACAGATAGGCTATCATCCAGACTCTCTCTAGAATTTCAAATCGTCCGACGTAATGAGGAAACAACTATCCCGGCTACATTAACCATCTATGCCTGAGCTTGGGTGACACCGAAAAGAAACATGATCCCCAACCTCGAAATCAAGAGTTCATCAATGGTGATCAACATAAGATTTTTGTCTAATCAGTATTTATATGCTTTCTGATCAGCTGAAGTTGTATGGAAGTCTCTTGAACTAGACTAGGACCTAGTAGGGATGCATCACCTTCCACTAGCCAACACAAGTGTGAATGGAATGTCCTACCATATAAGGCCTCAAATGGATCCATCTTAATCTTCATATGAAAACTATTATTATAATAGAACTCGACATGAGGGATAAGCTTCTCCCATAAACGGCCGAAATCAAGGAAACATTCTCATAGACTATCCTTTAGAACATGAATTGTCCATTCAAATTTTCCATTGGTATCCAGAATCGTGAAGTGAAATGAGCATCCCGATCTGAAATTATAGTACGTGGAACCCCATGTAATCGTATGATCTCATAGAAATACAGTCTTCCCAGTTCATCAAATGAGAAATTCTCTTTTATATGAATGAAGTGAGATGATTTTGTCAGTCAGTCAATGAATACCCATATATCATCAGTACCCCTTAGCAAACAATGGATGATGACTAAAAAATGCATTACAATATCTTCCCATTTCCCTTCCATGATAGGAAGTGGCTATAACAATACCACTGGTATCTGGAGCTCCATCATCACTTGTGGATAGGTGGAACACAAAGTGATTATGCCTAGAATATGACGTATCATTCCAAGAAACAAATATTGTAGTCCCATATCTCGATACATCTTTGAGATGCCAAGACGAACTGCCCTCTCAGAAGTGTGGGACTCTTTCATCAACTCCTTTCTCATATCTACAGAATCCCAAATACATCCACATAGACGCAGGATGTTGTCTCTGTCTACAGACTAATTTCGAGGTAATTTATCTCCTGATAAAATCTCATGAAGAACCAAACCTTTAGGATTTTAAATCCTCTTACCCCTCACCTTCTCAAAGAGGGAAGAGGTAAATATTAAAGATAAGAGGTAAAACTACTCTTTAATATCATGAAACTGGGGATTATGTTCATAAAATAGGGCCATTAACTTCCATTCATCATTGGCTTCATGTGCGTCCTATGTTTATGCTTTCGGACTTAGTGCATCTACAACCAGAATGAACTTTCCGGACATATAGGCAATATAAAAATCAATGTATTTTAGATATTCGACCCATGTTAACTGTATGAGGATTATTTCATGATAATAAATGATATAATTACGGCTCTTGTAATCTATATACCACTTAAATTTCTCACCCAATAGATAATGTCTCTAGAAATGTAAGGCATGGACAACTACTACTAGCTCGAGGTTGAGTGTCAGGTATTTTTCTCACAAGGCCTCAAATACCGAGATCAATATGCAATGACTTCATCTCTATTCATCAACACTGCTCCTAGTCCAATTATTGATGCATCATAGAAGATTATATAACCTTTACCTTGTTCTGAAAGAATCCGAATCGGTGTCGAGACAAGCCTACCTTTTAGTTTCGAAAAGGATTTCTCACATGCATCTGACCATAGAAACATAAGACCCTTAATTGTAAGTACAGTAAGAGGTGAAGAAAGATGGGAAAAGTCTTGTATGAAATTATTGAAATATCTAGTGAGGCCTAAGAATCTACTATTATGAAACTCATTCATGGGATGCTCCTAGGAAACTACCACACTAACAATTTTTTGGTCCATATATACTTCTGATTCTAAAATTATATGACCCATGAAGTGAACCTGGTCGATCCAAAATTCACACGTATAAATCTTGGAATATATCTGCTGCTCTCTTAGTGTACTCAGAATGATTTCAAGATGTTTGGAATAGTCCTTACGAGTATAAAAATACACCAAGATTTCATCAACAAAGACAATTACAAAATCCTCTAAATAGGGGTGGAAACACCTATTTATCAATGTCATGAAAATGGCTAGCACGTTTGTAAAATCGAATGGCATAATGAGATACACATAAAAACCATATCTATTATGAAAAGTAATATGAGGTATGTCTAATGGTTTGACTCACACGTGATAATAAACTAATCTTAGTTTCATCTTAGAGAAAACGTTTGATCATCAGAGCTGGTCAAAGAGATCATCTATTCGAGGAATTTGATATTGATTCTTGACAATAATCTAGTTTAATGTTCTGTAATCCATTCATAGGCATATGGTTCCATCCTACTTCTTGGAGAACCCCAAGAGGATTAACTTGGCCCTATAATTCCCTTGGTCTCAAGGTCCTCTATCTATCGCTTGTTCTTCGGAAGCTCAGTAGGTTCCATCTTGTAAGGTGGAATGGACACTAGAGCTTCTCCAAGAAAGATCAATTGTAAACACTACCACTCACATATGAGGTAATCTAGAAAAGTCCCGAGGAAAGACTTTCCGGAAAATGAAAAACTACTAGAGTGAGATCAGTATAAAAAATCCTCACCCTCTATGAAAATATTTGAAATCTGGGTGGTAACTCAACCTAACCCATGATGATTCAGTACATCTCTCCCATCTTGGACATCCCACTCACCTTTAAAAATATAATTTCTTCCTTTTGGTGATGTAAAAGAGACCCAGCAGCAATATTAGTCTACAAAGGTGTGATAGTGGACTAACTATTCCATCCTGATAATGACCTCTAAGCTCTTCATCTCAAGAACAAAGAGATCCCACAAGAAAGGATAATTACCAACCTCAAGGTATTAATCCCTGCACAAGAATATTCCCTCATTCCGTATTCCCAACTGTGTATCGAGGGTCATTACACCATAGTGATATTTTATCTCTAGTCTAAGACATTCCATGATTGATACAGAAAGAAAAGAATTTCAAGAACATGTATCAGAAAAAGACAAGACAATAGTGGGGGATACTCGAATAGTACCTTATACTATGGATGGACCCACAACCTGATCATTGGGTATCAGCTATAAAGAATACAACTGACCTAATCCATTGACTTGTGGAACATATGGACTACCATAATCATGAATACTTCGCTGGCACTTCAGGTGATTGGGGGTAGGACTACCACATCCATGACCTCCTCCTAAACTAGACCTATTAGTGCTACTCTAACTCCCCGCCTAACACAACACAATAGAACTCTTTCCTATAGGTGGAGTTGATAGTGATCCTTTTCCACTAAAATATGGTAGAAAGGTCTTGTAGAAACACCGATGACTACCCGTATAGCCACAATCCCATCACCCCATAGGGTCTCTGTCAAATTGGGAATTCTTGTTGGGAAAAAGTCCCTTAAAAAATCCTCCCATGATGTATTGTGTGGGATTGTGTTTTTTGAGTAAACCACATGATCACAAATGGGAATGGTTGGTGTTTGTGGATGATAGGTGTTTATGGTGGCACTGTTAACCAGTGTTTTCCAAATTTTTGTGCTTCAAAATCAGGAGTTTGATGTTGGAAAATGATGTATTTCTTCATAGGAGTGAACAATATGAAGAATATTAAAGAAAAATAGAAAAGGAGGAGAAACACATATCATTATTCATGGGTCGCGTACTATTTTTTTGGAATGGTACATGGAGTGGTCCGAATGGTTCGCAAAATAAAAAATGGCCACAAAAATAGTTCACGATAGATGGAAATATGATACACTGATGGATTGTTGATGGGAAGAAGAAATATATCGTGTAGGAACAAAGACAGTATGCCAAATGGATAGGAAAGTTTTTTTCACGCGGCTGGTGGTTCATGGTGGAAGAAGGATCAGTATGCGGTGAAGGAGGAAACAATGTTTTGATAAATCTAGGATTAGAATGTTTTGTAAAAAAATTTTCCTACATAAGATATTCTAATCCCACCATTTATTTGGGAGATTGAAAATCATTTGGGAACACATATTTTCTTTGGGAATTCAGCAAGGTCCTAAGGAAGTTCGCGATGGATAATCTCACGATGAATAATATGGTTCAGCAGAAGAAATTATTCCGAAGGATTTAAGAGGAGAGTAGTAATCTGTATAGGACTCGGTACACGGAGTGGGAATCTCCAGTATTTGAAAGATAGAATTTTTCAAGCAGTATGGAGAGGGGGAGCTCCGGTACGCGGAAGTGAACACAGTACGTGAATAGACAAAATTTCGTAGACTGGAGGGTTTTCAGAGATGTGGTTCGCATAGTCGGAACGCAGAGGTAGAACATGAAATCGAAGGTATAATTAGTCCGTAGATAGAGGAGGTTCATGGAAGAGGTGGTAGTACATGGAGTTGGTGGTTTTCCTACCATTCCCAGTACATAGTACATGAAAGAGGGATGTGGTTCTCGAAACAGACAAGGAATCTTGTGAAACCTTCAAATGAGTTCGAAAAAGTATTTTTTTGGTACCTAGAAGTTCTCCGGAAGGATGAATTCATAAATGGGTAAAAAAGGGAATTCAACAGAGCATCTACCTACAGTAGAAGATGTCATTTTCAAGCAAATGAAGTGACCTACATGTCCATAAATTGTTTTTGACCTACAATTTGATAAATTGTGTGTGGATTCTTTCCCTAGAGCAGTGAGAAAATGGAGAGGAAGAAGATAACACTATCCACTGGCAGTGTCCCAGATAAAGAGGCTTATGGAGTGACCCTTGTGAATGTAGTGTGGAGAACCTAAAACTTTTAATGGAAATGAGATTGGGAATAGAAGATCTAGCCTGAACTTTGTACTCATTATTGGTCATGAGCCATATTGAATTTGGTACATCAACATGTCACTGTTGTATGCTCCTTGGAAGTATCCTAGTTAGGGTTAACCACGTATAAATTTCTGGTTCCTATTCATGATTTCTTATTTGTTCATATATTGCTACATTGGGTAGAGAGAATTGTGTTTTTTACTATGAAACATGATCCAGAGGGGCATATGTTTTAATCTATCAAACCCTGCTTCACCCCCCCCCCTCAGGGTAATCGACCTTATGGACCTGAAAATTTGTATCAGAGGGAAAGGTTGAAAGTCAGTGGTTTTCTCTAAAGAAGAATAAATTGAGATGGTAAATCATAAAGGAATTTATATCTATGATGGAAATAATTTTCATATATGGAATAATCAGATGAATCACTATTTTTGATCAGTTGGGATGGATGACTTCACAACAACTATGCATGGAATATCTGCTGACATTAATAGTGGTGCTTTATCAGAAGCTGAAAGAAGAGAATTTGATGCGGATGCTAAAGGGATCAATTCCTTAGGGGGAGCCCTATTATAAGAAATTTATATGAATGTGATGTCTAGTAAAACCTCACATGCATTGTGGAAAAATTAATAAACATTTATGAGGGTGAAAAAAAAGTCATAAAAGCAAAGCTACATGTTCTATGGAATATGTTTGAGGATCTCATAATGAATCCCAATGAGATTTTCGATGCATTATTAGATAGGATAAATCTTATTGTAGAAGACATTTGATGTCTTGGAGAAGTCATTGAAGATATAGATATTTTAAAACACATCATGAATAAAATTCCACCATGGTTTAATCCAAAATTTTCCCTACTGGAAGACAAAGGCCCGAAAGATATGACATTGGATAACAAACAAAGTACCCTTATTGAATATGAAATGAGAAATGGTGAAAATGATGTAGTGGAAAAGGGGATGTCTAAAGAAGTGAAATTCAAGGCTATGAAGATTCTCTCTATTTAATATAGTTCTAAAGAAGAGGACAATAAGGATGATCCCAAGTGATTTCTCTCCTCAAATCTGAATAGGGGAAAAAGGGAAGTTCAAAGGTAAACTTCCATTTTCATGCTTTCAATGTGGAAATATTCTACATTTTTGTAGTAAAGTATCCTATGAAGTTTGATGATGAAAATGAAGAGAATGATGAAATTCTCTAAAATAAGGATTCATCAAATGAGAAAGGGAGGAGAAGTACTAGGATAATGTTATTTAAAAAGAAGAATATGCATTCAAGAGAGGATGAATGTTCATAAGAATCTGAGGAAGCAGAGTTGGAGGACTGTAAGGATCATAAAATAGATGCTTTTTTTGTAGTTGTTTGAAATTCATTAATAAGTGAGGAATGTGAAAATGAAGAAGGAGAAATTTAAGGAAGAGTTGATCTTCAGGATTAATTAGAAGCTACCCAAAAATAGGTAGATATTTTGAGATCCAAAACAATGAAAGCTAACAATATTTTTTGTGATTCCAAACTCTTTATGAAGAAGAAGGAAGAAGAGAATTATGAGTTGAATGTAGAAATTAGGAAGCTAAATGTCACGACCCGTCCTCGGGGCCCGTGTCGTGACTACCCGAAGCCCGCCTTCTATAGGCCAAGGGCTGGAGACTAGCACCAAGACGTAAATACCGGTAAAAAGGGAAGGCATTTCCTTTGTAAAGTAAACAAACACCACCGAGCAAGAAAATAATAGAAGTAAACACTAAGTAAAAACTGAGTACAATAGTAAGTGCGGAAAAGTAAGTGGGCCAGAATACAATCCCAATATGAAATTAAGGTACAATTGGGAAGGGAAAACAACAACTAAAAGTAGAGCCGCAACGTCGAGCTGTCCACTAGAAATTCCACCTGAAGGGTGGGTACAGATAGCTTCCACTACTCCTCGGGTCCAGCCGACCACTCCGAGTACGTCCCGCCCAGTGGTCCACCTCCAGGTATCGTCCTGCTCCGCAAGACTCAACCACGATCAGCGATGTCCATCGTCTGCAACCAACACAACGTAGTGTGGGCATAGCCCGTGCAGGGGTTAGTTACCTATCGATCCTGTGTGGTTCAGATCCTTTGTGCGTCATTTAGGGGGTTAGTACCTATCGATCCTTTGTGGGTACGAATGCCTCCTGCAACCCAGTCCACACAGATAGCCTCCACTACTCCTCGGGTCCATCCGACCGCTCTGAGTACGTCCCGCCCAGTGGTCCACCTCCAGGTACCTTCCTGCTCCTCAAGCCTCATCCACGATCAGTGTTGTCTGTCGTCTGCATCCAACACAACGTAGTGTGGGCATAGCCTGTGCAGGGGTGAGTATAAGCTACTCAGTAGAGACCCCGAGACCCCCGAAGGTCTCCTAGAATCCAGAAAGGATAATCCACAAAGGAAAGACACAATCATGAAGTAACATCCGACACTGCTTAGGTATATGCCCATACATATACCTAAGTCATCAATTCTCGTTTGGATCCAACATCCGATCCCAAGTACAACCAAGTCCAAACAGGAAAGCAAAATGTAAATCCACACAGGATAGCACAACACAATCCACATAGAAAAGAAAAACAGGATTCATCTCACATAGGTATACTTCTTCGTATGACGATAGAGATGATCAGATATATCCACTGATTCATCTATGCCGTTGGACCCACAAAGGATCGATAGGTACTAACCCCCGCAATGACCGACAAAGGATCTGACCCACACAGGATCGATAGTTAACTAACCCCCACAATGACCCAAAAAGTATCTGACCCACAAAGGATCGATAGGTAACTAACCCCCGCAATGACCCACACAAGATTAGACCCACATAGGATCTGTAGGCGCTGGCCCACACAAGACCGCTGAGTGCTAACCCACACAGGATCGGGCCCACACAGGATCTGTAGCACTGATCCACGTAGGATCACTGAGTGTTGTAGTCATCACCGTCAAATACAGTGAGGATCTCTATACAGCCATCGTTGTAGTCGCAGTCGCAGTCGCAGCCAGCTCTAGGGTTCCCGCACACAGCAAGCTCGTTCAGGAGGGTCCGCTCCACGAGCCGAGAGGCTGATACATCAACTGACACATAGTCCAGAGTTGATGTATCCAAAAGTTTCCTATCGTCAACAGGAACACAATGCCACAGACGGCGCGTCAAACAGACGCCCAGTCTGAGAGTTATTGGCTTTTTCGTCTAAGGGGCCCTGTTGGTTTTTAAGTCAAAACCAACCTGACTATACTCCACCTGCTTCCAATCCTTGGGCGGAGTAACCCAAAATATCCGTCTCACTTAGAGGAATCCATCAATGTTGACGGCACGTCAATCGGACGTCCGGAACTTATGTTATGAGCGTTTCCGCTCCGAGGGACCGGTTGGTTTCGTGTACGAACCAACCCGGCCAAACCCAAAGTATTCTGAAACCTTGAGTGTAATATGTAAAAACGACCGTCTCAATCCAAGGATCACATCGCCACTAACGGTGCATCGATCGGAGGTCTGTAGCCCATGATATGGGAAAAAGACAAAAGAGGTCCGAAAACGGGGGGTCTGGGCCCGGACCGACCCGAGTCCGGGTCCGACCCGGCCGGCGTGGCCCGGCCTGGCCTGGGTGGCCCGGCCCGGCCTGGGGGCGACCCAGCTCGACTGGCGTGGGCGCGGTCCGGTCTCCAGGCGGCTCGGCCGTAACGGCCGAGCGGTGCGGAAGGGGCGCGTCGCCCCCTTGAATGATCCGTGGCCCCGTGTGGGGGCCCGCCTCTCACCAACGGACGCGGTCGGGTTGTCACGTCCTGCCTTCGCCGGTCCCGCGCAGTTGCGGGACTGCCTGCCCGTTGCCGCGGCTTCAGCCACGGTGGTTCTTCCCCGCGGCACACCGGGCACCACCGCCTCCCGCCACCGGCGCCGTCGTGCCGGCGTGGCACGCCGACTGTTTGCTCCGCGGACCACCAGAAGAGTTCCGGTGGTTAGAAATGTACACTGTCTTCTCCAAAGGCCCTCCTGGGGTCCGTCCTTCACTGAGAGGACCTCACATCGCCCTTGCAGCTTGTTTTGTCATCGTCCGCCGTTTGGCACACCAAGAACGAAAGGGCGGTGGGTTCAGACTTGTTCGTTGGTCCGCACCCACCGCGTTAGCAGTTTTAAAAGTATCAGAACAAATATTTAATCATACGTTGTGGGTATAAATCACACAGATTTAAAAGAACCAAACCCCTACCTCAACGTTGTCGTCGAACGTGATTTCATCGCGGAATTGATCTTCGTGGAAGAAGAGGATCGTCGCGTCGCAGAAGGGGCGTCGCTGTCGTCGCGGTACACGGCGTTGCGCAGTCAAACTCTGAGGATTTAAAATCACACAGATTTAATTGCACCATTAAAACCGATGCAGAGGATATAATTCTCAAATAATTAAAAGAACCGACACCCCTACCTAAATCTGTTGTCGATCGAAGATTGTCGCGGGAAAGGAACGTCATGGAAGAAGCGTCGTGGAAGGAGAATCGTCGGCGTCGCGTCGGCGATCTCCGAGGGTTCTGCGTTTTTTGTCGCCCTTTATCGGAGGCCAGTGTTCTTCATGCTCTTCGCGTTCTTTGCGTTCTTCACGAAGGAGGATGAAGATCTTCAAGTTTTAGAGTTTCTCCAAATCCTCTCAACAAGCCACCCTCAAGTAAAACATGTGTTGGTCTTATTTTATTCTCATGCCAAGAATTGAAAATCAAAGTTAAGAAATGAACAATTAATTTAATGAATTAATTGTAATGACTTAACTGCCAAATTAATGGGGGCCTTTAGAATTTAAGAAAATGCACCGGTTGACATTCATTTAAAAGAGGTTTTCACGGGTGCATTACTTAGAGGGAAAGAATCGGAGGGGCTCATGCGGGCCCCACCTCACAAATATCCTACCATGTGGGTAGGATATCGTGGGACCCACATTATCCTCTTAACCTGGCATAAGTGGCTCTACGTGGCTTTAAGTGAAATAAAATAAAGTGTCACACCACTTTTATTTTATTTCTTAACGTAACCCCAAAAATTAAAAACCACACCCGAGAAAACGCAACTCTGGAAATGGTGTTTCTAAGAAAAAACCAGTGTTGCGATTCCATCGGTGCCCTCAGAATTCGATTTCGAGAATCGGTTAAAATGATAGAAAAACCCGCTCGTTCGTTCATTGAACGTACCCAATCCAATGTTCGGAAAATGATTCCAGGCACACCGGGCCTCGAAATCAGGTCCCGTCAGAAACTGCGTTCTTGTAAAATTCCCAAGAACATTAAGAAAAAAATTTCCTTGAATTTTATGGGTCTTTAAATCACTCCCATCTCAGGGATTTACACCCCCGTAAAGATACATCAAAACTAGGGAAACAAAAGTGGTTACTGAGCACGCATCTGAGCCTCCCTCTCCCAAGTGCTCTCCTGGAGGTCCCCATGTTTCCATCTGATGCGCACTATAGGAATCGACTGTCCACGTAGGACTTACTTCTTTCGATCATCAATCTCCACTAGGACCTCCGCAAATGTCTCCCCATCATCAACGTCCAGCTCCCCATGGTCAATGATATGCGATGGGTCGTGCGCGTAACTCTTCAGCTGAGATACATGGAAGACGTCGTGCACCTGGTGCAACTGAGTTGGTAGAGCCAGGTGATAAGCCACCTCGCCAATCCTACTGAGGACCTGGAATTGTCTGATGAAGGGTGGAGACAACTTTCCGCCTCGGCCAAATCTCTGTAATCCATGTCGAGGTGAGACACGCAAGAAGACGTGGTCTCCATCCTCGAACTCTAATGGCCTCCGCCTCTTATCAGCATAAGACTTCTGCCGGCTCGGAGCGGTCCTCATCTGCTCCTGGATGACCTGGACCCACAAGTGCTAACTCCCCAGGGTCTGTCCAACACAAAAGAGATCTGCAAGGTCGGTCATACAACGCCTCGTATGGTGCCATCCCGATGGTGGAGTGGTAGCTGTTGTTGTACGCAAACTCCACCAAGGGTAGGTGGTCCTCCCAGCTATGACCAAAGTCGAGGAAACATGCGCGGAGCATGTCCTTGAGAGTCTGAATGGTCCTATCCATCTGACCATCCGTCTGAGGGTGAAAGGCAGTGCTCAGACGTAGCTGCATCCCGAACGCCTCCTGCAACCCCGTCCATAGCCGGGAAGTAAAGTGAGCATCTCGATCGGAGACGATAGATGATGGAACACCATGAATCCGTACAATATCTTGAACATAGAGACGTCCCAAGCTCTCCACTCAGCCCTTCTCCCTGATGGGTAAGAAGTGAGCCGACTTGGTGAGTCGGTCGACAATCACCCAAATGGAGTCATGACCTCTGGGAGTGCGTGGAAGTCCAGTCACGAAGTCCATAGATATCCCATCACACTTCCACTCTAGGACCTCCAAGGGCTATTCCAATCCATCTGGTACCTGGTGCTCTGCCTTCACATGCGAGCAGGTGAGGCATCGAGAAATGAACTCTGCCACAACCTTCTTCATGCCCGACCACCAGTGTTGTCGTCTGAGATCCTGGTACATCTTCGCCACTCCAGGATGTACCGCCAAAGGGGATGTGTGAAACTCTCTCAGAACCTCCTCTCATAAAGCAACTGGTACCAAGGTACATCCCTTGAAAAGGACTTCATGCTCTGCTCCAAAGGAGAAACCATCAGGTGCCTTCTTGAGGATATCTACGCACGCCGCATCTCACAGTCAGCATCCCCACGTTGTGCCTCTCTAACCCACTGCAGTAGTGGAGGGGTGACTATGAGAAACTAAAGGAAGGCTGATCCATCTCTATCCATGAAGGATATCTGCAAGGCGGCTAGCTGCTCTGTCGCCTCCTCAAGTAGCTGAATGCACGTCCTCCTGCTGAGAGCATCGGCTACCACGTTCCCCTTTCCAGGAGTATAGACTATCTCAAAGTCATAGTACTGGAGGAACTCAAGCCATATCCACTGTCTCAGGTTCATGTATTTCTATGATAAGATGTACCTAAGACTCTGATGGTCAGAAAATACTGTAAATCGCTCTCCCATCAGGTAGTGTCGCCATGTCTTCAGAGCGAAGACCACTGCTACTAACTCCAGGTCATGGGTAGCATAGTTCTGCTCATGCGGCCTCAACTAACATGATCCATAGACGATCACTGCCCACTCCTGCATTAGGACACATCCGATTCCGGTCCCTGATGCATCACAGTAGACTATGTACCATACTCCCTCCTCCGACAACCTCAAGATAGGTGCGCTGGTCAATCTCTGTCTCAGCTCCTGGAAGCTCTGCTGACATCTTTCTGACCACACAAAGGGTTTCCCCTTCTTCATCAAAGCTAAGAGTGGTGATGCAACTCTGGAGAAGTCTGGCACAAATCTCCGGTAGTATCCAGCTAGTCCCAAGAAACTCTGCACCTCCGTCATGCTCCTGGGTGACTCCCAAGCTGGCACTGCATCGATCTTCGCATGATCCACTGCAACTCCCGCCTTAGAGATGACATGTCCCAAGAAGTGAACCTCACGTATCCAGAACTAACACTTTGAGAGATTTCCATAAATATGGTACTCTCAGAGTGTGTCTAGTACAACCTACAAGTGGTAGGCGTGCTCCTCCTCAGTCGTCGAGAATATCAAAATGTCGTCGATGAAGACCACGAAAAATTGATCGAGGTATGGCTGAAATATCCTGTTCATGAGGCCCATGAACACTGCCGGAGCATTTTTTATGCCGAATGGCATAACCAAGAACTCATAGTGTCCATACCGACATCTGAAGTCCGTCTTCTGCATGTCCTCGTCCCGAACTCTGAGCTGATGATAGCCTGACCTGAGGTCTATCTTTGAGAACCACTGTGCTCCTTTGAGCTGATCGAAGAGGTCATAAATCCTTGGTAGAGGATAAATGTTCCTCACTTTCACCTGGTTCAGGCGACGATAGTCGACACAAAGTCGCAAAATCCCGTCTGCCTTCTTGGCGAACAATATCGGGGAAGCCCAGGGTGAAACACTGGGTCGGATGAATCCCTTACCCTGCAAGTCCTCCAACTGTACCCGTAGATTTCGAAGCTCAGCGGCAGACATCTGAAATGCTGGGGTGGATATTAGGGTTATCCCGGGGTAAAGATAAATATAAAATTCTACCTCTCTACGAGGAGGTAGTCCTGGAACGTCGTCGGGAAAAACTTCCGCATACTAATCCACCACTATAGGAAAACTAGGACTCCGTGCATCAACTACTCCTAGGATGAGGCTAGCCAAGTGATGAGTGATGGGCTGTCCTCTCCTCTGTGGAAGTCCATCCTGTGCTGCGAAGGCTCCCTTCTCATCGGTGAAGGTGAACCTGCTCCCATCGGTGCGTACACATCGCACCTGGCACCTAATACAGTCAATCTGAGCATGGACTGTAGATAACCAATACATTCCCAAGATGACGTCGTAAGGCCTTGACGCCGCTAAAAGAAGATCCCAACCAAAGCTCTCGCCTCCTAGAGTAAGCTCACACTTCCGGCACTAGTGCGTAATCGTCGAGTCTGCTCCCATAGGAGTCTCTAGCTGTAAGGATCGAGCCAACAGCTCTGTCGGAATCTCTGAGCTCCGAACAAGGGCAGCGGCTATGAAATAATGACTCGCTCCTGTGTCTATAAGAACTGCAGAAAGGGTGGAATATACACAAGTAGTACCTCGAATCATATCAGGTGCGCCGTGGTCGTAGGCCTCCACTTCCTTGAGATGTTCCTGTCTCTACCCGCCAGCTCCCTGTGGCCGGGGTGGACCTCCTGGTGGTGGTGGTGGTAGAGCCTCAAAGCGTCGCCCACCACCTGCTGCTCGGCCAAGTCCTCTGCCTCATCTGCCTGCTCCCTGCAGACCACCATAGTCAACCCTCTGCCTCTGCCTGGGTGGCCCCTCAACCGTCTACTGCTCCTCGGCATGGTGGGTCGGGCAGTCACGAGCCATGTGGCCCTGCCCGCCGCATATGTAGCACTGCTTGCCTCTCGAAAGACCAGCTCCGCGCTGTGTGCCCCGCACTGCTGAGCCAGTGTCATGAGGTCATCTGCCTGAGGGTCTAGTCTGCCTAGACCCATTAGTCATCTGTCGACTGCCTGCTACAGAAGACTCTGCTACGTGCCGCCCCGCGATAGGTCTCACTGCTGATGAAGGCTCAGTAAGGAAGCTCTCGATCAAAAGGGCTCGCTCAAGTACTCCTGCCTAGGTCGGAATGCTGAGGGAGATCAACGATCACCTGATATCATGTCTCAATCCATATTCAAAGGTCTGGGTCTGGAAGAATGGGTCTTGTACCATGTCTGTCGAGTAGCGCGAGAGATCGGTAAATCTCGCCGAGTACTGGGCGACTGTCAAGCTGCCCTGCCACAACTGAAGAAGCTCTTGGATGCGCACCACACGGATGGTGGCCAGGACGAACTCTGAGAGGAAGAGGCTCTCAAAGTCTATCCAGAGAAGAGATGCCTCATCGTGCACCTGGAACATCAAGCTCCACCATCTTCCTACTGCTGCGTGTAGTAGGCCTGCTGCGAGATTCACCATGAGGTCTGCTGGTGTCCTCACTAATATAAAAACTCATACCACTGCCTCCAGCCAATCCTCAGCTGCCTGGGGGTCCGTATCCCTGCGGAACCTGGGTGGTCGCTGGCGCTGGAACTCGTGCAGTGCACTAAGGCGACGTGCATCGTCAGCGGCTGGGGCTGGAAGCATCGGTGGCTCGGTGGGTAGAGGTACTGCCAGTGCCTCAGATGTCAAAGGGCCTTGTACCAAGGCCTCGTCGCTCGGTGGGCTGTCGTCACGCATAACTCTCGGAACCCTAGCTGGCTGCCGTCATGGGACCATCCTGAAAAGAAACGGGTGCGCCATGGTCAAACAGTATACCTGGTGAGCTGACATAAAATAATCACAAAGAAAACTTGAAACACACATGCAATCAATGTTTTCGTGCGTTATGTCGGAAATCAGAATTCAGGGTCCTGGTGTATGAATATGTCAGCCGCCGCACCAACACTAGACTCCCTGAACTGATAACCACACCCAATATGCTTAATAATATTATTTCACATAGAAAAAGATCAGAGTCCCAAGTTCTGCGGTAGAACTGAACTCCTCTGATACCAATTTGTCACGACCCGTCCTCGGGGCCCGTGCCGTGACTACCCCATGCCCGCCTTCAATATACCAGGGGCTGGAGACTAGAACAAGGCATAAATCCCTGTAAAAAGGGAAGGCATTTCATTTGTAAAGTAAACAAACACCATAGAGCAAGAAAATAGTAGAAGTAAACACTAAGTAAAAACTGAGTACAATAGTATGTGCGGAAAAGTAAGTGGGCCAGAATACAAACCCAAACTGAAAGTAAAGTCCAACTGGAAAGGGAAAACAAAAACTAAAAGTAGAGCCGCAGCGTCGGGCCGTCCACTGGAAATCCCACATGAAGGGTCGGTAAAGATAGCCTCCACAGCTCCTCGGGTCCATCCGACCGCTCCGAGTACGTCCCGCCCAGTGGTCCACCTCCAGGTACCGTCCTGCTCCGTAAGCCTCAACCACGATCAGCGCTGTCTTTCGTCTACAACCAACACACCGTAGTGCGGGCATAGCTCATGCATGGGTGAGTATAAGCTACTCAGTAGGGACCCCGAGACCCCCGAAGGTCTCCCAAAATCCATAAAGGATAATCCACAAAGGAAAGATACAATCACGAAGTAACATCCGAAATTTCTTAGGTATATACCCATACATATACCTAAGTCATCAATTCTCGTTCGGATCCAACATCCGAGCCCATGTACAACCCAGTCCACACAGGAAAGAAAAACATAAATCCACACAGGATAGCACACCAAAATCCACATAGGAAAGAAAAACAGGATTCATCTCATACAGGTATACTTCTTCGTATGACGATAGAGATGATCAGATATATCCACTGATTCATCTATGTCATCAGACCCACAAATGATCGACAGGTACTAACCCCCTTAATGACCCACAAAGGATTTGACCCACACAGGATCGATAGTTAACTAACCCCCACAATGACCCACAAAGGATCTGACCCACAAAGGATCGATAGGTAACTAACCCCCGCAATGACCCACACAGGATCAGACCGAAACAAGATCTGTAGGCGCTGGCCCACATAGGACCGCTGAGCGCTGACCCACATAGGATCAGACCCACACAAGATCTGTAGAACTGATCCACGTATGATCGCTGAGTGCTATAGTCGTCATCGTTGAATCCACTGAGGATCTCTGTACAGTCGTCGTCATAGTTGCAGTCGCAACCAACTCTAGGGTTCCTGCACACAGCAAGCTCATTCAGAAGGGTTCGCTCCACGAGCCGAGAGGCTGATACATCAACTGACACATAGTCCAGAGTTGATGTATCCAAAAGTTTAGTATCATCATCCAGAACTCAACGCCACAGACGGCGTGTCAAACGGACACCCGGTCTGAGAGTTATTGGCTTTTTCGTCCGAGGGGCCCAGTTGGTTTTTAATTCAAAACCAACCCGACCTTACTCCACCTACATCCAAACCTCGGGCGGAGTAATCCAAAAGATCTGTCTCACTTATAGGAATCCATCAAAGTCGACGGCACGTCAATTGGACGTCCGGAGCTTAAGTTATGAGTGTTTCCGATCCGAGGGCCCGCTTGGTTTCGTGTACGAACCAACCTGGCCAAACCCAAAGTATTGCGAAACCTTGAGTGTAATATGAAAAAATGACCGTCTCAATCCAAGGATCACATCTCCACTAACGGTCCGTCGATCGGAGATCCGTAGCCCAAGATATGGGCAAAAGACCAAAGAGGTCCGAAAACGGGGGGTCTGGGCCCGGACCGACCCGGCCCAACCCCTCCTGGGTCGGCCTGAACCGGGTCAACCCGACCCGGGTCTGGGTCCAACCCGGCCAGCACGGCCCGGCCCGGCCTGGGTGGCCCGGCCCGACCTAGGCACGACCTGGTCCGGCCGGCACGGGCGCAGCCCGGTCGCCAGGCGGCTCGGCCGTAACGGCTGAGCCGTGCTTAAGGGGGACGCCGCCCCCTTGAATGATCCGCAGCCCTGCATGGGGGCTGCCTCTCGCCAACGGATGCGGTCGGGTTGCCGCGTCCTGCCTTCACTAGTCTCGCGTAGTCGCGGGACTGCCGTCCCGCCGCCGCGGCTTCAGCCACGGCGGTTCTTCCCGGCGGCGCGCCGGGCGCCGCCGCATCCCACAACTGGCGCCGCCGTGCAGGCGTGGCGCGCCGGTGTGTTGCTCCGCAGACCACCAGACGAGTTCCAGTTGTCGGAATTGTGCACCGTCTTTGCCAAAGGGCCTCCTGGGGTCCTTCCTTCACTGCGAGGACCTCACATCGCCTGTGCGGCTTGTTTTGTCATCGTCTTCCATTTTGCACACCAAGAACGAAAGGGAGGTGGGTTCGAACTTGTTCGTTGGTCCGCACCCACCGCGTTATCACTTTTAAAAGTCTCACAACAAATATTTAATCATACGCTGCGGGTATAAATCACAATTATTTAAAAGAATCAAACCCCTATATCAACGTTGTCATCGAACATGAGTTCGTCGCGGAATTGACCGTCGCGGAAGAAGAGGATCGTCGCGTCACGGAAGGGGCATCGCTGTCGTCGCAGTACACGGCATTGCACAGTCAAACTCTAAGGATTTAAAATCACATAGATTTAATTGCACCATTAAAACCCATGCTAAGGATATAATTTGCAAAGAATTAAAAGAACCGAAACCCCCTACCTCAATCGGTTGTTGATCGAAGATTGTCGCGGGAAAGGAACGTCGCGGAAGAAGCGTCGCAGAAGGAGAATCGTCAGTGTCGCGTCATCGATCTCAGAGGGTTCGGCGTTCTTCGTCTCCCTTCGTCGGAGGCCAACGTTTTCACAATCTTCGCGTTTTTTGCGTTTTTCGCGAAGGAGGATGAAGATCTTCAGGTTTTAGAGTTTCTCCAAATCATCTCAACAAGCCACCCTCAAATAAAACATGTGTTGGTCTTATTTTATTCTCATGCCAATAATTGAAAATCAAAGTTAAGAAATGAACAATTAATTTGATGAATTAATTGTAACGACTTAACAACCAAATTAATAGAGGCGTTTAGAATTTATGAAAACGCACCAGTTGACTTTCATTTAAAAGAGGTTTTCAAGGGTGCGTTACTTAGAGGGAAAGAAACGGTGGGGCTCGTGCGGGCCCCACATCACAAATATCCTACCAAGTGGGTAGGATATCGTGGGTCCCACCTTATCCGCTTAACCTGGCTTAAGTGGCTTTAAGTGGCTTTAAGTGAAATAAAATAAAGTGTCACACCACTTTTATTTTATTTCTTAACTTAACCCCAAAAATTAAAAACCACACCCGAGAAAACGCAACCCCGAAAATGGCGTTTCTAAGCATATACTAGCACTGCAATTCCATCAGTGCCCTCAGAATTTGATTCCGAGCACCGGTTCAAAATTTAGAAAAACCCGCTCGTTCGTTCACCGAACGTACCCAAGACAAACTTCAGAAAATGATTCCGGGCACACCGGGCCTCGGAATCAGGTGCCTTTAGAAACTACATTCTTGTAAAATTCCCAAGAAAATTAACAAAAAAATTTCCTTGAGTTTTACGGGTCTTTACACTAAAGTCTTTAAAGATAGAATTCTCTAAAATGGTGGTTGAGTAAAAACTCAAACATGAATAATAGAAAATATATATTGATAGTTTTACTGAAACTAGAAAAGATACAATCAAACGTATCAAACAACTAGAAGAGGACGTCATCAGTTTGCGATGAAAAATTGAAGATCAAGAGAATCTTCTTGGAAATATTATCATACAAGAAACTGATAAGAAGATATTTGAGTAGAGTAGTCCATAATTACAAAAGAAAAAACCAATTCTAAACAATAAGGCTGGTATGGGGCTCGACCTAAAAATGAATGAAGCCATGGTTCAAGTCTAAAAACGAGAACCCACTCCAAGATTGAATGTTGATGTTCATATGAAGTAGAATCAAAAGATTCGTAAAATTGAAGGCATAACTAGTGGTGCATCATTTCTACATAGGAATGTACCTCACATAATATTCTCTCGTTGTGGTAAGATGGGACACTCTCAAAATGTATGTTCCCTAGAATAGTGGTACCAAACAGAACAATGCCAAAAAAAGGTGGTAATACAGATCTCAAAATTCCTGGTCATCATATGATGGTCATTATTTTAGGTGTAATGGAGTCAGACATATTGAAAGATACTGAAAGTAAATAATGTAGAGGAATGTAGAGAGGAAGACTAAATTTGATCATATGATTCAGCCAAACATATGTTCAAGAGAGCTGAGAACACAATATCGATTTACAGCACATCTGGTTGAAGCGGGACCATCATATACTGAGGAAGATCAAGATTATCATTCCTGGATGAGTATAAAGTCAAATACATGGGTCAATAAGAAAAGGGCACAAGAGGTAGTGGTTTTAGAAATTGCATTCAAAACATCATATCACAATGGGATTGGATCATTTATAGTTGATACACATCTCATATGATGGGAAATAAGGATCTAGTAACTGGAATCTAGTACGATAAAGAAGGTATATAGAGATTTTGTAATGATGAGGGCTTAAAAATTATTGGTTTAGGAAAAGACATGTTTTGAGGAAAATATATGAGATGAGAAGAAGTATTGGATGTTGAGGGGATTAGTCACAATATACATAGAGTTCGTCAATTGTGTGACTCATGGAACGCCGTATGTTTTTCCAAGAAATTATATATAATCAAATAAAATGATGGTGCTATTGTGTGGAAAGGAAAGTGTACAAAAATTAATCTATACCCTGTAAGTGGAGAAGAAGATATGTGATTTCTGTCTACGGAAGAAGAAAACATGTTATGGAATAAGCATATTGGCCACATATTCCAAGGTTCCTTGGAAGATCTAGTGAAATATGTTGTTGTTTGATGTCTCCCTAAATTATCATGTGATCATAATCATATGTGCAATTCCTTTCTACCGGGGAAGATCATTCAGAAGACATATATTCCTATGGAGAAAAGGTCAACAAGATCCCTCGAGTTAGTGCATATTGATGTATGTGGGACTTTTTATCCAATCGATATTGATGGTAGGATATATTATGTTCTCTTTATTGATAACTATATCAGAATATCTTGAGTTTCATTAATCACCTAGAAATCGAAAGTGTTCATTTGCATTATAAAATATCGATGGGAATGTGAGAAGATGACCAGTCAGAAAATCCAGATGATTCGAACACATAGTGGAACCAAGTTCATAAATAGCCATGTAGAAGATTATCTAAAAAAATAGATAATTCATTATGTTTCAGTAGTAATAACTCCATAGTAGAATGGAATATTTGACAGAAGAATTCAGATTGTCAAAAACATGACCATAAAAATGGTCATTGAGAAAGTCCTTGTGGAGAAATTTTATAAAGAAGCAATGATGTATGCAGTATAAACCTAAAATAGAGATTTTCTTTTTACAAAAGATGATAAGACTCCATACGAGTTATGGTATTAGAAGAATCCATCATTAAAGTACTTTCTAATATTCATATGTAAATGTTTCATTCTCAATAAAAAAAACATAGGAAATTTGAATCCAGTGGGGATGTAGGGATATTTATAGGCTATTCGAAGAAATGAAAATCCTATAAATGATTCAACAAACAGTTGAGAAAGGTATTTGAAAGTCATGATGTGAATATAGTAGAAAATGAACATAATCTTTAGCAAATACTTGATTAGACTCAGGAGGATAGGGATAAATAGATGGGAAGAATTCAAGATGATCCAGCTTCAAAAATTGATTCAGTAGAAGACTTAGATGATGAGAAAAAATCAGTGTCTTCGTTGATACTAGAAAGAGGATATGAAATTGAGAGACAAAACATTATTGGTGATCAGACAGCACCAGTGTAGACAAATAGGATGAATACTCTACAACAAGAATAATTCTTATCATTAGTGGAACCTAAATGTTTTGATGATGTGGCTAGAGATGAGAATTTGTTTTAATCCATGAATGAAGATATTTAAAAAAATGAGAGGAATCAAACATGTGAGATTTTTTAAAGACCAGCTAACAATAATGTCATAGGGATGAAATGGGACTTTAAAAATAAAATTAATGAATATGGTATTGTGATTCAATAATAAGAATGACTCGTGTGTAAAGGGTTCTCTAAAATAGAGAGTATTGATGTTGGTGAAACATTTTCCCCTATTGCATGACAGGAGACAATCTTATTATTCTTGTCCATAGGAGTGCAAATAATGTTTCTGGTTTTTCAGATGGATTTCAAGTCAGCATTTCTAAATGGAGTCCTAGATGAAGAAGTTTACATTAAAAAATAATATGGTTTTCTCATCCATGAATATGAAATAGAGTGTGCCTGATGGAGAAGGATTTATATGGTTTGAAGCAAGCACTAAGAGCATGATATTCAAGGATTGATCTATTTCTACTAAAACACAGTTTTCCACATGGTGGAGTTGATTAAAATCTATAATTTAACAATGAAATTTTTCAAATAATGATGGTGGTAGTTTATGTCGATGAAAATATATTTGGTGGATCAGATGAAGCAAAATGCAAATTGTTATCTGAATTCATGAAAAGCGAGTCTGAAATGTCGATGATTGGTAAGAAAACATTTTTCTCTGGCATACAAATGACACATGGAAGGAGTGGAACTTTTATTTCCAAATATAAATATGCTAATGATGTTTTGAGAGGTCTTAGAAAGGATAATTCCAAGGATATGAAACTCTGGTTTCCTCTTGATTGAAACTATCATGAGATGATGAAGGCAAGCTAGTTAATATCATAGAATACAAGAAAATCCTTGGAATTCTATAGTACCTGACAGTGACAAGGCCTGATATTGTATTTCCACATTCCATGAAGCAAGGTATCAAAGTAGTCCCAAGGAGAGCCACATGATTGCATTAAAAATAATTCATTGGTATATCAAGAGAAGAGTGTCTTTTGGCCTAATGTACAATGAAAAATTTCTTCCAGATTTATTGGGATATACAGATTCAGATTGGGATGGATCAGAAGATGAAGATAATTCAACATCAAGAGGTGCCATTTATCTTACAATATTGTGTATCTATTGGTTAATATAGAAACAAGATTGAATTTCTTAGAGCACCATAATAGCTGAATACATTGCCGCTAGTAATTCTTGCAAGCAACAATTGTGGGTGAAGCAGCAACTTGAAGATATTTGAATTGAAATGAAATATCCTATTAGAGTCCATTGTGATAAATCAAGTGAAATAAATCATAGAAAAAATCAATTTCATCACTCAAGGAAAAATATCATTGAAATAAATTATTATTTCATCATGGAGAAGGTGGGGGAAGTGCTTTTGATGTTGGAGTATGTTCCTACAGAACAACAAGTTGCAGATATTCTTACAAAGGACATACCCAAAGAAACATTTTAAGGGAATTGACTAGATATGAGAGCCCAGTCGAATCCCCAATCTTGAAAAAGTATGGATGAGGGTACCCCTCTACCCGAGGTGTGATGTGTCTTTCCCTAATGTGATGATTTGTGTTCTTTAACCTATTGTAGACAACCTTGAAGTGACCTTTGGGTTCGTTGAAAATGGGAGAGAATGTGTGACTATTCTAGGGGAGAAAATACACATGGAGAAGTTGGTAATTTGAGTAATGAGATAGTGGGAGATGAATCTGAGCTGAAGATGGTTATAGGAGCTATAATTTATAGTAATCAATAAATCCTATGATTCTATAAGGTATTAATCAAATAATATATATCACAATAGGCAAGTATCATGATAAAAAATAATAGTGGTGTTGGAATGGTGCTAGAAGGCTTACAACACTCAAAATTGGTATTAGTTAGGTATCAAAAATTTGTGTAAAAAAAGATTCCCTGATGAACATTTCATTTACAATAGTTTTTCACACCAAGATTTGTTCATTTGAGCATAGAGTATGAGTTGAGTAAATCATTGATCGATATGTTAACCGCGTAAAGTGAATGGTGGTTGAATATTGAATGAATTTTTGATGAGGTATCAAAATGTGAAATCATTATTATGAGAAGATTTGTCAACATTCCCAAAGGGGATATTTTTGGAAAAAAAATCTTTCAAGGATTCATCTTGGTATGTTTTGGGAGTGATTGGGTTTGTTGAAAAAGCCAGATGATCACAAATGAGAATGGTTGGTGTTTACCGAAGATAGGTTTTTATGGTGGAATTATTTCCATGTGATTTCCAAATATATAACCCTCAAAATTTGATGTTTTATGTTCATTAAGGGAGCATTTCTTCATATTAGTGAGTGGTATGAATTACATTGAAGAAAATTGGAAATGGAGGAGAACTACGTATCATTATTCGTGGGCCGCATACCATGTTCTGGGAACTATATGTTGAAGATCACGAACGTTTTGAAAATCTAGAAATGTTCATGACAATAGTTTTCGGTTGAAGGGAATGAGATACGATGATGGATTCTTGATTGGAGGAAGATATATGCTGAGTAGACACAAAAACAGTATGCAGACTTGATAAGATAATGGTTTGTGGGCTGCAGGCAGTTCACGACGTCAGATGGATCAGTAAGCGGTGAAAGATGAATATAAGATTTGATAATTCTTGGAATAAATGTTTTTTTGGATATCATTACCTATATAATAATTACTGTTCCCACTGATTACTAGGGTGATCGAATATCATTAGAGAACACATTTTTTCTCCTGGAATTCTGCAATGTCTGAAGGATGTTCACGAGGGATAATCCTGTGAAGGATAAAGTGGTTGGAATAGAAGAAATTATTCCCAAGGATTTAAGCAGAGAGATGTAATCAACATAGGAATTCCTATGTGGATGAAGAATATCCAGAACTTGAAGGATAGAATTATGCAAGTGGTACATGGTGGGAGAGATCTTGTACGCGGAAGTGAAGACAGTCTATGAATATAAAGCAGTTGGCGAACATGAGGGGTTTTGCAGAGGAGTATCATAGAGTCGGTACGTGGAGGTGGTACATGACAGCAAAGACAGAGGTAATCTGCATACAGAGGAGGCTCATGGATGAGGAAGCAGTATGCGGAGTAGGCGGTCTGCATACCTTTCATGGTACATAGTATGCGGAAGAGGTAAGTGATTCGTGAAACACACATGGAAGCTTTAAAAAGGTTAAAATCAATTTGTAAAAGTATTTTACAGTACCTAGTAGTACCTGTGAAGGTGGACTTCCTCTACAGGTTTAAAAGGGACTCCCACATAGCATCTACGTATAGTATAGGATGCATGTTTCATTCAAATGATGGGACCTAAATGTCCATAAACCATTCCTAGCCTACAAGTTGATAAACTGTGTGTGGATTTATTTCCAAGAGCTGTTTGAAAAGGAAGAGGAAGACGATGACCCTTTCCCCACCAGTAGTGATTCAAAAAAGAGGCATAGGGAGTGACACTTGGGAATGAAATGAGTAGTCTATAAAACCTGAAAGTTAGTGATCCTAGGAATATAAGATCTACTCGAACATTTTACTCATTATTTTCCGTGAGGCTTAGTAAATTTGGTAAATCGCCATGTCACCGTAGTATGGTCCTTGAGTGTAGCCCAGTTAGGGTGAACCATGTAAAAATTGATGTGTCCTATGCATGATTTCATATCTGTTCATATATTTCTACAGGCGGTAGAGATAATTGAGTTTTGTTTAACAAATATACAAGATCCAAAGGGGAATAAGTTTTAATCTATCAAACATTGATTCACCCCCCTATTAGGGTATTCAACCTTGTGGACCTAACACTTCTTATACACTGGTCTTCCATACTGATGACGCACCAAATATCTATCAAAATTGATATTTTGGAGTCCACTGACATTATGTGAAACCTCAAAGGACCTTTTCGGGCCACCAGAAGTACTACTAGCCCGATGAGACACTAATCCTTTAAACCCAGTACTTGATCCATCCCATAGGTTACGATTTGTGATAGTATCCTGATCAACTATTGTAGAAAAGGTAGGAAGTATAAAGACATTCACCTGAGTTTGGATGGAGTACTAGAGACCATCCTCAAGATGCCTATCACATGAAATCTCCTCAGTAAATATAAGTGGTGAAAAAAATGTAAATCAGTGAAACATGATGAATATTCTATAATTAACATAGAAACCTACTCGAGATGCATGAACTATGTGGTTTTGACATGAATCATTGCCTAAGGGAAGAACTTATCATAGAAGGGTGTCTATAAATCAACCCATAACATGCCCTGATGATGACCATCCTGGGTAACCACATCCCACCAATGTTTGGTCTTATCCCGAAGAATGTTTGTATAAAGCTTGAATCTTTTCTCTAGAGATATTTACAGATGCTCAAAGATAGACAACATGTACTATAGCCAAGACTCAATATCCTGAGAAACATAATCCCCTGAAAACATAGGAAGATCTTGCTACTGTAACCTGTGAGTCAGATCATCCATCGTATGTGCAACCCGTGGAGAACATTACATGGACTGCATTAGACATAGGAAGCTATCACATACTTGAGCATTAATTCAAGGATCAAGTACAACATGTCATGCCTCATGTGGCACTCTAGGAGGTAATACTGGTAGCTTAGGTCCCTTCAAGTCTAGAGAAAGATTTTCACCACCTTTTTGGAGAACTACATGAGGGCATTGTGGCAGCATTGATTTAAAAATCCCAAGAACACACCTCAGAACAAACATAGAAGTATAAGAAAGAATATCTAATAGAATCTGAATGTAAGAAACCTCCTTACACACGGAATACTACCCAAAATACCCACATAGAAGGCCAAATATCAAGAAATGATCAAGTATAATATTCATGTCATTTAGTAGTTAACTTTTAGGTTCACACCTTTACTAATCATAAATAAGGAAAGGCAGGATAAGGATGTGCAACCAATTATTTTTAGATATCAAGATTCAATTTATAATGGATCGTCATTTCTTGATAAACCAGTTCCCAAACACCAATCACCAATAACGACACCCATTTATTTTTAGTGTAATGGCTAGACTCTATAAATTACACATCCCAACCCATGAGGGTGCATATACCTCTTGAATTGAGACAGGAAATCACTTAACCGTGACAAATAGTAGTACATGTACAAGAAACTATCACAATATCACTAACCAATGACAAGAAAATGTAACAATTAAATGTAGTGAAATGCACATATTTGGAATATAAATATGGATGGCATGTGAATTCTAGGTGCATATATTGATACATTTAGGAAACCTCCATTCCCACATATCATCGGGCCAAGAATGAAATAAAATCCTCAAATAGAGATATAATAAACAACACCACATATCATGTGGGTCACCCAATGGTGAAATAATATCATATATTATAAGAAAAATAATGATAACAATTATAATCTAGGAAACTTTGTTTTTTTACCCCGAACATGGGTTTATGACACCCAAGCACGACTTATGACTAAGTCCCAAGCATTCCTATTCTCCATTATATTGTCTCCAAATACTAAAGAAATAAAATAAAACACCTCTAAAACCATTTTGTGACGTCCTAGACTTGGATAGAACATAACGGGTTCCCTGATCCTTGTGGGAAAAATGGCCTCAAGAACATCTCCCCATACACCTGAGGCATTCGACTAGAAGCGAGGGGCTAGGGTGTGTCTGTGGGGAGCCTATTCCCTCATTAGAAACGTGTAGCACAATGAATGAAATATAAATGAATAGTAAACCGTTGAAGTGATATAAATAATATAAATAAACATTAGATGAAAACTGATGCAATAAATAAGAATAATAATAATGTGTCAACTGGAACAATGATGATGTATTGTCATGTCACTAGAAAACTGGAAAACATGGATACAATACAATAGGCATAACATGTTCCACCATGTAAAGAAAAACAAAGACCACTTCAAGAATTCTGAGATCCAACTCAATTATATGTTATCAAGATCCAACCTATTGGAAAGAAATCAAGTGTTTGAAGTAGTATACTCACAATTATCAACACCTACAGTCATGTAACCTACTCCAGGTAGCAAACTGCACCTGGAGAGGGTGTGAGATAAATCTCAGTGGGCCACCACCAATGGTGTCTATAACATCCAGCACGTGTAATGGAATATAGTAGTGTGTAGGCATGCATATATAAGGTAATGAAATACATAAAATATAACTAAATACCCAAGGACCTTTTTCATCCCTCCGCTAGTGTCTGGACATGTAACTAGTTCATTAATTAATTAATTTCCATTTATTATTAATAGGTCATGTGAGGTGTAGCCAGAACTGAAACAATCTCAGGATATTATAAGTAGTGAAGGTCCAAAGATGTAACAAGGAAACCTAAAATGATATCTATTGAGAATGTTCAAGGGTAATTACTATGGAAATGTAAATTTCACAGAATGAAAACTCAGTAGTATCTGAGTATAACTAAGGGGTAAGAGTGATATCCAAGGAGAATAATCCATGGAATTCCACAATAAGTTTCCTATCGAGTCCAATGTGATCGAAAAAGGTAATCATGGCTAAACAAAGATACGGACCTATGATCTTTCACCCAGGAACCTACTAGCCAATCTTGGATCCATGGGGTGTATCTAAGGTATCTTGTGATAATGTAAAGGACACTACGGTAGTATACTTGTCGTATGAGGAATTGACAAGAACTGGAGTCTAGGTGGGTAAAAACATAAGAAAACTGAAACCTTGAATTGGAATGGGGTTCCCGAGTCCGAAGGTATTATCCTCTCAGAATCCAATGAGATCCTGAGTCAGTCCTTTCTTATTTGATATTGTAACCATGTAGTAATTCATTTGGTTCAAGTCTTTCCTACCATTAGTGTAGATATGTCAAGTAGAGTTGCATATATTTATTTATTGGTCTGAGCCTTATCTTCCATTAGTGTGGATAGGCCAAGTAAGATTTCATTCATTTAATCAAGTGTCAATTAACTATTATGGTTTATTAAATTATTGGTCTTCACTCTGCTACCTTCCATCTATATGGAATGAGGTGCGACAAACAAGTATTCATTATTCAATCTATTTGGATGAAACCAAGCTATATACATCGTATGATTTACATTCCAAATTTAATATTTAATAATAAATTTAAATCACTTACCTTAGGTGGTTCATGTTTTGATCGCACATGGTACATTCCATTATGAAATTCTCATTAATAAAAAGTCATTTATTATATAAGGAATCAAATATAGGAAGGTCAAGTGGAGTCTCACCCAAATGATGGCTTAAACATTCCAGAACAATAAAAATTAAAATATGGAATAACCTTCAACATAAGGCTCCATGATATGTCATTGATATCCATCATTATGAATTCCATAATTATTTATTCAGATAAATTTATTCCATGTGATTGTTAAATTATTAATTATCTCCATGGTTATGTTTCATAGTCAAATTATTTGTTAAATGGAATATTTTTTAGTTATCTACCTTCCCATATTGATTATTCCTTATCTAGTTATTCGAACTGCATGTGTAATTAGTTTTTTGAATTTCCATGATAATCTACCCTCATTTATTTATTATTTATTCCTCTTTACATTTCCATAATGAGTGTTTGATCTCACCTTTATTATTATTCTCTTCCCTAGGTTATGAAGAGGCATTCTTTGATTATGGTTTCAAGGAGGTTGTTCGTTTCATGTTATTATGTATCATTTTTTATTCTCCATTTACCAATGTAAAACGAGTATCAAGTATGTAATCGAGCTTTCAAAAACTACTAAACTGACAGGACCTTTGGGATTTTATTACTTTTAATCATGCCAATGTAAAAAAATAATGCACCTACTCTGGGATTTTGGGGTATGGGCGTTACAGTATACAACTTGTATGTTCTCCTATATACTATATATTTTTAAATTCCATATTATATATACTTGAAAAATAATTTCATTTCCATAATGTGGATAATGTGATTGATCAAACATAGAATCATATGGAATTCAACTCAATACATTAATCTCCTCCTGTTTCCCATACATGTCTTCTTTGATAGATTATTTCCATGTGAATTGTGTAACAATTATCTCTAAAATTGTTCAAATTTATAGTTTTCATTACCTTGATAGTATATGTAACATTGAATTGGTTTAATAAAAAATATAAAATTCCCCAGTAGATCATGTTCCCTAGAATATAGGTTGTTAGTTTATGTCAGTCTCTTTAGAGTTACATTCATCATGGTCCAAACTAAATATAATACCAATAACTATTTTCAATATGTTATTACACATATTGTTGTTGTAAAATAGCTACACACCAACTAACTTATTTCAAAAACACAGAAAAAATTTATTCTAAATGATTACTCTACGATCTTGTTTCTCACATCAATCCAAAACTAGATTTTCAAAACATGTACCCATTATTATCATTCTATCGTGTCAGCAACCCTTTTTGGATGCTTCATAATTAAACCTTCAATGAATGGTGGTCTTGAAATCGAATGCCTAATTTAATGATAATAGAAATTAGATAAGACTATTAAAATTATACTAGATTTAGGCATGGTGACATGTTATAACCAATCATGCATGGTTTGTACTACGCTTGTACCACCCATGTATAGTCTCACATGAATACACACCAAAATATTCAAAATAATAATCCCCTTTAAAATGATACATGGATTAAATTATTAAATTTTAATTGATATTTTCTATCTTAGAATATTTCCACACACTTATTACTTATAGGATGTATTATTCTAATTGAAAATTGTATCACCGACACTGGGGAATATGAAACCATTATAATTGATTTCAGATTCCAATTTAGTGTCTATAGAATATTTCCTTTTCCATGAGTTCTTATATAAATTTATCTTATTTCAACTATTTGTGGATATAATGAATTTAAAAAACCCATATAAATGTTATTCCCAATATCGCAAATAATGATATGGACACGTTTTTAGAAACATAGTCTACAACATTCCAATTTTTTTCAATTTCATAGATTTAAGTAATATCCTTTGAAAAATTAAGGATAACTACTTCATATGCACATTGTGTTTCTCTTATTTAATGTCTTTTATCCTAGAAAATTATTGAATATAAACAAATTTTTTATGACACATTGGATTTGTATCATACAGATACTCATATGATATCCATTTTTCATAATTTTTGATATATGATTTTGGGATTATTACATTATTTTAGAATCATTTCTCAAAAATATATTAATCATTTTAATCTTATATTAGTTTTACAATTGATCCTCCTTTTAAACAAATCATTATTATCATATATATAATGAAATATAATGTTATGGATTAATTCTTTTTAAAATTTATTAAATATTTTTAAAATGTAAGACTCATCATCAATCCTCCTAATTAGTATCTTTAATTTAATGTGTATATGATTATATACATTTATGAATTAGTTCATGATATAATATAATGATATATTAACACTTAGTAAATATATTCTTCATCATACATGATTGAATAAACTCATATCCTTTGAGTATTCATATACCATACATCATTATCACATTCCTCAAAAACTCTTAATTTATTATTTGGTTGTATATTTACCACTAGATTAACCTTAGAATAGTACACACTCTCAAGATGAACTAATTCTTAAATATTGGTGAATAACCTTTATATCTAAATGTTTCTTTGTCCAAAAATAAGAATTTATGTGTGAAGATAATACCTAAGATCTTTAACTCTAAATAGTATAAAACATCAATGGGTATATCATTAACAACTACTTGGTTTTTCCAGAGCAACACTATTCTTTCCACAAAATGGTATAATTACGTCTTATATTTTATATTCCTTTGGCATTGAAAATTATTCGCACATTACCAAACTATTGGTTTAGTATTAAACACCAAAAAAACATTAATTCCAAAACTATAATAATCTATCCTCATGTCCATTAGACACATTAGATTATTGTTTCATTAAATCATAACATATTTTCAACTAGAACCATTAATCTTGGAATAGAGACGTACTGTAATTATCTCTAATGAGTTAGGAATCATGCTTTCTCAGTATCTTAGTGAATTATCCATATATCATGTAATATTTCTATACATTCATGGTTATATAATTTAAATAGAAATATGTTATATGAATATTGTATTCAATACCCAATTAGTAAAAAAAGAAACATTAGTTATAGTTTATGAATATATCTATAGAAGTTGGGACTACTTACTTCTTCGATTTTTTTCATTGAATTTAAAAAAATTTAGACATATTTATTGACAAGTGAAACAAATTACCTCATATTAGATACATATTTATTTGAATGATTTTTTAACGGTTCATTTGGAATCAAATATTTGATTGGACTTTTTTTATTATCATGAAAATTATTCACCATAATAACTAAAAACAATTATTTATTTATGTTCTTATTTAGATTGACAACCCTTAACTAAATTTCAATGAAGTGTTTTCTCTATATAAGTCATTTTTAATATTAAAAAAACTATAATGAATGAGTGATAAAGTAATAATAATGGGATGTTTTAAAATATCATGATCCTTGTTTCCCATTTAAGTATCTCTAATATAATCATCACCCATTAATATGTCAATTCATCTTCTTCACCAAAGTTTCCCAGAGATGAGATAGCTTGGGAAATTTTATATTTTTTTAATTTTGTATCAATAACCAATATCGGGAATTGATGATAGAATTTTGACACAACCATATTTTTTGTCATACATGAGTCTCTTATAAGCACTTATCTCACCCCTGATTCCTATGGTGGATCAATATGATTTAGGGACTCCAACACCATGAAATTTATATATCAATTTAATTTTCCCTAGCATCGATAGTACTCTTGGAACATCATGTTAGTTTGGACATGTTATTTTCCAAATAATAATCACATTGCAATTCTAATATTATATAAATTTTCTACAAAAAATAATAATAATAATTACATGTATCTTGATCAGTAGATAGATATTATTGATTAATTTAATCAAAAAATATATGATACTATTTTGATGAAATCTAATTCCACTCACTACTGAAATAATAATACTCTATCAATTGGTTGTTTTTGTTTCATTGATCTTTGAAACCACTCATCATAGTCCACATTAGATTTCAACGCCAATACATATTGAGTTTTATGGTAGGAGTTTGACTAGATATCCTAAGTTACTCATAGTTCCATGATTAGTTTAGTGAGGTCCCAGCTTTTGAAGTCATATACATGATTCAGTAAATGATTTGAAATTAAATTGGAAACAATATATATTTGGATACTTATTATCTACCATATTTTTTAAGTCAGCTAATGAATATCATAAGAACACTCCAACAGTAAAAGGTACCGTCAAATTTGTATGAAAAATACCATGTACACCTAGGTTTGTTCAAATTTTTATTATGGAAGGAATTCATAATTTAATATTAATTTTATGGTTTTTAATTTTATTAATTAATGTAATCTTTTTTAGGATTTTATTTACCCTCAAATTAACGATGTCTCAGGTATAATTCAAGTCACATATTTTAATAAATCATTTTATTCTTTCTGGAAAACCAAATCACCCACAGACCCTTCAAAAAAATTGTCTTCCCCAACATAACCCTTATCATCCTTCCATTTTGTTTAAAATAACTTCATTTTGTACATCATATGTATTTAATCCATTGAAAATAAAAAAAAATTTCTAACAAAATATTACTCAAATGTTTTTATTTAGAATGCTGGGAAAATTTGTTCCAGCTGAGACTTGAATATTGCAGTTCATCAAAAAACATTGATGTTTCCCCTGTTATCATGAGGAAAAATTTTAATTTTATATTATAGATATATATATGTTCTTGAAAATATTTTACCCCCAAATAGAAAAAATCCATATTAATTTTATCAAATTTTCACATCTATGACATCCGAGATCAGATCAATATGTGGTCGAAACAGTTGGGACATAAATTATTCCCTCTAAATAATATATGGAAACATATTTTTTATCTGGATCTGATAATTCACATGATCTCCATAATAAAATTTATTCATACCAGTGTGTGTAGAAGATGAAAATACAGTAGTGACTGAAAATTTTTCATCACCAGAGCAAAAAAAACATTATCATATCTGGTGATCTGATTCCCACTAGATGTGTGGGTAACATGTTTGAATTTAATAAGTAAAAAAGCAAAATTTAAAAAAATAAAAAATTCAAATAATTGGTTCATTTGATGGTAAATTTTCACTAATGATAATTTCTCAAATTATCTAATCTCAAACAATACTATTTTATCAACACATTCATCAAAAATCAATGTGGATGTCGATGATCAAATCCATGATGCTAGTGGAGATCTCCATTAATTCATTCAATTTCATGATAATCACCAAGACATATTTTTATTAATTTGTTAAGTAGTTCATGGATTGAGTGCTTGGATGGATTCTTCTACTCTCTAGAATGTAGTAGGAGATAGAGTATCTCAATTCCATTAGAATTAATAGCTGTTGGAATGAGCGTCACTCCTCTACATATATAGTGTGTTTTAAAATACCTGAGATGTGTTCCCTGACCCCCCTTATATCCAAACCTGATTAAATAGTCGATAAATGAATATTTTTTATAAATTAAATGAATTGAAAACATGATTTATGATTTCTCACTTAATTTCAATGAATAATAAATATTTTTTTTGTTAAGACCAAGACATTAACTCGACTCTTCATTCCTACTAAAAATAAATGAACATTGAAGAATAAATTAGGACTCATTTGTATAATATTTCTGATATATTTACTTAATACCCTATGAATAATTTTAGTAAATAAATTCAACCAAATTTTTATATACAATAATAATAATAAATTTATTTATTCTTTGGAGGTCGTTATTAGTATAACTCTCACACATCATTATGGGGCCCACCATGTCCAGTATTCCTATTCACTAGATTAAGGGAAGACTCTAGATTAAACTATTATCTATTACCCTCTTGGAAATTATATTAATTTTAGTGAATTGTATTATCAAACTAGGTGAATATTATAGAAACTCATAAAGTCCTTTAAAGAGATATGGAATAGTCATAAAAATGAAAACCATCCTATAAACACAGAAAACATAATATAAACTATTTTCACATGGTATCTCAAAATTTAGGATGCACAAATTGTGTCATCATCATTTATTACTTAATTATCCATTGGAATTACAATATGGAAATACCTTCTTCTACCATGGCCATGGATTTATAAAAAATACTGCCATCCTGATTAAATATTCTTGAGATACCTCTTCCAATTAGAAGTGAAAAATTATTTATTTATTATTCAATCAATGTCATACTACCAATGACACGCCCAATTTAATCTTTCTCACTATGAATTCAATTCCATTGTTTTTTCAGTTCATAAAATTATATTATCAAAAAGTATAAATAGATAATAATCTCGATCCTAGATACCATTAAACATGTTTGCAGATAGGAACTACCAGTGACACTCAAAAAAATGTGACATTCATATTAGTATATATGTCCTCATAGCCTCACATACTAGAGATCCTTAAGTGAAAACTTCATGAAAATAAGTATATATGCTTATGAGCCCCCAACAAATAATAGTTATATATCATCTATTCCCAGTCATTGTGATGTATCTAGACCACATGCCATTTGTTTCAAATTAAATTCATAGCATCTCGAGGTTCTGAGTATATCCTAGTAACTTATATAAAATTTTGATACAATATATATTCTATAAAAATTATATTTAAATCATGTATTAACATATATCAACTCTATAAAGGTATGTCCACATCATACATAAATCATTTTATTCATGATATGTTAATTAAAAATTACTCTTCATGCTGGGATGAGGGAACCCACTTTTATTACAAATTATTAATTATCTTAGTCATGGGGTTGTCTAAATAGGATAAGAAATATATAAATCATATACTATAAGAACATAATTCTCTTGGTGTAAAATTCACATGAAACATTATAGGGACCTGTGATTAAATGAAGAAGCTTAAGGGTGACACAAGAGATCACTTAGAAAATTTGTTTTAGGAAAATAACTGATGACTTCATACATAAGTAGTATTTAGAAATTATACCATTACCAATTACTCCACTTTTTTTTCATGTTTTATTAAAAAACCATCTATGCACATTATAGTAAATGTTCAATGTATCCATCTTTTAATTTTTACATTATTGATGTCATAAAAATTTCTAATTGCATAACCTACATTTTTTAAAATATAGGCAAAGATTATATTGCTAATTTAACATCTTTATATACATTGCTAATTATTAGTGTGTATAAAAATTTCTTATTATCATTATTTACAAGTTCCATGAATTTTCCACATTTAAAAATGTATTAAATATCCATGTTTACAAAAATAACCAATTAGTGATGTTTATAAATTGGAATATTGGTGACACCATATTTCCCTATGTTTTTTAAAATATATGTAATTACATTAGTTACATTTTATACTTTTACTAAAAAAATACTTAAAATTATATACTAAATTTTTAATAAATATTGTTTGTTTTATTTAGTTATCTCATTTATTAGATGAATATTATTTTTATATAAAAAGTAAATTTTATTTTTAAAATGAAAAATTAATGTAAAATGAACAAAAATAGAATCATCATTTCAAAATAATTCTCTATCAACCATTTAAAAAATTAAAAATATAAAATTTCATGATAAGATTCCCCTCAAGTAGATATAATTTCCCAATTTCTACTGAAAAATATTGCAACAAAAAAATCTCCAAAAACTCTAGTTTTTAGCCTTTCATGTCAATCAAATAATATAAAACCACACTAAATATATACCTCTGTAATACTGAAAATTAGGAATATATTTTATTCTTACACCAAAAAAATAACATGTACTGGTTAATCAATTAAAAATCATTAACCAACATTATAGTTGATATGAATAAGTAGCACTTTCATCCCTATCGATAGAATGAAATTTATATATACATTCTCAATTAGTTATATGAATAAAAAGAATAAAAAATATACTTAAAAAATAAAAAAGTTATAATTAGACATTATTTAATTCATAAATAGAAATATTGATTTTTAAAACATGGTAAAATAATTTGGAATTTATCAATAGTGAATATATGTTAATAACCACAACAACACATCCTTGTTTTGTTCTTAATTGAACAAAATCCCCTTAAGTATTCCTATTGGATATAAATAATGATCTCATCCTTCATTATGCATGTGAGGGAAAATAAAAACACTTGTGATGGTGAAGGACCCAATCCCAACAATGGAACACATCCCATGTATACATCACCACCAAAATCTCATCCGAGTGAATCATAACTAGGAAATATTTTGAAATTTATATAGATTGATATTTTTTATTTTTATATATAGTAATAGAAAATAGAAATATATTTACTCTTTCTCAATCAATATAAATCAAAATATAAACATTTTAAATTAATTATATTACTTACCCATATGTCTCTTGAGTTATAATTAACAAATGTTCCATCAACATGTTTTTGAGTAATGGAACACATTGATAGGACAACCATGGGCTATAATAAACATTGATTGGGGTGAATAATTGTTGGAAATTGCTTTAAAAATTGTAAATTTTTATCCGTTTACCTCTTAGACTTATTAGGATCTTGATTCTCCAATTCAATTTTCTTTATTGCACACAAGTGTATGGAAGAGGGTAAAATATAGAACATAATACTTTTACAAGGTTAAAAACATAATAATAGTAGATGAACCTTACATGAATTTGGTGATAATCAGCACCCAAATTCACCAATATAATATAATACCAAGTACACTAGTTTTTATTATAAATATTACTTATCCAAAGGGATATTCCATAAACTTTTTGAGGTGGGATGGATATAATATTGCATCCTTCAGTAGATGGTGACCTAATAAAAATTTTATATCATAGATGGTACTTTATAGTTTCACTAATGTTAATCTTCCCATTATAATTAAGGTACATTATAACACCAACAACGACTCTCACTGTGTTATAATTTTCTTGGCTGTCAGAGTGCTTCTTTGTTTTTCTCTTCTTTCTTCTTCACTTTTTACTTGGTCAGTAGTGGGAAAGAAAATTTCCTTTTTTTCCTTTCCCTTCTTCTTTAATCTGATAATTTTTTCATCAAATAACATCATATTAACCTATTTTTATTATGTTAATTGATTCAATTATTTATTATTTTATGCTTCTTTTTCACCATGTCTACCTAATAATAATTGATAATAATAGCATTGTTCAGTATTTGGTCGATATTTTCTTATTCCTATTGATCATTAGGTACTTGTCTATCATATGAAACAACTAAATCCAATGTCCTTATTTCAGTCTGATTCCTTTACATTTGATAATTCTACTACACCTTATTATTCTCTTTGATAGATATATTATCGCTCTATCTGGTGAATCCGCTCTATTTGTTACCCCATACTTCATTCAATAATAAGTATTTTAAAAAATAATCCCTTGACAGAATTTTTCATGCTTTGTGGTTCAAAATTCCACATGGTGATTTAATTCCATATAAGTTCATTATTCCATATAAGTACAATGTTCCACACATTCTATATATTGTTCTACATATCTAAATATGTTCACTCCCATATGTTTGGGTGGGAACTCAAATAAATTTTCCCACTAAATTAAAATTTAATTCTGAAGCTACCACTAAATGAAATTTTAATTGTGAAGCTCCTCCTAAATCGATGTTATAGTGGTGCTTCTCAACTATCATAGAATCTTCTTGAAGATTCTTGAAGTTTCAGGAATGATCCAAATTTCTATAAACATCATTAAAAATCCTGTTAAAGAATTGCTCAAAAATTCCTTAACAATTCAGTATAAAAATATATTGAATGCTTATATCGGCATCACAATTGTTTATAACTTTAAAAAAATTACAAATTTCTTCAAACATTTAATTTGGAATGACTTCATAATACATAATATCTTTTGAAACTTAATCTACTATTCTTGTACAATTATATATGAACATATCTAGATCATTAAAAATGTACTTCCTCTAACATATTACATGCTTCACAAAACATTTATCTGTTCACTTATCTGTTATGAAAAACTTGTTTTATATACCGTTTGACATTTTATTCAGAATACTTTAATAGGGATCTTCCTCCATTCATTGAACCATTGGGGTTATAATATAATATATCTATTTGATGGATCTTTATAACTCAGACTGATGTATCTAAATCACTCTATATCTGATGATTCCAAATAAGAACTTCTACCCAATTAAATTATTTTCCAATCTTAGTAAAATTTATCTGGTTATCCTTCATGGAAACTTTATCCTATTAAATGTCACTCTAAAAAAATTGTTGGATTAATTGATTTGGAAACCATTTTCTTAGGACATCATATTGATACTTCTATCCGACCAAACTGATCTAATGCATCACCAACCTCTATTTAATTATCTTGAAATCATTCCAATAAAATTTTTAGGAAATATTTATCAAATCATTTAGAAAACATATATCTGGTAACATCACAACCATTCTTCGTGAATTGAACATTTTTCAGCCAAACCTTAATTTCTCTTTTTGACATAAACTAATTGATCTTTTGTTTCATCTTCCAATTCATCTAATATTAATATTGAATCACATTCATAATGCTTTTTGATTTCTTATTCAACAAAATAAAACATATTTTAGTATCACTAGATTGGGTTTTCATAATGTAACAATGAATTTAATCAGAAAAACATTTACTTCCACCTATAGCCTAGTTAACTTATTTCATTCACATCAGTATGATGTTATAATGAAGGTTCCCCTGGCTATTTCCCAACAATTCTTCTAGGTGGTAGGAATTTTTACCATTATCTATCTAATAGTAATTTTGTCTAGTGGAATAATTTGAAAACCATCATCAAATTACCTTAGTTTGGTTGGATTCATCAATTCACTTTAGTATTCTAACCACTATCAAATCATCTTATCTATCTACATCATTTCAATGATACAAACTTATTTCAGTAACATTCTACTCATTAACGTATTATGGAACCTCCTTAAAGAAACTCAATATATTTTTCTTAGTAATAATCTTTAGAAAACATTCATAACATTGATAAAAAATGTTCTTCTCTAACTAACACGGTACAAATTCTATACTTTAATAACAATTAACCAATATTCATTAGTGAACTCAGAGTGTTTCAAAGAACATACCCATTTCATAAGATAACAATACTTAATCACATCAAAAAATCCTTCATGAAACATATTTATATATTCTTAAACATATTTACATAAATTAAATATTTATACTTCCTTAACAAAAATTTACATAAAATTAAAAGCATTGAAAAAAATACAAGTCTCAAACAAAAATGTTCTCTTTAATCTCGTCAATTGTATTTGTTTTAAAAATCAAATTCCAATAAAAATGAGTATGTAAATAGGTTAATCTATATTATTTCTCCCCCACTAACTTTTAAAAACATTCATTTAACTTTCTTTCCCATTTATTAGAAATAATTAAAAAATTTCACTACAAATGGTATCAAACATTACTAAAGAAAAGTGTCATCAATTATTTCACGTAATTCTAAAGGAGAAATGAATGGTGTAGAAAAAAGATGGTTTTAATAAGAAAAAAAGGTTTTCATTTACCAACTGATCATGATACTTCGTCAAATGATAAATCATAAAATTTTCTTCAAGGTTTGTGTTATTTGATTAAAGTATTATGATACTAATTGAGATATGAGTCATTTGAAAGGTATACTAACCGAAAACTCATACACTCTCTTACATAATGATATCAAAAATATCTATGTGCAACAAGTAGGAAAAGTGGTCGTGGATAACTTTTTTACATAAAATTTTCTTATTTCACTAATTGAGTCAATTTATACCCCTTTGTGTTAAACTTTTTATCCTTGTAACCAATTTTATGATATTAAGAAAATATTACCTTTGCAATGACATGATCTTTAATAGATTTTTAAAATATTTACATTTTTTTCTATAGGTCATGATTCTAGAAGAATATTCAAATTTCATTAAATGTATCCCCCTTATGTATAATTTTCATACAATATTTATAATTATGAATATCTTAAATATATTTTAATTAGGAACCTTATTTTTTATAAATAACCAGAATTGATCTTTCTTAGGGTGTTGTAAAGACTCTTGAAAATTTCAAATTTATCATCGAGGATGATCCTTTCCTAAGAATGTTATGTGAAAAAACATATGTAATAATCTATGATTCAAACACTATTATTTTGGATAACTAATGTTGGTAGTTTTTCATTCTTCTTAGGTTCTTTGCTAAATATAATCCTCACCTTAATTTCAATTTTTTGAAAGTCAAAATATAAAATAAAATGTTAATGGAATAAGGTGGATACCTCTTTCTTGTTAATTTTAATATAAATATTGGAATTGTTTTCACAACCAACTATTTCTAATTCATCTACTCTTCAAACATAAATATATAAATAAAAATTCTGATTTAGGGTATCTTTTATCTTATCTATACTTCAATTTATTGATGTTGTCAAATTTATTTCCTAATGGTATTTTATAGAACATGTATCTATTGTTGATACATTCATATTTTTATAGAATTATTAATTTTATATAATTATTATAGATCATTTTATAGAGTGTTTCCATCAATGTTACGCCTCAGGCTCATAACGTCTTTACCATTTGTGGAAAATTTTCTTCTCTATTAGCATAATTTTTTTTCCTGTATTTTTTTCATTTTCTCAAAATCAAATTTCCAGATTACCATCATTTCATTACAAACATTGGAAGAAATTAGGGATCTTCCACATGGATTCTTCTGAGTGGAACTCTTACTATTAGTGATTTTTGATAATCCACTTGTCTATACATTATTTGATTTAGAATCGAAGGGGTTCTCACCATTCAAGCTTTATATCTTCAGCAAGGATTTATTATAGAATTTTGATACTTTCTTTCCAAGGTTACATCTTCTTTATTCACTAGAATTTGTTTTATTCTATTCATTACACGTTCAGAAACATTTCATGATAAAAATGTATCAATATTGTGACCACTATCATTTCTAATATCAATAGTATTTTCAAAAAATCTAAACCCATTATATGTTTTCAACCTATTACTATACTATGGATGTATCTTATTAATTTAGGACCCCCCCCCCCTTTACATGAGATTCCATAGAGCTTTTTCATATTATTTACCATACAAAAAATCTAGTACTTATTCCCAAAATCTACTCTAATTGAAAGATTGATTCAAAAACCATGATCTTATTATTTATTATGTATTATGGTTTGGGGATTTCTTAATAACATGTTGGTATCTTCATGGGGAAAAAATTCCTCAATATTTTTCTACTCCAACGTACTCATAGTGGTAGGCTTCATCTAATCTTTATCCATACCTAATTTTTCAAATACTATTTTCAATCATATAATGGTCATGAAAATAAATTTATAAATACTATTACAAGGTAGTATAGATGGTACATCATTCTTCACATCTCATAGAGATAAATCATTGAACCGAATCATTATATTCGTATCAGATGTTATAATTCTTTTAACAATAGTGTCCTCTAATGAGCATTATGTAGTTGTGGAAACATTATCCTGATTTTTTAACTATCAATATGTTTCTTCTAAATACGTGTCTTCAAGAATATATATGGATTATGATCATCAATTTTTAGGTTCTAGCATAGTGCCCCAATGATTCATTCAACATCACAATGATCACCACAACTCCCTTATTTAGCACAATTATTCTGTTATTAGATCAAGAGCTTAGAAGGATTCTTAACTACCTAGGATATAGGAGGAGAGAGAGACAATTAATTCCATTGTAATTAGTAGTCATTGTAATTACTTATAGTTATCGTCTTATATAGTGGGTGGTAAAATACTCTAAAAGGTTTCCCAGGACCGCGTATATCCAACTACTAATAAATAAGCCATAAATGACTTGTTATGAAAACGTAAATGCATTAGAAAAAATCATATATGTTTTATCAGATACTTTTAATATATGTTAATTATATGATATGATAACACTATGTTACTAACTAAACTGATCGATCCCACTAATAATAAATGAACCATGAAAATTAAAATAATGTCACTTCATATAATATATTTCATGAATTCACTTAATAAATTGTGAAAGATTTTAATAAATAAATTCATCCCAATTATTCTATACTATAATAATAATGTATTTATTTATTCTTGGGGATCATTAATACTTGTAAAAATCTTGAAGCCTATTGTGGGATCCACCATGTCTTTTATACCTATTCAACAGAATCAGGAAGACTCTAGAATACACTTTTATGTGTGACCCACTAGTAACCTATATTAAAATAATTAAATTCTATTCACATACTAGGCATTGAGTCTAAAAAATAATCAAGGCCTCAAAAAGATAAAGAGTCCTTATTGAAATGGAAACCATCCTATGAATAGGAACTATGAGTTATAATCTCATTGTATCATGATATCTCATATGTTTGGATGCACAATTTGTGTAAACATACTTTATTGGTTTATTATTCATTGGCCTTGCTATACGAACATACATTCTTCTATAATGGATATGGATTTAGAAATTTCACTGTCATCTAGATTAACGAGGCCCAAGATATTTCTTCCTATCAGAATTTAAAATTTCATTCTTCATTTTTCAATCAATGTCATGCTGCTAATGAAATACCCAACATATGAATCCTTACTATGTCATAAATTCCCTAGTTTTTCCCTTTCATCAAAGTATTATATTAATTAGTATACATAGATAATCATCTCAAGACTTGATACCAATAAACATGTTCATATATAGTAACTACCAGTGACACTAGAAACACGTGGTGTTAATATTGTAAGTTTAACCCTCATGATCTCACCTACAAGATATCTCTAAATGAAAATTTTTAAAAATTATCACCACTTAAGAGCCCCCAACACCTGATAGTCATATATCATCTTTATCTAGTTAGTATGATGTATCTAGACCATTAGACATATGTTTAAGAATAATTTTATATTATCTCAAGGTTCTCCTAATAACCTAGGACCTACTACAACCATTTACAATGATAAATATTGTCTATAAATTTACATTAAATAGTAGATGAAAAAATATCAACATTATTATAGTAATTTCAAATAATTCATAACTCACCCTATACATGATATGGTAATTAAAAAGTATTGTTCATTTGGGGCCTAGAGAAACCCATTTTTGAATAGGGAATTAATTATAGGATTCATGAGTGTATAAAAAGGATAATAAATACCCAAATCATAGCCTATAAAATCATAATTATCTCGGTGTAAAAGTCACATGAACCCTTATGAGAAACTATGATTACACCATGAAATTAAAGATGACTCAATAGATCACTAGAAATGATTTGTTCTCCAAATATAACTGTTGATTTCATTCAAAAGTATTATGATGAAATGAAATCATTCCCAATGCCCCCATAATTTTCTTGATTCCTTAAAAAACATTTTATATAAACTTGATGAAAAGTAAAATTTATCCATGTTTTATTTTTTTCATTAATTATTATTTAAAACATCGTTAAGGTCGTTACATATGTTTATTTAAATATAGGTAATTATGATTTCTCTAATTAGCCATGATTATAAAAATCACTAATTATAAATTTTTATAAAAATTACATATTATCTTATTTAAAATATTTCACAAAATATAAAAAATAAAAAATTTATCAAATAGCTATGTTTACAAATTCCACCAATTATCTTGGTTTACCAATATCACCAATTAGAGATGTTTGTTAAAGTACCTAATTGAAGATTCCATGATAACCTATTCTTTTTTAAAACTGTATTTAATTTAAATATTTAAATTTTAAGATGTCTCTAATATAAAAAAATCCATAAAATGATACTTTGAAATTTTATATAATATTATTTTTTAATTATTAATTTTTTATTTCAATTATTAGATAAATAAAATTATTATTTTAAAAAATAAAATATTATTATTATTAAAAGTAAAAAATAAAATTAAACTGATGAAAAATAAAATCGGTCTTTAAAAAAATGCAAAAATATCCTTTTAATTTTTTTTTGAATAAATACAGTTTTATGTTCGGATTCCCCACATGTGGGTGCAATGGCCATCTTTTTAGTAAATTTTCTTTTCAGTGACATGAAATCACCATGAAGATATAGTTTTAAGCCTTTCAAGTCCATCACATAGTATAAAAGCCCAGTAATTGTGGACTTCAATAATATAAAATATTATAAATAAATGTTAAACTATGGAGAAAAAAGAAATTGTACTGGTTTATCTATCAAGAATAGAAAATAAATCTATAAGTCAACAGTCCGGATGAGTTAAAAGAGAATAATTTTAATCCATATTGATATACAGAACTGTCTATTGACTTCATTGATCAATTATCGGTAAAATAAATAATAAAATAATATACTTAAAAAATATAAAATATTTATAATAAGATATAAACATATTTAAATTCATCAATAGTAATATTTTTTTTAAACATAGTAAAATATTTGGAATCTATCCTTAGTGATTCTATATTAAGAACCAAATCATCACATCCTTTTCTGTTCTTAATAGAACAACATCAAATTCAAGAATCTTATTTGATACAAATGATGAACTCATACCTCTATATGAATTAGAGGTAAAACCAATAACATTGGATGGTGAAGGACCTAGTCCAAACAATTGAACAAATATCATTCATACTTCACCAACAAAATCTCATCCAATTGAATCATCACGTAGAATATATTATGAACTTTATATAGATTTATATTATTTAGTTTATTATACAATAATGAAAAAATAGAAATAGTTGCACATAATTTTACAAAATAAGTATGGAAAAAGACGCCACCTGGTGTACAACTTGGGTTATCGAATCCACATGGACTGAAGAAGTAACCTTTAGACACTCAAATAGGTTGATGGAGGAATTGAATATTTGGATATGATGTTGAAAACTATAATGTTTATTGATATGAAGAAATGGTGGTTTTATTTAATGAAATAAGAAAAAAATAAAAAATGAATTTACATAGAACACTTAATTAAGATGAGTCGATCATAGGTTGTCTCTAGTGCATGATTGGATATATTTGTTTTTCATTACATTTTCTGTTCATTGGTACATTAGGTCTCTATTAACTCAAATAATTCCTCAAAATTATTCTCCAATTTAATCCATACACAGTTTAAATTATAATAAAAAATGCACTTATAGGGTCATATTCATGATTACTCTATGGGATTTTATCATACTTGGACTCAAAATGTGTCGTCGTTAAAGTCAGTGAAGACAAAGATTAAGATAAATCAATGAAAGGAACTCTTAAAATGAAGAACATAATTAAAAATTTAAGAACATAAAATATCATTCAATCCACCCCATGAAACTACCTAGGATCAAACCATTAAATGGTATCCCTCTATTTATGTTATTCTAATAATGGAAGTAGGTGGTCAATTTAAAGAAGTGGGATGAACAAATATTTCTATTAGAAAAATGGACACTTTCTGTTGTGTGATAAATTCACAAGTGCTGGTGTGAATAAATTCACACCTTGATTCAATGGTATAAATGTTTAAAGAATATAAAAATAATAAGTGACTAAGAAGAAAAACTTTTTTTAAGAAACTAAAATGATAGAAAAATATAAAAGGAGAAAACGAAGTTGTAGTTAATCAATGAAAGAATAAAATTATAATTGAAAGAATGACATGGATTTACTGAAAAATTCATATTCCAAAAAACATTCACCGTTATCTCCTTATATTAAAATTTTACGATCCTTATGTCTACCTCCTACAATAAATTCCCTACCCATCAATTAGTGATGTCAAAAGGTGGGTGAGAATAAATGAAATTGGATGTTACAAACTTTACCACAAAAATAGGACCAGATTAATCCCCCATATTGGTGTGTGATATTTTAGCTAAATATGGCCCAATACCAATGGGTTCTAAAATATCAATATGATATTTCATGAGTTTGAGATCATCTGTCAAAATTTCATGTCATTTCGTTTAGCAGTTTGGATGTTATGCTCGAAATAGTTGGCTAACTTTATCTGTGTTCCGATCTAGCCCACCATTTTAGTGTCAACATCGGTTACTTTTATCTCCATGAAAACATCATAATCAGATCCATCCATTGTTTAATGAAATTATCTATATATTTTTCTAATTATACAGTAAATTGTTTATATTTATTAGGATTGGATTGTGGGCACCACATTTGTTTGATGGGCCTTAGGCCCATTAGGATTTTTCCAGAAAAGTTATGCATTTATAAACAAAAATATTAATCTTCCCTTAGGATAAATCCATCAATCCTAAGAGTTATAATGTTCCAAACAAAGTAATAAATCATATCCCAATATATCAAATTAAAAAAATTAATATAATGTTATCCACAAAAATATGATTGATTGGTCCCATATCATAATTTTAAACAAGAATTTCACTTAAGATGAGATATGAAGTTCAATTTCTACAATACACTAAAAATGATATTTGCGGGCTTTGAATAAGATGAATATTAAGATATGAACAGTGAGTATTATCCTCTTTTAGAATCTAATCACACCCCCAACTTTAGTTTTTCTATTCCCGAGGAAAAATTATATCAAAAATATGAAATTGAATTTCATTTAAAAAAACATTTTTAAAAAACATTTCTCATAAAAATATAATTCCAAAGAATCCTGAAATATATCATCACATTTCAACCAATTTCAATTATGCATGATGATGCGTTGTGCATCCCAAAATACATGTGGCCCATTTTCATGTTCAAGGGGGAAAAGGGGATGAATTAGGTGGGGATCACATTAAACCTTATGATGAGTATGATTTTTTTTTGATTTTTTTGATTTTTTGTTGTTTTTCAAACTTTTTTTAACAAAAATAGATATGAAAAGACAAAATCTGATAAATAATACTACTGAGTCATGATCCCCAGATTCCAAACGCAAAAAATACTGTAAATTACATGAACTAGAATAGAGATATAAAGCATAACTCTGGGAAATACAATTATGGAGTCATGATTCCCATGTGCAGGATGCCACACATTTGGGGAAAAAATTTCTATATATGATCTTTCTTATTTATTTTGTTGTCGGATACTCACATTAAAATTAATGTTCCCACAAACCCTATAAAAAGATCAAATGGACCCAAGAACTCAATAATACACCCAAAATCTAATTGATGTTCATTGTGTCTTCTTTTAAGAGAACTAAAATGTAAAAGTTGAAAAATCACATCAATCAACCGTACATTCCAAGAATGATGCTCATGGAATGAAACATGAATTATAATAATATTCAAGTCATTCAAAATAATTTTAAATTTCATTTTCATGTTTTAAAATTAACATTAATTCATTAAAGGATAATACTTTTTTCCTTCATTGATTTATATTTTTATCAAAAAAATCTAATTTTTTTTAAATCCAAGATTTTTAGTACCCCCCAAATTTGGAATCAAACTTCCCTCAGTTTTGAAAGAGAATAAAATATAGAGTTTTAAATTTGAAATAAATAGGGGGATATGTTATTTTAAATTAATTCATGGAACTAAATCACCTAGTTTTAGGTTTATTACCCTACAATAGAAAATTGAACATTTTGGATTCATTTCATGTCTAGACTCTATAGGGGTGATTGAAGGATGGGATTGAACTCTGGAAGGCATTAGTTTTATTTTAAAATACAAAAATTATTCCACTATTAAATATCTCAAACAAAAACATTAGATCACGTCGGAAACCCTAAGGGATTCCATTGAAAGAAAAACACAAAAAATAATATAAAACAAATACAGAAGTCGGTTTGCCTCCATGAAAGCCCATACATTAATGTTGTTATCATGATTTAGACCCCCATATTATACAATACCAAATTTCCACGTTTTTAGGACCCAGTTATTGTCCACTTCCACAAGATTTAGATTCTTTAATTTTTTATATTTTTTTCAATGTGAAAACCCCTATTCAATAATGAGTATGAAATTCCATGGAATCTTAGTAATGGTTCATTGAGTTTCATCTGGAGTCTTTACTAAGATTTCAAGGGTGAATCCTCATTTGTGGGATTCAAGATGAAACTGGATAATAATTAAATGGTATTGGTTATCATATATAGAGGTATTCTTGGGTGCGGAAGGAAATATCATAACATTGAGATTATTTTGTTTGAATTTTCCCAAAGAATAATGGAAAGCTAAATAGATATTTGATTCTTCTCCAAAAATATTTGAAACAATTGGTTCCTTTTTAAAATATTATTCATACCCAAAATTGTCCACGGGAATGTTTGGAGATGGTATGGAATCAATATTTGTTATCTCCTCCAATGTTTCAGTGATCGGGGATTCTAAAAAATCATTATTGGAGAAATATTCAGGACACTCGATCCATGAAGTCTATTTTTTCCCTAGTGAATCCAAAAAAATTAATTCCCTCATGATTTAAATACCCTTCATCATTTCCCTGATGTCCATCAGTTATCCCATATCCAAAGGTTAGTTCATTTTTAAATTCATGAGTAGTTTTTGGGATAAAATATCCTTCTATCAGTGATGAGGAAAGGACATCTTAAGTGGGAATTATATTCATGAAGTCTCAATCCATGGTATTTCAAATCTCAATGATGAAAATTCGGATATCATTTTATCCATTCGTTCGCACAATTTATCAAGAATTTTTTGGGTATCAAGCTGGATAAGATTTTGGACATCATTTAATTATTTTTGATTTACCTATTCTACTATCCTTATGAGGGCTTGAAAATGTTTTTTTAAACATTAATCATCCCATTTATTGTACATATCTTCATGTGTGGGGTAATCATACAAGGTTTGTTCGTAGAATTCCACTAGGTGATTGGGTTCCCAATTTTGAAATGTTATTTGATTATAAAAAAGTGCCTATGAATGGGTAATTTAGAAGATACACCATTTTAGTAGGATGAAATGGTGATTTTGGATTCATTAGGAACCCAAAATCCTAAAGGGAAAAATATAATTGAAATGGGGGTGAGAAAAGATAATTATGGATGGGAAAAGAAGGTGAGTGTTAAAGGTACTAACTTGGGTCCCCGATAATTGGAAACAAAATTTGTTGCACCAAAATTTACACAATAAATATGGTTAAATGGGTCAATTTTTGTATAAAATAAGTTATAAAATACACATGGACCAAAGAAGTAACCATTAGATACTCAAAGAAGTCGATGGAGGACTGGGATATTTGGCTATGAAGTGTCCAACTATGGTGTTGATTGATTAGATGAAATGTTGAATTGATTTAATGAACCAAGAAAAAATATACAAAATGAATTGACATAAAACAATTATTTAAGATGATTTGATTCTAGGTTTTCTCTATATCTTGATTGGATGTATTTTTTTCATTGAATTATCCATTCATTGGTTCAAGAGGTATCCATTAAATTAAATAATTACTCAATATCATTCAACGATTTAGTCCGAACCCAATTTCAAGTATAATAACCAATTAACATAGAGGATCACTTTCATGATAAATTTATGTAATTGGATCATAATACTAGTCAAAATGTGCCATTTCTAAAGTCAGTGAACACAATGAAGAAAATAAATTAAAGAAAGAAACTCTTAAAATGAATAATATATTTAAGAATTTGAGAACATCAAATAAAATTAAACCCACCACATGAAAATCCCTAGGATAAACTCATAAAGTGTTATACCTCCATTGATGTTATTATATAAATAGGAGTGGGTAGTCCACTTAAAGATGTGGTATTGACAAATAAAAACATTCAAAAATTAACACTCCACTGTTGTGTGATAACTTCACAAGTGATGGTGTGAATAAATTCCAACCATGATTCAAGGGTATCAAAATGTGATAAAAATTAAAATATTAATTATGGAAGAAGAACAAATTTTATTAAGAAACTAATAAGATGAAAAAACATACATAGAAAAAATGTTGATGCGATTTCAAACTGAAACTGGGAAATTACATTTCCATGAAAGACTTGCATAGAAAGAAAAACATGGATGCCAAAATACCTTCACCACCAGTTTCTTATATAGTGATATAAGTAGTCGTAGTTCGACCCCCAAATAATGAATTCTCTTCCCATAAATTAGGAGATTCAAAAGGTGGGTGAGAATAAATGAAATTGGGTGTTACAAACTAGATCACAAAAATAGGACAAAATTCGTCCCCCCTCTTGTTGTGTGAATTTTTAACTAAATATGGCTGAATCTAAAGAGTTAGTTGAAGATAAATATTCTCTTCCATGTGTTCTCTATCATATTTCAAAATTCAGGTCATTTGGGTCAACTTTTTTGATGTTATGCTCAAAATGGAGGGTTTACATTATGGATTTTTAGGTCTGGACAACCATTTAAATGTTAACTATGTCTCATTTTTCTCCAAAAAAACTTCAGAATTACGAATATCCACAGTTTAATGAAATTTTCCTCATATTTTTATATTTATATTGTCTAAAATCGATATTTATTGGTTTTGGAATGTGGGCCCCACGTTTGATTGATGGGCCTTAGGCCCATTATGCTTTGTCTTGAATATTTTAGAATTAATGCCCAAAAATATCCATCATTCCTTTGGATTCACCCATCGATACTCAGAGACAAAATGTTCCAAAAAAGTGATAAATCATTCACTAAAATATAAAATTAAAAAAAATAATATAATTTTCTCCATAATCAGATGAATTATTGGCTCCATATTTTTATTTTAATCATTATTTTCATTTAAGATGAGTAATGATGTTCAATTTCTATAATGCATTAAAAATGATGTTTGTAGAATTTGGAACAGATGAATATTAAGATATTAAAAATGAATATTAGAAAGTATCAGTGGCTAATCAATAATTAAATTACTCTTTCTCAATCAACATGACTCGAAAACATTAATATGATGAATGTAATTATATTACATACCTTTGTGTATCTAGAATTATCATAAATAATTCTTCCATCATCATGTTATGAGTAACATTACAAATTGAGATGAACGTAATGGGATATACTCAACATTTATATGGGGTGAATAATTGTTTGGATCTTTGTAAGAAATAATATCTTTTAATACATTTACCTCTTAAATATGTTTTGATATTTATTTTCCAATTCAAGTTTCATTATTTTAAGCAAGAGTATGAAAGTGGGTAAATTATAGAACAAGATATTTTTATTAGGTTCAACACTCAATAAATGTATCAATATAGTATAATATATGGTGATAATCAGTACACAAATTCCCTATTATAATGTGACCCCAACTACAATGGTTATTATTGAAATCAATATATATCAAATGTGATATTTCCTACACTTTAAGAGGTTGGATGAATATAAAATTATATCCCATGACTGATGGGGATCGGGTCCAATTGGTAGATCCTAGACGTTTCATTATAATTCCACAAATGATAGTATTAATATACTTATTAATGTAATTTTTAACACTAAGTAATACTTCCACTATATTATAATTTTGTTGGGAGTCATAGATATTATTTTTAATTCTCTTCCTTCTTCTTCACTTGTATCGTGCACACCATTAAGAAAGAAACATTCATTTTTCTCATATCCCATCATCCTTCATCTGGAGAATTTTTCATCTGATAACTCCATTTGGTCATTTAATTTTTATGCCTATTCATCTGATGATAGTTTTTATGATCCTTCTTCTTCACCATGTATGTCTGATAACAACTGATAATAATAGTTTTTTTAGTATCTTTCCAAAACATCATTATTCTTATTAATCATTAGGAACCTATAGGTCATGTGAAACTAACAAAATCCATTTTATTCTATTTGTTATGACACTTGTAGGTATGATAAAAATTTCAAACCTTGCTCTCCCCTTCGAATGATACATTGTTGTTCCATATGGTGGAGCTTCTATATCAAGAACCCCTAGTTCTTAATACATGTATTCATTCAAAATATCAACCCTGATAAGAAGTTCAGAATCTTTATGATCAGAAATTATTTGTGGTAATTTATATCTTAAAAAATTAAACACATTCATATAATAATAATATTCCACACATTAACTATATTATTGTCCACCCTTAATATATACGTACTTCCATAAGTTTGGGTGTGAACTCAAATACATTTTTTTACTCAATGAATCTCGAATTGGGAATATCCCACTAAATTGATGTTCACAGGGACTTCTCAACTCTTCTAGAATATTTTTGACGCTTCTTTATGTTTAATTATAGATCCCCATTACTTTGAATTTCCTTAATCTCATCGTTATGGAACTTTTGAAAACATCCTTAACTAAGAAAGATAAACATATATTGAATAATCAGCTTAATGTCATCATTGTTTATAGCATTAGAAAAAATTATAATTTTATTCAAACATTACATTCTATATAAAGTCGTAATACATCTTATATCATGTGAAAATTAATCCAGTGTTCCTTTACAATTATATAGTAACGTCCTAAAATATTTAACAACATAATTCATTTAACTGGTTACATAATTCCCAAAAATTCACTTAATAAATTATTTGATATGATGAATCTGTTATAAAAACTTTTTATGGTTTATTCAAAAAGCCTTTATCTATATCTTCCTCCGTTTTTTTAAAAATTTAGGTTCTAGTATAATATTTTTTATGATTTATTTTTAGAACTCAATCCAGTTTATTTTAAAAACATTGAATTTGATGGAATCCTTCAAAAAAATATCCCTGATGAAATATTTTTGGAAACCGTATCATCCTTGATCAGAAAACATTTCATTGAAACTTCAGTTTGATGAACATAAATAAAAAATGTGTCTATGATTACTTTTTTTGGAGTCAATTTTACAATTACTTCTTACTGAAACATCTATTTGATCAAACTAATAAGAGTCACCAGTTTCCTTTATCAAATGAACATCAGATCATTCCTACAACATTGTTAGGAAACACTTATCCAATAATTTAGAAAACCTATATTTGTTATCATTTATAACAATTATTCTCTCTTATGTCCTACAATGAAATATTATCCTCTTTATAATGACTCATAAACTCTTCTCTGATCATTAAGTAATAACATCATTTAATGATAATCACAAATTTATTATACCTTGTATCTTTTATAGTTAACCTGTGTTTAATTATTTGTGAACATCTTCACTTGTCATCTTAATCATTTTATAATTTGATCTAAAAGACATTATATAAATATTTTTTCAATATTCACCACCTCACAAAATTTTTTTGGAAGCATATTTCTACTTTATTTTTCTACAATGGAATTATATTCATGAATTGAACTTCTTTTATCCAAACCTTAATTTTTCATTTTGACTTAAGATAATTAATAATTATTTTATTGACCATCCTACAGTAATAAACTTGATTCAGAATAACATACATAAGGATTTATGATGTTTTTTCATCCAAAGTATGCTTTAAATATAACCACTTGATATGGGTTTTCTGATGTATATTTGAATGTAATAATTCAAACTAGTATTATAACCTATATTCCAATCGAATAAGAAAGTTCACATCAGTCTGAAGTTATTATGAACGTCCTTTTTGTGGTTTCCCAGTCCTTCCTCTACTAGGATGTACTTTTTATCATTTTCTTTCTGATGGAAGCTTTTTCTTATGGAACAATTAAGAAACGTCCATATAATTAACTTATTCTAGTTTGACTCATCCAATCACCATATCACACAATTCACTATCAAATCATCTTCTCTATCTCCATCAGTACTGTGTTGCAAACAAAATTCTTTAATATTATTCTCATAATTTATTAAGAAATATATATTTATATATATATTCTTCTTAGCATGATTATTAAGAAAACATTGATAATGTTGATAAGAAATGTTCTAATACAACATACATGGCACAAATTGTTTTCAATGAGAAAAATTAACCAATATCCATAAGTAAAATAATAGTGTTCCAAAGAACATATCCATGTCATTGGATAATAATACATGGGATCCTGAACAGAACCTTTGATAAACATCATTGTAAATTATTCACTATATTTATATAAATAAATTATTTATATTTCATTAACAACCATTAAAACCCAATAAAAACCCTTGAAATAAATACAAAACTCACACAAGGTGATATCTTAAATAACCCTTTCAATTTGATGGAAATAAAATAAAATTCCCTTCAAAATGTATATTTTAATGTGTGAATAATTAATATTTCCCCCCATTAAATTTTCAAAATATTTATTTCACTTTATTAACCCTTTATTGGTAATAAATAAAATTTTAATTGAAAAAGGGTGTTAGAAATCACTAAAGAATAGTGTTATCCATTATTTCAATATATGTCTACAAGGGAAATGATCAATATAGAAAAAAGATGGATTTATTTATAAAACAATGTATTAATTTACCAACTATTATTGACACATCATCAAATGAGAAACCATAAACTTTTATATAAGGGATGTCGAATTTTATTCTAGGATGAAGATACTAATTGATATAATATACATTTTTATTTAAGATCAGCCTAAAAATTAAACACTCTCTAAAAAAACATATTAGAAATTTCCATGTGAAATAAACATGTTAAGTGGACTTATAGGACTTACATACATCCACATTTCTCATATAATTGATTATATCAATCCACCTTTGTGTTAAATTATTTATTTTTGTAACCAATGTAAAATTATTCAAAAAATGCACTGTTCCACTCACATGATCTTTAAGTAATTTTTAGATTAGCCACATTTTCATGAGATCATGATTTTTGGCATCATCATCAATTTTTTTCGAATGTTTCCCCCTAAACGACAATTTTTTTGAAACCTTAATAATGATGAATCACATAAATAGATTTTATTTATGAACATTATTGGTCAAAAAGAAAAAGAATGGATCTTTCTTATTTGGATGTAAGTACTCTTGAAAATTTCCACATTATCATCAAGGATAATCCTTTCTAATGAATTTTTAATGAACAAAGATAGGAAATAATCCATGTAAAAATCACATAATTCCTGACAGACTAAATATGGTAGTTTTTAATCACACTCAGGTTTTCCCATGAGTAAAAGGAACTCCTTCATTTCAGTTTTTCTAAATATAAAATTTAATACATAATATTTAAGGGAATAAGGTGTATTCTTCTTGCTTCTTAATTTGAACAGAAATGTTGAGATGATTTTCAAAAAGAATTTTCCTCTCTTTCTACACTATTCACACTTAAATATATGAATTTCAATTATAATTGGGATATAGTGGATATTTTCACTTGTTCAATTTCTTTATGTGTAATATTTCTTTCCTTGATATCTTTTAAAGAACATTTATCACTTTGAGAAACTTTTATCTTTTTAATGATTTTTTATTCTCCTTAAATTATTATATATAATGTTTTCAGATAGTGTCTATCCATGTTACACCATAGACACATACCATATTTACATTAATTTTTAAAATTTTATTCTCCTTTAGGAGTGTAATTTTTTTACTTCTTTATTTTTTTCATTTTCTCAAAAAAAAAAATTTAGATGACCAACATGTCATTTGGACCTTTAGAAGAAATTTGGGATCTTCTACATGGATTATTATAACTATCATCCTAATTATTATTTCTTTTGGATGATTCATTTTTCTATAGCTTCTAGGAATTATAATACATTATTTTCTAATCATTTCTACATTAAATCTTATTGGAATATTTTTTACATAATTTTTTACTTTCTAACCAAGGTTACATATTATTTCTTTACTAGATTCTATTTTATTATTTTCCTTACATATTCAAATACCTATTGTGATGGAAATTTAGAAATCATGTGGAAACGATGTTTTCCAACATCATATATATATTTTAGATATAAAATTCCATTTGATGTTTTTATATTTTTCTTATACTGTGGATAAAGAATCTCTATTTATGAATTTCTCCCTATTCACATGAGATTACATTGAGCTATTTTATTTTAAGGACTGTTCCAAAATATACATCATAGTTCTCAAATTTACATTAACACCAATATTGACCAAAAAACATTATCTTATTATTTATTTTATACAATGGGTTTGGGTTTTATTATTAACTTGATGGGATCCTCATGGGGAACCAGATTATAGACTATTTTTTATATCCACCCATGTCATGATGGTAGGCTTTTTATATTCTTTCTCCATCCATACATGTTGAAATTCTATTTTTCAATCTACACTATTAAAGAAAATGGATATTGGAATATTATTACAAGATTGTTTGGATGGAACCTATTTATTCACATATAATTGATATCTTTATTTGAAACAATCATTATATTAATATCACATATTTGAGGTATTTTAACGTTATATTCCTACAATGAGTTTTTTGTGGTAGTAGAATATTTATATTAATTTTTTAATGTCTCAATATTTTTCTTCCATATAATGAAAATCATTACTTCCAATTTTATAAATCTCATATTGAGGGCGTTTTTCCAATCATAAATTATAATAACATTCTCTTCAAATACATTCTTCAATCTTTCAAATTCTTCTTCATGCAACATAATTTGTTTTTGTAGAAAAATAAAACGTTCATTAATTTTCATGGATTTTAACTCTAATGAAAAATAATTAAAATCAATGCAATTATTAAATTTTTTTAGAATATTTCTATCTCCAACTTTATATTCAAATTTTTTGACAAAATTACATTCAAATTTTTTTGTTACTTATTTATTTTTCTATATTTCTATATTCAATGGTACTAACATTTCTTAATATATTTATATATTATTGAATATTTCCTTCAAAAGAATTATTCATGTTATATAAATATTTATTACTAATTAGTTATCTATATCACCCCAAGATTTCATAGTATGTCAGTTATTCAAAGTTATTCAATAACTTACACTACACGCAACATCGAGTTCAAGCGCACGACGACGTACCAAACTAGCCGTTCAAAAGCGGTTATGAATAGTATTAACAGAATTTTGAACATTATATAACCATTTTAATTTTAGAATCCATATTATGAGTTTCTTAGACATAATTTAAAGACAAATTAATTTTTTTCAGATAAAAGCAGTATTTTTCAGAAAATGCAATTTTACCGCCTTTTTAAGGTGAACCCTTTTTAAATCAAATATTTGAAACTTTTATATATTCAATTTAAATAAATAAACTTTTTATTTGGGAGAGGGACATAATAATTTTGTTTAAATAAATTTTTTGTTTTTTCTGATAACTTTCATATTTGGGTGAATAGTGATAAACAATATATTTTAACTGAAAACAACTTTTTTAATAAAACTAATTTATAGTGTTCAAATATAAATATGAATGGTTTAGATGTATAATTAGATTATATTTTTACCATTTAATCTAATTTTTTTAATTATAAGTAATTTCACTTTGAAATTGGACATAAACAAATGTCCATCTTTGGTAGTTATTTTTTAATAAAAATACGCTTTTTGGTTTGGACAATGGGAATTAATTTTAAACTAACTAATTCAATTTCTATGTTTTGAATTTGGTAAAATAGGCTTCATTTTATAATTCAGGATATCAAAATTAGCTTAGGGTGATTTTTTGGTATGTTTCTGCAAACATTTAATTTTTGATGAATAGTGAAAAATACTAAGTTATAGTTTAAAACCAAATTTTTATTTAAATAATTATTTATTTTATTTAAATTTATTTTACGTCAAAATAGTTAAATAATACCTATATAAGTTAAATGTAATTCATTGGAGTTAGTTGATAATAATTTTAGATATATAAAAATTTTATTGAACTTTGCACTGTCTTTTACCCACCTCATAGGAGAATTTGCAAATTCACATAAAACATAATTTTACCACTTCTGTGAGTTATATTTTGAAAATACTAGAGAAATTTTTAATATCAAATAGTAAAATGTGGTTCAATAAGATAAAAATATTTTTTTTGATGAATAGTAACTTTTTACTTCTATTTACCACGGCTAAAAGTAAATAGGGTAATTAAGGGTAAAAATGATATTATTATTACCATAACACATGTCATAATTCTATTGGATAAGTATAATTAGACCTAAAACAACCTTAAAAATAAAATGTGAACCTCTTTGGTCCACTTGGATTAGATTAGGACATTTATTATTATTTTATTTAAAGAAGAGTTAAAAGAGTTAAAATCAATGTTTAATAATGAAAAAAATTTTAAAATAGGGTTATACATAAGATAAATTCGACTAAAAATATTCATTAGAAAGATAAAAATATTTCCCAGATAATGGTATTTTATTTATAATTTTTATACATTATATAATTAAATTTATTTATGACACAATGATGATGCAATAATTACAGTATTAATGAAATATTTAAGTAATTGATATAATGAATATCAAAATAAATGTAATTTGAGGCTTTTTATGAATTAAACTAATTTTATAGGTTAATATAACATTTTATGGTTGGTTAGTTTAATTTTTTTAAAGTAATAATTCTGTTTTAAATTTGGCAAAAATAAAATAAAAAATAGTGTCAAAATTTATATAAAAGAGATTTTAAAACAAAGATTATATTATTAATTGATATTCTATTTATAAAAATCTAAGGATCAGAAAAAAGACTTATATAATGATATTTATATCATTAATGAGCCACTTGGGGTTCATGTGTAAGTATATAGTAACATTATTAACCATATAATATAAAAATACAAAGATAAATGGTAAATGTCAAACTATTTAACTAAGAGTTAAATCTAAAAGATAAAGTTAATATAGCGACCCAAACCAGTCTAAAACCTATTGGTTGAGTGGTTTTAGACCCATACCCACCTTAGAATTTACCTAATCCATTTTGGAGCCATTATAAACCGAAAATGATTTTATTTTAAAATAATATTTCTTACTTTTCCTAAGGTTCCCCTCACCCCTCTTATATAAGGGAACTCCCCCTTCTACCTAATTCACACCTTAAAAGCCATTTCTATCAGACAAAACCTACCCAAATGCCCTTCATACTTCCATACCTTCATCTTAGAGGCCCATATTTGGTCAGAAATCCAACTTAAGGATCCCTTTTAATCATATCAAATGGAAGAACCCGAAGAAGAGGTAATAATTTCACCACCCTCTTTCATGTTCTTTTCTTCTTCCACTTATTCTTTTTCTAATTACATTATAAAATAATAACTCCAGTATCTTCTATATACTGTGATGTTATTATAAATATGGTTCAACCAAATTCATTATTCTATCCATCCATCGAATGAAATGTCACCATACGTGTGTACGTACGGATTACCGTCTCCTTGTCGTGGTGTAATTGTTATTCAACACATTATTATTTGGATGGGTAAAATAATGATGCCTAATTAATGTAAATAATAAATAAAAAATTATAATTATTATGTATATATGATATACCATCCAATTATGTATTATTTTAATATCAAAAGAATGATATTGTCTCTTGTGCGTATGTACGGATTACTGTCGCCACGAACGCGATGGGATTCATTCCCCATCGTATCCATTCAAGACTAAATTTCATTTGATGATTAGAATTAATTTTTAGAGACATGATATCATTTTGGATATGAATAAGACTCATCCCATCTATAACAAATATGACTCACATAATAAAGAATATAAAGGAAAATGTATCTGTTAACACACCAAACGATGATAATACTAAGATATTATTAACAAATCAATGTCAAAAGATCATATATGATATCATATTAATGTATATGATTATTTTATAATTTAATAACAATTATTTCACCATTATACAGGAGTCTAACCTACCCTCAACCAAGGAGAAAGTACAAAGTAAGGGGTTTCTTATCTCACTTTTAATTCCGTTAGATTTCCATTGTTCACCACTTATTTATTGCATGTGGTGTGTGTACTGCCCATGATTGTATTAATTGTATAATATAATTTATTTTATGTATATCTAAATCATCATTTTATGATACTTATTTCGTGGGTGTATGTTTCATAAGATACAAAATTGATACGGGAATTTTAAATTTCAATTTCTACTCATCCGTCTTTACGCTAACTTCATTTATTATATTACTCCAAGAATATGTGTGGAATCACTATTCATTTTCTTATCTTATAATTTTCACTGCCCCTTTTATGGATATATTTTTAATACACATAATTAATCCATTGATAAATTCTCAAGTCATAGATATAAACTTGATAAGACTAATTTTAACACAATCTCCTTTTATTGAGTTAAACATCCAATTCATTGGTGTTGTTTTTACAAAAATATTTTTGAATTTACTCTAATTGATTTACAATTAATATACAATCATATTGAGAGTATGTAAAATTTTCACACAAAATTATGTTGTTGATTTATTCTTAACCTAAGCATACGTTCTTTATAATAGATTTCATCTCAATTTACATTCCATTGAGACTTCTACGTTGTTATACACAAAATCACTTATATATGGTGTATATAATGTAATTTGACATAGTATATCATGGATACCTTTATTCTAATGATATTATAAAGTTTTAATTACATCAATTATTTTTATTCTACTATATCTCTTTTGGTCAGGAACTCTGACTAAAATATCATTTTAAAGTTTTTAAAGATTTATTATTCTAAATCTTTCTCATTAATGTCCATGTTTTAAAATCTGTTTTAAGGATTTATTTATATGGAAAATGATTTTGTAATACTACAGTTCATTTTAAAAGTTGCAATGTCGTATGGGACACTTTTATTCAAAAATCTATTTTTAAACGGCTTCTTAACAAATAGTGTGACTTTTAAATGGTTTCGAGGAAAAGTGGGGATATTTCTCTAAAATAGATTTTATGATAATTTTCATCTATGTAAATATCCTTCATTATTATTGATTGAGGTTAATATGTTAAAATAAAATCTTCCATATTGTATTGAATGAGTTATGTTTGACATTGGATGTGTTATTTTCTTCCATTCATGGTTTGTGGATAATGTATTGACATTTTGTAAGCTAGTTTTAATACGAATGTTTATGTTATGTTTCAAAATTTTCATATGAGGAATACATTGGACTTAGTAAGTGATGGGGGGATCCCTCTATAGCTCCTCGATGCATCGGTTGGTCTCATGACAGAAACTAGTGTCCTGGCACAAGGCCTTGACAAAATCTTTTTTGTAGTCTTGGCACGAGGCCTTGACTATGTGGTTATGATGTCCAGCATTATGCATTCCATCATTATGAGATTAGATAGTGATATTAAATATGGTTATTCGAGTAGTAGAATACCAATGACTGTGTTTTATTATGGCATTATTTACTCTGCTCATATTCCTGCCAAAAATCGTTCATGTTAATTATTTGTAAAATCATGTTTTTTCAATTATTCCTAATGCTTATGTTATCTTCCCCTGTATTGCTTACTATTACTGAGAATTTGATCTCACCCATTTTTTATGTTTCATTTTCCCATTATATAAAGAAGTTAGTTATGAGTGACTTGAAGGCATAATCTAGGAAGCTTGGATGATTCTAATGGAATAATTTAGTGTTGTTTTTCTTTTCTAGTTGTAATGTTGACCTCATGAATGAATCTAGTATTTCCAAGTCTACTAAACTGATCAGTCTTTCGGGACATGATTTCCTTTTATCAAGCAAATGTTATCTAATAATTCACTGACTCCGTGTAATTGGTGTCAGGGTGTTAAATTTGGTATCAGAGGATGTTTAGTACAAACCTTGTAAACAAGATTTAGATAAACTCTGATTAAAGCACATAGCCCTAAGATAGACTTTGAGGATCATTATAGGTGAACTTCCTAGAATTTTGGTATTGTGGTGATTTTGTGAGTTTTCCAAGAAATACATCCCTGTCTAGATACGAGTATGTAGAGGCAGCTATGGCATAGATATACCTAGGGGTTAAACCCGAAAACACAGCTTTGAGCTAGACTCGAATGAGAACCGGTGCACGATAACAGGCCTTGCTGCACTCTTGGTTATGACACTCCTAGGGGATATTCTTAGGATAATTTAAATTTTCATTACAATCCGATTTGAAGTATTTTAATATAAGAAAAGAATAAATGACCTTGGTTAATCCAAAGGTGATTAAAATTGAGAATATGATGAAATTATATTCTCTAAATGATTTTATGACTACTGTCACTCACACAATGCATTCTGGTTTTAGTCAATGGCAGGATTCCAAGGAATTCATAGTAACTTTGAGAATGTTGTACAAGGTGGTAACAAAGGTGGAAATGAGAAACAAAATGGAATGTTGATAGGCGTAAATGATATCGTTTTCATGCTAAAATAGTTTCCCATAAATATGATCAACAACATATATATTAACTAACTCCCATACTCAACAAAGAATAGAAAGGTGATGAATGATAAGAGCTCCAATAGTAGAGACTATGGATAAATGAATCCTCAATTTCTATCATGTATGAAATGTGGAAGGAGACACCCAGGAAAGTGTCTCAATGGAACAAAGAAATGCTTTACGTGTGGGAAAGAAGGACATAAAGTGAATAATTTCTGAGAAAAAATGAAGATTATTATGGAAGAAAATAAAAATGGTCACAAGAATCCATTTACAGTCATTTTCCATAAATGTAAGGGACCCGACCATTAGCCAAATGAAAGCCCTAATCTATAGGATATTTTATTGGTCATATAAGAAGCTATGTTGAAATAAATGGTTTGAGAAATGTTTGTTCTCCTTGTTGATGAGATTACTTTGGAATAATTTTCCCTTGTATTTGTAACCCTGATGTTTGTCATGTGAAACTGATATTTGAGGAAGTATTATATTTTCTCTAGTGGATATATTTATAAATAACCATTTGGTTTTATATGATCATTGGGTTTGAGGAAATTACATGTTATTATGTTTTGGGATGAAAATTCAAGGTATGAGATAACATTTGTGGTTAAATTATGTTATGGTTATTTTGAGGAATTTATCTCATTTTGGTAATGTTATAAAATATAGTATTTAAAAAAGGACAACACGAAGACCATGTGACAACCCGTCATGTCGGATAATGTTGTGGGAATCGAACCCACAACCTGAGTGCGATTGGGATTTATCATCTACCGCTAGACTACGTGAAGTCCTTGGTTACTGTGACTAATTATTTTTAGTTAAATGATTTTATTGATCAATAATATGTTGATTTCGGATCTTATGTCTTATCAAATGAATAGCCATAATATAGGAAAATTATTTGGTGATTAAGTGATAAATGATATTTTGAAACACGTTGTCTTTGTTGGGAACACTATATTTCCAAGGAAAGTAGAATACTATGGGATTTAATTTGAGGATTAATGGTGAATTTTTATCTATGTTTTTATTGTGGATTTATTGTGATTTGGGTTATTTATGAAATTTATTAACCTATAATATTGAAAATGTGATTAGGTTAATTACTTTTAAGTATGTGTCTTTTAGAGTAGTTTATGTCATTTGGAGATACAATTTAATGTGGTAGACTACATAACCAAATTCTTCTAAGTTTTGGGTTTCAATATTAGTTTGGATTATATTGATGGATTTTAAGGAATATTTTTTATTGAATGATATTTAATTAACTTTGGGGTATTGTTAGTTTAATATTAGAAATTAAAATTTGTGTTTCTTTATCTAAATGAATATCCTTTTGGGGGGTCATCAGATCTTGTACTAACCGTTTTGGTTTTGATTAAACTCTAAAGATAAGGTATATATATAGTTTATCCCTGGGGGATCATGTGATTCTCTAGAGGTTTATTCTAGATCTTTCGGTGTGACCAATTCTTCTTGAATACTCATCTTTTAAAAAATGAGTTAGTGGTAGAAATTTATAAAATAATGGAACTCTACATAAAAATTAAATATATCTCTTTATGTTTTTTTCCAATCTCATAAATAAATTCCTCATCTTTATGAAATGTAACTTAAAACAAAATAATGTTGTCCGTTTACTTTTCCTACTTGGAAACTAATGACTGTTTTCCCCATAAAAAGTTTGTTGTTTTCTTGTTGTTAACTTTCTTCTGATCATGTTTTCTATCCCTCTCCATCATAACTTGACACTTATTTTATCTTCTATATCCATGTTTTCCTACATGGAATCCTAGTATGGGTTATCTTGGGTGACCTTTTTACTTCACTTTCTTTCTTTTAATGTGATAGTTTTATTGACTCTTTTCTAATGTGTGACATTCCATTATATTCCCAAGACCAATTTTAAAAATCACAAGGACGCAATTTATTGATGGAGGGAAAAATTTAACGCCCCAAGATTTCATATTACGTTAGTTCTTCAAAGTAATTCAACAACTTACACTACACGCAACATCGAGTTCAAGCACACCATGACTTACCAAACTAGCCATTAAAAAGCAGTTATAAATAGTATTAACAGAATTTTAATCTTTTTAAAACCCTTATAATTTTAGAATCCATATAATGAGTTTCTTAGACATAATGTAAGGACAAATTATTACTTTTCAGATAAAAGAAGTATTTTTAAAAAAATTCAATTTTACCACCTTTTAATGGAGACACCTTTTTAAATCCAATATTTGAAACTTTTATATATTCAATTTGACAAAATAAAATTATTCTTCTGTATAGGGACATAATTATTTTTTTTCAATAAATTTTTGGTGTTTTTCTGATAACTTTCATATTTAGGTGAATAGAGAAAAATAATATATTTTAACTGAATCATTTTTTAATCAAAATAATTTATAGTGTTAAACTATACATATGAATGGTTTGGATGTATAATTAGATTATATTTTTACCACTTAATCTAATTTTCGTCATTTCAAGTAATTTTACTTTTAAATTGGACATAAGCAAATGTTAATCTTTTGGTAGTTATTTTTTCTTAAAAAAATACACTTTTTGGTTTTGACAATGAGAATTTATTTTAAAATAATAAATGAAATTTCTTTGTTTTGAATTTGGTAAAATAGACTTCATTTTTTAATTTAGTATATCAAAATTAGCTTAGGGTGAATTTTTGGTTTGTTTTTAAAAACATTTAATTTTTGATGAAAAGTGAAAACAAATGAGTTTTAGTTTAAAACCAAATTTTTATTTAAATAATTATTTATTTTACTTAAATTTATTTTAGGTAAAAATAGATACATAATACCTATATATGTTCAATTTAATTCATTGGAGTTAGTTGATAATAATTTTAAAAATATAATTTTTTTGGAACTTTTCACCGTCTTTTATCGACCTCCTAGGAAAATTTGCAAATTCACATAAAACATAATTTTACCACTTCTGTGAGTTGAAATTATAAATCATAGAGACACGGTTAATATCAAGGAGTAAAATGTGGTTAAATAAGATATAAATAATTTTTTGTGAATAGTAACATTTTTACTTTTATTTTCCACGGTTAAAAGTAAATAGGGAAATTAAGGGTAAAAATTATATTATTATTACCCTATCACATGTACTAATTCTATTGGATAAGTATAATTATAGCAAAAAAACTTAGGAATAAAATATGAACCTCTTCAGTACACTTGGATTAGATTAGGACAATTATTATTATTTTATTTATTGAAGAGTTAAAAGAGTTAAAATCAATGTTTAATAACAAAAACATTTTTAATATAGGGTTGTACATAAGATAAATTCGACTATAAATATAAATTAGAAAGATATGAAGATTTCCTACATAATGGTATTTTATTTAAAAATTTTAGACATTAAATATTTAAATTTATTTATGACACAATGACGGTGCAGTAATTACCGTATTAATAAAATATTAAAATAATTGATATTATATATATCCAAATTAATTTAATTTTAGTCTTCTTAGGAATTCCACTAATTTTATAGGTTAATATAACATGTTATGGTTGGTTAGATGAATTTTTTTTCAAATAAATAATTCATTTATAAATTTAGCAAAAACAAAATACCAAATAGTGGAAAAATTGACATAAAAGAGTTTTTAAACCAAATATTATATTATTAATTGATATTCTATTCCTAAAAATCTAATGATCAGTTAAAGGACTTATATAATGATAGTTTTATCATTAATGAACCACTTGGGGTTCTCTTGGAAGTATATAGTATGTTTATTAACCGTATAATATAAAAATACAAAGAGACATGATAATGTCAAACTATTTAACTAAGAGTTAAATCTAAAATATAATGTTAATTTAGTGACCGAAACCTATCTAAAACCTATTGGTTGAGTGTTTTTCGACCCATCCCCACCTTATCCTTTAAATAATCCATTTTTAAGACATTAAAAACTGAATTTTATTTTATTATAAAATAATATTTCTAGCATTTCCTAAGGTGCCCCTCACCTCTCAAATATAAGGGAACTCCCCCTTCTCTCTAATTCACACATTCAAAGCCATTTGGCTTGGCCAACCCCTACCCAAATACACTCTCAATGGTCCTACATTCATCATATAGGGCCCTCCTTTGGTCATAAATCCTACTTAATGAGCCCTTTTTATCAAATCAAAAGGACGAACCCAAAGAAGAGGTAACAATTTCACCACTCTCTTTGAAATTCTTTTCTTATTCCACTTCTTCTTTCTTTGTTGTTTCCATTCTAAAATAATAACTCCAGTATATTCAACGTACTATTATGTTATTATAAATATGGTACAACCATATTCCTTATTCTATCCATCCTTTGAATGACTTTTTACCAAACGTGAGTACGTATGGAAATTCGTCTCCACGTCGTGGTGTAATGGTTATTCAATACATAATTATTCAGATGGGTATAATAATGATGCATAATTAATGTAAATAACAAATATAACATGATAATTATTCATTATATATGATATAACAGCCAATTATATATTTTTTTTAATATCAAAAAAGGATATTGTCGCTCGTGCGTACGTACGGATTACCGTCTCCACGAATGCGATGAGATTCATTCCCCATCGTATCCATTCAAGACTAAATTTCAATTGATGATTAAAAATAATGTTTAGAGACATGATATAATTTTTTATATGAATAAGATACATCCCATCCATAACAAATATGACTCACATAATAATGAATATAAAGGAAAATGAATCTTTTAACACGAGAAATGACGATAATACTAAGATATTATTAACAAAGCAATGTTAAAAGATCATATAAGATATCATATTAATGTATATAAACCATGTATAATTTAATAACAATTATTTCACCATTATATAGGATGTTAACCTACCCTCTACCAAGGAAAAACTACAAACTAAGGGGTTTCATATCTCACTTTTAAATCCGTGAGATTTCCATTGTTCACCACTTATTTATTGTATGTGGTGTGTGTACTGCCCATGATTGTATTAATTTTGTAATATACTTTATTTTATGGATATCTACCTCATTATTTTATGATCCTTCTTTCATGGGTGTATTTTTCATAAGTTACCCAATCGATAAGAGAATTTGAAATTTCAATTTCCACTCATTTGGCTTTATGCAGACTTCATTGATTATTTTACTCCAAGATTATGTGTAGAATCACTATTCATTTGATTATGTCAACATTTCAACTCCCTTTTATATGGATATACTTTTGATACACATAATCACTCCGTTGGTAAATTCACAAGTCATTGATATGAACTTGATAAGAGTAATTTTAACCTGAATCTCCATTTATTGAGTTAAACATCCAATTTATTGGTGTTATTTTTACAAGAAAATGTTTGAATGTCCTATGATTGATTTACACTGAATATCCAATCATATTAACTGTATTTATATTTTTCACACATAATTATGTATTTTATTTATCCTTAACTGAAGGATAGGGTCTTTATAAGATATTTCATCTCAATTTACATTCCATTGAGACTTCTTTGTTGTTATACATCAAATCACTTTTATATGGTGTATATAATGTACTTTGACATAGTATATCATGGATCCCTTTATTCTCATGATATTATTAAATTTTTATTACCTCAATTATTTGTATTCAAGTTTCTCTATTTTAGTTAGGAACTCTAACTAAAATACCATTTTAAATGTTTTAAAGATTTATTATTATAAATCTTTATCATTAATGTACATGTTTTAAAAATGGTTTTAAGGATTTATTTATATGGACATTGATGTTTTAAAACTAAAGATTCTTTTAAAAGTTTAAAATTGGTATGGGAAACTTTGATTCAAAAATCTATTTTTAAATGGCTTCTTGATAAATAGTGTGACTTTTAGATGGTTTCAAGAAAAAAGGGGGATATTTCTCAAAAATAGTTTTGATGATAATTTTCATCTATGTAAATATCCTTCATTATTCTAGATTGAGGTTAATCTGTTACAATACAATATTCCACATTTAATTGAATGATTTATGTTTGATATTGGATGTGCTATTTTATTCCATTCATGGTTTGTGGACAATGTATTGACATTTCGTATACTAGTTTTAATACGATGTTTTATGTTATGTTTCAAACTTTTCATATGTGGAATGAATTGGACTTAGTAAGTGATGGGTGGATCCCACTATAGCTCCTCGATACATCGGTAGTTCTCATGAGACAAACTAGTGTCTTGGCACAAGGCCTTGACAAAATTTTATTTTTTGTCTTGGGACGAGGCCTTGACTATGTGGTTATGATGTCCGGCATTATGAATTCCATTATTATGAGATTAGCTATTGATATTTCATGTGGATAATAGACTAGTAGAATACCCATGACTATGTTTTATTATGGAATTATTTACTCATCTCATATTCCTACCATAAAGTGTTCATGTTAATTATTTGTAAAATCATGTGTTTTCAATTATTCACCTTTCCTGATGCTTATGTTATCTTCCGCTGTATTGCTTACTCTTACTGAGTATTTGAGCTCACCCCTTTCATGTGTTTCATTTTCCCAGGATATGAAAAAGTTAGTTATGAGTGACATACAAGCATAATCTAGGAAACTTGGATGATGATAATGGAATAATTTAGTGTTGATTTTCTTTTGAAGTTGTAATTTTGACCTTATGAATTTATCTATTATTTCCAAGGCTACTAAACTGCTCGGTCTTTCGGAACATGATTTCCTTGTATCATGCCAATATTATGTAATAATGCACTGACTCTGGGTAATTGGGGTCAGGGCGTAACATTATCTCTTCCCACATACCTATAAAAACAATTAAAACATGATGGAGTGTTTATTAGGGAATACAATGTAGAATATAATTACATTTATCAAATGATATATCTTGATAAATTTTGGATTGATCATCATAACCACTCATTATATAAATATCTACTTGAGGACATTTTATAAAATAATTTTCACCTACATCATGAAAACTATAAATTCAATATTCACTTCAGGATTGAATGTTTTCCTTTTCCTTGGTGGAAAAATGAACCAAATTTTTTTTACTATTCATCCGAGATATAATTTTATTTATCATGGATTTGAGAAGACGACACTTTCTATTCATTACACAAGAGTGATTTCTTCTTCTATTTTTTTCCTTTTTATTTCTCTTCATTATTATGATCTTGATTGGAATAGAATTATTCTTAGAGATAACTGAATCTTCATAAAAACTAAACTTCATTGATAATATAGGAAAGAAACTCAATCATTAAGAATAGAAAAATTTCAATGTTCAAAATAAAATAAATTAGAACCATGTCTCAGATACTAATTGAGAGGTCTTCTTTGGGATAAATATATATAACCAAGATGGTTGGGGGTGAATTGATTTTGTTAAGTTTTTAACCAATTGTAAAATTATCCCATTTTATTATTAGAAATTTTGCAATATTAATTCTTTTATTATATTTTATTTATTATATACAGCTGTATGAAAGATGGTAAAATATGGTGCACTCTAATTTTACATGCTTGAATTCTCAAAAAGAGTATCTAGACCATGTCATATATAGTTATGACCAATAAAATAATTATTCAATATAATATGATCACAATTATATAGTTTTAGATAGAAAATAATCCTTATCCAATATTATAATCCTCAAAATTTAGTATGGTATGGGAAAATTAATTTTTCATAGGACATGTGATGGTCTAGTCCAACGTGTACCTCCACAATGGTTCTTTATACTGCTTATGAAGATAGTATTCACCTCATTCTTATGTTAATTTGTAACAATATGAATTTATTACACCAGATGATACTCCCATTGGTTTTCATAGTGATTCATTATTTTATCTTCCTTTTAGTAAATATTTTATGTGCACAGCTGAGGGCAAGTAACATTTCTTTTTCATCCTTCTCTTCTTCCTTCATCTATTGATTTTCACATCTAATAACTTCATCTAATAATATCCTTCTGATAATGATATTTCTAATGATTTATCATCTGATCCCCCTTCTTTACCCTATCTATTTGATATCAATTGATAATAATATCTCTGTAATTTATCTTTCTAAACCATATTTCTTCCACTTCATCATCTAGTACATGTTTGTCTAGTTTAACTTCCCTATAAAATATTTTCTTTTGAATTCAATACATGTACATATGATCTTTATATTACACCATATTCATCTCATTTTTATTACATTTTTATATATTCTATCGATTTTCCTCAATATTGTACCCCTTACTATATTTTATATTTCTTCTTTCAAGACATCAACCGAGATGATAATTTTTTCATCTTCATTATCGATACATCATTTTGATTATTTAATCCTTATGAGATCTCACCCCTCCCTATATGAACAGTTTTCCACACATTCTCTATATTATTTCTCACCTTTTTATAGGTGAAATTACAGATGTTTTGGTAATAATTCAAATACATTATCGTACCTAATAAATCTTTGAATAATGAAGCATCCCCTCCATTTATTTCTATGGGGGAATTATCAACTCTTCTGGAATCATCTTGATCCCTCTTAGTGTTTTATAAAAGCTCCCAATTTCTTAATAATTCATTAAACTCAATGCAATCAAAATCATTTAAACATATTTACCATGTAAGATAAGCAAACATTGAATGATCACATTAAAAGTAAAATTGTTGAATCCTTTATAAACAAATTGTAAATTTCTTTGACCATTCCCTCCACTAAAACATCATAATACATCTCACATCTATTTAACCTTAATTTGGTGTTCATTTATGTATTTATAATAATATATCAAAATATTTTTTAAGATACATCCTTGGAATACTATAGTGATTCCCTAAAAGTATTTATAATAACATCTTTTTCTGAAATTTTTGTTTGATGTACCCAATGAAATTTTATTCACCCGAATTTAGTAGGACTCTTAATCTATTCCTTGAACCCTCTATGTTATAATTTAATATTTTTATATGATGTTGTTTTAGAGAATATCCTGATGTATTTGTTACAATTTGTATCTGATTACATGGATTATTGTATTTTATCAGATGCAATCTGTTCAAAAACCTCATCATCCTTTACCTAATAAAAATGCATGGAAACTCCAGTCTAATCAATATCACTAAAAAAACAACTTTAATGAATTTTTATTGAAAATTTTATAAGATGAATTCATATGGAATCTTTTATCTGACCCATCCTATTAGAGACATCTGTAACATCAATATGATGAACATGATATGTTTCCTTTAACATTGTTTAGAAATATTTTCCAAATCATTAAATAATCATTATCTACTAACATCACATCCATTATTCTGTTTGACGGTATTCTTTAAAAACATCTTCAATGTTCAATGATTTAGATACTCCTCTCTAAACATTCACCAATATTTTATTTAGACGATCATAACATGTTTCTTTAAACTTTAAACCTTTATGGTAAACTTGTGTTTGATCATTTTTTAACTTATTTACTTCTCATATCAATATTTGTACAAGTTTTCTAATATACTTTGTAAAACTCTTCATTCAACTTTAACCAACTATTCCAAAAAATTTGGAACCATAGCTATACTTATATCAACTAAAACATAAATATCATCATGATTGAACATTTTGAAGCCACTGATTAATTTATCCTTTTTTATTAATCTTATAGAACATTATTTTAGATAATTTCCTCTTTTTAGAAAAATCATCTTGTATCATAGCCAAAAGTATTTTAATGTTTGATTAATAAAAGAAAACATTACATAGAATCGTTTGATATAGATTATCTAATGTAACCATGAATGCAATCAGTCAAATTTTTATTTGACATATAGTCAGATTGTGTAATTCTGGTCACATTATTATGGTGTTATAGTTAATGTTACTTAAGTGGTTACCAGATCATTCATCTATCAGGTTATACTATTCATATTTTTTTCCATATGATTGAATCATTGTTTGGTTCAAAAATATGAATCTTTGACCGTATTGCCTCATTTTTTTCATTATCATTCGATCACCATAGTGTGAAAGCCTCAGTCTGATCATCTTCACTATATTCCTCTGTTTGGAATTGGAAACTCATTCTAGGAATATTTGGTTCCTATAGTTATTAAGGAAACACTATTAGTTCATCTAATAGAAATTCTTAATGAAAATTCTATAATGTTGGCATCAAATTTGTTTCTCCAAATAATAATGAACAAGTTGTATACATTATGAACCACTAACCAATCATCCTAAGAAAACTTAATGTTTTTAAAAGAACATATACCTAACATGAGATAATAATACTAGATAACATCCACAAACCTTCCAAAAACATTATTTATAAATTTCTCAAAATATTGACATCAATAAAACCATTAAATTTTATTTACGTCTAATTAAAATAAAAAACAACCATTGACAACAAATACACCTCTCAAAAAACAAGCATTTTCACCCACATATCCACTAAAAACTTTTTAGTTACACTACGCTTTATGATAATTGAATGTATAATATCTTATATCAAAAAAGAATAAAACTAATATGTTATTCATAATAATTTGGACTTACAATTTCTCCATCTATTAGGAAATTCTTTTAGATCCAATAATATTTGGAAGTTAATGTATCATTATAAGTTATTTATTATGTCACATTTATCCAATAAAATAGAATAATAATAATTAAAATTTTAAAAATACACAATAGAGACAAGGTTGTAAAAAAAGCCTTGTCATATGCTAATATCGACTACAATATCCAAATGATCATGATTACACCCATTTGGCACTATGTTGATCATCTAAAACATAGTATATTTTCCATAATTTTATTTATTTTACAAATATTACAGAAAATATTTTCATTTTTTGGATAATTTATTTCTAAATTTAACTATTATGAAATTTTTTCTCATATATAAACTTATCCTACTAATAAATTTTGAAGGGTCAATGAAATTATATAATTGAAATAATATCACACATATAAGTAAACATTATTAACAATTTTACATGAGTGATATTTTTGTAACACTTGTTTTAATTTTACCATAACAATAAATGAATAAAATAGGAATAAAAAAATCACAAAATGATTCAGCATTGATACTCTATAATTAAATATAAAATAATGATACAGGGGTAAAAAAACTAAATAATAAAGGCAGAGATGGGGAAATGAAATCTGCATTGGGAGATGGAGTCAGAGGCTCATGTGAGGGATACACTGGGTCTATATGATCAAGAAAGGGAAGGGGAACTAAAACTAAAGAAGGGATGATAATGAATGTCTATATGGGTTTGCAACGGTGGTGGATGGAGATCTGATGGAGGTAGGGGAGGGGGAACTGGTTTATATCTATCGTGTGAGGAATTTTGGGGTGGGGCCAAGGGAGGAAGGGGGTTTTAGAGTGGTGGGTTAACGAGGATATATTTATAACAATGGGAAGAAGAGAAGTTTATCTTTATGATGTCATCTATATCTAGAGGGATAGGCAATCTTGAGGCAATCAGTGTAGTTTCAAATAAATGTGGTAGAGTGATTTCAACATTTTTATCCCCACATGATATTATATACCAAAACTAGTGAATAATTTTAAGCAGTCAATCATACCATACTATAGTGTATGTTAGGGGAAAACTAATTGAAGAAAACCTAATTGATAATCTACTATATTTAATTTATACAGTTCATAGATATTCCTCTCATTATCCTGAGCTACAAGTAATCCCACCCCAAGTGATTTGGAGAAGGTCCAATCCTTGTGATTACCATCAAATTTTTTGAAACCATCTTGGGGGAATTTTTTAAGCTATAAAGTAAAATTAAAATGACTCTTTAATATATATTTCAACACTTCATTACTAATAGGTATTAGTAAAACAATTATAGTATTGATATACTTTGGAAAAGATACAGAGTAAAGAATTAATAAATCATTCTAAACTTCATTACACGCAAAATAAATTTACATAAAACTGTGAAGGAATTGGATGATGAGGTGATATTATATAGAGTGTTTCAACAATTTATTTTACCTATAATATCAAATATCTACGAAATATCTATTTTAAAATGATTTATTATTTTTCCAAATTCGAGTAATTTATCCCTTACAAATGTGTAGACCTTAACACATAAATGAGTATTGATTATAGGAATATTAAAACCAATATAGAATATGAAATAAATCGTTTAATTGAATATCTATATACATTTATTATTTGGTCTCATATCCTCATGTGGTGTATTTTCCTATATCTTGGACAACCTAACATAAGTCATCAACATTGTAGGATCACTAAAGTGGGTATCTTTTCTATAAACACATTTTCTTCCCCAACCAATTATATAGTAAGAATATGTTTCACCATTACCAAAAATGGATTATCAAAAATGGTTTATGTTAATTACATAGCCTCATATTTTTCCTCTTTCAACAGAAGGATCACCAATGAAGGATTTTGTTTCAATTCTTCCAAGAAATTAGATGTAATAAGAAACTCATAATACAACTCTATAATAATTGGAATATGACCAAATTACTGTATGTCACACATATTGATTATTACATTACTTTATGGAAGAATCAAGGTTTTTGTTTCAGGACCGCATTGACCGATTAACTATATGAGAAGATCAGTTCCTTAATACACCAAGAATTGTGAATTCTAGGTCATCAAGTATAAGTAAATTTGTAATAATATCTTAGTAAACTTGGAACAACATTGATGAACCCAAAAATCACACTTTCATTGATTATAAAGTTTTATTCTAATAATTATTTCTCCATTAAAACTCTATCCTATTATAGAATTATTCATGGTTGTGGCATTAATAGATGACTAAATATAGGTTCCTGATTACTGGCTATATATTTAATCAATATGAAATAAATGGGAATGGATCAATATGTAATAAATTCCTAGATATCCTTATAGTATGAGTTGACCGATAGTGTAAAGTTTAATTTAAATATTGTTGATGAAACAAACAAACCACATTGGTTAATTGTAATTTTTAGGTGTAGGATGTAAAACATTATCAAAAAATTAAAAATTATAAAGTGGTAGTCTATTAGAAAATGGATAAGTTAAAATATTCGGTTTATGAAGGCTGGAAAGGGAATCATTTGGAGATAAAATATGCTATTTTGGGCTAGTACCAGTGTCATTACTATTAGTGGACCTCCTTTCAGTCTCATTAAATGATTTTAAGAAGTAGTCATAAATAAAATCTGTTATTCATATAGAAAATAGGTGATATGTTTTTCATATATTAGATATTTAGGAATTTTTTGAAAAATAAATATTCCCATATAAAATTTATACATAGGACTCACCAAATAGATCTATATAGACACATTTATATTATTCACAATGTAAGTGTTATCATGTACAATATTTATTAATCTATGACAATGATTTTTGAATTTGACAGTGGATGAGTCTTATTAGATGATGGTAGGAAGGAATTATATGTGAAAATAGAAAAAATTATAGAAGTTATCTATAATACATAACTAAATGAAGGTGTACCTACCCACCCAATTTTGAGGAGTCGGTAAAACATTTGAAAATTTTCTTTATATGGTCCATAAAAAGCTTATATAGAACAGCCTTTGTTTCTTAGAATTTATTACTCATAATTCTAATTGCATTCAATTCTATGGGGAGAGTTTGTTAACACCTTAAATATTGAATAAAGGTGTTTTCAACATGATCATTTGGTTCCTATATAGTTTTTAGTAGTAAAGTGCAGTTCCTTTGTAGTCACATGGATTTATGCTTAATCAACCACCATTTTCTGTGGAATGTTTGTTAATTTTATTTTTCCTTGAAGATATTTTTTTATGTAACAATTATAATTATTCTAGATTAGGATTTTTTTAAATAATATTATAGATACACCCACAACATGAATTTTTGTAAGAAGCAATTTACTAAGGAACTAAGTTTAGGAAATCATATCATTTTAAATCGCATGCTTTGAGAGAAGGCCATTTGAGTCAAATTCCTCGAGACATACATTAAATTTAGGACTAATCTACAAGGTGGGATTACTAATTATATTATTTTGGACATGCCTCTATCACAAAATATATTTTTGAGTAGGTTCATGTAAATCTATGATGATAATTATCTCATACCCTAATTGGATTCTTTATTTCGTGGGGACTATATAAATTTTATGTCTTTGGAAACCTTTATACCACTTATTAGTTGAAAAACTCATGAATTTACATAAGTACTCTAATTTTATATAATCTTGAGACATTGTAAAGTATGTTTTCCCTTTCAGGACTAGTCCAGTCTCATATAAGATTTGTACAAGGGTATTTATCTTGAAAAATATTTCCACAATATATATCCAACACCTTTCAAGTTTCTAATATTTCATTTAAACACATTTTTACCTAAACCAAACCCTAAAGTAATCTCATCTACTCAGGATACATCTATGGCCTCTCGATACTTGTGGTTGTGTTATGCACATCTCTGTACTCTCATTTTGACCAAGTATTCCATTGATAGTGAGAAATGGAAATCATGTAAGATTTATAAAATAGGATTCATCCCTAACTAATTATATAATTGGGATATATTCTATCACATATTCCAATGATAATATGGACACCCTCTTTTGGATGAATTGTGGAAACTTTTCTGAATCCAATATCTCAGTTTTTCTGACATGGATGTCAGGAACCGATACTATATCAACCAAGTTCCCAACTAAAACGTTAATTTGACTCCCTTATATATAATTAATGAGACATAGTCCTATATAGGCTACCTGTTCTATGTATTTCCCAACTCACCTTTTATAGATCACATCACCGATGAGTCTATTCTTGATTATATATATAGTATCAAAATTATAGAATAAAATTACCAAGTAAAACTCATGAATTAGACACACTTGATCCATTACTAAGTCATTTACACATATTATTTTATTTAGTCTGACTCAAAACTATCATGAATAGATCATAATCATGTGTACATAAATTATAATACATCTTGGTCCTAAAACATTATCTTAAAATAAACATCATTCATCTTAGTTGGACATCCTTAAAATTGAATTACTTCATCATGGATGCATGATCAAAAAAAGAATTGTGATGTTCATTATCACATTAACATAAAAGGTATGTAATGTCCCATTTAAAGGAAATAAACATTGTGGGATTTTATTCCCTTTATATAGATATGTAGGGAGACTCTCATAAGGGAAATATCAACTCCTTAAAATCTATTACATATGGTGATAGTGAAAAATTATAAAGAGCCATGGTTTTTGGATTTACACTTGAGTGTTTCCAATATGGAAGATGATAACGAAAATCTCACACATATAGATAAAAAACCACTAATATGGAAAAATTCATATTGATTCATGGTATTGATTTACCACCCTCATAAAATGGTTAAAAAAATTGTTATAGGGAAGGATTTCATGAATGTTTCTAAAATTAATAAGCAAGCCTTAGAATAGGAATCCACAACCTTCATAGGATCAGTTTAATTATAATCCTATCAACCTTAATGAATATTTGGGACTATAATTAGATCATTCATATAACCACATACTTTAGGATATTGGGTTGGAATCCAAACAAAAATACATGGGAGTGAACATAGGGGGAATACAACATTATTTATTCACTGTTATTTTTTAGAATTAATTTTTTTATATTTTATAAAAATCAACTAATAATCATAACTAAGGAAATAATGTTGTATTATTGTGAAAATTATAGGATAATGATCATTGATTCCATAATGTCTTATTGAAATAAACCACTTCCCAATATAACATGTTATTATCATGGAATGTCATATTGTGGTTTTGTATAATCAAAATTATAAAATAACAGGAACTAATCCACAAAGTCCACTTTGGTGATAGTAGTAAATTCATGTGTTCCACCCTAAGCATGTATCTTTTTAGTCAAGGGTTTTTTATAACACCAAGTAGGAAGGACACACAATGTGAGGATGTGGCTTCTAATCCAAAAATAATACACATATTTCCACATCATAGAAAATTTCAAAAAACCTTAATCCAATATCCAATATATTGAATAAAATTTATGTGATAGATAACAAAACCTAAAAATGAAATAGGTAAAAACTTTATAAATTAAGTAATGTATAAGAGACCAATGTCCTAATAAGTTGATAGATACAAACCAGGTATATATACTCTTACACATCGTAGAATCTATCAACAAGATCACTATCCACAGACATCTATATGAAGAATAATTAAAAAAATTACTAACTCCACATATTCAATGATTATATGTGAACAGTACATCATTTTCATTGAACACAAAATATATAAAATAATACCCACATAGGGGTGAGTATAAAGATACTCAAAATGATTCCCTAAAAATAATGGACCAAATAGTATATTATTTCAATACCAATGATAATGAAAAATAAAAGTCCCATATATGCTTAAGGGATAAAATAATATGGTGTCCCTAAATCATAGTATATCCTCACAAGGACCATATTCACTATGAAACAATAATTTTTTGATTAAATGAAATATTTATAGAATAAAAATTACCAATATTCATGAAAACTATGTCATCTTCTCGAAATATGGTGAAGGGAGATACTTAATAAACTATTGGGCTTATCATATTAAGAACCTAAAGACTAATCCCTAAAACTACAATATAAAATACTATTATTTTTTACTCACCATTAAAAATGTAATGGAACCAATAATGTCAATTAAAGGATGAAACCATAACCTCAAGAATTTGTACCACTTATTGGGTAATTAATAGAGGGGAGACCAAGAATAATAGGCTTCTGAAATTCTGGAAAAAGTCAAAAACCACTTGAAACACACCTCTCTTGATAAATGTGTTGAAATATATGAGACATAAATGCATGGTTTCATCCAAAGAAACATCTCATTAAATGATAACCCTTCATAAATCACAACTATAAGAAACTTGTACTAAAATAATGACAATAGTAGAGGACCTTGTCTCTTTAAAGTAATCAAACATTATTAGACAGATCACAAGACCCACCATTGATGGACCTATAACACTTATCATGTGGGAGTCTGTAACTATAGTTCATTTAAGGGAGAATTATGACATGTTGATATTGAAACATCCAAGGGATTCACTAGACCAAAATACAAATGTTATCGTTCTGTAAACCTGAACATAGTGGAGTCCCAATATCATCAGTATATGGACAACCATGGAATAAAACATCCCTTATAATGGTCGTATGAAAAAAATTCACTCAAGTGGTGCATTGGGAGGAATGTAATAATATTATATCCTAATAATTACATCTCAAAATAATTGCGATTTCATAACATTGAAAAAGATAAAATATTTATAAAATAATATACTCGATTAGACATTATTTTTCAATCTTTATGAAACAAAAAACACCAGTATTAATCCATAATGGGAGGTCTGTGAATTTCGGTGAAAAAATGATCAATGTAATACCCAACCCCATTTTTTTTTGAAGGACCCATTCTTTAGGTCCATGGGGGAGAACTAAAGTCAATAAAATATATAGGGTAACCACTACTTATCATTCTCACATCACTATTGGAGTACTAAACCCTCTGCCTACAATGATTATATATTATTCACCCATTCACCAACCTTATGCATCTAAAGAACTCAGAATAAAAAGAAGGAATTGTAAATGTTCTAGAAAGTAAAAAAGGATCCACTACCATTTTCTACATGAAAGAATTATCATTATAGACTATACACATGTTTGATTATTGAAATAGGGTGAAAGAGTGAGAATTAATATCTAGAGATCTCATATTGAACCATAGAGAGGACCTCAAGATTCACCAAAAGGCATTCCATCATGGGTTAAAATTTTCATTTTAAGGCTTGTGATCACCCACAAGTGGAAAAGGAGAAGCATGTAATGATATATATTCCCTTCCTAATTGTTGGGTTAGGTGATTGTGGTCCTGGACTAGGAAAACATCATCATGCTCGATAGAAAGTTTGAGCCACATATAGGGGTAGGCCAGCCAATGGGGTCTAGTAACATGCATCCCTCAAGATTCCTATGGGAAGGCTAGGTTTTTGGTCATGCAACATTCCCCCTAATTATTTCAATCTTACATAACCAACTCACTAATGTTTCCCTATCCTCGGTCCGAGGTGAAATTGTAACACCATAAGATTTTTCAAAACACATTTCGAATAAATTTAATTATTTTGGTATTTTTAATTACACACAACATTGAGTTTAAAATTAATTACATTCTACATTGATTTTTTCTAGTGTTACATGCAACATTTAGATTACTCAAAACATGGAATACTATTAAAATATTATTATTTAAAATGAGAGTTATCTCCTTATCATTGGAATGGATGGTATGAATTGAAATATGTAAATTATGAAATTATATAGTATAACCATGTATATGAAATTAATTAATTTTTACCAATTAATATTAAATAAAAATAAAATAATTTAAAATAATAGGATTTTTTCTCAAAATGTATTTTTATGAAAATAAATAGGTTTTACAACAATAAATTAAAATATTAGTTTTGTGGAGTTATTTTAATGAAATATATATATTAAATATTCCATAAAATATTTAAAATTCTTTTTTTTTTGTAGAAAATGGATATGAATAAATATAATTTTATGCTTAAAATTTTATTTTTTAAAAGTATTTTTATCGCATTTTTGAACACTTATTTAAAAAATAATTTTTTAAAATTTAATTAAATTTATTTCAAAAAATGAATCTAATTTTAGAAATCAGAATATCAAAATTATATTAAGGAATTTTTTTTATATTTTTATGAAAATATTTTTTTTGATTAATTGTGAATAATAATAATTTTAATAAAAACTACCATTTTGTTTTTATTTATTTAAATTGCTAAATTATAATATAAATATATTTTGAAGTTCCATTGGTGCAATTATATATCTATTAATAAAATTTAATTAATTTTAATCAATTCCAATTTTATATTAGAGACAATATCATAATAAATTTATGAATGTTTTATCTTTGAAAACTTACTTTATCATCGCATCTGCGGGATTAATTTAAAATTAAAATTTTCAAATTATGTGAATTGAATATTAAAAAATGGGTTCTATTTTTTTAATCATAATTATTTATATTATTTAACAAAACCATATTAATTTTTAACAAAAATGAATAGTGGAAATAGTAAAAATGACTTGTAATAGTAAAGGTAAAAATGGAATTACTTGGGGTTTAAAAAAGATAAGGGTAAAATGACAAATAGTGTAGTTAAAATATATTTTATAGATATTTTACAACCCTATAATGTCTTCTTCTCTATAATAATCCTTTTTTCCTTCTGTTGTGGTAAAAATGTGTGTACACAATTTTGTATTAAAATTTTTTAAAATGCGCCACTCACCTCACTTAAAAAAGGCGGCCCCCTCTCAAACATTCTTTATAAATTAAAGAAATTTTTTAGAAAATATTTTCCCCTATAAGTTCAAAAATTCTCTAATTCCAAACAAGAAGCATTAGTTTTGTCATAAAGATAACCTATTAAGCCTTTTAGTGAAAATATTAGAAGGTTACCTGAAGAAGAGGCAATATTAATCAATGAGAATTCATATTTTTTTATTCATAAAACCCTAGAATAATTATTTATACATACTGATATTATATAATCAAAATAATAAAAATATTTATATTATTTATGTTAAGTGAATTACCAATAACCATCACCAATTCTATCAGTTGGGTTACAAAATCATCAATCATGTGCACCATATATTGCCATTTGTTTTTTCCATTTCCACCTCTCATGTTTGGGTATGATCATGTATATAAATTAAATATGTGATATTGATAATATAATTATTCCCATGCAATATTGGTATGAAATAAAACTTTTTAAATTTTCTTCAATAGTTGATACAATAACATCGCTCGTGTGTATAGTGGACTACTCCCTCATGGAGCGTTGTGATTTGTTTATCACTAACGCCTTACATATAGGGTAATATGTATAAAAATATGAGATATAAATGAAACAATTATCATATAAATGAAATATTTATAATTATGAAAATATGATATATCATTTTCATTATTAAATTTTTGCTCATTGAAATATTATAACGTCGTTTGTGTATGTGTGGCCTACCACCTTCACAAAGTGATGTTACTAGCTTTTCATCACCAAACCACATGGATTATATTTATAATTATATTTAAATAAATAATATCATATTTATGATATTATAATAATTCATTAAATATAATATATTACCTAATATCTTTCCATAAATATTGTTGAAATATGTAAATGATACTCATGCATACGTATGACCTACCATCATGATGATCGAATCTTACTTTGTAGGGAAAAAATCCCTCAAGGTAACATTGCAGTATTTTTGGGTTGATTGTGTTTGATGACAAAGAAGGTTTTCATGGATATTTGTCGAGTTCCCAAGAATTTGTTGACAATACTTGTTAACAAAAAATGATGACAAAGAAAGGACGTTCTAGAGGTGGTACAAAAGAGCAGTACAAGGTGGCACTGTTTCCCAGTGTTTGCCAAATTTTTGGGGTCCAAAATTTGGAGTTTGGTGAGCATCGCGAAAAGTGGATTTCCATGAAGATCATAATTTAATATGGAAAAGGCATGAATTTCATGATGATGGGATGCATGGATTGGATTTCACGAAGGCCAGAAAAATGGAGGCGGTGATGCTTCGTGATTACGTCAAAGCTTCGCGAACGGCAGAGTTGAAGTGCATCGTGGCGGTGAAGGGATTTGCGATGGAGCTTCACGGAGAAGGCGCGAAAGAATGTTGACGGTGATGCTTCGCGATTATGACGAGCTCCGCGAATGGAAAATTGCCGTGGTGCTTCGCGATTTGGACAGAATTCCGGTGGAAACGTTGGAGCTTCGCGATTTGAGATGACTTTGTGTTGAATTCACGCAGAAAGTTCCAGGGTCGGTGGAATCGCCTATAAATAGAGGCCGACCCCCTCGAGAGAAGTAGAGAGAATTTTCAGAAAATATCATTTGCTCTTGTTTTGCGAAGGTGGTTCACGGAGCCCATGTGCATCGCGAAAGAGGAGCTTCACGACGGCTATTGTAGCTCCGCGAAACCTGCGAGCTCCGCGTTGGCTTATAATGCTTCGCGAGGGACGTTGCTTTGCGACGACTTGAGCTTCGCGGTAGTGCTTCGTGAAAGTGCTTTACGAAAAGGCAGGAGCTTCGCGAAGGCTTGTTTGAGCTTCGCGTAATTGGGAGCTTCGCGAAGTAGGGTGCTTTGCGAAGGTGTTTCCAAAAGGAATTGCCCAGTGTTCAGAGGCAAAGAGGTATTCATCAGTAGATGAAAGTTGGACTTTAATAGAGCATCTATCTACAGTTAAAGAAGCATTCTTTCATGAAAATTAAGAGACCTACAGGTCTATAAACTATGAGTTGATTCCCTTCTAGAGGAGTGAGCTTAGGAAGTGGAAGAAGGTGATCCTCTCCACCGGCAGTGAGCCAGAGAGAGAGAAACAAAGAGTGACCCTTGGGAAAGCAGTGAGATGACCCTCAACTTTGTAAATGTAGTGAGCCTCGGCATAGAAGTGATCTAGCCCGAACATTGTAATCCAAAACTTGTGATGTTTAGTGGAATTGGTACGACCAGCAACTTGTCGGCGTATGCTCCTTGGACGTAGCCCTTCGCGGTGAACCAAGTAAAATTGGTGTGTCATGTGCATGATTTACTTTCTGTTTACTTTGTGCAACAGGAAAGAGAGAGAAGAGTGTTTTTCTTAACATCGAAACACGATCAGAACATGAATTTATTTTAAATTAGTCATACCATGATTAACCCCCCCTCTCAGGGTATTCAGCCTTATGGACCTAACAATTGGTATCAGAGGGAGGTTTGACAGTTTTTCTTATCTCAAATGGAGGTAACTAATCAAAGAGGGATTCAGATCTTCCACGGATGTAATTTTCAGATATGGAAGAATCGAATGAAACACTATTTCTGATCTTTGGGAATGGATGTGTTTTCAGCAGCTATGCATGGTATGATAGTTGATATTACTAGTGGTGCATTATCAGAAGCTGAGCATAAAGATTTGGATGCTTATTCCAAAGCAATAAATGCCTTAGGGGGATCCCTTTCCAATCCCATATATACAAAGGTGATGTAATGCAAAACGTCACATGCCATGTGGTAGAAGCTTTTGAATATTTATGAAAGGGATACAAAAGTCAGAGAAGCAAAGATGCAAGTGTTGTGGAACAAGTATGATGATCTGAGAATGAACCTGAATGAGTCTGTTGATGCATTGTTTGATAGGGTAAATGCCGTGGTAGAAGACATGCAGGTCCATGGCGAAATTCTCGAAGATATAAAAATTGTGAAGCGCATATTGAGAAAACTTCCACCTTGGTTCAATCTGAATGTTTCTGTTTTGAAAGATAAAGACCCAAAAGAACTGACATTGGATAACCTGCACATCACTCTTGTTTCATATGAAATGAGAAACGATGATAACGAGACTGTGGAAAATGGGAAATCAAAAGAGGTGTCATTCACGGCCATGAAGAAACCCACCATTGAAGATTTTAATGAAGAAGAGGAGACAGATGAGGTGATGTCATTCCTTTCTTCAAATCTGCAAAGAGGACAAGGAAAGATTAAAGGTAAACTTCCACTAGCATGATTTCGATGTGGAAAGGTTGGTCATCTTGTGGCAAGATTCCCCAATAAATTTCAAGATAATGATGATGATGATGATGAAGTTGAAATTCCCAAGAAGAATACTTCAGCATTTGTGAAAGGGAAGAAGCAATTTAAGAGAAATTTCTTCATGAAAAAGAATCTTATTTCACAAGAATTTTAATGTTCAGAATAGTCTTAGGTTGAAGAGGTTGAGGAAATAGAAAATTGCAGAGATCATGGGGTAAATTCCTTGGTGGTGATTGTTGGTAGTTCTCCGAAAAATGAAGAAGCTGACGCTGAGGAAGAAGAAGAAATTGAAGGGAGAGTTGACATGGAAGCTGAATTAGAAGAAGCTCTTGAAGAGATAGATGTGTGCAGAGAAAAAACAATGAAATCCAACAAGGTGGTACATGATGCCAAAATCTACATGCAACATCAAGAAGAAGAGATGTCTGAGCTAGTGAAAGAAATTGAAGATCTTATGACTTCCAGGCCAGAGCACACATAAAAGCTTGATGAGAATAAGCTCAAGATTGAAGAACAGAAAAGGGAGATCGATTTCTTGAATAGAAAATTGAAAGATCACGTCAAGCGTATTGAAGAGCTTGAAGAGGAAGTTGTTGGTCTGTGGAGAAAAATTAAATACCAGGAAAAAACTTTGAATTCCAACACATTCTTGGGAAAGTAGGTCGTCACGAAGACTGAAAAGAAGAAAGAAGAGCCTAGTAGTTCAGCAGAAAAGAAGCAGCAATTGAGCTCAGAAGTTAAGACTGATTCATGCCTTAATCAGAAACAAAAATCTGTGCCAGTTGAAGTCAGACCACAAGCACCCGTCCCGAGATTAAAGGTGGATTTGGGCACAAAGAAGAATAATAATATTGAGATATCCCAAGGGGAAAATCTTAGTGTTGAAGTAACACGAAGGAATGCACCTTATATCAGGTGTTATTGTTGTGGAATGTTGGGACATTCAAAGTATGTATGTTCCACAGCCAAAAGATATCGAAGGGAAGAAGAACATAGATGGCAGCCAAACAGAGAACGGTTTTCCAGAACATATTTTGAAGGACACTGTTTTTGGTGCAAAGGATTTGGGCATATGGCTAGGTACTGTACTTCGACCATTCATGGAAATGTGCCATAGAAGAATCAAAACGTTCGCAAGCATCAAGTCAATAAACGGACAGGTGGGTTAAAAATACAGAATAGATTTGTGGCTTTGCAAGATGAGGCTGGTCCATCATACTCTAAGAAAGAATAGAAGTCTCCATCCATGCCGAGTGTAAAAGAAAAAGTATGGACCAAGAAGAAGAAAAATGAGAAGGTCGTGGTGGCGTATATTTCCCTTAAAGCATCAGATCGATCTGGTGTTTGGATCCTTGATAGTGGTTGCACATCCCACATGACAGGTAATAAGGATCTTGTTACAGGCATCAAATATGACAAAGAAGGAGTTTTCAAATTTGGAAATGATGAAATCCTGAAGATTGTTGGATCAGGGAAAGCCAAGTTTGGGGGCAAAGAGATGAGACGTGTTGATGTATTGGTAGTAGAGGGTCTCAGTAATAACATACTTAGTGTCAGTCAACTATGTGACTCTAGGCACTCTATCCGATTTACCAAGAAGATGTGTGTTGTGAAAGGAAAAGATGGAGCAGCTGTTATGCAGGGAAAAAGGTCAAAGGTAAATATCTACCTTGTAGGTGGGGAAGAAGATACATGTATTTTATCCAGAGAGGAAGAAACCCAGCTGTGGCATAAGCGACTTGGTCATCTATTCCAACAATCTATGGAGGATCTCATAAAGTGTGATGCTGCTAGAGACCTTCCCAAACTATCATGTGATCGCACTCATACGTGTGATGCTTTCCAAAAAGGGAAGATCATCAGAAAGGCATACATGCCAAAGGAGCAGAAATCAACTAGAGTGCTCGAACTGGTTCATGCTGATGTTTGTGGACCTATCTCACCACGAGTTATAAATGGGCAAAGGTAATATGTTCTTTTCATTGATGATTACAGCAGAATGGCCTGGGTATTTGTCATTACCCATAAGATAGAGGTGTTTAGTTGCATAAAACAGTAAAGGAGGGAATCAAAAAGGATGCTTGGGCAGAAAATTTTGATGTTCCGAACAGATAACGGTACAGAATTCACAAACAGTCAAGTGGAAGAGTATCTTGAGAAACACGGGATAAGGCATAAAGTTTCATCAGTAAGAACTCCCCAACAGAATGGTGTGGTTGAAAGAAGAAATCAGATCATCAACAACATGACCAGAATGATGCTTATTGACAAAGACCTACTAGAGAAATTTTGGAAGGAAGCAGTGTTGACATCGATCTATGTTTTAAACAGGTCTCCGTTGTGTCCGAATCAAGGGAAGACTCCGTATGAACTATGGTATGGAAATAATCCAACGTTGAAATACTTTCAAATATTTGGAAGTAAGTGTTTCATTATCAACAAAGAAAATCATAGGAAGTTTGAGGCACGAGGAGATGAGGGGATATTCCTTGGCTACTCAGGGAAAAGCAAAGCGTATAAATGCTTCAACAAGAGGCTGGGAAAAATTGTTGAGAGCAATGATGTCACTATAGTTGAAAATGAAAAACATACTCAACAACAGAGTGAACATTTCATGGATGAAAGTGATGATGAGGTAAGCAACATAGAGGGAGCAGAAGTGGCAGATGCTGACTCAGAAGAAGATACTGATGATGAACAAGATAGTGTCAAGTCTGTGTTTGTAAGGAAGCCAATGAGTAAAGCTAAAATTGATAGGCAGAATATCATTGGTGATAAGACAGCTCTAGTTAAGACTCGAAGAATGAAGTCATTAAAGCAAGCATCGTTTTTATCTCAGGTGGAGCCGAAAAGTTTTTCCGATGTAGTTGAAGATGAAAACTGGGTTCAGGCTATGAATGAAGAGCTTGATAAGATCGAGAAGAACCATACATGGGAGATTGTTTCGAGGCCCGCAGACAAGAATGTCATCGGGACTAAATGGGTCTATCGTAATAAGATGAATGAAGATGACATGGTGATTCGGAACAAAACACGACTAGTGTGCAAGGGGTACTCCCAGATCGAGGGAATATATGTAGAAGAGACATTTGCACTGGTTGCAAGGCTGGAGACAATCAGATTATTTTTGGCCATAGCAGTTCAAAAAAAGTTCAAAGTGTTTCAGATGGATGTCAAATCCGCATTCTTGAATGGGGTTCTGGAAGAAGAGGTGTACATTGAGCATCCAGATGGTTTTCTCATTCATGAGTATTAGAACAATGTTTGTAGGCTGAAGAAGGCATTGTTTGGGCTGAAACAAGCACCAAGAGCATGGTACTCAAGGCTTGATCAGTACTTGAAGAAGTGTGTTTTTCAGCATGGAGGAGTTGATTACAATCTCTATTTCAGTAATGACCGTAATCAAAGGATGATGGTATTGGTTTATGTCGATGACATAATATTCGGTGGATCAGATGAAGCTTAGTGTAGACAGTTTTTCGAATTCATGAAAAATGAGTTCGAAATGTCAATGATTAGAGAGCTAACGTTTTTCCTCATTCTACAGGTGACACAAGGAAGGAATGGAACATTCATTTCTCAATCTAAATATGCCAAGGAGGTCCTGAGAAGGTTTGGAATGGAAAATTACAATGAGATGAAGACTCCGGTTGCTACCCGGATGAAATTATCAAAAGATGAGGATGACAAGGAAGTTAATATCACAGAATACAGGAAAATCATTGGAAGTCTGTGGTACTTGACCGCAACGAGGCCTGATATTGTTTTCACCACATTCCAAGAAGCAAGATATCAGAGTAATCCCAGGGAAAGAAACATGCTTTCAGTGAAAAGAATACTTTGGTATATCAAGGGAACGGTGGACTTCAGCTTGACATACTATGAAAAATCTCAGATAGAGTTATTGGGATATACTGATGTAGACTGGGCTAGTTTAGCGGATGATAGGAAATCAACGTCAGGTGGTGCTTTCTATCTTGGTGGATTGTGTATTTCATGGTTATGCAAGAAGCAAGATTGTATTTTATTGAGCACCGCGGAAGCTGAGTATATTGCAGCCACTCAAGCATGCACACAATTACTATGGATGAAACAACAGCTTGAAGATATGGGAGTTGAAGTGAATTCTCCGATCGGAATCCAGTGCGACAACTCAAGTGCTATAAATATTAGCAAAAATCATGTTGATCACTCTAGGACAAAGCTCATTGAGATAAATTATCATTTTATCAAGGAGAAGGTTGAGTAGGGAATCGTGAAGTTGGAGTATGTGCCTACAGAGCTACAGGTTTCAGACATTCTGAAAAAGGACTTACCCAAGGAAGCTTTTGAGAGGCATCGACTGGCTCTGGGAGTTTAGTCGACTCCCCGCACTTGAAAAAGTGTGGATGTGAGAACCCCCCCCCCCCCTCTCCTTGAGGTATGATGTGTTTTTTCCCTAATGTGCTGATATGCGTTCTCTACTATGTTACAGACTACAAAGGAGTGAACTTTGGGTTCGTTGACAAAGGGGGAGAAAATAGTGATTGTTCAAGGGGGAGACAATGGGTATTTTAGAAATCATGACAGATACGGGGAGAAGCTGACCAGTGGAGCAGCTAGAAAGGGGGAGCAATGAGAAAGGGGGAGCGCAAAAAATCTGATGATGTTAGAAGTGATCGATCAAAGCATAGATATCACGATAGCTGAGGATCGTGATAAAAGCAGAACAGTGATGTTGGAATGGTGTGAAAAGGTGTCCAGCTATCACCAATTGGGATCAGTGTGGTTCAACAATTGGTATCAATTTATGAATAGGTATCAGGTTGGAATTGACAATTGGTGTTTGACATGAAGTGATTCATTGATGAACCTTTCATACTACTCTTGTTTCTCATGCCGAGCATTGCTCATGTGGGCTTAGAGTACATGTTAAGTGAATCCTTGAATGCTATCATAATCGCAAGAGGTGAATGGTGGTAGGGTTGGAAGAAGACTCAGTGAGGTATCAAAGTGCGAAAAATCTTTCTAAGCAGAGTTGTGAAGAGTTTTAAACAAACCCAAAGGGGGAGATTGTTGGGGAAAAATCCCTCAAGGTAACATTGCAGTATTTTTGGGTTGATTGTGTTTATTGACAAAGTAGGTTTTCATGGATATTTGTCGAGTTCCCAAGAAGTTGTTGACAATCCTTGTTAACAAAGAATGATGACAAAGTAAAGGACGATTTGGAGGCGGTGATGCTTCGTGATTACGTCAAAGATTCGCGAACAGAAGAGTTGAATCGCATAGCGGCGATGAAGGGATTTCCGATGGAGCTTCGCGGCGAAGGCGCGAAGGAATGTTGACGGTGATACTTCGCGATTACGATGAGCTCCACGAACGGAAAATTGCCGTGGTGCTTTGCGATTTGGACAGAATTCCGGTGGAAACTTTGGAGATTCGCAATTTGAGATGACGTGGCATTGACTTCGCATGGAAAGTTAGAGGGTCGGTGGAATCGCCTATAAATAGAGGCTGACCCCCTTGAGAGAAGTAGGGAGAATTTTCAGAGAAGATCATTTGCTCTCGTTTTGCGAAGGTGGTTCGTAGAGCTAGTGTGCTTCACAAAAGAGGAGCTTCGTGGCAGCTATTGTAGCTCCGCGAAACCTGCGAGCTCCACGTTTGATTATAAAGCTCTGTGAGGGACGTTTCTTTACCACGACTTGAGCTTCGCTATATTTCTTCGAGAAATTGCTTTGCGAAAAGGCAGAATCTTCATGAAGTCTTGTTTGAGCTTCGCGAAATTTGGAGCTTCGCGAAGTAGGGTGCTTTGCGAAGGTGTTTCCAATTGGAATTGCCTAGTGTTCAGAGGCAAAGATGTAATCATCAGTGGATGATAGTTGGACATTAACAGAGCATCTATCTACAGTTAAAGATGCATTCTTTCATTCAAATGAAGAGACCTACAGGTCTATAAACTGTGAGTTGATTCCCTTCTAGAGAAGTGAGCTTAGGAAGAGGAAGAAGGTGATCCTCTCCACCGGCAGTGAGCCAGAGAGAGAGAAACAGGGAGTGACCCTTGGGAAAGCAGTGAGATGACCCTAAACTTTGTAAAGGCAGTGAGCTTGGGAATAGAAGTGATCTAGCCTGAACATTGTAATCCACAGCTAGTGAAGTTTAGTGGAATTGGTACGACCGAGAACTTGTCAGCGTATACTCCTTGGATGTAGCCCTTTGCGGTGAACCATGTGAAATTGGTGTGTCCTGTGCATACTTTACTTTTTGTTTACTTTGTGCAACAGGAAAGAGAGAGAAGAGTGTTTTGCTTAATAGTGAAACAAGATCAGAACGGGCGTTAATTTTAAATTTGTCATACCATGATTCACCCCCCTCTCGGGGTATTCAGCCTTGTGGACCTAAAATACTTCATTTATTGAATCCATCCTTCATGATTTGTATAAAAAGTATAATTAATGTATAAATATTGAAATTATTTAATTATTATTATGTATTAAATATATCAATTATTAATGTAATATGATCAATAATAACTAATCAAAATATATACGAAAAACAAAGTAGTTATTACCTGAAACATGACTTTAACATGGAATTGTTAATAAATGGATAATAAAGTTACATATGTTAATCATATATGGAATTATATATAAAACTTTTATTCTATAAAATATATGTAATAAAATTGTTATTTTTATATATGATTTTTTAATGTGTACAAAGGAATTCATTAATTACGGTAAGGAATTTCTTGTATGTAATTTATTTATAGGAGACTACAGTGAATACAATCTATTTTTGAAATGTAATATAAAAAATTAAATTAAATTAATGATATGTAAGGTTAAATTTTATGTTATTATTAATTGGGTATTATGATTCAAAAGATTACTAAAGTGGTATGGGATTCCCATCTCACATATATTGTTTTGTGAGACATTCCATATTCACCACATGTTTCTTATATGTGGTGTATATAAATCCCAGGAATTTATTTTATGGTGATTATCCTAAAAAGTTTAGGTATTTATATATCTATTTTTAGAATATTCCATTCAGGGATAATATGTATCAAAATCTACCAATCATGTAAGGTATTTTTAGTCATAGATTTTGTAGGACATATGTTCTATTATACACCTATTTAACTCTAGAAGGTTTTTTATAATTCCCTATTTACATGTTATATCGGTAATATAATTAATTTACATATATTATATGTCTCATTTATTTTTATTCATTAATTTGGATTATGATTCAATTTTACAAAAGTGGTGATATTTTTAAGATACAATCTCATCATATATCAGGAATGTTTATGATTATTCTAAAATTATGAAATAATGTGATATATATGCCATGAAACTCGTGAAAATTATTCTAATATTGTTATATCATGACAATTAATGTTTTCCCATATTTTCCTATGTTTATTTACTCAAGAGTCCCAAATAATGTTTTTATGAAAAATCTTTTTTTTCGGTCAAAAACATTTTTTATTCCAAAACTATGTATTCTAAAAAAATTGAAGTTATTTTAAAATTCATAAAAATATTTATTAAATAAATTTCTACCCATATTTTAATTTTTAAAAAACATTTATAATGTAATATTCATTTTATTTTACAAAAAAAATCCTATTTTGATTTTACCAAAAATGTGAAAAGAATATTTTTTAACATGCATTACTTGAATAGTATTTATCCCTATCAGGACCACATAATGAATTCATGCTTCGACTAGATGTTTTAAAATTAAATTTGAAAGAAAATATTTTCCTTAATATTTGGTAAATAATTATCATTTTAATAAATAATTTAAATGTGAAAAATTTTGAATGTGTTTTATGTCATTAAAATATTTTTTCAAGGCCGAAAGGATATTTTCCTCAGGTTATTTTTTAAATGACTTTTTATATTACTTTAGAATTGTTCATGATTATTTTGAATGATACTTATTTTGAAAATTATTAAACTTGTAATAGAAATATTAATAAAAAGTTATTTTCCTTAGGAAAATTTTTAATTATATTACAAAATAATTATAAATCTAAAAAGATCTCATTTGAAGTAACTTATGATTTTTTTCGGATATTAACCATATATACCATTTTTATTCATTCTATGAATGATTTATAATGATAATATGATTATAAAACTATTTTCTATTCAATGTGTTAGAGTAAGATAAAATAATTATGAAACATTCTTTTTTTTCCATAGGTTATGCGAGGATGAAATGATGATATTATTGTGAAACAATTCTCCTCTCCAATGGTTATGATGTGATGTAATATTTATGAAACCAATTATATTTTATGGGTTATGATATGAATATTGTTTTCTAATCCTATGGAACACATAAATAGGGCTTCTATTATGAGATTCATGGGGTTAATGTTTCCCTCTAATCCATAGGGTAAATATTTATTTTCAATGATTATTGGTATTCTTTAATTCCAGGACTTATACCAATGTTATTCTCTTATGGATTATGTTATTCAATTTCCCTATGACTCATGTCTTATGAACTACCAATATTGATTCTATGAATCAATATTACTATAATTTATTTTTAGGTTTGGTTTTTCAAATGTAATTATCATTCCCTCAAACCCATATTTTCATGTTATATTTACAGATCTCCCTTATTTACCCTTACTAATCATTCGAGGTCATCATTCTAATGTTTCATTTTCGTGGTTATGGTGAATGTTTTTATGTATGGTATATTTATGAACACTAAAAAAGGGATTATTTTTAAGTGATACATTGAATATCAATCATTAAAAATAAATATTCTCTTCCGAGTTTCTAATAGCACTGAACTATTATTGTCCTCAAGCATGTTCTTGTGTATTGTAATGTATTTTTATCTCAATGATGAAATATCTATGTATGATAAGCCTAGGTTGATATAGTTTTTTTAAGGAATTTTTTATTTATCCTTTGGAAACTAGAAAGGTAAATCTTTAGTGAGATCCATATTAATATTTCTATGTGTATTTCTTCGTATGTCTCAAAGGATAAGTCTAAGGATCGGTCAAACTATTGGAAAATTTCCTCGAATGTTGACAAAAGATAGAGAGAGTTCATTACAAGCTATTAAATCTCTATCTGGATACAAATATTGGTTATGTCTTTGTAAAAGAGGAATCTAGGGGTATTAAATATTAAAATGACCCCTTGAGCTCGACCCAATGTTCAACTAGTGCATGATAATGGGCCTTGTTTCACACCTGGTTTTACACTACTAGGGGTTATGATTTTTAAATTCAAAAACTCTTGTGAAACCATCATACATGATTTATATATATTATTAAAATGGATGGTCTAGGTTAAACATATAGTTCCACATATTAAAAAGGTTCATTTAATTACATATCCTATTAATTATTTTTCAAACTATTTTGATTTTCATAGTGAATATTATTACTCACACTATTATATTTCATTTTAGTCAATGGAGGGAACTAGAAAGAACTAGGTTAACAATGTATGTGGTGGAAAATATTATGATGGATACAAAATAGGATTATGAATAGAGTAATGGATATTGTGATTATTCCCAATCAGTTACCATATAACATGATTAAAAATGTTCATAATAACCTTCTCTTTGACTCACCAAAGAAAACAATGGTAGAGTTCAGTATGAGTTCAGGCAGTAGACACCATATTAGAATGATGATTAACTTTAATAAATGTTAAGAATATTGGAATAAGAACTGAATGGAATGTACTAAATAAATGATAATTTTTTTTGGATCTAGAAAATAAATATAGAAATCATGTAACTGTAAAGGAGAAAATTGAATGTTTGGTTAACACAATGGGTGGAAATACTGATCTACCTAAATTATAAATGAAGAATGTATGTTTTAAATTTATAAAATATCGAAATTATGGAAATATATATACTAAGGTGAAATGTATTTAAGAGAATCAACACTGTGGTTTTATTAATGGTTATATAATTGATGAGGAAGAGACTACTAATGATATATTTAATGAAGGAGGTATTAAGCAATAAGATGATGAAGGCTAGTTAATGGAATTGGGATGATGTGTAAAGATTTAATTGTTTATGTGATATAATTATATAAATATATTATATGAATAATAATATATATACGTATTGTTCTTTTCAATTTTCATTAAATATTTTCAAAAATATGTTGAATGTTACTGATGACCAATAAAAATGACTTAATAACAATGTGATATTCCTGGAAAACAAATGATTATTGGAAATATAATTCTTAATATGTTCCTGATGTCGAGATAATGATGTTCAGATGAAGAGATGATTGATATGGATAAATTAAATTGGATTTGGCACCAATTAATGTTTTTTTCACAATGTGGTTTATGATATCATTGATGTAGTTCACAACATTTCTGGATTCTAGGAAATTGTTCATTAATCAATGTTCTGTGTATGTAATGAAGAAGAATATATGTTTTCAATATGTTTTATAGTCATTCATGATATTAACATGTTTTAATATAATACAACATATATGTATTTTATCATTTCGAATGTGCCAATGAAGATCTACATCGTGTTTCTTAGGGGAATAATGATGAATTCATTTTATAAATTTACTTACTTTTTTTCTAATGTTATGGATTTATATTTTTGGAAGGTTCATATGGTTAAGAATTTATGATATTTTCTATGTTTAACATTGGATATGGTTTTATAGAATAATGTATAAATTTAAGATAGATATTTGTATCAATATTGGATAACAAGTTCTTATAATTTTATTACAACTAGAGATAGAATGGATTAACATTCTATTATCGATGATGTGATCCATTAGTGATTTATGGAAAAATAAAATTCTTCTTCATTTCTTGGAGTTAGAGATGATGTAGAAGTTGATTGATGTATATCCAATGGGTAAAATTGTACTTAAGATTCAAGGGAAAGATATGAATTATGTATATAAGTACATTTGAAATTATTGATCTCATCTAGATATAAGCATATCGATTGGCACTTCCAAAGAACCTATGTCAGGTTCAATATGTTTTTTATGTTTCCATCATGAGGAATTACATGACTTAACCTTCACATATATTGTTCTCATAGGTTTTACTAGTGGAGCATGATCATTCTTATAAGAAACAACCACCTGAGGTTTTGGATCATATAGATAATGTTATATAGAACAAAATTTCTGAACTGGTAAAATTTTTGTGGTAGAACCTCCAGGTTGATGAAGTTACATGGGAACTTGAGGTTGTAATGAGGAAGAATTATCCTTATATTTTGGTACCAAAGTGAAAAATATTGGTGGAAAAATTCATTTTAAGGAAGGTAGAATGTAACAACCAAAGATTTTGATGAATATTTTGTCATATAAATTTAATATTTTTAATGTGTGACATTATACACAATATCTATTTTTCTTGATCTAAAAATAAAACTATATTTATATTGTGTTGCATGTAAAACTGATTATAAATAATACATGATATACTATTAAAATACCATTATTAAAAAATATAGTTTTATACTACCCATTTTAATAGAAGTTATGAATAGGAATAAATAAAATTTTAAAATATAATGGTAACCCATGTATAAATAATTTTTTTCTTTGAGACCAATTTATAATAAATAAAAAATATAAACTATTACAAAATAACGGAAACATTTTTTTGAAACTACTTTTTATCAAATTAAACATATTTCACCTCAATAAATAAAAAACAATTTTGGTGAATTATTTTTAATGAAATTTATATTATAATATCGAATAAAATATGTCACATTCATCTTATGTTTTTTCTAAATAAGATATAAAAATAAATCCAATTTTAAACATAAAATTATTTTTTTCTAAAAAGTATTCTCCTTGATTTTTTACGTTGTTATTTTAAAAATAATTTTTGATATTTTTATAGATTTTAGTAGAAAAAATGAAAATATTTTTTTAATTTATAATTTAAAAATAATATTAATGTGATTTTTTTATTATTTTTGTGAATATATTCTATTGTCTCATGTATAGTGAAAATAATAAATTTTAATTAAAAACTACCTTTTTTTAGTATTTATAATGTTAAATTATATTTTTATTTAATTTTAAAGTAAATTTAGTTCAATTATATATCTATTAATCTAATTTATTTCTTGGAACCAATTCCATATTGAACTTTTTTAGAAAAAATTTTTAATCTTATGAACATTTTTCCTTTGAAAATCCACTTTTTCATCATGCGTGCAAGATTAATTTTAAATTAATATTTTCCGCTTATATGAATTGAATTTTAAAAATTGTATAAATATTTTAAAAATCATAATTTATATTATCTAATAATTTAAAAATAATATTTTATCTAAATAAATGGTAAAAATAGTAAAAATTAATTGTCACAATTTTGGTATAAAGGAGATTACTAAGGGATAAACTAAAAATATAAGTGTTAAAATATCCTAATTTTTTTTCTAAAATCAATCTTATGGAGATATTTAAACCTTAAAATTTATATTTCTTGTCAATAATAAATTTTAGATCCTTTTTTATGAGAAAAAGTGGGATCACCTTTTTTTAAAAAAATGCAGGTGTTCAACTCACATCAGTTATAGAAGACACCCCTCTCCAATCTTATTCAAACATTCAGACCATTATGTATCATCCATTCCACACCAAAATCAATTCAATAATTCCCTCCTCCAATCCTATAAGCCATATTTTTTTGTATAAATCCAACCTCGTAATTATTTTGGTGCAATCCTGACGAGGATACCTGAAGAAGAGGGAACATTCTTAAACAAGTGTTTTCATATTTTTTCATCTTACACCTATTTTAATTCATAATAAATATTATTGATATTATAACCTCAGAATAATAAATATTATTATATGTGTTTATGTTAAGTTAATTATCTAAAACCATCTACACTTCCATAAAATGGTTTATGAAATCATCATTCGTGTGTTAGGCGGGGTACCGCCTCACAAACCGATGTTACTATTTTTTCCATAACAACATCTCACAGTTGGGTGTGAAGATGTATCTAAATTTTATATATGAAATTTATAATATATTTATTCATATGGTGTAATTATATAACCTATAACATTATTACATTACATTCCATAGATGATACAATAATGTCCCTCATTTGTATGGCAGATTACCGCCTCACGAAGTGATGCAATTTGTTTTTCAATAACAGTTTACATAGAAGATAATAAGGATCAATATATCTTATATAAATGAAATAAATATGTCATTAATGAAATATTTATCATTATAAGAAGATAAAATATGATTATATTTCTTACCTTTTCACTCACTGAAAGATGATAACTGCGTTTTTGAATGGGTGGACCACCACCTTTAGGAAGTGACGTGATTCTCTTTTCATCATCACACCACATGGATGATATTTATAATTATATTTAATGAAATAATATAGTATTTATGATATTATTATCATAATTTAATGATAATATATTACTTAATACATTTTTATAATTATTGTTAGAAAATTAAAATGTTACCCATATATACGTACGACATACCTTTTCTATAATCGTAATGTATATCATTTATCAAAACCATATTTCATGATTTATATTAAGAGTATATTTAATTTATAAATGTTTTAAATATGTAATTATTATTATTATGGTGATGAATCATCCGTCATAAATTTATGTGGATCAAAAATAACACATAAAGACATATTTGAAAAACAAAGTGTTTGTTACCAGAAATGTGACATAAACATTGAGTTGTTAATAAAAAGGTACTAAAAGAACAAAATTAAATAATATATTGTATGATATATATAATTAGGTTTATTTATATATGTATAATAAACATATATTTATTATTAAGTAGGTCCGAGCATCTACAAAGGATGTCAATTCTTTCGATAAGGGATTTGTCGTCTCTTTTTAATTTCTGGGAGACATATGAAAATTCACCACTCATTTTTTTGTGGTTTATGTAATTCCCCTTTTAATTGATGTATCATGATTAAAATTATTTTAATAATATTTAAATGTTTATTTGATGTTATGTTTTATTGTGGATTATGATTCAAAATATTTCTAACACCGTAAGGGATTTCAATCTCACATTTATTTTACTATGACTCACATGCAAAATTCCCCAAGTGTTCCTTTTATGTGGTTTATATAATGACAATCAGTTTATTTTAATATTAATATTAAATATTTTTTTATTTACATATCTATTTTTGTACCTCCCTTTCATGGGTTTTATATTTCAACAGCTACCAATGCAGTAAGGGATTTTTTATCTCAAATATCCTTCTTGGGGATATAAGTTTGTTATGAACCAATCTTCTTATATGAGGTGTATATACATAACATTTTATATTAAATATCATTTATATCTTTATTTTAATTATTATAAGTTACTTTTATTTTTATTCTTTATGGGGGGTTATGGTTCAATGCTACCAATGTGATATGATTATTAATTTACAATCTAAATGTTTATCTGGACAATTTATGATTCTACTTCTAATGATGAATTCTACTGATCTTTGTCTCGTGAAACACATGAATTTACATATAATTTAGTTATGTAATGATAATACATGTTTTCCTTTATTCTACTCATTGTATGTATTAAAGTGTTTGAAATATTTTTTTTAATAAAAATCTTCTCTTCAGTCAAAAACCATTTTTCGTCGAAACCCATGTTATCTAAAATAAATTTAATTTTTTATAAATTATTAAAATGATTTATTAAATATATTTTTATCCATGTTTGAATTTGAATATTTTTTGAAATTAATATTCAATTCCTATAATAAGCAATTGTGGTTTGGATTTTACAAAAAATGTGAAAAGAATCTTTATTTTTAACATGAACTGCATGAAAAATATTTCCCATTGTCATGAATTCTGAATTATGTCATATTTTATTCAAATGTTTTCTAGGGTTTTTTCAAATAAAATATTTTCCTTAATATATTTTTAACATATATATTTTAATTAAAGGAAATAAAAGTGAATCATATTTTGAAATTATTTTATTTTTAAAATAATGTTCATAAAAGAAGAAGGGAAATTTTCCTCAAGAAATTTTATATATGAATTTTTGGGCTTCCAATAGAGGTTTTCAATGTTATTTTCAAAGAAAATTATTTTTAAAATGTTATATGATTTACAAAGTAATTTTCAAATAAATGTTATTTTCCTAATGAATTTTATTAATGGATTTTTCAAAATCATTTTTCATCTACGATTATATCATTTTAGGTGACTTATGATTTACTAGTGATATTATCCAAGGATACTATTATTATTATTTATCTGGATGTTTTATGATGAAACTTTGTTTAATAGAACTGTTTCTATTACATGAGTTATACCATGATAAAATTTATATGAAACCAACTTATTTTCTACAGGTTTTTTATGATGAAATTATGAATTTATGTTGAAACATGTTTCTTTTCAAGAGTATGATTTGATGGAATGTTTATGAAACCAATTATGTTTCAAGGTTTATGATATGATGAATGTTTTTTGATCTTTCGACACACATAACAATTATTTACATCATGATATGTTTAAAACCTATATCTTACTCTAATTCATTAGGTAATGATTTATATATCATGAGATAGATAATACTAGAATGAGTAGTAATCCCGATTTAGAAAGGGACTTTTCCCGCTATGATGGAATTGAAATTGAATATTGAGTAATACGATATCTTTGTGAGTAATCCCATTACACTATGAAATCCTTGGAAGTAAGGATTTTCAAATATGAAAATTACTTTTACACATATTTTTACACCATTATTCCATGTATTATTCCAATCATACGATCTAATGGATCATGTTATATGATTTCCTTTTGATTAATGTCTTTTAAACATCCAATATTTATATCTTGATTCTAGATTTTGATCTTTGATAAGAAGTGTATGGTTTTTACATATTATGCACATGTCCTTACACTATTTTATTCATGTCATGATTATATATCACCAATGTTTACCCCTCTTAATCATCTACACTCACTCTTTCTTATGTTTATTTTCTGTAGGTTTTTAAGAATGGTATTAAGTAGGTTATGTTTGTGAATAGCACAAAAGGGGATGATAATTAGGGGAGAAATTGAAAATATTTCTTTAATTAAGATTATTTTGTTCCACGAATCCGAACGAATTAATATATTAATATACATGTAAGTTTATTGGTCTAATGTATGAATATTCTTCTAAAAATATGTAATATCCATGTATGATAAGCTCGGGTCACTATATCAACTACATTGAATGGCCAGAACACATTTTTCAAGTCCTCTTGGGGTTAGGAAAGATGGATCCCATATGGGTGTAGACCCACTTAACAGTTTCCTCTCCACTACGACAAGGTGGTTGATATTTTATTGAACCACAAATGGGAAAACAATGAAGAAAAACATTTACTTGTTCTCCATTTAAAAAAATATTCACTAACATACTCAACTTCATCCCAAATATTCATTATCACTATCTTCATTTGTTCAACAATGTCCCCCACCCCACAATCATTACATCCCCTCACACTGATCACTACATAAGAGCCATCATATAATTATTCACCTAGAATTTCATGACCCATAATGTGGAACTATATATCAATCCCCACACACCTAATATTGTTTCTACCAGTTAAAGAATACCACAACCATGAGGGTCAGTGATTCATATCCCTCTTAATCATTCATGGGAATGAGGGAGATGGGAGAGATATAAGAATTTAATAGGGAAATTGTCTGACATATGTGTGTTACACCACAAAAAACTCAATCCCCTAGTGAATCTCATGATTAGGGTGTGGAAAAATATGGGGATAGTGATTAGACAATATTTATCCACATTATTTTATTCTTTCATGTATATATTCCTCAAAGAATATCTCTAAATTTCAAATTTCCAAAACGATAAAAATAAAATTTTAAAACTATTTACAAAATAATATCACTGTGATTAGTGTAAAAAAATAACTGAACAATGAGATATAAAAATAATAATAATGAAGAAATTTAATAACATCAATTTCATATATCAAAGACATATATTCTATTCATCAATATTTAGCTACAATCCACATTCTCTAAAATTATATCCTCCTCCTCAAAAAACATGCGATCTATAAATATCTGTAAAGGACTTTAGATGATAACTCACAATGGATAACCCTTACAGAGGTGATATAAGAGGTATGTATAATTTTTGAGTTAGGTTTTTATCCAACTAGGTATTTTATTTAAATACCAAAAAAGGGACTGGTTTGGGTCCAGATATATGAAATGAATTCCATATATAAAATTATACCCCAACTTGGTAAAATCCCATATCCTAGGTAAAAATGTTCTCTATGATCATTGAAATAGATAGATTATTTTTATCACATTTATCACAAAGTTGAATGTTCAATTTTACCCTCTAGGGGGGCCAATGTGTTTATACTCAAGAATGTGATAAGTCACTTTCAAGGAATAAAATCAATAATTTACATCCTCCCCAACATTAAATATTTCATCCATGAGTAGAAAACATCCAGAGTCCAAAAATCTAGATTTTCATAAGTCACCCCTATGTATGTATTAAATTCTGTCACATAAGATCCCTTCGTTTTTAGAGATCCAAGGACCTCTACTGCTATCAAATAAACACCCTATACCATCGAAATTAATTATAACATATTCTTATATGGATTCCATTACTACATACAATAAATAAATATAAATTGATTCGGGTCAATATTTTATGGAAATCAGAGGTTTTTATTTTTTAGCATTATCATAGGACTTTCTCGAATGAATTTTCAATCCATAGGTTGTTATCTTTAAAATTTTGATGTATAATCATAAACCATAAACGTTAAAATTTGAAATTTCATTAATGAAGGGGTATTCTCGGAAGACATTCTATCTCCATACTTATTTATTGGGTATCCAAAGATCCAACCACATGATTTTTTATATATCTAGTCTTACTACATAATTATTTCATCAATGTTTAAGTGATACCATCCTCACAAGATCATTAATATTATTATTATTTCTTTATTTTCACTATTTCCTTTCATAGCAACTCAAATAAGTCATTCCAATAAATTCATCCATATTGCAAAAAGGCAACACCACCCATATCCTCATTCTAACTTTATCATAGTTATATTAGGATAACACAAATACTCTAACAAAATTAACATCACAACCATGGTTATAAATTTATGAATAATTTTATCACCCTCATGAAAGTAATTGATGAGAATATATAACATGACATTATCCTTCTCAACCACAATGATAATTCTAACCCACCTCTATAGCCACATATAATTAGGATCTCAGTGAATCACAGGCCCATTTCACCACAATCTAGTTTATATAGTTCCTAGTTCATTAATATCACATAGATAAATTGGCTATAGACCCTAATATAATAGTTAATATAATTCAAGAGACCACGAACCAAAACAATATAATTACATACCTTATTAACATTTCTATCAACAAATTAAATCTTCCGTGGTGTCTTAAATCATTAGTGGTAAAAATAATAATTTTATATCGTAACCAAGGTTCATTTATATTACTCAATCGATGATATATTTATGGATCTACTGATTAAACTCTCACATTTCTCTCACATATATGGTTTATCCCCCACTATCTCGTGATTAAAACCAATACATTATCTGTATTCATGATGTTTATATAGTTTTGTTTTTCAATATGGTTCATTATTAATTGTCTATCATTGTTTCTTGTTTTATGTGTCTCAAGTTCTTAATTGTAATTACCTTTTCTCTATTCACTTATGATATAGTATCTTTCCACCAAATCCCTATCAAATAAGCACCTCGGGATTTTATTCATCAATGTTTCTTTTCAATTTTGATTCATCTCAGATTCAGAATTAATCTCTCAATGGAGTATCATGTTTATGATCTTTTTATAATTCATATTTTTGGGTTCCCTCATGTATAGGTGCGTTCTTTACAAACTAAAGAGGAGTTGATATATCTCCATATATTTCGTGGTGACCAGGTGCCTTAGTGAGGCCATGTCACTCTGGTATGGGAAAGGGGTTTCATTTAATTTAATATATTTTCTTTAATTTTTTGTGTATTAATTTGATTCAAATTTATTTCTTAGTTTTTATAAATTTTTTATTGTAGAGTTTTTTACTATTGTCCATGGATCAAATTTCTAGTGTTTGGGTTGGTGTAGGTCCATATAGTAAACTACCATTATGATTTAATGGTTTATGGGTGTTGAGGTTAAGTTGTTTCATTAGAGTTTTATGGATTTATCTATGAATCTTGGGGGAAGTTGATTTTTTTTTATAAAGATACAATGATGGAGTGGTCGAATTCTCATCATTATGGTTAGTGTGACAGTCTTTTTGGTGGTATGCTATGTTTTTGGAGATTTTTTCCTCAAAATGATGTTGTGGGGAAGGTTTATTATTATTTCATGGGGATGATTGGTTTGTTTTAGTTTTATTAGGGATTTATGGATTTTTAATTTTAATGATTTATATGTTTTTAGTGAATCAACGTGTGAGGAATCAAGTATGCCGACATTTGCTGGTGTTTAGGGGCAATATTCATGCATGAAAATTTGTAATATTAGTAATAGTAATGCCATTGGTCTCAAGTTGATGACCTATTATCTTTCAATAAACTTATCTCAATTCTTTATAAATTTTAAATTTTAAAATTTTATTTATTTTTGTATTGATTTTTTATATTTTTCTCTCTGGACATTCTTTTTGCGGCAGTTCTCACTTTACCATGAAAATTGGTTTTCATGAAAACAAAATATGGTTTGTGGTGTAAACTAATATTTTATAGTATTATATTATTAATCATAATGAAATATAAATAACAATATAACTCTAAAGATATGTAAACTCACTTTGATAGGCCATTAAGTGATCTCTACTCCTCATATAAAAAAAATGTATTATCTCAATGAGTGAAAAGATTGGATTATAAACAACTATGAATATAATTCTGAAGGGAATGATGTAAAAATAAATAAATCACTATAAGGGAGTGTATATATATTATATAAACCATTATTTCATCCCCATGTGTATAAGTAGTCATCATTGATCATTTTATCTTCAAAACTATATCCTCAAAAATTGTGGATGATTTTATTTATCAGATGCATATTAAAAAAAATTAAATAAAATGTAATTGTTGGATGATAGTTTCTATAAAAATATATTTATCAATCCTTTTAATTATAGAACATGATTTTTATGAATGTATTTATCAATCCTAACAATTGAAAAACATTCAATTAGGAAAAACATATATAGGCTCCCATTTATGTATTTAATCTTATTATAACAACTACTTCCCAAATGTAATATCCCAATGAAATATATAGATCCAAATAATAGAACTATTAGGATGGTAAATTTATCCTTTCGGTAAATAAAAACTATCACATGATTGATATGAACTCATTAATCGATGTGTTGTATTAGAGCAATCATACCACTCTAGGGAAATAAGTATCATTCATGGGATTTAAAAACCACGCTCGTAGAGGACCATTACCCCAATCATATAGGTATTACCTGACTACTCTAATGGAGAAATAATACCATTATCATTAGGGGAGTAACTAATACTACCAATGGAGGAAACACACCGCTATAATTTGGGGAGTACTTACTCATACTAATAAGGGATTGACAACCTAGTCATCTAGGGTGTACCTACTCCTAATAGTATATAAGTCGCAATCTGGTCATGGGGGGGGGGTAACTACACTTACCATTATAGGGCCCATGTCATAGTTACGAGGTTAGTATATACTCCAACTGATGGAGGACCTAAACACCATTCCATGGGGGGATGTATCCCCTACTATTTTTAGAGGACTCATTCCCTTGTTGTTTGGGGAGTACATAATTCCATCTAACTTATAGGGCACCCACACCTTGTCACATATTGGATGTTTGAGTGGATACATGAAAATTTAAAAAATATGGGGTGCCTGAAAAATATCAAGGATAGATCGAGAAGGGTGATATTGACCCATGTTCTTTACCAAGCACTCTTGCACACCAGGATATTAATTATGGTACTAAGTTTATACTACGCAAATATGTCTGGAAATGGTCCTCTAAAATTTTGATAAGATATCTACTAGAAAAAGTCATATAATTGCGAAATATTATGATATTAGAATTATTTACTGAGGCTATAATGTGAAACATTATGGTTAGATCACTAACTATGGTGGGGGTCAATCAATGATTTATTTTTTATAAACTATTTATTTTTAATTCAACCTATGTGATAAATTATGACCCGGATCCACTCAATGTGTGTCTCTCAACCTTTCCCAAATATTACACAAAGTAAATTCTATATAGAAAATGATTTTTACGATGATCATTCTTGATTTGAGATCCATCTTATTGTTATGATTGTTTAACCCCCCATATCAATGATTCTACAATATAAATGAGAGTTGATAATCCATGAATCCTCTTAAGACCATCAGAATAGTGTCATAAAAGGATCCTTCTAGAGTAAAATTTGATATCATAGATTCTCACTACCCACTAATGGTTTTTTTTAAACAAAACAAAAACTATATCATTTTTCTCATCATTACATATGAACCATATAAAATATATCTTCATCATCAAGAGACATAAATTAAAAACTCTTTATTTGATTACCTCGTCCTAAAAATAAACAACTAAATATCATGAATAGGTTTTCCAGTTATTCTACATCTGTTTTTGTTATAGAATCAATAATTCTTTCATAACTCCTTGAATAATCAGGAACAATAAGTCTCCTCTTGATTGAAAATTTACCTACATCATCCTCCTAGTTATTCTAGATATGTCGCTCTTCTTAGAACACATATTTGACAACTTTGGGTTTCTAAAAAATTATATATGTGTTCATGAGAATAATCTATTATTATTTCCTCACTCTCAATATGTTTCTCCTAAAATTTATTCATTACATAGAATCATCTAGTTCATTAATAATTAAAATTTTTTATTCATTACAAATCTATTTCTAGAGAACACAATATTACTTTTATTTATGGTAAACTAAAACATTTTAAAAATTTATGGTTTACTCAACTCAACATTTTTATGCCACCTTCTTCAACTGATTAAAAATATTGGTTCTGGTATTTCTATATAACAAATAATTACCCTACTGAATTTTTTTGAATGGATTTAATTTCATGAGCTTCATATATGCATAAGATAGTCGTAAACTTTTAATTATGGAAATGATCACTGGACCGAAAAATAAAAACCTCAATGTTTGGTCTCATTATAATTACATCTTCCAATAATCTTTGTTTATGAAATACTCTCACTCATCCTTTTGAAACAACAAAAGTGTGGTCTCCTTTTTGTAGACATTGCAGGTATCATGTAAATCATGTGACGTCATGTTTGTGAAACTCCAACTGTGTGTTCAAATATGCTTAAACTATCCCAAAAATGAAAAACACTAGTGATAATCATTATTGTTATGGTTAGACCATGTTTTTAGAATTTATTATATTTTATTATTTTCATGGATTTGGTTTTGTTGTTAGAAGTTAGAGTTGAGTTCCCAGTTGTAATTTTTTTAGTTTTTGAGTTTTTGGGTGGCTGTTTGGATTTTGTATAGTTTGTATACATGGTTAAGAGGCAAACAGTGCAACATTTTGAGGTAGATGGTGTTTTTAGTTCATCTTCTTCATGAACGATTAGACTTGAACAGTTTGGGAATGGATTGGGATAAACCTTTTAAGGTCAAAGTAAAATTATGTGGCTTGTCTTTGGGTGTCTAGAGGATAGATCACATCTTGCATATGGTTATAGGAAACTGTGTAGAAACCATGTGAGGGGTTCTATAATCCTGACAGTGCAATTATACATGGTTGGCACACAGTTTTTCTAAATGTGTGGCCAGACTGTGCTGGTTTCCCCTTCACTCTAGTAGGGTGATCTTGGATGGAACACATTTTTTCAGACATTGCGGCCAAACCATGTGAGTTTCCTAGGCCATTAAATGTTGGAAATTAATTTTTTTTCACTCTACTTTTTTAACAATGTTTCTAAATTTTCTCCATCATGGCTCTTTTTTAGAACACAAAGGGTATCCTAAGGTTCCTTACCATGGTTCCTCTCCCCTTTTAGTGCTTCTTCATTGAATATAAGGCGAGTTCTTGTGATTTTATCTTTATTTACTTCTATATAAACTTTTATCTCTTAGATTCTTGGTTTTTCTTTGGTTGGTTCTATCTTGGATAAACCTTAAGGGTTACAAATTATTTGTCGTCCATTTTCTATGATGTTAGGTAGTACATAATATTTCTTGGGGTGATTTATTAATTCTCCCAAAGTTTCATTCTTTTTTTACATCATTTAGGTATGTGTTTTTATCAATTTAATTTATAACACATTTCATTGATTCGTGATATTTCCTTTGATTTTTTTAAAAATGTTATAATATTTCTTTTAGTGTGTTAGCATTAATTTTTTGATGAGTTTAAGATGGAAAATAGATGTGGAATTTTTTATAAATTGTTTCTTAATTATTCCAATATTTATATGCACACAATCTGTTTGATGAAATTTTAATTGTTATTCTAATGTGAAATTTGGTTCTTTGGGTGTTGTTTTCCCTTTATTATGTTCTGGAAATGTGGTTTCTTTGTGAGTTGGGTGATGTGTGTGAAAATTGGTGATTTTTATGGTGTGAAACTTACGTGTGTCTTGTTGTGTTGGTTTGAAAGAAATTTATGTTTCCTTTAATGGGTGTTTTTTGGTGATTTCATGGATACTCTATGAGTGTCTTTGTATTTCGGCACATCCATATGTTCTTGAGGTTCTCTTAGTCATGGGAAAAAATGATAATGTCTCTTGGGAATGAGGATTATTTAAACCATGTTTTTTGAAAAGCTCCTCATTATTTTTCCTCAAATAGTTCCTTGATTTATAAATGGTGAATTTGGTGCTTCTTGTTTTTACAAGTGTATTCTTCATTAAAATATCCCTCTAAGAATGTTTTAGAATACTCAACAGTTTAACCTCTTATAAGTTGATTCAAAAATAATTTTGGGTTTATAATGTGTATTTCCAAAGATTTTTGTTGTGTGTAAAATACTTTTGAATGTTCCACATGAATTAAAATGGGTTATTATGAGATTTTAAAGAGGTGAAATTTAATGTTTTTTAATGTTTTTAAAAGTGGTTGTTTTTATGAATTAAATGTTAAATTGTGATTTTCCTTTTTAAAATGGGCTTCTTTGAGTTAAACATGATTTCAATATTGTTCTTTAAAGTGTGGTTCATTGTTTTTTCTATTGGTATTTTGTAATGATTTTATAATTGGTTTTTGGTTTTCAAATGTAAAGTCACATTTCAAATTTTACACATAAAAATGGGGTTTTTTGGTGATTTTGGAAATGGTTTAGAAATGGTTTGTAAATGTATTTGTATTGGATGTCTTAAATGTTTTGGTTACAACATTTTGTTGTCTTTCAAAAGTATGATTTGATGTGAAGTTATTTGAATCCCTGATTGGTAGAATATGATGTTTTGGATTTTAGTTTTTGAACTCATGTGATGTAAGGGCCCAGTTTAAATCTCAACATGTTTTGGAAAATGGATTGAAATCTTGGGTAACTTGAAGACCTGGTTGTTATTTTAAAATATTTTGTGGGGGGAGTGGGTTTTGTAACTCAAATGATGTGACTTCCTAATTGAAACTTTTTTATTCATTATTGAGAGATATGCACATTTATGGACGATTTCTCAATTAGAGGGTCATCATATAGTGGTGTTGGTGTTTGGGCTAGGAAAGCACAGTGGAAGGGGTTTCAGTTTTTCCACATTTGTGAAGAACCTCCCACTAAATATGTACTATATTCAAGGAATTCCAAGGTGTCATCTAGAGGGACATGTTACAGTGTTTTTGACAATAATTAGAGCAGTTTTACCCCCTTGATTTTCAGAGAGTCAATGTTGTAAGTGACACTAGATTGGCTATTTTAGAGTGTCCAGTTGGTTATTGACAGTGGAGATACACCAGGTGCTGATAAATGAGTCTAAAATGGGTATATTCAGGTATTTATTCTAGATATGTTTAGGTACTACCAATGATTTACTATTTGTATGTTGTTTCAAATTCTTATGCATGTTAGATATTATCGTTCATAATATATTCCTGATTTTTTATTTCCTATAACTTCACCATATCCTCTTTTTAGACATCTAGTATTGATTTGTTTTTGGTTCTTGGTATTTAACATGGTTTTGGAGTGTGAAACCATTTTGAAAAGGAAATCTGTAAATGTTGTTTTAAATAACGAAATTGTGGAATTATTTATTTGGGGTTTTAAAATAATTAAAAATGTTTTTTATGAATTTATTTCAAACTTGGGTTTATAATAAATTTTGGGAAAGTAAATTCATGGACTCTCTGGTAATTACCTACTGAGTTGCTTAAGATCACACCCTACTTATGTCACCTAGCTTTAGTAGACCTAAGATATTTTTCATATTCAAGTTACTGGTTTGATTTTCCTTTATAGAGGTTTGGTCTTATGGTTTATGGTGACCATGATTTCATGTGGAGGTAGTGTCAATAAATATTGGTTTTAGTTTTTTATTCAGCTTCTATTTTTTCAGTAGTTGTGGTATTTGGTTTATTTTTATTTATTGGTGTTCAATTATTTATTTTGTTCTATGTTTTGTTTTTTTATCTAGGATTGTTTGGGGAAAATCATTCCCATCTAGATTATTTTAATTTATGTCACGGGTTTCTAGCCAGTGGGGAAAAATAATTCTCTTTGGGCCTTATCTTGGACTAGGTCATATGTTATTTTGGATATAAACCTTCCTTGGTTCGTGACAAAATGGTATGACAGTCAGATCTTGTAATATAGGGTGCCAGATAGATCAGGGATTAGGATGGTCGGGACTCAAGTTGTCAGTATAATAAGGACTTCAAGATCCCATGATTATTCAAATCCCTGAGTTTCTAGGTGTAGTCCATTATTTGAGTCAATTGTTGTTGTTATTTAGGTATGGATTTGGAATGAAAATGGAAGAAATATGGTGTCATGTTATGGACTCAAATGGATTAGTGCCCCATGTGGAGTGAGAGTGAACGGTTCAATGTCCTCTAAGGACATTTATTATTACTTAGGCCATGGACCACTAACCATGTCTTTAAGTCATGCATGGCTACTAGTTCCTCATTACATGATCATGGTGTAAGATGCTATTTGGTATGATTTTGGATGGTGTGGGTTTATTTTGGAAAGGAAATTTTTTTTAAAAAAGTTTCTTTTAAATGGGAAATGGTTTTGGGAAATTAATTTTTTAAAAGGGAAAATGTTTTTTGTCCATGGGTTTTGTTATAGAAAAGAAACTTGATGATTGAGTTGGATTAGGAAAATTATGTTTTGTATTTGGAAATTGGCATTAGAATAAGGTGGTTTGGAATTTGGAATGATAAAGGTTGATTTCGAAAAGGGATTTCAGGTTGTGTCTATTTTATTTGCCTTGTGAGCCTTTTTTGGCTTGGTATGTCCTTTTTTCTTAAGCTTTGACTGAATGATGTTTTTAGTTCTATGATTTTATTCTTTTTAGAATATGTTTCCGTGAATGATCCCCAAATTTTTCAGTTAGTTTAATCTAGTTGCTTTATTTTTCAAGGATCCTATTAGAGTGGCAGAGTTAAGTCCTTGCATGGTGTTACCCATCTTATGTGGTGATTGGGGTACAATAGAGGCAGTGGAATGGATTCAGAAAGACGAGAGTGTATTCAAGCCATTGCGAAATCCCAAAGATGGGATGGTTTGATCTATCTAGGGATTATTTGCATTTTTGAATTTAAAAATGTATAAGGTGATTGTTCCATTATCATTGAATGTTGTTATGTCTTGGAAGGTGTTCAATTCCACTTTAATTTGATGGTTTGTGCCTGATTAGGTCAAGGAGAATAATTTAGATGATCTCATGAATATTTATCAATGTCAGCGGTTAGTGGAGGACTATGTTGACCACTTTAAGGGGATGGTTTCCTTTTATATTGATTTAGCATCATAGGATGAGTTTAATGGTCCTTCGTTTATCCAGGTCCTTCATTAAAAAATCATGGAGTGGTCCTTGTCCTCCATATATCATAATTTCATGTAGTTTGTGGATGAATAATTTTTAGTTGAGTTTTTTTCTGGAAAAACAAAAGTTGGAAATCTTGTATCTCTTTCCACTGATAAAGGTTCTCCATCTGGGGAGAGGTGTGTACCAGAGAAACCTGTTTTTGGAAAGACTCTTTTGTTGGTTCAATATTCCATTTAGTTAAAATATTCACTTGTGTGCCACCAATTTGGCCAATTTAAGCACTCGAAGTTGTCTTATCATAATTCTCAGATGGAGTGTCACTATTGTGGCTATTTGGGTCATCTGGATATGTTTTATATGGATCCATTCCTGAAGGAGAAGCCTTTATCAGAGGATGATGGATCCTATATGTGTGGTTGAATATGCTTCCAGAAAATAGGTCTCTACCCACATGTATCAAGGTGAATCTTTTCATGTACTCAATAATTTTCTATGGTGTGGGGTACCTTGGCTCGGTTTTGTTCTCCAATGTTGAATTGGAGACGAATAACGTTTCCCTGTAGTATTTTTTTGTTCTGAGTTCTTTTTTGTTTTAATATTCATGGTGGTTTTTTTCTCTTATAATTTTAGTGGTTGTTTTTTTAACTGAGAGTCTTTAATTAGTTGTTCTATTTTGAGGGAAATTATCCTTTTTTGGATGGGTTATTAATTCTAGTTTTGTTTATTTGGTATATTATTAGATCATATATAAGTGATTAATTATAATTTTGTTCGTCATTTGGTCTCAATATATTACATTAGTTTTCCCTTTTGTGGGAGTTTTTGGTTCGGTTTGAGAATTCACATGTTGGTTCACCCATGGTGATGTTTTTTAGAGTTCTTGGTTGTAGAGACCTGAAACCTAACGTACATTGACATTACATTACTTTTGCGGAATACTTAGTACATAACAAAAAAACACACACAAGGATCGTAATAGTTTAGTGTCTTTGGAAACTCGGAATAAAATCTTCTAATCGTGGTGAAAGATCTTCAACATCTCCCATAAAGATCTTCCTTTTTTTACCTAAAACCTTTCTTTATATCCTGGGAAAATAAAACATAAAAGGGTGAGCTCAAATTCTCAGTAAGGGTAAACAAAAGAAATATCAGTCACATCATATACATAAGAACATAACTTTTGGAAATCTTAACCTGCAAAAGAGAGCATAATTTCATAACATGGGATAAATCATAGTAGTGAAATGAAATCCCAATAATAATAACTTAAAACATGAAACTTTGTGTCATACACACATAATCATAGGGAATCATTTCTTGTTAGTCAAGACTCATTGCCAAGACTATCTTAGTGGACAAAGTCCCTTTCTGAATCGAGTAACCCTCGTTTCATTCCTGTTTCACTGAACCGGTATAACCTACCATTTCAGCCATGTCTATCTCATGAGATATAGAATCTTTACCCAATGCATTGGAGGGAGATATAGGTCCCACCCATCTCATAATGATACCATTCTTATGTGTTCCACAAAATCATAAATCATACATCATTTTATAACCCATGTAATAAAAATGGGATTCTTAAACAACATGACATCATAAAACAATTCATATAAGATAAAATAATTCATAAAAATATTTCCATCACAACATAATCAAATCCATGTAATAATAATAGGGATAAAAACAGAACCCTTTTATTATCTTAGATGGAAAATAATTTTGATAAAATACTTGAACTCCATTCCTGAGGAAAATATCCTTTCTACTTCAAAAACATTTTTCCTTTCATAACATGTCATACAACATTAAAATAAAAGAAGTTGATTAAAAATAAACATGAAAACTTGTAAAGGAAGCTTCTTGGAAACAATGTTTTAAAAATCCATTCATGTCGTATAAGTTAACAAAAACATTCCTCTCGTACTTTTGTCGGAAAAGTCAAAAATTACCTCGTATGAAAAACGACAAAAGATTCCTTTCATATCTTTTACTAAAAACTCACTGAAGGGTAAAATTGGATTTAAACAATTGTAGGTGGATGTAAATAACATTACATATTGAGGAAACTTGGATGTGGATGATAAAATATACCCCAGTAAATTTCAAAGTACAAACAATCTTGGATAAGAATGAGATTGTGATATTTCCCTTACCTTAGGTCCGACTTGCTTTGTAAGTGTCCGAACCTCCTGTATAATGATTTAAATCATGTTATTGACTTATTACAGAATCATATTAATTGTTATGATATCATATATGGTTCACTTATGACATTATATTACCCGTTCTTTTGTAAATTCCATGTTAAAGAAGCGTTTTGGGTAAAATCGTTTCATTTATCGTAGGTGTTTTGACTTGTTGTTCTTGACATCATTATTACTTATATCATGATTTACTCACTTCCAGAATATAAAATATGATTTATATATCATATATATTCAGTATATATATATATATAATAGGTAGATAAATAAAATGAAAAACACCGTTCATGGAGACGGTAGTCCGTACGTACGCATGAACGCTGTTTTCCTTTCCTTATTGTCTTGAAATGGAAGTAAGTAGATGACATACATATGTATATATATACATAAATCCAGTAGCTTTATAATGTCATATATTTCATTATTATTTCTTATATATACATTATAATCATTCTTAAATGGTTAACATGGAGAATGAATCTCATCGCGTTGTGGAGACGGTAGTCCGTACGTACGCACGAGCGATGATATCATTTCTATAAATATTGAATTGAATTGGAGTGGATTATAAAATATATCAGAATCAATATGATGTTTTAATAACTATGTATAGTTATTCTTTACACCATTATACCCATCCATGTAAGGTGGTGGTGGAAAATAGATTACACCACGGCGTGGAGACGGTATTCCGTACGTACGCACGCGTGGTGATTTCTTTTTCCATAGGATGGATAGATAGTGAAATAGGGTTGTTTCATACTTATAATAACATATCATTATATGAGTGATACTTATGTTATTACTTCATAATGAAACAACCTAAGAAGAAGAAGTGGAAGAAGAAATAAAGATGAAAGAATTGGTAACGGTAATTACCTCTTCTTTGAAGTGCCTCTTTGAGACCTCCTCTTAGGGCACTAAAATTGGTCTTTGAGGAAGACCAGAACCTCTAGGATGTTTCTAGGGAAGTGGAGAAGAGATTTTGGCAGGGGTTTGCCGAGCTTGAGTGCTCAAATTTGTGTGAGGAGGAGGGGGAGGAGGTGTCCTTTTATAAGGGAGGAGAGGGGCACCTTAGGAATACCTCAAAATATTATTTTATATTAATGTCAAAATCAGTTTATAATGGTTCCAAAGGGTCTTATTTCGAAGATAAAGTGGGGATGGGTCGAAATCCTATCATCCAATAAGATTTAGACAAGTTTATGGTATTATTTTAACCTTATCAATTAGATTTAACTCTAAGTTAAATAATTTAACTTTTACGCGTGTCTTTTTGTTTTCTTTCACTATATGGTTAATACACTTACTATAACATGCCAAACGAACCCCAAATTGTTTATTATTAATATATATATCCTTATCCAAGTCATTTGGCCGAACCTTAGATTTTTAGGGAATAAAATAACAATTAATAATATAATATTTGATTTAAAAACTATTTTGTGTCAATTTTGACACTATTTGATATATGATTTTTGTGAAAGTCATAACAGAATTATATGTTCGAACCAAGTTGATTAAATCAACAATAATATATCATAGTAACCTAGAAAATTAGTGTAATTCATAACAAGTCTCAAATTACATTCATTTGAGCATTTATAACATCAATTATGTTAATATTTCCTTAAAAAGGGTAATTACTGCATCATCGTTGTGTCATAAATAAATTAATTTATTTAAAGTCTAAAAATTATAAATAAAATATCATTATGTATGAAATCTTTTTAGCTTTCTAATGAATATTTACAATCGAATTTATCTTATGTATAACTCTATATTAAAAATGTTTTAGTAAATAAACTTTGATTTTAACTCTTTTAACTCTTCTTTGAATTAAATAATAATAAATGTTCTAATCTAATCCAAGTGGGCCTAAATGATAATATTTTACACCTAAGGTTGTTTTTGGTCGAGATAAACTTGTCCAATAGAATTAGGACATGTGTCAGGGTAATATTAATATCATTCTTACCCTTAATTACCTTATTTACTTTTAACCGTGGTAAATAAAAGTAAAAAGTTACTATTCACCAAAAATTATTTTCATCTCATTGAACCACATTTTACTTACTGACATCAACCGTGTCTCTCGGATTTTTTGAAATTCCATTCATAGAAGCGGTAAAATTAAGTTTTATGAAAAATTCAGTTTTTAACCTACCACTTAGTGGTTTCACTATTCATCAAAAATTGAAAGTTTTCAGAAAAATACCAAAATTTCATCCTAAGCTATATTTCATATTCCAAATTCAAAAATGAAGTCTATTTTACCAAATTCATAACATAGAAGTTGAATTAATTAATTTTATAATTAAATCCCGCTGTTAAAACAAATAGCGTGTTTTTAAGAAACAATATCTACCAAAAGATTGACACATGATTATGTCTGGTTTAAATGTAAAATTACATCCAATGACCAACATCGTATTAAATTGTAAAAATATATTCTAAATATACTTTAAAACCACTAAAATTAATAATTTATCACTATTAATTATTTCGATTAAAAAATTTGTTTTTAATTATAATTTAGTAATTTTCACTATTCATCAGAATATGAAAGTTATCCGAAAAGTACCAAAATTTCGCCTCAGGCTAAATTCGATACACCGAATCCAAAAATAAAGTCCATTTTTAGAGCTAAATTTTCTAAAATTTAAAAATTGGTTATTACTATTCATAACGGCTAGTTTTAATAATATTTTGTGAAACTCAGTATTGCGTACTACACACGCTATCGAGGAAGGTTGTGATTGCGTGTAATGCAAGGAAAGTCAAGGATGCGTGTTGTGCAAGCTCCTTTTGGTGTAACGTACAACACAATACATTAATAAAATTAAAAAGAATATTTTTCATAAAATCTCGGGCTGTTACATTCTACCCCCCTTAAAATGAATTTCGCCCTCGAAATTCGTCGGGGTTATAAATGGTTTACTATTCGAAAGTTTCTTTAATAGAAACCCACATCGTAAAAAGGAATATCAAAACCAATCTTTAAAAACGAAAGTATGAAACGTAACGGTTACCCAAATAAACTAATCACTGGGTTTCCACATAGGTGAAAATATGGATATGGAAGAAAAATCTAACCATCATGTTCTGATGGAGAGTGGTAGAGAACATGGCTATGGAAAAGCCAGTAATCACAAATCCATAAATTTGTGATGATCTAAGGTACCATCTGATTCATCAGGTATAAGAGAACTAGGACAACATTTTTGGTTTTCAAGATCATTTCCCTAAAGTTAAAGAATTTGAATTAGAATAAATACTTACTTTATTTTGGTACAATCTCACTGTTGTTCGTGCCTTTAACAATTTCCACTTCATCTCTTAAATAAATGAAGTTGAATTTTTTATTCGTGAAGTGTTAGCAGATCATGTGATAGAATGACGGGTCATTCCATCTGTCTCAAAAGGTTAGCAAAATTTATATACATAAGTCGATCTATAGTGGGATTAATCATATATGGTTCCTAAAATGGGCTTATACTTCATATATCATACTGCTTAATATAATAACACTAGTTTCTACTAAACAGGGACTTCCTGTAGGTCAGTGGTAGGCGATAAAGGCCAGTCGCACTTCGGTTGTGGGTTCGATTCCTACAGCCTTGTCCGAAGCGATGGGTTGTCGCCCGTCCTGCAGGTTGTCCTTTTTCTAAAACTATATTACTATAACATCCCATCAATAATATCGAAAAAACTTCTATCCATAAACAATACTAACTTATGTCCAACATAATCCATTCCAATCTTTAGGCTTATCCATAATACTGCAGTCCACTCTCATAACATAGTGAAAATGATTACCAGAGATTTAATACCATCGTTGATCCCCATATATCATAAGATATATCTTGTTGGTCACATTCCAAACATTCAAAGGCCTTAATCTTGTACTCTCTTGAATACCCATTGAACCTTATTGAAAACATGAATTCTATTAAAAGTTAACTCTTTCCAAATAATCCTCAGAATTCTATATACTCAAACCATGATATCACTTAGTCCTTATATCAATCATGAGCTCATGAATACTATCAAACATTTAATTTTCTCCTTATCCCTTCATTATGCGCATATCATCTACATTCCAAAAATATCTGAATAACCTTTCATGGATACTGGTAACATTAATCAGACAACAGTGTAACAATCCTTACATGTCTCTTTATTCTAAAGGACCATGAGATTACTTATACAACATTACACATGATAAACATGTAATCATTCCACTACATTCTTAAACCATTGACCGAGCTTCAACAATTCTTTCATCTCACATATCATTTGTAGTCTCTTCATCATCATCCATATAAATACTTCCCATACGACCATACTGATTATCTTCATGAGATTTTCCCTTAGGGCATTGGTTTGCATAATGCCCGTACATTCCACATTTAAAACATTTAACCATTGTTGATTTCGTATCAATACCATTATCCTCATCCGTGTTGTTAACTGAACCTTTTCCTTTGCATTTACTTGCTTTGTGTCCTTCTTTTCCACACCCAAAGCATCATCCAGTTCCTTTGAAACATTCTCCTGGATGCCTCTTCCCACATGATTTACATAGGGGAAATTGAACTTTCTTTCCTCTATGAACATCATGAAACTCCATCTTTCTCTTATTAGCCAAGTCAGGAAACTTACCAAATTTTACTTTATTGATCATATTATGAGATTGCTGATTCGGCATAATAATGATGTTTGGACTTCCAAATCCCATTTCATTATGAAAAATATCATTCCATTGTCCATCATATCCTCCATTATCGTGAATCATCTTGTTTCCAGCCATTTTCTAAAACCCAAAAAGAATAGTGTGAGAGGCAAAAATCATGCTAGGGAAAACAACATAATAAAGGGGGAGTACCCTCAATATCTAACATCTTATGTTAAATTATATGATCGTTACCGTAGTTCTAGGACTGTATCCTATACTTATACTTATGCTTAGGGACATCCCTAGACATACCTTATAAATATCTCTAGGGATCTCACTAAAGTTCTCGCATCCTAGTTTCCAAAGGTTGACTAAACCTTTCCTATGATACCAACTGTAGAGACCCGAAACCTAACGTACAATGACTTTACATTACTTTTGCGGAATACTTAGTACATAACAAAAACACACACACAAGGATCTTAATAGTTTAGTGTCTTTGGAAACTCGGAATAAAATCTTCTAATCGTGGTGAAAGATCTTCAACATCTCCCATAAAGATCTTCCTTTTTTTTACCTAAAACCTTTCTTTATATCCTGGGAAAAGAAAACATAAAAGGGTGAGCTCAAATGCTCAGTAAGGGTAAACAAAAGAAATATCAATCACATCATATACATAAGAACATAACTTTTGGAAATCTTAACCTGCAAAAGAGAGCATAATTTCATAACATGGGATAAATCATAGTAGTGAAATGAAATCCCAATAATAATAACATAAAACATGAAACTTTGTGGCATACACACATAATCATAGATAATCATTTCTTGTTAGTCAAGACTCATTGCCAAGACTATCTTAGTGGACAAAGTCCCTTTCTGAATCGAGTAACCCTCGTTTCAGTCCTGTTTCACTGAACCGGTATAACCTACCATTTCAGCCATGTCTATCTCATGAGATATAAAATCTTTACCCAATGCATTGGAGGGAGATATAGGTCCCACCCATCTCATAATGATACCATTCTTATGTGTGCCACAAAATCATAAATCATACATCATTTCATAACCCATGTAATAAAAATGGGATTCTTAAACAACATGACATCATAAAACAATTCATATAAGATAAAGGAATTCATAAAAATATTTCCATCACAACATAATCAAATCCATGTAATAATAATAGGGATAAAAACATAACCCTTTTATTATCTTAGATGGAAAATAATTTTGATAAAATACTTGAACTCCATTCCTGAGGAAAATATCCTTTCTATTTCAAAAACATTTTTCCTTTCATAACATGTCATACAACTTTAAAATAAAAGAAGTTGATTAAAAATAAACTTGAAAACTTGTAAAGGAAGCTTCTTGGAAACAATGTTTTAAAAATCCATTCATGCCGTATAAGTTAACAAAAACATTCCTCTCGTACTTTTGTCGGAAAAGTCAAAAATTACCTCGTATGAAAAACGACAAAAGATTCCTTTCATATCTTTTACTAAAAACTCACTGAAGGGTAAAATTGGATTTAAAAAATTGTAGGTGGATTTAAATAATATTACATATTGAGGAAACATGGATGTGGATGATAAAATATACCCCAGTAAATTTCAAAGTACAAGCAATCTCAGATAAGAATGAGATTGTGATATTTCCCTTACCTTAGGTCCGACTTGCTTTGTAAGTGTCCGAACCTCCTGTATAATGATTTAAATCATGTTATTGACTTATTACAGAATCATATTAATTGTTATGATATCATATATGGTTCACTTATGACATTATATTACCCGTTCTTTTGTAAATTCCATGTTAAAGAAGCGTTTTGGGTAAAATCGTTTCATTTATCGTAGGTGTTTTGACTTGTTGTTCTAGACATCATTATTACTTATATCATGATTTACTCACTTCCAGAATATAAAATATGATTTATATATCATATATATTCAGTATATATATATATATAATAGGTAGATAAATAAAATGAAAAACACCGTTCATGGAGACGGTAGTCCGTACGTACGCATGAACGCTGTTTTCCTTTCCTTATTGTCTTGAAATGGAAGTAAGTAGATGACATACATATGTATATATATACATAAATCCATTAGCTTTATAATTTCATATATTTCATTATTATTTCTTATATATACATTATAATCATTCTTAAATGGTTAACATGGAGAATGAATCTCATCGCGTTGTGGAGACGGTAGTCCGTACGTACGCACGAGCGATGATATCATTTCTATAAATATTGAATTGAATTGGAGTGGATTATAAAATATATCAGAATCAATATGATGTTTTAATAACTATATATAGTTATTCTTTACACCATTATACCCATCCATGTAAGGTTGTGGTGGAAAATAGATTACACCATGGCGTGGAGACGGTATTCCGTACGTACGCACGCGTGGTGATTTCTTTTTCCATAGGATGGATAGATGGTGAAATAGGGTTGTTTCATACTTATAATAACATATCAGTATATGGGTGATACTGATGTTATTACTTCATAATGAAACAACCTAAGAAGAAGAAGTGGAAGAAGAAATAAAGATGAAAGAATTGGTAACGGTAATTACCTCTTCTTTGAAGTGCCTCTTTGAGACCTCCTCTTAGGGCACTAAAATTGGTCTTTGAGGAAGACCAGAACCTCTAGGATGTTTCTAGGGAAGTGGAGAAGAGATTTTGGCAGGGTTTTGCCGAGCTTGAGTGCTCAAATTTGTGTGAGGAGGAGGGGGAGGAGGTGTCCTTTTATAAGGGAGGAGAGGGGCACCTTAGGAATACCTCAAAATATTATTTTATATTAATGTCAAAATCGGTTTATAATGGTTCCAAAGGGTCTTATTTCGAAGATAAAGTGGGGATGGGTCGAAATCCTATCATCCAATAAGATTTAGACAAGTTTATGGTATTATTTTAACCTTATCAATTAGATTTAACTCTAAGTTAAATAATTTAACTTTTACCGTGTCTTTTTGTTTTCTTTCACTATATGGTTAATACACTTACTATAACATGCCAAACGAACCCCAAATTGTTTATTATTAATATATATATCCTTATCTAAGTCATTTGGCCGAACGTCAGATTTTTAGGGAATAAAATAACTATTAATAATATAATATTTGATTTAAAAACTATTTTGTGTCAATTTTGACACTATTTGATATATGATTTTTGTGAAAGTCATAACAGAATTATATGTTCGAACCAAGTTGATTAAATCGACAATAATATATCATAGTAACCTAGAAAATTAGTGTAATTCATAACAAGTCTCAAATTACATTCATTTGAGCATTTATAACATCAATTATGTTAATATTTCCTTAAAAAGGGTAATTACTGCATCATCGTTGTGTCATAAATAAATTAATTTATTTAAAGTCTAAAAATTATAAATAAAATATAATTATGTAGGAAATCTTTTTAGATTTCTAATGAATATTTACAATCGAATGTATCTTATGTATAACTCTATATTAAAAATGTTTTAGTAAATAAACTTTGATTTTAACTCTTTTAACTCTTCTTTGAATTAAATAATAATAAATGTTCTAATCTAATCCAAGTGGGCCTAAATGATAATATTTTACACCTAAGGTTGTTTTTGGTCGAGATAAACTTGTCCAATAGAATTAGGACATGTGTTAGGGTAATATTAATATCATTCTTACCCTTAATTACCTTATTTACTTTTAACCGTGGTAAATAAAAGTAAAAAGTTACTATTCACCAAAAATTATTTTCATCTCATTGAACCACATTTTACTTACTGACATCAACCGTGTCTCTAGGATTTTTTGAAATTCAATTCATAGAAGCGGTAAAATTAAGTTTTATGAAAAATTCAGTTTTTAACCTACCACTTAGTGGTTTCACTATTCATCAAAAATTGAAAGTTTTCAGAAAAATACCAAAATTTCATCCTAAGCTATATTTCACATTCCAAATTCAAAAATAAAGTCTATTTTACCAAATTCATAACATAGAAGTTGAATTAATTAATTTTATAATTAAATCCCTCTATTAAAACAAATAGCGTGTTTTTAAGAAACAATATCTACCAAAAGATTGACACTTGATTATGTCTGGTTTAAATGTAAAATTACATCCAATGACCAACATCGTATTAAATTGTAAAAATATATTCTAAATATACTTTAAAACCACTAAAATTAATAATTTATCACTATTAATTATTTCGATTAAAAAATTTGTTTTTAATTATAATTTAGTAATTGTCACTATTCATCAGAATATGAAAGTTATCCGAAAAGTACCAAAATTTCACCTCAGGCTAAATTCGATACACCGAATCCAAAAATAAAGTCCATTTTGTGAGCTAAATTTTCTAAAATTTAAAAATTGGTTATTACTATTCATAACGGCTAGTTTTAATAATATTTTGTGAAACTCAGTATTGCGTACTACACACGCTATCGAGGAAGGTTGCGATTGCGTGTAATGCAAGGCAAGTCAAGGATGCGTGTTGTGCAAGCTCCTTTTGGTGTAGCGTACAACACAATACATTAATAAAATTAAAAAGAATATTTTTCATAAAATCTCGGGCTGTTACATTCTACCCCCCTTAAAATGAATTTCGCCCTCGAAATTCGTCGGGGTTATAAATGGTTTACTATTCGAAAGTTTCTTTAATAGAAACCCACATCGTAAAAAGGAATATCAAAACCAATCTTTAAAAACGAAAGTATGAAACGTAACGGTTACCCAAATAAACTAATCACTGGGTTTCCACATAGGTGAAAATATGGATATGGAAGAAAAATCTAACCATCATGTTCTGATGGAGAGTGGTAGAGAACATGGCTATGGAAAAGCCAGTAATCACAAATCCATAAATTTGTGATGATCTAAGGTACCATCTGATTCATCAGGTATAAGAGAACTAGGACAACATTTTTGGTTTTCAAGATCATTTCCCTAAAGTTAAAGAATTTGAATTAGAATAAATACTTACTTTATTTTGGAACAATCTCACTGTTGTTCGTGCCTTTAACAATTTCCACTTCATCTCTTAAATAAATGAAGTTGAATTTTTTATTCGTGAAGTGTTAGCAGATCATGTGATAGAATGACGGGTCATTCCATCTGTCTCAAAAGGTTAGCAAAATTTATATACATAAGTCGATCTATAGTGGGATTAATCATATATGGTTCCTAAAATGGGCTTATACTTCATATATCATACTGCTTAATATAATAACACTAGTTTCTACTAAACAGGGACTTCCTTTAGGTCAGTGGTAGGCGATAAAGGCCAGTCGCACTTCGGTTGTGGGTTCGATTCCTACAGCCTTGTCTGAAGCGATGGGCTGTCGCCCGTCCTGCAGGTTGTCCTTTTTCTAAAACTATATTACTATAACATCCCATCAATAATATCGAAAAAACTTCTATCCCTAAACAATACTAACTTATGTCCAACATAATCCATTCCAATCTTTAGGCTTATCCATAATACTGCAGTCCACTCTCATAACATAGTGAAAACGATTACCAGAGATTTAATACCATCGTTGATCCCCATATATCATAAGATATATCTTTTTGGTCACATTCCAAACATTCAAAGGCCTTAATCTTGTACTCTCTTGAATACCCATTGAACCTTATTGAAAACATGAATTCTATTAAAAGTTAACTCTTTCCACATAATCCTCAAAATTCTATATACTCAAACCATGATATCACTTAGTCCTTATATCAATCATGAGCTCATGAATACTATCAAACATTTAATTTTCTCCTTATCCCTTCATTATGCGCATATCATCTACATTCCAAAAATATCTGAATAACCTTTCATGGATACTGGTAACATTAATCAGACAACAGTGTAAAAATCCTTACATGTCTCTTTATTCTAAAGTACCATGAGATTACTTATACAACATTACACATGATAAACATGTAATCATTCCACTACATTCTTAAACCATTGACCGAGCTTCAACAATTCTTTCATCTCACATATCATTTGTAGTCTCTTCATCATCATCCACATAAATACTTCCCATACGACCATACTGATTATCTTCATGAGATTTTCCCTTAGGGCATTGGTTTGCATAATGCCCGTACATTCCACATTTAAAACATTTAACCATTGTTGATTTCGTATCGATACCATTATCCTCATCCATGTTGTTAACTGAACCTTTTCCTTTGCATTTACTTGCTTTGTGTCCTTCTTTTCCACACCCAAAGCATCATCCAGTTCCTTTGAAACATTATCCTTGATGCCTCTTCCCACATGATTTACATAGGGGAAATTGAACTTTCTTTCCTCTATGATCATCATGAAACACCATCTTTCTCTTATTAGCCGAGTCAGGAAACTTACCAAATTTTACTTTATTGATCATATTATGAGATTGCTGATTCGGCATAATAATGATGTTTGGACTTCCAAATCCCATTTCATTATGAAAAATATCATTCCATTGTCCATCATATCCTCCATTATCGTGAATCATCTTGTTTCCAGCCATTTTCTAAAACCCAAAAAGAATAGTGTGAGAGGCAAAAATCATGCTAGGGAAAACAACATAATAAAGGGGGAGTACCCTCAATATCTAACATCTTATGTTAAATTCTAGGATCATTACCGTAGTTCTAGGACTGTATCCTATACTTATACTTATCCTTAGGGACATCCCTAGACATACCTTATAAATATCTCTAGGGATCTCACTAAAGTTCTCGCATCCTAGTTTCCAAAGGTTGACTAAACCTTTCCTCTGATACCAACTGTAGAGACCCGAAACCTAACGTACATTGAAATTACATTACTTTTTCGGAATACTTAGTACATAACAAAAACACACACACAAGGATCGTAATAGTTTAGTGTCTTTGGAAACTCGGAATAAAATCTTCTAATCGTGGTGAAAGATCTTCAACATCTCCCATAAAGATCTTCCTTTTTTTTACCTAAAACCTTTCTTTATATCCTGGGAAAAGAAAACATAAAAGGGTGAGCTCAAATGCTCAGTAAGGGTAAACAAAAGAAATATCAATCACATCATATACATAAGAACATAACTTTTGGAAATCTTAACCTGCAAAAGAGAGCATAATTTCATAACATGGGATAAATCATAGTAGTGAAATGAAATCCCAATAATAATAACTTAAAACATGAAACTTTGTGGCATACACACATAATCATAGAGAATCATTTCTTGTTAGTCAAGACTCATTGCCAAGACTATCTTAGTGGACAAAGTCCCTTTCTGAATCGAGTAACCCTCGTTTCAGTCCTGTTTCACTGAACCGGTATAACCTACCATTTCAGCCATGTCTATCTCATGAGATATAAAATCTTTACCCAATGCATTGGAGGGAGATATAGGTCCCACCCATCTCATAATGATACCATTCTTATGTGTGCCACAAAATCATAAATCATACATCATTTCATAACCCATGTAATAAAAATGGGATTCTTAAACAACATGACATCATAAAACAATTCATATAAGATAAAGGAATTCATAAAAATATTTCCATCACAACATAATCAAATCCATGTAATAATAATAGGGATAAAAACAGAACCCTTTTATTATCTTAGATGGAAAATAATTTTGATAAAATACTTGAACTCCATTCCTGAGGAAAATATCCTTTCTACTTCAAAAACATTTTTCCTTTCATAACATGTCATACAACTTTAAAATAAAAGAAGTTGATTAAAAATAAACTTGAAAACTTGTAAAGGAAGCTTCTTGGAAACAATTTTTTAAAAATCCATTCATGCCGTATAAGTTAACAAAAACATTCCTCTCGTACTTTTGTCGGAAAAGTCAAAAATTACCTCGTATGAAAAACGACAAAAGATTCCTTTCATATCTTTTACTAAAAACTCACTGAAGGGTAAAATTGGATTTAAACAATTGTAGGTGGTTGTAAATAACATTACATATTGAGGAAACATGGATGTTGATGATAAAATATACCCCAGTAAATTTCAAAGTACAAACAATCTCGGATAAGAATGAGATTGTGATATTTCCCTTACCTTAGGTCCGACTTGCTTTGTAAGTGTCCGAACCTCCTGTATAATGATTTAAATCATGTTATTTACTTATTACAGAATCATATAAATTGTTATGATATCATATATGGTTCACTTATGACATTATATTACCCGTTCTTTTGTAAATTCCATGTTAAAGAAGCGTTTTGGGTAAAATCGTTTCATTTATCGTAGGTGTTTTGACTTGTTGTTCTTGACATCATTATTACTTATATCATGATTTACTCACTTCCAGAATATAAAATATGATTTATATATCATATATATTCAGTATATATATATATATAATAGGTAGATAAATAAAATGAAAAACACCGTTCATGGAGACGGTAGTCCGTACGTACGCATGAACGCTGTTTTCCTTTCCTTATTGTCTTGAAATGGAAGTAAGTAGATGACATACATATGTATATATATACATAAATAAAGTAGCTTTATAATGTCATATATTTCATTATTATTTCTTATATATACAATATAATCATTCTTAAATGGTTAACATGGAGAATGAATCTCATCGCGTCGTGGAGACGGTAGTCCGTACGTACGCACGAGCGATGATATCATTTCTATAAATATTGAATTGAATTGGAGTGGATTATACAATATATCAGAATCAATATGATGTTTTAATAACTATGTATAGTTATTCTTTACACCATTATACCCATCCATGTAAGGTGGTGGTGGAAAATAGATTACACCACGGCGTGGAGACGGTATTCCGTACGTACGCACGCGTGGTGATTTCTTTTTCCATAGGATGGATAGATGGTGAAATAGGGTTGTTTCATACTTATAATAAAATATCAGTATATGAGTGATACTGATGTTATTACTTCATAATGAAACAACCTAAGAAGAAGAAGTGGAAGAAGAAATAAAGATGAAAGAATTGGTAACGGTAATTACCTCTTCTTTGAAGTGCCTCTTTGAGACCTCCTCTTAGGGCACTAAAATTGGTCTTTGAGGAAGACCAGAACCTCTAGGATGTTTCTAGGGAAGTGGAGAAGAGATTTTGGCAGGGGTTGGCCGAGCTTGAGTGCTAAAATTTGTGTGAGGAGGAGGGGGAGGAGGTGTCCTTTTATAAGGGAGGAGAGGGGCACCTTAGGAATACCTCAAAATATTATTTTATATTAATGTAAAAATCGGTTTATAATGGTTCCAAAGGGTCTTATTTCGAAGCTAAAGTGGGGATGGGTCGAAATCCTATCAACCAATAAGATTTAGACAAGTTTAGGGTATTATTTTAACCTTATCAATTAGATTTAACTCTAAGTTAAATAATTTAACTTTTACCGTGTCTTTTTGTTTTCATTCACTATATGGTTAATACACTTACTATAACATGCCAAACGAACCCCAAAGTGTTTATTATTAATATATATATCCTTATCTAAGTCATTTGGCCGAGCCTTAGATTTTTAGGAATAAAATAACAATTAATAATATAATATTTGATTTAAAAACTATTTTGTGTCAATTTTGACACTATTTGATATATGATTTTTGTGAAAGTCATAACAGAATTATATGTTCGAACCAAGTTGATTAAATCAACAATAATATATCATAGTAACCTAGAAAATTAGTTTAATTCATAACAAGTCTCAAATTACATTCATTTGAGCATTTATAACATCAATTATGTTAATATTTCCTTAAAAATGGTAATTACTGCATCATCGTTGTGTCATAAATAAATTAATTTATTTAAAGTCTAAAAATTATAAATAAAATATCATTATGTAGGAAATCGTTTTAGCTTTCTAATGAATATTTACAATAGAATTTAGCTTATGTATTACCCTATATTAAAAATATTTTAGTAAATAAACTTTGATTTTAACTCTTTTAACTCTTCTTTGAATTAAATAATAATAAATGTTCTAATCTAATCCAAGTGGGCCTAAATGATAATATTTTACACCTAAGGTTGTTTTTGGTCGAGATAAACTTGTCCAATAGAATTAGGACATGTGTTAGGGTAATATTAATATCATTCTTACCCTTAATTACCTTATTTACTTTTAACCGTGGTAAATAAAAGTAAAAAGTTACTATTCACCAAAAATTATTTTCATCTCATTGAACCACATTTTACTTACTGACATCAACCGTGTCTCTCGGATTTTTTGAAATTCCATTCACAGAAGCGGTAAAATTAAGTTTTATGAAAAATTCAGTTTTTAACCTACCACTTAGTGGTTTCACTATTCATCAAAAATTGAAATTTTTCAGAAAAATACCAAAATTTCATCCTAAGCTATATTTCATATTCCAAATTCAAAAATGAAGTCTATTTTACCAAATTCATAACATAGAAGTTGAATTAATTAATTTTATAATTAAATCCCGCTGTTAAAACAAATAGCGTGTTTTTAAGAAACAATATCTACCAAAAGATTGACACTTGATTATGTCTGGTTTAAATGTAAAATTACATCCAATGACCAACATCGTATTAAATTGTAAAAATATATTCTAAATATACTTTAAAACCACTAAAATTAATAATTTATCACTATTAATTATTTCGATTAAAAAAGTTGTTTTTAATTATAATTTAGTAATTTTCACTATTCATCAGAATATGAAAGTTATCCGAAAAGTACCAAAATTTCACCTTAGGATAAATTCGATACACCGAATCCAAAAATAAAGTCCATTTTGAGAGCTAAATTTTTTAAAATTTAAAAATTGGTTATTACTATTCATAACGGCTAGTTTTAATAATATTTTGTGAAACTCAGTATTGCGTACTACACACGCTATCGAGGAAGGTTGCGATTGCGTGTAATGCAAGGCAAGTCAAGGATGCGTATTGTGCAAGATCCTTTTGGTGTAGCGTACAACACAATACATTAATAAAATTAAAAAGAATATTTTTCATAAAATCTCGGGCTGTTACATTGGTTCCAATAGTGGTGTTGTTTTTCTGGTGTAGAGAAGATTGAGGTAGTTCATTTTTGATGTTACGACATTGGTCTGGTATGAAGTTGTACCAAGGTGTTAGTCAGGTTCTCATAGTGGGGATAACCTTATCATGTACTCTCTTTGTTGTTCTTGTTTTTATTCCACTATAAAACATAAGGTGTGACTTGTGGAGTAAAAGCTCACCCAATGTTTTTTAGTTCTATTTAGCTTCATTCCATTTTTCGTTGAGTTTTGGTCATCATTTAAATAGTTTAATTTCAAGGATAGAATTTGTTTTTGGGGGGATAATTATTACACAAGTATCATGTCATTTCTTATTTTGTATTTCTTTATTGGTTTAGGTTCATTATGTTGAATTTCAAGGTGAGTACCAAGTTGGAATTTTGGAGTATTTGAGTTTATAGGTGGATTTTTTCTTGGGAAAGGATTGATGGATAATTGTGAATCATGATGATAAAGAAATGTTTTTAGTTTATTTTATCCTTACACAGTTTGAATTTTTCTTTTTGAAAATAATTTTTCCTAAACCATGCAATGTCTTTTGGAAATTTTTCAGCTTTTCCCTGCGCATCTAAGTTGTGGTTCATGGATTTTCCTTGATTAGAGGAAACCATGAATCAACTGTGTGATGGGTTCTATAGTTTTGATAGGGGAATTTTTCATTGTTGGGTCATGTATTTCCTAACCATGCATCCAAACCGTGTAATTTTCCCCTTCTCTCTAGTTGGGATCACATAGTTGGCACACAGTTTTTGAAACGGTGTGTCCAAACTGTGCAACTTTCCTAGGTCATTAAAAGTTTGAAATTACCACTTTTACCCTCCACGGTTTTAACACTATTTCAGGATTTTCACCCTCTTGGCTCATTTTTGGGGCAAAATGGGGATCCTATGATCCCTTACCTTGGTTCCAATCCCGTTTCTGGTTCTTGTACATCAGATCAAGTTTGATTTCTAGGGATATTTGGTTGATATACTTCACTCCTATATTTCCTCTCTTGGTTTCATATTTTTTATTTGTGGCATCTAAATTCACCAAACCTTTAGGGTTATTTTATTTCTAGTTTACATTCTTTTATGTTAGGGTGTTCCAATTGTCTATTGGGGTGTATTCCTCTTTATCCCAATGTTTCGTTGTGTGCATATGTTGTTGAGTGGATTTTTTCACCCATTTCCTCTCCAGAACAATCTTTTGATGGTTGATCTTTCATTGAATGTTTTTAAAATGTTGACATCTTTCTTATGGTGTGTTAGTAAAATTGTATTGGTATTGCCATGATGGAAGATAGTTGTGAAAAGGTTTCTGAAGGGGTTATTAAATTATTCCAACATTAAAATTCACACAAGGTGTTTACTGAAATGTCAATTGATCTTTTAATATGAAATTGGGTTACTTGGGTGGTGTTTTTGCTTCGTTATGTTTTGGAAATGTGTTTGTGTTTTGATTTGGGTGTTGTGTGTGTAAAAGGGTGACTTTTATTGTTAGATTCTTATGTGTGTCTTTTTGTGTTAGTTTAAAATAATGTAATATTTCTTTAAAAGGGGATTTTGGGTGATTTCATTGATACTTTAAGAGTGTCGTTTGATGTCATCACATCAATATGTGCATGGGGTTCACATAGGGATAGGAAAAAATGATAATGGAAATTGGGAATGGTGTTTCTTTTATACAAGGTTTTCAAATTCACATAGGGATGGGAAAAAATTATAATGGCAATTAGGAATGGTGTTTCTTTTATAAATGGTTTTCAAAATCTCATCCTCCCTTCCCTCATTCTTTTTCCAAAATTAGTTCCTTTATTTATAAATGTTGAATTTGGTCCTTCATGTTTTCACATGTATATTCTTCTTTAAAATTTGACTCCAAGATTTATTTTTAGTGATCAACATTTTAAATACTCAATAATTGGTTTCAACAATGTTTTTGGTAGTGTAGTGGGTATTTCCAAATATGTTTAGTGTGTTTAAAATATTTTTCATAGTTTACATGAATTAAAATAGGTTCATATTTGATTTTAAATAGGTGAGATATCATGTTTTGGTGTGTTTGGAAATGTTCGTGGGTTTTGGTGTGAATTAGAGGTCAAATGGTGATTTCACTTTTTAAAATTGGTTTGTTTTAGTTAATCAGGGTAACAAGATTGTTTTTAATTATGTTCTTACTTTTTTTCCTATGGGTATTTTTTAAGGATTTTCTATCTGGATATTGGATTTGAAAAGAAAATTCCAATTTATAATTTTACAAATAAATTTGGTGTTTCATGTTGATTTCGGAAATTGTTTGGAAATGGTTTTGTAAGTATATTTTTATTAAAAATATATAAAGGCATGGATGGACCTTTATTTTGTATTTTAAAAGCTGGATTTGATATGATGTTATGTGAAGGCCCAATTGGATCCTTGGGTTGATTTGGAAATTGGTTTTGGAACTCCAGTGATGCATTGGCCCAGTGGGAATCTTGAAATATTTTGGAAAATGGATTAAACTATCGGGTACTGTGAAGGATAGGTTATTACTTAATATTTTTTGGAAAAGTTTTTTTTGAAACTAAAATTATGTTAAGGGCTAATTGGAATTTTAAAAAGTTTGGGAAAGTGTTTTTTGATTCTAAAATGATGCAATGTTCGCATTGGAACTTTTTAATGGATTATTAGAATATAGAAACCTCTATGGAGGATTCCCTGTGGATAAGGGAATTACATAGGTGGTATCAATGTTTGGGCTAGGAAATCACCGATGAAGTGGGTTCAATTGATCCATTTGTGTTAGGCCCTTCCCACTCACCATGTAATATTGTCATGGGATTCTTCAACGTCATCTAGAGTTTTGAGTGACATTTTCCTATCAACCCCGATTAGATGGGTTGTACCCCATAGATTTTCTGAGAGTCCATGTGAGACCTTCCACATGATTGGCTAGTTTGGATCAGCCATTTAGATTTTGAATGTGGAGTTCCACCATACACCGACAAGTGAGTCTGAACAGATTAAGTCCAGGGATTTCATCTAGATATTTTTATGAAGTTCTTGTGATTTAACATCTGTATATTTTGTTTTCTTCCTCTACATGTTGGATATTATCCTCACAATTTAATCATTTCTTGTTTGTTTTCATTTACCTTCAACATATCCCCCTTTTTTCATATATTGTTGATTTGTATTTGGGATTTGGTTTTGAACCTGGTTTTGGACTGTAAGACTATTTTGAAAAGGAAAGTTGGCTGTGTGATTTCAAAAATTTATTTTTTGGAAAGCTATATTTGGTTTTCAAAAATGATAAAAAAAACAATTTATGAATGTATTTCAAATTATTGTTGGTGGAATATTTCATGAAATGAAACACATGGAATCTATGTTTATTTCCTACTAATATGTTTTAGATCACACCAAACTAGTTCCATTCACCATTGGTTGACCCCAGTTGTTTTGTATGTTTAGGTATCTGGTTTGATTTTCCTTCTGAGAATGTTGGTCTTGTGGTTGTTGGTGGCCAAGAGGTCACATAGAGATAGTGTCAGCATGTTTTTGTATTTTTTTTGTTTTCAATTTCTATTTTGTTCAACAATTATTATATTTAGATCTGTTCTATTTAACTATGTTCATTTGTTGTTGGTTTTTTCTACATTCTCTATTTAATATATTAGATCAATTTTTTGGGGATAATTCATTCCCATATTGACTGTTTTTATGCTCAAACATAGTTTTCTACCCATATGGATTATGAACAATCATCATTCCATATCTCAGACTGGTTTAGATATCGGTTTGGATGGAAACCCGACTTGGATCATGACACTTACTGTCACTACCCCATCCCCAAAAGGTGTACCCCTCCTGGGATGGCAATGTTAGAAGGGAGATAATGACCCCCTGAGTCCCGCCAATAGCAGGCCTTGGGTTGGTGACTAGCACTGAGCGTATAGCAAACAGACAAATGAGGTTCATTACCCTCTAATAGAACACATGCGAAAGATAAAGATAAAATTGGAACCAACCAAATCCAAATTAGAGTATAATATAAAAAAATCCAAATTCCACATATGTTATGTAATTCAAAACTACTAAAACTGAATGTGAAAAGAAGTACCAAAAGAATGTAAAAAGAGTAGAAACCATGATGACCGGACAGCTCCTACAGGCCAAAGCTAGTAGTAACTAGCCTGATCTTGATACAGCTACAAGTGACTTGAAAAATAGTTTATATATACATAGTTTGAGTATAAAATTATTCTATGTAGGATCCTCCCTAGATCCTCTCTTGCAAAAGTAAAGAATGCATACTAAAGATAGATGAACAGAAATTAAAACTAAATCGTCTCCTAAACAGGTATACTAAGTTCCTAGCATCACCACGGCTACTCTAACCATGTATCTCATACAAGAATATATAATATGGTAAATAATATAAAGGGTACTCCAATACTACTTCCCCACTGGTTTGCTGCTTTTCCCCAATGTCACAAGTCTTAAGCATCTCTCTTCAAAAAAGGCTTACCCGCAAACACATTGATGAAGCACCACAACATGAAACTTGTGCATTAGAACCACCATGTCCATGTAATCTTATTATCCTAGTAGTTTCCAGGATCCACTATAGCTCACATAACATGAATCGTAGGTTGGGTATTAAAACTCAAGACATTATATCCCATAAACCGAGTAAGGATCCTCAATCCATCATAGCCAATAAATGTAACACCTATAATAGTCCATAGGATGATATATCCAAAATATATGTGTGTGAATAACCACAAGATACTAAAACCATATACACACATATATGGGGAAAGAAAACCATTGTGAATACCATCACAAGTAACTACCAATATAAGAGAGAGGGGCCAAAGTGGTTAGTCAGCCATCCATTCTCCCACCAGAATGTTGGGGAAAACACCCTCAGGGATTATAATCCCCAGGGTGTCAGTTCCCCTAACTGATGTGGAGGAGTAGCGTATAGAAACACAAAATGTACAGAATACACGATAGCTCACAACCACACTATGGGAATAACCTAGTCATAGACTCAACTACATCTAACATCTCTCGGACTCTTGAATGACACTTCTAAGACTAGGTATCCTCTAAGAACACAACCCTTTATAGAGAATTATTACATTAATTCATTCCCTTTTTATCAATTTCAGTTTATGTTAATTAATTATTTAAAAATTAATTAACCATTAACAATTCCACCATATATTTCATTAGCATCACACTCCGAGTCCACTTTTCCTTTAAATTTTAACCTTAGAATTACGTCCCAGAAATCTCCAACCCCATGGGTTAACACCACTTATTCAACCATTTATTAACAACATTATTACTTACCATATTACTAGGAATTCTAAAAAACATACTAAGCATATAAACACAAGGGTACTGAAATCAGTGAGTAGATGAACTACCCATTAAGTCTTTTCCACCTATAGCTAGAGCATAGACCCATCCTCCATCGAGAAGATAAACATGGAAAGAACATGGAATACCCCCCCACCCCCCGCATCTTCTCCCCTTTTGGAAGGACAGTAAGTAATACCAGCTTCACTGAGTTTTGGGGGATTTAAAGTAGATAAACAAACATCAAGAATCAGAAAACATCCAAACATTCACATCCAAACTAGTTTCATCATATCTGGTGTCCTCCCCAACACACACATGCATAAATAGATGCATCTTTCCACTCTAGGAATCAACAGATGCCACCACCAATCGGCCTCCCTACCCCCACATATCATAACAACAATCGAGGATCACATCGCAAGAGAAGCTCCAGGAAAACAAAAATCATATAACCTTGGCTCTTGGCCATTAATCAAGCAAGAGGGTAACTCAGAACACTATGAGGAAATATGTATTATCAGAAAGGTGGTTCTTTAATTCATATTGAATTAACAAATTCATTAACATTAGGTTACAACTATGGCCAACTTAAACATGAATCTAACATAGTTATCACAAATTGATTAAACATGCTTACTTCATTAGTCTGATTGACAAAAAAATACAACATCAACTTCAAAAACCATATTAATTTAAATTACATTTTATATTTAGATAATTATTTATCAATTAATTCCAAATTTAAATTATATACCAATTCTTATAAGAAGCAAAATATAAACAAAGATAACATAGACATCACACTATCTTGAAAAACAAGAGGAAATAACATACGATCGATATAAATTTAATATTCATCTCAAATATTTATTACGTCAATTACATTAGGATCCAGTGGGCTAAAAATGCTAACTCTAATGTTTCACATAAAATAATAGAGAAGCAATGAATACCCTATCTAAAAAGGTTTCCGGTGGTCTTTCAACAAACTAACAAAATTCATCAAGATAACCACTTTTGGAGGATTGAATCCACCCGAGGATGCATAGTCACCACCACACTATCCAACACCCAAGAAAAGTCTATTAAGAACATGGGTATGGAATTACATAACATTTCAAGGATCAACAGAAAGAGATGTAACAAAAATAATGATGATAAATCATTCTTTATATCGATGATTGATCGATACTGTGTGGTTAGACCCAAATAAGGGTGAACCTACAGCAAGATGATCTTCAAGGGGAACCATTTCAAAGAGGAAAGTTTGATCGCACAACTTCAATGGGAATGTAGGGAAGGTTCCACCATCTTTCACCATAGAAAAGGAGGAAGAACAAGGAATGAAGATATCTCATCCCTTTAGAAGATTTAACGTTTCTGCGGTTCAAGATACGCTGGAATTTCCATTAAAATAGGATCACATTAAACCATGTGGTTTGAACAAGTAAAGGAATCCAAAACCTTAGGAAAATTAATATAAAAGTTTTGGTATTTTAATCAGCCTTAAATCCCTTAAAACATGGCCTTCAATTAATTTTACATCAAAAAAAATGTTATATCGGCGAAACAGAAAAAATATGAAAATTTGGAAAGGAATTATGAAACACTTCTAGAATAATTGTAGATCATATATGACAATATTGTCTCACCTTGACACTATTGAATCACCATTTATATGACACTGTGACACTATATAATCACCATTTTGTGACAATGTGACACTATAGACTCACTGTTTCTTTGTTACCGTGACACTATTCATAAAATAGAAACACTAATCACAAAACTGGAAATTCAAAAAATTGTTGGGGATGAGTCACCTTGACCTCCCAGAACACCTAAACTACAAAATTTCAATAAGGGAATTGAACAGAGTGGTTTGGACCATTACATCAGATAACTCACAAAAAATTCTCATCCTCGAGAATCCAAAACCAACCCAAAATGAAAATAGAAATAGGGTCTGAAAAAACCACCTTCAAGATACCTCTCAAAAGAGATAAACCCACAAAAGAGACATAATAAAACCATATTATAAATAAAAAATTTCTTCAACCACAAATAAAAAATTGTTACAAGAAAGGAGTAAAGAATCATACAAATTTGGGTACTAAGCATGTCTATGAGACTTACATTCCCAGGTACTCTCTTCTACTCCCCCGTGTCTCCATAAGACATGATCCAAGGGGATAGAATGCCTGCAAAACACATTCTCTTTGCGGTCTTGGATTTCTAAAGGCTGATCCTCGAAGGTAGCATCTTCTTCAACGTCAATCTCTCCCCAATTGATGACATGAGAGTCATCATGAAGATAGCAATAGAGCTATAACACATGAAAAACATTGTGTATCTGGCTCATCTGCATGGGAAGTGCTACTAGATACACCACAGCTCCCACAAGATCCAATACCTCTAAAGTCCCATAAAACTGAGGAGAATGCATACTTACACAACTAAACATTCACTACCAATGATGGGGAGTTACCTTAAGAAAAATGTGATCCAAAACATCAAACTCCAAAGTTCTCCTCCTTTGATTGGAATATGATTTCTTATGATCATGAGCTCTCTTCATCCTCTCACAAATCACCTGAACTATCTCTGTCATATTCTGCACTTTTTCCTGTCTAAGAATTGCTAAATCTCTGACCCTAGTCTAGCACAACAAAGAATGGCATGGTCATCCATACAAGGATTCAAACGACGCCATACAAATGGTTGAGTGAAAACTATTATTGTAAGAGATCTCCAATAAGGTTAAGTACCCCATCCACAAACCTAAAAAATCTATGAAACAAGAGCACAACATGTCTTAATGAGTATGTATAGTCTTCTCTATCTAACTGTCTATCTGTGGATAAAAAGAAGTTTGATGTCATAGTTGAGAACTAAAATAATGTCGGAGACCTCTCCGCACCCTAGACGTAAAATGTGTATATCGATATGAAATGATAGTCCACAGGACTTTGTGGAGTCTCACCACTCCTCCAAATACTACCTCAAAAAAACATCCACTGAACATGATTCATTAATTTCTATAAAGTGGACTGATTTTGTTAAACGATAAACTACCACCCAAATTACGTTGTGGACTCCCTGAGCTCAAGGTAAGCCAGTAAAAACGTCCATTGAGATGTCCTCCTACTTCTAATGAAGAATATCTAATGGATGGGGCAAACCATCGGGGACACAGTGCTCGAACATCACCTTATGATAGACCTAACATCGAGACACAAACTCCGTAACAACACACTTCATCACAGGCCAACAAAACTGACTTCTAAATCCTCAGTACATCTTTTTCACACCAGGATGAACTGATAAAGGAAAACTATGGAACTCTCTAAAAACCATATCATGCATCAAAAAAGGAACAACAATCCTTCCATCATACAACACCTAGTGTTGTTCATCCCCAGACCAACGATCAGGGGCCTTGCCACAAACAACATGGTCTCTCCATACAACCACCTCTAGATCCCCTAACCAGACTCTACCATCTACTGCAACCGAGATGACAGCACCATCATCTGAAAAAGGCAACCTCTCCTACAAACTTCTCCCATATCAATAGGTAATTCTGAAAGTTATTACATTACTCTCCATGAATCACCACATTCACACGCTGTGTCGCTACGTGACTTCTTGGTCAGTGAATCAGCTACAACATTCCCTACCCAGGTGTATACGAGATTTCAATGTCATATTCCAGTAAGATCTCCATCCACCGATGTTGTTGTGCATTCAAGTCTTGTAGGGAGAAAACATACCTTAGACTCTTATGATCAGTAAAAACAACAAAACCCTCACCAATGAGGTGATGTCTCCACAAATTCAGAGAAAACACCATGACTGCCAACTCAATATCATTGGTGGCATAGTTACATTCATGGGGATTCCACTACTAAGATCTATAAGAAATGACCGATCTATGCTGTATAAAAACACAGACAACCCAAGATGTGAAGCATCATATAAAACATCAAACTAAACTAATTTTATTGGAATACAAAGAATTGGAGCACTTACCAACTTCTCCTTCAGATACCTGAAAGGAACCTGACACTGGTTAGTCCACAAGAACATCAGATCCTTCTGTTTGAATGCTGTTTGAGGAGTCACAACCTGAGATAAATCATATCCTAACCTCATGTAGTATCCTACAATACCAAGGAACATTCACACTTATGCCATTATATAAGGGGCTACCCAAGACACAACTGCTTCTATACTTGATGGAACCACAACTACTCCCAGCTGAGACGCAACATGCCCCAAGAAATTGACTTCTCGTGCCCAAAAATCACACTTCAAAAACTTCCCAAATAGTTGTTGTTGATGAATAAATACCTAAATTGCGTGAATATGCTCTTCATTCTCCTCCTAGGACATGGAGTACCCAAGGACATCGTCGATAAAATCCACCACAAACATATCTAGGAACTCATCGAACATAGAATTCATCAATCCCATGAACACAACTGGACCATTTGTCACACTGAATGGCATTACAAAGAACTCGTAATTCCCATGATGAGAAAGAAAATCATTATTCAAGATATCCTCATCCATCAAACACATATTATGATTCACTCATCTCAAGTAGATCTTTGAGAACCAACATGAACCCCTCATTTGATCAAATAAATCATCATTCCATTGAAGAGGATAAAGATTCTTTACTGTCACGTTGTTTATGTGATGATTGTCATTAAAAAACTGAAAACTGTCGTCATCCCCCTTCGTGAACAAAAAAGTTTCACCCCATAGTGACACACTCAGCTGAACAAAATGACACTGTAACAGACCACCAATTTATTGACATAGCTCTCATATTTCAGAAGGGGCCATCTTATATGGAGACATAGAGAAAAGAGATGCTTCTGGCTGTAGATCAATTCCAAAATCAATTTCTCATCGAGGGGGTAATGCTACAACATCTTTTGGAAAAATATATGGGTACACTTATACGACCATGGGAAACTCCAACTATTAAACCTCTAAATAACTCAACATCATCTCAACATCCAGTGTGATAAGAAAAAAACACACATATGACCCATCCAAAGTTCTCGCTCACCATCAAACACGGATGGATCTCCATCATAAACGAAGAACATCACCTTTATTCCAAAATAAATACATGATATCCTACACAAAATACAAATATATATACTTAGTATGACATCATATGGTAGTATCTGTAAACATAGGTAATCTCCCCAAGATCGGTGCTTCCCCAGTACTAACTCATAGTCTATACATACATCAAACAAGTCAGCTCGACATCCAACTAGCCTAGTCAACACCAAGGGAACGGGAATCCTATCTACCTCATGTCCAAATACATAAAAAATGTCACATGATATGAAGGAGTGTGTCTCTTATGAATTAGTCAAGGAATACACAAAAGTAGAAATTAAGAAATGGGTACCTCAAATGACATCTAGATCGCCTGGTGTTGGAAACACTAATGCATGAAGCTGACCAAGGCCTCATTCACGACCTCTCTAAATCTGATGAAAACCAAAACCATGGACACACATTGTTTTCTGAGGATGGGGAGCATCACAGGGATGTATTATACCTACCCAATCTTCTTTTTATTAATCCATATCGGGTGAAACCTGCTGTTGTAGCCTCTGTTGGAATTGCCTCAATGGAGGAACCACTAGTGGAACACCTGGTGTATGATGACTTGTCTGAAAGGTTGGGCACACTCGTCGCTGATGATCATTTACTCCACAAGAATAATAAGCACATGATTCCTTGGAATAGGATTGGGAACCACTACCCCTGGAGAAATGAGATGCTGAGGGCTGTCACCTATCCCCCGTCAAATGGAAACTCTTCTACCTTAAAATTTGGGAACCCTAAACCACAACTCTACTTCATGAGGAATCATGAGGAGCCCTCCTTTTTGATGATCCAGTTCTTGGAAATATCCTCTCGATGACCCATGCCCACACCTACATCTCAAGATATGTATTCAACATAAACAGGGTGACTTGGCATATGATCACTGGATGAAAAGCCTCCTAGAAATGCCTCACCCTAGCCTCCTCATCTGGATATAGGTCCAAATAATATGATAAAAGGTTACGGAAACATATTCCAAACTCTCACACAATGAAGATCACCTATGTAAGGGTAAAAATTTCATGAAAACTGGATAGCTTCGTGGTCGAAGAATGAAACTAGAATCTAAATTTGTCTCAGAACTCCTCCCATTAGATTAGTGACTTCTCATGATACCTAAGAAATAAGAACCACAACTTCCTCACTCCACCATGTAGCATCGTCACTACCAAAGACACCCAGTGCTCCTTCCGAGAACAGATCATAATGAAGTATATCTCACCCTCCTCCAACAAGTATTCCATGACCGTGTCTAAAATGGATCCATCATACTTATATAGACTGAGGAGATAATATTCTAAGAGTCTCCTCCTCCAAGTATGGACACTGTCAACCTCTACCCTGATGTGATCTGCTGGAATAACCTTCTGGATATCTTCTACGTGAACTTGACAAGGACATCAACCTAGATCCATACCTGTTAAATAAAAAATAGTTAGAGCTCCTAAACATAGAATATGAAAGACTCAAAAATAATTAATTAATTGTTTTTCTATTCATTTTAGGTTAAACTAACCCATAGTCTACCCATTCAACATAGGCACAAAGAACAATGATGCATGATCCTTTCTTAGGTCTCTACCCTGCAACTAGAATCACCTTGTTGAGTAGCCATTGTAAACTTAATGTTTTATTCATTAGATCATAGGGGGGGCCTAAATTCTTATGTGTCATACGGTCACCAATATTTATATCAGTAGATAAACTTTACTGACAACATTTCTCTACCAACCCATGCTACCTCAGCTATGCCAAACACCAAACTCCATCATATCCCTCAACCTACATTTTTTACCACTCTGTCATGACACCCTCCTGACAAGGTTTACCCCCCCTAGGATGGCAATGTGAGAGGGGGGATAATGACCCCTCGAGTCCTACCTTTAGTAGGCCCCGGGTTGGAGACTTTCACCGAGGGTATAGTAATCACAAATAGGATAAATTACCCTCTAAGAGAACACATGTGAAAGATAGAGATAGTACATACACCATCCAACTGAAACATAGAATACAATATTAAAGAAATATCAATTATACCTATGTAATTTTATGAAAAACTTCTAAAACTGAAAGGGAAAAACTCTATGTACCAATGGAAAGTAAAAATAGCAGCAACCACGAAGCCTGGACATCTCCTGCAACCCCAAGCGAGTAGTAACCAGTGTGATCTCCAACCTACTCCATGTGACCTGAAAAATAGTTTATATTTATAGAGTGTGAGTATGATAGTATACTCAGTAGTATCTTCCTTGGATCCTCTCGTTCAAAAGTAAATAAAGCATGCTAAAGTATGGAGAACAACACGTGAATCTAAGTCGTCACCTAAACAAGTATACTATGTACATAGCCTCACCATGGCTAATCTCACCAAGTATCGCATACTAGAATATATAATATAATATATAATATAATGGGTTCCCTGCTACTACTTCCTCACTGGTTTGTCACTTTTCCCCAAAGTCGCACGTCCTAAGCTTCTCTCTTCTAAAAGGATTTCCCACAGATAGGTGGTCGAAGCACCAAAATATGCACCTCATGCCGTAAAACCACAATTTCCATGCAACCAATGTAACCAGGTTGTTTCTAGGATCCACCACAGCTCACATTACATGTATCGTACGTCGGGTATTGAACCTCAAGCCATTATAGCCCATACATTGAGTAAGGATCCTCAAGCCATCATATCCTATACATGTTAAACCTATAGCTGTCTATAGGAAACTATATCCATAATATATATGCGCAAGTAACCAAAATCCATTATATACCATGACGCACATATGTGGGGAAAACTACCCATTGTTCCTATAAACAATTGTAACTAACAAGAGAAGTGAACGGGGACAATGGGGGTAGTTATCCATCCATCCTGCCACCAGAATGTTCGGGAACCCCCGCCCCCTAAGGATTTAAATCATTGGGGTGTCAGTTTCCCTAACTGATGGGGTGGAGTAGAATATAGAAATAAAAAAAGTACATGATGTACTATATCTCAGAACCACACTATGGACATAATCTAGTCTTAGACTCAACTGCAACTAATGTCTCTCAGACTCCCGATTTCATCTTCTAAGACTATGTATCCGATAACAAAACAACCTTTTAAATACAAATATTACATTACTTCATTCCCTTTTTATTAGTTTCACATTATGTTAATTAATTCCATAAAAATTAATTAACCATTAACAATTCCCCATTATATTTAATTAACATCTCACCTGTAGTCCATTGTTTATTTAAATTATAACCTCAACATTGTGTCCCAACAAGCTCCAACCCCATGGGTTAACATCATTTATTCAATCATTTATTAACAAAATACATACTTTCACATATTCCTAGGAAATCTAGAAAATCATTCTAAGCAACTAAAGATATGGGGGATCAATTCGGTGAGTAGTTGAACTACCTTTCAAGTATTTTCCACCTATAGAAAGAGCATAGACCCATCCTCCCTTGAGAAGATAAACTTGGAAAGCATGTGGCATACCATTCGTATCTTCACCCCTTCTGGAAGAAGGGTAAGTAAGACCAGCATCCTTGAGAAGTGGGGAAAGTAAAGTAGATAAACATCCAACAAGAATTAGAAAACATCCAAACATTCACTTCCAACTAGTTTCAACATCTCCAGTGTCCTCCCTAACACCCGCATGCATAAAGAAATGAATATTGCCACTCTAGGCCTCAACTACTACCACATCCAATGGGCCTCCCTTCCACCACATATCCCAATAGAAATCTAGGATCACATCACCACACATGCAACAGAAAAACAAACATAAAATCAACTAGGCCCTTGTCCATTAATCAAGCAAGAGGGTAACTCAGAACTCTACGAGGAAATATCTTGTACCAAACTACCAGTTCATTAATACAACTTGAATTTATTGGTCAATTAATAGTAGGTTACAATTATTGGAATCATAAACAAAAATATATCATAGTTATCAAAAATTTATTAAACATTCTTATTGCATCAATTTGATTAACATCAAATTAAAAAACAACAACAAGATTCATTTAAATTCCACTTTATCGTTATCAAAATAATTATAAATTAATTTTGGGATTAAATTATTTACATATTTCCTTCATGAATGAAAATTTTAACAAATAAAGAATAGATATCACACTATCTAGTCAAACAAGAGGCAATAACATAGGATCGATATCAATTTATATATCTGGTTGAAATAATAAATTATTTGAATTGCATTGTGATCCAGTGGGATAAAACATGCAAACTCTACATTTACACATAAAAGAATAGAGAAGCAATGAATATTCTACAACAAAACGTTTCTGATTCTCTTTGAATAGACTAACAAAACAGATCATGATCACCTTTCTTGGAGGACTTCATTCACCCAAGGATGTAGTGACCCCACCACTCTGGCCAATCAATAACGAAAGCCCATTAGGAACATGGAGATATAATTCCATAATATGGAAAGGATAAATAGAGGGGGATAAACCCAAAAGAATGATGTTAGACCATACATTATATAGAAGATTGATCGATACTACTTGCTTTCAACAAATTATGGGGTTCACTTGCAGTAAGAAGCACATATTGGGGAACCGATCCAAGGAAGAATGTTTCATCACACGACTCCTATAGGAAGGAATGAATGGTTCTAGAATCTCACACCATAATACAAGGAGGAAGAACAAGGGAGGAAGATATCTTTCGCCTTTAGAATAATTAATTAAGCAATAGTTTAAGATACACTAGATATTCCATTAAAAGGGGATCCCATTAAACCACACACTTTGACCAAGGAAAGGAATCCCGAAACATAGTAAAATTAATATAGGAGTAATGGGATTTGAATCGGCCTTAAATTCCTTAAAAAGGCCTTGAACAAGTTTTACGTTAAAGAGAACTTCAAATCGGCGAAACTAGAAAAATCTGGAAATTTGGAAAAGGAAATATGAAATAGTTCTGGAAACATTGTAGATCATCTGTGACACTGTAGACTCACAGTGACACTATAGACTCACTATAACACTATATAATCAACATGACACTGTAGACTCACCATTTCTATGATATTGTTACACTATAGACTCACCATTTCTGTGACACTATGACACTATTCATAAAACTAGAAACACTATTCATAAAACTATAAATTCAGCAATGTGTTGGGGAGGAGTCACCTTGACCTCCTAGAACATCTCAACCACCAGATTTCAGCAAGGGAGTGGACTAGATATTTCTGGTCTATTATATACACAATGGTTGTTTAGTGATATATTCTTATGGTTTTCCTTATATATTTCACTGACTCATAGATTTTTTATCCCAGACACTCTATTTTCAATAATTTGTTTATTGGTATTTATAAAAAAATTCCATCGACTAATTTTTTTTTCATTGAATTAACTCATTTCATTTTCTCTAATTCAGAACATCTCTATATCTTAGAATCTCATTTTGTCTTTGCATTACATATAAGTGATACTTCTCTCAAAATGTCTTACTCAGCCATCTTTGATCATCGAATCCACCCAACATTAGAATTTCATTATAGAAAATTTGAGAACAACAAAGTACATCTTGTGGATATCATCATGAAATCATTGTAACATAGAGGTCATTTTCTAACCCTTACATACATGAGTTATGATGAAACCATAAGATTATATATCTTTAATTATTCTTCCAATCATACTACAACCCAAAATTCATCTCCTTAAATAATTGGTATTTCATTGCTCAACAATAAAATCTACATCATATAAAAGGGGGATTGGCATGAAAACCATATCTTTATAATGAATTAATTAAAATGTCACTCGATGGTTTATAGGAATATGAAAACCTGAGGAATCTCAGTATGAACAAATTCAGGCCATAGAAATCCTGAAAATGAACACCCAATAAATTGGTTATGAAGACCCAAATAATAATTATATCATCTAATAATGCATGTTTTTAAAATATTAATAGTACCCAATTCACTCATGTCAAATATTGAATTTTTCATGGGACTATTTCTTTTTCATAACCATCAAGGTGGAACAATGGGTCTTTTAAATTTCATATAACTACCCCATTCATGGAATCAATAGTTCTACCCAATAATGTGATTATTTTTAAAAATTAAACACATTTTTATAGTCTATATTAACCATCCATGGGTACTCTTACACTCCAATCCTACCTCACACTAGATTTACATTGGATCATGGAAAAAATACGAATGATTGTTGGCTACTCATGTATAAGAAATCCATAGAGTTGTCCAATTGTTTGAAATATCTATTTAATATTCCATTATCAAAATAAATATCCTCATATATGAGTACTTTTTAAAAAAAGTCCATAATGAAGTCAATTTACATTAGAAAATAGAAACACGTCTCCAATTTTATTCAACTATATTTCGACACTAATGATAAAATGGGTATTACATGAGACTTTATGAGTAATAAATTATTACTTCACAATAGTATGATCAATATCTCATTTACCCTTCTAAACAACATCACATGTATTATATTTTAGACATTTTCCTTCTCATAATCATTGCCATATATCTTTAACCTAAAGACCATCCCAAATAATCATCATTTTTTAAGGTTACTATCTTAGAACATGTCTATCTAGGAGTTCTTATAAGCAGTATCAACTTCATTTTACCATTTATAAATAAATAAATTATTTTTCTAAAAAAATAATTCAATACATATTGAAATATTTACAATAATAAGAGTATTTATTATTGACATATAATAAAATCTATACTTGACCTCTTAAATATCCTCCATTTCTTCTTTTTGTCAATTCTTATAAATCTTAATATCAATTGGTTTTCATTTTTATTCTCCATATTATTTACTGAGGTGATCCAGTAATTTTATACATAAGTATTATATACTAAAAGAAGAATATTAATTAGATATCATTATGATTACCACTTGAACTATAATGTTTTAGTGACTTTGAGAACATTGAAATATAAAAATCTAGTGCATAAAATATTTACACCATTCCCCATTATGTTATTCATAAATAACACCCATAATAAACAAATCATTCATAAAAACATTACTTGTTAACAAGTATAAATTAGAGATATTAAAGGATGAGATAAATGCTTAGTAACAGTTAATAGCAGAGATATGAAGAATCATATAAGGATAACATGAAAATAAGTGTTTCAGATGTTCAGGTTAATATTTGAAAATCATACCCAACAATTCATATATCTTAGTCACAAGTCATGGAATAAAACTTGGAATCTTATAATTCGTGAATCAAAAATGAATCAAATAACATGATATGTGAGATCATAACATTGGAATAAGATAATTTCATAAATGAGTGGAATAAAGTTTTTCATAAATCTTAGGTCATGTGTACTCACCAAGACAACCATATCATGTTTATCTTGGGATAAACACCTATGTACCTTCTTTGATCGTGGGATAATATATTGTATACCCAATTTTGGGAATGGGATAACCTATCATGTACAAAATTTTGGGCTTAGAATTACCTCTTTTGTTCCATTTTGTATTATAAAACATTAATATTTTTTAAATTCTTTACTGGACTATAATAGTCCCACTTATCATATAATAATAATCCATTTATATCTATGCTACAAAACCAGTAATTTTTTTTCCAATAGACAATTTTTTAACCCATGGAAAATAAAGTGTGTTTCGTCAATATTTAGACATCATAATCAAAAAACATCTAGAGAAAAAATAAATATAATAAAATTCAATTTTCTACTCATAAATCAAAATAGACATCAAAGAATGTAATTATATATGAAAAAACTTTTAAAATATCCATAGAATATTTCTTGAGGAAAATAACCTTCTAATGTATAAATCTCTTATTTAAAATAAATAAAATTACGGAATATTTAGAAAATATTTTTCATTTAGAATAACAATTGTAACATACAAAATAAGATTCAAAGAAAAGAGAGGCCATTACTATGGGAATATTCATTCACATGTTTTATGTTATAATAAATATTCCTTTCACATTTTTAGAAAAAAATAAAAAGTACCTAGTTTAGAATATTAAAATAATATTACATTAAGATATTTTCATATAATGTGAAAAAATGGATAAAAAATTATTTATCCAATTAATTTATTATTTAAAAAAATCATATTTTTTTAATGACAATTTGGGAATTTAAGAAAATAATTTTGGATCTGAGAGAAAAACAAGGTTGATATTTCTCAAAAAAAAACTTTTGGTGTCATGAGAAATTAATGTCATCAAAATAAAAGGGAAAATTTATTACACATAAATAAATAGAGAATAAAAAAATGATAATTTATATATATATGTCTTAATAATTTATCCACTAAAACTTAAGAATAAATAGACTTAGAAAACAATGACATTTTAACTTAAAAACCATTCAAATTTGGTAAAATAAGAATAATAACAAAAATACATAAATAAATGGAAAATGAATCATTAAATACCTTGAAAATAACTGTATTCATGATTAAATATTTCAGGGTTTTAGTAGATACACTTCATAAAATAATATTGTTTTATAACATAACATAAGTCATAAAGAAGAAAATTTGATATGATAACCCTTACATCAAGTTCAAATCACATTGTGAGATATCTAAAATCTAGTATAACAAATTTATATTTATTATAATAATATAAAATAACCTTATAAATTCTTATAATATCACCTATGATTGAGATATATAATTTTAAAACCCATTTATTAATAATTATTTCATAAAATTATCATTTCTAGGTTTTATCAATTTCATTTTTCCTGATTTTTTTGTTCAAGGGTTCTAGTCATTATACATTAATTATAGTTAAATACTCTCCATAATATTGATCAAGATATTAATATCATATATATTAATTATATAAATATATATAATCATCCATAAAAGGTAGAGGTATGAAAATGAATAACACCGTTCAAGGAGATGATAGTCCATACGTAAGCATGAATGCTATTTTCATTTACTATTGAAAAGAATGAAAGAAATATAAAAAATAGTATATAATTTCATAATGATTATTAAATAATAAATATCATATATATTTATTAAATACATCATTATAAATATCTGTGTAATGTGGTGATGGAAAATGATTCATATCAATACATGGAGGCTCTAGTCCACACATACGAGTGACTGATACATTAATTTCCCATTTTATGGAAATGAGGTGGAAATTAGTTGTGACCTCAAAATAATTTCTAATTATTTATATTGTACTGGATTTATAATTTTATTATAGAGTCAACTGTTTTGGATATGTCGGTAGATTAAATAATATATAAAGAGCTCGATTATGAGTTATACATCTTTGTTGAGAAACCTATTTTGGATTACAACATAAGCCATGAGAGGATGTTATTATTTAAAAATAGGACCTCTGGGATGTGTGTACTGATTTTAGGGAGAAATTAGGATATTTTTTTATCTAATATAATATGATTTTGATATTTTTAAAGGATAGTATATTGGGTGCCCTTTAATAAGTAAGAGTAAGGAAACACTTGGGATTTTTAGAAATATTAAAATTTATCAATGTATTATTAAAGATAAATGCTTCCAAAATGAATCATATTAAGATAGAAGATGACATAAGATCTAAATGTGTAAAAATAAGATTTAAAAATGTTTATGTTGCATTTTTACCCTTATCTCTTCATTTAACACCCCCCAATAAAACCATTTTATCTTTAACCATTATAACAGAACTTCATTGTTTTTACTATTGACTATGAAAAAATGAAAGTGTAATAATTAAAAAAATTCATTTTATGATAACTGAAATAAAATCAATCAAATAAAATCCAACTTCTATAAGCCTTATTAATAAAATTAAAAATAATTCCACAAAACGTGATGACAATTTATTTACTTTTAAAATACGATTTTTTGTATAAAAATAAGAATAATTTTAATTCAAATTTAATATATTGGATAATTTTTAGTAAAAATATGAACTAATTTTATTTTAAGATTACTTAAAAACAACATCTAAATTTTAAAACATTTAAAAGAAAATATAATTTTATTTAAAATCGGTATTTTTAACCATTCCCTAAAAAAGTAATCGTTTCAGATAAACTGATAAAAATAACCTTAAGTAAAAAAAATCTGGATTAATTATACAATTATACCCTAATAATTTTTTTTAAAAAATATTAGAAAAAATAAATTATAATGCTGATGCCCAAAATAAAATAAAATCTATTTTTGAAGAAAAAATATTTTAGAAGCATAAAATGACATTACTAAAAATTGTGTGATATTTTATTAAGAATTAATTAATAAATTTTAATTATATAAAACTCATATAAATAATTTTTATAATGTTTTTATTTTATTCATATCTTCAATCCAACGACATGGTTATAAATGAATACTATATCATGTTTCACTTAAATGTGAGGTTGAGTGTAAATCATGTTGTCTAATACATCGTGTTTTTTCCAATAGAAATACATATAAAATCGTCGAGGTTATAATATTTTCTTCATTAAATTAATTTCAGCCATAAAATTCAATTAAAATGAAACAAAAAAAATGATGATGAATTGATGTCACCACATGCATGGCTTCTTATATAGCTTCCAGAAAATTCTGATTCTTATAGAGAACTTTAACTGGGTGAGTGGTATTATACCATAGAAATTTATCTCTATGATCCTAGATATATCATATTGGTTCTATATAGTAAATATCTTGATCTACTAGTACAACCTCTATATTATTTACATGTGAAGGATCAAGTATGTACTTCATGAGGAGATTAATGTAGAAGACATAATGAACATGACAATGGTTCGGTAACACACCACGTTATTAAAAACCATTCCTAACTAATCAAGAATCTAAAATATAAAATTGTACCAAGGGTTTAATGGTACATTCTCTTGGAATCTCAAAACATTTAATCAAGGATAAATTAATTGAAAAACATATCACCAACATTGAATTCTAGTTCTCACCAACAATTGTTTTCATAAATATTTTTTTAATTATGAGATAATTGATGTAGTAGTGAATGTATTTTAATTTCCATACCATTTACTAATCAATATCAATTCCCATTATATTTATTTATCATAATTTACCACTACACATTACTGTTCTATATTTCCTTCTATAGAGGGATTCCTAAAGAGACATCAAAATGAAGAAGTGGAAGCTATTTTTAAGAGACATTGACAAGGGTAAGCTGTTGATAACAACCAAACATTAAATCTAGATAATAGGAACTCAAAAAATCCTTTTGTGTTTTAATATTTATATTAGGCTTACCATATCTCAGAGGATGGTAGAGAGTAATAAAACACATCATTGTATCTAGATCTTACTAAATTCTTTTCCAAAACATCAAGGTAAACCTCATATCTAAATCATATACAATATAATGTGGTACATTGTGAATTAATAATCCTTCCTTGATGTATATACTTCCAAATTTATCATCTGATAAATCTTATCAGGTATTAATAAAATGTGCTGAATTTAAAAGTTCATTGACTATAATGAAAATTTTATTATTCCATTTCGATGTTTGGAGAGTCTGAGGAGCCTTTCCGAGGTTATTTTTTCCAATTTCATTTATTTTTGTGGGTAATCATTATAAGATACCCATAAAAATTTAACTCTCTTCCTTAACGTGTATATATACAAAGAATTAATATTGCTACTATACAATATATCTCATAATATTGTCCCACCAGATATACTCTTTTAAATCGACTTACTTTTTTATTTCTATAATGAATTGATAATGATGAGCCAAATGATTCTTCTAGTAAATTTTTCTTCAATTATAGTATTTTTGGGTCACGTATTTGGTTCTTGAAAATTATCATTCGATTATAATCATGGTTGAACTTAGGAACAATTATCATCTTCTTTTGTAGATCCACATCCCCCTTTTGTACTTCATTAATCTTCACATTGATATATGGTTTGACAATCATTTGAGAAAGAGAGGATTTACAACCTTAATTCAATATTTCAAGTTTAATCCTTTAAACGTCTATTAATAAAGGATCTATTTCAATACTCAACAAATAAAATCTAGCATGGTCCTACTAACTTAGATAATCAATAACCAATTTCATTGTCCAATAGTCGTGATGTTCTGAGAAGTTGAAATATTTGATCTACTATAAACATATCCTATGGTTCATATTGAAAAATTTCTATGTTAATATAAACATTAAACCTTTATGCCCTATATATATGTTACACATTTATCCTTATGATAATTCCTTCATACCTTTAAGGATAATATTACCACAACTAACTCCAAAAAAAATGAGTCATTTATTTTTTCTCGTGAACCTTAAATTAGAGGGATGAATAGGTTATAACCATATCATTCGGTATGAGGAATATTCCAATAAAGTCGTCAATGAATCATTTTATTTCACAAAACCTTATCCATTATAGGTTAGTGTCAGTATTGGTTTTCTAACCAACATTCTTTCTAACTCTTTGTAATTTTCATCACATTTATATGTCCAAAAAACATGTCCCTCTTTCATGTTAACATGTTGAGCAGATTATATATATATGAGAAATTATTCATAAAATAATCAATAATATCCAACCAAAATATGAAAAATATTGATCTCAGTCTCCATGGTTAGTCTCGACCAATTTTAAAAACCTTCTATATTTTTTAAATCCACCGATATACCCTATCTTGAGATTATATGACCCCAAAATTAAACCTTTTTCCACAAAAATTCACACTTGGTAAATTTTTCATATAAATTATTCTTAGGTTCATTAGTATAATCCAAAAATTATATTCATGATCTACCTTGATTATGGAATATATAAGAATATCATCAAAAAATACTACCATGAATTGATCAAGGTAATCTCTATATACTCTATTTAGTAATTCCATGATGATAGTGGTCGCATCAGTAAGACCAAATAGAATCAATCTAAATTCATAGTGTCTATACCTCGTATGGAATGTAATCTTGGATCTGTATTCACTTATTACCCTCAATTGATAGTATCCAATTCGAAGATAAATCTTGTAAAAATACTTATCTCCACCTAATTGATTAATTAAATCATAAATATAAGGTATATGATATATTTCTTGATTGTGATATTATTATGTTCCCGATAATAAATTTAGAGATCCATTGATCAAAATTTATTCTTAAAAAAAAGAACAAGTGCACCACATGGTGATGCAATTGGATGAATTAATCCCTTATTAATATTCTCCTAGATATGATTCTTAACTTAAAATAACTCAATTGGGGTCATTCTATATAGATAGTTATAAATATGGGATTCACAAGGTATTAGTTATTTGGAAAATTCAACTTCACAATTCAGAGGAAGAATATGAAAATATTTCAAAAAATGAATAAAAAATAACTCATAGAATACACATACCATAAATGTTCAGATTCACCTCAATAATTTAAGATAAATTCCCCCTTTGAATAAGATTCATGAAATATAAATTGGATGGAATTTTCACTATAATTTCATATTTATCCTAAAAAAAGATGATCGTAGGTTGGTTCAGAATAGCAGTTGTGTCTTCTATTCCAAAAATAATTGTTATGTGATTTATTTATGGGAATCCAAACCATTCAAAAAGTAACTTTCAGTAGAAGGATGAATAACGAGTTTTACCGGGAGTATATTTCAACAAACATCAACAAGAGAAAAATTGCAAACGTGATATGCGATCATCATATCATTATTAGTTTTCACTGATAACTAACTATCTAATAGTTGAAATGTTATTATGATACAATTATAAAACTAATTGGATATAAATGAATGGGTACATTGATAATCAAATAAGTAAATATCTGTTATATAGAGGATTGTATGTGTACCATTCAACATTCATTGACATAAACCACATAGTAAATAGTTATTGCTTGATATTTTACATTGTCTCTCTGATTAAGAGGATTCCAATATCAATAAACATCATTAAAGCTTAGATCCAATCACTGGTTATCATAATTCTCATACTATGCAAATCCATTTGTTTTCCTTTTTCTAAAAGCCTCTTTAAGGGTTAGCGGTAACCAAATATTTCTAAAGGATTTAAAAAAAAACATAATTCACATACTCATTATATTTGAATTAATAGACTGTGGGTGGTGCATTCTGTTTAGATTTATCTCCATTCACATCATTATATAACATAATTCAATCAATTCTATATTCAATTTCTCAATGAACATCATTTTCACTCTTAAATAATTTATTATTCCCCTTAACAGAATTTCACTGATGAATCTTTCTATACAACTTTTATAATGTAAGACTCATCTTCTTCCATCCATATTTTATTTATGATAATAATGTTCTCTAAATGTCATTCCTTTTTGTCAATACCATGAGCTCAATGGTTGAATCAGATAAACATTCCTACCTTGATAAAAAATAATATTATTTATTTATATATATTAAAGTATTTTCTGGTGATCAAAATTCAGATAGATGTCTTTAATCCACCGAATAATTGATTTGTTTGGATTTTAGGTTGGATGATAATACATGAACCGTACCTTTGTTGTCCTATAAAATTTTATTTATAGGTTCTAATTGATTCATAATCCTTATCTCTATTTCAAGGAATCCCTTCTCCATATTCTATAAATAATATGTCAATATTACATATTAAAATATATAATTATAAACTCATCCTATTACATCGAAAAAATTTCTTCGTGTCGCCCCTAATTCTTGATATGAGTCCCCCATTTATATTCTACACTTTTTATATAATAAATATCCAATGTATTATTTTTATTCATTGATCACTGAAGAAAGAAACATATATTTTTAGTGGTACTGGTACATTTCCCAGTAATTAATGGATTAGTGGACCCATTACATTAATGTGGATGTTTTACTAATGAAGGACTAAACCTAAAATTATTCCCCCATTTTCATCTTTGGAAGATAAACATGGTTCATGTATTGATAATAATATTTAATCATAAAAACTTGATTTTTCTACAACAAATCCCATATATTTTAGTTTCTTAGGATAAAAATCATTGCATTTTACATCAAATTAAGTATTAATATGATTCCTTCATGGTATAGTCATTGAATAAAACAAAAATGAATAACATGATAAATAATAATCATAGTGAGAACCCATATAGTGATCAAACATAATTTAAATGATGTCAAAATCATGGAAACTTTTTTTTAAATATAAAACCTTATATTTAACCTTGGTTATCCATGGTTATCGTATATTAAAATCCATTATAATTGATTATAAATAAAAATTAAATTAACCTACGAATATCATTCATGATTTTCTCAATAGGTGTGATGTATTATACCCAATCATTATGCACTGATGATGGTCAAGGAAATACACTATCCACCAAGCTCAAATTTGTTACCCGTTGGTGAATTTATTCCTCAATAACAGACACATTCAAGTATTAAAGAGGGATGTATTTTTCAGAAAACAATAATACTTTATTTAATATAACATAGAATGTTATCATATAAATTGGTTTAACTAAAGGGGTTTGGTTAATGTTTCATCATCATAGTTTCTAAAAAAATAAATAAACCTTTCTATTTTACCAACATAGGAGTCCCAATAATTTCATAAATATATGTTACCACTTATTCGATTAATATTCATTCCACGTCATTTTGATTCATGTTGAATAATAAATTTTTAGTTTCCTTAGAAACTTGGATACGTAAATATGGTTCCTAAATTATCTATATATTCTCTCAATATTTTTTTTACAACATGAACCCTTTTTTTATATATCATAACAAAAAGAATTCTTTATATCACCGAAAAAGAAACCAGAATGAAGTATGTCATTTGATTCTCCGTAAGGGTAAATAAGGGAGACATAAATGATAATTTATGTATAACATGATTATAAATGTATGAAATCTTTGTGAAAACTATTTAAAATCATACGCAATAATTCACATATCACAATCAGGAGTTATGGAATAAAGCATGGTAGTTTATAAGACATGAACTATAACATAGTCAAACAACATGGTCTATGAGAGTAAGGTTTCCATAATATCATGTTCTAAAATAGTGGCATTAAGTGTGTAATATTAATAATAATCATATAGATCTTATGTCAATGATATTCATGAAGAAACATCAATGGATGTTATTATCTATCTAAATAACTTTAAAAATGATCTGGAATATAATTGAGGAAATTAACATTATTATTTTTAAATCACTTATTTTAAATCAAAAACATATTATTAATATTAAGGAAATAATTTTCTTCAAAATTAACAATAAATTTTTTAAAGAAATATTTATAGAAAAGATAATTATTGATATTGGGTAAATTATTTATCATGGTTTATATTATAATAAGGATTCCATTCACATTTTCAGTGAAAATTAAAAAGTACCTCATTTGGAAAATGACAGGAATATTACTTTTAAATTATTTCCATGAAATCCAATAATTGGTAAAAAATTATTTTCAGTCAATATAGAATATTAAAAACATTAATGGAACCATTTTAAAAATAAATATGGAGATAGAAGAAAAAGATTCTCTACCGGAGACAAAAACAAGGATGGATTTCCTTAAAATATTATTTTAGTCTCTTTAGTACATAAAGAGAGGAGAATGAGTTTTAAAATTTTATTAAACATAAATAAATACTGTATGAAAAAAATCATGATATTTTTTAGATATAATTAATAATATTTCATTATATGAAGCTTAATTATAAACAATATTGGAATAAAATGTGATTATAACATAAATCCTTTACAACATTCATTAATTTTGAATCATAACACAATGAAATAAATAAATTAAATTTAATCTTTAAATACAATAATAAAATTGGTATTTTTATAAAAAAATAAAATTAGAATTAGATACAGCTCATAAAATTAGATAGGTGTATAACATAATATATGTCACTAAGAAGACAATTTGAGATGATAAACTCTAAAATAAAGTTCAAATCATTTCATAATCCTTATAACATCATATATAATAAATTTAAATTTATAATACTTCTAAAAAATAAACATATAAATAATTATAATAGAATATATGATTCAATTATAAAATTTCAAAACCCTTATTTTAATAAATATTTTGTAAAATAATTGTTTCTATTTGTTTACAATTTACTTTTTCATGAAAGTTTTCATTTGAAAGGTTGTGTATTTATAAACTGATCATGGTTACATCATATCAAAAAATTAATTATTACATAAATATCATATATATATTCATTATATACATATCTATAATCATTAACAAAATGTGGATGTCCTGACCCATCCCAATTGGGCCCGTGCCGTGACCCCCCCAAAGCACAGCTCCAATAAACCAGGTGCTGGTGTCTAGCACTGGTTCGGAATATAACTTCCATGGGAGGTATTGATTATGTACATGTATGATCACATACATATCCATGAAAAAAATTATTAAATGTAAAAACCACTATGTAAACAAAATATCTAAACCACTATATCCCAACCAATAGAGTATGATAAGAAATTAAAGAATGTAATGTATAAAAGGAAAGAATTCATGACCATAAAAAAGTTTCTATAAACTACATGTACCTCCTATAAATAAAAGGTACTGGGAATACTGACTGTAAACATAGGAACACCTCGGCCTACCTCTTCTCAGAAAACTTCGTCTGGTCCTGGTCCTCCTAGGACATCTTGAAAAGGTCACTCATATGTACATGACATAATAATTTCATGAAAATCCAATTCATGGGTGAGTATTACAATACTTCGTAGGAAACAACGAAACCAGAAATCAACACACAAAGAAACAATACAGTCAGCTCCATACAATTATATTTATACAATACATATAATAATATCATGATATACTCAATCCAAGACATGTGGTTTAGAGGTAATTCATGACTACCCCATACCAACATTGGGGATTCATCTCAAAGATTCCACGAAGCACTCATCAGGGAGAAAACACTTCTATGTATTATAGAACTTATGATGTCCGTCTGAGAAGTATTTTATGTTGGGAATCGTCATGATGGAGATACGCTGAAAGATCTGAAGAGAGACATGGTACACATATGACGATCACAACCAACGAAATGGGGTGATACAAACAACCCAATATGGATTAACCATCTAAGTAGAGGAATGATTACCTATAAAGTTGGTCATGTCAATACTGATGACTCTACATAGTGAATGAGTATGAATATGGGATCCTTATACATGCCTATAAGGGGATTCCAAAAATCTATCCTAAAAGTACTACATAAGGGATCATATTCCTATTAGTAGGAAATGATTCATACCTATCTTCAGATAAAACAATAAAGGGAACAAACTCTAATGAATCTTTTCCATGATACAGAGGACAGTAGAATCTTTCTTTTTATAAATGGGTACACGATGTGTAGTAGGGTCATAGGCTATGTCCCTTGACCTTTAGTACTACCCATGTACAATGACCCATGTCTTTAGAACATTCCATGTCGATGATGGATACACGACATGTGGAATGATTCACATGTTGTGTCCTTATATCTGGGGTCTACCCATGTTCTCTTTCCATGTTCCATTACAATGTGTCAACACATGTATTCTTTCCTGTGTACCAGTATATTGGGTACCCCATTTATTCGGTTTAGGCCATGAAATGTGGTGTAGTACACACCATATAGGCTACCCATGTACTCTACGCCGTGTATTTGTACATTACATGTACTCTCTGAGTGGTCCAACAATGAACACACAACGTCTAGACAGCGATAGATGTTATGTGTTCTAGATTTTCTTAAAAGTCATCTTCTTTCACCTTCTCACCTCGTCTGATCATTGGGCTCCACTCTGGTGCTCAGTTCACCTCGAAACCCGGGATTGAGGACAGTCTCACCATACTAACAACCAAATTAGGGGGTTTGGGACATTAAAAGTCTTCAAAAACTGATTAAATCAAAGATGAAACATTTCACCTGAAGAAAAATTTCTACCAAATCACTTTTATTCATCTCTTTCCATCACTGATGTACCTCTATTAGGTAGTCCTAATGCTGGATATCAAATTTCATATCCATGCACCATGAAACGTAGGCATAATGATCGATCATTCATGAATTCATCGAAGAATGAAAAATAAACATTGAAATAGCTGGGGAGGGAATGAAAAATGAATGAATCTGAGGAAAAAATCTCAGACCATTTTTGATCTGACTTCGATACATTCATATAAGAACGATCAACAGTAAAAATAATTATCCAACCCCCTGAATTTCGAAATTAAAACACATCCCCCAAAGTACGACTGATACGTGGAACAACCCATTTTTTGGCTGGTCAAAATTTTTCCTTGAATATATGAACATGGAATGAAATCCAAAAATACTCACCCTTCCTTGGAATTGAAACGCTCTCTGTTGAAGATATATTGTTGTTTATGAGATCTGTTAAGATCGGCTTTCGTCGATCTTTGATCTGTAGTTCCTTTGTCACCCACCAAGAGAAATATTCAAGGTTTCATCTCCATATCCTTATGGTAAATACAAGGTTATGAGACTAACCGTGGAACCCTACCCAATCATTTAATTAAATAGAATAAAATCATCATTTCATCGCTCATCAACAAAATAGAAAAATAATATAAATCCTTAATTAATTTTATTCATTAAAAATTACTATGACTACTTTTTACCGTGGACCCACATTATCCAATGTTAGGTCACACCTAGGAGAAATATGCTTCTAGGAACACCACAGTGCCCTTGGATTTATGATTTGATAAAGCATTTAGATTTTATTTCATTTTTTAGGATAACTACTCTAGAGTTCTTTTTAAGTTTTTAATATTTTCAAACAATAGTTCTAGGAACACCGGGCCTCATAACTGCATGACATATCTATACATAATCTCAAAATTAATATATATAATATTTAAAAATAATACAGAATAAATCTAGGGCATTACATTATCCCCACATTAGGGATTTACATCCCAAAAAATAAAAAACAAATGCTACTCATAAAGATGTGGGTACTATGAAAATATTTATTCCTCCCACTCCCATGTGCTATCTGGGAGATTCCAGTGCTGTCACCAAACATGAACCAATGAGATAACTCACCCATAATGAATCCTCTCATGTTGATCCTCAATCTCTACTGGTTACTCAAAAAAAATTTCTCTATCCTCGATGTCTATCTCTCCCCAATAGATGATGTGAGATGGGTCATGCACGTACCTCAGCTCATAGAAAACGTCATGAACGCATTATAACTACATGGGTAGAGATAAGAAGTATTCCACATTGCCAACAAAATGTAGTATCTAGAAAGGGACGATAAACCTTAGAGATAACTTGCCTCCCTGACCAAATCTTTGAAATCCACATTGAGGTGAAACTCATAGGAACACATGGCCTCCTTCCTCAAGCTCTAAAAGCCTCCATCTACGATCAGTATAAGACTTATGGTTGATATGTGTAGTCTTCATATCCTCCTATAAGATATGCACCTTCTCTGTACTAGCTCAAACTATCTTTGGGTCTACGAGTGATGACTCTCATGGGTTAGTCTAGAAAATTGGTGACATGAATGGTAAACTGTAAAAATCCTTTAATGGTGCCACACCAATGTTGGAATTATTTTTATTATTGTGTATGAACACCACTAGTGGTTGGTGATACACCCTACGACACCCAGAGTATAACATGATATACCATATCATGTCCTCCAGATCCTGAATGGTTCGCTCTGTCTGCTCGACCATCTTTCTGTGAAATTCCATACTCGATCATAATTGGGTCCCAAACGCCTCATGTAAAACCTTCCAAAATTGGGATGTAAAATGATAATCACAATATCAAACTATTGTCTATGGGACTCAGTGGATGCAAAATATCTATTTCACGTAAAGGCATCCCATGCTCTCTACTAAAATTTTGTCTAAAATAGCTAGAAAGTGGGTCGACATGGGGAGTCAGTCAACAATCACCCATATAGAATCAAGTAACCGAGACATACATGATAAACTCATCATAAATTCCATCGATATCCCATCTCACATCCATTTTTTCACCTCAAGGGGATGATTTAAACCCACTATAACCTGGTTTTCATTCTTCAATTGATGATAAGTAAGGCATCAAAAAAACAAACTCTAAAACACTCTTCCTCTTTCAATGCCACCAAAACTGATGTCAGTTGTCATGGTACATATTCTACACAACTGGATGTAACACCAAAGTAGGTGTATAAAACTTCCTCAGAACCACCTCCTACAATTCCAATAGAACTACTATGCATCCTCTAAAAATAATGATGTGATCCCCACATTCTGAATATTTTTCAGGAGCATGCCTTGGGGATATCAGAGAATGTAGGGTCTCACGGTCAGTATCCCCAAGGTATGAATCCCTGACATGTTGTCAGAGTTGAAGGGTAAAAACCATTGATTGGAGGTAATATTCTCCATCTCCATCCACAAAGGATATCTAAAACGAGGCCAAATTCTTTGATGCCTCATTAAATAACTACAATGTAGATCTCCTATGGAGAGCATCTGCCATCACATTACCCTTCCTAGGAGTATAGAAAATTTAAATGTCATTGTCCTAGAGGAACTCTATCAAATCACATCTATATCATGTTTCAATACTTCTAAGGGAAGATATACTTGAGACACATTTGATCAGAGTGGATGGTAAATCACCCACCCATCAGGTAGTTTCATTATATCTTCAACGCGAAGGCTAACACTGCTAACTCAAGATCATGGGTCACATAGTTATTCTCATGAGGTCTTAAATATAATCAAAAATCAAAAATCACCCAAAACATCTACATCAAGATAATTCTAATCTCGGTTCCTGATGCATCCCAGATTACCACATACTCGATGCCCTCCTTCGAAAATATCAAAATTTGAGCACACATCAAACTATATAACAACTGCTGAAAATCGAAATGGAACGTATTTATCCACACAAAAGGATTCCTATTTAGAATGAAAGCTATCATAGGTGATGATATCCTATAGAAATCTGGTATGAATATCCAGAAATAGAATGTTATACCAAGGAATCTCTACACCCCCATTATTCTCCAAGGTGGATCCCATTCTAAAAATGCCTCACCCTTGGCTGGGTATACTACCACTCAATCCACTGAGGTAATGTTTCCTAGAAAGTATACCACATGAATCTAGAACTAGAGCTTCATGAATTTTCAACAAATATGGTGCTCTCTGAGTACATCCAAAACCATCCTTAAGCGACTCACGTGCTCCTCCTCAGATGCTAAGTACACAAGGATATTGTCAATTAATGCAACCACAAACCGGTTTAAATAAGTCTGAATGATATTTTTCATGAGTCCCATGAGAACTATGTGGGAGTTTTTTTATGCCAGAGGTAATAACCACATGCTGATAATGACCATAGAAACATCTGAAAGTCGTCTTTTCTATATCCACATCCCTTATTTGCAACTAAGGAAAGACTGATCAATGGTTAACCTTAGAAAACCATTGTGCCCCTATAAACTGATCAATGATGTCATAGATCCTCCATAGTGGATATTGGATCTTCACAGTCACCTGATTCATGTTCCAATAGTCGAAAAAGAAAACCTCAATCTTCTGTATTCATTTTTGTATGAAAACTGGGGCCACCTATGGTGAAACATTGGGTCTCATGAATCCCTTTCTATGTAATTCCTTCAATTTCACCCTTAGCTCGTGAAGCTCTGTTAGAGCCATCATATATACTGGTGTAGATATCGGTGTTTTCCTAAGGTGTAAACCAATGTTGATGTATATCTCATGGAGGGGATGTAATCCTAGAACATCTTCAGAAAATATTTCCTCTTACTCCGCCACTACTGCTGGGAACTGGAAACTTATAACATCCACTGCACCGAGGGTCAGGCTAACCAAATGATGAGTAATCTGCTAAAATATTTTTATGAATGAGTCGATCCTATGCTTCCTAGGTTTCCTTTTAAGCAATAAAGGAAAGACGTATTCCATAAAAATGGGCACACTGTACCCTTCTCATAAAATAGTAAGTCAAGGCATGGATTGAAGATAACCATCCATGCCAGGATTGATTCCAAAGGGCATCGACACTACCTCCAAGAGTTTCCAACTCAAACACAAGCCTCCAAGGTTCAGGTCAAACATTTCAGCATTGATGTGTGATCATAGAGTATTCTCCTATAGGTGTCTCCAAGTATAAGGGTCGAGTCAAAAGTTCGATTGGAATATCTAGTTCTTGAACAATATATGTGGTGAGAAATGAATGACTAGTAGTTGTGTCTATCAGTTCAACAACTAATGTATAAAATAAATATATTGCACCATAGAACATTCCATGATCCCCAAGGTCATATTGTTCAGCCTCATTTAGTCGCCACCTCCCGCAATCCTCTAGCTCTCTAAACCTAGCATGGACCTATTGGGGGTAGGGGTGGTAATAAATCAAAATGTAGACCATCTCCTTCGGCTCTTCCATATCCTCTTCCAAAAACATCACCCTTTAGATTAGCCTGATCCTATTGTTTTCTATGCCACAGTGGTCAATGCATTGTCTCCCTATCAATAGCATACTGGGTTGGACAATATTGATTGAGATGTTCCTTGCTATAACATTAAAAACATAACCTCTCCCTAGGATGAATGGGCTCAGATGGTGATCCCTGAATTGAATTTCATCTATCCTAGGACCTCCTCCTGAAATGTCTCCAATGCCCATGTCACTGGAATTGATGTCAAATCCCTACAACCAAGGTCTCTACTTTTGCTCATCCACAACTCTCTCTCGCCGGCTGTGTCTTCTCATCCAAGAAGCATTCAACCACCAAAGACTACTCAAGCACCCCAATATAAGTTAAAATTCATAAATGGATTACATTGGATTATATGTATATATAAAGACCTCACTAAATGGTATGAGACCTTATGTACTGATCACTAACCTTATCAATCTAGTACCAATAATGGTTGGTGAACATTGATGAATAATCAGACACTTTCAGGCTACACTGTTGAAACTAAGGAAGCTACTGTATATGCACAACTTTCTGAATAACTAGTGAGAAAACCTCTCTAAATAGATTTTCTAAATATATCCATGAAAGAGTCTCCTCATCTTTTGTCTAGGTTCAAAGCTCCACCATCGACCTACTGAGTCATGTAGAAGGCTCACAAAAAGAACCACCATCCGATCTGTTGGTGTCCTAACTAGATGGAAAACTTGGGTCACTACCTCAAGCCCTTCTTTAACCCCTTGGGGGTTGGGATCACCTCTGAACCACAGGGGTATCTATATGTGAAACTCATGTAATGTGCTCAGCCTGTGGTCCTCATCTACTTGTACTATGGGTAGCACGTTATAATAAATAGGTGGAATTATAGATGATGTTCCACCTAGACGTGACATTAAGTGAACTGGTCCCTTTATGAAATCATCATCATTGAGGGGGTCATCCTCATGATCAAACTATTTAATCCATGTAGGTATGAATCAAAGATTCATGCTGTAATTAATCAATATTTACCATGATCAATGAGTATATCTGGAGAGTTGTGTCAATAATGAAATAGAAACCAATACCAATTCCTATATGATGCATGTAAAAAAATTTTACTTTCAACCCGTGATCTCATGTACCACATCGAATAGTAGGATATTATGGTCTAGGTATATGGATACATCAGATGCCTCCACTAACACTCGAGTACCTTTCCTAAAAGCCGAACCCAAAACACATCACACTTTTTCCCCAAACAAATCTCACAGAATCTCAGTCCTAAGGTAGAATAGACAACCTCTAATACCACTATATTCCAACCCATCCCAGTGGGGCTCATGCTATGACTACCCAAGAACAACTCTAATAGACCAGGGACTAGTGACTTCAACCGAGTAGGAATATCACTAACAAGGGAGGAATTTCCAATGTACCTATATGCACACACCCATCTCCAAGCCCAAATAATGATGAAACGAAAAAAACAAAAATTAAAAAAATACATGTATACCACTGTATCTCGACCAACACAGTATTACAGGAAAGTAAATCATGTAATGTAAACTGATCAATAATAAAATCCCTCCAAAAAGAGTCTGTAAACCTCTAGTTCAACTTGTAAAAAAAAGTATTGGGATTTATTCCTCAAGATATAAGAACACCTCATCTTTCATGATCTCACAAAACCCCATGAAATCATGATCTATCTTGGAACTCATCAAATTATTCTCTTCTGCCAAATACATGACATGTGTGGGAATATCCCATGCAGGGGTGAGTAAAACAATACTCTATAGGCACCCCAAAACCACAATGAAATACACAAAGGAAAGATATAGTCATATCTACACAAGTATATGTCTACATCTCATATAAGAATATCTAGATATACTCAATCTAAGCCACATAGTCTTGAGTTAATTCATGACTACCGAATACCAATACTAGGGTTTCTACTAAAAAATTCCATGAAACACTCATCTAGGAAAACAAACTCCTGAGTCTAATAGAACAGATGAATTCCATTTTGGAATTACTATTCTTCTGAAACTGTCATAAGGGATATATAATGACATATATAAAGAGAGGAATGATACATAGATGAGGATCACAACCAAGGACATGTGGTGATACCAACAACTCGATCTGGATTGAATCACTAGGGAGAGGATCAACTCCCTATAATGTAATTCACATCAATACCAAAGACTCTGCCTAGTGAATAAAGACTGAATATAGGATCCCTCTATAGGCCTCTTAGGGGATTCCAAAACAATATCCATAAAGTCTTATAGAAGGGATCCTAGTCGTATGAGTAAGATATTATTTTTCCTACCTTTAGGGAAAATGATAAAGGGAACAAACCATAACAAATAATGTCTATGAAATAGAGTACATAAGAATCATGCCATGTAGAAAGGGGTACAAAGCGTGTAGTAGGGTCACACACCATGTCCCATGACCCCAGTTACTACTCTACTTCATTGGATCATGTCTTTAAAAAATATTTTGTAGAATATGGGTACCCAACATATAGAAGGAGTCACACAGAGTGTCCTTCCTTCTAGGGTCAGCCCATGTGCTCTAGCTGTGTTCTAGTACACAGTGTCAACCCATGTATCTTTTATCTGGTACCAATAGAGAGGTTATCCCATGTATCCGGTTAAGGCCATTCCATGTGGTGGATTACGCATCATGTAGGGAACCCATGTACTCCACCCCATGTCTGTATACTTTCCATGTACAAGTTGAGTGGTCCAAAAATGAACCCATTCCATGTAGATGGGGCTACACACTGTGTGTTATGGATTTTCTAGAAAGTCAAATTCTTCCTCCCGCTCACCTAGGTCAATTGTTGGCCTCCTCTATGGTGCTCGGTTCACCTCAAAACTCAAGATCAAGGTTCATCTCACCACCTTAACTTCCAAACGATATGTTTCTGGCCTCCAATCGGCTAAAAAACCTATTAAATAAAATTTGATGTTATTCTCCCAAATAATTATTTCTTCTAAATTGCATCAAATCGTCTGACTCCATCACAAATTGTTTAGGTTGTTCTAATGTTGGATCTTGAATTTTGGATCGTTGCTCTAGTAAATTAAGGCGCAATGATTGATCATTCATAAACGTGTCAACAAATGAAGAACACATAATGAAATGTTGGGGGAGAAAAATCACAATGAATGAATATAAAGAATGAACTTATGCCTTTATTTATTCTATCCTTGATCTGATACAATAAGATATATCAACAATGAACAAAATAATCAAACCCCATAAAATCCATTAATTAATCCCTATCCCACAAAGCCCGACCGAACTGTGAATCAACCTATTTTTTGGTTGGTCTGCATTCATCATTGAATTTATGAATGGGGAAGGCAACCCAAAATATCATATCCTTCCAATGAATTGGACCACTCACTATTGAATACCAATTTCTATTGGTCATATCAATCTATAATGACGTTCGTCAATCTTCAATCCATTGTTCCATCGTCTGCCGCAGACATAAATCTTCTAGGATTCATCTCTAGAGATTCTAGGAAATTCTATATTTATAACCATAACACTATATCCCTTCCTAATTCTTTATTTTGAAATAATATTTGTATTTTCATTGCTGCGTCGGCTAAATGGGAAATTAAAATAAATTCATAATTTATTTTATTCATTAAAAATGCCTGTGAATACCTATTATAGTTGACCTGCATCAGCTAATGTTAGGACTCTCCTAGGGTAAAGTACATACACTGAATGAAAAGGTTCCATCATATTTTTGATATGGTCATTCGTTTTGTGGGTTTTCGACTTTTTTTTGGAAACTCGTGAATTTGTTCTATTTTATATTTTAATATTTTTTCAAACAATTGTTTCGGGCTCACCGGGCCTCGAAATTATACAACGTCTTAGTGCCCAGTTTAAAAATTATTCCTTATAATATATTATAATAATACATTTAAAAATAGGGTCATTATAGTAGATATATAAAGTTGAGTAACACTGTTAATGGAGATGGTATTCCATATGTATGCATGAATGTTGTTTTCATTTTATAATGAAAGGAATGAATGAAATATAATTAATATTTTATCATTAAAAAAATATCACGTAATAAATATCATATATATTTATTTAATCTATTATTTGTAATGTCTTTGTGATAAGATTATGGAAAATAAAATATATTGCTACGTGGAGGTGGTAGGCCACATGTATGTCTGAGTGATACACTCATTTCCCATTTGATAATAATATTTTATATATAGTTTGTTCCATCATCATAATAACATCTATGTATTTTGATTATAATTGATTTATAAATTATTATGGATGAATTAGGTCTATTTAATGTGGAAGAAGAAATACAACTGAAAAAGATCAGTTTAGAATTATACGTCTTGGATTAGAAACCACCTTTGGCATAATCCTTAACCATTAAAAGGAAGGTATTATAATAAAACAAAGTCCTCTAGAAAATGTTATGATATATTAGGAATGGATTCGAATGTGGATGTTCTAATCTAATATATTTTTTACTGAGGAGATGAGATGATGGGTGTCCCTTAATAAGTAGGGGAGAGGACACACATGGAATTATTCTGAAGATTGAAATATATTAATTTATCAATAAAGAAAAATTCATCCAAAATATGCCATATTTCAATAGCAGATGATATGGGGTCAAAACATTTCCAAAAAATAGTACTTATAAATGTATATTTGGAACTCATTCCCATGTCTCTTAGTTCCCCAAAGTAAAACCATTTTATCCTAAACCATTGTAATAATATTTTACTTTTTTCAAAATTCATTTTGACCAATATTGAATGCGGAATAATTAAAAAAAATCATACATTCTAATTAAAAATATATAATAAATGTAATCGGATTGAATTACTATATTTTCTAGAAATTTATTATAAAATAATCCCACAATAAATGATGAAAATGGTTTTCATGAAAATTAGTCATTAATGATAGAAATGATGATATAAATAAATTATTAATATTTTTATTTCTAATGAAATTAATTTTATTTTTTAATCATAATTAACTAATTAAATGTTAAAATGAATTCGAATAATTGGAAATTTGTAAATACATGAATTGAAAACACAATATTCTAGAAAATATATATTTTCACTATTTATTGAAAATTTAATCCTTTCAGAATAATCTAAAAATATCACCTAAATATAATTTTAATATTATGATTTAATAAAATGATATTATATTAATAAATAAAATTTCAAAATTGATTGAAATTAATTATAATATCAATGAAAAAATGCAGTAAAAACCTTTTTTGATGAATGTATATTTTTGAATCATAAAATGAAATTACAAAAAATTTAGTAAATATTTATTATGAAATTATTAATAAATTTTTATTATATAAATGTTTGATACATATTGTTTCATATTTTTTTATTCTTATACATATTCACATTCCAAATTCGAGGTTATAAATGTATAATATATCATGGTTCACTTAGACTCAAGGTAGTTTATAATGAAAGCTATGGAATACTTCAATTTTATTTCAAAGGGAATACATATAAAATCAGGTGTCATTACATTGAAAATAAAACAAAAAGACATTTAAAGGAAGGTATTCTGAGTTTTTACCATCATTTAAGGCTTCAAAACAACTTCTTCTCCCATATTATATCTAAATAAAATCTTAATCAAAGTTTATGAGAGAATAATGAAATAAATTTATCTAAGTAATGATCCATTATACATTTAAATGTATATCTTCTTAGGCTAACCTGATGTAGAAAAAAAAGAGTGACTAAAATTATACATCAACATTTCAATTCATCTATTAAGTATGTGATATGACTTCCACCTTCTCATTTTGGGGGTTGTACACAGAGATTAATCAATAAAATCACAACACAAACATATCTTCACAACATATATTCTAAAAATCCGAAAGAAATATATATAAACCCATATATTTATTTTATTTCTCATTAATAATCACTCCCCATTTATGAATATATCCATTATAATCCTAATATAAATATGAAAATCATGATTGGTATAACTGAACTTCCAATATTTGTATATGTTGTGTTGTTTTTAGATTTATATATAAGAACATTTAACTGAAAAATTATTCTATATATAATCTCTCCCTTGATGTATGTATTGCATTCATCATCATAGAATTTATATTATTCCAAGATGATAATCTCTACTTATTATATAACTACTACAACACACATCTAGCTTACCCTATAATTTAACAACTTCAATTCCCTGCATATTAGTATAAATAAACAAAATAATAGAATAAGGGGGTACCTTTTAGATAAGTTAAAATGGAGAGGATATGAATTTCTTATCAACAGAGATCCTTTATTTCTTAAATATAATTATGGAAAGAATTATTCATGCATCATTTCCTATTATGTTCCTTTATTTATTTCATGATAATTTTTTCCATTAAATAGTTTCCTTATGTGGTTTTATATTCTTCACCTTATCCACCAATAGAAATTATTTAACTTTTGGTTATCTTTTACATTATTCCTCTTGACCTATAATTATTTAAATATAATTCTTCATCCAATATATATCATTTTTGAAGCTTCAACAATGATTTTCTTAGTTGTTTAGGTCATAGCCTTTAGAAAACCACTCAAGAAATTTGACACCTTCAAGAAAAATTACTTGTTCCCCTATTGAAATAGCATTTTTTAGTAATTTCTATATTTTTATTTCCATTTATTTGTAAAATAGTTAAGAACTCCTTTTAACCATGCCCAACATTATAAAATTATTCATATGGTTTCTTCATTTCCTTAGAAATAGAGAAATTTTATTCTTATTTATTTTAAACCACCTCCCCTTTCTCTTTATAAATATCTTATCCAAGTTGTCTAGTCGTGTATTACATAGATCTATGAACCTAATGGTTACATCTTCTATGGGGTTATTCTAAAAATTTGTAACTATTTTGTGCTCCAAAATCTGATAAATATTAGGTCACAACATGGTTTCTTTGAAAATGTATTTTTATCTTCTCTAAAAAACTCCCTTAGGTATTTACATTATACTAGTATTGATATATTGGACAAACTTTAGTAGTATTTATTTCCAACTAATCAATAGTGCCATTAATATATTCTAAACATAGTTCTTCCATACTTATAATATTCATATTCTAATGATTCTTTTGAAATATTTCCATAATATTTTGATATATTTTCTTAAGGGGTAAGATTTGGAAAAAATATTTTATAAAATTGATATAAAATAGGGTTTATAACATGAATTATTAGGGAATACTGGATCATATTGAGTTTTAAAATCCAAAAAATTGGAGTTAATTTCCTTATATTGATACAAATTGAGAAAATATTAACTTTTATCTTTGGTCCATTATTTTTTCCTTCATGAAAAAACTGATCATTAACCTCAAAATAATTTTAGAATTATTCTATGAATTTTTTCAAATAATTTTGAGCATCATGCATCATTGATTGTATCATGGATAATAATTCTCCTCTAACAATCATTTTTCCCTCAACATATCTCACAATATTTTTTATATATATACTCTAAGTTTATATTTCTATATCTCATCAATATAAGATTCTTATTTCTTAACATACTCCTCTTATACCATTAAAATTTTATTTATTTATTTCATTAGCTTCCTCCTAACCTCCTTGATCTGTGTGTTCTGCTTAGGAAAAGATTCTAACTCATTCTTCAATATGTATTGCAAGAACAAATGGTTCTCCTTCATCACTATAACTACTTGAGGCATTAAAAAAAATTCAGTAGAAGTTATAAAATTAATTTCATCTTGTAATAAGTAGTTTATTAGGAATTATTATTTTCTTCATTATCTTGGAGTTAGTTTCGCGGAACCTACTTCTATACACATTATTATTACTTATATTCATGGTATTGATTGCTATTAAGATTAGTATTAAAACATTAGTATTATTATTATTATTATACATAACATTATATTTGATATTTTCCTAAGGGTTCCTTCTCTAATGAATTTTTATTGCAGTTTTCTACAATGATGAAAACCTATAAGTTTTATGATAATATTCTTAAATATCCATTTTATGGATGTATTATTTAATTTTATGGGGAAATAATGAAATGTGATATCTAGGGTATGGGTCTCACTATACTTTGAGAGATTTATAATACATTTTTCTATGGTAATAATATGTAAGGATATTATGAGAAAATGACCCTCTACTAGGAAATCATAATTTATTTGTGTCTTTGGATGTTCTTGTGGACATGTGTAATAGTAATTAGGCTTGAATAATTTTATTAATACATGCCATGAGTCAAAAACTATGATTTAGTGATTAAAATAGTGATCAGATATATTCAAAATTAGGTAGAATATGTTGGGTGCCTCATGAGTGATATGGTATTAATACATAACGAGATACATGTTCCTTCCATTTTTTCATTAACAAATATTGATATCTTATGCCATTTGGTAGAAATAGAATTCCATGATTAATTTGACATCATTCATCAAATTTCAGAAATTTTATTTTGGGAATTTCAATGATATATACATCAATCATATAGGTTAATGGAACAAATATACAACCTTTTTTATTACATACGTTTAGAAAGAGAGATTGAATTAATTAGTGTGTGTTTGTATTTGGTTATTTTAGTTATTCTATTTAAATTAGTTTTATATGGGTTCCATGGAGTCTTTCTATATTCTAACCATGGAAATTTAGGGTAATAACCTTAATATACTAAAAATGTTCCTATAGTGTCACAACCTATCCTTGGGGACCATGTCGTGACTACACCAAGCCCGCATTCCATAGGCCAGGGGCTAGTGACTAGCACCAAAGACGTAAATACCACAGGAAGGGAAGACATTTCCTTTATGAAGTAACATACACAATAGAGTACGCAAGTGAAGTAAGCACTAAGAAAAACTGGGTACATGATACGTGCTGAAAAAGTAAATGGGCAGTATACAAACCCAACAGAAAGTACAGTACAACTGAAAGGGAAAGTACAACAGCAGTAAGTAAACATAAACACCGAGTTGTCTTCCGGAAGTCCCACCTGAAGGGTGGGTACAGATAGCCTCCTCAGCTCCTCGGGTTCGGTCGTCCACTCTGTATACGTCCCGTCAAGTAGTCCACCTCCGGGAACCGTCCAGCTTCACAGGCCTCCACCTCGGTCAGTGCTATCCATCGTCTGCATCCAACACAACGTAGTGCAGGCATAGCCCATGCAGGGGTGAGTATACGATACTCAGTAGGGACCCCGAGACCCCTGAAGGTCTCTTAGAACCCACGAAAGATAAAGTACAAAGGAAATATAAAATCACGAAGTATCAAACAACCCTACTTAGGTATATGCCCATACATATACCTAAGTCCTCAATTACAGTTTGGATCCAGCTCCCGAGCCCAAGCACAACCCATTCCACATAGGAAAGCACAACCCAGATCACACCGGAAAGAACAACCCAAACCACACAGGAAAGCAGAACCCAATCCACACAGAAAAGCAAGTCAACCACATCAATGATAATGATTGAGAGTCAAGACTTAGCTCACACAGGTATACGCTTCGTATGGTGATTGAGATGATCAGATGTAGCAAATGATTCGTCTAAGAGTTTGGACCCACATAGGATACAAGACCATCTAAGTTGTCGGACCAACAAAGGATACAAGACTAGCTACTCTACCGGACCCACATAGGAAACCAGTACAGAGTCAAATAGTGTTGGACCCGCATAGGATACAAGAACATTAGTCATCGCCATCAAACCCACTGAGGATTCCAGTATGTTCTTCATCGCTGCTGAACCCGCGGAGGATCCACGTACAGTCGTCCTCGCTGCCGAACCCATGGAGGATCCAAGTGCAGTCATCATCGTTACAGTCGCTGCCGGTTCTAGGGTTCCCGCACACAGCATGCTTGATTCCGGGAGGGTCCACTCCTCGATAAAGAGAGAGAGAGAGATTTGATACATCAACTATCATGAAGTATAGAGTTTATGTATCCCAAAGTTTCATCTCATCAAAAGAAACCCAACGCGATAGACGATGCGTCAATCGGACGCCCAGTTTGAGAGTTATTGGCTTTTTCGTTCTAGGGGCCCGGTTGGGTTTTAATATAAAACCAACCCGACCATACCCCAGCTGCATCCAAACCTCAAGATGAGTAATCCAGAAGGACCGTCTCAACAAAAGGATCTTGATTCAATTGACGGTATGCCAATCGGATGTCCAGTCCTTTAGATATAAGCGTTTCTGCTCCAAGGGCCCGATTGGTTTCGAGTTTGAACCAACCCGGCCATACCCAGACTTTGTCGAAACCTCGAATGTAATATAGTGAAACGACCATCTCGATTCAAGGATTCTCGCGTAACTGACGGTGCGTCGATCGGAGGTCCATAGCTCATGTTATGGGAAAAAGACCGAAAGTGGTACGAAGTGGGGGGTCTGGGCCCGATCTGACCTGGCCCAACCCCCCTGGGTCGACCCGATCCATGTCCGGGTCCAGCCTAGAAGGGCGCGGCCCGACCCTACTGGGTGGGCCAACCCGACTTTTCACGGCCCCGCCTGGTCCGCGCGACCTGCCTCGGCCTGGCTGGGGGGTGTGCCGGCTCAGCCTGATGCGGCGACTGACACCTCATCTCCCATGATCACACGTGGCCGCGGGATCCAGCTCTTTGCCACCGCAGCTTCAGCCACGGTAGCTTCTGCCGACGGCATGCCAGGGCGCCGCCGCCTCCGGCCACCGGCACCGACAGAGTTTTCCGCGGGCCACCGGAGTCACTCTGTTGGTCCGTTCTTACTCCCTTCAGCGTCTACGGTCATCTCGGGATCATCAGATTACTACGAAGGAATCTAATTTCTATTTCTGTCCCGTTTTGTCATCGCCAAGAATTTCATGCATCAAGAACAAACAAGCGGTGGGTTTGGACTTGTTCGTTAGTATGCACCCACCATGTTATTGGTTCAACCATTACTAACAATTGCACACCACACCCGGGATATAAGAATCACATAAGAAAACATTATTCAAATTCCCCTACCTCAACACAGAATATGGTCATCGGTGTCACGGGGAAATAGGCGTCGTCGGGGTGCGACGAGGAGGAAGCGTTGTCTCCTCTCTTGTCGCGGAGAAAGGTAAGGGTGGTGCGTCGTCGATCTCAAAGGAACCGGCATTCTTCGTCATTCTTCATTGGAGGCCGGTGTTCTTCATCGTTATTCATCAGAGGTTGGCATTCTTCCTCACACAATGAAGCACTCCTCATTAATAAAATAATAGGTTCCCCTATTATTTTATTTTACACTCAAAGAAACTCTCCCGTAATTAATTCACCACACTAATTAAAATAGGTTGACATTTAATTAAAGAATGGAGATAAAAGATTCCACATTATTAAATGCACTGGCTGTTAAATTAAAAAAGGGGGAAAGAGGAAGGTTCCTCATTAAATTATGGGTTGACATAATTTAATGGATTGTGGTGAAATTTAATGGAGGTTTTCTAAATTAATGAGGGGATGTTTAAGGTATTAGTGAGAATTAAATGGTGGGGATCGTGCAGGACCCCACCTCTCTAAAATCCTCACATGGGTAGTTAAGTGGCTATGGGCCCCACTCTTAACTACCCATGGGAGGGGAAAACCTCCTTAAGAAAATAAAAATTATCCTGACAATTTTTATTTTCCTCTTTAATAAACCCCCAAAAATATATCCCCCTCCTTTGCGAACGCAACCATGGTAAGGGTCCCCTTAAGAAAAGACCAGCATTGTGGTTTTGTCGGTGCCTTCAAATTTTAATTCCGAGCACCGGTTCAAAAGATAGAAAAACCCGCTCGTTCGTTCACTGAACGTACTCGAGCTAAACTTCGAAGATTGATTCCAGGCACACCGGGCCTCAGAATCAAGTGCCGTCAGAAGCCATAGACTCGTAAAATTCCAAAGTAATTAGAAAAAAAAATTCCATGAAATTTCAAGGTCTTTACATTACTCCAACCTCAGGGATTTACATCCAAGTAATTCTATAACAAAAACTAGGGGAACAAATGAGCGTACTCAGCACGCATCTGATCCTCCCGCTCCCATGTGCTCTCCTGGAGGTTCCCATACTGCCAAAAAATGCACACCATAGGTATCGTCCATCCACGTAAGACCCACTCCTGTCGATCCTAGATCTCTGCCAGGAATTCCGCAAAAGTCACCCCGTCATTAGTTTCTAGCTCCACGTGGTCAATGATATGAATCAGGCCGTGCACATATCTCCCCAGTTGAAATATGTGAAGGACGTCGTGCTCCTGGTGCAGCTGAGGTGGAAGGGAAAAGCTGTAAGCCACCTATCCTACCCTTCTGAGGACCTGGAAAGGTCCGATGAAGTGCAGAGATAACTTTCCGCCACAGAAAAATCTCAGTAATCCACTTCGCGGTGAGACCCGTATAAAAACTTGGTCACCATCCTCGAACTCCAGTGGTCTCCACCTCCTATCAGCATAGGACTTCTGTCTGCTCTGTGTAGTCCTCATCTACTCCTGGATGATCTGCACCTTCTCTGTCGTAGCCTGAACCATGTATGGTCCTACGAGTGCTGACTCCCCTGGGTCTGTCTAGCATTGAGGTGATCTGTAAGGTCAGCCATAAAATGCCTTCTATGGTGCCATCCCGATGGTGGAGTGGTAGCTGTTGTTGTATGAAAACTCCACCAAGGGTAGATGATCCTCCCAACTGCAACCAAAGTCGAGGACACATGCACAGAACATGTCCTCGACTGTCTGAATGGTCCTATCCATCTGGCCATCCGTCTTTGGGTGAAAGGCAGTGCTCAGGCATAGCTGCGTCCCAAAAGCCTCCTATAACCCCTTCCTAAGCTGGGAAGTAAAGCGAGCGTCTCAATCCGAGACGATAGATGATGTCACACCATGAATCTGTATGATCTCCTGAACATAGAGGCGCCCCAATCTCTCCACTGAGCCCTACTCTATGATATGTAGGAAGTGTGCCGACTTGGTGAGTCGGTCTACGATCACCCAGATGGAGTCGTGTCCTCTATAAGTATGTGGAATCCCTATCACGAAATCCATGGATATCTCATCCCACTTTTACTCCGGGACCTCTACGGGATGTACCAGGCCTGCTGGTACCTGGTGCTCTTCCTTCACATGCTGACAAGCGAGGCATCGAGAAACGAACTCTGCCACAACCTTCTTCATAACCGGCCACCAGTACTGTCATCTGAGGTCCTGGTACATCTTCGCCACCCCAGGATGTACCACTAGAGGGGAAGTGTGGAACTCCCTTAGCACCTCCTCCTGTAGTGTAACTGGTACCATGGTACGTCCCCTGAAGAGGATGACGTGCTCTCTGCCTTCAGAAAATCCATTGGGTGCTAGCCCTGAGGATATCTGAGCACGTCTTGCCTCAGAGTCAACGTAAACACATTGTGCCTCTCTGGACAACTGAAGAAGTGGAGCAGTGACTGTGAGGGACTGTAAGAAGGCTTCCCCGTCTCTATCCATGAAGGATATCTGCAATGCAGCTAGCTGCTCTGTCACCTCTCCAAGTAGCTGAATTCCCGGTCTCCTACTGAGAGCATCAGCTAATACGTTCCACTTTCCAAGAGTATAGACAATATCAAATTCATAATCCTAGAGGAACTTGATCCATCGCCTCTCTCTCAGGTACAAGTCCTTCTGTGAGAAAATGTACCTGAGACTCTGGTGGTCATAGTAGACTATGAAGTGCTCTCCCATTAGATAGTGTCGCTACATATTCAGGGCGAAGAACACTACTGCTAATTCTAGGACATGGGTAGGGTAGTTCTGCTCGTGATGCCTCAACTAACATGAACTGTAAGAGGTCACTACTCGCTCCTGCATCAGGGCACACCCGATTATGATCCCTGATGCGTCGCAGTAAACTGTATACCCTACTCCCTCCTCTGGTAGCCTCAAGATGGGCACACTGGTCAATCTCCTCCTCAGCTCCTGGAATCTCTACTGACATATGTCTGGCCACACGAATGGTTTCCCCTTCTTTTTCAAAGAAGTAAGTGGTGCTGAAACTCTGGAGAAGTCTGGAAAAAATCTCCAATAGTACCCTTCCAGACCTAGGAAACTCTGTACCTCCGTCACGATCCAAGGTGGATCCCAAGAAAGTACCGCCTCAACCTTCGCGGGATCCACTGCAACTCCCGCCTCTGAGATGATGTGCCCCATGAAATGAACCACTCGAAGCCAAAACTAGCACTTCGAGAGCTTACCATAAAGCTGGTGCTCTCATAGAATATCCTGTACAACCCGTAAATGGTAGGCATGCTCCTCCTCGGTCGCCAAGAAAATCAGTATGTCGTAAATGAAGACTACGACAAACCGATCGAGGAAGGTATTAAAGATCATGTTCATGAGACTCATGAACACTGCTGGAGCATTGGTCACACCGAAGGGAATGACCATGAACTCATAGTAGTCGTACCAACACCTGAAGGTCGTCTTCTGCACATCCTCATCCCGAACTCGGAGCTGATGATATCCTGACCTGATGTCTATCTTTGAGAACCAACATGCTCCCTTGAGCTGATCGAAGAGGTTGTTAATCCTCATAAGTAGATACTTGTTCCTCGAGGTCACCTGGTTCAGGTGACGGTAGTCGATACACAGTCTCAAGCTCCCATCCGCCTTCTTGGCGAACAGAATCGGAGAAGCCTAGGGTGAAACACTAGGTCGGATGAGACCTTTCCCCTACAAGTCCTCCAGCTATATCTGCAGCTCATGAAGCTCGGGCGGGAGCCATCGGATATTCCAGAGTGGATATCGGTGATGTCTTAGAGTACATGTCTCTGTAGAAATCTACCTCCCTACAAGGAGGTAGTCCTGGAACATTGTAAGGAAAAACGTCCTCATACTGGTCCACCACTATAGGAAAACTCGGACTCTGCACGTCAACTGCTCTGAGGATGAGGCTATCCAACTGATGTGTGATCAGATGCCCCCTCCTCTGCGTGAGTCCATCCTGTTCTGCGAAAGATCCCTTCTCACCAGTGAAGGTGAACCAGGTCCCATCCATGCGGACACACTGCACATTATGCCTAATACAGTCAATCTGACCATGGACTGTAGATAACCAGTCCATACCCAAGATGATGTCGTAAGGCCTCGACGCCGCTACAAGAAGATCCCAGCCAAAGCTCTCGCCTCCTAGAGTGATCTCACAGTGCTGACACCAGTGTGTAATCGTCGATTCTTCTCCCTTAGGAGTCTCTAGCCGCAAGGATCTAGCCAACGACTCCGTCGGAATTTTCAAGATCCGAACAACGACAGCGGCAATAAATGAATGACTCACACATTTGTCTATAAGAACTACAGAAAGGGTGGAGTAGACACAAATAGTACCTCGAATCATCTCGGGTGCACCGTGGTCGTATGCCTCCACTACCTGAAGCAGAGCCTGCCTCTACCCGATAGATCCCTGTGGTCGGGGTAGACCTCCTGGGGGTGGTGGTGGTAGAGCCTCGAAGCGTCATCCACCACCCGCTGCTCGGCCAGTTCCTCTACCTCGTCTGCCTGCTCCCTATGGAAAACCACGGTCAAACCTCTGACTCTACCTGGAAGGTCCCTCCACTGCTTGTTGCTCGTCTGCATGGTGGGTCAGGCAGTCACGAGCCATGTGGCCCTGCTCGCCACATGCATAACACTGTCTGCTCCCCGTAAGGCTGGCTCTGCGTCGTGTTCCTCGCACAGGTGAACCTGAATCTTGAGGTCTCCCACCAGACGGCCTGGTCTCCTTAGACCCCTACGTTATCCTTCGCCTGCCAGCTGTAGAATACTCCACTCCGTGTTGTCCTGTGGTGGGTCTCACTGCTGATGGTTTCTCGAAGAGAAAGTTCTCCACTAGTAGGGCTCACTCCAGCACCCCATCCTGGGTCGGGATGCTGAGTGGAATCGTCGAAGCTCTGATCTCATACCTCAGCCCCCGCTCCAAGGTCCGGGCCTGGAATAATGTGTCTCATACCATGTCCGTGGAGTAGCGTGAGAGGTCAGTAAATCTCGCCGAGTCCTGGGCTACTGACATGCTGCCCTTCCGCAGCAGTAGTAACTCCTGGATGTGAACCGCAAGGAGGGTGACTGGAACGAACTCCAAGTGGAAGAGGCTATCGAAGTCCGTACAAAGTAGAGATGCCTCATCGTGCACCTAGAGCATCAGGCTAGACCATCTACCTGATTCTACGTGCATGAGACTTGTGGCAAGGATCACCATGAGGTCTGCTGGTGTCCCCACCAACCTGAAGACTCTAACGACAGCCTCCAGCCAATCCTCGGCTCCCTGAGAATCCGTCTCTCCATAGAACCTGGGTGGCCTCTACCTCTGAAACTCAAGAAATGCACTCAGGAGGCATTCACTCTCCACCGCTGGTGCTGGTAGCATCGGTGGCTCAGCGGGTAGAGGTTCTGTCAGTTCCTCCACTGTAATGGGGCCCTGCACCGGGGCCTCGTCGCTCGGTGGGCTGCCATATCGCATAATGCTCCGAACCCTAGCCGGCTATTGTCGTGGGGCCATCCAGAAAATAAACAAGTGTTCTATGGTTAATATAGTATACCTTGTGATCTGACACAAAGTAATCACAAATAAAACTTTTGAAAATTAAACACACGCGCAATTAGTGTTTTCGTGCACGGAGTCGGAAATCAGATGTCCGGGTCCTGGTGTATGGATACGTCGGCCGCCGCACCAACGCTGGACTCCCTGGACTGAAAACCACACCCAATACTCTTAACACTATTGATCCACAGAGAAGGAATTATCAGAGTCCTGAGTTCTGCGGTAGAACCAACTCCTCTAATACCAATTTTTCACGACCCGTCCTCGGGGCCCGTGCCGTGACTACCCCAAGCCTGCCTTCCATAGGCCAGGGGCTGGAGACTAGCACCAAAGGCGTAAATACCACAAGAAGGGAAGGAATTTCCTTTATGAAGTAACATACACAACAGAGTACGCAAGTGATGCAGGCACTAAGAAAAACTGGGTACACGATAAGTGCTGAAAAGGAAAATGGGCCAGTATAGAAAACCAACTAAAAGTATAGTACAACTGAAATGGAAAGTACAACAGCAGTAAGTAAACCACAACACCGAGTCATCCTACGGAAGTCCCACCTGAAGGGTGGGTACATATAGCCTCCTCAACTCCTCGGTTCCGGCCGTCCGCTCCATATATATCCCGCCATGTAGTCCACCTCCGGGTACCGTCTAGCTCCACAAGCCTCCACCTCGATCAGTGCTATCTTTCATCTATATCAAACAAAATGTAGTGTGGGCATAGCCCATGTAGGGGTGAGTATACGATACTCAGTAGGGACCCTGAGACCCCCAAAGGTCTCCCAGAATCCATGAAGGATAAACCACAAATGAAAGTTACAATCACAAAGTATCAAACACCCCTACTTAGGTATATGCCCATACATATACCAAATTCATCAATTACAGTTTGCCTCCAGCTCCCGAGCCCAAGCACAACCCAGTCCACATAGGAATGCACAACCCAGACCACACAGGAAAGCACAACCCAAACCACACAAGAAATCAGAACCCAATCTACATAAGAAAGCAAGTCCACCACATCAATGATAATAATTGAGAGTCAAGACTCAGCTCACACATGTGTAGGCTTCGTATGGTGATAGAGATTATCAGATGTAGACACTGATTCATCTAAGCTGTCAGACCCACATAGGATACAAGACCAGCTATGATGTCGGACCCACAAATGATACAAGAACAACTACTTTTCCGGACCCACATAGGATACAAGTACAAAGTCAAATACTGCGAGACCCACATCAGATACAAGAACAGCAGTCATCGTCGTCGAACTCAAGGAGGATTCTATTATGATCATCGTCGCTGCCGAACCCATGGATAATCCAAGTACAATCGTCCTCGCTATTGAACCCACAGAGGACCCAAGTGCAGTCGTCGTCATCATAGTCGCAACCAGCTCAAGGGTTCCCGCAGATAGCATGCTCGATTCCGGGAGGGTCCGCTCCTTGACCAAGAGATAGAGAGAGAGAGTTGATACATCAACTGTCATGAAGTCCATAGTTGATGTATCCCAAAGTTTTGTCTCATCAAAAGAAACCCGACACGACAGACGATGCGTCAATCAGACACCCATTCTGAGAGTTATTGGATTTTCCGTTCTAGGGGCCCTGTTGGTTTTTAAGCTAAAACCAACCTAACCATACTCTAGCTGCATTTAAACCTCAAGAGTAGTACTCCAAATGGACTTTCTCAACAAAAGGATCCTGATGCAATTGACGGAACGTCAATCAGATGTCTGGTCCTTAAGATATAAGTGTTTCCGCTCCAAGGGCCCAGTTGGTTTCGAGTTTGAACAAACCCGGGCATACACAAACATTGCTAAAACCTCGATTTTAATATACCAAAACGACCATCATGATTCAAGGATTCCCACGCAACTGACGGTGTGTCTATCGGAGGTCTGTAGCTCATGTTATGGTCAAAATATCGAAAGCGGTCCGAAGCGAGGGGTCTGGGCCCGATCTGACCCGGCCCAACCCCCCCTGGGTCGTCCCGAACCGGGCGACCCAACCCGGGTCTGGGTCCGGCCCGGCGGGGTGCGGCGCAGCCCGACTTGGTCCGCGCAACCCGCCCCGGCCCAGCCAGGGGGTGCGCGATCTCGGCCAGCAGGCCGAGCTGGGGGGGACACGGTCCCCCGCCCCTTTTGCGCTCCGCGGACACGGCGACCGACGCCTCGTCTCCCAGGATCCCACGCGGCCATGGGATCCAGCTCCTCTCCATCAAGGGTTCAGCCGTGGAGGCTCCTACCGGCAGCATGCCGGGGCACCGCTGAAGTTTATCACAGGCCACCAGAGTCACTACGGTGGTCCGTTCTAGCTCCCGTCTGCGCCTGCAGTCATCTCGAGATCCGCAGATTACTACGAAGGCCCCCAATTTCCATTTCAGTCATGTTTCGTCGTCTATAAGATTTTTTTGCTTCAAGAACAAACTAGTGGTGGGTTCGGACTTGTTTGTTAGTCCCCACCCACCGCGTTAGTGGTTCAACCATTACTAACAATTGTACGCCACACCCGGGATATAAGAATCACATAAGGAAACATTATTCAAATTCCTCTACCTCAACAAGGAATATGATCATCGGTTTCACGGGGAAATAGGCATCGTTGGGGTTCACCGAGGAGGAAGTGATGTCTCCTCTATTGCTGCGGAGAAAGTTATGGGTGGCACGTCATCGATCATTGAGGAACTGGCATTCTTCGTCGTTCTTCATCAGAGGCCAGAGTTCTTCGTCATTCTTTGTCAGAGGCTGGTGTTCTTCCTCACACAATGAAGCTCTCCTCCTTAATAAAATAAGAGGTTCCCCTATTATTATATTTTACATGCAATGAAACTCTCCCATAATTAATTCACCACAATAATTAAAATGGGTTGAAATTTAATTAAATAATGGAGAGAGAAGGTTCCCTATCATTAAACGCACTGGCTGTTAAATTAAAAAAGGGGGAAAGAGGATGGTTCCTCATTAAATTATGGGTTGACATAATTTAATGGATTGAGGTGACATTTAATGGAGGTTTTCAAAATTAATGAGGGTATGTTTAAGGGATTAGTGAGAATTAAATGGTGGGGCTCGTGCGGGCCCCCACCTCTCTAACATCCCCACATGGGTAGTTAAGTGGGTGTGGGCCCCACTCTTAACTACCCATGGGAGGGAAAAACTACCTTAAAAAAATAAAAATTATCCGGAAAATTTTTATTTACCTCTTTAATAAACCCCCAAAAATATCTCCTCCACCTTTTCTAACGGAACCACGGTAAGGGTCCCCTTAGACAAATATCGGCGCTTCGGTTTCGTCGATGCCCTCAGATTTTAATTCCAAGCACCGGTTCAAAAGATAGAAAAACCTGCTCGTTCGTTCACTGAACGTACCCAAGCTAAACTTTGGAGATTGATTCCAGGCACACCGGGCCTCGGAATCAAGTGTCGTCAGAAGCCACAGACTCGTAAAATTCCAATGTAATAAAAAAAATATCCTTGCAATTTCTGGGTCTTTACATATAGGATCACACACTATGTGTTTTTGAAACTGATATTAAAGTCTATATGAATTTAACATGATGAATAAATATTATTTCCATACATGGATTAATAATTATTTTATGTTTTGTTAATATTAAATATACAGTTCCAAGTTATTCGATAGAACATATTTGAGTAAAATATTTAATAAATGTGTATTCATATATTTAGTGAATATAATATTTATTTATTTGTTATAAATTAATACAATGATTTATATACTTATTTTATAAATAGTCATTATTTGATGTCTAATAAATATTCATGAGGATCGATAGATAGAGTTTTATGGTCTAGTGAGAAATGATATATTGAATATCATTTAAATGAATATTAATTAAGATATTCAAAAAAATAATATTTATTTAAACATTAGTTTATAACATTCATAGTAAATATTAATATTAATATTATATAGGCTTGGGGTTAGCTGGGGATTATGAAAATAGTAATTCCCTATGTGAAATTATTTATTCTCTAGCACTAGGTCTATTAATACATGATTATAGTATTCTCTATCCCTAAAAAAGGATAATAAATTTTCTACAGAACTAATTCTTAATAAAATTCTCTCACTACCTAGTGAAATACTCACCTAGAGTTCTCTTAAGACCACATATTGATCCTCCTCCTCCCCCCTATTGTCTAGAGAGAATAGAAGAATCCTTCTTCTTGGGAGAGATTCTTTGGGTGAAAAACAATTAACAGGAAACCCATTGGGGTTTCAAATCATGTACCTGAGGATTTATATGGTAATATTGGGAGGTCTTTGTAGAACATCTCGATAACCTATAAAGAGATTATACCTTTATATCCTATCACCGTACTGATAGTATTCCAAGAAGGGGTATACTGAATCTTCAATGAAGAAATAATTCCAATATGATGTAATTTTATATTGACATAGATTAATCACAAATTATAAGTGGATATCATTTCTTCTTTCTTCCATATTTTATTTCAATTAATCTTAAAATTATAGCTTATTGGTCATAAAATTCATTATCAATAAAATCATGGATTATTCATTGATTATGACAAAAACAATGATAGATATTTCCCTTTTGGAACTAATATTGAGCCTATAACCTATAAGTGGAATCAAATAAGTCAAATTATTAATTTAAAATTACTCATTAATAATTTATTGGTAAATAAATTTATTTATAGGGTTTATATCTTTACTATTTTTTCTAAAATATATAGTTTTGAAAAATATTCTTATCCTTCTTCTATCTTGATTGTATAACTGAGAAATGTATAAAAATACATGATGAACATTAAAAATCTCCATCGTAAGATTATAGGAGTTTAGTATGGATGAAACTGAACTACACAGCGTGTCACACATTGGTACATGTCATAAACCAAAGTTCAATTCAAATGGATGAAATGTGACAAATTAATATTATCATATAGTAAATTCATATGGAGTGCATTAATGCATACCATGAGTTCATCGAACCAGTATGGTACATGGAATATCATACAAAATGATGTATAACTCGTGTAAACATCTTGTAATCCGTGATTTTTTTCATGGATAAAAACACCTAGTTAGAGAAGCATCATGTATTTATTACAAGATGCATGTGACTGATAGACATACAAATGTTTTGTCACACAACAAGAATTTTTTATTCATGTCATGTACCACATTCACATTTGTAGCTAAAATACACACACATTCCCTAAGAGTGGGTTGTGTAAATGAGTAAAATATGTTACATTGATTGTTTCCCAGTTATACATCATGTAACCTATTATATCCAATGAAATTAATTTGAAACAAACATAATATTAATTATTAAATTAATACTAATTAACATATTTCAAGGCTTAATTTAATTATAGTACATTACATTTGATGGTTTATTCAATTTTATTATAAATTCATTTTTATAAAAAATTCTAAACTGAATGTTTTGTATAGTCCTTACATTTAGTGTATTACTCGTGTATTAATAACATAATATGCCATGTAACTTAAATGTGTCACTGTTTTAATAATTGACAGTTTTTTGCCTCTTAATTAGGTATTACTTCATGTATATTGTTTTCCATGTGGGTGAAGAGTATGAGGACCATGATGTGTATTTTGGAAGGATACATGTCATTGCCTCCAAATAAAACATTGTATATTTTTATTTCTAAATAAAATTAATTAATTAAATTTTTTTAAAATTATAGATGATGGATATTTCTTTACTATATGGTTGGAAGTAATATAAATTTAAATAATTTATTAATTAGATGATTAATTGGATTAATTTAAATTATATTATAATTTAAGAATGAATTGAATTTAATTATAGCCAATGTGAAAATGTAAATTTGTTGTATGTATATAAATGATCATGATATTAGAAAAACCTCTGTTTTTTATTGTTTTATATTAATTTATTATTATTAAATTAAAATTTTATTATCTGTTTCATCCCCTAATTATTATTTTGTAAGGGCCTATATAAAATTTTTTTCCATTTTGAAATCCAATTAACAAATACATTGGTTTCCCTCACCTGTGTTCGAGTAAAATAATATGTAAATGATAGATATCTAAGGTCAGATGATACAATACAAAATAAATGTTGAGGTGAAACCAATATAAGACAAAAATTTCACAAATGTATAATGTTATAATTCAAACAATGTCATGGTTGCAAGGATTTTTTCCCAATGGTCAAGGTTTGGTTTATCATACACTAGATAAACTGACCGTTAGAAAATATCATGATATTGCCATTTTATTATTATTTTTATATCATTTATATAGTAAATTATTTGATGTTTTTTTTCTGAATACTTAGTAAAATAAAAAACAATATGCTAGATGGAATTAAATTAAAATGGTATATATGTAAATTTTATTCGAGAAATTGAAAATAAATTTAATAAAGTGAAAATAACCCAAACAAGGATTATAATAACATAAAAAGGTAAATCTATTTGTAAAACTAAAAATTTATCAAATCTAAATATTTTTTATTAAATCCTTTAACTTCATATGTAGAAATAAAACCATAGTTCGAAGTTCATGGCCAACCACTGTTAGGGTACTTTAAATTATATAGAAATTTATAACATAAGTTTTTTTCATACATAACCTTATTTAAACTGATGTATGATCACCTCCATGAGAATTAGTTATACAAGCTGGACTGTTTGATGGAAATCCATTCCTTGGAATTTTTGATTAGGGACTCCACTCAACATATTATATATTTAAGAGTTAATATAGTTAGAAAGATCCATATAAAAAATACCATTTAATAGATCCTCAGGACCCCATATGGGTTATCGGAGGGAAAAATGGATCATGTCTAATTGAATATCCCATCCATGGGTCATTATGAAATTAGTAGTGAGGGATGTTGGTTTTAATCAAAATAGAGAAATTTTAATAAGTTAAATTTTTTATCTAATTTTTTAATATAGATAAAGTAATAAAATTATTCATATATTTATTATTGGAATAATTGTCATGCCAAACAACATTGAACACATCACTAAGATTGATATTAGTGAAGGATAACATCCTCACCAGTTAAAATTTCTTGGAATGGTATTTGTGTATTTGAATTATATAATGCCTTGAGTAGAAACTATAAATTCTAGAAAAAAATTTTCCTAAGTTTCTTTTTAAATAGGCAAGTGAAGAAGAATTATATCTATTTCGTAAACATTTGGTCATTGACACTGAGGTGAAATGTTTCAAGATATCATCCATATCTAGTATTTTCATGAACTAACCTGGGGAAAAGAATGTGTATAGCATGACAGATATCCTCTAGGTTGTTTATCAAGAAAATTTTATAACACAGTTATATGAGAACACTATGAATCTATTCAATTTAAATCAAGGTGATTTGGTTCCATCTTGGCCCCATGTTTTCATGATTTCTAGATATATAGAGCAGTTGGATGTCTTGAGATTCATGATCCCTGATAATCTACGTGAAAATTATTTTATATCCTCTACAACAATGATCATTTCTTGTTTTATTGTTAACTACAATATGATAAATAGTGATTAGTCTCTATTGTAAACCCTTATATTAACTTGAAATGTGGATTAGGGAAAGTCGAACACAAAAACTTTGGTCCATATAGTGAATAAATGGAATAACTACATGATGGACCCCAAGACTCACTAAAAATATAAGGATTATAAGAAATATCCTCCAATATGGAGTATTATCCAAAGATAGTTGAATAAAGTAGATGCAGTAATATTTTTATGTGGAAAATGTGTCCATTAGATGAAGAATATCACCTCATTAAATAAATAAAGGGATGATTCAGGTGAATTATTTATCTAGTGAATTCATTCTATAGCTACTTTTTTCATACTTGATATAGGTTATAGTAGTCACATTAGTATAAAAACATTGGTACTAAGTAGATTGTATAATACTTATAAAGGATATGTGGATCTTCAATTGGACAATATATCATGAATTTATACTATTGATATAATTGACTTACATATTTCATGGAAAATAGGGATTATCTTCATTTGGAAATATTTTTATTTTGAACCAAGGGTCACCAAAAATATATTTTCTATATCCTACCTACATATATGGGGATTTAATTGCAAAATTTGAAAAAAAATATTGTTTCCTATACAAATAAAACATATTTTATTTTATGAAATATTCAAATAATGTATTTATTAATTAGATTACAAAAAACGGATTTCTATAAATTGATAAAAAAATCTAGTTCACATAACCCATATCACAACTATTTGTGGCATCATTTATTTGATCATGATAATTTAAAGCGATTGAGAAATCACTATCAAGATTGATATTTATATTAATTAAAACCGAATCCAATTGATAGATTTTACACTTGTTTCCAATGAAAAATTACAATGCATATTTTAGTGGGAAACTTGAAGGAGCTATAGTTAATATTTAATTGGTTCACACTAATGTGTGAAGACATTTTTTAGTTGATTCTATAGTTAGGTATTACTACTTCAATACTTTTTTCAATGACTTGAGTGGATATATATAATTATATCTAATACGATATAATTATGATTCATTTTATACATTCATAGAATCCAGGAATGAATTAGTTAATCAACATGGTAATAAGATACATAATATTCAATTAGATTGAGGTGGTGATTATATTATCCAAAAACATTTCAACTAATTACATGAGTTTTAGATCATATATCAACTCACTCCTCCTTATACACTGTAATGATATTGTTTAATTGAAAGGAGGAATGATTGAGTACTTAAAATGGTATGTTTTATGAATATTCATATAGACCTCATATAACCATTATTGAGATATGAAAAAAATACACATTAAAAACTGAGTACCAACTAAGGTTGAAAATGTTATACCACATAAGTTTTTTAAGGAAATAGATATGTGCGGTCGTGTACTCATGTATTTAATTATGAGGATTTTTTAAGGAAACATATATCAACAAAAATAACCCTAAGGAACAAATTGTGCTCTTATAGGATACCCTAAATAATTATTGTGATTTTGAAAATTTAACCCTTCAAACAATTAGTTCATTTTAGTTTGAAAGTCAATATTTATTGTGGGGGATCAAATCTATAGAATGTATTTTGGGAGCAGTATTGATTTTGATGAAGTAAATTCTCAATATAGATAGGAGTTATATTAGAATCATTTTCTACCATATTTCATTAAGGAAGATATTCCCAAGACACAAGTATTATGTGGGATTATTAGAGATATTTGAGAACCAAGAGGATATAGTTTTATAGTCACTAATAGTGGTGAATCATCATTAGATGAATATAAGGATACGTATTCCAATAAAGAGGATGTAGATTGTTTAGATGCTGAAGGATTGAAAAATCAATGTAATCAGTGATGGATTCCATGTATCAAAACTAGGTGTGGTTTTTAGTCATTCTACAAATTGATGTAAATATCCATTGGTCAATATAGGAAATCAAGAAAAAAAAATAGAAATAAAGGTTAAATGGATAACATTAAATCAAAACTAGTGGGTGAAGGGTTTAAAAACATCAAGTCATTGAATATGATGAAATATTTTATCCATTATAAATGATTAAATCCCTCAGAATAATGATTTCTATAGAGGATTTCCATGACTATGGGATTTCAAAAATAGATGTCAAAACCGAATCACATAATGGAAGCCTTGTGGATGTTGTCAATATGACACAACTAGAAGCTTTTGTTACACTAGGTAATCACAAAAAGTATTCATGTTGTATTGATCCATCTATGGATCGAATGAAGAATCCATGTCACAGACCATTCAGAATGTGATATTAACAAATTCATTTTCATTTTTATAGAATGAACATGATCCATGTGTTTAGAAGTTGTTTAGTGCGAGTGAGGTTGTATTCTTATTGATATATGTTAAAGGAATATTAGTTATTTTAATATACAATAATTTTTTAAAGAATGATATGGTATGGATGAAAAATTTATTCTCTATGAAAAAATTCAGTGTAAAATATTATTTTCATAGGACTGAGATCATCCATGAAATATCCAATAGGATTCTAGGCTTATTTCATGGAGCATACATTGAAAAAATATTGACGATATTTAGTATTTTAAAATCTAATAGTGGATTGGTTATAGTGTCACATGGTATACTTATCTCATAGAAAATTTGTCCTTAGATTCAATATAGGAGATGAAAGGTGACTGGGATCACATATGACTCTATGATAAAATCAACCATTTATGAAATAATTTTTACTATGATTGATGTTTCCTACTCTATGATAATGGTTGGAAGATAGCATAATGAACAAATATAATATAATTTGTCTACTATTAAGGTCATCCTTAAGTATCTGATGCGTACTAAGTATATGTTATAGGTAAATTGAGGATATGAGGAATTTTTTATTAGGGGATATACTAACTCCAGTTTCCAAATAGATAATAATTATTTGAAATAAAAGTACAGATATTCCTTCAACCTCCAAATGATTTTTAAACTAAAAGATTTCAAATCCAATAGTTATTCTTGATTCTATAGTAGAATATGCGTATATTTTTTCTTCAAATGTATCCAAATAAGTCGTTTCGATTTGAAAATTTATTCATGAGATTAATTGGGTGAAAAAAAATAAAGACCTTATAATCTTATATTGTGTAGATACTAAAAGTGGTGGATAGCTCAATGGATCCAAGGTCATATCCACAGAATTGGAATAAACTGCTGAAGTATCTCCTCATGAGGGATTTCTATCCTATATTTGAGGTCAGGGTGAGAATTTTTTTATGGGAGAGAACCTGGATAACCCCTTCCATAAACCCTCATCTTAGCATAAGTATTAATATCATGTGTTATTTATTAGGCTAAGTGTTTTTATAAATTGGATATTGTGAAAGTAGGGTTCTTTTGGTGTTGTTTCGATAAAAAATACTTCTATATAGTTAATGATTAAAAATAGTCATGGTTTGGAATATTAATGAAATTCTTATAAGATCATGATTTTTCTTCTTCATGACATTGTATGTGATAATTTCCTAAGCGTTCTTGGCACACAGAAAGGACACAGTAGTTTACCGGTATTATGATAACATATATGATCTATGAAAATAAACTCAAATATATGTTCTATGTTCATATGATATCATTTTACTTCTCACAAATGATACTTGTAATATGGGTTATGGTGCCCAAAATACACTAAGACTTCTTCTTATAAAGGTTTTACTGGTAGTCTCATGTAAGGAGACTATGAGAACATGACCTATTGGTAGAAAATACACATTTATATCTTTCATCAGATGTTATAATATAAGGATGTTTGTAATGGTATTTATATTTTTTTGATTATTATTAATTCATGTCATGATTTATGTAATTTTATTTATTTCTAGAAACCATAATGACATATTCTCACGAAGTGGTAAGATAAGTTTGATGAGTCATCAGTGATATTTCATTAAATAATATTTCAAAAAATGATTTATAACTTTCTATATTTTAAAACAAATATATGATATATCATGATAATTGATGGGAATAGAATGAAATGATTAATTCCATCACTATATAAGCTTTCTAAGGGTATTCTTTCCCATCTGGATGGGCTTCAGGGAGCGTCCCGCTGGATTATTGGTTGTGGCGACATTAGCTTTTGGAGATCGAACTGGGTGGGCGCTCCGCTATACTTCCCTGGTTGTCGCATTCCTGCAGTCTCCATAAAGGAAGTGTGTGGCTATCCTTCGTTTATCTAGGCCATTCTTAGTTCGGACCAGTGGGAGATCGTTGAGAGCATCACTTTGAATAACGAGGCAGATAGGTGTTGTTTTACAGGGTCGGCCTCAGGCCAATTCTCTGTCCGAGATTTCAACTGGCTTCACATTTCTGATGCATCCTAGGTTGAGTGGTCCAACAAGATTTGGTGGAGGGATTTCCCACTAAAATAAACATTCTGGTTTGGAGGATTAGGAATGATGCTCTGCCGACAGAAAAAAATATTCAATGGAAAGGCATTCCCTTGGCATCTCAATGTATCTTCTGCGAGAACCCGCAGAGAGAATCTAAGCTTCACCTGTTCTTCCAAAGCGACTAGGCTAGCCATCTTTGGTCCATGTTCATTTCCCATTCCATCGGTAGCTGGATACATGATTCCTTTCACGAGTTCCTATCTTCATGGTTTAACGGGGTGGGAGGTAATGTGATGGAGACCAAAATCCAGGCATGTGTTCTTAATTCCATATGCTGGTCTCTATGGGAGGCAGGGAACTAGGTGGGGAGGGGTGCTCGCCCCTCGGTTCGGCTTCTTCAGATGCAGGAAAGGAAGCTTTTCTCCGAGTTGGGTTCAGTCATCGAAGGAGGACAATCATCGGCCACCTTCTGTAGGTTCTTCAATCAGACATATTTGGCCGGTTCATCAGACGGGATGAGTGGCAGATGGGTTCGTTGGAGACCCCCCTTGCATGGGGTGAAATTAAAAGTCGACGGTTCCTATTGGAGTGGGACTATGTGTGGCGAGGGCCTCATTCATGATTCAAGTGGCTCTGTTTTGGCGGGTTTTAGCGCCTTCTTCTGGGTGGGAAGCTCTCTGTAAGCTGAAATGAGGGCCCTTCATACAGTACTATTGGTGTGCAGGAGGTTGGGGTTGTAGGGTGAAGTGATTGAGTCTGATTCGGAGACCTTGTTCAATATGGTCAAGGGGAGATATGAGGTGTCGTGGTTACTTTGTTACTTATCCAGGAGGAGCTCCTTGGAAACGAGTCAGGTCCATCATGTTCATCACATTTGGAGGGAATCTAACTTTTCTACTGATGCGCTTGCTGGCTTGGTAAGGGAGGAGGAGATGCTTGTTGTTTACAATTGTATCGTGTACCTTCCCATGGTCTGTATGTCATTTTTCCAAGGGGATTTCCTTGGCTTACACCATTTTTGACCCCTTTAGGGGCATTGGATGCATCTTTCATGTGCCAGTGGCCACAATCTTCTCTTATAATAAAAATTAAAATAATGATTTTTCTAGGTCAAAAAAAAATCATTTATGATTAGAGGCCTTTGTTAATTAGGTGTCACAAAAAATAATGTCACGATTTTTTTTGAAGGTACATCATAAATACTTATTATTTTCAAAGACTAATACATCCATTAGAGATAATTCATGCAATTTATTATATAAGTAATTACGATGTGCCTATAAAAAATAACTAACTGTGATTGATAAAGTGATCCATTGTAATTATGAATTTAAAATAAGGATAAAAAATATAAAAATATAAAAATATAAAAATAAAACATAACATTAATATATTATAACATACATATGTATGATTATCTTCAAAAAATATAGAACATTCATAAAACATCAAAAAAACATCAACTGATATAATGTGGAGGAGGATCACTCGAATGATATGGGAGAGGAAAACTTATTCCAACAACTTGAGAAAGCAGTCACATATATTATAACATCTGTTCTTCTCTCTGACACTACTGCTAATGCTCCTCCTCCCTCCCTCCCTCTCTCTGCATATGCTATATCATCTCATCCTAGGAACTCAACATCTCCTCAAACTGTGCAGTAGATGAAGTCATTGGTGATGGCTCTATAGGATATCCCTTCAAGATCATTGATGACATCATAAAAGTATCATAATAAATCGTAAGTTTCAATTGGGAAACAATATTTGTCACCTAACCATTACCGACACTATGAAAAGTCTCCCGTGTCGAGTCTCCCTCATCAAAACCAGAATCACTAGTGGCATCTACATTACTCTAAAGTTTATTCTCTCATGAATGTTAACTCATAGTCTTATGTTTTTCGTTCAAATATAATTATAAATTAGAATAATAATAAAAATTCATTGTAGTTAAATTTTTTGAAAAACTAATTAACCGAGTATGGAACTGTCCGTCGCATATATGTTCTCATGTACAGAGATCACCATACATCCTCTTATAAACATCAAAATCCATACTAAAGGTTTCATAAGAAGCTTGTATAATATAAAAAAACATTTTACATTAAAAATATTTGAACATTAATAAACAATATCATTTTACACATTTCATCAAATTTTTCCAAATTAATGACTTCTAAACTAATGTGTGACCTCATGCCTCCCCAAGGTCTAATATCCAAATGATAAATTACTCCTTAATGTATCTCCAAGAATTTATGATCAAAATACTTCCCATACCTAACATGATACATGGTTAGGTCACTGGAAAAAAATATACTCGTTGAAAATAGTAGTATAAGATATATCCATATCCCTCCTTTTGATTGTGTATAAAAAATGATGAAAATGAAAACATATATAAACCATTAATTCATTCAAGATAGGATGTCTCATGCTATAAAAAGTCAAGTACCATAAATTCAGAAATACAATTAAAAAAATATTTCAGTGATTAAATAAATTTTGGAAAGTATATTTTATTTAACAATGTAAAATCAAGTGTTCAAATATCTACTAATGAATGAAATTGAGAACCTAATCCCACAAAAACCATGACATAGAAAAAAATTAGTAGTATCACACCAGCCTACCCAATAGATAAATGGAAAAATGTGAAAATAAAAAAATAATAAGAATATTATTACCAAATTTAATATAAAATCATAATATTAAATAAATATCACAAAAATTAATCACACCTCCATAAAAAAGATCAAAATCCCGATATGGTTACCTCATAAGAAAAAGGTATATAATAATAAATCACAAAAAACCACACCCCCTCTTAATATGAAAAAATTCCTATGGATTAGATAAATATAGCTCATCAGTAGATTGTTTGGAATCAGTGAGAAAATTAAATAGATCAACAGGAGAATCTCCATCCATCTGAAACAAATAATCTTATCTATACTTTTTTTCAATAAATATATAATACATTAACAACTTATAAATACTAGAATATAATAATATTACTCTTAGGAAACTGTTAATACATATATCAAAAATAAAAAACTAATAAAAACTGAAATATAATAATTACCTATAAATAAATACTAAAACATAATAATTTAATCTAAAAATATTTTTTAATATATATATCAAATATAAAAAATAAATAAATACCACACAAAATATAATAGTATTATATGTCAATAAATTTTAATACATATATGAATGATAAAATACTAATAATTACTAGAATCGGTGAAGGAAAAGAATGTTTAATTACTTCTAGCCATCTAAAACAAAAAATATTACCTGTAAATAATTCATAATAAAAATGTATTGTATAAAAGCTATTATATACATGAATATAATACATCAATCTTAACGATCTCCATAATTTTCACCAAGGAAAATGTCATCAACCTCAAATTTAGCATCATCAAATTCCATATGAATTTTTGTTTCATCATCCCTTATTACATCATAAACATTATCAATATCATCATCCCTTATTTGAGGGGTTTTAACCATTGATATTAATATATTTCCAGAAAAAAGATATATTTTAGGAGTTTCTTGAATATTTTCAATATGATACACTTCAATTGAAATATTTTCATATTTAATAAATTTAATTTCATGTGATTTAATTTTTATTTATCTCCACCAGTCATTCAAATATATCAGAATATCAAATTAAATTTCATAATAAACATTATGTGGTTTATGTTGCAACATAAATGGCTAATTTTATATAATAATACTATTATATTTAATGTCAACGACTCTATGTCATAGATAAACTCGTAACCCATGATCATTACAAAACCAATGTCATTTAAATATTGTTATGTAATTTTTTGTGGGATAACATAATTAAAACACTTTATCTATCATATCATAAGTGAACATAATTTTATTTATCATACCCTTTCCAAAAAACAAATAAATTCATTTATTTCATCGGGTCACCATATATGTGTGTATGAAATTAAAATCCATTAACAACATACCCATTATAAGAATTAAACAATTTCAATGGATGGTTTTTGAGCACACATAATCGACTATCAATTTTATATTCATGGTTTGTTTCCAAGAAAAAATAAAAATTATTAATAATAGATTTCATTACAAAATGGACGAACTATTCATTATAATGAAACATAACTTACCAGTCATTAAAACCAATATGAAAAATTTTGTTGATGACGTACTTCAAGATAATCAAATAAAATTTATATATTTTATTGATATGGTCATCAAATAGTATAAAAAATTATTGTAAATAAAGGTTTTTATTATTATAATTTAACAAAAATAAAATAATGTTGTAATTTGGGTACAAATTATGTAATTTATTCACAATTATACTAAACATATATATGATCTCTTTATTGTTCTTTATCTGAATTTGATCATTCATGGTAACCATAAAAACCAAACATGGGAGGATTAAAATCATAAAAATGATGGTCTATGACATCATCACCATTTGTCTCATTACAACCCTTCAAGTTCTTTGTTAAGGGAAATTTTGATTGAAAATAATATTTATAGAATTTTTAAATTTCCTCCTAAAAGTATACTTATTCAATTAACCCTTCTACTAATTCTTTTTAATGATCTTTCTTGAGTTATTTTTTTATACATGTCTCAAATGGGTACATCAATCGGAATTATATTGGATCCCTACATTGAAATTAAAACATCAAATTAAATATCAATTCATTATTGAGTCAAATAAGGATGGTGGGAATATTTTCTCTAATTTACTTAAAATTAAAATAAATTAAAGAATACTAAATGCATCAATATCTGATGTTTCTATTTAAATATCACAAAATAAATATGATATTTTAGTCAACATGTCACAAATTGAAGAATTCAGAACAACTATAAGATCAACAGGTAGTAATCATTCTATTATGACATGATAGTCATGAATTTTTAAATTGGTAACATGGACCTTTTTTATGTAGTGAGACAAAATAGAAAAAACCCCATTATGTAACCTCAAATATCAAATCAATTAGCATAATAAAAAATTAATTTCATTTGATAGTTTGTAAGATACTTTTGGTTTCATTAAATTGTGTGATATTCTATATTCAAAGAGTTCAAGTTCAAGATGTATGAATTTGATTATGAAAATGGTCTGAATGTTTCAACACCCTCAATGTAGATATGATTTATACTAGATTTGTTGGTATTGTTTCAATTACTTATCCAATCACGATTACATAATAGAAACTGGTGACGACATATGGAATCTATTTATTTCTAAAAATCAAATGAAATATGAATAATTATTACTTATTTTGACTAATGGCAAATTATTATTATTATATTTTAAAAACATGGAATATTCTATGAAATATGATTGGAATGAGGCTTGTGGTTGGCACTAGATTCCGAGGTCTATAGAGTCTTAGCACAGATAAAAAATAATAATAAATATATTACAACACACACATCTTATTTTCCAAAAATAAGAGAATACTCCATGAACAATGTCTCATATGGTAAATACGAGACCTCTGTTAGGTCTAACATACATGGTTTACCATAAGAAGACCATCACAATTTTTTTTGTCCGATGTTTGGTTATATTTCAATGAGGGTAATTCAATAAATACAATTTTTTTATAAAGAAAATATATTTATCACTGAAACAGTGTATTATATGAAAAATTAGAGACCACACCCTATTCTGGAATGTGGGGTTTTCCTTTGATGTGACATAACATTTGTGTGCATCGGGATTTTGGTAACATCATAAACCATGGTAAGTCATTTAATATTTATAATTTATGTTTTACAGAAATATTTATGAATCTCCATAATATTTTATTTTATCAAAAATATAAGTCTACCATTAGATCAATGATGTTGGGTTTAAACTAGGCATGACATAACATTTGTATGTGTCGGGGGTTTGGTAACATCACACGTGAGAGTAACCTTTTTAATACTTTATTAATATATATATATATATATATATTTGAAACATTTAATCAAATTATTAAAACAATGTTCTTTTATCACTACAACATTTAGATGAATAATAATGAATTTCTAACAGTATTTATTATTTTTAATATTTTCTTACACGATATGACAAAAAAATTTGTTCTTGTTAAAATATTTTTTAATTTTTACTAGGTGATAAAATTATTTATTATGTAATACTATTTTATTATTAGTTATAACTAAATTTATAGAAAAGTTTTCTAATTTTTCACAATTACTAGTATTTCATATTTTTACTTTTACAGTTTATTTCAAATAATATTAATTTCCTCAAATTAACAAATTATTGATAATATTTTGTAATTTAAAAATTATTTACTATATGTGAACATTGTTGACTAATTAATTATTAGTTATTATAAATTATTTAGTGATATTAATAATTATTTAATTATTTAAATTGTTATTACTTTTTTAATAATTACTATATATCTCCTGATTTTTTAATTAATATAAATACATCAAATATGTACTCATATACATTATTAATATATATATATATATATATATTATACCATTTCAAAATCAAAAATATTTTATACATATTTTTTAAAATTAACATACATATCAAATATCTATATATATATACAAAAATAAGCATATATTTATATATATAAATTTATATGTTTTTTTAAAATGTTTGTACAAGTATATTTACATGTCAATATTCATATATATATATATATATATTAACATGTTAATATATATTTCTATATATATATGTATATGTATATGTAAATATATATATTAAAATCCGTACATGAGTTCTTAAAGTAATAAAAATATATTAAAAAAATTACACGTTTTTTTAATGTTTATATATGTATATTCATATGGTAATATATATATATATATATATATTATAAGGTTTCTTAATTAACATAAATAACTCAAATATATTAGACCGTGTTTTTAAAGAAATATACATATTAAATCTATATATATATATACATACAAATGTACATAAAATCATATATATATATATATATATATCAAAAATCATACAGGATTTTTAAGAAAATTAATATATATTTATATACTCACATGTTAATATATATATACACATACAATATCCACATGTTTACAATACAATATTCACATGTATTGAAAAACTTGAAAATCAATCCTAATATAACAATCAAGTTGTGATTAACATCTTCTACACAATTAAAGTATCATTATAATTCATAAAAATTCATATTCCACAATCTTGAAATAAAATTAACCAATTATATAGATTTAAATTAACTCTCTGATTATCAAATATTTATAAATAATTTTGATAATAAAATTATTTCTAAAAATAGCATATAATAGTATATGTGCATAAACCTAAAATATCAATTAGAAAAGTATATAAAATCTAAAAAATAAATAATAATAAAAATACCAAAAATAAAATTAAAATAATTTATGTGAACCCGATGAACACGTAAATATGGAATAATAAATTTATAGTACCCCAAAATAACATATAAACCAAAAAATTTATATTAATATCTTAGCCTAGAGTTTTCTAAAACTAAATAATATATGTTAAAATGAAAAGGAAAAAAAGAACAAAAACAGGGTCCATGGGAATTCATACCAAGACGATTCAAACATGGCTCTACAAAAAGTTGAGTGTAAAATAGTTTTTTGGTAGGGGATGTTGCCTATCATGAATTGTGTTCCATTTGGGAGAAGGGGAAATGTTTGATGGAGATGAAGAAGTAAGTAAAATAGTTTTAAATTACCATTATTTATGATGGGTTAATTGTGATGGAAATAAATCTATAAAAAATGTTTTTCATCAAAATTATTTTTGGAAGAAAATAATTTCGTTTTCAAACACTTCATAAGAGATGACTATTTGTGATATAATTATATGTCCATCCCTATTAGTCATCAAAATATATTTTCACGTTGGTGGGAGGGAATTCGTTCTAATTATATTTTCAAAGAAACATTTTTTCATTTCAAATGACAACTTCCTGTGATAGAATAATTGTTCCATCGCAAATAATTATTTTTCAGGGACTATTTGAAATAGGTTAATTTCCCACCATAAATAAGTGGTAACAAATAACCTATTTTTATATAGTGCAAGACCATGTATTTCTATTATCAATATGATTTCCAAACTATCAAAGAAGAAGACATCAAGCACATAGGATGATGGATGTAATATGAAACCTGATTGATTATATTTATAAAGACAAAGGGCTTATGTGACATAGTGTATGTTTTTATCTGGTTAATGTTTTTGAAACATTTAACTTCTTTATATATTAGTAACTTAGCATGTTTCTTGAAACTAATCATGAAATTTAGGTGTAACAACCAAATGCCATTTTGAAAAGGGCCTACAGGGGCACAAAATAGTTGTTTTAAAAACCTCAATTAAGTGTATATTAATTTAACATGTCGAATAAATATTATTCTCATATGTGTTTTACTAATTATTCATAATTATTTGATGAAAAATATACATTCACTAGTTATTTCAGAAAATAACTATGAGTTAAATAATTAATGAATACTATTTCACAATTTTTGTGAGTATAATATTTATTTATGGGAATATAATGTGGTTGTATTTATTTATTTAAAAAATAATCATTATTTTTGTATGATAAATATTGACAAGGATTGGTTGACTGAGTATAATTATTTGATAATAAATTACATGTCTAATATTATTTAAATAAATATGAATTTATTTATTCAGGAAAATAATATTAATATTTCCTTATGTTTAGGTCATGTAATGTAAATTATAATAATATAATTATTATTTAGACTTGGCTTTCACAAAGGATTAGGAAAATAATAAGGACATATGTGTAATTATTTATTCTCCAACCCAAGGTCTATTAATACTTGAATACATCGTTCTCTAACCACACCCAATCATTTATAATAAATGTGCACAACAAATTATAGAGATAAAATAATCAATCCCTAGAGAATATCACTCCTACAATGCCCTCATGAATTGAGAGTGGTACTCTTCATTCGCCCTATTGAGTATGGAGAGAAGTAAAGAATCCTTCCTCCATGATGATATTCTTGCAATGATTAAAAAATTTACTAAAGAAAGCATTTGGTTGTTCTGTACTAGAATATAAGGATTTGTGCGATGACGTTTGGAAGGTTTCTAAGAGTGTTGGGATAATATCTTCAAAGATACTAACCTTGAAGTTTCTGAATAAAATGATGATATAATAGGAATATATTTATTAATGATAAATGAATAAATAATTCCAATGTGATGTAATTTTATATTTATATAATTTAAATATAAATTATATGTGATGATCATGTATTCTTGTTTCTAACAATTATAATAATTAATAATAAATATTAAGTTCATTTTCATGAAATTATTCATCATATACATCTCATATTATTTATTGATTAGAAAAAATGTTTAGTTGGTACTGCTCAATATAAACATCAGTTATTCCAAGAACCTTTACTTTTCTCATCTAGTTTATTTTTTCTCCTAGATTACTTCTTCTTACTTCCACCAGATTTATTTTAATATCTTGACATTTTACCCGATATCTTCACCTAAGGTTTTACCTTATATTATTATTAATCATAATCTTCATTTTTATTCTTTTTATAATTTATTTCAAAATATACAATCTGTTTATAAACATAACATATTAGAGAGTTCATGGCTCTGTTATTCTGCTTCCCATACAATATTTCCTTAATATAAGATTAATGATTTTATAAAAGTTTCATATTTACTCCACATTATTAGATTCATTTTATTTTATAACATTACCATCTCTAATTTTTAGTTTTCCTATGGATTTAAAATATAAATCATCTTTCACCTTTTATTTAAAATTTGGAATGTTTCTTACTTTATAAGAAATGAGAATATTTGTAATTAATAAAGAGTGGGATCATATATATCGTCTAAGGATAAAATATTAAAATTAATAAAAATATGGATAATTTCTCATCAACTCTTTTAAAAATGAGAAATCATACAATTTTCTAAAAATATTTAGATATTTATGACTATTTCATTGACAATAGTAAATTTGTCATCAATATTTTCATCCTCAAGAATATGAATTTCCTCAAATAAAAATCACTATATATATAATTTCAATTCCTTGACATTCACATTTCATTGATAACTTCTTTTAAATTTATTCCAAATTTCCTTAGCAGTTTGGAGTCCCCTGACTTTTGTGTGTACCGTTTTGGAAAGAAACATTAAAATGATATTTTTATCATTTCCATCAACATCCATAAATCAATTTCCTAAAATAAAAAATGTCCATCATTGGTAGTGTGTGGAAATCACATTATTCTAAAACTATTATATCCAAGAAAATGATAGAAGGTGTAGAAACATTTTATTATTCTAACTCTAGTATCCTAGAATACCCTGAGAGAGGATAGGTGAATCATTGGGTCAAAATTTTCATTAAATTATTTTGATATTTTTCTAATACATGTAGGAACCTATTAAACCTATATGATGAGATCCTGAAATTATCAAACACCAATATATATAAAAAGAAACATAACTCACTAGTTTTTAATTTGATCACCTATAATTTTGAGTCCAAGAAGAATAAACTAATTGTTTTTCAGGAATACTAGAATTTGCAAAGAATCACTACATATTTTTCATTACAAAATATTGTATATGGTCACCGCCTTTCATGGCCAATGCATTTATAATAATTTTAGGGAAGACAAACTACCTCCCTCATATCCCATCCAAAGACTCCTCCTTGATCTCTACCATGGGTTATATATTAATCAGTTTTTTATCTTGAAGTTCATATAAAAGGATTATTAATATTAGACATTGTCTCGGATTATCAAAGGGAATTTCTTTCACCGTATTCTGAAATTATTAACTTGACACCACTATTCAATCAAACAAAATGTTCGAAAAAATACTGTTTCTAAATATTTTTAAAATCATGAAACACTTTAGTTTTTGAGAAAAATTGGAGCTTTATTAAAATCCTTTGGTTTAATTCCACTTACTTGTCCTTCATAGTTAAAAGTGATATTCATTTCAAAACTCTTCTGTGTGTAACTCTAATGCATGAAACACATTTGTGTGAAACTCTTTCACAAAAAAATTATTTCAAATCATTATTGAGATTGTTCAGTTGTAGACTGGAGGTACCCACCTATTTATATATTATTTTTTCCCTATAATTATTACATTTTTTCTAGCCCATGTGAAACTTCCTTGTTCCAAGAAATTCAATGTTCTCTACGTCACCAACAACGATTAGTTCTATATGTATTTCATAGGTTCACACCACTCTGAAAGCTCCTTTACCCTTTCATGAAATTATCTTATTTGCTAAAAAATATGTATCCCCAAATATCAATCCCCATCCTCCAAAACATGGTCACTATAAATTAGGAAACCACTAGATAATTGTAAAACATTAAAAACTAAAACAACTTTCATCATAGGACCACTTTTCGCGTCAACTCTTTGATAAACCCAATGATGATTAATAATTAACACAACATATAATCCATTTCCAACTGTGAAAACCCTTATTTATGTCACTGACTATGATATTTATTATCATCAAATGCGGGAACACCCATGGGGTAAATTTAATATATATTGTACATATTTTGTAATAATCATATCTAATATATTGAACATAGTCTATCTCTGAAACCAATTTAAGATCCCATATATGGTTATATCACCTATAGATAAATCAATGATCTATTTTTTACAAATTATTTCTTTTTAATTCAACCTATATGATCGGTTAAGATCTCAACCCACTCAATTTATATCTATGATCCACACTAGATTATTTCATTATGTAAATGGAATATATAACTGAAAAGAATATTCTATAAATCTCATCTACCTGTGGTGTGAATTGGTTAGTCATATTTTACATTTGTGGATATCATTAAAACCCGAATGTGATGCATGGATATATCATATGAAAATGAATATTGGTGGGGTGAAATTCTCCAATGAAGGATTTAATTTAATGATGTATTTTATATGATAAAATGCACAGGGGATCAAATGCTTACGATGCATGAATTATAGTAGTTATAAATTCATGTGACAAATCATACATGTTGTTATATATAATGGCATATATAAATCCATATATTCTATATAAGTATAATTATCATACAATGCTAGGTTGTGAGATAGTTTTTATATTAATAGGATAGTTGATATTCTTAGATCTATATCTCTCTTTCTCTTCTTCCTTTTCCCCATGATATGTTATCACATCCTATAGGATGAAGGGATTCAGATTTGGGGATTGAAACGATCCATCCGGCTCATAGAAACCTGCAAATGTAGTATACCCACATCTCCCACTACAATGATCACCATCAAATATATTTAAAGGTGTTTTATGGTTTTATTGTTTCTACTTTGGTTTATTTTATTTTATTTTTATAGTGTTCTTAATTTTTGTTTTTCACTGTTTCAAATAATTTGAAAAGGTGATCTTGGGAATTTAGTTACTAAATTTCTTTTTATTCCATGAATACGGGTTATTAAATCCCTTAGAATCACTAAAATGGTATAAAATATATCAATTTTTAGATCTATAAAATTATGTTTAAAAAGAATAAAATATTAAAATAGGCTATTGTGTTTTAAAAATATGTAATTTCTTCCGAAAACTAGTTACCTTTAAACTTGTAAAGAGAACTATATATTAACACAATTATAGATTAGCTTCCAGAAAGGAGTCTTAGCGTAATGGTCACATGATATTACCTTTACAGAAAAGTGAATTGTGAAATGGACCTTATGTATTATGTATTTATATAACATTTATGTGTATATGTCATCCAAATTACATTTACCCATGCAAGGAAAAATACCAAATTACCTTTATGAAAAAGATTATTTCTCAAATGTTATCACACTAGGATGTGTTCTATGTAATGTTAATCCAAAATACATTTACACAACAAAAAACATTGTGCTTTAGGGTATTTATAGATAAATATTACATAGTGGGATTACATTTACACATAAATGGGAATCCATTTAATGGTCACATAGAATTTCATTTACATAGAAAAGGTGTCTCACATAAGGGTAAATAAAAAAACTTTGTTGTAAATGTTTCATTTAGGAATTGAATTATTTTATTTATAAAGTTTTTATAAATAAAAGGAAAAGATATTTTCAAATATTTAATAAATTTATATATGAGTTTTTAAGATTAACATATACTAATATGTTTATAGTTAAGTATTTATTTTTTAAGAAATTATTATAAAAATATAATTAATAATAAAGTGTTGATTTTAACAACATATTATTACAATATATATGGTTTATAATAACTTCATAAATAATAGTAATATATATTTTAAGGATATTGTAATTAATAAATGGTTCTTATATTTAATAATTATAAATGTTTTATATTTCAAACTTATGAAAGTTCAATAAATTAAAAATTCTAAATATTAAATGTTTTAAGTTAAAATACATTTTAAAAAAATAAATTTCATTCCCATATGATCTAGAAAAAAAATGTTTATTTTGAAATCAAAAGGTTATTTAATAAAGAGTATATAAATTTCCAAAATATTCCACACTATAAATTGTTTATATAAATTATGATATGTTCATAATTACATTATTTTGAAAAGTTCAAATTAAAGGATTTTTATTTGGGATATTATTTTAATCACATGAAAACTATTTTGTTAATTGATTTGTTCAATGGTTTAATAAAATGTTTAAATATATGATATTAAAATAATTTTAAATGTTAACAAAGAATAAAATGAATTATAAAATAGTTCATAATTCATAAGTTATGATATATTTAAAAACCTTTTCATGTAAGGCTTAATTTGAAGTTTTTATATTTTTATTTGAATATAATGTATTTATATTCATTATTGTTGAATTTTCATAATCCTTAAACACTAATTATAATTTTTTTATTGTAAAATTTTATTTATAATTTTTATAAATGGTTATATTATGTTTAAATACAAAAATTATTCAATTGTTTAAATGCTATTATTTTGTTTATTATTCATAGTAATAAATTATTTATTTAATAATGGTGTATTATTTAAATTAATTGTTAAAATACCTCTAATTATTATATTACAATATTTTAAGTAGTTAAATGCTAGTTCTAATAACAGTATTTAGGTTCCATCAACCAAGAATTTGTTTTATAATTGGAGCTATGATCACGAAAATAGTTGTTAATATAGTTTATAAAAAATATGTATTAGAATAATTATTAATTTAATTCTCTCTTGGGTAAATTATCCATGGGTAGAGAGACCTTATGTAAAACACCCCACTGTTCTGGAGGCTTCTTCCTTTTCTAAAAATGTAGGGGTGAGCTATTTGTGGCTCTGTTCTTACTCATGTTGAGGTTGTTAATATTATATATTTATAATCCTTTATAGGGAGATATCATACACATTTTGAATGATTTTTGATTGGATATGTGTAAATATTTTTGAATTAAAATTTTTGGTGAGATAAACAAATGGTGGGTTGTGTGATGAAGTACACACTAAATGGTTCATAAATTTTGGTTTGGTGGAAGTAATGTGATTTTAAACTAAATTGACAGAACCATGCATATATAAATGTAATAACATGAGATATGTTGGTGAGATTCAAAAAAAATACCATTCAAATAATAATTATGAGATTAGTTCCAAATTTTCACTTGTCAAGAACTTAGTCATCCAACATGGTAGTTCATTCTAATTTTAGGATTCACAAAATTATAATGCTTAAAGAAATATAGTAATTAGTGACTATGGATTATCACTTTTATTATGTTATTCTAAATTTGGGATCTGTTGTTTTATCATTTTTTCTCTTGTTTTTTGAGTTTTCATTAGGTTATACCAATCAGGTGATTGCAATTGGATGAGGTTACAAAAGGATTATAGTTGGGTTTAACCATATGATGGATTAGATAAATAGTTTTTCTATCAACTATCAAAGTCTCATAATCATTTTTATTGATATAATGTTATTTCAAAATGATGGTTTGATGAGAAAAGTTTTAAAGGGGCCCAAAAATAGATAAAATATAGATCTTTAAACACTAATCTATAGGATAGATTTCAAAAGGGATCATAATTTTAGTGGGATCCCATTTAATAAATGTACTTATTTAATGATAGTAAAACTTGATACTCATCTAATTAAATATTTTATTGTAGATAAATATCATTATCATTATCAAAATAAACATTGATATTTATAATTGAAAGGATAATATCAATGTAATATTATCCTATGACTAGAATCCTAAGTAAATATTCATCGTTCTAATGTAGTTCCTTCATAAGTAAGCAAGTTTATAAATTAGTTCTCATGTGAATATAGATTCTTATGAAATAATATAATTATTTATTTAAGGATTTGAAGTCATTAGATTAAAAATAAACCAAGGATCTTTAGATTTCACAAATATCCTCAATTTTATTTAGAATACCAATGAATCAATTAGACTATAGGTTTTATTACGACTTATTCCAATTACGAAAGTAATTATGTGTTCATGTATAGAAATGTTCTGAAAATATAAATGAATTTTATAAAAGTTTTCTTAAGATTATCAAATTTTTTAGAATAGATTAACTAGGTATATGATTCTTGGTTCTGTTACTATGAATAGAGGGAATGTTGGTTAGAGTTAAAATTGAAAGAAAATAAGTTTGAATGTGTAACAATATTTATTCATGAAAATGTTTTTAAAATTTACCATTATCAGGAACGATTAATAATACCAAATTATGGGATTTTCTAGAATTCCTAAAAATTATTATAATCTATATGGAATGACCATGTCATATTGTAACACCCTAGGTAAATAAAGAATATGACATTTTTATATTTATCTGTATTTGTGAATAAAATATTAATATTACTTTAAAGGATATTCTATGCTCAATGGTGTACCCAAAACGCAACAACGAGTTTTTTTGGGAATCTTACGTTGCACTCTAATAATAAAATAATATTACTTTAAATGGTAGTTGATGCCTAGCCATTGTAATGGCGGGAATGAACAGAACTAACTACAAAATTATTATATATGTCTTTCAAATATTTTTACTCTTTACAATAAATGATAGAGGATTAAAAATGCAAATGAATCCAATTTTAAGCATAGACAGTCTAATATTCTTTAAAAGGTCGATTAACTGCCTTTTGATGGTGAACCACTTTTAAATCCACTTTTGACAATTTTATGTGTTATATTTGACAAAATAAAATTCTTCTTTAGAATCGGCACATCAAAATTCACTTTGTGTAAATTTTTGGTATTTTTCTGATAAAGTTCATATTTTTTTTTAATGAATAGTGAAAAATGTTGTATTTTAATTCAAAAACTCTTTTTAATCTAATTTATTTATATGACTAGATTATCTTTCTAATTGGGTTTAAATTGTAAGTAGAATATATTTTTACCATTTAATCCAATGGTGGTCATTGTATTTAATACCACTTTAAGGTTGGACATAAACGAGTGTCGATCTTTTGAAAGATATTGTTTCTCAAGAACACACTATTTGTTTTAACAGCGGGGTTTAATTATAAAATTAATTAATGCAACTTCTATGTTATGAATTTGGTAAAATATAAATCATTTTTGAATTCGGAATATCAAATATAGCTTAGGGTGAATTTTTGGTATTTTTCTGAAAATCTCCAATTTTTGATGAATAGTGAAACCACAAAGTGGTGGTTACAAAATTTGATTTTTTCGTTTAATTGGGACTTTACCACTTCTGTGATTTGAATTTCAAAAATCCAATTTAAATGATTTTAATTGTTAAGTAAAATGTGGTTCAATGGGATGAAAATAATTTTTGATGAAAAGTAACTTTTAAGTTATATTAATCGCGATTAAAGGTAATTAGTGTGATTTAAGGTAAAAATGATATTATAATAAAATGAAAATATCTTGAAACTTGTCCTAACCCTATTGGATGAGTTATGGACGTCCAATACAACCCATGGGTCGATTTTCGGTACCCCATGGAGCCACTTGGGTTTGATAATGACATTTATGCCTTTTATTTAAAGTTAAAATAAAAATGTCACAAACATGATTTGTTTTACTAAAAAAAATTTTACATGTGGTTTTACAAGTCAGAAATTTTACTATAAATAGTCATTGTAATTCTAAAAAGATTTCCTACATCATAGTATTTTTTTATAATTTTTAGACATTAAATGAATTAAATTCTTTATGACATCATGATGATGCAGCGATGACCTCATTATTTAACGATTTAAATAAAATGGAAATATAATGCATAATCTAGGACCTACACATGTCAAAAACCTATTGGATGGGTGTATTTAGAACCCTTATCACCTTATCCTAGAAACAAATCAATGTGGGACCCTTAAAATCCGAAAACCATTTGAAGATAAAGTAACATTTTATACTTTCCAAGAGTGCCCCTCCTCTCCTCTTATAAAAGGCCCCCACATCTACCACCATACCCACACTTCCAAAGCCTTTGGCTCGGCCAAACCCTTCTCATTTTGTCTCTACACATACCTCTCCTCATCCTAGAAGCCTTAACTTAGGAAGAAAGCTCTTCAAGAAACCCTTTTGGTTCAAACCAAAGGGAGTTACCCAATTTTATGGTAACGTCTTCACTTGTCCTCTTTTGTTTTATTTTTCTTCTCCAACCCCCTAATCTATTTTTATTCATTTCATTTGTAACAAATCCAGTATCTTCAATATACTATGATGTTGTTATAATAATTATTCGAACTACACTTACACACACCTTCATCTAATGGTTAAATAACATACAGTTTCTGTGGATGGCGAATTTCTGCCACACGAAATGATGATTGTTCAACACTCATATAACACCTTCAAAGGTGTCCATTAAGATGTCACTATATTTATATATGATATATATTATGTTTATGTTTTCCTTATTCTTCTTCATTTTTCATTTGTGGTATACCTTTATGGTTTCCATTGTGGGTAAACACGATAATTTCATTTTAGGAAGTGCGAACTATCACCCCCTCAAAGTGATTTGATTCGTTAATTCCATATGTGGGATGTATAAAGGATGGATTTAAAGTTATTATATATGATTTTATACTTTAATTATAATATACCTTTATATCATTATTGTTTTCATTCCATTAAAGTATGATATAGAAATGAAAGTAGCGTTCATGCGTACGTACGGCTTACCGTCTCCATGAACGGTGCATTTCATTTCTTATCCCCAAATGTAATGTACTATTATAAGTACATGTATATAATGGATATATATGATTAATGATACATCTAAATGATGAATATAATTATGGAATTAAAATATACATACATCTCATTTATTTTTTATTTCATTAATATGACAAAGAAATGAAAGTAGCGTTCATGCGTACGTACGGCTTACCGTCTCCATGAATGGTGCATTTCATTTCATACCTCTAAATGATTATGTAATATTATAAATACATGTATATTATGGATATATATGATATATATGATATCCAAATCAGGAATGTCATTCTGGATATAAATAACATTTGACCACACGAACAACATGTAATTGTAAGAAGTCCACTTTTGACTTAAGAACCAAATATCGACAAAACAAACATTATTAACTTAAATGATTACATAATGTTTATAACATTTAAATAATTGATATAAAAGGAATAATGATCTTGAAAAAGGTTCTTAAGCAATTAGAAATTAACTCAAGTTTATTATTCAGGACGTTAAAGAACGATCGAGTCAAGTCGGACCCGAGGTAAGGGATCTCACTCCTCTCTTTCTTTTTAAGTACGCTCTTTTATGTCATTCCTTTTAAAGATCATAATTCTTGTTATTTGGATGTTATTTTATATTAATCTTACTGTAATTTTTATGTTCATATGATGAGAGACCATATTCTCTCTCATCAATCCATTTTGGAAGTTTTGAGTGGCGCCGTTAGGCTGCCGAATTTTCGTAAGAGATCTAACCTCTCTCTTTGTTTTTAAGTACTCTCTTTTATGTCACTTCTTTTAAGCTCCTCTTTTTTATGTTGGGGGATGTTATTTTATATTCCTATTTCTATAAACTTTATGTTAATGTGATGAGATACCCTATTTGATCTCATCAATCCATTTTTGTAAGTTTTATGTGGCGCTGTTAGGCTGCCGAGTTTTCGTAAGGGATTTTTCATCTCACTTTTATTCCTATGGGATTTATGATACATTTGTCACAATTTACTTTGAGTGGTTTATGTACTTCCCATTATTTTACTCATTGTGTAATATACTTTCATTTATGATTATTTACATCAATTTTGTATTGTCCTTCTTTCATGTGGTGTATGTTTCGAAATATACCCATGTCGGTAAGGGAACCTTTCACCCTCCTCTTTTTAAAAGACTTCTTTTGTTATGTCTTTTAATTCACATACTATTGTGTTTGGATATGTTATTCTATATCCTTATTTATGTAAATTTTATGTCCAAGTGATGATATCCCCTTTATCTCTCTCATCAACCCTTTTTGTAAAATTTTATGTGACGTCGTTTGGCTGTCGAATTTTACCAAGTGAACTTCTTCACCCAATTTCGATTTCTTTGGGTTCAACATGTAGTTATTGAATATGTCATCTTTTGAATATGTGTGAATAACCTTTGATTGTTTTACACTTAATATCCACTTATATTGGGTGTATTTATAATTTTCACACATAATTATGAGATTGATTTATCCTTAATTTAAGGATACCTTCTTTATAATGGATTTCATCTCATTTTACATTTCTTTTGAGACTTCAATGTTGTTATGCACCAATTCACTCTTATATGGTGTGTATACTGCCCTTTGACATATTATATCATGAATCCCTTTATTCTCATGCTATTATAAAGTTCGGATTAAATTTTATTCCGCTATTATTTGTATTCAAGAGTCTCTCATTTTGTTAAAAACTCTTTAACAAAAATATCATTTTAAATGTTTTAAAGATTTATTATTATAAATATTTATATTTAATGTCCATGTTTTCGAAATGGTTTTCAGTATTTATTTATATGTACATTAATGTTTTAAAATTATAATTCCATTAAAAGCTTCAAAGTGGTATGGGACACTTTGATTTAAAAATCCCTTTTAAATGGTTTTTGAAAATGGATTGATTAATTAAATATCTGGGAATTACTTATTATGATTGAAAATGAAATGTTATAATTTAAATGTTTATATTTTTAATATTTTATGTTTAATGATGGTACTTAGACATTTTATGGGTGGTTATGTGATAAACCATATGACGGGTGGTGCCGTGAATACCAGGACGGGTGGTTACGTTATAACCTCCAATGCATTGGGTATGAAAGTCGGCCGTATGGATATTCCATTAAGTATGTATGGAAGTTGTCCGAATGGAAATTCCATTAAGTGATATGTGTGGAAGTCGACCTTATGGTTATTCCACTTAAGTATGTTTATGTCCCAAGTTACCTTTATATGTTATGTGATCTTCATATGGGTTTTATGGTAATCTTTTGGTTACAGAAGGGTAAGTAATGAACTTTTATTCATTGAATGGTTTTTTTTACTACTTCGAAAAGGTGAAAAGTATTACTTTGATAAAGTATACATTGTTTACTTGTTGTTTGAAAAACTAACAGTTTTCATTCTTTGGGTATCCCTTACTGAGCTTTTTATGCACATCCCATGTTTTTGAAATGTTTTTCACAGGACTTAACGTGGAATAGGGTCAAGGATGGGATTAAGGGAAAGTCATGCAACCTAAAACATGAAACTGGACAAGTTTCTTTTTAAGAGTTTTTTATTTTATGGAAACTTAGTGAAAGTTTCTACTTTGTAATCTTTTGATATATAATAGTTATTTCCCAATTATCTAAAACTCTAAACCTGAAAAGATAATCAATGTGAATTATTCATTTAATTCAATATTAAGTAAAGTTTAAGGCTGGGGCCTTGTAGTTGGTATCAGAGGTTGGTTTAGATAACTTTAGAGGTTAGGGTATTCTCTAAGCACACGTGACATTACCATAATGTTTAGGATTTCAGAAAGAGTCCTAGTTTTAGAAAAAGTGAATGAGTAAGTATATCTTAGTGTTTACCTTCCTCATTAGTACATGATGGTTTTGTTGATATACTCACACTAACATTTCTGTTTTTAGTGAATGGAAGGATCTAGAAGGCACCGAAGTGACAATATGTTTGAAGGAAACTGTGGTGGTTCTCTGATTAAGATACTAGATAAAATGGGGAATTCAATGAGGAAACTCATGGTTGTTCTAAACCAACTATCAAGGAGTCATGATCAACCACTTGAACCTTGGTATGTTCTGTAATGCATCATGTACGAGATGGCCAATCGATGTGGAAGTTTAGATAATAATTATAAAGGTAACCATTAGTGTTTATATGATCTTTAATTTTGAAGTAATTATGGGTTATTATATGTTATAATGAAAGGCAAGAGATAAACTTGTGGTTAAAATATATTATGATTATTTTTGAAGATTTTATCTCATTTTGGATAATGTTTTAAGAATTATGGAGTTTTGGAAAAAGGACAACACGCAGACCGTGTGACAACCCGTGGCGTCAGACAAGGCTGCGGGAATCGAACCCCCAACCAAAGTGAGACTGGTATTTATCACCTACCACTGGACTACGTGAAGTCCCTAGTTAGTTTGACTAATTCTTTTTAGTTAGATGATTTTAGGAATCAAGAGTAAGTTTATTTTTGGGTTATCTATGGAAATGATTAACCTATCATGGAGGATATGTGATTAGGTTAATTACATTTCAATATGAGAATTTAAGAGCAACTGATGTTATTTGGAGATAAAAGTTAATTTGTACCTTGGAAGACTATGTGAATAAATCCTTAAAATATTTGGGTTTCAATCTTGGATTGGTTTACTTTGATTAATTTTATGGAAAATTGTTTATCGAATGGTCCTTGTTGAACTTTTGGTTTTGTTGGACAAATTTTAGAGATTAAGAATAGACCTTCTTTTTATAAAGGGTTATCCTTTTCTGGATTATCTGATCTTTTACTAACCTTTTTAGTTTTGGTTAGATTCTAAAGACATGGGAACTATATAGTTCTCTTTTGAGGATTAGGTGATTCTCTAGAAGTTGATTACAGTACTCTTAATGCGAATAAGTCTTCCTAAATACTCATCTTTTGGAGAAAATATGAGTTTGTGTAAGGAATCTAATAAAAGTTGAAAGTCAACATGATAAGTGATTATGTTTCCTTATGAATAAATTCCTCAATAAAAAGTAACTTAAAACAAAAATTTTGTCTATTAACTTTTCCTACTGGGGAATCGAATACCGTTTAACCCATCATAAGTTTGTGATTTTCTTATGGTTAACTTTATCCTAGACATGTTTACTATCACTCTCCATCAGAACATGACCCTTTCTTTTTTTCCTCCATGTCCATATTTTCGTACTTGGAATCCTAGTATGGGTTAACTCGGGTGACCTTTGTACTTTCCTTTCTTTCTTTTAAATTGATAGTTTAATTTACCCCTTTTCTGATGTGGGGCTTTCAATGAAGTATCCAAGCCCAATTTTAAAATTGCGAGGATGCAATTCCCAAAAGGGGGGAAGGATATAACACCCTAGGTAAATAAAAAATATGGAATTTTTATATTTATCCATATTTGTGAATAAAATATTAATATTACTTTAAAGTGGATTCTATGCCCGATGGTGTACCCAATACACAACAACGAGTTTCTTGGGAATCTTACGTTGCACTCTAATAATAAAATAATATTATTTTAAATGGTAGTTAATGCCTAGCCATTGTAATGGAGGGAATTAATAGAACTAACTACAAAATGATTATATATGTTTGTCAAATATTTTTACTCTTTACAATAAATGATAGAGGATTAAAAATGCGAATGAATCCAATTGTAAGCGTAATAGTCTAATATTATTTAAAAGGTCGATTAACGGCCTTTTGATGGAGAACCACTTTTAAATCCACTTTTGACAATTTTATGTGTTATATTTGACAAAATAAAATTATTCTTTAGAATCGGCACATCAAAATTTACTTTGTGTAAATTTTTGGTTTTTTTCTGATAAAGTTCATATTTTTTAATGAATAGTGAAGAATGTAGTATTTTAATTCAAAACCTCTTTTTAATATAATTTATTTATATGAATAGATTATCATTATAATTGGTTTTAAAGTGTAAATAGAATATATTTTTACCATTTAATCCAATGGTGGTCATTGTATTTAATACCACTTTAAGGTTGGACATAAACGAGTGTCAATCTTTTGAAAGATATTGTTTCTTAAAAACACGCTATTTGTTTTAACAGCGGGGTTTAATTATAAAATTAATTAATGCAACTTCTATGTTATGAATTTGGTAAAATATACATCATTTTTGAATTCGGAATATCAAATATTTCTTAGGGTTAATTTTTTGTATTTTCCTAAAAATCTCCAATTTTTTATGAATAGTGAAACCACAAAGTGGTGGTTACAAAATTTGATTTTTCGTTTAAATGGGACTTTACCACTTCTGTGCTTTGAATTTAAAAAATCCAATTTCAATGATTTTAATTGTTAAGTAAAATGTGGTTCAATAGGATGAAAATAATTTTTGATGATAAGTAACTTTTAAGTTTTATTAATCGCAATTAAAGGTAATTAGTGTGATTTAAGGTAAAAATGATATTATAATAAAATGAAAATATCTTGACACTTGTCCTAACCATATTGGATGTGTTATGGACGACCAATAAAACCCATGAGTCGATTTTTGGTACCCCATGGAGCCACTTGGGTTTGATAATGACATTTATTCCTTTTATTTAAAGTTAAAATAAAAATGTCACAAACATGATATGTTTTACTAAAACAATTTTTACATGTGGTTATACAAGTCATAATTTTGACTATAAATAGTAATTGGAAATCTAAAAAGATTTCATACATCGTAGTAGTTTTTTATAATTTTTAGACATTAACTGAATTAAATTATTTATGACATCATGATGATGCAGCGATGGCCTCATTATTTAACAATTTAAATAAAATGGAAAGATAATGAAAAATCTAGGACCTACACATGTCAAAAACCTATTGTATGGGTGTATTTAGAACTCTTAGCACCTTATCCTCGAAACAAATCAATGTGAGACCCTTAAAATCTGAAAACCATTTGAAAATAAAGTAACATTTTATACTTTCCAAGAGTGCCCCTCCTCTCCTCTTATAAAAGGCCCCCACCTCTACCACCTTACCGACACTTCCAAAGCCTTTGGCTCGGCCAGACCCTTCTCATTTTGTCTCTACACATCCCTATACTCATCCTAGAAGCCTTAACTTAGGCAGGAAGCTCTTCAAGAAACCCTTTTGGTTCAAACCAAAGGGAGTTACCCAATTTTAAGTAACGTCTTCACTTGTGATGTTTTGTTTTATTTTGGTTCTCCAACCCCATAAACTATTTTTATTCATTTATTTTGTAACAAATCCAGTATCTTCAATATACTAGGATGTTGTTATAATAATTAATAGAGCTACACTTACACACACCTTCATCTAATGGTTAAAGAACATACAGTTTCTGTGTGTGGCGAATTTCTGCCTCACGAAACGATGATTGTTTAACACTCATATAACACCTTCAAAGGTGGCAATTAAGATTTCACTATATTTATATATGATATATATTATATTTATGTTTTCCTTATGCTTATTTATTTTTCATTTTTGGTATACCTTTATGGTTTCCATTGTGGGTAAACACGATAATTTCATTTTAGGAAGTGCGGACTACCGCCCCTCAAAGTGATTTGATTTGTTAATGCCATATGTGGGATGCATAAAGGATGGATTTTAAAGTTATTATATATGATTATATACTGGAATTATAATATACCTTTATATCATTATTGTTTTTATTCCATTAATGTATTATATAGAAATGAAAGTAGCGTTCATGCGTACGTACGGCTTACCGTCTCCATGAACAGTGCATTTCATTTCTTATCCCCAAATGTAATGTAATATTATAAGTACATGTATATAATGGATATATATGATGAATGATACATCTAAATGATGAATATAATTCTGGAATTAATATATACATACCTCTCATTTAGTTTTAATTCCATAAATATGACAAAGAAATGAAAGTAGCGTTCATGCGTATGTACGGCTTACCGTCTCCATGAATGGTGCATTTCATTTATTACCTCTAAATGATTATGTAATATTATAAATACATGTATATTCTAGATATATATTATATATATGATATCCAAATCAGGAATGTCATTCTGGATATAAAGAACCTTTGACCACACGAACAACATGTAATTGTAAGAAGTCCACTTTTGACTTAAGAACCAAATATCGACAAAACAAACATTATTAACTTAAATGATTACATAATGTTTATAACATGTCAATAATTGATATGAAAGGAATAATGAACTTTAAAAAGGTTCTTAATCAAGTAGAAATTAACTCAAGTTTATTATTCAGGACGTTAAAGAACGATCGAGTTATGTCGGACCTGAGGTAAGGGATCCTACTCCTCTCTTTCTTTTTAAGTATGCTCTTTTATGTCATTCCTTTTAAAGATCATATTTCTTGTTATTGGGATGTTATTTTATATTAATCATACTGTAATTTTTATGTTCATATTATGAGAGACCCAATTCTCTCTCATCAATCCATTTTGAATGTTTTGAGTGGCACCGTTAGACTGCCGAATTTTCGTAAGAGATCTAACCTCTCTCTTTCTTTTTAAGTACTCTCTTTTATGTCACTTATTTTAATATCCTATTTGTTATGTTGGGGGATGTTATTTTATATTCCTCTTTCTATAAACTTTATGTTAATATGATGAGATACCCTATTTTATCTCATCAATCCATTTTTGTAAGTTTTATGTGGCGTCGTTAGGCTGTCGAGTTTTCGTAAGGGATTTTTCATCTCACTTTTATTCCCGTGGGATTTATGATACAATTTCCACAATTTCCTTTGAGTGGTGTATGTACTGCCCATTATTTTACTCATTTTGTAATATATATTCATTTATGAGTATTTACATCAATGTTGTATTGTCCTTCTTTCACGGGGTGTTTGTTTCAAAGTATACCCATGTCGGTAAGGGAACCTTTCACCCTCCTCTTTTTAAAAGTCTTCTTTTGTTATGTCTTTTAATTCACATACTATTATGATGGGATATGTTATTATATATCCTTATTTATGTAAATTTTATGTACAGGTGATGAGATCCCCTTTATCTCTCTCATCAACCCTTTTTGTAAAATTTTATGTGACGCAATTAGGCTGTCGAATTTTACCAAGTGAACTTCTTAAACCAATTTCGATTTCTTTGGGTTCAACATGTAGTTTTTGAATATTTCATCTTTTGAATATGTGTTAATAACCTTTGATTGTTTTACACATAATATACACTTATATTTGGTGTATTTATATTTGTCACACATAATTGTGAGATTGATTTATCCTTAATTTGAAGATACCTTTTTTATAATGGATTTGATCTCATTTTAAATTTCTTTTGAGACTTCATTGTTGTTATGAACCAATTCACTCTTATATGGTGTGTATACTTACCTTTGACATATTATCATGAATCCATTTATTCTCATGATATTATAAAGTTCGGATTAAATGTTATTTCGCTATTATTTGTATTCAAGAGTCTCTCATTTTGTTAAAAACTCTTTAACAAGAATATCGTTTTAAATGTTTTAAAGATTTATTATTCTAAATGTTTATCTTTAATGTCCATGTTTTCAAAATGGTTTTCAGTATTTATTTATATGGACATTAATGTTTTAAAAATATAATTCCATTAAAAGCTTCAAAGTGGTATGGGATACTTTGATTCAAAAATCTCTTTTAAATGGTTTTTGAAAATGGATTGATTAATTCAATATCTGGGAATTACTTATTGTGATTGCAAATGAAATGTTGTTATTGAAATGTTTATATTTTCAATATTTTATGTTTAATGATGGTACTTGGACATTGTATGGGTGGTTACGTGATAAACCATATGACGAGTGGTGCCGTGAATACCAGGACGGGTGGTTACGTTATAACCTCCAATGGATTGGGTATGGAAGTCGGCCATATGGATATTCCATTAAGTATTTATGGAAGTTGGCCGAATGGCTATTCCATTAAGTGATATGTGTGGAAGTCGACCTTATGGTTATTCAACTTAAGTATGTTTATCTCCCAAGTTACCTTTATATGTTATGTGATCTTTATATGGGTTTTATGGTAATCTTTTGGTTATAGAAGGGTAAGTAATGAACTTTTATTCAGTGAAGAGTTTTTTTTACTACTTCGAAAAGGTGAAAAGTATTACTTTGATAAAGTATACATGGTTTAATTTTTGTTTGAAAAACTAACAGTTTTCATTCTTTGTGTATCCCTTACTGAGCTTTTTATGCTCATCCCAAGTTTTTGAAATGTTTTTCACAGGACTTAACGTGGAATAGGGTCAAGGATGGGATCAAGGGAAAGTCATACAACCTAAAACATGGAATTGGACATGTTTCTTTTTAAGAGTTTTTTATTTTATGGAAACATAGTAAAAGTTTCTACTTTGTAATCTTTTGAGATATAATAGTTATGTCCTAATTCTCTAAAACTCTATACCTGAAAAGATCATCAATGTGAATTATACATTTAATTCAATATTAAGTAAGGTTTAAGGCATGGGACTTATAAATATATTAGTGTTATTGCAATCGATATTTGGTTTTTAATGGTATTTGATATTGAATGGGTATTTTATTAGTGTGGTAAATGTAAAAGAGTTCGCAATCCAATAAATAATTGATATATCTTTTTGTTTATAATCAAGTGATGAAGAAAATAGCTTCTATATCATTGAGTTTTTATTTATAACAATAAATCATGCTTGGATGAATCTAAATAAAGGATTTCTATCATCATATTATTTTTTCGTATAAAAGAATAGGTGTTGTTAATTAACAAAGTGTTGTTATATAAAAAAATGATGATTAATTTTATGAACATGATTTTTGATTTTTCATATTCTATTACATGTTTTGGGGGGGAAATATAGATAAATGTTTTTATCTAGGATAATGTCTTTATCTTGGATATAGTGTTTATCCAAATATTTTTTTAAGATGGAATGTGACCCATGCCACCCATCGGTGGTATAATTAAATGAATCATCTTCTTTTTAAGAAAATTCCTTAAACACTTAGAATAGCAGATATGATATGTAAAAAATAGATTATTTCTTAAATATCCTAACTATGAGTAAATAAGAATTATTTTCTAAAAAAAGAAAATTTTTTGTTCTTCCTTACCATGTTGTTCTTAGAATAATAATGTAACTAAGAGGATATTAAGAGTATGATTGGCATAAGAAGTTAAAATTAATAAAATAATGGATTATTCTAGTGAAATGATAATGTGATTTCTATGATATATCCTAAAACCTTTATATTGTACAATTATAATGAAAATATTTAAAATGATACATTTAGTTACTATAAGAATGTAAACATAATTATTTCATATAGTTGTATACTAGAAAAAATGTATTCTGAATCACACATGATATCCTAAAATATGTTTATGGTATGATGGTAAATATAAATTTACATAGTTACTTTTAGTTATTATAAAAAAATATACTTCACATTATCCAACATGAAAATTTAGAATTTGAAAGTAATGTAATAGTGTAAACAGTTACATTATCTGTGAAAATATTTAATATAGATGGTTCTAAGGATGATGTTGATAAACATATAATGATTTGTAAGTAGAAAACAACAGTTAAGATCATTACATTTTATATTGTGACGTTATGAAGTTTTGAATATGATTTTGTGGTTGATCATTTGGTATATTATTTCTAAATCTCTGCATTATTCAGAACATTCTTCTTCGTTTATTTTCTTACTAAAATAATTTAGTGGGAGGATTTTATTATTTGGTCACAAAAAGATTTTTTATAATATATATATATAAGTAATGAGTTAAAAAAAACTCCAAAAATTTTATCATATATAAAGTCTTATTTAGAGGTATATCATATAAAATATAATGGACAACCGAATATATTGGGTTTGTTTTGTATTTGTAAATGTTTTAAGAATATAAAATATATCAAATAAAAAGGATATATTTTTTATTATCAAATAATATTGGTAGTATAAATATATATATAGAAATAACTACCATAATTTATAATGATAATTCACCTCTCGATGTATTAATTTGAGTTCTCCTTAACTAATATTTTATTTGGATTATTATGGTTTATGATGAAATATTACGGTTATCATAAGTATGGTTCTTCTATATAGTTATATAATATACCCATGAAGTATAAAAAATTTTATTTTGTGCACGCTACGACCCACTAACTCTACCATATGAAGTTTCATTCACAATTTATTCAGTACATTAGGGGTGAATATATCATATGTGGGTCCCCTCATTCATAGTTTGGTGAGACTCATAAAATGGAAACCTTCATACATTGATACATTACTTACGTAATTGAAAGGAAACTTAGATAATACTGGGGTGGCTGTGTATGTTGTTGATCATGTTAATGATTAGACATTGACCATGATATGATGTCTTCTCAATTGTTATGAGTAAAATATCTATACCTTCGATTGAGATTAACTAAGAAGTGTGAAACTACACCAATATTTCTTATATGTTGTGCTTATCTATTTAGATGAGGTTCATTGGATGTGGTCATCTATAAAGGTGAATTTCATGTGATTTATTCATATAACAACTCAGTCTAAACTCTATGAATTGAGAACTTTTGAGTTGATGATACGGTATTGTCATACTATATTTCATATGGTCACTTAATGTCTTAGGTAGAGGGAAAATATAAAAATTTACACTTTCATATGACGGAAACCTGTGGAAAATGGTATACAGATACATATGTTTGATGAAGATCAGAAAAAATGCAATTATAAATTGAGTAGATTTTGATTATTTTTCATATCCCTCTCTTTGTTTACATTTATAGATCTATAGATTCATTTTTATTTTCAATTATACTAAGTAATATTGGGTTAAAATTTGAATTTTATTGAATTGGGATAGATTTATTGAGTCTAAAAACAACTTTCAAACATTAATTTTGAAAATCACAATCTACTATTTTTAATGATTACAAGTTTCTATAATTTATGTTTCCCAATATAAAAAGTTCATTTGTATGATAGTTTTTAGTTATATCGAATGGATAAGTTTAGTTATATCATTGAATGGACTATCATGTATACTAAACAAACCTATTAAATGTTTATCAATTATATGTATACCATGTTCATCAGAATGAGGGTTTTTAAAGATCATCTAAAGCAGAATTATTAATTACAACAGAATATAAACCATGTAGAACATAATTAATTGGTAAGATACATAAAAGTATACTAGATAAACATGTATTCATCATTCCAAATGAATACTTTCAATGTAAACCAGATAAATATCTTTTCAATTATACTAAATGAAACAATTATGTTTTATAATAGTGATACATCAAATACAAATAAGAAATGATGATTTTGTGTTATATCAGTTGAGTAAAGAAGGAAAAAATTCAATTTCATTAAAAAAATCACAGAAAATTTAGAATCCAACCATTGGAGATCATCTCTAAATAGAGATTCAACCATAAGAAGAAGAGTCATTTTTTAATATGGATATCTAATGTTTCTTACATAAGTATTGTAACAAATTATTATTGAGATATATTCTATTTCTTATGTTATAGGTTTTTACTTAAGGAATCATTGGTGAGGTTTTTATTTTAAAATTTTTATTATTTGTCTTTTGTAATTTTTTATCCAATATAATGAATTGGGTGATCTCAGGGATAGTGAGACTAAAGTGTGTCGAATTGTTATAATCAGGGGTTCTCAGTGATAAAGAAACATATATTTTTCCAATAATTATAATAGAGGTCCTTCCAGGATAAGAATACAGACCTTATTATTGGTTTATTAACATGAATACCCTAATTCAGGTTTATATGCATTCAAAACTGTCATTGTAATGTGTAAAACTTTTATAATAATATTTTCGTGTGTTTCTGTATGTTTATTAAATATTTTTTTAAATTGTTATACTTTTTATATAAGTTGTTGTATTTATATCATGAATGTAAATAAATGTTTATATATTTTTTAAATAAAATATTGCAAAATCCAATTACATTTTTTATTAGTAAAACAAATTCTAACTGTCATTCTTAAAGGTGTTGGTAAAAATTGTAAGTTTGATTTTTATATACCATAATTCAACCCCACCACTATTTTTTTATATTTGTATACACATATGATCCTACAAAAGTATGACTTTGAAAGTTATTCTTAATAGTGTTTTAATGTTAATCCAAAAATTGTTTGGTTGGATATTCCCAAATTATTTATTATGATGTGTTATACTATGATGTTAATAATTTTTTTCAAAAAGTGTTTTGAAATGTATAAAAAAGCATGTTTCGCACATGATTTCACAAGTTAATATATATCATATAGTATAAGGTAAATTAACACCAAATATTTTAGGCTTTAGTTTAAGTGTAAGATTGAAAGGAATATTCTCTAATGCCCATGAGAATATGATTTAACTTGGGATGTCATATTTTAAATCTACAAAAATTAAAAAAGATTACAAGTGTTGCATGTTTCTATTGTATTCCATTTATTATGGTTGGTTGAACATGCTCTCATTAAGGATATCATTTAATAATGCATTTTATATGTTAAAAAAAACAAGGAATCAAATTCATATTATGTATTCAATAACTAAAGAATAAATTTATGTTATGAATTCCATGAGTGAATACAAATAATAACCAAGATGAATCCTTATGTTCTTTATAAATCTTATAAACATATGATAAAAGGGTGTGTGATTGTGTGTCTGTTTTTTTCATTGTCAACAGATATAGATCCTAAGCTCTATATCTCTAATTATTTTGATCTAGGATATGCTATAATTACAGAGAGGAAGAATTGGTCATGTTTCTTGTGTTGAAATGATCCATACAACCTATGGATACCTGTAGAGGTGGTTGGACGATGTCTTCCACTTCGGCGATCATTATTAATAGTATTTTATGCCATTTAAATGTGTTTCAATTGGTTTTTAGTATATAGTATTAAATTATTATAGTGTTAATAATTATAAAATAAATTCCATTACAATGAATAGGTGTTATTCAATCACAAAAAACCCTAATAAACATAATCATTTTCACATGGTTTTCCTCAATGTGAGATTAAACAACCATATTGCATTTCATAAACCTCACAATTACATATTATCCATTATAAACAAAATTGGCTAATCCCAGAATCTTCTTGATCCCATCATCAGAGAGTTTAATTATGATGCTTCTAGAAGCCAAATAGAAACTACACCTTCTCTCTAACCACAATAAAAATATTTGAACGAAAATGTGAAATGTCTCATTTTTATTATATTTTATTTTAAACAAATTAAGATAAATATTCCACATCAATCCTCCTAGATCAAATATTCCAAATATTTTCACCTCTTCATGAACTCTTACAACTGATGATCACAATATGTTCTACTAATTTTCCCCACTATCTTTAAATAATAAATGTTTAGATTCATTCTAAAGTCCTCGAATACTAAATCACAACAGATATCATATTTTTTAAATATTTCCTTGAATCATTTTCTTAGTTCTTCTAAGAATTTATTTTTCTCAGTAAACATCTTAATATTATTTTGGGTTCTATATAATTGAGCCTATTTCAAATAGAATATCCCATTCCGCTTCCTTCTATCTCAGTATGTCTTTTATAAACTTCATACTTTCTATAAATACTTTTAGTGCCACATTATTTAAAATATTTCTATTGATCAAATTTTTTTCCAGGTAACTCAATTTTACTACTAATTATAATATGTTTAAACATTTTCAATACTTTATATATTGTCAACTAAACAGATTTATTAAAAAATCATTTACTACTTCACACTCATGATTTTTGTATTTCCATTCAACACCACTTCACCATACTTTCTTCATGTGTACTATGTGTTTTTTATGATCTTGATAAAATTGTATGATCTGAGTACAATCACCTAATAGAAAATATTTTCTGCATGGAAACCGTCAAAACCTCATATTTCATTCTCATTATGATTAATTCACAAAAAAAGTAGTCGGTGGTATCATGTGAATATTTATCATGAAATTATAAGATAAAAGCTTGTAATGTTTATAAATTTCACATTTCATGGCCTTTAAAAAAATTAATGTTGAGAAAACATAAATCTCTAATTTTATTTACTTATTCAGGTTGAACTGTGAGTGATTATTAGATTTTTATTGATCATGATCTTTCTATCAATTTAATTTTCTTGGTTACTATATTTTGAATAATTCATTTTGGTGGTATATATATGAAAATTATATCATCTTAATGTTTTCCCCTGTACTGCCTCACCCACTCTTATCTTCTTCATATCATCTACATATAATAGAGAAACATTTATTTACATCATGTTGTATTAGCTAATTTTACCAAAAAACTTTACTCACCCTACATTAATATATAACCCCACATGTGTGAAACGTTCATTTGTAGGAAATATGAGTGCAACACAATTCAGGTAATCGATCTCCTAATAATATATGTATATCATAGTGAACACCGTAAAATTTTTCATTCAAGCATAATGATAAAACTAATATTGTATATATATTTCTTTCTTCTATTGTTAATACTATATAAAATTCATTTGATATAATTATTGGTAGGTTATATCTCAACTAGAACAACCTCTTCATAAAAATTGGCGACTCTCCATGCAAATCATTATGGAATAATGTATTTATTCATAGTAGACTCGCCTATTTTTATAGGTATCATTGTGTAAAATTGTTTATGGATTAGAACTCATTATAGAACATATCCAACAATGTGGATATGATTACCCAATGTGGAATATTAACAACCCCCATAGTGTGTATTTTTAAAGCTAATTTGTATCTGCTTAACCATTGTCCCACATACTCTATCTTGGGAATGACTCTATTTTATCACCCTCAATGAAACACATTGAGTACTTTAAATCACTGGGTACCATGTTTTTCTAGACAAATATGGTTTCTTCTTACACTATGGTTATTCCTAGGGCCACCCCACCTTATTATAGTCTGTACCAATCCAATGAAAGTGTTATTTTACCCATAGCCTCTCTATGGCCTCCATTACCATGGATCCTAGTCTGATACACCGATGATGGATGGATTATATGTTATGAGATATCAATCAATTTGTAATATTTATTTACTCTTCTCTGTAATATTTAATTTTCAAAATAAGCCTCAATATATACAATGAATTTCTCTATGAAGTTACACACTCTAATTACTTTATATCTAAAAATATTAAAACATGTCAAAAGTAATTTAATTTCATTTTCACTATAAAGATCAATTGGATATTTTGTAAGTATCCAAAAAAATTTAATTCCAAATTCACATTATCCTCTTTAATATATCTTTCAGAATGCTACTAAAAATCAAATTTATCAATTCAATGATAATATCCTTCTCATAATCATCATCATATGTACTTATTATTAAAACTGGATCCGTAATCATTATATATAAATGATGTTTTAATTTAACCTTTAAATTTATATTCTAAACAACATCATCAATTTACTTTTCCTATTTATGATAGGAAGAACCTTTATCTTTTCTTCAAAGATAATTGATAAACTATTGTTAAATTCCTCCTTAACATAACCCAACCCACTAACAACTACAATGGATTGGTAGTTATGGAAAATGTGATACCCCATTCTTGCCTTCAGTAAGAAAAGGGTTAGTGAATATATTTAATGCATTATAACATACTAGTGGGAACCTAGAACATGGACATGAAATAAAAGAAACATTTACACATCAAAAATAATAAAAAAACTATAAATTAATTTTCCCAACTAAAAAATAAAATTAAAGTTATACTCACCAAACCATAATACTCTAACTGGTAAAAACTATAGAAAAAACAAGAAATTACAAAATACCAATTTCATACTATGTATACTGACATAAATTGGGAATATGGGCTCTTTATCATTAAAAAACACTTGACATGGGAACCAACTGCAACCATCTCATCCAAACACCAATATCAATTGGCTCTATGAACTCCAAATCCTATATAAACATCACTGAACTATTCATCATCATAAAAAAAACATGTACATATAATTCCCATGTTGGGATGTGGATAAACCTAGCTAGAATAGAACCCCCAAAATAGAGGAAATACTAAATAATAGATCACTTAAAAACCAATTATTATAAAAATTCCATGACCCAAATATTATCTAAGGATCAAAGAATTAATGAATTCCCAAAATCACAGTCTAGATCCATAAGAATTAATTTTCATAGTTAAATATATGTTCTTGATGAATTAAAAGACTCATAACATCCAAACAACCCAGCTAACTAAAATCTATTCCATTTTCATATGGGAAGGGGAAAATGGATAATTAATAAAATTCCAAACTCATTATAGTAACCTATACCAAAAACCATAATGGAAAATATTAAGCCTCTCAACTAACCCTTTCTAAGGAAAGGGTATAAATCATGTTGATCTTATAATGAAACTATAACTTCAAACGTCGACATTACACCTTGGGTTATTAGTGGAGTAGAAACAAATTTTCAAAATCACCCAAAATATATGGACTGTATCAACCTCACTATAAGCACTACTCATAGATATGAGATTCAATAAGATAAATGAATCAAAAAATAATTGTCTCCAAAATAACTTCTTTTTCCATGAGAACCCATCATAACTAGAAGATACCATATGTTCTTGAGTTATTGTTTTGATAAAATTTCTTTATAAATCCTGTTTATTTATAAAAATTAAGAGCAGTGGAAGAATTGGTGGGGGAGGGGGTTAGAGCCTATTTTTGGAGAGTGGAAAATGTTTTAGTATATCAATCCATTAATTTGTTCCATATTTCACCTTGGTGGACTACTAATAGATACCCAACGAAGGTGATGAACGGTTTATTGGATCTTAATGAGCCACTGGGTGTATGAGGACCCAAGAATGGGTACATTTTGGGTATCTAGTACACAATGTCTAGTTAGACAACACTATGTATCATATGACCCATCCTTAACATACATATATATCACATCATTTTACCTGAATATTTATTTCATATGATAATAAATCACACCCATCATCATATACATTTAGTCTATTTACAAAATATATACAAAAAAATATTTTATAACCATTATTCATCTTCTCCAAGAAATACTATGCAAAAATGATCCCCATATATACTTACATACCTAACACACTTCAGTATAACCCGGATAAATGGGAACCTAAAAGTGGATGAGCTTAGACACTCAGTAAGTTGTAAACATAAGATATATAAATTAAATATCGTAAGAGATCATGAGATAAACATGTGGGTACTAGAACATAATAAAAGTTCATGAACATAACGTAATAAAACAATATACAATAAAACATGGATCCTAAATATGGAATCTTGGAAAAAATATTTGGGAATAACATAGAACAAGGTTATTAGGTGTGTGGAAGCATTAGTCAATAATCATGAGTCATGAGAGCATGACATAAGTTCATTACATAACCTAATGATGTTATATAATAATAATTAATAACATCGTAACATCTATCAAGGTTAGAAACCAATATTTTTATGTCATAAATGACTAGGTTAACCACCTTCCCAAAACATAGTTTATATCAGATAACCAACAGTGTCCCAGAAAATTTTAGACATAGGAAAACAACATATTTCCCATATTTATCTCATAAGATATAAAAGATTACACAATTCATTGGAGGGATATATCAGACCATCCCATTACATAAATATAAACCCTACAAATGTATTCCACAAGAATAATAAAAAGTTCATAATATAATCATTGCATAATTAACCCATGATGAATAAATGGGTTTCATGAATATTTCCACAAAAATGATCATAATATATCCAATTAATGATGTTATATTGAATCATTATATAATATCCCTAACAAATCATAAGAAAAAATTAAGTATGTTATCATAGACAAAAAACAATGTATACAATCATTATAAACATTAATTCAAATTAAGAATAAATATACTTTATATTTTGAATAACATTTCATTTAAAGGAAAAATTTATTAAATAATAAGAATTAAAGATAAAATAATAGACTATGAAAAAATATAATGTATGAATTGTAATGAAAATTGGAAAAGATATTAAGGAAATGGTTCTATGATAAAAATTTTAAAATATTATATTTCATTCACACTTTTATAAATAAAGTTAAAGACAGTATAAAATGACACATACAGAAAATAAAAAAAAGATATTATGTTAATTTTTTTTAAAAGATAATATGTAATGGAATTAATTAATAATATAATTATTGATAAGGAAATTTACAAAAAAAATAAAGAATATTAACATGGAGGAGTATAATTTCTTATTAAAATATGTGATAATTTCGACACACATACATGAAAACTTTCAGTCAAAGTGTGATCAAAATGTAGCTTAAAATGGAATACATAAAGTACACACAATAACTATCCTTGATATATTTAATTTTATTGGAATTTAGGAATGAATAATATAAAATTTTTCCCAATTAATATTTAGTCATACAAAATATTGATTTCAATTTGATATTTGAAAGAAACCATTATGAATTTCGTAATTTCTGAATTAAAGGATAATGAAAAATATAATTTGAAATGGAAGAATGAATACCATGATTAAAATATAATTATTATAATATATGTCTAGCACACAATATATACACAATATAAATGGAAATTGATGAATAATATAAAACATGTCTTATATAATGGAATTTGAGATGAAAAAATCCTTACTTAAGACTCATTCTTGGTCCAAAGTGATATACCTATTGTATAATAAATATAAATTTATCATTAATATTTATATAAGAATCATATTTGAAATTATTTTACTTTATCACATTCATTTATAATTTCCTTTTACCAATATACCAATCATATTTTTTAAATTAATATCCTGGTGTAATTTTCCTACTGGTTTTTCACTATCCAATATATTTTTATTCCAGTCCTTATACCTTGATCATGGTTTCATCTCCTAGATATTTTTTATGAAGATTTAGTATGTGTTTTTTGATATTGTGATTAATTCTCATGGTATTTAATAATAATAATAATATAAATTTTATATAATATTAATGATTACAAAATATAGGTTATTAAATTAGTAAATAAAATTTGGGAAAATATAGATGAATAAGGTAAATATAGGAAATTATGGATAGAATAATACTAATATTGATGACTTGAATCTTCTCTTAGAGAGTCTCTGGGTAATGAGGGAATTGGGATTCCTTATTTTTTAAAACCTTCTAAAACATGAATGAATATTTTTATGTAAATAATTTTATTAAATATTAAATAGTAAACCAATGAAATTTTATGGGTTAAGGTCGGTAAATAATGGGTCCTCTTGTAGGTGATCTTTAGTAGAATTTAAATAAATACACATTCCTTAGTATATAATTATTTTAATTTCTATTAAAAAATTTATTGAAAGTAAATAAATAATAGATATCATATATGGGGTGGAAAATAATTCCTATATCTAGCCATTTATAAATGTTTTTTACGATAATTTAAGACTTTACCCTTTTAATTTACCCATTTTACATAATGTCACCATTACTTTCATACCTCAATTTTACTAGGGTAATTATTTTTCCAAAAAAGTGAAACTAGTCATATAATATGATATTGATATTATAATCACAAATATTAAATCCATTTTATTTGATTAGATTTAAAAAATTGAAAAAAAGAATTTCAAAAATAATAAATTTATAACACAAAATAACCGTTTTTACTAAAAACTATTTGATTCAAAAAAGTATATTTGTTATTATTACATAGAAAATAATAATCATTAAATATCTAGTAACATATTTTATTATATATATATAATAATTTCCCTTAAAATTAATCTTTTATAGTGATCCATTAATTTTTTTGGTAAAAAACACCCAAAAATCCTTAAAAATTACCCTCTTTAATTGAATTTATTCACATCCCGTTATTTTCCTTATAAAAATTATATTTTTTAATCCAAAAATAATTGAATATTTTCATGAATTTAATAAAACATCCAATAATTATTAAAAAATGATATATAATTAATGAAATTACATTTTAATAATATATTGTTCAAATTAATTATTATCTTTTTATTTAATTCTCAAATTACTTTCTATTTTTGAATTAGATTATTTTTAATTTACTAAAAATTAAACAACATCAATGTATCTATATTATACTTGTATAAACAATATCTAGATAGACAATGACCATATATCCAAAGACCATATGTCTAAAGACCATATATCCAATGGACATATTATATTCTTATATATAACCTAACATAAATATCTATAATAATTCATCCTATTAATTTTCTATTTTTTTAAAAAATATTTTATTTATAATGTTTTTCATTCATTATATATTTATAATCAGTGTTTTGATAATCAAGGAAACCGTGAGGATAAAGATTTCATATTTGTATACTTCTTATTTACAAATGTTTTTATTCATCTTGTAGTTTTCTTTTTGATATTTAATATTTCATTCTTAAAATTTCTTAATTTTTATTCATTACAGTAATATTTCAGCTCAATAAAATATATCACCTTTTTAATTCTTGGTTTTATGTATTACAATATATCGAGCACATGGTTCTTATTTAAAGGGAAATGCATAGTAAAATCATTGTTTATTAAAATATAACCTAGTAAAATAATTTCATCCATGAAATTTATTCTCTCTAATGAAAACAAATGCAGTTAGTTCTGCTTCATTACATAATTATGTTCCAATTCTGGTTCTTCAAAACTCATGGTTCCTCTAGTTATCTTTAACTATGTTTTTGATCTTCATTCATAGTACTTTACCTCTGTGATCAAATATTTCTGCCAATTCTTACTTGTAAAAGATATCATTTTCCTATTATAATACCTCAGAGTTTGGTAAATTTGAATGGTTAGGTATTTAATTCTTCAAAATTCATACACTTATCACATCATGCACTAGTAAAAGGTTTAGTGGATGTTCAGGATAATAATCTATCATTCCAAGGTGATCAATAATTTCAAAAGGGATGTTGTATCTATGGATTCATATTCCATTATTCTCAAATCTCATTAACCAATTCCATGGTGATATAAAATGGATACATTATCTCTAACATTCAACTCCAAAATCACTGATTATTATCAGTGTAGATCTTCCAATGACTCTATGAAGTTTTGATGTGTCCTTAAATGATTTATATATTCTCTAACATATCTTAAGAAATATCTCATCCACAAAATATACACTATCTATATTCATCCCAATATTATGGAATTATGTAACATTTCACATAAAAAAGTATCATGTGGTTATATTTGAGTACTATAATGTAAATTTTTGTAATAAAAGAACCCTAATTATTTAAGGTGATTATTCCAAACATTTTTAAATTCATTGAAAAATACCTTAATATATCATTTATTGTTTTCATTGTCCTTTTATATTTATTTTTTGTATAAAGAAGATACAAAATTATATAGTTGAACTCCATATCAAATGCAGGATGATGATATATCTAGAACTTTTAGGTAAACCTCATAACTTAGTCTGATAAATTATGAAATGTTATTCCATGATACATTACTAATTTCATTATCTAAATCATGGTGACCTGATCAAGTGATAAATCATTTGAAATATCAGTGTAATGTGCTGAATTTGTTATGCGATTATCTGTAACCTAGTGGAATTATGGCCATTATATGTCTTTTTCATTCCTGTGATGCAATTTATTCTGATGTTCTATCATTTCTAAATAGGTATATGAAATAGTCAAGAACATCCCCATAGTTTTTTTAACATTTATTGTAAACTCTTTAATAAAATAATCATCACGATATATGCTCTGTAATATATCAATTCATGATGTCCCACCAAAAATGATTATTTAGATATCTATATTTTTTTTCAAAATGGATAAACATTGATCAGCTATGGGAATTTTCCAACAACACCTTCTTCAATCCTAGTATCGATGGGACACATATTCATTTCCAAAATATTATAATTTTATCATTTTCAATGATGAAATACGGAATATTCCATATAACTCCTTGACATTTACATGGATGTAGGGTTGATCAATCAAATGTGAAGGATAGGGTTTATCCCCTTAATTTATGATTTAATGGTCTATCCTTTGGAAATAAAAGAGTTTCGGGTTCCTGTAAAGCACCATTATGGAAAAATTTGCACAATTTTTCCAACTCAGAGCATCATCCACACTGTTCTCCTTTGCAGTGTGGTAATGCATTGAGCATTCATTGTCTTTGATAAACTAGATCCATCTCCCTTGGTGCATGTTCAACTCTTTTGTGTGTGAATATATACTTTAATCTCTTATTATCATTATAAATTTCATACATTTTACCGTAATGATTAACAATTTAAATATTTAATGAAAATTTTACCATTTTTTACTCTAATTAATACATAAAATAAATTTTCACATGACTCTTTAATTTATATGAGGAATATTCTACCACCATGTCATTTTTTATGAAAACACAGCGTCATACAATATTTTACACATAATTTTATATAAAAAACCCTTTCTATAGTATGGTCATGTGAGTATAAGAGTAATATAAAATAATATCTTCAGATCCATGATAATATCTCTATAATAATATTTTTAAAGAAAAATGATTCCCTTCTGAGATAACATGGTTAGTATATTTCATAGTCAAAAATAAATTCTCTTGAAATTCTAATACTATCTAGAAAATCGATGAAAGAAATGAATATTTGTAACAATGATTAGTCTAGAAAATTCATCAATTACTTATAAACTTAATGTTTCCAAACATATAACCTCTATTATTATTGAATGACATAATAATAAATCTCTATATATTAAGAATTCATGCATTCTAATTTTTTTTTTACACATTGTCTTTCTCAAGGTATTCATCACAACACTCAAATGATATTCTTTATTACTATTTCACATGAAATATATAAGAATTTAATATGTATATATATATAAGGAGACCAGTATAATAATTGGGTAATATTTAAAGACTATATTCACTAGAATGATGAAGATAATGCGTACAGTTTTAATTCTGAATGACATAAATATGAATTCCAAGTATCCATATCTTGTATGGGTGGTTATCACTGTTAAATCCACCAATTTCACCAATAATTTAAGATACATATTTTAAACACCAATATTTGAGAGATAATTATCCCCTCAAAGTTGATCAAATATTTCATCATTTTGAAGTATGTGATACTATTTGTTTATAGTAATCTTGTTAGGTTTACAAGATGAAATGTAGACATGTATCCATATTTCTTCTTAAAAAGGCTAACTGTTGTGCACCATGGTGAAGCAATTGGTTTTATAAAACACTTATTTGGATTATAATTGATTTTATAATATAATTCCTACAATTTAATTAGGGTCATTATAAAAGGATTTTCTAATACATGAATAACACTATGTACTAATTCTATAGACAAATCAACCTCATAGTTTGGTGGAAGACCAAGAATCTATTTAGAAAAAAATAAATGCATTTATTCAAAATAGTTATATCCATAATAATGGTTTTCAACCCAAATATTTTATCTAAATAACCATCATGATGTGGTGTTACAAAATTATAATACAAGTAATAACCATGGAGAGTTCACAATCAACCTCACACTGATAGAAAATCAAATGCTGATTTTTGAAATGAAATGTGATTTTTTAGTTCAATAAAACTTTATGGGATCTATTTTAAGAGATCTAATACATTCCTAAAATCATATAAAATTCAATTAAATGGGTCATAATATGTTTTATTGGAATCAAATTCCAATAAACATCAATTAGATGTGATGTGTAGACTTGTGTGGTAATAATCATTTCATAGATATGTATCACTTATAATTCAATATCTATATATTGGAGTGGTGATTTTATTATATTAACTTTTTTCTATATAAAAAGTCTTCTTTATCACTATAATAAGAGAAATTGTTTTTAGATGTTCAGTGAATGATAAATGTATTATTCAACACTACATTTTCAGGATCTACATAAATATTTATGGTGTTATATAATAAACGTTTTCCCCTTTGATTTTGAGGACACTAACATAGATTAAAATTTTTAACCCTTGGTTGGGTGAACTTATTTCTGTAATATTCTTACTCTATACAATTAATGCGTTGAAGTGTTGGTAGTGTATTGGGTTTTCCTTCTTTATATCAATTTAATTGGTTTTACTCTTCACATATCCTCAGTATTCATGTACTAGATAACCATTTCTTCCATAGTTCCACAATTTAATTACTACATTAACACAACTATACCAATAATATTTCACATATTATTTCCATTCAATAAGATTAATATTCTTTCCTCCATTTGTTTTAAAATTTTAGTCTCCCATAAACACCATTTTTCACAACTATTACCAAAAACCATGATAAAAATCGGTGTCTATGATTTCAGTTTCTACATGTTGAGAACATCTAAAAATATATTCATAACTATATAAGTCACTTAATTCTAAAAATATTTGAAGAAATGGTTTTATTATACTAAAAAATGATAAATTGTATATTCTGGATCAATGATTAAACCATAAGTGTACCTTTATAGACTTGTGATGTTTTCTTTTTTATGTACAAATGGATTTATCCTCACTCAGTTTCAACTCCAATAACTTCCTCTCTATTTTTGTGTGAAATTTTATAGGAAAATATTTATTGAACGATATACTATTAAACTCCTATCATTCTATAGACTTATTTTCTTTTTCGTACCTCATACTCATGGTTGGGGTACATCACTGATATACTATTAAACTCCTATTCATTCCTATAGAAATATATAAGGGAAAATATCTATTCTATTGTGTTAATACACTACTCAGTAATTATTTGATCTATAGACCCACTATTGAAAGGAGGTTATTTTTATTTTAAGGACTCAATAGAGATTTTCTTCTTACAAATTGTGTCTGGGAGTTCAATATGTTTGGTGTTATTAATCATTAGATATATGTGTTGGGTGAGAAAATACTTGATATTTTTCACTCCATATCATATCCCATTTGGTTTCTAATTAAGACAATCATTACATTTTCCATTGACCATATTTATAGATTTATTCCATGTAGTTCCATCCATTTACTAAAACCTAAGATCATAGTGTAATTAAAAGAAATAAAAACCAAATTGATTTTATAATATAGGAAATAAAACCTAAATTTTCATATATAATTAAACCTTCATTTCATCCTATGAAATATTTGGTTCATCCTAAATCACATTTAATTGAATATATGTTTTATTAAGTTATATCCTCGCATTATTCATAACCAAATCCCTAAAATTAAATAAACCTTACTTGATACCCAAAAAATGACCAATCCTTAATACATACACATATTACATCATTTTATATAAATATTGATTACAAATAATAATATATGACACTTGAGAGCCTGTAGATTTTCTTTTTTTGGAGACTAGATACATAAACAACTTATTTAACCACAATTATTCAATATCTACCAAAATTATTCATTATAAATGATTGAGCTATATACATATCATACATAATACCATTTTTGGTTACCTTAGGGAATATAAAAATAATGAAGAGTGAGGTCAAAGTCTACGTAATGTGTTAAAATAATAGATATAAATTTTGGATCATAAGTGATCATAAAAAGAAACATGTAGGTATGAGAAAATTATTAAGATACATGAACATAACAAAAGGAAACCGTATGAAATATGAAACAAATCATAAATCATGAATGATGACATAAATCTTAATTTTTAGAAAAATACATGAGTCAAAGGAGTGTGTAAACGTAGTCAATAATCATGATTCACTTGAAAATGACATAGGTATATTGTATAAAATAAGTATGTGGGAAAAATATCATAAGCATATAAATAATAACATATGACAATGTTAACCACCTATTCATTCCTATCGTAATGGACTAGGATGCCCACCTACCCATTATATAGTGGGAATGGGTTAACCGCTCATTTCCCATAACAATTTTGAATTCATATAAGCACTAATTTCCCATACTGATTTCATGATATATGAATCCTTAAACAATATATTTTAGATATATATTAAACCCACCCATCATATAATAATAAACTATATATATTTATTTTACATAAACATGAAAACATTCATAATCCAATCATAGGTTAATTAATTTTTGAGAAAAGAATAGGTTTCATAAATATTTTTATAAAACATTTTCATAATCTATCTAAATAATTAATTTGGATGGTAATATTATAAAAAATTCCTAGAATTGTAGAACAAATGTTATAGTATATTGAAATCGATGAAAAAATATTTATAATAGAATTAAAAAAACATTCAAAAAAAAGAATAAATTACATTTAAATGTTTATCGAGTTTTATTTCGAAGGAAATAATTTATAAAACATAGGGAATATAAATTTCTAACAAAATCCACGAAAACATGGAATGTATGGTTCATAAATAAAAATAAATAAGGAATATGTAAAATAAATCAACAAGGATAACATTAAAAAATATACCTTCCACATATTTGTTAGTAAAGTAAATGAAAATATAAAAACCACATGAAGAAATTGAAAATGGATTACTAACATAATATTCTAAAGAAAATAAATAAAAATAGAAAATTAATTTAAATAATCATATAATTATATATAAAAACATTTATAAATAAAATAAATTATATGAACGTGGAGAATAAATATTTCATTCCAAAGGGATGAGAGATGGTCAACACCACTTATAAACAACCATTCAGTTATATTATGAACCAATGGAATGTGAAATGGTAAGAAAAAATATAAAACATAGAAATAACTATAGTATAATAAAATAAATGGGGATTCAGATATATTGAATTTAAATTTTCATCCAAATGATGTTCATTCATAAACAATATTAATTTCATGTTGATAATAAAAAAACCCCTTATAAATTTTGTTAATATTGAATCAAAAGAACTTGAAATACAAAACATAAAAGTTTACTACAAATACAAGTTTTAAAATATAATTATGATAATATATTAAAAATAGGTACTATATACACCATTTAATAAAAAATAGAACCATAATATGAATCTTTTCTCAAATAATGGATTTTTAAAATAAAAACACCTATCTCCGAGCTTTATTTAGTTAATAATGCTCTAACTCACTATGTAATGACGATAGGTTTATTATTAATCAATATAAAAACCTTATTTTTATTTATTATACATGATATTATTCAATTTTTTCCATATTACACATTTATTAATCATTCATTGTTAAAATTAACATTCATATGTAAATTGCCCAGTTTGTTCTCTGATAGCCTCGATATGGTAATTCCACTCGTTTACCAACTATCATGAGTCTGTAATAGAAATCATATTCTTCATTGTTTATTATATTAGTTTGATATATTTTTTATATATCATGGAAATTTCATTGAACATATAATTATAATTTTCACAGAAATCTTACAAATCATCTTTCTTGAGTTTCTATTCAATAAAAATAATTGATGTTATTAATAAGTGTAATTTCATATATGAACATAGAATGTTTAAACAATACTATTAATATCATCATTATTAAATCTTATAATAATTATTTATGATTTATTACCCATTCCTGAAATAATTGTTACAACATTATTTAAGTATGTGGTAAAACCAACAAAAACAACAATGTGTTATAACTAATAAATGAGTAAGAACATGTTATTACATTATAATAATATAACTTTATTAAAAGATTAATGATTTATAAAAAAATTATTAAATTAAAACATCATGTTTTAGAAGTGATCAATGAATAAGATAAATAAGAAGAATTAAGGAGTGGACACCACTTATATTGAAGCCTTGATTCTTATCTCATATAGCCACTTAAAAATGAGTGATTAATGAATCATTCATTTTACCAATGGTTCAAAAATGTGATTGAGGTTTAATAGAGAGATAATTTGGACAAGGATTAATGAAAACCAAATTAAATGTGTGAGTTTTGGTGGGTAAATGAGGGGTCTTATTATTGGTGAGCTTCAGTGTCATTTTCACAAATACAATTTCATAAATGAAAATTGAATTTAATTTCTCATGGAAAGTTGATCCAAGTTTGACTAGAAATGGATATAGGATAAGGGATGGTCTAAAATTAATTAATACACTCATTTTTATATAATTTTTTGTGATATTTTAGGAATTTTCCCTATTAATTTTCCCCTTTTACCACATTTTGCCTTTACCATGGTAACTTAACATTTACATTGAAAGCATATATTTTTTCATAAAAATGAAATTGATCTTATTATCTAGTTTGGATATTTTGAATATAGATATGAAATATATTTTATTTGATTATTTATATAAAATCTACAATAATAAATTTTAAACACTAATGTATAACGCATCAAAACAATATTTATAAATATATATTTTCTGTCAAAAAATATAATTATTATTATTTCCTACCAAATAATAGTATTTAAAGTAATTGAATTTTTTTAATTTATATATATATAATAAATTTCATTAAATTCATTGTTCAATATTTATCAATTAAATTTAATAATACTAAAATACAAAAAATAATGAAAATAAATTCAATAAAAAATAACCATTTTTAATTTAATTTAATCACATCAATTTATGAATGTTCAAGTGATTAAATTTAATCAATATATTAGTATTTTAATATTTATTTATATTTTATAAACACATAAAATCATTATATAAAATCAATAATACATAATGAATAAAAATACCTTTTTATACCATAATAATATAATTAATTATTATCTTTTTTTACATTTTTGTATTATTAATTATGTTGGGATTTATTTTTTTAATATATTGAAAAAGAAACTATGTCGGTTTACCTATTGGATAATAGTATATAAAATTTTCATATATCTTATGACCGTATATCTAATGGCCATTTCTCCAATGAAAATATGTTAATCGACCATATATATAATGACCATAGGTTAAATGACTATATTACATTCCTATATATAGCCTTATATACATCTCTAAAATAATTCATCTTATTATTTTATTTTATAATAAAAATGTATATTATATTTATAATGTTTTCTCTTATTTATATTGTCATAATTAGATATATGGTCATTATAAAATACCCCAAGAATAAATATTTCATATTTGTGTTCTTTTTATTTAATAGTGGTTTCATTCCACATGTAGTTTTCTTAATGATTCTTGACATTGAATTTTTATAATTTAATAGTTCTTAACTTATATTTCAATACTTTTTCAAAATAAAATATATCATGGTTTAATTTAGTTCCTAGTTTCATGCATTATTAAAGAGTGAAAAAAACACTTATTTCAATGTAAATACATACTAAAATCAAGGAGAGTTACACATTGGGTTCTGGTTGAGTTTTTTTTATGTTTTTTAATTTAAAAATTTAATTTAATTTATTTATTTTTAATGACAAATTTTTCTTATTATATTCAAGGTTTTATGGATTCCCACCTCTGCTAATATTTTATGATTATTATTCTTCTTCTTCTACTACTACTACTTTTACTTCTTTTATTTGTTGAATTTAGAACCTGCATATTGTAGGTGGTAATCACTAGTTTAAATTTGAATTTTATTCCCTACATTTTCCGCTGCACTTATAATTGCATCATGTATCATTGTTTATTCCAAATGTCACGTCTTTCAACATATTTCAAAATTTCATCGCTTTTGAGGCTCGATTAGCTAATGGTTTCCAACATGTATGACTTAGATTAACCCATGGGGGCAGTACATTTTTTTCCTAATGTTATTTACTCAATTATCCTATATCATATAAAATATAGACAATAATTTTTTTTTAATAGATGATTTAAATTTAATTATTTTCATTTAAACTTGATGTATGAGTTGAAACAAATAAGGTATTGAGTTATCTACGGGTGGTGAGAGTTTCCGTCATTGGTCATTAATGACTAACTGCAGTATGGTTTATAACATAAAATCATATATTTTTACTTGTAATTCGTTTATATGATTGAGAATATACCCTAGTATCCTTTTTTATTCCTAAAAGATTCCAGTGTGAGGATTATCATGAGAGTGTGATAGGATAGGTGTCAGCTAGTTGAGTCAAGAATCCTAATGTGAGTTATTAGCTTGAGATAATAACCCTTGATGTGTTTAATGATTTTTTATGAGTTTTGTTGGTTTTAAAAGATAAATAATTCTTTTTTATGGGTAATTTTTATATGGTGGTTCCTCATCCACCTAGGAATTTTTGATTGTGGTACCTCGAGCACCCTTTCTATATGGTTGTATCTTGTCCCCCCACTGTCTGTCAATAATCGATTATCATTGTGAGGTCAATGAAATGGTGGAACCTCATCCACATTAGAATGTTTTGTTAGTGTTATATTATCCATATATGAGGTTTTAATTATTGTAGCATAATTCACATGTGATATACATATCTATGGTACATGGACCAATTAGAAACATTCTTTTCTAGTATAACATCCACTAAAGAATTGATTTTAGTGGTGTAAGAACCAGTAATGATGTGACAGCAGTGGTACGTTTTCGACCTACAATATTCCATTGGTGCTTCATCATCCTCTTTTTAATGTGGTCTTGATTGTTCATTTTCTACATGTAGACCTAAAATGATGTTATGTCATCAAAAAAACTATTGATATCAGAGATATATCATATACCTATTTTGGAAATCTCTATGGTGTATCTTGCACCTGAGATGTTTATTGGAGGTATATCATCCAATGATGATCATAATTTCTACTATATATTCTATATGAAATTGGTTATTACTCATTCACCATGTAATGTCAAATTTTCCATTAACATTAAGTAAGTGATGGATTATTCAAATAGACTATTTATGATGTTGGTATGTCATTTACCAAGTGTTACTCAATGTTCATGGTTTGTTCAATATAATTATTATAAGAGGAGTGATATATCATTCATCTTTGAGGGGAATTCAGACTATTGGAACGTCATATTATTCCATCACTTAATTAATAAAGTATATTAACATATAGTTTGGATTTAGATAATTCCCATGGTTTATATGATATTTAATAATAAATATATTAGCACATAATTTCAAATATGAACACGTATATACTTGATTTTATTGGGACACCATTGTTGGAAGCCTAATTTTCTTTTACTGACAACCTACTCAGAAGTTGTTCTACCCTATAAAACCTTATGTTTTATAAAAAATATAAGGGGAAGGTAATTGTTTCAATAAATATATGAGATGGAGGAGCTTGATTGGAGTTGGGATATTGGATCAAGAAAGGACTCGAGACCAGTTTTTGGATGTCTATTTTACTTTTGTTTACATACAAATATTGATTCAAATGATCATCCTTGGGGATATATTGTTTATATACTATGAAATTTATAAAATTTATTATATTTTAATTTTATATAGCATGATAAAGATATTTGTAGTTGGCTGGAAATTATTTATGATTTTCATCGTATGATGTTTTTATATTTTGATGACTATTTTTTATATTACTTTTATTATGTTTGAATAGTTCTCTATCCTATAAGGGATAGTCACCCACCAATTTATGTTGAACCTCACCAGTAGTTAAAACCCACTAGAATATCAGGATTCATGATTGAGGAATGTTCTTATCTGGTTCTTTAATAAGGGAGGCGGACATGAATAGTGATGTTATGAAGTGGTATTTGAGTCCTTTTATTTTGACATAAAATTTCGGATTTGGTGGATATGAGAAAGGATGTTATCAGGGATTTTTGTGGGTTTAGTTCTAGGTATTAGTTAAAAAAAAGTTCTAGGATTTTATTCATAGTAATACATACAATTACCTAATATGGGGACAGAATCAATTATACCAAATAATATTCAAAATTCCAACTTCTCCATTTAAATTTGACCTTCTTTAATATTTATACCGTTGATTTCATTTAATAAAAAAAATATTTTTTTTACATTAAAAAAAATTTAATAAAATAAAATTCATAATAATAAACTATAAAATAGAAAATAGGATTTTAAAAAGGCTTGACCCTATTGCTGTAAAGCTACTCCATATTGGGACCCATTTTTTTCCCGAGTCACAGATTTGACATTAATGATCTTAATTTCAATTATAAGTGGGCTATTGAGGGATTCTCTTATAAAGATTTTCATAATTTTACACATGTGTAACACCTAGAGATTTTTTGGATTATTTTTTTTTTAATTAATTTAACCATTATGATATTTTTCATTTCACCTAACATTGAAAATTGTGCATTTAATTTTAAATCACTTTGTTTGGCTTGAGTTATAGGCAACACCAAGTTAATCGTGCACTGCATAAAGCATAAATTTTATCTTTATCTAAAAAACAAAAAGTCTATATTGATTCTTAGAATACACTACATGAAACACCGACTTTGTGTACACAACACACAATATCGTGTTTTTTATGTTACACGCTGGCCTGAGTTTCTAGAAAATTTATTTTCATAATTATAATTTTTTAATTGATATAATTATAATTTATTAATGAAAATTGGTTATATGGATAATTATAACTAATTTTAAAATATTTTTATAATGATTTTATATATATAAAACATATTGATGATGAAATATATAATTTTTTGTAATTTCCATTTATTTTTAAAAATACTATTATCTAAAATAATTTAATTTTTATAAACTTCTATGAAAACACTAAAATTAATTATAGAAACATTTATAAATTTAATTTGATAAAATAATGTTCATTTTGAATTTATAATTTCTGTATTACCTTAAAGATAATTCTTAATATTTTCTGAAGAAACATCAATTTTTGAGGAATAATAAAAAATACCAGATTTTAATTCAAAACATCCTTTTAATATAAATTATTTGTAAGGGTAAATTATATTTATATTTGTTTTAAAAGTATAATTATATCATATTTTTCTCAATTAATAAAATTCAGGTTATGGGAATCAATTTCACTTGGAAATCTGGTATAAAAACTAAGCCAAATTTCGTAGGTTTTTACTTTAAAAACCTATAGTGTCATCCAATCAACAGGATTAATTTTAAATTAATATCTACCACTTTTAACATATAATTTCAAAAAAATTATTTCATAATTTTAATCATAATAAATTATAAAATATAATAATTTCATTTTTTTACTGAAACGATTAGTGAAAGTGATTAAAAACAATTATAACTATTGATAGAATTTTTTTAGTAACCCTTAATTTTTTTACCGAAAACAACCTAAAAACATTGTAACAACCCATTGTATGGCAATTATTAGTCCATTAACATATTATTATTATGTTTTTCTTGTTTTTATGACTTTTTTTAGTTAAAAATATGTGTACACAAAACATGTTTTAAAAAATGAAAAGTGTGTCCTTTCCAATCTCAATATCAGGTCACCACTTATTCCTCTTCTTCACACATATAAAACCACCTAGTTTCATCCATGATCTAAGCAATACAATTTTAAAAATCCCTTTATCCCTCTTTGAATCCTCCCAATGGCCAGAAATAAATCCTTTTAAGCCATTTGGTACAAACCAAAAGGAGTTACCTGATTAAGAGGTAACGTCTTCTCTCAAGCTCCATTAATTTATTTTCTTTCTATGCACCCTCCACTCAATTTATGCATTGATTTTATAAAAAAAATATCCTCAATATACTATTACAATTTTATTATTATTTTTTACCTACAGTTACACACACCTCCATTTAATGGGTAACGAACATTCTTTTTACGTGTACAGTGAACTACCGCCTCACGAAACAATGATTGTTAATTTTTCTTTAGGTCCTCTCATAGTGGAAATTATGATGTAAAATATATTTATGTTTATTATTTATTTAAACTTATTTATTTATTTTACAACACATTCCTTTATACTTTCCATTTTTTGATAATACAATAATTAAGTTTCATGAAGTGTGGACTACCACCCCCTCAAAGCGATTTGTTTCATTAATACAATACATGGAGTGCATTAATGATGATTTTAGTGAATATATATGATATATATAAATATATGATATAATAAATCTATTATAATTATATATATATATAAATGTATATATGAATATTTCTTTTTCTTTCTTTCATTCTACGTGACAATTAAATTGAAATAGCATTCAATCATACGTACGACTTACCATCTCCATGAATAGTGTATTCTGTTTCAAAATTATATATTATGAGGGTTATTATAATAAAAATATTCTGAATATAAATTTTATTTAAATAATGGTTTACATTATTTAAATCATGATATAACTATATGGACCAAAGATATAACAAATTAAGACGCATGTGAAAAACAATGCGGATATTACTCAAAGTGAAACCTTAACATAGAATTGTTAAAAATTAGGATATATAAATCCCTAATAAAGAATTATACTCTATTATAAGTAGTAATATGGTTCTTTTAAATATTTATAGTAAATTTATTTTTATTATACAGAATGTTTGAATGAGTACTATAAGAGTCAATACAAGAGGTTAGGGAATTTCATATCACTTTTTATTTTCCTGAGATACATGATTATTCACCACCCATTACTTTTTTGTGGTGTTTATAATTTCTATATATGTATTATATAATTCTTCTACATAATTATATGGATATTTACATATCTATTTTATTATATTTATCTCTTTTACTTTATGTTCCAACAGTTACAACACTGGTAAATTAATTTTATCATAATTTTTCTTTCTTCAGTCACTTGCCTTGTTATTCAGCTATATTTTTTCATGAGGTGTATTTGCTTACATTGAAATTTTATATCATGAATATTATAATTTTCATGATATTTTAATATAAATTTAATTTCATTTTCCTTAGTGGGGAGTATGATCCAAAGCTACCAAGTGGTAAGAGTTTATTAAAACAACCTCATCTGTTTTCAAGATTGTTTATGTTTTTTCTTACATTGATAAAATATTTTAATGCATATCACAAGGTCACTCATGAATTTTCTTATACTCTATTTATTAATTATATGTTCATTTACTATTACCATATTTTCAATATTTGGTACACAGTGTATTTTATAATGAGCTTTTATGATAGCCCAACGTTACCCTCTCATCGGTCTGAAATCATTGTTCCATTAAAAAAATGTAATAAAAAATGGTTTCTAATAATTTTTTTCTATTCTCCTAAAAAAATTAAATGAGATTTTAAGCATTTTTTTTACCAATTTTTTAAAAGGAATATTCTTATCACTTTTTGAACAAATAATTTTTTTATATTTCTACTGTTTAAACATAATGTTCTTTTTACCTCATAGGACATGTACGGATCTAACCGCAATCAATTCATTAATGATTTTTTTCATGATTAAAAGATTCATTTTAAAAAAAATTAATATATTTTCAAGTAACTGGATTTAAAGAGATTTTAAAAGATATTTTAAAATTTATTAAGAAAAATGGTTTTTAAAATGTTTTCTGTTTTAAATAAATTTTTTATAGAAGAAAGAATATTCAACTCAAGAAATAATTTCCAAATATATTTCCATGTTATTTTCCATATAAGATAACATAAATTGATGTTACTCATTACCTTATAGGAAATGACCTAAAATTTCCATTCATATTCTTCCTTGAATATTTTATGTTTTAATGGAAGGATATTTTTGACACTCATTTCACTTCCATTGGTTTTATGCTTTGGATACACGCTTCTTTTCATTAGTTATTTTTTTATTGAATTGATTATAAAAATTATATATTGTCATATGATATGATTTAATAAAATATTAGTGATACCCATTTCATTTAATGAGTTATAATTTGATGATTGTAAAACCTATAACTTTTAAGGTTCATTCTTGTATGAATGTTTTTTCATCTTATGGTACATGTATGAATGATTTTATTATTAGCTAGGTTGGACTTATATCTCCCTCTAATGAATTTTTTAATGATAAGTGGTATATGAGCTCAAAGGTTAAATGGGTTGTATTGCAATACCTAATAAAATAAGGTACATGGATTGTTGAGAATATCTTAAAAACAATAAGGTATATGAGTTATATCCCAATATTAAAAGTAAGAGGGTACATGGGTTGTAGTCCCATCCCAAAAAAAGGTACACGGTTTGTAGTCCAAGACTAAAAGTAAGAGGGTACATGGGTTGTTTTTTCATGCTTGAAGTAGGTACATGGGTTATATCTCAAGCCTTACATGTTATATAGTTCATAATAGGTATCATTGACATATGATTTTCTATTCCTATATATATGCCAACAATTCTATGTTGTATTCCTAAGTTATGATTTCATTGCTCATGATGTTTATTTCCTCATGAATAATGTCATCTGAATTTACAGGCTTTTTCCCATAACTCCTTTTTATAATATTGGATAGGTGGGGTATGATCTTATAATGTTATGATCACATTCTAATTCCCCTATGTTCATTTTTGTACTTACATGTCACCCTTATTCACCCATATTGAGCATTTGAGATCACCAATTTTAGGTTTACTTACCCATATTATGAAGATATATTTCATGTCAGATATTTATAAGAAGGGTTTAGTCTTAGATAATCTAGTCGGAGAAAATGTATCTCACTTATATAATAGTGTTTATGTTTGTATGTTTCCAAAGTCACTAATCTAATTTGGTCATTGGTCATCCGTTTGTAAACTGTTTTCAAGTATTCTAAAAAGATATGTAATTTTTATGTATGAAAATATAGGGTCACTATAACATTTATATCATTAATATATTATTTATGTGAATTGATATTTATATTATATCCAGTAATATTTTGTCTCTATAATTGAATTGCGGATTCTCAAACATTTTAAAGAAGATATTCAATATTATCAATATGTCATTGTATCTACCATTCATATCTACTTCTTTTTAGTATAGAGTCTTTTAATACATTAATCTCTTCAATAAAAATAATATAAAACTCATTCTATGTTCAAAACCTTTCATCGCAAATCTGGTTTAGAATTTGTTCGATTGATATCTCTCAATTATCCATCCATGATCTCAATTATCAATTGATATTTTGTATAACCTCATATATATCAGAATTAATTCATTATAATTCATATTCAAACTCAAAGTTTGGTAATAATATGTACTTTGAGACTTATTATTCCTCTCCTTCAAAAAAGATGATAATATTTTTCATTATATTTATATCATGTTCAGTTCTCTTATCTCGGGGAGTTTTTCATTTTTCACACACAAAGTGTGGATGTCCTCATCTCTCTCTTACTATTCTTTAAATCTATATAATTAAATCAACAGAATATTTTTTCTATATTTTTTATATCAAAAATATTTATAAAAGAAGTACCATTATTATCATCTCATTTCATCTAGCGGGTGTGCTCCAATGATCACTATTTCTTTTCTCACTTTTTCAAGTGGGTGTGTCCCCAGTATCAAGGGTTATTATTATTTTTTTGAACTGGTTACATATAGTGGTATTGAAAAAATACCAATTATCATTTAATTACCATATTTTCATTTTATCTCAACCAAATACTTCTCTATATAATCAACAAAATATCATGAGAAATTCTTCCTCAAAAATTTCCACAAATATTATCAATAAAATAATAATCATTTAAATATGAAAATTTTAAAATAATAAATATTTTGGAAAGTAGAATATCTTTATTGTGTGAATGGTTCTAATAAACTAGTACAATATACATCTGGAATCTATATTTCTTAAACTTTATCTCATCTTTTTTTCTCATTCCCAAATTGATTCACAATTCATTTTTTTTTTGAAAAATGAACAATAGAAAATACATCATCATATTTTATATTTAGATGTATTTATACCTGAATTTCATCTATTATACTTATTTATTTTTTATAGAATATAAAAAAATATTTTATCTTATTTTCCATAAGAAAAAATGAAAATATTTATCAATAATTCATCTTGAATAAAACTTCCATTTTCGATGTCTAAAACTCATCAGTTCAATATAAGAATCATCACATTTTATTTCTAGAATTATTTATATTAAATTATATAAATTTCTAACACATTTAATCACTCAGTCATTCCCCCTGAGTGTTTCTTTATATACATATTCATGAAGACCAGTTTCTCAATTCATTAGCAAAAATCACAAACCCATTTGAGTATTTTTGATGTTTTATACAATGTAGAAAAGTATCAGTATCAATAAATATTATTTCCTTTAGAATTTTATATTTTGTAATTTCATATATTTTTCATACTTATAAATTTCATTATATTCATTAAGTGGTTTACTTGGGATAGTCATTATGGATTTTATAGTTTATCCTTATAATTTAGACCATGATTTTATGCCTTTCTGAAAAAAAATTTGTATGATTTCTTTTCCGTAAGGATAAATTAACCCTATAATGTTATTTCTACTTTCCTATATTTCCCAATTTTCACATTATAAGTAATTTTTTATGGATAAAAGAACATTATTTAGTGACAACCAAACTTTTAGAGTCATAATTTATCCTTGATGAAAATAGAATTATCATTTTGAAATTGGTTATCATCGTTATGAACATAAAAATCACTCATACATAAAATGGGATGATCCTTATGAAGCTTTTAATAATCCTTAAAAATAAAAATATCTTTGATATAATCTTTAATATGATCTGTTAAAATTAGCCACTGATATTTAATAATTCACAGTTTATCCTTTTAAAATAATTAAATGATCCTTATAAATTCACGAGTCAACTATAAAATCTCATTCCTTTTTTCATTTGTTGTTTTCAGAATTGCTACTTTTTTCATATGTTGGTATCACCATTGCTAAAATAACTCTTATGGTGATCTCGATCATCCTAATAAAATTATCCTGAATTATCCATTTTCTATTTTTTACCTCACAATAATAGAATTATTTAAATAAGGTAACATTCACTTCAATTCACCTAAGGCTTTCTTATTCACCTCAAATAACCTTATAACACTTATAAATAAGTGTTAAAATTTTTATATTAATTCAAATTAACATATTCTTGTTTCTAACATATTTTGTGTCTTTTAAATTCTCAGTTTCATGTATTTTAATATATTTCCATTACATTGATATTCTGGATTCCAACTAATTCACTCCACCCATCATCAAAGTTTTTCTTTTCACTGAATATAGGTCTTATCTTTCTAGTTAATTCTTTGTTTGTTTCTCTACAAATTAAGCTAGATGTTATGTAAAGATTAACCCTCTTAAATATATTTTAAATCACTGCTATACATTATGTTCATCAAAAAATTCAATATACATATTTTAAATCAAATGTTGCACGTTTTCACATCAACCATTATTCCACTCAGGAACATAAAATCCATTAATATTCTCAATGATGAACTATTTTAGAGAGAACCATTCTTATTAAATTGGTATAAGATATAATATTTCTTAAAAAATCAAACAATCTGATGATTTTTTATAATTTCTCTATAAAATCAATTCATCCAATTTTTCAATGAAATAATCTTAAAAACATATTTATTTTTCAATATATAGGAATCATTTTAATTTTATTTATTGGATTGGTACTTACACTATTATCCAACACTACATGATGTTCATATTTTCACACTCATTGAAAAAAGGTATAAAAATATAATCCTTTGGGAACCTCAAGCATTCATTTTTTTCCAATAAAATTTTCAACACAACCTAAATATATTTCAATATTTCTTTACATGTCCAAAAATTTTCCTTGACCCCCTTATAGACAAGAAATTTAAATATGAAAATTAATCACACCTTGTTAATTCCATAACTTTAATGGAATTTATTCTTACATCAAAAACGTCCTTAAGTAAAAAATATATTCTCCCCTCTTATTCCACCCTTTTTTATTATACCCCTTTTAGAGAGAATTATTCAATACCATATGTAAAAATTTTAGTACCGTATTCCTATTATAAATGTTCCATCAACTAATCAATTAAAACACTAAAATGGAAAATCCTATGTGGAAAACAAGAGAGGTCAATTTTGAGAACAAATATGTCCATATTTAATAACTAATTTGATAAAAACTATGATTTCAAATAATTGGGGTATAATAAAAATATTATGGATAAGTTTTATGAACCTTCACTAATATTCAACAAACCCATAAAAAATGATCAAGTGTAAGATGATTTTACCACTTTTTTGTACAATAACACCCCATTGGAAAAAATAATAAACATAATTCAAAAAAAAAGAAAAAATATTCAGTATTAATTAATGTTTAATTTTTATAGGAGGTATCCAGGTTCTGCATTTAATTGGAAAATTATAAAAAGTCGAGGAACTTTCTATCTTATATCCTCTATATGGGATAATATTTAATAGTATTCATCATGGATTTTTTTATTCGTAAAATAATATATAACCACTTTTTACAAGTTATATTCTGGTTCCAAATGAGATATTGAAAATAATGTGTTATGATGAGATAATATGATACAAATTGATAATTTATAATATATATTTTTTATCTTGTTGTATGTAAGTCGTATAATACATTCAATTATCAATTTCAATCTATTTCCTTCAATTCAAGGAATTCAGATATAAGGGAAATCAATATGGGAATATTTTGGGTCTACATCAACTCCTTAATATGAGAAAAAAGGTTGATACTTTTCCTCAATTTGGAAAATAAATTCTTTTCATCTCTAAAATATTGAAAACTCTTTATGCTTCCCCCACCCTTGACTTTTGAATCCTATGTTTCCTTAAGAATCAGGGCTTCTATTCATTGTGATATTTCTTATTAATCAGAATGACATTGTTTATTTCATCAAGAAATGAATGAGGAATCTTTTTATCATTCAAAATATTCATATCCACATTCTACTTACTGGTCATGTTTTCAATAACTCTTTTAGATAGAACAACCTTCTTCATCTTTGTCGATTATTTTTTGTAGAAGTCGCCCTTTTTTACATAGAGTCATTAGCGCTTTCCTTTTTTTAATGACTTATTTTTTTATTATAAAATAGTTATGAATTTCATATGTGTATTAAATGGAATTTTTCATAATATATGCATAACTTGACCATCCATTGTGTCTACCTTATATGGAAACCATTTAGGTTCCTAATCTGGAATACCGTCTACTAAACCAATCCTAATATCCCATTTTTCGATTGATTATTTCTTTGCTAATTCCTAATTTCTTCAATATTTCTTCATGTTCATGGATAGTTTACAATGGTCTGTGATGTGTTCATTTCAACTAAAATAGTACAATATTTTATTTTCATTGGCATCCTTCTTAGTTTTCTTCATTAGAACACATTGTTCAATAGTCTTCTCCAATTGTTTCCCTAAATAATACTTACACATTGTTCTCACATGCTTTTTATATGTTATATCATTATCCTCACATCTACATATAAGTAGTGATAAGTTGGATTTTACCATCCGATTTATTTTCAATGAAAAAATTCATTATGGTGCTCACATAAATGATTTCAATAATCCAATAAATTTTTCATAGATTGATTTATTTATTAATTGAAATTTTATTTAGTAGAGTAAGTATTTTATTTTATTTTTCTTATATTCACTTAAATTTAGGTCTTCTATAGTTTAAATTTGTGGAAATATTATTCCATTACTCTATAGAATTGTTTCCAAACCTCCAGTAACCCCAGTAGTTACTAATAAATATTTTTTATTAAATTTTAGAACCAGTTTTTTCATTTCATACACATTTATATTTTTTACAGATATATAAATATTTTGAGAATTCATTGGGCATCTAATATTCATACTCTTTATTACAGCCATCATTAAAGATGTGTTTGATTTCTCATTAATTTTTTCACCCAAATTTTACTTTTATGCAACACTAGTCAAAAAATTGAATTATTTTCCCAATAAATACCCACACAATGGGTTAAATTATTTCAATAGGATGAAATGGATGAATATTTGGAGGATATATAGCTATTATTTCCACTATTTTTAATCTTCTTAAAAAATTTACTTTTAAATTTTTTTTGGAAGCACATATCTATTCAAAATATTGTGAAGATTCTACATGGATGGTTTCCATATTTATTTAGATTCGCATCCAACTGAAGAGATTTTATATTTATGTTTTACTTATTATATTCAAGTTTTTTAATCCATTATTTGAATTTTATTTTCACTTGTTGGATATAATCCACTTTCTTACATATTTCCTCTAATAGATAATTTTATAGCTATTCTATGCTCTTGAATTTAACTTCAAGATGAGAATCCTTGAAATTAACATACTTTTAGATATTTCACTAATGCGTGGATCAGTTCAATAAAAACATCTCAAACAAAATATTCACACAAATTGTTATTTTAATTTATTCATCATCCAGAGAATATAATTCATCATAATGTATGTTAAATTTCTCTTTATATTTAATTAGTTGTGTAAGAGTTTTTCATCTATCTCCATTTTGAACTGAGGTATATTCTATTGTATAATCTTCTTATTCCTTCTATTTTTTCATCATTTTTTTCTTTTATATATGTACATAATATGTGAGAACTAAAATATTGACTATTTCATGATAATCCTTAACAATATAATAAAAATCACTAAGAGATTTATCAAGGTAATACACCTCATATAATTTAGAACATGAACTTGATTCATCAAAGGAATAATTTTCAAAACATTTTTCACAATATCTATCCACAAAATAAGAAATATTATTAACATAAGGTAGTTTTTATTCCTATTTCACTTTGATGTTCTTCATCATATTATTGACCACCTCTTTTTCCACTTTCTTAATGTCTTGGATAAATATTTTATTTTTATATTAACAAGTATAGAGACAAAAATTATCATCTATAGACTATCTGTAAATATAAAAACAATAAATTTATGTTAGTGTCATAAAAACACCAGCATAAGAAAAAATTGGATCCGATAAGGGGGAACCGTAATATCTGACTCTAGTTTGGGTGAAAAAGAGTGGGTGAAGTCTCCTATAGGGTTAGGTGTTCTTATTCATTTAAAAACATCCAAATTATTTTTTAAAACTTAACCCCCATTTTTATTTTAACGAATTTTTATAATTAAGAAAAATAACAATATTTACTTTAACAAAAATTAAACAAAAACACATGTAATGATAAATAATATAGTAAAGAACTGATGATTTTTTTTAAAACGTGTTGTCTTGATGTGGGAGATTTAACCCTTATTGTGATTGATTTATTTATAAAGTAAAATATATTCAACTAACAATATTATCATCAATTAAAATATGATATTCTAGAGATAATCTTGAAAGCTTGTTCACAATAATCTCCGTGTGATTCTTTACTATATTATACGAGTAAAAATATCATTATATATAATCCCATAGCCTTTACTATCCTATATTATATTACATCTTCCTACTAACATTTATATATATATATATATAATAAATCTTGTTGAGGTTTCCCTACATCTACTATTCAAATCAACTTCTTCCTAGTTTTGAGTATTTTGCTTCCATTAAATCTCAAGAAACAATATCATAGAAAATTGTCTCTATTCATAGACTTACACCACATATTTTTTTCATAATATATTTAATGGAATTTTCTCAATCAATGTTCAATGTTCACCTATTATAATGAATATTATATTATTATTCCTCATAAACAAAGTTCCTTCATTATTCTTGTTATTGAAAACAAAATTTATAAAATATAAGGTAATTTAAGTCCACTTTTTCCTCCACAAGATACACATAGAATGATCATCTTATTTATATTTTATCAAGTTCTATTCTCCTCTCTCTAAGAGTAAACTATTTTTAATACCCAAATAATGGTTGAAAAAATATCTCTATTATATTCTTCTATTTTATATTATCATGTCACTAATATATTTATTAATATTTTTATAGTGGTAATATTCATCTAATTAGTACGGTGAATCTCCAATAATTTTATTATTTGGGTGATATCCCAAGATGTATATTTCTTTCCTTAAATTTTCATGTTGTTGTGTCCCCAATATCATAGGTTATTCATTATTCCTCAATATATTCTAACCATTGTTATTATAAAAATGATCAATCCCATTTATGTTTATTTTTCTCATTTTGTCCCATATAAATATTTCTCAATTTAACTAACTAAATAAATTAGGATATTTTTTCCAAAAAAATATTCCAAAAATATCTACACTAAAACAATATTTATTTATATAAGAACAAAATATATAAGTAACTATTGTGATATAAATGTTAACTTAGAGTGAGTGCTTATAAGAAAATATAATAAACTACACCTTGAATCAATAATCATAATATTGTATATCAATATGTTATTATCACTCAAATATAGTGAAATATTACATTTGAAACATTGAATAATAAAACAAGAATCATCATATTTTAATTTCATATTTTATTCTTAGATATATAAAAAAATTTCAGTATTTATTTTTAATGAATATCATTAAAAATTTATCTTCTTTTACTCAATAATGAATATCCATTTCCTCAATCATTTAGCAAGGATCAAAATTCCATTTATGATATTTAACTCACTTAATTTCAGTTCATGAACTATTTCTTTTTTATTTAGATAATTATTTATCTAATAATTTCATCATTTATTAATCATTTATTCTCGTAGTGTTTCCTCATGATTTTATCATCCATTCTACAATTATGAAATTCATATTCATAAATATTTGGTTAGAATCATAAAACAATTTGAGTTTTTTTTGAAATTAATTAAAATTTCAAATAGTTCCATCATAGAAAAATATTATTTCGTTCATAATTCCCCATTACTATAGTTCCAAAATTGTTCATACTTCTAAAATATCATTATATTCACAAATTGGTTGACTATGGATGATATTTATGTGGCCTAGAATTAATCCTTACAAACTTCACTATTATTTATTAACATTCTAAGGTTTTCAGTCATAGAATTTATTTTTTATAAGTATAAATGAACTTTATATAGTACTTAGTACTTTCCTTCCTTTTCCAATTTTTGATATCATTATTCATTTAAAAAGGGTAATAGATCCTCACAAAGTGTAATCCATATTTATGGTTTCATAAAGGATACTTATGAACAAGATATTAAACCATACAAAACTAATTATATTCCTTAAAGACTCAATAATCATCTTTACATATTATAGGATAATCCGTATATAATTATAAGAGATCATTATAATGTTTCCAATGATAATAATGAGGTCATATTTCTTTATAAGTATCTCCAAAAGGATCAATATGAAGTGTATTATGATCATAAAATATATATATATTCAATCCTTATGAACATATAAATGTTCCTTAAAATGTGTATAACCATTTATATGAACACATGCATTATCCATTTTTCAATATCTCTAGAATTGGAATGACTCTTATTGAGATGTCAATCATCCATTATGAATTCTCATGATTTATCCATTTTTCTTGTTTCTACATTATAATTCCATTATTCTTCGAATAAGATTAGAGTCACATCAAATTACCTCAAGAATTAATAATCACTTCAAATCACATGTAATCAACTTCAAATTATTGTGGTAATTATAAAAATAACTCTAAATATCATCTACATGTTTCCAAGGTATGTTAAATAATTTACATACTTAGTTTTGATTATTTTAATATATTTCCTCTGCATCAATATTCCATTTTTAAACTCATTCAATCTTGCCATCATCCATGTGATTTTCGTTAGTGACTAAATCCTTTATCTTTCTTGTCTACATTAGGATGCTTTTTTTAAAACCTCATTTAGAACTTCTAAAAACATTGAACCTCTGTTAATAATGTTAATAATAACAAATTTACAAGTTAACCATCGGTCAGTTTAGATTACAAATATCAACTACATTGGTCCAAATGGGTACATCAACTATTATTATACATGACCACATTATCCATATTAACATGATATTTTAAAAAATATTATCAAACCACTAATCAAATTCCCCTATTACTTGTCCTTATATTTTTGGAAGACTAGATCAAATAATAAATTAATTTATATTTATTCGATCTTGAATTTTCTATGCATGTTATTTGATGTTATCATCTCCTCAAACCTATTTTCCAATAAAAATATGTCCACCATATTTATCTTATTTATTGGTTGGATACTATATCTATCACCCAATACTCTATGATATCTATATTTAAATTCTCATTAATAAAAAATAAAATCAATAAAAACATTTTCAAACATCACAAGGATGTCCATGTTAATATGGATCGGACTTTTCTGTATTATTTTCACTTTTAGGACTGGGTTACATTTACAAAAATACAAAATTATGTATTTATTTTTGAATTATTTTTTTTATTCATGGTTTAGTGTGGAATGAATCATGAATTCATGCATCATTTTTGGAACATGGGGCTTACATGAATTTAATATTTATTATTGTGATTTATATTTTGGATATGATACATGGTTGGTTCTTAAGATGTTTCTAAAATGAATTTCAATATTTTCCATATAACTTCACGGAGGATTTCTAATTTACCAACTCATGATTACTGACAATTATTGGTATATTTTATGACTACTATGTAAACCTTTGTGATGTTTGTTTTCTAAAATAAGAGTGGATGGGTTAGGATATAATCGAGACATTAAGTTGAACCCTTTTATCATAGGTCGTGGGATTGAGGAAGAGAAACATGCGACTATTATTTACTACCCTAAATTGTGATATTTTAACTTGAGATAAAATTTCTATAGGGGTTTTATGATTGGTATTGTAGTTTCATGACACCACTATAAATTTTTTTATTGGGCCTAGGAAAATCATATTTAATCTTATTGAGACACCTATTGAGTGGTGGCTTAAGATAAAATCCTACATTACTTAAGGATCAGTGAACCACTTATGAGACATCCTAGTCCATGTGGACGAATATATATGGTTACTATAAAAGAAAATTTAGTCATTATTTTTTTAATTTTTTTTCAAAAGACATCAGGGGAATCTAAATCTAGGATGTTTAAGAATTTGGTATAAGGGGTCATGTTAGAAATAATTACGCAACCTGATTTATCGATGTTTTATGATTTATAGTGATAGAGGAAGGTAATGCGATGACTAGGGTCCGGTATTTTGAGGATGGATTAATGCATTCTATTAAGTCATAAATTAATATCTCTTGATTGAAATAATTATTATTGGTCATGAATAAGTCTCTTAATATGGAGTGGAACCATACTAAGGGAATATCATAATGGAAACATACTTTTTCTACCAAGTCCAAGAGAAGGTATTTGGGTAATTAGAAGGGGAGTGTCAACAAGCCTCACCTAGGAACACTCTGATATAACATATGAGTGTCATTTTGAACAACTATTTAATTCAATGGGTGGAATTTTGTATAGTTATTTTTTTGTATTTTTTAGATTATTTATCAAATGAACATTTAGTGTATGTTTAGAGAAAACTATTTATATAAGCTTTTTTATTTGGTAGAAACCATATGACATACATTAACATATAAAATTACCCTTCATGGTTGGTGCAAGGTTTGGGAAAATCATATGTATACTATTATGTATTTTTATAAAAAAATAAAGAGTACCTTTATATGTTATATTTTCCGTTTAATATAATTTGAATGGATTACAATTAACATAATGGAATCTATAAATATTTTTTTAAGTTATAGTACCTTTTCCTTGTATCCTACTCATATTAATCCATAGTTTAGAGATCCATGTGTCCAAACAATAAAACAGTTCCTATATAATATATTGGATTCCAACAAATAGGTAGATGGGTTCATAAACCATATATCCTACCGATATTCTTAACATAGTTAAATTTAACAAATACCCTAAAAAATTAAAACCAATTAGGGTTTCATTCCTTATCAATTTAAAAACCCTGTTTAGAGATAACTATAAAAATATTTCACTTTATTACATATGGATTTGGATCTCTTCCTGTTAAATTTTATGATTTTTCATTATGGTTATGTCTCATATTAGTTATTTCTTCCCTTCTATCTTCTTGTTTCTCCTCTTTTCATTTCATTGGTCTATAGATGATATACCAAGTATATAGGGTTGGTCTAAACATTGTGGTTCTTGTTTCTTGGGGTGCTGTGGATTGATACTATAATTTCTTATCTATTTATTTTAAGGTTTATGGTATATGTAATTTTTATTTATAGTATTTTATGTGACATAGTGTATTTGACATAACTCGGGGCTCAACATTTCTAAACACGTTCTTCATTGAAATTATATAAAATTAATCTAGTTTTTCAAATGATATAACTGTTTTCCTTATATTAGTTATTTTTTAATTGAATGAAATGGTTTTTTAATTGTAATTAAGTATTATATTTTCTAACTACTGTTATATGCACTATAGTTAATTTTAATAATGATTTGGAATGCCGTTTCAAGAACTAATTCATTAAAAATGATATTCGAGTAAGCTAATGAAAATGCAACGTTTTCTAGTCATAATAAAATAATAATTATATATTATTTACTTATTAAATGTACCATTTTCATGTTTATTTTATTTTTATTTTAGTTTTTTATTATATGGATATCATTTTATGATTTCTACATTTTGATTTTGTTTTTTAACGTGTAATGGTACATCAAATTATGTTGGGATTATTTGTTATGTATGGTAGATGTGTTTATCATGGAATTGAATATCAGTTTGTGTTTAAAATAATTTTTCCAATCTTATAAAGTGAAGTTGATCTTGAAAAGATGTTTATATTTATTTACCATTGCTTTAAAACATTATGAATCATTTGAAAATACTCTAAAAAAATTATCATTTTTTTATTAGAGATGTATAAATGTATTGATTGGAAAATTATTAAAATAGTTTTCATGATATCATGTATCATTGTATTAAATCACATTTTTGTTATATTTTATTTAAAATTTAATGATATTATGAGCTATTTGACATTCATTGATACATTTTATACACGAATGAAAAGAGTGTTGTTTTGTTAAACTATTAATATATCATTTGATTTATTTTATGACTGATATTACCCAACTCTGGTTGGTTGATCATGGGAATCAGGGGTACATTGGTTGGTAACCTTGGAAAAAACCTATTAGTAACTGATAACTTACTCATTATCCATATATTACACTAATAAATTGGATGATACTGTGACTATCATCTGGATTTTACAATTATTTATGGGGTGTGGATTGTATATATATTATCCATGTTATTTCTTATATGTGCACACTATATTACTTTTGTATTATTTATTCCACTTTCATTTTTGAAACCAAGTTATAAAATTATGTTAGATGTTAATTGATAAAAATTTATTTAAAATAATTATTAATTTTTGGTGGTTATAATGGATTTTCTACACATTCTTGAGTAATCTATTATATGTGAATATCCTAGAAAACATTTTTTTAGATAATTGTGTGGCTAGATTATAATAGGGGATGTTTTTAGTTCCATTTGGGTTTTGGCTTAAATAATTGTAAAAATGATAGTAAATTTTTTAAATTTCATTTCTAACTAGGATTAATATTTTGGATTAGGAATGGAATAAAATAGATACATTTAATGGTTATTTCCAACTATGGGACATTTCTCACACACTACTTATCCCAATCAATTTCTGCGGACTCTGAAAATATTTATGTTTAAGAATTTTTTCTTGAGAAGCTATTCCATTTGGATTCATCCTCCTTGATTGATCATGGGGTTGGTTATAGTGAAAATGTTTTATGATGAATTAGGGTATAAAAGTTATCATTTCTTTTGTTTTTTGGGATATTTTTTTTTCACCTTCAGTTTCTTATATAACTTACAATTCATACTACCTGGTATTTTGTGATCATAATCATATTTTTCATTTATCCTATGAATTATTTGCTAACTTTTTTTTGAATTCTGCAATATTTTGGTTATTTTATCCTAAAAACTATTTATTTTATTATGTATGAAATTATAATATATTAACATGTCAACATAAATTCATAGAATGATTTTTTTTCTTATTTAATTTTTAAGGTTGAAATCTTTCCTGACTGTATTTTTGGGTGACTCTCCTTCTCTAGTTATCACTCTATGGCAATTGAGAATGTGCTTTTAGATTTTCTATGAGCATTCTTATAAACCGGTTTAGGATACATTAGGTTGTGTTATTAATAATAGTATCAGCATCCTCTCTTGTTATGTGGTGAGTAATGCTATATTATAGATATGAATTTTATAAATCAATAGGTAGGTGTTGAGAGAGTATATCTAGAAACTTATTTTTTAGTTAACTGTGTTACCATGGGTGATCAGGTTATGAGTCATGGATTTTACGTTTATTTTCTGTTTACTCTAGTGTATTTTGATTTGAATTTATGGTTTTATAAATCCTACTAATGTTTTATTTGTGTTTATAGATAACTCTAATTTTATACTGGTGATGGGAGAAGAATTGTTGGTTTACAGATATCTTTCATCATTTGGATAAATATTATGATTCATGTCCATGTGGTTATGGTAAGCTCTTAGTGGTAGTTTCATGGTTCTCACAAAGTATTCCAAACCATTATAAAAAATCATACACAACCATATTAGAATTTAATTTTCTTATTATACCCTCATTTAAATATTGTGTTTCCTTAATTATGATTTTATACTATTTGGAATTAATTATATAAAATTTTTATAATGATTTGATGTTATTTTGAGGTGTTTTGTAAATTATTTCTATTGAGGAAACATTATTTAAATGGTAAAAGTCTTTTTCTGAAATTAATGAAGAAAATTTCTATGATTATTTGAGATGAATTAAATTTTTCTTCCGGTAAAATTATTTTAATGAGGGAATTTGAAAATTTAAAATTTATTTTTATTTTCTATTTTTTGTTTTTAATATTATTCTATATTATTTTAAAAATAATTATTAATGATTTTAAAAAAGGTGTCGTTAACTAAGATCATGTTCATGATTTATTCACTTAGTATGGAAGTTGGTGGTTATTGGTTCCATTACCAATTTTTTTGAGTAAAACTTTTCAATATTGTGATAAGAAAAGGAAATATGAACATGAGATGGAGAATCTGGATGATCAAGAATGATCTTATAATTCTATTATCATTCCAACAATGAAGAACACATCTCTTATATGATTCTACTATGGTATGATTTTGGATTATAGTCACTCTAGTTTTAAATGTTTCATGACCTATCATCCTCATTGTCAAATACGTTATCCTTAACACTTATGCGAATTATAGTATCTATAAAAGAATAAATCCCCATTTTAGTCTGATCCTTGGTAGTGGTATGATGGTTCCTAATCAAGGTGTTTCTATTATTTTTATTTCATTTTCATCTTCTCTACATTGTTACTTTATTTTTTAGTTTGTTAGTCTATAATATCATCTTATATGATGTGTAGTATTTCATATTACTTGGTGGATTTCATATTTATTTTCATGTGAGTTTATATGTTTCCCTAAAGTGGTGTTATTATATAAAATACATGGTTTTTGGATCTAGGACATTAATCATAGTGATGTTTTATGTAAAATAATTATTTAATTTTTTCCACCATGTTAGCATCAATATTAACTAAAGGGGAGACCAATCAATTATCTTAGTTTTTGATAATCTCAATAAATGTTTTGGTTCTCATGTTTTCATTTTTATATATTTTGGGGTTATTGTGTTTCCATTTACAATTTATAGAGGTACCTCAATATTTTATTTCACAATATCAAGAATGTTTTGGGTGTTTTGTCGTCTATTTTGTCTCTTTATCTTATTGAATTATTTCTAGATTCTTTATCCATATATATTTAGTGAATTTTTTGGAGAATAATGTTGTATGTGTGGATAACATACATACCCAAATATCACTTTTGAGTATTATTTTGTTCCATTATTGAATTTACTAGAGTTAGTAAGGATCAAGTATTTTATTGAAGTGTTTTTATTAGCTTCATGGATAGTTTATAGTTGTTGAAAACCACACAGATACTCTATATATCTAATAGTGGCTATGTGTGGAAACCACACACCCAAAACACCTTAATATTGGGGATGAATTATGATTTCCTATAATTAATTTATTTCATAATATCATGTTCTTGTGTGAAAATAATAATCACGAACCAACCAATCATTGATATCACACATAAACCTCTAATATGATAAAAGTAAATACATTAACAAGAGAGTTGTACCAAATACAAGGATCATACGTCGGTGGGGAGTCAATCAAATAGATATTTATACTCTTCAATTAATATTTTACACATATTCTAGAAGGACACATTATTGATTCTAAATTCACTGCCTCATCTTGTCTCTCTACACAGAGATTTGAGTCAAGTAAAAAATAAATAATATCGACACATTTAAAAAAATTTATTAATAAAAAAATCATGTCAGAAAAGGTGTTATTGTTTTGATTAAGTATCTCATTTTTCTCCTAATATCAAAAGTCTATTCTAAAAATATTCTATATTCCCCACTTTTTTTATATTCATCACATAGTTTTTCTGTAATGAATACTTCTGATTTAATCCACAATAATCTAGTTACCTTTTTCATCTTTCTCTTCTTATTCACATCCTTGGTTACATGATATATTTTTCATACATTAAATATGAAAAATATATGAAAAAACACTAAAAAATATTCATATGTAATTCTCTATAATATCTATCACCACCCTTGAACATTCATTCTATATCCTTCGAAAAAAATACACATGTTCCTTTATTCATAATTGACAATGTGTATTACAATTACAATTATTAATCATAAACATATAGAAATAAAATTAATTTTTCAAAGAATGAATCTATCAAGGCATCAAGTACTTATTTATGTTGATAGTTCCTGACATGAAACTATTCCACATCATGGGAACCTTCAAAATAAAACTCCCACAAAACATCTCTTAAGCCTCTTCACAACATGTATAATATTTTAATGGATTGACATTTGTATCTCTTATTTTAGAATTCATAAATAACATTGTAAAAAAACATGGATTCTACCAAACCCATGATGTCCCACCCTATTTTTCACATTGAAACATTCAACTAAAATATAATATTACAAAGTGTGGAATGAAACTTGTCTTCATTTAATAGCTTTCATAGCTTCTGTTATATCATTTCCTTTTTTACTAATAGAAATGGGAATAACACTAATGATTATACTCCATACTCCAAAAATTACTCATATATATTCCATATGTGTAATTAAAATTACTTTTATGTATCTCATACCCTTGAAATATTTTCAATATAATTAAATAAATTCATCTTACATTACTTAAAAAACCATATGTTTTTATTCCCTTTTCCATTTCATAAAATTCTATAAGATAATGACTCTTTTTTTCAACAGGTGGCCTCTATGATTTTTTTTATTTCTCTTCTTAGAAAATATAACTTATACATATATAGTGAACAAGAAAAAACTTTTTCAAATTTATTGTAACTTATAAATGCTAATTTTATATATCAAAGTTCACTTCCAGGACCATTCCTATTCATCAGAGTGTAACCCAGATTACTATTATATATACATGTATGGTTCAACAAATTTTCATTTTCATGTCTAATTAACACAAAATTACATTAATTAATTCATAAATTGACTATAACATATCACTTCTGGTTTTAATCATGTATAGTGGGTGATACTACATACATTTCCTCATTCTATTAAAAAACCATTAGAGTTTTATTTAGGTGATTTTTATTGATAATAATGTTTAATGATCACAAATGTAACTCATAATGTGATAGGATAATATTTATGTAGTTTTTTAGGAATCTTAGCAGATCTATATAAGTTTAGTCTACAGGTCACCTCTGGTGATGCCTTGAATGTTACTTTTGGGGAAATAAAAATGCCGTCGACTTCCATTTAAACATATAATACTTCAATATATTACACATGTGTCTTTAGTGTTTTGTGTATGATTCTATGATTTTTCTAGGAACGATGATGAGTAGTCGCATTGTAGAATCTCGAATTTCTCCCCAATATTTATAATCCATAGGAGTTAAATTTTGATGGATGGATTCACTATGAGGAATGTGTTTCAATATGAGTCCATGAGTTTTAAATTTTATGTTAGCTTGGTTTTCATGTCATGGGACCGTTTCTTTCACCATCAATGGGTTTTGGGATAGAAATTTCACAAATTAATTCATGACATAAGATGTTTATTGTATAAATGGGATTCATATATTGGATTATTCCAATTTTCATTCAAGTATAAGAAACAATCACGTCATAGTTGAAATTTACACATAATGGTGAGGATAAGGTAGATTTTGATGACTCTATTATTCTAATGGTTTCCAAACCATAAAGGGAATTGATATAAAATACTTTATATCAATAGAGTACATGTGGATTTGTCATGGTGAATTATTTCATGATGTTACCCATTCAAGGATCAAAAATAAAATTATAAGTCCACACCATTAAATTTAGATTCACTCTATGAACTATTATTTCAATAATTTTTGAGTTTATTTAAACAATGTAAAAATCAGGGATTCATATTTCCCACATTAATAATTTCATAAAAATTTGATTACATTATTTTTTGAAAAAAAATGGGTGGAGATATCTTTGTAAAATAAGATAGATAAGAATAAGAATATAAAAATAGAGAAAATGAATAAGGATTAATATAAAGGAATGAATTCTATATATGTTATGAAAAGTGTAGAACACGATAAATTTCAAGGACAAGTATCAGAAAATATAGAGTATAAGAATTTTAATGATACCCTCTCACTATAATAATTATATAGTTCATCATGTTGACTAATGTAAATCTAATTCATACAATATTGCTTATGTAAATTCTATTTATTATTCATAGAAGGAAAAATAGATTTTAATATGAGAAGTGAGTTTCTTCTTATATGGGGGATTAGTGATTTCTCTTAGTGTTTGAGAGTTTTGATATCTCTATCATATGAATATTATACACCTTGAGTGATTGTTTAAATTCTATGAATTGTAAAAATAATTACATATATTTTTTCAGTGCATTAATACATTATTACTGTTTTCTCCTTAAATTATCATAGTTTTGGTGAGCCATGTAAAAATGTTGTGTTTCCATTTTTTGTTCTTTATCACTCATTTTAAATGTGAGAGAGATTTTTGTATTAATAATTTTGAAACAAGATTGTTGTATATGGTTGAATGAAAATATTGACATACTCTGATTCACCCCCTTGAGAAAAATAAGTTGTATCAGTGGTGAAGTTCTTATATTAATTTCTCTCTCAATAATGAAATGGAACCAATATTTAGTCATAAGGGTTTTTTAACATCTATTTTAATACCTTTCAATAATGGAATAATAAAATAATAAATTATTTACACTCATTGGTAATAAACATCTACACAGTATCCATTCATGGAATTTTGGCCAATATGGAGAGAAGAGAATTATCAAAAAAAGATAAAATATAGAATGATGTTGATGATAAATTAGTCAATATATCTTGATTAGAATTGCCTAATGATATTAAAATGATGTTGGTGTTGTTTAAATCACCACACATCATGTGATAAAACCTTCTCAATATTTATGTCGGTTTTTCCAAAGTATGAGTTGAAATTTTTTGAGTATTGTGAAATAAGTATTATTATTTGAGGATATGCCTAAAAGAGAGCATTGATGAATTATTTGATTGAGTTAGAATTTTTATTATGGACATATTCAGATTCAAATAGACTCTAAAATATATAGAAATATTAATGTGGATCCTAAAGAATATTACCATTGTATTTCAATTAAAATGTATTGGTGTTCTATGATAAAAATCTAAATAAAGTGATTATGGATAGTCTTTATTGAACTCTAATTGTATATGAGATGAGGAATAAAAACAAAAATCCCACAATAAAAGTGTATTTTAAATAATTTTCATTAAAGTCAATGAAGAAACTCTATTTTGAAGAAGACCTTGATGAAAGGGAAGTTGATGAGGTGATGTCTTTATTATCCTCAAACCATAGATGGGAAAAAGGAAGAATCATTGGAAAACTCCATCTTAATTTAATTTGATGTGGAAAAATCATAAATATTAGTAAAAAGTTCACAAAAAATAATATAATGAATATGAAGATAAATTACTAACTATGAATTCAGCTAAATATGTCAATGAAAAAAGGTGTTTATAGTAGATGATCTTCATAATAATGAACATTTTTCATAAGAATATACTATCATGAATGAAATAGAATGCGAATTGATTGAGGACAATAATAAACCCATTAAATAATTATTTTTAATATCATCGACTTACCAAAATTGATGGACAATAATGATTAAGATGTTGAAGTTGAGGCAAGAGTTTACCTCAATATTTATTTGGAGTTATATTTTGAATAAATTGACCTTTGGGGAGATAAAACAGAGGAAATTAATTGATTTTTGAATGACTATAAACACTACATATAACAGAAAAAAAGTTATATTTGAGTTGAAGTATGGTATTTAACATCTTAGGTTTTTTAATTTTGGAATCATAGAGAAGGAAATTTAGATCAATCTCTAAATTGAAGAACAATCCATGATTATTGATGGCTTAATATATTTGTTAAAATATTATTCCAAATAAATTGATCATATTAATGTAGAAGTCATTAATATATTATTGATGTTCAATTATAAATAGATACGTTAAAATCCTAACATGAAATAAAGGATTTCAAGTCTCTGGGATATCAATGTATCCAAGGAGTATCATTGAGAGTTAATGAAAATTTTTGATGATTTTTCACAAATAGAGTTTTTGAAATGTAATTGAAAATCAGTTGAAGGGATTTAAGTATACCAATAAATACCAATCGTTTATCCAAAACCACAATCATCCAGATCAAAATAATTTTCATTTTCATGAATCATACTAGAGAATAAAATACATAAATGGAGAAGAAAAGGTATGAAATAATATACAATGAATGTTCCATTTTTGTTGTCAGAAGATGGGGTATACAAAATATGTGTTCCTATATGAAAATTGAACATCAAAACTCATGAAAAAAATAGATGATAAAAAATCACTACACATGGAATGTTTCTAAAGTTTTTTTTTTTGTTTTAATGATTATGAACATAAAGATATTAATATATCATCTAAAGATAAAATAGGTGTACCAAAGGAGAAATAAAATGGTAGAACATAGTAATATTATGTATTATAATACTGTATATAAACTTCTAATTAATTTTCAGCCTTGTATGATGAGGATCTTTCAATAGTTCCAGTGATTTGAGAATATAATTCATCGGAAAAAGATGTGGGTTAATTTTCACGGACTATGAAACAAAAGAATGTGAAGTGAAATGTTGAAAAAATTAATTTGATAGAAACATTCTATGTTATAGTATGTATTCCAGATAAAGGTTATGCTTTCCACAGGATTCGAAACTAATATATTGTCACATGTATAAAATAAAATAATAATGGTGTGTCAGTTTTGAAAATAATAAATAGTTAATGCTTAAATTTATATGAAATCAAAAATTACTGGGAAAATTTTTATGTCTCGTTAATTTCATAGTGGGTAAAGGACTTGATCATAATTTACTCTACCTAATTAAATTTAATTTCTTGGGACATGTGATCATTTTTAATAATAATTCCTAAATTTTCCCCGTAAGAGTTCGAATAATTTTTTATGTATGTAAATCACATAAATGGTAATATCAAATTAGTTAGTGGAGAATATGAAATGCATTTACTAACCATGGAAGAAAAGAAGAACAATTTTCACAATAAGCATAATCAATTAATATTAAATTACTTATCGGTTTTAGTGGAAAAACAAGGATCACTTAATATCCCAAATATCTTACATGACTTCCCTAACACATGACACACTTTATAAAATGGAAAAATCATTCGAATGAATTATAGCTTAATGGATAATAACTCCATAATATGTCTTGAGTTGGGGGATGTTGATGCATGTGGGCCAACATCACCTAAATCTATAGATGGAAATAATAATTGTGTTCTTTTCATTGATTATTACCTGAGGACGACATAGATTATGGAAATATCTTAAAAATATAAAGTATTATTATATATCTATCATTTTGAAATATTTGTGGTGAAATTTAATACGAAAAAAATTAATTTTTTTAATTGATAAAGGTATGTAATTCACTAATAATATTAATCCAAAATATCTTGAGTATCATTGGATATGACATCAAGTTTCTTCAGTGAAGATACTATAATGAAACTTATTCGTTGGGAGGAAGAATTTGATTATCAAAAATACAATATGAACAATGGTTCATGAGAAAGAACTAATGGAAGTATATTTGAAGGAAAAAATTATATTATACTATATCTCAAATAAATCATTATGTTCTGGTGAAGATAATACACCCTACAAAATGTGATATGGGAAAAAGTATTCATTTAATGGAATTCAAGATTTCAAGAGTAAGTATATTATTCTCAAAAAAGAGAAGTATGAACGTGTTAATGTTATGGGAATGAAGATATTTTCCTTTTATATTCATCCAAAAAAATGAATACAAGTGTTTTTGAACAATTATTGGCGATAACATTGGATGTCAAGATTTAAAAATTATAGAGATTGATTAGAATTAAATAACTAGTGAGAAATTTTTCTAGAAAAATAGTGATTAAACATTTAAATAATTAAATCTTAATTAAGGTGCCTAGGGGGAGAAAATTGATCCAATGTAGAGCTAGAGGAAGACACTGATTAATGAAAAATATAATAATTTTTAGTAACTATAATAAATATAATTAAAAGGTTGAAATAAATTAATATAATATCAACGATGTCAAGAAAAAATTGATTAAAATAAATAGGCCCTGGAATCTAAAATAAGCCTTTATTTTTCTCATGTAGACATTAAGTGTTTTAAAGAGGCCAGTAAAGGTAACAATTAGGTCAAAAAAATTCTCTAGGTTCTTGAAAAAATTTATAAGAATATGAATTGGTAAATTATTATAGGTTTGGGATATAATAATATTTTTAGAACCTAGTAGGTGGTCTAAATTAAACATAATGGGCATGGAATGGAGACATCGAACAAATAATGGCTAGTTTGAAAGGGGTATTCCCAAATCAAAGGCATTAATTTTGATGAGGATTATTATTTTATAGCTTGGTTGGAAACTATTATGTTATTATTGGATATAATAATGAAAATAATTTTAATGGTTAACCAAATTTATTTCAAATCAATATTATGTAGTGGATTCTATGGGGAGGTTGATTATATCAAGAAATTTAACTGGTTTCTTAAGGATGACAATGAGAGTAAGGTGTCTTAATTGAGAAGGATTTTAAATATATGAATCAAGAACTAGGAACTTTTTATTCACATTGGTCAATATTTGATACCTATTAGATTCAAGAAAGTTATTTTTGATCAGAATATCATCATCAAAAAGGAAAATTATGAAATAATATTGGAGGAAATTTGTATAGATGAAATAAATTTAGAGTACTGGAAGAGGAATAATGTAAGTTATTTAATGAATATATGATCTTTGATTTTGATATTTTCATGATTAGGGAACGAATTTTTTTTATATATTATAAACGACTCAATTAAATAATGGTACATTTATTTTTCAATAAAAATAAGATAAATAAATCCCCAAGAGACATCAAATAGACGATTCTATGTTGAAGGAATAACTTATAGATTCATAGATATGTTTCTCAAATAATATCATTGAAAGTAGTTCAATTATTAAAATTATTAGAGTGATATTGGATTATTATTAAAACTAATATCCCAAAAACCTGACATAAGGTTTCTCACATTTCAGTAAGAACAATGCCACATTTATTGAAAGAAAAGACACATAATACTATTTAAGAGAATAATTTTTATATCAATATAATAATAGATTTTTTGTTTTTTATTTTGAAAAATCATAGTATATGTTTTTGAGATATACAGATGTAGATCGGGATGGTTTAATTGATGATAACAAGTCAACATCATGTAGTAATTTCATCCAGGTAGTTTTTTCAATTTATTGTTATGCAAAAAAGAAATACTATAATTAACTTATCACTGTATAGGAAAAATAAATTTTTATTACTCAAGAATTTACTCAATTAAAATTTTAAAGAAACTAAATATTTTTTTTTGGGTTGATAAGAAATATAATATAGAAATTAGATGTGATAACTCAAGTTCCACTAATCTTAATAAAAATCATTTCCACAACTCAAGGACAAAGAGAATCAAGATAAAGAACCATTTAATCAATTATATTGTTAAACAAGGTTTAGTTATGTTTTAGTTTTTCAAAATAAGATCATATTTAAGAAATCATAATGAATTCACCTCTAAAGATAATTTTTAGTGAATATAGTTGACTCTTGGAGTGAAATTGTCTCTATAAAAAATATGGTTTGGATAGTAGACTCCTAATCACCCATAGGATTTTTTATTTATAGAAAGGTATGCTGGATCACATAAATTACATGTTTGGAATTCTAAATCCTGTTTTTTCAACATTCAGAGAAGTTACCTTTAGGTTCATTTAAAAAGGGTGATAAGTTGTCCATCAGTTTCTTTAGAGAATATTTCCTTTGGCTTAGCTTAAAATCAATGAGAGTGATTTTTCTTTTTAAAAAATTGGGAGAAATAATATTCTATTGTTTGCGAAAGGGAGGATTAATCTAACTTCTACTAAGGGGGAGAAGTTTATTTGGAAGTTTTGATTGTCATGCAGATCACAGAAGTGAATTCATGTGAAATTTTTCATTTAACCCTAGTTTATCACACAAAGGTTGAATAATACTGGCATAGAGTTGGTGATTGATGAATCATTGATGCACAATATGAAGATGAAATAATTTTGGAATATGAATATTATTAGTTGTAAATTTTTTTATATTGAAATGTACTAAATATATTTTTAAAGGGTTCTTTCAAGTATCAAAGGGGTATGTTATTAAACAAATACCATTGAGTTTTAGTTGCGAATGGTTTTTTAAAATAATTATAAAATGTTTAAAAAGGGGAATAAATGGATATGGGATAAGATTTAATGAGTTTTGGAAGAATATTTTAAGAGCTAGAAAATTTCTTTATATTTTAGAGAAGCCACTTCCTGACACCACTTGTCATATTGTTGAAGTATCTTTTGACGAAATGAAATTAGCATGGACATCCTTATATATATAACATACATAAATATATAATATAGAAGTTGAGTTTATAATATTATACACATTATATCAATATGAAGTATAATAGTTTTATAATAATAAAATTATTATTTTGAGACTAGTTTAATGAATAATACCTTGTTTCTAAATAAATTATTAATGGGGATTCTTGCACCGTGACAGGAACCTGTGTGTTTGACACTTCATGACAGCTTAGTGGTTTCACAATGGGAACTTGTATTTCACTATTAATAAGTTTTCTGATATAATTTTTATGACTTTCATTAGTATGTAAGAAGACTAAAGAGAATTAATAGGATAACATCATTTCCCCATTTTTGGATATGAATCAACTGTGTTGTGATGGATATGTCCATGACATGAAGATGCTAGGGTATATTTCAATGGGTCTTCTATTTTCATGTTTTTCATGTTATATCGGAGTATAGTCTTTTGTGGAAAACAATATAAACGGCATTACGACGCAAATTTATTGGTGACCACAATGTAGTAAATCATGTATAGATTTAAAATACTGACAAATAAAAATAAAATAGTTATTTTATGTCATGAAATATGGATTCATGTTGTGAATTTTTATTTCTAGATTCGATGAGTTGATTTTTATAGTGTACAAATCAAGGAGTTGACTTCTAATTGTTATAATAATTTAGAAAAAAGTGATTATAAACATTTTAAACAAAAACACGAATGAAATATCTTCATAAAAATGAAAGATATGATCATTAAATAAAAATTATGATGAGATTAACAAGGATGGGGAGAGAGGATGGAATTCTAGGTAAGTGCTGAAAAAATAATCATGATATAAATTCATGTCCATGAATTCAAAATAAAATAGGTGAAGGATTTATGGGTGACTAAATAACTAGAATCATTATGAAGTTAATAAAGAGGATAAAAATTATATTGATAAATACACCATCCCCAGTGTATCTTATATTTACTGTATGCGGTAGAAAAAATGGGGTGAATGATTACCAGTTAGTTCCCTCTTATTAGGGAAGCAGTGAGTTCCCTGATTATCTTATAGAAATGCGATATCAATCCAATGAAGATGGTAAACCTTTAGGGTTAGTGTTCCTATTCTAAATTGTAAAAATTTGGGTGCACAATTTTTTATTATATCAACATATTATCACCGTATGATTTAAGATTAACTCAATTTGGTAAAACCAAGTTAAATGGGTGATTCCTTTTATCTATTATTTATCGCTTTATATTTAGGGTGAGGGATAAGTTATTCCTTATAATAGTGGATTAATATTTTTGGAGTGGATTGAAATAAAATATCAATACACACTAACTCATACCTATTAGTGTATTTAACTTGATTAGGACCAACACATACCATATTGACCTTCAATATTTCATTCTTATCTATTAAGGGAGCTTCTAGGACTTTTTCGATTTCTCTATAGGTTCTACTAAACTTATAACAATATAATGGATTCTAAACATCCATCATTAGATTAATAAAAAATACAATCGTTTTAGGTTGGGGTTCTAATATTCCCCCCAACCATTGATTTTTTGAAAATCCACTACATATTCTTCAAAGCATAACCATTCAACACTATCCATAGACCCCTATATAAAATGATACCAATATCAAAATCTTTTCTGACAATAAATTTCATTCATTGAGAATGAAATATATATATATATTATCTTCAAAAAGATATTATCTCATCAGAGTATCCATTCATTTTCCAGTATGGCCAATCACTATGCATAGTTCCATTAACAACTATTTGAAGTCTATATGATTCAATGATAATTGTAGGAAATAAAAAAATCATTTACATTAATGTTTTTAATTTATTTAAAATCATTACCCTATCCTCCCCCAATTCCCCATGCATGGTGTTTCTCTATATCTTATTATTATGAAAAAAAATTGATCCTGTCATAAAAATACATAGTAGTAAATTTAAGTATTATTTGAAATAGAGAGAGGGGATTTTATGGACCCCATTAAGCTGATGGAGGTGGTTGATCAAAAAAAATTTAACACATGATTCCCATGTATAGGTGTGGCTAATGTTTTAGTCATGAATTCTACCACTTACTGATTAGTTCCAATAGAATCTATTTTGATCACACTTATCTCCATCATATTTTTAATGACGTAATATCTAATTTTAATATATTTGTAATGCGAGTGAGGAATTGAATTTTTCTTGTGGTCAATTTCACTCTAGTTTTATAAAATTAATCCCAAAGGATGGTTCAATTCTTACCCAATATCATCCAAAAAATGATTCATCCATAGGTGGTGAGTTAAAGAATTGTTTACAAAAATTTATTTTATTTATGTCATATTAATGGATATGATTTACTATTTTCTAGTCACTCGTACCACATATTTTTTTATTTAAGAATTCACCAACACTTTGGGACTTTTGATCAACTACATCTCTATTTTATTCTAAATTAGTAAACACTAATAAAATATGATAAATTCCTTCAACAAATAACAACCCATAGTGGAGTGTACCATGTATTTACTTCCTACTCCACTTCACTAAAGTTATATGCTCTTATTTTATATAACATTAAAATCAATCCCCCAAACATGTTGTATATGAAATATCCAACTGACTTACCAACATATATAAAAAACATCAATTTATTCATACATACTAGGTAACATCCATATATTTTGTATCCACATTACTAATATTATTGGTTATAATTTTAAGAATAGTTTACATTAGTTTAAACACATCTGAAATGGAAATATTATATTTCACCCTAGTTGTCACAAAATACCATCAACTGTATGTTCAATTATTCCCCAATAACCTCCAATAATTGATTCATCTATAGGTGTTGAGTGGAATCAATGGTCTCTAAAATATATTTTATTTATATTTTATTAGAAGATTTTTATTATTATTTCATACTCACCCATCCCACATATTTATTTTTGATGAATAATTCAACACCAGTTGTGGACTATCCATCCTCCACATATCTAGCCCAGTTCACATAAAAAATGATTAATAAATCATGATCATTTTTATTCCAATGAAAAAAACATATATTATACTTCTTTGTAGTTACATTATAATTCAATTATCTATTTTTAGATTCTACCCTTTTAGATTACCTCAGAAATTATCCACCAAACATGTTAAATAAGAAATATCTAACCAGCTTTATTCTAAATATAAAATACTACATTTTATTCTTCTATACATGGTACGATATATATATTTCCCATATAATAGCTCTCTAATCATGGATTTAATAGACCACGCACCTTAACATGGGTTTTGATTACTATCCCACTATGCAACACCTATTTCCTCTAAGGGATGTGGCTAGCTACATGGGGCCCACCCTCATTCCCAAATGGTTAATCAAACTAATGGAAATACCGATAGTCCAGAACATGTTCATTCCATTGTAACTTGTCCACACTAACATTCACCTTGAAAAACTCCATAAAAATCCCTTATTTGGATCACTACTCTAATCGAAGAATGCTTAATTGTGGGGTTCTAATCTGGAAGTCTCGTAAAAGATATTTTACACCTTGTTGACTTAGGTAGTAATATCTATCCTTTTAACCCTTGAAATTATAATATGTAATATTCACCCACCCTATAGAGAACAATAACCTCATTGTTCACCTTATACCTTAAATCTGGTAGTTCCCCTACACTTTTGGTTTGGTTAATCATCTAATACAAATGTAATTTAATGGCCCTTCTAATAATATAGACACCCCACCGTAACATAACCATTAGGTCCTGGCACACAATAAACCACCTGTTTCCCCACAGAAATTTTTTCTGCTACCTAGGGCCCACCATGTTCCTGAATGGGTCATCAGACTAATATATATCCCCATTGTATATAATAAGTTCTTTATAGTGTGCTTTTTCACCACTCACACACACCCATGGAAACTTTCCATAAATTACCCACCCTGATCACTACTCCAAGACAAGTATGCTAAACAATGGTGTTCTAATCCGTTCAACTCTAGACAAGAATGGTCATCCTTGGGCGCATGAGTAGTTACATTTATCCTTTTAACCCTTTTATATTCTACAGTGTTATATCCACCCCACTTGATCCCAACATCATCACAATAGACCCTATATGTCAACCTAGGTAGTACAACCACTCTTCTTGCTGGGTTACTCCTCTGATAACAACAAAATAATATGGTCGGATTGATTGCATAAGCACCATGCCTTAACATGGCCTTCAGGTCTTGGACTTCCAGCTACCACCAGTTTTCCGACAGACATGTGGTTTATTACATGGCTCCCACCCACATTCCCAAATAGATCATAAAACTAATTACTATCCCTACATGCCAACATATGTTTTTTTCAATTGTGTTTTTTCACCACACACACACCCTAGTAAACATCATAAGAGGTAACCCATCCGGATCACTATTATAGACCAATAATTCTTAACCAGAGTGTTATAATCACGTAGGCTCCCAAAAATAATTGTACACATTGTTGACATAGTTAGTACCATTTAGCCATTTAAACCTTTAAAAATTATAGGGTTTTAAATATTTGTTTATATTTTATTACACCTTCTAAACCTATAAAAACTCTTAAAAATATTTTGATATATTAACATAAGTATCTACCATATAATTATAAGTTATTATGTTGACTGGTTAGACTAAATCCTTCTCATTATCCTATTAAAAGGTAAATGAAACCATCATTCGAGTGAACAATTGAATATCATCTCGCAAACAAATGTAATTTATTTTTCATAAAAACCACTTTTTGATTTTTATAATGATGGATTTAATGTAAATATGTTATAGTAAAGACATGATTATAATTATGGAATGATATTTTTTCACCTATTTTATTTCCTTTCCATCAATTTATAATGATAGAATTGTTCATGGTACATGAAAATTTCAATCTCCCTAAGACAATGTAATTAATTTTTCATCACCACATCACATGGTTGGAATTTATGTGTGTTTAAATATATATTATGATATTTATGATATAATAATTTCTTTTAAAGATAATATTATACATACCTTCATTCCCCCATGTTTTTTAAAAAATAAAAACCTTACTCATGCATACATATGGACTACCATCACCATGTTGTAACATAATTAATTTTCATAACCAAATTATATAGTTAGTTATAAAAGTATTTTTAATGAATAAATAAAATTATCTCATTATTATAATTCTATATAAAATATAAAAATTACTTCTTTGATCATGGTGGATTTACCAATTTCGTTTTGCAGTTACGATTAGAACATTCTTGAAACACAAAATCTGGATTTAACTGATTAAGTAATTAAATATGCCATTGTAGTAAAGGAAAAAAATATTTTAATTGAAATTTAATAATCGATGAAAAATTTCCCAAGAAATTTTATAATTATTATAATTTTACTATACATGACATAAATTATATACATAACATGTTAGGAATAAATGTAATGGAGTGCATAAAATAATTTATTTTTATGTCGTTGTATTACTTATCCATTGAATTTTTTATTCCAAGATTATGTGTGTAATGAAAAATTATTATTTTATGTTTTATTTACAATTTTTATATGGATTTATGTTTTTAGACATAATCACTTCATCAATTTATTCCCTTTCAAATGTTATGATATTTTTAGGGGTTTCTTAAGTCAATTTACTTGTGTTACTTTATCTAACATATTCATTGATTATATTATTCAATGATTATGTGTGATGTGAAATTTTTTATTCATGTATTATGCACGCTTGTTTTTTTACTATTTAAATTTGATTCACATAATATCTCCATTCAGTAACTCTCAATTAAATAATATGATCTTTATAAGGATTATTCAACTCAAATTGTCATTCCTTGGGACATATATTTATGTTATGATCCTACATTCTTTTAGGAGGTGTATATACATCCCCTTGTAATTTTATATCATGAATATCCCCATATTAATTATATTTAATGTTTCATTTTATGTCACTTAATTCATGGGATAATGATTTATATTTTACTAAAATTTTAATGTTTTTTGGATGTAATCTCATATTATTTTGGGAATGTCTATATTCAAAGTTTCATTGGTAAAGATCATATGCCGTTATTTTCATGAACCATATTTACTTCATTCTTCTATGGTTGTGAATGTGGTTTAATATTTTGATCTCCATTATATACCATATTGATTAATGAATCATCATGAAGGTTTTATTTCAGTTATGTTGATCATATATATTTTTCCATTCAACAAATATTTCTATTCCATATCTATTTTTTCTAAAAAAAATATCCATAATGTTATTATTTACACTATAATTATTTTTTAAGATCATTTTAATGTATCTTTGATGTTATTTTGAATTATTTTTTAAAATGAATCTTTTTAACATTTATTTTGTGACACATTTTTCATTTCATTACCAATGTGTCAAAGTAATGTTTTATTTTAACATATTGGGATGAACTGCTTTATTGTATAACCATAAATATTTTTTCATTGGAGAATATATTTATTGATTCCATGGTTATTTTTAATGAACATTTTCATGGTATTCTATAAATTTTTAGTTTTTATATATGATTTTGAAAATATTAATGGTGTTTTCCTCATAAATTTTTTAATGATCATTCAACGGTAATTTCATTAATCGACAATAACCACTCTTGATGTCACTTATTCAACTTTGGGGATATGTTTCAACAATACCATCCTAATTCATCCACATATGGAATATGAATTTTTCAACGATATTATCACAAATCCCATTTCATTGATATGGGTAAATATTTTTACAAAGAAATACACATTTTTATTAAAATGTTAATGATGAAAATGAAATCATCAATGTGTTATATTCATTTTAGTTTCTAGGAAATTATCGGTGATTATTGGTGATCCTAATATAGCACATGATTATGGGTGATCCCTATAAATCTAATATGATGGATGAGCCTGATATAGATCTCATATGCATTGGGTAATGTTCCTTGTGGTAATTGCTCTGAGATCGAATGAGCAGTGAAGATTTCTTCTCGGTGCTCAGGTAATGATGCCCTAGGAGGTGATGGACGCAATCATAGTCCCTACCCTTCTAGATGGGGAGGTCCTCCCTCCGCCCACAACTTCTCAGCCTCTCTTCATCCCCTATTAAAACCTAGACACTCTTATTTGTTTATTATCCATTGATCTCAGCCCTACTGTCACATATCTCCATGGTGGAGCCCCTAATCTCCCACTATCTCTTTCATAATTCAATTAAGCCTTAGATCTCTTACACCTTACCCTATTGGATCACTTCAGGCATTATCACCCATTGGTTGAATACTTCAATAGGTTCATTTTCTCTATCTAGGGTTTACATGATAGAGTGGAAGTTGGGATTCTTGACAAGATGAATACAATGATTCATTTTTTGTCAGTGCATGACTTGATCCTAGCATGTTCGATAGCTCCAACTATTTTCAACGGATCTCACTTCTACCATTATCGCAGGTCCAATGATTTTTACTTAAACAGTGATGTTTCATCAATAGATATTTGGGTTTGTTTTCCCGAACTCTCCCTTCCTTTCCAAAATCCGACAAATATTCTTATTCTATGAAATATGGTTGGATCCTACTTGTGTTCAGATAGTAAAACCGAGTCAAAATTTCACCCTATATCTATGTGTGTCTATGTTTAGGATGATGTTTCTAAATATACAGTCAACTATATTTGGATTATGGTTGGATAAGAATTTTTTTGCAAAAATCAAGTTATTTTATAATCTTGGGTAGAATTTCTCTCTTTATTCTATCATTTGGGGAACTTATCAAATTTAAATTAGTGTGGTCTCCCACTTCACCTTGGGGCATTGAATAAACTTCCACAGAATGGTTCTATGTCAACTAAGGTTCTCGATGTTGAAATTCTGGGTGTCAAGGACTCAGTAATAGAATGTCATCCTCCAAAAGTAAAGGGCACTACTGATTTGATGGTCTTTGCAATTTTGGATATATTGAAACATGACTTAGGTGTCAACCAATTAGAAGGACATGTTTTAGAATAGGATCTTCTGATTCATCAATGGTTCTCTAATTCATTTTCTACGACTATGATGTTTGGAAGCCTGAATAATGGGAAGGTTCTCGCCTCTTGTTCCATTATCAATGAGGTGGTTGATGGGTCTTCTGTGTCCAACCCCTCACTTCTGGTGGCACAAAACCTGAATGTTTTAGACTCTCTATATAGAGTCTAATTAGGATAGAATGATTGTCCAATTCTCCATGTTTAGTCCCCTAATGAGGAAGGTCTAGAACAAGCGGCAAGTATGTGTGGTACATCATGCTAAAAGAAGACACAAGCAACTGGAAAAGGAGTGAATGTAGTGGCGTGTTTTATGCCAAAAAACAATATGACTATGAGCCTTGTGAACTATTTTAATGGCTTGGTAGAGGAAGGCCTAGTCCTGGGGAAGGAATCAGGTCATTCCACCCGTGAATGATTGGAGGATGCTTGCCATGCTCAGGGCCCAGAGGATTCTCCAATTGGGAAATCACTATTTATAGGGGAGTAACCCTTGGGTGAATAAGTTCTCTCTGAGGGTGATTATGAAGCATATTTTTCTAGTCAATTATCTATTAATAGTTAGGAGGAAGAGAGTTTTAGTGTTCTTCATAGACCAAGGAATAGGAAGGGTCATAAGGGGAAACGTGGTGTGGAGTGTTGCATTGTGACAAAATAGAAGCGATATAATTAGAGGAAACACTACTCCCAACTTCCTAAGCCAATGAAAACAAGATCATGTACAAAGGATAAAGAAACGGTATGTGAACCAATGACTAAATTCCTAGAATTTAGGTTGAGTTCTAGACAAAGAAGTGTGAAACGTAATGCTAATTGTGGAGATATTAGGAATCCAGGGAATGAGGGTGTGGCGGGATATAAGGAAGGAGTTTAGAAAAAAATTACATGAGTTAATTCTTGATTCTATGGAAGATATTATTGAAAAGGTTAAAAAACTATATGACCCAAAGAAGGATGTGGAAATAATTATATAAAGAGAGGTTCAAATGGATATCAGTAAAGATCCAAGGGACTGGATCAACCAACAAGATATGTTTTTTCATGAGGATTCAATGCAAGGAAGATCAACATGGAATAGTACATCCAGACATGGGACAAGCATGATACCCACTTTGAAGACTTAATTTGGAAAAACGTCAACATGATGATTGAAACAATCTAATGGGTCCTATACCAGTATTGCGAATATAATAATCTTTGTCTTGTTTTCAATGACTTTATGAATTCTTTTTTGTGTTAACTGATCTTCGGTGTTGATTGAACTGAAGACGATTATCAATTTTTTCACAAAAGTATTTTATAATAAAAAGTTATCATTCAGTCATTATAAGGTAAATAAATATGAAGTTAATCAGGGAGGTTCCTCTAATTAATTTAATTGGGATTTAGTTATTTCTTCGAGTAGTGAACATGATCTCTGATGATAATGTTCCAAGATACGAACATGTTTTCTCCATGTTTTCTAGAATATTTTATTTCATTTTTTATTAATATTAATATCACATTGATCATAATGATTGATTATTATGACTCTTTGTTTTGATATATCATTATGTCATCTCACATATCTAATGATCTAGATTTTTATGGCTATGAATTTTATTATTTTATGATATTGTAATTTTATTATGTCATCATACCCATATTGTCATCTCATTCTCACTAATTTCATTGGATTACTAATCAACATGCTTACCCTTACTGTGATATCGAACTGGCCCTTATTATGTTTCTATTTCACCCAGTTATGAAGAACGGTGTTAAATAAATTATATTGAGAATAATTTTATTTATAAAGAATATTTTGATTTATGTTTAACACTTATTAAATGTTATATAATTGTTGAATAGAAGGAAAAATTAACACTTGGAGACGTGGGTAATTTTATGTTAATGTTTTTCCTAATTATTTAATACTATACACCTAAATGGTCCTTGGGTATGTATGTGATCCCATTTTTTGTTCAATGTTGTATAATATTGATGGATAAAATTGTTTTTGGTTATTGGTATCAAATAAAAAAATTAAATGATTATGTTTTTATCACTGGATCCCAGAGTGTGGGTTCGGGGTTGTTATATAGGGCAAGATGAAAATCACATAAAAATAACTACACAATAACGATTGATGAACAATAAGAAACTATAATAGAATAACCAATAAAAGTAATCCCACTACCCTGATAACTTGAAAATCAACTATGTAGGTGATGATCAAGCACATGGATAGCTTCTTGCTCAATTTTTTTACCATCCAATCCCCATTCCACCACATATTTTTGGACCAAGTCCCATGATTCCACTTGGAAGTCTTTAGGGAACCTCTCTGGGCCTAGATAACTCTTTGAGTTAATATACTTCACCACATAACAAATTTCTTAATCTTTGGGAAAATATTCTATCACTTTATCTTCTCTATCATACACATTGTTGGGTATAACTTGAAATAAATCCACGCTTCCCTGTAGATACCCACTTTTCATTTGAGAACTGGGACTGGTCAAGAGGGATTTTAAATATATCTCTTCCATCCCTCCAACAAAATTCATATCATCTGAGTATGAACCATCCTGTCATTTAATAATGGGCCCAAAGTGGCTATGTTTCTCTTTTATACATGATGGAATGAGTGTTCTGTTCTTATCTCCTTCTCGCAAAAAAATTCATTCTTCAATGTTCATGACTTTGATGTTCTTATTCTTGGATCTATACAGTTAAAACATTCTTCTTTATGGAAAGATCATTAAATTTTTTCTCATCCCAATAATTTTCCAAAATTCCTTCCAAGATTTTAATTAATGTATTCAATGTATAAATATTATGGTTATGAGGAGGGAGGGAACTTATCTAGTGAATAAGATCTCCATTTAACTGTGTAAGATTGCTGTGGTGACCAAGACAGTTGCCACTATGAACTGACTTATCCCACCACTCATGCACCATCTGAGAGTAGCTCAGAGATGATGTCCATTTTTTGGGGAGGAAAAAATTATGAAATTTCTAAGACCTATTTTTAATCTACGCCACAATTGGTTAGTGATATGAAATAGAATGTTGTAATTGGGTAACCTTTTCATTAGGGAAAAAAGAGATAGAATTATTATTGTCTAGGCACCAGTCAAGGAGACACCATATACGATTGATCCCTATTTAATTGTTTCACCAAGAATACTAATCTCCTGAGAAAATGAGTTCCATGAGTTTGAGATGACATTCGAATGATGTGAAGTCATTCTTGGAATTCCATGAATACCCACCGTGACCTTTCTTCTGGTAGCACTCCCTGACCACATTGAAATCCCCTCCCACTAGCCAAGGGAAGTCTACCTGGTCGAAGGACATGCCATAAACCTTCCCTTTCCTAGGCATCACATTTCACTCAAATAAAGGAGAAAGGGTGACTAAAATCACCAACCTAGATCTTCATCAGTAGAAATTGATCTGAGGTTACAACAAGGTCCTTGTTACATGAAAAATTCTAGAGAATCCATACATGTTGATTGATATGGCTAGCTTGTAGGAAGAATTACATCATCACATTTTGAGATAAGGACATATTCTTCTCATCATACTGGTTAGGCTCTAGAATAGACACTACTAAAGAAAGATAATGATAAAAAAAGTAGGAAACAAGGTCTAATTTTTTTCGGGTACCCAGGTTGTGAGAATTTCATGAGATAAAAGAGATAATCGAAAATAAGATCACTAGGATATGGCCCCCTCCATCACACAACCATTAACATGAGATAGTATAATAAAAGTGTTCCCTTTGAAGGAGATCCAGTACACATTATAAAAGGGGAACATATACTATTCTTAAAGGCCCTTGATTGGGGGGGTTTGAGATGCCAAAGACAATATAGTATGGGGTAAGGAGAGGCATCATGCACATGAAATAATGTATTGTTGAGGACCTGGTGAATCAACGTATATTGATCTCTATCTTTCCATGTAGACCTAAAAATATTGATGGGGATGTAACTTCAACATTCAATACACCGTTGAATGGATTAAATTTGAAAGGAGGCGAGTAGTCAGATGAATCATGGATGTTCTTCTAGAGATTCTGGGGAGGGGACCTGAAAACCACAATAGATTTACCTTTAACCGGTAGGGACTGTAAAATGATTTTCCTGCCGGTGCAGTGATAATTTCAATATAGAATAAAGTGAAAAATACAAGAAATTAAATGGACACCAGATGTAACATAGATAAAACCCCAAATCGAAGGGGTAAAAACACATAGGTGAATATAATATCACTATAGATAAAAAGTGGGTACACATTCCATCACTTATTACAAGGTGAAAACACTCGTAAAAACTGTCTCTTGAATATGGTGGGAAAACCACCACATTAAATACTTATCGAATAATGATGACTACCACTGATGAGAAACTAGATGAAGTTGATTCTAGAATGGGAAGAGGCTATTTCCTTTTAGGGGTTGCCTCCCTAATGCCTTCTCTTCCTCCACTGGTGGGTCTGTGGGTAGGACACCAACAACCAACCACCACCATCCCCTCTTTGACAAAGGAGGAGGGCAGTTCCGTCAGGGGAGAAAAACACTGCTAACACATCTCTCACCGGGAGATCAGCTTGATAACCAATCACTTCTTCAAACATCCTTTATTTTTTCCAAACATGCTGCTCATGTCTCTACGAGGCCGCTCAAGGATATGCACCATCTGAACATATAAGAGTTAATTTTCATTATCATGAAATCTGTAAATTTTCTTTAGTATGAATTTTCCCCATTTCTGCACTTCCTTCATCCACCACATCTCAGACAAAGTGATACTGCACCCCAATGTGCTTCATTTTAGAATGAAAATATGAATTCCTTGCCAGGTGGAAGGCACCCTAACTATCACAAAACAATGGGATCATTTCATTTACGTGCTCAAGCTCCTCTAAAAACATTCTCATCCTAGTTTCCTCTTCAAAAGCCTTTGTAGCTGACAAATAGTTCACCTCTATCATGGATAAAGACACAATTTTTTGTAACTTCGAAATCTAGCTCACAGCTCCTCTAAGAGGAGTAATCACATAACCAGTAGTGGATTTCATCTGGCCATAATCACCGGAAAAATATGAATAAAAATATCCTATGATAGTAATATCTGATCCTCCGTAACAAAATTCAGCATCTGGGGTCTCCTTGATGTATCTGAGGATCCTCTTCATTGTTCTTTACTTCTCTCATCTTGGATTCACCATGTACAGACCAACACCTCCCACTGCATGTGTAATGTCTGGACTTGTTCAAACCATAGCTAACATTCCACTAACCACTGCATATGCATATAGTACTCAATAGATTTATATCCTCTCTGGTTCACTTATAAGAATAATCATGGTGGGTAAATGGAAATTAACGGGAAGGGGGTAGACATTAGCTAACAGTCTTACATGTTGAATAATTTCAAGACTTTTTGTTAGTAATTCTTCTATGACATCCATATATTCCCATTATTTCTATCTCATTAAATCTGTATCCCAGGAATCGTGTTTATTGGTCCCAAGTCCTTCATATCAATCTCTCTAGCCAACATTACCTTCATCTCCATGATCTGATCATTGTTGGGGTTGCAACTAACATGTCATCCACAAATAATTGAATAATGATGAAATCATTACCATACAAACCCTTGAATTATGCACAATGATCTGAATGAATTCTGTTGTATCCAAGGTTTGTGAGATATGAGTCATATTTCTTTTACTAACCCCATTATGCCTACGTGAGACCATACAGTAATTTTTTCAATCCACAAACCATGTTATTTTTTCTTTCTTCTAAAAAACAGTATGTATGGAGCGTATTGATCTCTTCATAATAATTACTATGGAAAAAATTTGTCTTCACCTCCAAATTCCCAAGATATAATTTTTATGTATCACACATCACCAGAACTATTCGAACAGTCATTAGTCTAACAACTGGAGAAAATATTAGATTGATATCAATACCTTACTTCTAATCCAATCTTGTGACTAATAGTCATGAATGATATCTTTCCACCTTTTCCTTTCCATCCTTCTTGATCTTAAAGGCCTGTTTTTTTATGATATCCTTCCTTCCATGAGGTAATGGAACAAGATCCCAAGTCATGTTCACGTGTAGGGATTCAAGTTCCTCCTACATCGCCTCCTTCCATGAGGATACATCTGGACTCTAGTGTGCCTCCACAAAAAAAAAAGATGGCTCTCAATCCCCTGTTAATAAAAAGTACACAATATTTCTCTCAGTGACATAGTATGAGTGCTATAATGGTGCTCTTTTCTCATGAGTTGACCATTTTGGTCCAGTCTCAACTAGTACAGATCATCATACTCTAGTAATTCCTGAGAGAAAACTAATTCTTCCTTGGATTTTCCCTCTACTTCGACTATTGTAGTTTCTAAATTCTCCTTATCCATGTTTTGATAAGTTTTCATCTCCACCTTGTCTTCTAAAAAAATTACATCTCAGATGATGATAAATTTTTGGACAATGGGGTCCCACAAATGATACCCCTTCACTCCATCAGCGTACCCCACGAAGATACATTTCCCAGATCTGGAATCCAACATCTATCTTTCATGATCACTAAACAATGCATATACATGAATTCCAAAAGTATTTAACCGGAAATAGTTATCAGGTTTAGCAGTCCACCTCTCCATTGGTGTCTTCAGATCAATCTCTATTTAAGGAGATCTGTTAATCAAATAATAGGTAGGATTCATAGCTTCTACCAAAAATTCTTTGGCAATACCTGCAGTCTTCAACATCACCCTTGTACTATCCAATAGGGTTTTTTTTTCATCTGCTCTTCCACTCCATTCTACTGAGGAGTGTACTCCATCATGAATTCTCTCTTGATTCCGTCATGTTAATAAAAATTATCAAACTAATTTCTTGTATATTCTAAACAATTCTCAGTCCTTAGACACTTGATATTCTTTCCATTGTCAAGATGCTTTTGTTATTTGAATGTTTTGTAGACTTTGAAAACACACTCTTTACTCTTGATTGGGTATACCCAACATCTCATGGAATAATCATCAATTAATGATACAATGTACCTTGCTCATCCAAGGAATATAACCGGTGCTTACCAAATTTTAGATTGTATCAATTCCAAGATCTCCTGGGTTCTCTTTGTTGACATCCCAAACATTATCCTGTGTTGCTTGCTCAATAAACAATTCCCACAAAATGGAAAGGATACCTTTGTCAGCCCAAGAAGAATCTTCTGATCCACAAGAATCTTCAGGAATCATTCTGACATATGGCCAAGATTCCAATGTAATAATGTCATCAACGCTTCCGTCAAGGTAGTTGTTGAAACTAATATCTCTACCTCCTTGCACGTTTCACCCATAAGCACGTACACGTTATTTGAGATCTTCACTTCCTTCATTACCATAAGAACAACATTCAAAATTATCATCACTCCATTCTTGGTGCAATCTTTTCATCCGATTTCATCAAATTTTCCCAAAGACAGTATGTTCTTCTTCATGCCCTTCACATGACATACTCCTTGGACAGTCCATGAGATGCTGACATGCATCTCCAGTTTGATGGTATAGACTCCAATGATCACCAGGTTGGGATCATTCTTCATGTACACAAGTTCTTCTGAGACAATTGCATACTGGTCAAACCATTCCCATCGAGACGTCATTTTCCATGTTTCCTTGGAGTCTATTATCCATCCTTCATTGAGATAATATTTTCATCCAACCGTTTTCGCTACTTCACTAACTAGTATATAACTATTTCCATAAGTAATAGCCACATTTTAATCCATGTCATAATTATGGCTCCCACATGAACCATGCTCCATCATTTCATCTTTTGGTCTCTCGTCAATTGTTAGTCGACAATTTTCATTCCACTGCACTGCATGCATCTTCATTTTCCTCAACAAAATATTATTTCCGTTGAATTTTTTGATCTTTAATTTTGCCACCAAATGGACACACCGTCAGTCCAGGACCTCTTCCATTTCACAACGGTGTATTTAACAATTTCTATAAATTTTTTCTGATGTGATAGATCAACCAGAGTTGCAATCACAGAGAATAATCAAATTTACGAGAATTATTAATACCGGAAAACGTGAATAGCACAAGACCAGAACCTTAACATTGAAGCCACTTGATGGGATAGTAAAATGATTGGCACACTGGTGCAGCGATAATTATGAGATAAAATAAGGTGAAAAAAAAATAAAAGGGACACCATATGTAATGTGAAAAAAACCCCAAATGGACGGGGTAAAAACCCATAGGAAAATAGAAGTATCACTATGGGGTAAAAGTTGGTAAACACTCTCTCACTTATTACAAGGAGAAATCACTCGTAAAAACACTCTCTTGAATATGGTGGGGAAACCACCTCCCTAAATACCACTCAAATAATGATGAGTATCGGTGATGAGAAACTAGATGAAGTTGATTCTGGAATGGGAAGAGGCTTTTTCCTTTTATAGGCTACTCCCCCTGCCTTTTCTTTCTTCACTGGTGGGTTTGGTGGGTTGGCCACCAACCACCTACCAGCACCATCACCTCTTGGACAAAGGAGGGAGGTAGTGCCATCTAGGGAGAAAAATTATACAAACATATCCATCCATTTTCCCTGCCATGGGGAATTCAGGAAGATGCTCCTCGAGTGAATGAAAATCATCGGTGGTCTGAAGGGAATTACTGCCCTAGAAACATTCTACGACCCCCCTGGACCTTTCGAGGGAACTAAATATGGCATGGAGGGGGAAGAACCATCCATAATTGAAGGTAATGGATATGTTTTGAAACTATCTACATCAAATTGGGGAGTAACAACCCTAAGGGACGATGATTCGATCAAAACCAGTCACGGAGTAGCCTCGCAATCAGAGAAAGTCACTGGATGTTACATGATTGATCCCTTCAAGGAATAAATGGATGATTAGTGGAGCTGCCAATAGGAATATTTTGTGTGTCCATGGAGATGACATAAGACACAAAAAATAGGAGGTTAAGTAAAAATTAGCTCATGATGCTATCCTTCGTTTCCATCCACTCGAAGGATCCTCGACACTAGAAGACATAATTCTTGAAAAGGGGTGGGGGGATTCATAGGATGATCTGACTAGAGGATACCATCAAATGAATGGTGGTAGGAGAACCCTAGTGTTGGATGAATTTGGGGACGGGAACCTCATGACCACAAATGTTGAGGAGAGAAGGCTGGAATGGAAGCAAGTGTCGGAGGGGAGAGAAGTCAGGCCACCGATGATACCAATGCATAGGAAGAGAGCATCATATCCGAATCAATAGTTATAAAAGATGGAATTTGATGTGGTGTTTTATGAACATTATAAATATATGGCAAGGGAAACATTTTTTACTAAATCATAAACCCATTCAAATAAGATTTTCTGCATGGATAACCATAATGATCCTCTATGAATAACCCCTCAGGTTAATCACCAAAATAGATTTCACACACCAATCACCATTACAAGTGTTGTGACATGTCATCCAGACTGAAATATTACTCTACTTTGTTTCTCCAGCCTTAACCGATCCAGAACATCTCACTATATGTACAAGTCACCCATGCAGATAGCATTTTCATTATCCATGGGACGTAGTGGTGTGTCACCCCTTATAATCTATTTTTCCCTTACCTGACTTCTGCGGGGGAAACCACATCACTATCAAATAAACCATAACATTGGTAACTCAAACACCTACATTCATTCCAATCCATATAACTGTATATAAAAGTCACAACATGGTAAGGAATTCATACCATAATATGGAATGAGTACACATATAAATCCAAACTCATTGATTCCAGATCAATCCTCTAAACTCTAAAATTGACCAAAACTCCTCGTAATTTAGGTTTTCAGATGGGAAGGAAGAAAAAAGAGATGAGAAATGGAATCTAAAGAATAAAAAAAATCCTTCACAATATATGGAACTTCATATGAATAACATGAATGGAGGGAGGATCTTACCACGCCATATAAGAGATCATAAAATGCTAATGTCATCTATATCTCATGGTATATAGATATGAGGGGTTAAAGGAGTCTAGATATTAATTTATATGTCTAAAAATTTAATAGAACATCTTGGTGGCTTGATCAAAACATGAACACATTGGTCACACCAAGATACATCAATATCTAATCCCCATCATGGTGGGTCCCATAAGTATCATTATACAATCACTGAAATCATTGGGCATGACCACCATTGGTTAATCCTCATGGTGTTACCATGACGTTGATGTTGGCATAACAAACCATGTTGAGGATTCATGATAGGACCCATTCCATTATCCCTCGATGATCCTTCCAAGCTCCATCCCATCACAACAGTCATCATGTTGTGGAACCCTTCCCTACATTAAGACCTCTTAGCTACCCTTATATAAATGACCCTTAAATATGGTACATTATAATTTTCTACAAAACATTACATAATTTTACAGCGCCTCTCAACTATCCAATTACTTTATTCCCTATTCAATCCATCATATTGTGGTACTCTATTCCACACCATGACCTATAAGATCAATCACCTCATCAGGATATGAATCCCTACATCATGACGTAGTGATTTTCCTATATAAGTATTTCAACACAAAACCAGGATCGAATCCCTAAATCTAAATATCAATCCTCCACTAAGACCCTAAAATCTCTAAACCAATTAGGATACCTATTATTAAACAAAAACATAAATAAAATTAACCTTAAAATTAAAAGGGTTTAAGATCAACATATTTTCACACAATAGAAATATCATTAATACTATGATTCTCTATTTCAATTTTAGCTACATTCCCCTCATTATTGGGTATTAATACCCATATAAGGGAATTAATTTCCAAACGGAGTTCATATTCATCATTTCACAGATAGATGATCATTAGTTAAATTGGTACATGAAATAAAATTTCCCTATAAAAATATATATTTTTTGTTTGTAGAGAAATAATATGTTATACAAATCATATGAAATTTAACCAATGGTAAAATAATAATATTTATAGGAATAAAATTCCCAAAAGAATTCTATAAAATAATTTTTTCATAAATGGGATAAAATTAATGTTCCATGAGTATTTATCACTGATAATTGAATATGTAATCATTAGTGTGGTGAATTTATTCTCTCTGTAAATATTTCTAATATGAGAGATCAAGAATCAAATAAGGCATTTTCTGTTTATGAATGGATGATAATTTCACCCCTCACCTCATCATTTTTTTGATCCACTTCAGTATGCGTGATTGAATAAACATCCCCTTTCATTCAAGGATTTATAGGGGTTTGAAATTGATTGTCATCATTAATCCTTGTAAATTTTCACTGGTTGTTTTAATGTACATACTCTTTGAAATTGAGGAATTAAACTGTGGTTGACAAATTAGTTTGATATTTCATTTCTTCCATTTTAATTAGATATCCTCCTAATATATATTTTTTATTTATTTGATTTAAGCATTTATATTCCCTTGAAATAATTGTTGTGCCATTTTATAAATTCCCACATTCTTATTCTCACATTTTTAACATCTTGGATGATGATTATTCTTTTTATGTGTTTTTATCACATTAGTTTCCATGAACCACCATTTTTCTCTTCACATCCCCAAAACTATGAGAATAATGTGTCTCTAATTTCTACTTCCACCTTAAGAGAAAATAGAATAATTTCTTCATGAATACTAAAGACCCTTATGGCCAATGATTTTTAGAGCCTTGGTTATAATGCACAAACAAAATGATTTTTTTCTTTTCGGCTTAATGATAAAATAAGAATCATACCTTTCGAGTTATGTGAAATTTGATTCATGGGTACTAGTAGATTCATTTTACTTTTAATATATCTTAACTAATTTAATCTCCAATTTATGGAAAAAACATTGGGATATATGTTTTTAGATAAAAAATATTTTAAACATATCATATTCTATAGAGTTGACTTGTTTAATATTTCCTTATGTAATAGATTAGGTTCCACTATTGATCTAAAACATGATCCAAAAAATAGATAAAACACATTTCATTCTCTGATAACTATATCGCAAAGAATATTTTTTCCATTTTATTGATCCTTTACTCAAAATTAGTTGATTGTAAGGTCCATTAAAATATTTTGGGTGTCGTTTCATGGACAACTCAGTGGAGAGTTATTCATTCTAGAACATGTTTTGAAGCGTAATGTTGTTTGCATTATTTTTCATAGATTGAGTGAGTTTGGTGATATTACCCATGATATTTATCACTCCATATCTAATACCATTAATTATATCATTGGGACCATAATTTTATTATCCAATATATACATTTTTTCTTAAAAAAAACTTGATTCCATCCATTGACTTTATCAAAAAAATGTTAGTGTTAGTATTAAACAATTATTGTAGTGTGTAATAATTTGACAATATAAATGATTCCTATGATTTCATACCCAATTAATCATTCTCATTCAACCTATATCACTTATATTTCAATATATGTTGTTTTAAAAAACACCCAATAATTTTTTATAAACTATTCGGTAAAAATATTTAAACCCTTCTATTATAAATATACATACATCCAAACTATAACATACACTAATATTTAATCAATAGACTTTACTATTTATTTCAACCCACAATAAAACACACCTCCAAAACATATAATTTGTTTGTATTATGAAATTTAATATATGAACACCTTATTTCTATGAACATTTATCCATAATTTCAACACACGTGACCATATTCTAGAAATATTGAACTCCAAATACTTTTTCATAACATGGGGAATATGTACATAAGAAAGGGCGAGAACCAATGCATATTGAGGGGGAGAATAAGTGATATAATTATTTTATTATTAGGGATCGTAAGATGTACATGAGGGTATAAGAACATAATCATGGTAGATGAAAATTGCATAAAAAATATTACTCAATAAAATATAGATCATAAACTTGAATAATGATATAATGATTTTAGTATAATATTAGAATAAAACATTATAATGCAGAATTATGAGACAATTATCATAAGACATAAAAATAAAAAACATCAATTTGGAATAACAATGAAATATGGAATAGAAATTAAAATATAAAATTAATTCATATGAAAATAATCACTACCAAGACCATTCTCACATAGAAGACATCTGTCATGACACAATGGATTGTGTTTACTCCACATTCTCATAAAAATATTAGATTTCGTTTAATAAAAAGTCTTTTAAAATTTAAATCATTAGATATAAATAGTTACTCAATTCAATGGATATAAATATAATTCATATCCCATCATTCGAATAATTAAAACCCATTTATATTCATTACATTTTAGACAAATAACCTTAAAAAATAAACCATCTCATGAATAAATCAAGAGAAATAAATGGATTATATAATATTTTCGATCAGGCATAAATGAATAATAAAGTGAAATATTATGGAATATTTCATTTAAACATATCCCAACAATTCCATACTAAGTATTAAAGTATATTGACATTGATGAAAAAAATCAAAGTATTTTAAAGACAGTTTGGAATATAAGAAAAATTAATATTTATTTATTTTATAGCTTTTATTTTTATGAGGAAATAATTTATAAATAATTTTTTTTAAAAAAATCATTCTAAATTTAATATAAAATAAATTTAAGAACAATAATAAAATAGAAATGGGTTTTTAAAATAAAAAAGAATATAGTGGGATAAAGAAACCATGTAGAAAATGTTAACAAATATTAGATTTATGATTTTGTAAATGTAATTAAAATTGAATAACTAATTAAATTAATAATCTATACATATATAGATATGAAAAATCATAATACTATATGAAAAACATAGCCATAGAAGAAAAAGATTCTTGAAATAAAAAAAATGAGATAACATAGACTCTACCTACATGAATCATTTGGGTTTAATTGTTCACCAATGGGGGGAAAAATAGTTAGAACAAATGTAAAAATAGACAAATAACTTGAGGATAATAAAATAAATTATCTTTCAGATATAAATAATATATAATTTCTCCCAATATAGACAATCTTAATTTCATAGTGAGATTGGAAAAGAAACTTGTTGATGCCTCATTGTATAGAGTGTTTTTGAAAATCTCTTATTTTAACGGTCACAAACATTGATTATTTTAGTAATAATGTTTCACATGTTGTGTGATAGAATTTTATATGATACGACTACTTCAATGATATTTATGCTAAGTATTATGGAAATTTACTATTTCCTAGGTGACACTATTACTGCCAGAATTTGAGTCATTGTCGCTACCAACAGAAGCTACCGCTAGGATGAGCTACTGCCAAAGATGAATCACTATTACCACCATATGAGTCACCTACAGAAAAGTAACCACCAGTGACGAGTCACCATCAAATGTTTATTCACCGCCAGCTTCTTTTTTCCATCATTGTCTTATGACATTGTCATGAATAGTTCAACAGATAAATCTATTCTTGGATATTTTGACCAAGTATTCAAGACTAAGTAAAATATAATAAAATGTTTGAGGATCTCCTCCAACAGAGACTACTATAAATTCACAAAGGATCTCTCTCTCATAAAAATTAACAACAGATACATCATATAGTTGATACGATCTCTTACTAACCAAAAAAACTATAGTGTATTGTCCAACCGAATATGTGAAATCTCAAAAAAAATGCAGATTCACATTCATCCAATATCAATGAAATATAATCATAAAACCCATTGCTGGGATTTTTTGAGAAATTAGACAGAGGCCATTTGAAATATAGCTACAGATTTCTACAATCCTCTATTCTTCTTCAATTTTCCCTAAAAACACATACTCTTCAAAAATATTGATCTATAGACTACGAACATACAGAACACATCAGAATGAGATTTTTCTATATGTATTTGTTCTATCTATTTTACTATTTATAAGTGTGTTGTTTTTTATTATCTGACACACACTGTCTCCTGTATATTCGTAGAGATTACTTGTTATTATCTTCTTCCTCAAAATTTTTCCCACTATTTTTGTGGAAGAGGTCCTTGTGTTACATATGGTATTCTTATATCCCATGAATTAATATAGAAGAGGTATTTGTATCCTAGAAAACTTTTTTATGTTGAATTTATACCTAATCAAGTATGTGGATTTATTTGATTATATTTATAATCTTCTTGGCAATGGTAGATTTCCAGGTGGGGGGGATTAAGTCTCACCTTGATACTAAACCTCTTGTTTATTATGTTGGGTAACTATGTTATTTGTTTTTTTAATATCATATTCAAGATAACTCTTTATTAACAAATGAAACAATTAATTTGATAATTAATCATAACTAGTGTTAATAAATGTTTTAATTCTATGTATATTGATTTCAAAAGTTAGGGAATTTGAAAACTATATTTTAACTCAGACCTAATCACTCTTTAAGAAATGTTTTAAAAGGATAGATCTTATATTGATATTATATTTTGATTAATTGTCCATATTATTTTATTAAAGGGTTTTTTAGTTAATTCATTTAGGAGAATTTTTATTGGGAACTCCAGTCACTCCCTCAAAAGTTTCTCACTCCAACCAAAATTTGGTATCCGAGGAGAAATTTTAAATTAACCTTTTTAACTATGATTTTTGTTTTATTCTGAAAGTCTCAAATTTCTTTCAATTAAATATTTTTATTATTTATAGATATTAGGATATAATTATCTACTACCAATAGACCACAATATTTTAATGTTACCAAATATTCTCAATGGGAAATCAAAATGAAAATACATTTGGAATGTATTGGTTTTGATATATAGTCAGTAATATAAGATCAATATGAAATACAACAAACTCTTAGAAGAGAATGGAGTAATTCTACAAAAACTAATTACAATAATAATTGTAAAACTATGAATTCTTTATTTCTTGATCGGATAGATGATGATGTAAGTAGAATTTCCGCATTCAAATCTGCTTATTAAATATGTGATACCTTATATGTAACACGTGAAGGAATGTCAAATGTCAAACAAATGATATTAAATAGATACACAATCAAGTATGATACTTTTAAAATTAAATCTAATGAACATATTTTTGATATGTATCTCTGGTTCATTTTAATAGTAAATACTATTCACCCTCTTGGAATAAATCGATACGAAAAAATCCTGAAATGAGACAACTCTGATTCTTACAAGACAAATGGAGAGGAACATCTGTTTAAATTAGAGAATCATGTGATGTATGTAATCTACCTATCCCAGAACTGATACGAAGGCTGATGATGTATTAGAAGATTATAAAGTAAACAAAGTGACTGATGAAGATGAAAAAAATATGTATCCTTCAAATAAAATACCTTTAGAAAAGGAGAAAAGTAAAGACTAACGATTGTAGTGAAGAAGGATCCCTTAAAGATGGTGATGAATAAATTTCACACATAGACATAAGATTCATGAAATTTTATAAGAAAATATAATTTATTCAAAAAATAAATTTTGGAATGGATTATGATAACAATGGAAAGTGGAAAATGGATTGTAAAAAGGATGACACCCTAAATGAAGTCACATGTTATTAATGAAAGAGTAATGGTCACATTAAATTATACTATCCAAAATCGAAATCTAAAGTGAAGTATGTTTATAAGGAAAAAATATACAAAAATTCCTAAAAGCAATATGGAGTGCCTTTGAAGATAGCTCATGTGACTCATAGAATAATCATGAAGGAAAGTCTAACATAACCAATATGTTATTTATAACCATCATATCAGAGGTAAAAAAATGTTCTTCATATTTCTCCTTTTAATGATTCATAAATTTCTAAAAATGAATAAAATAATTAAAATTAGTAAAACATGACCAGAAATGATCTGTATGATTACTGTAACATGTTGTGTGTCATATTTCATGAGCTGAAAGATAAATATAAGTAACTCAAGAAACAACATCCTTTAATAGTAAATATTAAAAATAATCTTACCATTGAAAATTAGAAAAATGATCAACAGTTGAAATAAAATAATGAATTAATTTTTTTAAATGAAAATTTAATGAAATATAAAAATAATACCAATGGTAAGAAAACATTAACTTATATACTCGGAACGTAAGTTTATCCAAAGTATTCAACTAGAATGCGCTACCATCCATGAGAAAGAAAATGTAAAAATACCAGATATACATAAAGCACTAGATTTGATGGTTCATATACTACCAATACATACTCAAAGAGTCCAAATAATTTTTTTATCTCTAGATGACTTCAATCTATTTATAAGAAACTTGTTAGGAAAAATATGGTTCATAAAGTCTTTTATTACTAACATAACTGGAACCGATAAGATTTTGGTACCAAATCATTTTTGGCATAAACTCTGTGTCATAGGAGTCATGTTTGGAATCCTCCAAAAAAATCCTACGGTATATGGACAATGGATGTTACAAACATATTTCTGGTGAGTACTCAAACTTTAAGAATTTGATCAAATTTGATGGTGTACATGTCACATTTGGGGATAATTCAAAAGGGAAAATCATCACCCTTATTAAAATTGGTCATTATAATTCAGTATTAATTTATAGTGTTTTATATGTATATTGTTTGAAATACAATCTACATAGCATATCCCAGTTATGTGATGTTGTTTTTAACAAAAAAATTTAAATCAATTCCTTTCGTGTTTTTAATGATTAAAAAGATTTAATTTTGACTACTTTAAGAAATGATAACATTTATTTTATTGATTTAAATACATTATCTTCTAAAAAAATTTATTCACTGCCTTTCCTTTAGAATAATTTATTTGGAATTAGTGACAAGGCCATTACAATATTCAATAAATTAGATACATAACTAGGAAATGAATAGTTAGAGACCTACAAAAGAATTATTTCTCAGATGATAGAGTTTGTAGTCATTTCCACAAAGGGAAACATTATAAGATTTCTATTAAATCTAATAATAAACTTTAAACCTTTAAACCTCTAGATTCAATTCATATGAACCTATTTATACCTTCTAGAGTTTTAGTCTAAATGAAAAATATTATATCCATGTCTTTATAGATGACTTTCATAGATACACATGACTATAATTTCTTGATCACAAAAGTGAATATTTTTCTTACATTATTAAGTATTCCAAATGTATAGAAAACCTTAGTGGACTTAGGATTAATACCTTAAAGAGTGATTAGGGTTTGAAATTTTATAATCAATTCTTTAAACATGCTGCCCTTAAAATTACAATAATCGCTAATTTTCTACACATAGGACAACACAAAAAATGTTGTGGTTGAAAGAATAAATAATACTCTTCAAGTTATATCTCAAAAAATTATAAATATGTATGAACATCCTATATACTTTTGGGATTAAGATAATAATATATCCTATTATTATATAAATAGAGTATTGATTAGATCTATCTTAAAGATAAGTCCTTATGAGTTATGGAATAACATAAATCTAAAGGTTAATGAAATTATATTTTTCAGTTACAATATTTTCATTCTAAATACACAGTATAATTTGGAAAGAAAATTATTCCAAAAGTGATGAAGGAATTTTCCAGGGGTATTAAAATTCTAATAATGATTATAGAGTTTTTAATAAGAGAACCATCACAATGGAATAATCATTTCACATTATGTTTTATGAAACTGATCCTAATGAGGCTAAGACTATCGTTGAAGACCCTAAGGATAATCTATCCACTCTAAATATCAATTCTAAACCATATGAAAGTTATGTTAAAAAAATGATATTTCAGCCAGTAAACTACCAGATCCTAAATAGGGTGATGACCTTTAATCTACCGGCCCCACTTTTCAAAGACCCATTAGGACTCATAGACACCACGCTTTAGATGCAGTAATAGGAAACCGAGATTGAGGTACATATAATTGATCTTCCCTAAGAAATAAAATTAATCATTAAGCCTTATTTTCAAAAATTGATCCTATTAACATCAATGATTCCATCAATTATGAATTCTGGGTAATTACTATGCATGATGAACTCAATCAGCTAGAATGAAACCATATTTGGGACCTTGTTGATCGACCTAAAGTCACTATGACTATTGACATTATGTGGGAGTTTAGAAATAATGTTAATGATTCTAGAACTATAGTAAGTAATAAATAAAGGTTAGTTTCATAATTTTATAATCAAGAATAAGGTATTGATTATAAAGAATTTTTTTCACCTATAGCAAGACATGAGTCTATTAAGATATTTCTTTATTATGTTTCACATTAGGAATTAAAAATATATCAAATGGATGTTAAAAGTTTACACTTAAATGGATTTATATTTGAGGATTTTTTGTTGAAAACCTACCATAACGTCAAAATCAACATTTTCAAAATAGTGTTTTTAAATTAAAAAATGATTTTTATGATTTAAAACAGGCTCCTAGAGCTTGGTATGATAGTATTAACTATTTCATTATTTGAAAAAAAATTTCAAAAAGTATATATGATCCATAGCTCTTTAAAAAAATTCCAATGATGATTTAATAGTACAAATATATGTAGAAGATATTATATTTGGATATACTAATGATTCTTTATGTACAAATTTTTCAAATCTAATGCATAATGAATCTGAAATGAGTTTCATGGGTGAACTCAAATTCTTTCCTGGATTTCAAAAATTTCAAAATAAAGATAGAATTATCTTAAATAAAATTAAATAAAAAAACAATATTTTAAAATGTTTTGTCCTAGAAAGTAACAAAACATGTGATACTCCTTTGAGTACCACTTGTACACTAGACTTTGATGAGGCTGGGAAATCACAATATCAAACTAGTTATAGAGGTGTGATTTGTTGTCTTATATACTTAACTACTAGTCGGCCTAATATTATGTTTATTTTGTATATGTGTTCTCTCTTTTATGAAAATCTAAAAGATTCACATTTATTATTTGTAAAAAGAAATTTTAAATACCTCACGTTAAAACAAATTTAGGATTTTTTTATTCAAGAGGACATGATTTTGATTTATTTGGTTATTCAGATGCTTATTTTGGTGGCTACAAGTTATATAGAAAAAGTACATAACGAAGACGACATAATTTTGGAAAATCTCTACTATCATGGTGTTGTAGGAAGTAAAATTATGTTGCACGTTCTACTGCTGAAGCTAAATACATAGTTGCAGGGTGTTTTTGTGCCCAAATCTAGTTGATGAAACATACTTTACTAGACTTTGGATATCAATTTAGACATGTACCTAGAAATTTTGATAACAAAAGTGCCATAAACATTTCCATAAATACAGTATCTCACTCTAGAACAAAACACGTTGATTTAAGCCATCACTTTTTGATATATCATTATCAAAAGGGTTATAAAAATTATAATTTATTTGAAATGAACATCTTCTAGCTGATATATTGAAAAATCCATTGAATTTTGAAAGATTAAAGTACATTAAATGTGAATTAGTAATTATAAATATTGGCTGATAAATTCACTGTTGATGAGTCACCATTGAGGATGTCACTATTGATGATTCACCATTTTTTATGTCACTGTTGATGATTCACTATTGATGAGTCACCGTTTAGGATGTCACCATTGAACGATTCACCATTACTTTTTATGTTATCGTTGATTTAGTACAATTTCTATTTCCCATGATAGATTAAATTAAATTTATTTTAATTTTATTATTATTTTTTTAGAAATCCTAAATGATTAATCCATTGGGATATCTCTAAATCTATTCACTACCTCTAAACATTGATCTCACTATCCTTCCCTTCCACTCAATCCAATCTTATTTCTTTTTTTTTCCAACATTAGCCTTCAACCAATTTGAATGGAATGTGTGAAGAGAGATGTATAATCAAATATATAAGAGTTGATTCATTCCACGAAACAAGAAGTATCTATTTGATGTTTGGAATCCTTTTCACTAAACCCACATATGAGAAATTGTATAGTCGAATCAAATAAATATATTGATTCAATATGGATCTTAATTAGAAATATTCTCTTGTTAAATTTAATAGAAAATAAAAATTAGTTGAAATGATTTACCTAAAATCATTGAGTGTATTATCTATGGGTAGTCTTTGAATTTTATCAGATTAAGAGATTTATTTTTGGGATGAAAGACAATATAATTCGAGAATCATAGATGAAGAATATATTCATTTATCTTCAAGAGAATGTGAACTTATTGTAATGGTTCCTCATAAATTAGTACATGAGAATTTACAAGGAAGTATACTGAGAGATAATGAAAATTTCAGTTATGAAATGGCCCTATTATAGTTAACTAGAGATGGATCACTAAGAATACCTACTGATGTTAAGCTTTATGCTGAATATATATTGCTTTTAAATTTTTTTCAGCATGTCTTATGTCTATGGAAAGGGAAATTCAATAGAATGAGGAATCATGATGTCTAATTTTTATATACGAAGACTAATGTGAAGAGAATAAACTTATGTGGATTTTTGATGATCCATATTCATGAGATATTCAAGTAGATCTCTAGATTGAAATCCCTCATTTATCCCAAAATCATTTATTCCATATTAAATGAAATGGGTTGTGTCAAATTAGTAGAAGAAGCTAAAGATGTGTTTAGTAATTTATTCCTATCAAAAAAATATTCAAAATAAATAATGTGTGATGGAATCCTTAGAATAGATGTTTAGGCAGAGACAATGATAATTTTTATGATGATTTTATCACTATTGATCACCCAACTAGAACTAAGTAAATGATGGATACATGCCTTGAATACGTTGAGATATCTGAGTACTTGAATGTTGATTCTCTTGCTAAAATATATGAGAAAGTAGTGTAAGATGAATCGGTGGAAGAAGAAGAATAAGAATAATTTTATTCGGTTGAAGAAGGGAGTGATCCAAAGATCATTACATATCCTCCTAGAGTATCAAGTGGACATGTCAGTTCTTCAGGATCTCTTCCGGGATAAGAAACTATTTACATGAAAATGATGATGAAGAATATACTGATTTTTCTAGATAATCTCAGTTTAAATTTTCTACCTCTATGACTTGAAGGGATGAGAATAGTATTGGTGGTAATGATATTATTTCTAAAGAATAAGATAAAAAGATTGTAGATCTTGAAAATTCTAATGAATATTTATGTTAAGATGTTAAGGATTAGAATGATAAAGCTCACGTTGATGAGGATTATGATGATGAAAACAAAAATGGTGGCTCTGATCACAGAGATGATAAAAAGGGGGTATTGATCATGAGGATAGTGGTGAGGATGGAAATAATCTGGATCATGAAAAATATAAATTTCAACATCAATCCTCTTCCCCTATGGTATCTAGTTCTCATAGGGATGAAAAACACCAAATTATACAGTGATGCATGATGTTCCAACAATTCTTATGTAATATATGGAAGTTTCAAATGAGGGGAGGGGGAACTCTAAATCTTGATGTTCAATTGGTTGAATCAAAACCCGTAGACAACATGGAAACCAATCAGACATAAGATTCTGAACTGATAAATGATGTCAGTTAATGTTCTCAAATATATATATATATAATAAAATTATACCATATTTAAGACATTTAGTTCGATCCTATGAAGAATGGGAAAATATCTATGTTTTTTATGACCTAGATTTACATATATTGATTCAGATGATGAGCGTGAAAATTTTTTCAGAAGAGAAGGATCCCTAGTGGATCAGATCGATCAACACATAGTGTTATAACCTTTTATCCCCATGGAAACCAATATACTAGCTGATGTTATAATATCTCATGAGGAAAGAGATATTCCAATTGTTCAACCTGTTTTCCCTCATGATATAGTGAGACAAGATGATTTGAATTCTTTTCAGAGGATTATGAATTCTGATTTGGACACTTTGATGATAAATTTTCTTTTAGACATTACTCAAATCTTGAAATCTCAACTATCACCAACTTCTGGTCTTAATAAATAAATTTTTCAATATTTTTTTGAATTTCTGATATTACATATATAACCAAGATACAGGGTTCAAATTCAAGAAATGTAAGTAGAGAATAAATGATTTTAATCTGAGGTAGAAAGTTCAAAATCTTTATTATAGTGTCTGACATCCTATATATCTGAATCCACAAAAATAATTTCTCAGAAGTCGGATTTCTAAGTTACCATTGCCTCTACATCATCTAAACATCCTCCTAATACTATACAAAATGATAGGGATACACTACAATCGATAATCAGAGAAGAAATAAAAAATTATATAGGTGATGTTAGCACTCATGAAGATAAAAATATCCAGATACATCTTCATAGAGAACGTAACCTTGATTTTATAAGAGGCTGTGGTGGAGATCATAGACTAGACAATGAAGTAAAAAAAGAAAGCTATCAAGTACTACTAATCAATGATCTATACCAATTATGAAATGTATAATAATTTCAATTTTATTGATGAGAACATGAGGATACCACTAGTGGAAAAACCCATTAAATAATAGGTGTGTCAACTAAATGTTCTCACACTATCTCTTCGAAGAATTATGGATGAGAAATAAGACTTCATTAATCAGATTGAAGGGGGAGGTTCAAAAATTTAGGAATTCATCAATCTTCTGAAACCCATCCTTCATGTCCGTCAAACCACTATAATAGCTATTGATGAAATCCCTATTACAAAAATTATTTCAACTGTATCTATAAACTCAATTCAGTAGATTCATTCTCTAATCACTCAATCAGATAGTCTTTTACCTCTACCATATTAGCCTCTGAGTTTGTCACTAGTTGAAGGGATTAAAAAATCAGAATAGTTATTCTTTTAAATGGATATCCTCATAACACCTAACTTCCATCCAGTACAACTATCTCCCGAAAATACACTTCTACAATCTAATCACATGACAGTGACAATGACAAATTAAAAGTCAAGGGGAAAGAGAAAATTGTTCACCCCAATCATCTATATAGTGAATATGTTTTACTTTTACTTTTTTATGGTGATCATTTGTATTTTCCCTCTAATTCTTATATTTTTATCCCCATATCATTTTGGTATCTAGATAATGAAAACTCCTTATGTTATTCTGTTTTATCATTAATTAAAAAAAAACTATTTTTTCTGATAAAATCAATGGGGGAGATTAATTAGGAATTTAGAATTATATTGCTTCATAGATTGGTTTTAAACTGAAATACGTCTCTGATTATTTTTTATTACTCATTTTGTACATGATATATAAAATTACATGTTTTGTGATCATCAAAAAGGTGGAGAATGTTAGATCGTCCTAGTATAGAGTGTGTTTTCCACTCTCTTATTTTAATGATCACAAACCATGATTACTTATGTGTTAATGTTTCACATATTTTATGATACAATATTATATAATAATACTACTTCTATGATATTTATACTAAGTATTATGGAAAGCCACCATTGGATGGAAGACACTGTTACCGCCACTCTCTGATTCACCATCATCGCCAATAAGAGTTACTACAAGGACGAGCTACCGCCCAAGGTGATTCATTGTTACCACCAGAGAAGTCACCACTAGCAGAGTCACCACCAGAGGCGAGTCACGAACTGATGGTGAGTCACCACCAACTTCTTGTTATCATTGAGGTTTGATGACTCTGTCTTGAGTTGTTTAGAGACTAAATATATTCTTGTATAATTTGACCAACTCATCAATACATAGTAAAATATGATCCAAGGATTGTGGATCTCCTCCAACCGATGCTGCTATATATTCACAAATAATCTCTCTCACACACATTATAAAGAAACAAAAAATATTATAGCTAGCTAATACGATCCCATACTGATGAAGAAAACCTACGGTGGATTGTGAGACCAAATTGGTGAACACTTACGAACTTGATGATTCATATTATTTTAAAGATAAATGACACAAAAGCAACAAACACATTACCAAGATTGATTGATACATCAGATAGAGATCAAAAGAAATATACCTGTAGATTTCTATGATCTTATATTCTACATCAATTTTCTAGTACAAAACATAGACTCCACAGAAATGATAATATATGGACAAGAACATAAAGAACACATCAGACCAAGATTTTTCTATTCTTACTTGTTCTGTCTATTTTATTTTTGACTAGTGTGTTAGTTTCCAATTATCCAACACACAATGTCTCCAACATATTATTGAAAATCATTTTATTATCTTCTTCCCCAATATGTTTCCCACTGTGTTTATGGAAGAGGTCCTTGTGTGACATGGGATATTTTTACATCCTACAAATAACTATGCAACAGTCTTTTTAGCATGAACAACATATTGATGTTGACTTTATACCAAATCCAGGTTGTGGATTTATTTGATTATATTTATAATCTATTTGGTAGTGGCCAATGATCCTGCACACGAGTGGTAGACGATCCTACATAGAATTCAAGTGACCCAGGATCAAATCTGGGTGATGGGGAAATTATTAGGGTACTATATTAGTGTTGTAGCAGTACTATAGTAGGTAATGTTCGGTACTATAGTTGTCGACACTATTTATCCGATATGGGCTTTTGGGTCACTATTTTTGGCCTACAGGTCTCAAGGGAAATCGGGCCACCAAAATCCTTCCGGCCATAGGGCCTTCAGGTTTTAGGGCCTTTAGGCCACCTATGGCCATCAGGCTATAGGGATTTCTGGCCACATAAAAGACCAATGAAGTGTGGAACACATGGGGGCAATCCAAGATGAGGATTCAAAGCAGAAACTTGAAACCACCATATAAGAGATAACTGGACTGGAAGAATGATAGGATATGGAAACTGCCATCGAGACTAGGCACCTTATAACTCTGGATGGGGAAATGCTATCTAATCAGCCATGCAAGGTGGGGACCAAGGAGCCTTCATGATGTAGATGCTGGGGAGGGTCTATTTCAATTGTGTCAGGTCTTGGTCCTTTGAGCCCACGTATTGAGTTGTGTGCGAGCCTTATGCCATGGGCATATGGGTCATGTAAGGGTTCCCCTACAACCCCAAAAAATGTGTATTATCCAAAAATCAAATAAAAATAATTCCTTCGGGCCATTCGAGCATTCAGACTTGGTACTAGGTGATTTCCAATTATAGGGGATTAAGTCTCTCTTTGAGGTTGAACCTCTTGTTAATTGTGTTGTGTCGCCATTTTATTTATTTTGTTTTACTATCATATTCATGGTAAATTTTAATTATCAAACAGAACAAATTCATTAATAATTAATCTTTAAAAGTGTTTATATATGTTTCTATCTACGTAAATTGATTTCAAAAGTGAAGATATTTCTAAAACATATTTTAACTCTGACCTAATCACTCTTTATGTAATAGTTTAAGAGGGTAGATCTTATATCGTTAATATATTTTTATTAATTTTTTAGGGTATTTAATAAGGGGGTTTTTTTATTCCATTTATTTATAGAATATTTTTTTGGAACACAATTCACCCCCTCTTGAGTAACACATTGTGACCAACAAAACACCTACATAAACTATTGAATACAATAAAAATGATTTAGTATCCTATTTAATAAACATGAAAATAAAAACAAACTATTTCTTAACATAATTCATATAAATAACTTTTTCTAGTATTAAATTTTAATAGTTTATTACACACAAATTAGTTAGTTATTTTTTATTTTCATCATCAAATATTAGTATTTTTTATTTTCTATAGATATTTTTTAATGGAGATATAGATCCTAATTCTTTGAATACAAATTCATCATTTTCACATTATTCTCGGTTGTGGAATACTTCTTTCCATGATTTATGTTGTCTAATGTTAATATGATAGAAGTTATAAGTATGGTTCAGGATAATGAAATACAGGATAACAATTTTCATTTAATTTATTGATATCTGTATGTCACTTTATAATTGATATACATGTTCTTGTCAACCCTAAATTACTATTTATTATAATATATTACCAATATTAATGTATTTTCACCAATTAATGTTGTTGATAGGGAATGTAGGGTCACATATTTTATGTAGATGTTTGAACCGACCCAAAAAAGAACAACATATACTAATGAGTGAGTAAGAGTAGAGTTATAATATTGTAATATAATTCTTATAGAATAATATTATTTTTAATATATAATAATTAGAGGGGATAATAATTTTTAAAAATAATTATGTTGATAATGTAGTAAAAAAAGATGGTCAATAACTATACAATTTGATTAATTCACTCATTCTCAACACAGGATCCTTTGGAATGATGGATTTTGGACTCTTTATTGATTAAAAAATCAACCAAATTAGTTATAAGACATTAGGATAGACCATGTGGGTACATATACAAGAGATAACCATATAAGAAATATGGTATGATTTGGCTTATGAATCACCTTATCAATATGATTTTTAGATTATTTTAGATAGATTTTATCCATTTATTTTTTAATTAAACCCTCTTTACCTCATTTAATCCTTACTACGGTAACCCAATTTTTACCCCAATAATATAAATTTTTCCCATAAAAATTAATCAATTTCGTAATTTTAACTACATGATTAAAAAACGTATATTAATTTTCATATATTAAATTCTATATGTAAATAAAATTCATTTAAAATTTTACGATAAACACAAGAAAAAAATAAAAAATATATATTAAGAAATAAAGTGTCTTCATTCTTATTCCATAACATGTAATAATCATTAGATGAATTTTAGTTAACTTTTCTATATATATAGAAACATATTTACATTAATTTTGTAATCCAAATATGTTTAATTTATACTTTAAATAAATAATAATAAAATATATTAGAAACAATGTAGTTAATTAAATTAATTTTCAATGACCATGAATCATTTAAATCTAATTCCTTATAAACCATTAATTATTTATTTCATATTGTTTACTTATTCTACCAATAATTACATGTATTTTTTCAGTATAATATTACAGAAAACCATACTTTTCAAACATAAATATTAAAACCTATTATATGAATATTCATTAAATATCAATATGTTCACTATCAAAACTATAATGGTTTTGTGTCTTTGGAAACATGAATACATAAACAAAGTGTTTAAAAAATATATACATCATCTCCCAAGATGTCATTAAAAAATAGAGCCATTCTTAGAAATTTTGTACTTAAAACATTTCTTCATATCCTTGGGCAAATAAAAACCTAATAAAGGGTAATATCATTTGCCCAGAACAGGAAAACTAGGGAGATATCTATGATAATTTAAACATATTATGAGCATAATGGGTTTCATAACATGATATTGACCATTGAAAATCATACAAAAAAGCCTAGATCATAAACATGAGTCATGTAATAAATATTGGAAGTTCATAATACATGAATCATAAAGGAATAAAATAACATTGGTGATGAGATAATAACATTCACATAAGATCATGTCATATGATTGTGGAATAAGTGTGAAATAATCATAATTAATGAAATATTATGTCAATTCAACTTGCCAATAATTTCAAAACATCTTAGTCTTGGGATAATGTCCTATATAGTTGCTTTGGGTTTCGGATAACCTCTCTTGTACCATCTTTTGAGCTTGGGATAACCTCCTTTTACCATCTTCAAGGCTTGAGATTACCTCCCATGTACCCTTTGAGCTCATGTGACATTGATATTTTCCCAGTGAATTGGATGTATATATAATTTCGATCTCATACCTCATATAATCATAAATAAATTCATATCCATGCTAAATGAACATAAAAAGAATCATCACAACTTAACATATTGAAAAGAAAATGTGTTTCATTGATATTTAATTATTATAACCATAATCCATCCATTGGATAAACAATTATATAATAATTGGATTAAATCCAAATTAAATCCTATGTAACAAAAATGTTAAAATATCATAGATTAAAATTTCCTTTAAAATACCATAAGAAATTTCCTTGATCAAAATACCCTTTTCAATTTTTAACCGCATTTTAAAAACTAAAAAATTCCCAAATTTTAAGGAATATATTTTTTTTGAAAAACCATGGAAATGTGTAATGTAATATTAAAATAATTAATTGGTCATGATGGTGGTAATTTAAATTCATGTCATGTATGTTAAAATAAATATTCTTTTCCCATTTTCAGTTAACATTAAAAATTAACTCTTTCAAAAAATAAACCAAAAGCCTAATTTAAACCATATTGTAATAATTAAAAAATTGATAATAATGAATTTAAACAATAATAGGATAATATTAAAAATATTATTGAAAATAACTTTTTTAATCTTGTATGTGGAAGAAAAATAATCCCCAACCAATGTTAAAAATACATTCAGTTTTCCTTAAAGAATGTTATTCCTATCACTTGAGTCGTTGAAGGGTGGAAAATTAAAAGGAAAATGTACTCTAAAAAATAAATAAAATATAAAATTCATCATTTTAATTATATATTTATTATGAAATTTAATGATAAAAACTTGGTAATTAACAATCTCGATATACAATGATATTGTTACATAAATCCATTAGAACATTACTAAATTTCTAATAAAAAAATCGTTAAACAGGAAACCATATATGGATATATAAATCCATATGATTTTCATGATAAGAATAATAAAATATATTCATTTAAATTATGTCACACCCTGACCATGGATGCCAATTATTTTATTCTTTTCATGGTCCCGCGTCTTTTGGATGAAGTTGGGTTTGGGTCTAGGTTGGATATTTTTAAAACTTTGACGTTTTCAGTGGTCTCGGGGCGGTGTGCGATCATCGTACCATTAGTGGAGCTCGTGGATTCGTCCATAGTGAATGCACGGTTGCCTAATACTTAAAATTACTAATTTATATAAATGTTTAAACTACCATGATAATAATTTTTTTCAGATATGATTAATAATATTATCATTAAATTGATGAAAATATATTTCTCATTAAATTTTATATTTGTTTTATTTTTATTAAATTTTCAGTAATATTATTATTACTAAAATTGTTATTATTATTATTATTCTCGTATTATTAATAATTATAATATTATTATTATTATAACATAAAATGAAAATTAATATCAAACCCTTATTCTCGTCACCCCATCCCCCCATCCCCGTTCATGAGCCAGCCTCCCCCTCCCCCCCTTCCCCTTTAATGTTCCATGCCATGAGCCCCTTACCCAGGCCCTCACCTCCCATCGCTCTACCCTGTCCGGCGCGACCTTTGTCCGAGACGGCCTCCGCCCAGTGCGGCCTCCCCCTCCAGGTTCGGCACAGCCTCCGCCCGGCGTGGCCTCCTCCTACTGTTCGGGCACGACATCCCCCTCTGGGTCCGACATGGAGTAATTTTTTTTTCTGGGTTTTTAAAAAATTAAAAAATGATAAAAGGGGTTAGGGTTCGGATATTTTTTAAAATGGGTCCGGGATGCGTGAATGTCGTTCACGCATCCCGGACCCCGACAGTAATGCGTGAACGGCGTTCACGCGTCCTTTACTGGCCAGCTAAAGGAAGCGTGAACGGCGTTCACGCATCCTTGCGCGGGAAAAGATGTGTGAATGCCGTTCACGCATCTGGCTGAGATATTTTATAAAAGGAGGGGTCCCCCCCCCAATTCCCATTGTTCTCCTCTGGTTTTTGTTGCGAAGATCTGCAGAAATTCTTTCTCAACAAATACTTGCTGCTTTTATTGTGGTAAAATTTCTATTTAATAATTTAATTGTTTATTTGTGTTTATTTATTTCATTTGTATGTTTAATTTTGTTTATTTATTTAATTTGTATGTTTAATTGTGTGTATGATTTATTTATTTCATATGTTATGCATGAAATGTTTATTTCATTTTTATGTTTAATTGTGTTTATTTATTTCATTTGTATGTTTAATTGTGTGTATGATTTATTTATTTCATATGTTATGCATGAAATGTTTTTTATGATTTAATTTTCTTGATGTTGAATGTTCGTATGATTTAATTTTTTGAATGTATGTTGTCTAAATATTGAATGTTTTATGTTATGTCTAAAATTTTTAATGTTTAGAAAAAGTAATTTATGTTAGAGAAATTTATTTTAATGGATGGTTTTGATGTAAGTGTAAATTAAATTACTTTTATTTACTAGTAATAATATTTTTAATCAATAAAGTATAAAATATATTTACTTATATTTTGAAAATTAGAAGAATTCCCAAAAAACCTTACAATTTCATAAAATTTAAAATAACAAAAGTGTTTATTATGTAAATCTTAATTAGATCAGTTATAATAAATTTTATTTAATGTTTTTAATAATTATATATATATATATATATACACATGAAGTTAAATTTTTCTAAAAGAGGTGTAGTATTTAATATAGATTTTATATAATACGGATAATATAATAAATATACCAAAAAACACGGTATGAGTGATGACTGATCTTGAGATGACCGACCATGCATTATTGAAATTGCATGTTTTATTTTGTGTATGTTGTTATTCAATTTTTAATAATTTCATTTTTTCGGTATTGATGACCTGCGAGTCATCTCTCAGTAAGTGTAAGGACCTGCGTGTCCGTTTAAATTAATTTATGTATTTCATACCCCTATACCCTCTCACATGCATGTGAGTAAATTTGTAATTAAAAGACTGACGCCTTAAAGAGGTGTCGATGAAGAGGCATCCCCGAAGAGGTGTCGACGAAGAGGCATTTGAGAACTCGTTCGAGAGAAGGCGTTGGTGTTTGACCGGAGATTGGCGGTTGCTGCAATATTTGATAATAGAGACAGGAGTTTACCCATATAAATTGTGGTTAGTTTATCATATAATGATAAACTAATCGCAAGTCTCAAGATCAAGTCATGATTATATATTCATAAGTAATCAAACATTATGAAACATTATATTAAATTTTCTTTTGTGCTAAAATCACAATCACTATACCTTAACAGTGATAAATCAATACATAAAAAAGTCTCAAGATAATCAATTATTCAAAACCAAATTAAATAATTTAAAATTTTAATGTAGTGTATAATATTTTTAATTTTTTTTAATAGGTAATTATGTCTGCTCAAATATATTGCAACGGTGAGGTAATTTGTACCGAGCAGTGTTTTAGCTACAGTGTGCCACCTGTCAAAGTGGTAAATCTCCATGGTTGTATGACATTGGATGCAGTTCGTAATAAGATTCATAGTCGGTTAAAATTGAGTGCAGGACAAGCAATCACTTCAATTAGATACCGACATCTTCAATATCCTGAGCGTATGTGGCACAGCGACTACCCTATAGTCGATGATGAGGATTGGATGGAGGCTTCTCAGTTATTCAGGCAACAGTGTATTAATGGTTTGATGGAATTATTTATTGTCATTTCTGATATTGATGTGGTGCAATCGATTACTACAGAACCATGCTTTGTGACCTCTATAGAAGTCGGTCCTTCACAGCAGTCTTCTTCATTGCCTCCTTCTCATACGACTCCTGTGGAAGAATGTAATGAGGAAGTTCATCAAAATTTGGAAGGAAATGTAGATGACATCCCTTTCTGTGCTGATATAGTGCAAGAAAGTTTATCTAAGGAAGAAGAATCTGGGGAGTCAGCAGGAGATGATGTGGTTGGAAATGAACCTTCTGAGGTTCCTTTAAGAGACAGACATCCACTAAATCCACCAGTTAGTGGTAATCAGCCTTCAGTTTTGAGTTCCGTAGTTGGAGGAATGTCTCGTGAACAACATTTTGATTGGGATGTCATTACACCAGCTTCTGAATTCCCTGTCATTATAGGGAATATGCCTGCATCAAATGATAATGCCATATATGTTGGGCAGGATTTCGAAAGTAAACAGGTCATGAAAAATGTGATAAAGCAATACCACATTGAGAGACATTTCACATTTGTGGTTTGTGAGTCAAATAAGACCAAATATCTCATTCGTTGTGAAAAATATGGGTCAGAATGTAAATTTCGATTAAGAGCACTATTTGATAAATGTTATGGATGTTAGAAGATAACCAAATTAGAAGTCCCACACACTTGTCTGCATCCCAGCATGGCACAAGATCACTCTTCTCTTGATGCAGAGTTTATATCTACTGTTATTTGTGAGATGATGTGAACAAGTCAGGATGTTCCTGTTGCCCTTATTCAGGAAAGAATTCAACAGTTGTATAACTATAAGGTATCATACAACAAATCTTGGAATGCAAAACAGAAAGCCATTGTAAAAGTGTATGGTGATTGGGATGAGTCTTATGGGTTGTTGCCACAGCTTATGGAATTGTTGTCTCTCAATAATCAGATTGTTTATCAGTTGGACAGTGTTGAGTATGTATCCCAAAATCATCTAGTTGATCGGTCAATGGTGAAGTTCAATAGGATTTTTTGGGCATTCAGACCGTGCATTGCTGCATTTCCCTTTTGTAAACAATTTATTCAGGTAGATGGCACATTCCTTTATGGAAAGTATACAGGTGTTCTACTCATTGCTGCCACACAGGATGGTAATCGCGCTCCTCTGCCACTTGCTTTTGCTGTTGTTGAAAAAGACAATTTTGAATGCTGGATCTGGTTCTTGGCATGTGCACGTGTTCATGTCACGCAAAAATAGGGCGTGTGTCTGATATCTGATCGTCATCGAGTGATTATAGAGGCCGTGAGTAGTGATGGGGTTTCTTGGACTGAGCCGAATGCTTATCACCGTTATTGCATTAGACATATTTCAAGTAATGTGCATAAGCAGTTTAGAGATGAGGCCATAAAGAAGGCGATCCTCAAATTGGGTATGGTTTTCTAAACTTTCTTTTTTTAACAAAATTTACTATCCATTTTAATAAATTATTATGTTATGATTTCAACATATGAACCCCAACAATAAAGGTTTGATCGACGTCTTGAAGAGATCCGAACAGTTAATGAGGAGGTATATGAATATATGGTACAAATTTCAAAGGAAAAATGGTCATTAGCATACGATGGTGGCATGAGATATGGGCATATGACCACTAATATAGTGGAGTGCGTAAATGGGGTCCTCAAGGGTGTGCGCAAACTCCCAATCACAGGGTTAGTGCAAGAGACATTTTTTAGATCTGTTCGCTACTTTGTTGACCGGTCCCAAAAGGCCTACCAGAGGATGGAAAATGGAATGCTTTTTACTCAGCATTTTCAAACTGATATTGACCGGATACGGAATGAGGCTTCACGATGGAATGTTATAGCCTTTGACAGGGAAAAGAGGAGTTTTCGGGTAAGAAAGTGCTACGACCAGGGTGCATGCACTAATGGTGGAGTGTTTGTCGTGATGTTGGATAACAGGTACTGTGATTGTGGCAGCTTTCAGGCATTGAGATATCCATGTGTACATGTTATTACAGCTGGCGCTTCGGTAAATATATCATGGGAGCCATATGTTGACCCGGTGTATCACATGAGCACTTTGGTTAACTGTTATAGTGCTTCTTGGATGCCTGTTGGTGACTTCCATTCTATCACATTGCCTGCTGATCAACTGACCATCGTCCCTGATATTTCCAGTTTTTCATAAGTCGGTTTTGGTATCATTTATAATTTTTTCAATGTGTGTCATTTTTAAAATTATTGGCTTCATGCTACTAGGTTGTGGCCTCGAGGAAGACCGAAGTCAACTCGCATCATAAATGAGATGGATTGGCCTCAGCAACGAGGAGGGAGAATACGATGCAGTATCTGCCACGCAGAAGGAAATACTCGTAAGAGATGTCCCCAAGTGGCAGGACAGATTTCCAAATATCATCATCCATGATTGAGTCTGTGTACCTGCTATAAGAGGAAGAGGTTGTGGTTGGTGTCGATGAAGAAGAAGAAAAATAAGAAATAGAGGATGAGGATGAGAAGAAGTAGAAGACTAAGAGGAAGAGGTTGTGGTTGAATAACCTATTGTGGAAGTTTCTATAGTTACTTAGGAACTTGATCTATTTGGAATAATGTTAATGGTTATCTAATGGATAATGGATAAATTAACAAACGTAATTTCACAAATAAGAAGAAATAATTAATTTTTCACTTTTTCCTATTAATTTTTAATGTGGAATAATGTTAATGGTTATCTAATGGATAATGGATAAATTAACAAACGTAATTTCACAAATAAGAAGAAATAAATAATTTTTCACTTTTTCCTGTTAATTTTTAATGTGGAATAATGTTAATGGTTATTTAATGGATAATGGATAAATTAACAAACGTAATTTCACAAATAAGAAGAAATAATTAATTTTTCACTTTTTCCTGTTAATTTTTAATGTGGAATAATGTTAATGGTTATTTAATGGATAATGGATAAATTAACAAACGTAATTTCACAAATAAGAAGAAATAACTAATTTTTCACTTTTAAATTATGGTTTTCTTATAAGATGTCTAGTTATAGTAATGGAATCTGAGTGTCTGAGCATCCTTAACTAATTTTGATTGTGACACCAAATAAAAATGAATATATCATGATTCCACTATTAATAAGTAACGATGATATCATGCGTGCAGATGGTAGGTTTTCCATTACTTACATCTCAGGCTACTCATGTATCACGACTTCTTTTAGAGGGAAGTCCTGTGGCTCCCTTGAGTGTACGTAGATCTCACCATTTCCATCATACTACACCACCTCCCGCTATCATCCCACATCTTCGTCGAGCTGGATTTTATGGAGTAGCGATGTGCGACTTCACGTTTCTTGATCATCAGCTCATTGCCGCACTTGTCGAGAGATGGAGACCAGAGTCGCATACTTTCCATTTTATTGAGGGGGAGATGACTATTACATTGCAGGATGTGGCTATTATGTTGGGCCTCCCTATCGACGGACATGCTTTGACAGGCCGAGTTCCATCAGATTTGCCTGAGCTTGTTCATAGACTTCTGGGAATAGAGGTCCAGGATGATGGCAGGACCATCGTCGGTGGTAGATTGCGGATGCCTTGGTTAGAACAGCACTTCACACATTTACCAGATGATGCTGATGACGTCAACGTGCTGCGATTTTCACGCGCATATATTTTGAGGCTGATCGGTGGCACGCTTTTTGTTGACCACTCTACTACTTTTGTGCACCTGATGTATCTAGCTTTTTTAGAGGATTTGGACCAGGCAGGCCGATATAGTTGGGGGTCTGCCTGCCTAGCATATACATACAGAGCCCTATGCAGCGCAAGTCGCATCTATAAGATGCAGATCACAGGATGCATGGTTCTTCTACAGATGTGGGTATGGGAGCACATACCTCGTTTAGCTCCACATGCCCGTGCGCCATTACCCGTAGATATTGTAGCAGAGGCTCCACGTGGACGTTGGTATGTTATTAATTCTTTCTAATATCTAACTTACTTGTATAAAATTCTTTTATGAAATGTAAAAAAAAATTATCTACAGGTGGAGTCAGGCGCATCGACATTCAGATTCTCCCAGACATGATGTTCACGCCTACAGACTTATGCTAGACAGCATTCGACCAGACGATGTAAGTGATTATTATTTATATTGTTAAATCTTTACTCTTTACTGTAAATCTATTCATTTATTAATTGATTATTCATTTTTTCTTTCAGATTACATGGATTCCATATACAGATGATATCCTTCAGAGTCTGCCCCCATACTGTACAGTGATGCTTGATATCGGCTCCTGCATAGTTCCACTGATTCATTTTCATATAGTCGAGTGGCATCAGACGGATAGGGTTATGAGACAGTTTGGATTCCTTCAGCCAGTTCCTAACCCGCCCAGTCATTTGGATTCATTGCATTCCCTGAAGATGTCCGGGAAGAGAGATTTTGATTGGAGGAGCTACCATGCGAGATATGTTGCGTTATGGGATAGGCGACGGGAGTCCCAGTTGCGAGGGGCAGGGACAGTACGCTTTCATTTGATGGATCAGATGGATTATGCAGGCTGGTACATCAGGTCTCCCGTCAGATTTCTGACATGGCACGGACGGGGCTTCCATGACTTGGTATGCATTCTTCCTTTCACTGTTCAACATATTTTTTATTCAAATTAGTTAACAACAGAATTTGTTTTCGCAGGATGCTCGTATTTGTCATCTACTTCATATGTCTGATCCAGTGGAGAGAGCTTCCTTTGACCCAGCATATTTTCACAGCCTTGTACGACAGATGCTACCATCGATGGACGAGATTTATCATGGTATTTTCATTGATCCACCACTTGCTGCGGAGGCCGTGGAGCCTGCTGAGCCTCACATAGATGTACCTAGGGGTGACGACCCTGTTATGGATGCTGTTGTTCCACAGGATGAGGCTGCTCAGCTTTCTCAGCCACATGATATTATTCCACTGGAGGAGGGTGTTCAGCATGATCAGTCATATGCTCCTCCAGCTTCTCAGGCACAGCCACAGGTACTTACAGATGCTGACTAGATTGAGTTCAATGTTTTATTACAGTCATCCGCAGCAGAGCATCCATCTACTTCCTATATTGGTGAGAGTTCCATCCATCTTCCACTATCCTTAGATGCAGGCCAGGGTACAGGCGGTGAGACTGTACATCCACCGTCTGTCACACAAAAGGATGTGGAGGTGGCTATCGATGAGGATGTGCGGCGTACGCCAGAGCACAGACGTAGACAGACACGGCGTGGACGCATCCAGTATACGCCTGACTGTGGGATAGAGGAGCATTCACACCGGAGGCGTAGATTAGGTTGACATTTGATTTATGATACGTTTTTTATGTGTATTACTGTTATCTAGACTTCTATTATACCTTTAATAAGTGTCTTATTGTTATCAAATTATATACCAATGTATATATATATATATATTTATAATAAATAATATGATTAAATTAAATGGTAAATATTAATTATATTAATTATTTTGAATTGCAATAGAAGTGGTCACAGTTATGATGAGTGATGGTTCAGTCCAACCATGAAAAATGCATATACTGATAAGAATAAAAGGCCAAAACAAGTGTAGAAGAATGGAACAATAGTTGGAAAATCTTCCATTGGGAATATGCAAAACAATGAAGTCAAGAAAACTGTGAAAGAAACTATTTCCAAGAATAAGTTTGAGCTAAAATCCAAGGATTATTTCATGAAAAATCATGAAATTCATATCATCTCAAGAAGTTGAAACTTGAGGTATTCCAATCACACTTTATCCATTGTTCTTAATTATATTTCTCATTTCAATTAAGGGGGAGAGCTTGATTGATGGAAAGATGGGATGAAAAGGGGAGATTTATCTTTTCACTTGAACTTTTTAATATATTTGGTGAAGTATGTGCAGGATTTAGCATTTCATTGATAATTTTGATTATCTACCCTTGGTTAATAATTGATACACTCTAAGTATGATTTAACATTTATGGTTGTTTATGGACAACATTGAAAACAACAATATGAATTAGAAGTTCATTTGGCCAATTTTGAGAAGATACATATTCAGACTTTATAAAAGGAAACGATTTATACTGGTACGCAATCTAAAGTGTGAGATTATTGAGTATGCATCTCAAGACTTAGGTCATCTCCATGACATCACTTCTTCCACCTTATTTAGAGAAAATGATATTTTTTAGAGAGAACATGCCTTAAAAAATATCACTCTTGGATCTAGAAATGAAACTCAGAGAACATAGCATAGTGATGATGTGATAATGGTTCACTCATCACAATCACTATATGTTTTTCATGTAACTCATTTGTTCACAAATATACCAATATTTAATCAGAAAAACAATGAAAAAGGATTATTAGAAAGTATAAAAATTAAGTTTCCACTTTAGAATACAAATGGAACCATATGAGGATCTTTATAGAAATAGATGTTTAACTACAACATGTTGAGATAACGTGAGTGACTGAAAGATGCTAAGATTATAGATTTCTCAATATATGTTAGAGAATACTCAAGCCATTCTATTAATAATTATTTAATGAATATCTATTATCCATGAATATTTATTAATAATTATTAACATTATTTCAATATTTTATATTATATAATTGATATTATTAATATTTATAATTTTTATAATAAGTTTATTACTTTATAATTAATAGTTATACATTTTAAGGGGAAGTTAGGTATTCTGTGAGATGCATGAACTCCGTTCACGCATCTCTTCTCTCGGGAGGATGCGTGAACGGCGTTCACGCATAACGCCGGGGTCCGGGATGCGTGAACGGTGTTCACGCATCCCCGACCCATTTTTAAAAATATCCGAACCCTAACCCCTGTTATCATATTTTAATTTTTTAAAAACCCAAATAAAAAAATTACCCTCTGACATGGCCTCTGTCCGGCGTGACCTCCCACTCCTTATCTAGTGCGGCCTCCCCCTCCTATTCTGGTGCAGCCTATCCTGTCGGACGTGGCCTCCCCCATCAAGTTGGCTTCCGACTACCGCCTTCCCCTCGCTGTCCCTGCTCCATCCGGCCGACGATACCCCTCGACACCATGCCCCCTCCTAGAACCCACTATTCGAATGAACTCACCTGTTCGGAATCACATGACCTTTGTAGCGCCCTCCTGCCAAGCCTTCCTCCCATGACAGTGCGCAACCTTCGGAACAACAATCCTCGCTGCTCTGGCCAGACCCAACGGTGTGATGTGCCTACCTTCTCAGCCACCCGCTTTTTCTAGCAGTGACTTGAACCGGCCATGACCTCCCTCATCGGTGCCATCTCCGGCACGCACAACCCCACAGATTCCCTCTCCGGTGCGTGACTCCCTTTTGGGATTGATTTTGGCTCCCGAAGTAACGTTTTTCCTTCCGTTGGGGTCTAGTCTATTACATGCATGTTGAGGAAGTTGTTTTGAAGTATTCTTCCTTCCAAATCATTCCATTTATACTTCCTCCATTTCAATTAATTTTTTTCAATATTCTTTCACCATTAATTTAGTGTCTGAATTATGTTGTGAAGTCCCATTTTTTTAACTTTAGTGCGAATAATTTTTTTGATGGAATCTCTATTTTCCACGTGTTTTCAAGGTAGCCACCTCTGTTCGAGGTGATGTTCTTCATTCGTCATCTTGTAGCAAACTTTTTTTGGGTCAAGTTTAATTCGTGTGTCTCTTTGAATTGGTATTTTTCTTGAATCCCCGGTTTTATAAGTGGTTCTTGTTTTCTAAATTTCGTTGGTCTCTTCATGCAGTTATATAAATTGGTTTGAAAATAAATCCATCAGAGTATGCCCGTTTGGATTTTTGGGTATATATATTGTGGATTTTGTGGTATAAGAAAACACTTTGTTTATTTTTACAAAAATGAACGTAGTATCACTAAAGACTATTATGGAAATTCTTTGGAACATGGAACCTAAGGGCCCGTTTGGATTTTTAAAAACAAAAGTGGTGTTTAATGTTTTTTTAGAAGATCTTGTACAATCTTTTCATAATGTCATTTGATTATGTAAACCTAGAGGTCAGATTTACAACTCTAAGTGTTCAATAAAGTAGTTTTGATAACCAAATGATCTGATGGTGGGGTTGGCACTTTGTATGTTTGACATGTATAGATATATATAAATATATGGGGAACTCCTATCTAGGGTAACCCTTTTGTGGGTGAATGCATAAAAAGTGCCAGTGTTTGCGGTAGGCAAGTGCGGTGAGATGAGTCACGTGTGTGCCTTCTTTCTTACAAACCATATTTATAACTACCATGGGTTCTTGGGCATCATTTAGATGATCAAGTGATGGTTGCATACCAACCCCGATTAGATGGGTCGGTACCCCTTGGATTTTTGGTAAGGTCATGCGAGCTTTTCCACTGGATTGGTCAATTAGGTCTTCCAATTGGTTATAAAATTAGGAGCTTCACCATACGCCAGTAGGTGGTTCCAAAACCAAGTACATCTTGGGGTTTTTTAGGGATGTTTAGGATCACCCATGTTTACTTGATTATTTACATTACTTGTTTACTTTCTGTTTCACTAGTATATTTTTATATTTTTATTTTTACTTGTTTTTCTCTTGCCCAGCTTCAGTATTTTCTATTTCGGATTTTAATTATAAAATGAAAAATGATTTTGAAAATGGTATATATCGTGGGTTGGATTTTTAAATGGGAACAACATTTGGTTATACAACACATAAAAAAGTGGTAAATATGGAATGTTCCTCAATGAAATAAAAGTGAGAAAAAAATCTCTTACCTCAAGTTTGAATTTCATCAAATGTGTTATAACCTCTTGTATAATAAATTTAAATTTATAAAAAATATATAATAGAGTAATTTTAATACATATAATTTCTTATATTATCAACTTATGTCAATGTAACACCGATTTATTTATAATTTATTATTAAAATCGTTTTTAGGGTGGTAAGTGTTTAATTTTTCCTGAGAATCTGGGTTCAGTTGTTATGTTCCTTGTATATTGATCAGGGTTACACCATCCATATGATTTCATATAGTATATAATATAATATATATTCATTATAAATATGTTTATAATCATCCATAAATGTTATATATAGAAAAATTCATTTCACAATTCATAAAGATGGTAGGTCGTGCCTACGCATAAACATTGATTTCACTTTTCAAAGGACTGAATGGAAAAAGGTAAATAAGAATTAACCATTAAAGAATTATTATTATAAAAAATATATAATATATTTTCATTAAATATATCCTCATTAAATAATGAATTACATCACTTCATAGAGGTGGTAGTCCAAATGTACGCCCAAGTGAAATTATTTAATTCACATGGATATGAATTCATGAAGTTATATATGATATTAAAATTAAAAAAAAATAGTTATGTAATAAATATAATATATATACTCTAAATCCATCATAATAACCATCCATGAAATATGGATATTGAAAATGAATGGTATCGCCACATGGAGGCGGTACTCCTCACATACTCACTAGCGATAATTTCCCTTCCCATTAGGGTGGAATGGAGGGTTGATAATGGTAGTTTAATAATAATAATAATAATAAAATTTAACAATATTTAGGATAATTATTTTATTATTTTATTATAAGTACGAAATATTTAGAGATGTTATAAGAAGAGATAATTTGAAATAAATCGGGTAGGATGTTTACCTCTTCTTTGGTAGGTCTTCTTTAGATCCCTTTATAAGTACCCTTGGAATGGTCTTTATAGAATAAAAAAACTATTATTAATTGATAGAAAGGTTTTAAAGTTAATTTTTTATGGTTTTTTCATGATATATAGTTCAATGTGGTGTAAATAAAAAAGAGATGGGGTGTCCATTAATGAGGGGGAAAAAGGAAATACATGGAATTACAAAAAAAAATTAAATATAACTAATTCATTATCATGAAAAATGTATCCAAATGGATATATATTCAAATAAAAAGGGATTAAGGTCAAAATATAATTATAAAAATGAATTTATATATTTTTTGTGTCATTCTAAACTGTATATTTTTGTTTAATCCCATCGTTAAGAGATTTTAACCTAATATTTAGTAATAAATTTTTCAACCTTAATGGTTTATAACTTTACATACAAGATAAAAATTAGCTAATAAATGAAAAATAGATTTAATTTTTGATAATTTATTATATTACTTTTCCTATTTTATTATTCTTATTATTTTTAAAAAAAATTACAAAATATTATTTAACAAAAAATATCATTTATGTCATTGTTGACACGATTCATTTAATTATTCTTTAAAGTCATCATGATTGTAATGAAATTTTAATATAAACTTTAAAACATCCTTAACATGTTATATTTATCTAAAAAATTTTGGAACACAATTATTCAACCAAATTTTTTTAAATTTAATATTTTTAAAGTCATTTTTTTCTATTAATTGAATAAGTGTTGTGTCCACATTGCGTATGAATTTATGGTAACTAATTTATCAGAAACAATAATAAATAAAATATCATGATAAAAAATTAATTATTATTTAAAATAAAAATTTATAACATAAATTATCATCCTTTATTCCTTTCGTAATAATTTTAGAGATATTAAATTCAAGTGAGTGGAAATTTAGAATTTTATTTACTTTAAAAAATATAAACATCATTATCGTGTGAAAATGGCACCAAAATTCAATATATTAGAATTAAGGATATATATTTGGAAGAAATGATGTTATTAAATGAAATAAATTAGATTTTTGGGTTGATTTTGATACCTTATCTCTTGGTTTTAACTATATTTTAGCCATTATACACATACTGAGTTGATAAATATTTACCACGGTGACTATTCATAATGAAAAAAGGGTTATTTTTAAAACTATTTAACCTTTATATTATGTATATGGTAAAAAAATTTCATGGTTAAATCTATATAAAGGATATAACTAAATTTTCATATAAATGCATAAAATATGATGAAAAACTATTTTTAGATAAATCTGTTTTAAGCATAAAAATTAACTTATATAGAATTCATGAATATTAGTAATTAAAATGGGATTATTTACATTATAATAAATTAAATTTATTATATTTCACTTTAATAACATATGATAAATCAAATAATACATTTAAATTATAATATTTAATTACAGTATTTGAAAAATATATATTTCTCATTATTCCGTGATAAATCAATTATTTCATAAAAACCCCAAAACATCACCACAATATAATTTTGATATATAGATTTAAAAAATAATGTTGATTTTTGAAAATATTTTTTTTAAAACTGCCCAAAATTAATTAAAAGTATCAAACATAAAATGCAATAATAATATATTTTGAAGAAAATGCATTTTCGAAGCATAAAATGACTTCACTAAAAATTTAGTGGTTATTTAATAAGAATTATTCAATATATTTTTATTGATTTGGGAAAATATACATATATTTAATAATTTTTTAGTCATACTAATACCCATTATTTTAATGTCTAGGTCATAATTAAAAAAAATTATATTTATAATACATCACAATTCGCTTAAAGCTTGGTGTTTCTTGTTATGAAAGTTATCGAACTTATTAATTTTTTAAAATATAATGTCTGAGTTTTTACAATATTAGTAAAAAAATTATTATAAAATTATTTCAAAATTCATTACATAATAACAAAACTTTTTTAACATGATAGATATTTATGAAAAAAAAGATTAAATTTATTTATTTTATATTGATTTAATGTCAAATATTTTATAAATAATTTATTATGAAATCAATATAACCATTGGATACATGTATACCAGAAAGCCACATATCCAACAACCATTTATATAAGGACCACTTATCAAATAACCATATATCAAAAAACCATATATGTATATATATTCCAAATTACATTAAAATATAGGACCCTTCATACTTCATGAAAATTTATTCAACTTATTCATTTACATATATCACAAAAATTATATTATATTTCTAATGTTTTTTCTTACTTCTATAGTTATAATCAGTGGTAAGATCATAAACTAAAACCATGAGGATGAATATTTCTTGTCCAGAGTGTTCATATTTATTTTTGGTTTTATTCATCCTAATATTTTAATAATGATGTTTCATATTGTATTCGTGTAATGTTTTAATGTTTATCTTATATTGTAATATTTTATCTTAGTGAAATATATTATCATTCATTTTAGTTCAATGTTGGGTATGAAAAAATATATTTAACATAGTAACCAAATATGGGGTGTGACAATTGCATATTTATATGGAAACCATAATGTGTTATTTTTGGATTAGAAAAATTTATGGTATAGCAATGTAAAATTAAAAAAACTTCATTGTATGCCAACTACTATGATATATACTAACATGAAAACCTTCTCATTAATTGATTTGGATTGTTGTTATGATAGATTATAGGTGATTAATGACTTTATCTTTTTATGATAATGATCATGATAATTATTTTGATTATTTTTTTTTGAGATTTTTTATTGCTTTGACTGTTGATATGCATGTTAGATTGTGTATGTTTACATATCATTTCCATAGAAACTATAATGAGAGTATAATTTGAAATGGCGTTTAATGATGGGAAAAGATCACAATTCCTTGACTATATATACCCATTTCCTTATTCGAGGGTATGAAATGAGGCCAAATCTCTTGTACAAACCTTCTCTTTCTTATGTCACGAGATTATGCCCAAACTCTAGAAGTGTTATACTTGGATGAGATGGGATGAAAATTTTTTCTATCACTACTGAAGAAACCCGAGCTAAATATGATATAAATAATAGATGAATATCTTGATTTAAATAATACATCTAACAAATAGTAATACAAACCATATACCTAATATTTTTTGTTTTGGAAATTAGCCCCACGATCCAAATATTTTACAACATATATAAATAAAATTCACCAAATTAGGCATTTAGCTATGGTTAAAAACACCACTAAATCGTGCGTCAATATTCATTTAGCATCTGTTTTTCAAAACTGTCAGAGAACGATTTTGCGGTAGTTTTTTTAAAATATATGGAATAATTTTGATGCTTTTTATACTGTCAGTAGATCATTTCATGTAGGTTTTTAGATTTTATAAATTCATTATAAAATTTTTGTAATAAATTTTATTTAATATTTTAATATTTGAATATTTGAATATTTTAGGATTCTCATAATTAATTTATGATATATTTTTTTTATTATCATTATTATTTATTATTTATTAAATATTATTTTTGAATTTTATTATTCTCGTAATTTTTTTTAAATATTTTTTTTATTATTTTATTATTAATATGTCATTATTAATAATTTATTATTCTGGCGCTTTTCTTTTTTTTTTGTTTTTTTATTTAATTTTTATTACCAGTAATTAATTAATTATTTATATCTTTTTATTACTGTGCGTATGCACATGCACATGCATACATATTCCATATATATAAATTTTGTTTTTGTAGTGATTTGAACAACTAACCCCTTCATTTTTCTTCAAAGACTTTACCTCTCATGTAGGCTCTTCATGTGGTGAATAAGTAGAATTTTATATACTTATATATATATATATTGATATATAAATAATAATAAAAATAATAAATAAATAAATAAATAAACAATATATAAATAAGAAACAAATAATAATATAATTATGAAAAATAAATAAATAATAAACAAAAAATAAATAATACTTTAATAATAAATTACAAATAAAATAATATTAAATTAATAATAAATTAATAATCACAAGAAATTAATTTATAATTATATTATATTTAATAACTAAATAATAAATAAATGGTAAATAATAAATGAATAAATAATAAATGAATAAATAATATATTAATGATAAAATAAATAAATAAATAAATAATATATAAGAAATAATAATAGATAGATAAATAGTAATAAATAATATATAAAAAATAAATAATACATAATTAGTACACTATTAATAAATATTTAATAAGAAATTAATAAAAAATTTATAAAAATTTAATGAATTGCTATTAAAAAATAAATAAATAAATAATAAATACATAGTATATAATTAATGAATAAAAAAATAATAGATAAAAAATAATAAATAAATAAGAAATTTTTTTAAAAAAATAATTTAATAATAGAAATATATTAATATATAATTATCAATAATAAATAAATATTAAGACCATAAATAAAATAATCGTAAAAAAATTGAATAAATAATAAATAATAGCTAATTAATAACTAATTATTAATTAAATAAAATGTAATTAATAAATAATTAATATTGAGAAGATGTGAACCATGGATTGGGGCGAACCAAATCCAAGATACCATTAAAATTTTATTAAAAGCAACCAAGTACAAAAAGGTGGATTACATGGCCATAGCCCAAATCAAACAATGCCATAAATAGAAAACTACATTAATCATGTCCAAAGGGGAACATCCAATCCCAAGAATAGGAAGAGGCACATACCCCTTGAATGATAATAGCCAGCATCCAAAACATCGCCTATAACACAAATAACCCTCGACCCCCACAACATCACCTATAACTATCCACTGAGATCCCACAATCGTCGCACTTCATCTTTATATCTCTCAAAAAGCAATCCTCGATCTATTAGCCAACCACGTCATTGGCCGGGGATCCTCCCCTCTCCAACCACATCATTTTACAGCCTCCCACTACATCGATGACCTCTAGGAACACACACTGAAGAAAAAAACCTCGAATTGTAAAAATGGATTGCTTACCAACATCTTCATGTCATTAGTAGTGAACGATATCTCCACAGATGCAACGATCTTCCTAGATCTCCATCATCCCTGATTTTCACTAGTAGTAACCTACCGACCATACCAGAATCTGAAACAGATGCCTCATCGTCATGATGACATCTGCTACCCGACCTCTTTATAGGAGAAACCATCGATGAGCATCCCCACATTACCAATGCCTTCAACCATGACTATTGTTGTTCACCGCTCAAAGCTAGCACCACCATGCCACCTACTGACACCAACCACGATCCCCTCCTGTCGCTCTAGCCAACTCATTGTGCGATGCTCAAAGCTAGTGCAACCCCACTGCTCACTGACATCGACAACGCTTTGCACCCACTAGGGCTGAGATCCCCATCAAATAATAAATGAATAACAAATAAATTATGATTAAATAATAAATAATAAATATATATTAAATAGTTATAAAATATTAATTTAATAAAAAAATAAATCATTTATAAATAAATAGTCAATAATAAATATAAAATAATTAATATCAAATAATAATTGAATAAAAAACAAATAATAAATAGTAAATAATAAATAATAAACAATAAAATAATAAATGGACATAAATATCTATACATATATACATATAATAAAATTTGCATAAACATATATAAACACACATTTATGTCACATAAATATATATAAACATGCTCAGATATATAATTATACCTAAATATATATATATATACATATAAACACAAGTAAATATAAATATATCTGTATACATATTTACACATATATGGTATAAAAATATATATATATAAATATATAAATACTTACAATTGTATATAATTATACAGAAATATTCATAAATTCATATAAACATATATATATATATATAATTGAAAATAAATTACCAAAATAGGGTAAATCATAATAATAACAATGCCATAAAATCAATAGGAACATAAATCAATGGAATAAGATCATAGAAAACATAAAAAACATATGAAGACACCCTTAAATTAAGATGCAATCTCATCAAATGTGTTTGACATATATATATATATATGTAAATTTATTTAAATATATTATATTAACATTTATTTATATATATATTAATATATTTATATATATATATATTTATTAATGCACACACATATGTAATGATTAACATTATTTATATATGTGTATATATATTCATATAGTTTTACTATTAATTTATTTATATAGTATATTTAATGATAATTATATATTTATTTCAAAATAAATTTACATCTGAATTATACACCCAATATTATTGAAAGACAAATAAATATTATTATTTCTCAAATAAATAGTCAAGTATTTACATATAAATTAAATCATTTTCATATATTAAAATATACACATCAATATAAATTTTTTATTAACCCAAACATGTTTACATATAATCATTACTTGTATAGGTATATATATATAAAGTAAATTATTTTTATAAGGTAAATAAAGTTTATAATTGTTTATTTTAAATAAAATGGATAAGAATATTTTTTCTCGTATGGTTTATATGTTTAAAATACATGTCTATGTAAATATGTATTTATACAAGTGATTTATGAAAAGTAAATATAAGAAAATACAGTTATATTTAATTATATATAAAAGTACATCATGAAAAATGATAAAAAATCAAAACCATAATATGAATATGAAGGTAATACCTAAATATAAATTCAATCCCTGCAAAAAAAACACAGTAATACCCCCTTTAATGAGCCATAAATTATATGAAATGCTATGAAATTGGGGGATCCCAATAAAAAACGTAGTTTTGGAGGCTCTACTGTCATTTTTTGCGATGAAAAATATGATTGATATCCTCCCACTTAATAGGGTGTAGAGATCATTGTATGCATCGATTTGATATGTGGTAGAGCCCAAATAGATAGCTGGATCAAAATTTATTGCCTTTTTCAGTTTAGGATTCACATCCAACATTTAATGAAATTATAATAAATTTTATTCATTTTATTATTAAATAAATTAAAAATAAATTTATTCTAGTTAAATTTATAACCTTTGATTTGATTGATTAAGAAGAAAAAAGGGACTCTCAGATCCAAAGTTATTATCATTAGATGTTGAAATCTTATTTTCAACTTATTGAATATTTTTTTAATATTCAAATTATTATTTACTAATTAATATAAATATTTACTAATTAAAACATTATAATTAATTAAAATTATAAATAATAAAAATTACATGATAGTAAATAATAAAAAATTATTGATAATTATATATTTTATTTTTAAAAATAATATCCCATTAAATTAGCAGTGTTTTTATTAAAACCACCCCTAACAAAAACATTAGATTCATTTTGGGAAAAATAACAAATATATATTAAAAAACTAATAAATTTTTTTGAAACCTATATGAGAAAAACTCCACTAAATCGGTTTTTTCTTGTAGTGACATTCCTTCAAAATTAAGCTCCTCTAGACCCATTTCTAAAAATCTCCCATGATATAATCATATTCATAATGTAGGGAATATAAACATATGAACGGTGAGATCCTGGATTATTAGTAAAGATAAAAAATATAATAACATAAAAGTGACCATGGTGGAGACATGAATATCATAATAAAAGATCACAAGACAATTAATGATAATTATATTTTTTTGGTGAAACATAAGATCATAAAAATATCATTAAGGAAACATAAAATATATAACATGGCTCAAAAAGACATTTCAATAATTATATAACATATAATCATTCCCTAAAAGTTCGAAAAATATTAAATACAATTAATAATAAATATAAAATGTCAGTAAATGGAAATGAAATGCATCCTGAAAATTCGGCATAACTTTAAAAAAACATTGAAATGTGGAACAACCATAAGTGTATAAATTCTTATAGACAAATAATTCAGCAACGTGTTCAAGAAACTAATAGTGAAAAAATTCGCATTTATCTCATTCGCATAATAAACTTGTGAAAAAATATTCCCACATCTCAGTCAAAACATAAATTAAAAAATGCATCATGCAACCCATTAACATAAAAATATGTGATCAAAGATTCTTGTATCTCATTCACATAGCATACATGTGCACAAAGATGCACACATATCATTCATGCAACATTACACTATGTCATGTGATATTAAACACAGAACAATGAATTTTAGGGTGATATAGGAGCTCACCCATAATCATCCATATATATTATTTCCATAAGAAAATCAAACATTCATCAAATCATAATGTATCCATGTAAAAAGAATGTGCTTCTTAAACCTTTTAAAAAATAAAATTACATGAATTTGTGAAATTATAGAATATCAAAACTGAAATTTTATAAAATAAATAATATTATAATAAAATATAGAGTTTGATAAAGGCATTATTTTAGAAAATATAAACTTTGGAGGGTAAATAGAAGTTAAAATATAAACTTTTTCATAGAACCATTTAAATCATTGAAGTACAAATTGCTTTTAAATTCGAATTTTTTTCAAGTGAAATAGAATGATTATGAAAACCTCTATATGAATAGTTCTAATTAAAATAACCTTTAAAATAATTAAACATTTAAAAATTAATAACTAAAATTAATTTGAAAATATTTTCATTTAAAAGAATATTTTATACTGGATAAATAAAAAAGACATAATATTTTCAAAAAGGGGAATTGAATTTTGTAAATCCATTAATTTTAAAGGAATAAATAAAAATGGAGACATGAAAAAAAGACATAAATTTTAAAAAATTTGATTTTATTTTTTTAAAATAGAAAATTTTAAAATTATTATTATGTGGGAATAAATCAATCTTGTAATAATTAATTTCATAAACAATTATCTTAACTAAATGAAGGGAGTTGTGTAAATAAAGAAACTTATAACCATGGTTTCCTTCAAATAGAAATACATTTAAGGAAATAAAATTATAAACATCTGAAAACCCCATTAATGAAATTATTATGGTTTAATACATTCATTATCTAGTAATCAAACCATTCTAAAAATTTCATGGTGAATAAGAAGAAATATGCTTCATGAAAATAAATATGAAACATGAAACTCGAACCTTGTTTCTTTTCATAGTCAGATGATTTCTAAAGTCATTTTTAAAAACCATAAATGTCATCATTACTAATTTTATAACCATATTCACACATTAAAATATTTTTAATTTCCATTTATAATAATCATCTATATGTATAATTGTAAGTTTTTTTCTTTTTTCCCAGATCAGGTGTCCATTGTTTTTCTCATTTATAATAGTTTTGTAGGAGTAGTTTAAGTTTACATTATTCTTCAATATTCCATCATTAATAGTTCATTAATGTTACTATAATATATGAATTTTATAAATTTATGAATTTTTTTTTTCTTTTATGAGTACTTTATTCATTATCCTAGTAGTTGTAATTAAAGGTGAAAATTTTTCTTTTCTTTTTAACCTATAAAGGGATATTTTAATTAACTATATAAATAATAATGTATCCTCTCTATAAAAATAAATATTATTTAAAATATTACAATATGTTATATCATTACTTATGTTTTCAGAACCATCCATTATATAATTTCATATCATTGTTCATATAGGTGGTCAATCCATCAAAAATTATAACATACTGTGATTTGTGATAATTGTGAGGTGATTTGATTTATAATATCATTAAAAAAGTAACAAAATGATTTACTTTAGTGTTTATTAGTGTGATATAATAAAATTATTAATTAATTAGGAGAATAATTAGTGGATATAAAAATATTACATTATTTGAATTAATGGTTTTTGTTTTAGTATTCTTGTATTAAATGATTTAATTGACGATAATCAATTTTTGATAATATCATTATTAAATTCTCCAATTTATCATACCATAACCATAATGATATCATAAAAGTCATATTTATCCTTCAAATCCGTTATCAGGAATAGGAATTTAGGGTGGTGATGAAATGATAAATCGAAATTTATCATTCCCTAAAGGCTTTAGTCCACAAATACACATAGATAAAGATTTAATTTTCCCTCAAAAGAGGTAATATTAATTCATTTTATAATTTTAGAATCTAAAATATTACCTAAATATAAATTTTAAATATTAAATTCCATATTATGAACCTAATTTTAAGGTGGTTATGGAAAATGAGACATGCTGCATTTTGTATGTCGTAGTCTCACAATAAACGGTTCGATTTTTCTTTTTTTATTAATGGAAAATAGTTGTATAGTTATTCCTTGTACCATCATTATAATATTATGGTACCATAATAATAATACTGACATTGATATTTTAAGACATTGAAATCAAATTTTACGAATAAGAAAATCACATAATGAAATATAAAATAGAATGATAGGTTATGAAATTATACCCCACTTCATAGACTATGTCCTCAGTGAGGAAGTTTAATCCTTTTAGGTATAGTAACTTGAGAATAAAAATCCTCATTGAGGTATCTACGAATTTTGACTAGTGATTTGGGAAATTTTTGGGGTAAATAAGGGGTTTTGGTGTGTGGGTAAGTGAGGACAGAAGTGCCCCTATTATAAGTGAAAAGGAAATTCACTTTTGTAAATATTGAAACAATTTCAACAATGAGACATCAATCACAAGGTAAATAGCTCCAAAAATGTTAAATAATGGATTTGAGAAGATTTATGGTTGAGAAACACCTCCACCATTAAAATATAAATAGGTTTCAAACATGTTATACCCTTTACCTCTAAGGTAACTCATGTTTAGAATTTTAATTTTCACCACAGAAACAAGTCATCAAATATGTAATTTCCCCCTTATTTCCAAGAAAATGGAGCTCATTATTTAATTTTGACCAAATGATTATATATTTGAAATCTATTTTGTTTGATTCAATTTAAAATTTATAAACAATCATTTTAATATACTTAATGTTAAATGGAATAAAAATATTTTTTAAAAAATATAAATTAAATTATAAAATGTCAAATTTTGGTTTAAAAATTATAACCATCATTTTTATAATTATAAATTAACTTATTAAATAAAATTTTGTTCATAGAAACATGTATCATAAATTTTGAATTTACTCTAATATATGAATAATGACATAAAAGTTGTTTTGTTTTCCAAAACTGTATTTTTCTCTATTCACATAAAAATCAATATTTTTAGAAAAATCCGAATATTTCATTTTAATTTTATGTTAATATGTTGAATCTAAAAAAGATTTCAATTTTTTCAGATTAAATTTCTTAAATTTTAGAATTCAATATTAAATTAAAATCTAGAAATATAATGAAAAACACTTCATATTAGAATATATATCTTTAAAATGTTAATTATTATTTATTCTTATTTCCAATGAATTACTATCTAATTTTTCAATATTATATTTTCATATTTTAAATATATTTTGTTGTTTTTTATTGACAATATAATTATTTTCATACAATCAAACAAAATTAGGAAAAAATAATTTTTTTCATAACAGGATTTTCCAAGTTTTTTTGGATATACTGATTTCATTTATTTAGCATTAAAAGTTGTCCTTATTTTCAATATATATATATATATATATCATATATTTGTTACCCTATTCATTTCTGGAAATTCAATGACTCTGATTTAATGGTCATATTTAATATTTATCATTTACCTACATATATCATAGTTTTATTTTATTTTTTTGTTGTATGTAGAAGAAATTATCCAACATAGTTTTAATTAAAGGAAATTATACACTGAAATAATAGGTGGTTACCTTACCAACTCACATAATAAATTATGTCCCCATAACTTTAATTATCACTTATTAACTAAGTTAGTTTTGGGTATCCATAATATATGTATGACTCAAGAATTAATTTCCAATGTGGTACCAACCTTATTAATTAGGTGAGAGTATAAAATTATTCTATTCCTTTATAATAGGAATATTCAAATATTGAGTTTATTTTTTACCATTTGAGATAAATACACCGTATCATTAATTTACCTAGAGATTTCATAGTCAACCCTACAGAGATAAATGATCATTGATTGATTTGAAATATGAATTTTGAGTTACTTATTCTCACTATGGATATCAGATCTCTTTAAAGAAGGAAATTATTTTCCAAAAAACACATTATATTATTCTAAATAATGAATAATTAGTATTCACATCAATAATATTCCTATAAACATCATTCTATTATAAAATAAAAATAAGTTTATAATTTTTACAGGATAATAAAATAGAAAATCTGGTGATATAATTCTCCTAAAAACAACCCTGATATGCTGAGGATCTAAAAAACAAACTCCGATTATAAATCAACAACTCTAAAGTATAGGATATGTGTAACTTAATTAATTCAATCCACTTTAGTAGTGGTCATTGAAAAGAAATTTACATTTTCCACATATCATGAACCAACCTATTAGGACCTACATGGATAGTGTTATGCTGAATGTGACTCCACAAACCTTCGTCTAGTAGGCCATGGGTTAGTGAATAGTGTCGATTACGCATATAACACACATGGGTGGCCTGAGCCTATTCTATTTTTAAAAACACGCACATATCCAAATAACCACACAATAGTGAATGGAAAAATAAATATGATACCTAAAAGAAAGTGTACATATATATATAGAATATCAGAGTATAAAAAGAGTATGGGAAGGTATAAAGGGCAAAATAAAATCCAACCAAAGTTGTAAATGTCTCAACAAATTCTGAAGGGATGGGACTATTATCAAATTAAAACCATGAAACCATATTTTGATTTTCCATCTCAAATATTCTATGCATTCTCATGGTCCACCCATGAATCCATCAAATTTATACTCATCTACATAAAAAACAACATGTGTGGGAAGATCCCATGTAGGGGTGACTATATATATACCAAGTAGAACCCCCCAAATCACCAAAAACAATTCATCAAGAGTATAGTAATCTAATAATCACAAAGTCATGTTAATAAGAATATGATATATAAAAACAATAAAAAATACTATATATAGTCAATATTGTCACCAAGTCTCAAAATAAGGTCACAACCATAATTATAGCCTTGGATTCTGCTCGAGTATTCATGGTAATTCTCATTTGGGAGAATTAAATCCATGAGTTTGATAACATCAACAACACTCATATGAGAGGTTATGCTTGTTGAACCTCACCACATAGAATATACATGCTAAAAATCATAAGATATTGATACAAATAATGGAGATCTCTCCAAGTGACTTTAGAGGGGTTCTTATCCCTAACTAGGATAACCTTCTAGGAAGTGGATTTAATGCCCCATTACAAATGTCACGTGATTCATGACCCTTCCTAGAAAGAAATAAATTATAGTGGATCACACCTATGGAGACATATAGGGATTACCAATTCTATATTAGAATAATCCCATAGTGGTGACCACATCCTACACTCAGGGCCTGATTCTCACTATACCCTCATTTTGATGGACCATGTTTATGCACCGAACAGATACTAATATACACTAATCATAATAAGGGACTCAAAATACCCTTTCATGGATACCTAATCTATGCCCATTTACTCCATAAGGTTCCCCTATAATATGGTCTATAGATATGTACTATAGGCATTCCCATGTACCAGGTCATGTTTTTTTACTCTAGCTTAGTATGTGCCCATTTACCAGGTAATGCGTGTGTACTATGTTCATGCCCATGAATGTGCATGTGTACTCTGGATATGCTTGTGTATCTAGTATTTCTATGCCCGTATACCCTAGGGGTACACACCGGGATATAGTACCAAGTCACATGTCATGTATAGGTTTGACACATTGTATGACATTTAAATTTTTTGAAACCCTATCCACCATAGCCATGGGACTACACAACATGTTTTCATTCAAAGTACATGTTAGATATTTGGGAATTTTTTTTAAACCTACTCATGGTCAAAAGATATCCACCCATGAAAGTTAATCCTTGGATCTATCCACATAAAATTTTGTGGAACATAGATCTGCATTGACCGAACATGCCTCGTCAATGCTGGCCAGATTTAGGCCACCCAACAACTTGAGTGCTGCCCCCATCACATCGCGTCGTAGTCGTAATGCCAAAACCTAAACCATAGGTCCTCAATATATTCTGGATCTTCTATAGTTATATCCCCCACCATGATCATGGTGTTAATCCTACACCTAATCTGATGGTACTGATCAATTTCACAAATGAATGATTTTCCAAGAATCGTTCACTGGGTATTTTCTGAACCACCTTCTAAAAGAAATGTTGATGATGAATATGCAATGAATGGTGGGAGAAATGAGCATAAAATAAACATAATAAAAAACCTAATACATTTTTCATTTTTTCCTCAATATGATTTCATGATAGTGATTAATTAAACAGATAATTAAAAATCAACCCAATATAAATCCAGGTGGAAAATCTATCAACCGTGATCCAACAATTCTCCCTCGAATTAAATTTTTATAGAAATAATTAGCATTAAAATTTTGAAAATGAAATATGGGATTAAAACAACATAATCAAATACCCTTCATTTAATTTTAATCAATTTCTAATTAATATTGTTTTCATACCATTTCCATTGATGGGGTCCATGGACTTCTTTGATGAAGTAAAACACGTTGGTACCAGTTATTGATCCCTGGTGTGGTCATCATTTGAAAACACTCTCCTCCAATATTTCTCCAAATAACTAGGGTTATACAAATACCCAGAGTATTTAACCATAATTAGTAGAAAATAGATAGGATATTTTTTCTTATTAGTTAAATATAAATATTATTTAAATTTTTTACGTTTTCATTATTTCCTCGTGACTTCACATTAACAAAATACATGATTCCAAAAAATATTTCTCTACATATAGGTCAAAAACCACATCCCTTGATTAATTGGGGTCTCATATTTACAATCTAAAGTTCCATTCATGAGGTATTCTATCATTTCAAAAAATATATTTCACATGTTATATATTATATTAAATATTTTTTTATATAATAAATGATCCTCCTTGGGACCTCGAATCACCTGCAGAATCGGTGCCTATATTAAAAAATATTCCAAAATATACCAAAATTTTAAAGGAAAAAATTGATTCATCAAAATCTCTACCCATCATGGATTTTCTTCCCTAAAAATCGCACTCAAATTGGTGAGAGTATTGATCTTGTATTTGGTTCTCCCACTCCCATATTCTCTCTTAACGATTCCCATTATTTCACCAAACACACACAAATGGAATCGATCACCCACAATGGATGTTATAATTTTTATCATAAATCTTCATCATGTACTCTATAATGGTACATCCATTATTTATGTCCATCATTCCATATTAAATAACATGAGATGGGATTTTCACACACCTCATCAGATATAAAACATTGAAGACATCATGCTCCAAATCTAACTATGGTGGTAGATCTAAGAAGTACACAATATCTACAACCCTATGCAGTATCTATAATGACCTCATTAATCTCAAAGATAACAATCCACCATATCCATATATATTCCACCTTGACCATGGTGAGACCTTTAGGAACATATGGCCCCCCTCTTCAAACATCTTAGGACATTTTTTGTAGTCCTCAAAAGAATCTTGATAGTTATAGGAATCCATCATCCTATCATAGATGATATTTCCCTTCATTATCATCACACACACAAACTATTGTCCAATTAGTTCTGCCTTCCAAAAATCAGTCCAATACAGTGGCCAACTATAGGGTATATAGTACAAGGACATGAATGGTTCCATACCAATGCCAGAGTGGTAGATATATTTGTATAAATACTCAAGAAAGGGTATATAAACATCCCAAATATGTTAAAACTCTATCATGAATTCATGAATATTGTCCTCCATAACCTATATTGTTTTTCATAGTTTTTTCTTTTATTTAGAGGTGAAACACCATAATCAAATGCAAGTGAGTCCTTAAGGTCACTTGTTATACTATCCATAATTGTGATGTGAAGTGATCATCATGGTATGAAATTATTATCAAGTGAACTCTATGATAATTAAGTATATCCTACTTGTAATGTATTCAAAAAACCCTCTATTGAACTCTTCTCGTGGATGTCTAGGAATTAGGATGACTAGGTGAGTTTATATACAATCACAAATATAGTATTGTTTCCTCTAGGTGATCAAGGAAACCCAATCATTAAGTAAATAGATATACCATCCCACTTACACATCATCACCTCAAGAGGTTGAACCAAACCTGATGAAAGATGGTCCTCGCCCTTTTCCTATTGAACAGTAAAGCATCAATAGACAAACTCAGCTATACAAAACTTCATCCCTGACCTTGAAAAATGAAACTGAAGGTCTGGGTACATCTCCACTACTCCTAGATGTACCTCTTTGAGGAATGTATTAAAATCCTCCAAAATCTGCCTCTCAGTATCACTAGTACATGTCTCCTCCCTTAAAATAAGATGACATGGTTCCCACATTCATAAAATCCATATGGATCACGTATAGATGATATTTGAACAAGAAATCTCTCATAATAAAAATCTCTATGTTGAGCCTCCCTATCACACTGTATATATAGAGGGGTAACTACCATTGACTAGAGGAAATATGAACCATCCTGAAACAGTAAGGAAAACTGAAACAAGACCAAATACTCTGATCCCTCACTCCACAACTATGAATATGATCTCTTGATAATAGAATCTCCAACAATTTTCCCCATCCAAGGAATTTAGATTATAAAGAATCAATAATGTTGGAGGAACTTTATCAAATTATTCTATCTAAATTTAACTTACTTACATTAAAATATATATTTTATAATCTTCTGGTCATAATATTTGTAAACTAATCAACCATAAGATAGTGCCACAATATCTTTAGGGTAAAGACCATCGCTGCTAACTCAAGATCATGGGTCGTATATTTCTGCTCATGGTATCCAAACTACTGGGAAGCATAGGTAATAAACTGAAACCTATACATTAAAAAATATCCTATCCCACTTTCTAAGGCATCATAAAACACCACATACTCAGTAGCCTCCTTTGAAGTATCAAGATAGGAGAGATCATTAACCTCTACCATAACTCCTAGAAATATTATTGGAAACTCTCCATCCACATGAATTGATGACCCTTTTGGGTTAATTTATTCAAGGTTGTTTTAACCCTAGTGAATATATTTTTTAATCTGTAATAGTATCTTACTAAATAATTGAATCTCGGTACCTCAATCACACTCTTTAGATGTTCTCAATCCTCCATTGCCTCAAAATTTCTCATGTCCACAACAACTCCCTCTTTGAAGATGAAATTTTTTAGGATGTGGACCTCTCCAAACCATAAATGAAACACCAAGAAGTTACCACAATGATAGTTTTATCAAAGAATAACTGGACACATACTCAGTTATATCATGTTCAGCTCGTCTGATAAAGAGTACATTAGGATTTAATTGATGAAGACTTCCATGAACTTATATAAGAAGGGATGAAAGATCTTGTTCATGAATACTATGAAAACATTCAGGGAGTTCATTACATTGAAATGAATCAATATGTACTCATAGTGAATATAGAAACTTATAAATTTAATTTTTGTTTTATCATCTTCCTGAATTCGGAGTTGGGGATAATGAAACAGAAGGCCATTCTTTGAGAACCAATGTTCTATTTTCAACTATTTGAAGAAGAAATTTATTATTTATAATGGATATTTATTTTTTAATTCCACCTAATTCAGTTTATGGTAATACATAAATAACCTCAATCTGCCATAAATTTTCAGTTTGAATAAATTGGTGCTACCTTGGCGGAAATAATGGTTTTAAAAATTATATTCATCTGCAACATTTCCAACTGCACTGTTAGCTCAAGGTGCACTTTGGCAGCCATATGGTATGTTGGAGCAGATAAAAAGGAAGAAACTATGATAAATTATATTCATAATTAAATCTCATTTTGGGGAGTTAATCTAGAAACATCCTCTGAGAAGACTTAATCATAATCCTCTACCACCAAAGGAAGCTGAAATCCCATTACATATGATACTCCAAGGTTAATATTAGCCAAATGATGATTAATTGATTTTATTATTTTACATATGAGATGATACTACTCTTCCTGGGTTTCGTTATCTTTTAATGAGTAAAAATGTTTCCCATCTACATGGGTTCATCACATCCTCCTCGTGGAACAGACAATCGGCGCATGAACAACAGAGTGACGATCCTACCTAGAAAGAAGTCATAAGGCCATATCATGGAAGTGAAAAAATCACAATGGAAGGTCTCTACTATAATATTTTTGTATCACTATCTATATAAGTGTATGATCACTGTATCCCATTAGGTAGAAGTCTCCATGTGCAAGGGTCGATTAAAATGCTCAATTGAAATTTCTTAATCATGAAAAAGGAATGTGGAAATAAAAGAGTGGATTTCTTCTATGTCTATAAACAGTATAGATAAAAATGAGAATAAATAGATCATACCTCTAATAATTTATGTAGACTTTGGTTCATAGGCCTCCACATATTATAAATATCATTGTCCATGACCACCAACTCCGTAGGCTAGGAATGTGTCACCTAGGATTGTTGGTGGAAATAGATCAAATCATAAGCCACCAAAAAATAATCTCTCAGCATCTCTTCCACACACACCACACAATAGACCTCTATACTATAGACACTACCTATATCTAGGAGGTTCATAAAACACAATCATGTCATCCGCATAATGGGTCGAAAAATCCCACATGAGAAGTCATCGACGGTCACAGGAGAAACATCGCCTCTCCCTCAACCGACTTGATCCATATTGAGATCCTCCAAATACATAAAATATTTCTTAACACTATCACTAAAAAGGAATATATCACATATATCTCTATGTTTGAAATTGACTACTATCTTCCAATTTTTTTCCCATGGTTCCCCCTACCATCACCAATTGTTAGTGTCTGCTCTTACAAGAATATCTATATCACCATGGCTCGCTTGAGCACTCCATGTTATGTATGAATACAATGATATATCATTACCGCCTTGATATATCAATGAAGAAAATTCTAAAAGTTATATTATCTAATTAATTCAATTAAAACCATATCCATGGATTATCATGATTGTTCAGTGGACCATGAAGAATATTCTGCCAAATACATGGTTCCCTACTGATTCTTTAGAAGTTCCTAGTGTGTAATACTTATAGTGGGTCTAGGTAGATATACTATATGAAGATATTCTGAAGATAAATCAATGAAATAGTCATATCATTATATATATGAGTCACTAAACTCCACAATCAACCTAGATATCCATGAAGAAGGATCTTCGCTCTGAACGTCATCTAATTGGTATGGGTCCAAACATTGTTGAAAACACTCCCAACAACCATTAGCAAGTACTGAACTACCTAGGGGTCTAGATCACCCAAAAACCAGGTATGTATCTTTTTATTAAACTCACGATGCTTTATCATCCTATATAAATCTTCAATCAATACTATCGGTGAGACCTGCTTCGTAACCAGTGGTGGTAATTCTAGAAATCCACCTAGATTCATGACATCTTATGTAAGACCATGTATTAAGGCCTCATCAATAAGACGCTCATCCTCGTGATCCATTTATAGAATAGTAATGTGTTTTCATCATGTTGGTATCCTAATATATTCAAAACATACCAAGGATAAAGATTATATATTAGGATATGGCTCAACATTGAGATAAAAAAACTCATTCATATATGACACATGTACCAATGTTTCCTATGAAACCAATGTCAACATATACAGAGTTAAAAAGACAATTATCAGAGTCCTGGTGAATGGATACATTAGTCCTCTCCCCAAAAATAGTTCCCTAAGCCTAAGAACAAAACATAAGACTCCTTGACACTTTTTCCCTAGTTCCCAAACAAATCCCCAAAACTAGAAAATCCACAAACACAGGTCCTAACATAAACCAACCTATGATACCACTATTTCATGATAAAACCCAATAGGGAGATCCTAGTTAGCTATAACCTGAATATGAAACCCCAATACCACCTCAAATAGGATATGGGATTAGGAAAATCACTAAGATGAGATATCACCAAAATGGGTGGCCTTACCATATGGTATATGTACACATCTCTAATTATCGATAGAGTGGTGAGTGAAAATGTACAACTGATACCAAAATTGATGAATATTACTATATCCCATATTTTCTCATGGAAAAATTATTATAAGGGATAAAGGGACAAATACAAGACCAAAAAAATCATTAAGGTGTCCGACTTACTAGATGGAAGGTGACTAGTATCAAATGAAACTCCTAGAACCACCTTTTTTGGTCTACCTCAACTATGATTCACCTACTCTAGGTCATCCAAGGACTCCATTAAAAGGAATGTCATCCAAATAATACATGAAAATTATAGGAAGATACAATTTAGAGGAGTCTATATACATACCCTCTAGAATAACCTAAAATCACCAAACACAATACATCAATAGATTAGTGAGCTCATCATCACATATGAATTTCAATCATAACATGAGACATAACAATATCAAAAAATCACAGTTATACTAAAGATATACACAAAGAATCAAATTTAGGTCAAAACCATACATCCATCGTAAATTCATTATATTTTAAATGAAATGAGTTGTTCAATATATAGTGTATAAGATACGCAACAACGACCTTCATCAAAGCGCGAAATATTATTATTTAAATATGATTTTTATAAAATATTCATTCAATTAGAAGCTATGAATAGGATTAAACAAATTATGAAATATTTATAAAATTATTAATAAATATAGTTGTATTGATTAATTATTAAGATATTAGCACATAATATTTAGTAATTTTATTTTATTCTTAAAAATTATGTTCTCATTAAATGTTGTTCTAATTTAATTTTTTTCAGTGAATATTATAATTTGTTTATTTAACATTTCTAAAGTTTTTTTTGATAAAAATGATATAATTTATTAAATCATAATGTAAAAAATAACAGCGAGTGATTTTTTTGGGATATTCAAGAAAAGATATATTTACTAGTGAATAGTGAAAAATACTAATATTTATTGAAAACTGAATTTTGGTTCATGAATTTACATTATATCATTTTTCTAAGATAGGTTTATAAAAAAATTACTTATATAATATTATTAATAATCGAATAATGATCATTGGAATTGATTTTTTTGTTTATATTGGTATAAACACATTACTATACTTTATTTACATTATTGGAAATTTTTTTATTCATTATGTTTTGTGTTTCAATCTTAAACTAATATTTACATCATATAGAGATTTAATATTGGAATATTTATTCAATATTTGGAATTATAATTTCTAAATATGGTAATTAGGTTCCTTTATTGGTCATTATGATTAATAATCATAGTAAATAATTGTCACCACGGTAAGGGTAAATCAGTTAATTAAATCTAATAATTATATGATAAGGGATAAAATTGACACTAATAATTTCATTTAAATTATTTTATAAGTTTGTTTTAGACATTTACATTTATATTTTGAATAATATTTCAACTTGGTACCATATTTCCTTTATTGGGACATTTGTACTATTTAAGCAAAAGATATAGTTAAAAATTTTATTTTTTTTACTTTTAATACCTATGTTATTTTATGATAGGGATAAAAAATGTATTAGGGTATAAATGGTCATTTTAAGTACAACAGGTTTTTTATCGAAATATATATTTTAATTTTTATTGATGAAATAATTACCTTAAATTCATACATTACTCTGACACTATGCTTGTGTAAATAATATAAAATTCAAGTATATAATTTTAAAAAATATAAATTTTTTAACATGTGAGTGATTTTTAATGTACCACTAAATTTTTTTGAAAAAATATATTATTATGATTTTAATGTATTAAATTAAAATTCCATTGTTTTTATATTTTATCAATGTCAAATTGTTTGAAAATTTCTTAAAATGACCTTAACAGTATTTTTTTGTGAAAAATATTAATGAAGTTGTTTAAAAATCATAAAAATAAAGAATAAGGAAAATTAAGTTGTGAAATTAAAGAAACTTTCATATGGGGGACATTTATGATATAATTTTCACTTTATAAATAAAATTATATCCCTTTATTGTTGACAAATTCATTTTTGCGATTATAGTTAACATTACTTAACCAATGAGTTCATCTAAAATATATGGTTTTAAATAACATCAAAAATGGTAAAAAAAATTATTTTATGATTTTATTTAGACTATATAATCCATATATTATAATTAATTACATCTTGAAACCATTTTAAAAGAGTAAGAGAAAAATTATATTATAATATCTCATGTTATTTCAAAAATAACAGTAATTATATTTTATATTTAGTAATATTTTTTTGAAATCATTCAAAATTCCTTAAAACCCCATATTAGCCATGTAGTTATGATATGATTTATAAAATCTAAAATATTCCATTTAAGCACCCTGTTTCCTTTTATATTTAATATATATATATATATATATATATATATCTATGCAGTAAAAAGTTTTTTAATCACGATATCTATTAAATGGGTTAATAATCGGTGAAAACAAAATGATATGGGTGAAAAAATCAACTAAACAATTAAAATTATTATTTTATAAGATTGTTTAGACTCATAATAATAATCTACTGTAATTATAATAAATTTTTTCCATTTTAAATGAAAATTAATTTATATTAATTTAAAACTATAAATAATTTCAAGAACTCTCATACCCTCATTATAAAATTAACCCACTACCCTCTTGTCTACACACATCAAGAACAATTTGGTTCAGAAAATCCCAAAAAAAATACCTTACTAAAACCACATTACCTAGTATATAGGTATTAGTATGGGAATAATACAAACCTTATATTAATTAAGGTGAAAACCTAAGGAAGTTATCAAAAGAGGATATATATATTTTAATCGAATGTTTTTGTTATATTTCATCTAATTTATCCTTAAAATTGTCTTAAAAAATTATAAAATAATAAAACTAGTGTAATCCATATACATGGATGTTTTTATGTTTATCTAATAACCCATATACATGAAATCAAAAATCTAATGGGAAAGGAAACCACCATTTATGTGTAAGAAGGACTACCACCTCACACACCGAATTAATTAATTTTCCATCACCTCCACTCATGAATAATTATAATGATGGATTTAATATATATATATATATATGATATTAATGAAATATTTATTACTTTTTTAAAGATAATTTTTCATCTACTTTCTTATCATCTTATCCATTGAAAAATGATAATGTCGTTCATTCGTACGTGTGGACTACCACTCCACGAAGCGATGTGAATCATTTTTCATAACTGAATCACATAGATGATATTTATAAATATATTAAAATAAATAATAATACATTAATGGTATAATAATAATAATAAAAGGATAAAATTAATAATTACTTTATTTCCATCACAATCATTTGAAAATAAAACTATAGTTAAGTGTTTGTTTGGCCTACCCTATCCATGATTGTAATGTAGTTAATTTTTCATAAATATAATTCATTTTTTGTTTTAAAATTATAATTCATATATATAAATAATAACTATTTCAGTACTATTGTTATTTTTATGATGGAATAATGACCACTTTGACCATAGTCAACCTGCTGAATACATTTTTGATTTATAACCAAAATATCATCAAAATTCCAGATGTGAAATTAAATTATTATGTAATTGAATATGGTATGTTAATAAATAAAATAAATATAAAAATAAAATTTAATATTTTGTTATGAAATTAAATAATTACCATAATATTTTTATTCACGAATAAAATCAATACATGTGATGAGTTAGGTTTGATGAAAGGGACAAATTACTTTAAAAATATTGTTTTAAAGTTTTAACAGTTTATTTTATTAACCATATTATACCATATCCATATTCTTAAAATTATCTATTGATTTATTTACATGGTAATGGGTAAATTATAAATGAAATATCATGTCACTTATTACTTTCTTTCAGATGTTTTCAAATGTAATATTTTTTTTATATTTTATACGGATTATTTTTAAAAAAATGATAAAGTAATGTTCTATTGTTATGTATACATAATAAATAATATTTACCACTATTATGAACATTATTTTATGTTTGGAATAATTAAAATATTTAAAAATAATTTATAATAAAAAACTATTTTACATTTTTCGGAGTATTTTCAAAATAGTTTTTAAATGTAATAGATATTTTGATATCCTGAAATGTTTTTATTATGGGTGCAAGAAATATTTTTATAAGTATGAAAGATTTAATGTTATATAATTATATTGTGGTTATTATGAATTTTTTATAATGAAGGTTAGTTCAATTATAATGTTAGGACGGGTGGTTCATTTATAAACTATGGGTTAGTGTATTCATTATAAACCAAAGATGAGTGATTGAGTTATAAACCAAGGATAGGTGGGTGTGTTATAGCCATCCAATATATTGATATTTATGGATAATTATGATGGTGGTTGAACCTATTAGTTATTAAATTTTTAAGAGTGAAATATAAAATAATGTCTCAATATTCAAGCATGAATTAATTATCCATTATATTATTTTTTAGTTATATAAAATGATATCATAAGGTTCTTTAATGAGATTATGTTTAAAAAATCATTATCTACTTCTTAAGGGTGAAAATTATAACTTTTTCATATTGTTTCCTAATCTTATCATCATTGAAAATAAACATTAATGGGATTCATATTTACATTTAATATTTCTTTTTAAATAGTTTATGAAATGAGTTGGGAATATAAGTTGATTTATTATGTAACAAAGTTTCTTATTTTGAACCAAAAGATTATTTTGAAACAAGGAAAAAGATTATAATTATTAATAGACCAATGTATTTTACTCATTATTTATATTTCTATTAATAAGATTTTTTACTCATCCTAGGATTAAAAAAATTAAAATTATTTAAGGATAAGTAAACGCATTGACATGGTCAACATGAAATGTTTAAATATTTGTAATGAAAAGAAACTTGTTATATCATAAAAGGTTTTTTGTGTGAAAAAAACAATACTTAGTTGATGTTTCTGCTTTATGATGTAATATTTATTTATTTTAAGGTGAAGGACTAATCCTCTATAATAAAAACCCATATTATTATTAAAATGTAGCGGAATGAATTTTATACTCAAAACTCTAGATTATGAAATTTTTAGGGCATGGTATTTTCAATTTTTAGCAGAGGAATGTATTAGATATCTTTAGTGATTGGGATTTTTTAATGTGTGGTTAATTTAGAATTTTTTGATACCATCACGAGTTTATACGTTTATGTATTACCACATGGTTAAATCCATAGAAACCCCTTATGATATTTTACATTAGTTTTGAATACTTTGGGAGACATTTATTGTGTTTTGATATATGTTTGAGGTATATATACACCATATGTTGGATATGTGAAAACTTTATTTGGGGAATAATTTATTTACGCTTTTTTGGAAATAATTTTAATGGTATTTATAACCTTTAGTGTTTATATGATATTTTATAATAAATTTGTTTTTATTTATTAAAATTTTTGAACATGTGATTTATAGTGTAGTTAACCATGTGATTGAAAACTAATTTGGTGATTATTTTAGGGAAAACTGTGTTTTGGGGGCCGGATGATTGTTTTGGGGTTATGATTGTGCTAGATAATACATCACATTGTTTGACTATTTTTTTCTTTCATATAAACCCTAAATGGTTCCCACATCTATAACTAGGTAGAGACATTATTTCTAATGGAATGTGGTCATTTGATGTTTCCAACCCAATGACTCTTATAATCACACATTGTTCGAGTGGATGGGAGGTTGGTCTCATCAACCCATTTGGGAGAGAAGTGTTTTCTTCTATGGGAATATTTTTTAGATTTATGATATTTTTTTGAGTATCTTCCTAATCAATATACAAGTCTAGTTATAATAAAAAATGCTCAAATGTTGAATATTCCACTTATAAAGGGGTTCTATTCGTGGGACCATTTGTATATATTTGACGTTCTTCATCCACTTTCCATTATCTATTATAAATGGGTAGAGGTTTGTATTTTGAATCCATATAACTAAGAACTCTTTAGTTTAATTACCATCTAGGGAGTAGACCGATATGTCGAGGATGGGACTAAACCTTAATGGAAAACCCTTCATATCCTATTTATGACTTGAAGAAGTACTGAATTACTATTATTTTGATTTTTGATGTGTAACATAATGGGAAAAGAACATATATGAGGGAAGGTAGGAACAACATATCGAGATTCAGCCTTAGGGATTATTCCAATGTATCCCACTTATGACAGGAATAACTGGCATCGTAGTTTGATGTGCCATTGGGACATACCGCAAAGCGAATGCTCTTGTACGGGGGATGCCATATCATTTAATTGTATGTGACTTACACACTAGGGTTTCCCTGGATATGAATGATATCAACACTAAAAATCCACAATCCCACATGATCCATGATCAGTGTGAAAAACAAGGGATAACAAGTGAAAAGTCTTATCATATATGAATTTGAGATTTATACACTGAGGAGGCCCTATGGGATGTTTAATATTTTGATCTGGGCCATAGGAAGGAATCTTACATATCCTGGTTGTGGTAGGAATCAATGTAATCATAGAATAGTTGGATTCTCTATCTGTTGATAGGTGAGGTAGGAAAATGAATCTCTATGAAAGATTGGTTCCCATGGGTTTGAATTTCAAAGACATGTTGGGGACTAAAAAGAGTGGGTGCCCATTTTAGATCAGGCCATAGGGTGTTTCCTTGCATATCATGTTTTTATAGGAATCCGAGTTATCATATTGCAGTTGGGGGTATTCCTGAATATGTCAACCAGAAAAGGTTATCATGTCCCAATACATTTTCTTGACATGTCCTGATTATCTTTATAACACGTTCATGGTGTCAATATGACATGGTCAAGGATTTATGGATATGTAGTGGTTTCCTAGAGTATATACATTGCTAAAATCACATGATCTAGTTGAATATTCTAAATGAAATGCATGATCAGGATGGAATTTCTGGGAGTTTGAATCATGATTATGGTTTCCATATCTGAAGGGTGTCACATGACTAGGATGACATGTATGGAGGGTGTCACATGACCTGGATTACATGTCTATAGGGAATATTATGACAAATCTAATGTGTGTTGAGGGTGTCACAAGACACGTCACACATGTTTGGAGGTCGTCATAAGACATTGTTGACATGTATGAAGGGTGTCACAAAACCCGATGGAACGATGAAAGGACGCTTGGAGACTTTGGTGACATTCCTTGATGATGTCACCCAATTTTGGTGATATGTCTAGAGGACTTCGAATGATCTATTTGGAAATACTAGTGGAATTCACAAGACTTGGGGGACATGCCTAGATACCACCAGATGATATTCTTGACATGAATAAGGGACATTAGATAATCTAAATAGCATGTATGGAGGGTGTCTCGTGACAGGGAAGACATCGCCTGGTGTTATTTCATGATCTGGGTTGGTCATATGAAGAACATGGAGATTAGTAAATTTGTCTTCTCATAATAATATTTTCCCTTTTTAGTTTCATTCCATTCATTATTGCATTGGTGCCTCTTGTATTTTCATGAAATATATTTTTTTGTTTCACATGACCTAGATGACTTATGGGACCCCTTCAGATAACCTAGATGTCACATCATAAGTCTTTTATGTGATTTATAGAGGGATAATGCGAGGCACATATTCATTCTACGTGATCCTGTAAATTATTCCACAGATTCAACCTAGTAGAATACCTTTGTGATTGTGTGACTTTTCACTACCAAAACATTTTCTTGTATGCTCTGTCTAGTAGTTATTATAATGTATCCTTGTGTATAAAGGAATGTATTTATAGGCCTCTCCACCCCATTTATATTTCTCATTTCATGGTGCACATATTGAAACTATAAGTTGGAGTCGGTGGAGGGATTTTTGTATCGTACACTTTGGATGATCCTTCCATGGGTCCTTTAATGTGCTAGATGATGGAAAGGTCCATGAGAATGTTCCACACATTCCATGTTTGTTGGACCTCATCCAATCAATGGGTTTTCTCCTAACCATTCTAAAATTTCTAATAGATTTTACATGTTCAATCAGACATGTCTAACAGTCTTCGCATGATCAGGATGCCATGGGAAATACTTTTTGATGATCAAAGATTATTTTTTTGGTTCTTCTTGGGACTAAGGTGGCTTGTCAAAGGCCACTTGCAAGATCAAGGTGACTTTTAGGTATACTTTGTACGACTAATATGTCTTTTCAGATGCTATTCACAAGTTCAATAGGAATATCTAGGGGACTATTGGGAGACTAAGACTACTTATTAAGGGGGGCTCCACAGGTTCCATGTTGATCACCTAGGGTTCATAAGTCCTTTCACATGACGATCAACATATGTTCCCTTAGTGATAATCATCTACCCTTTACTATTTTATGTCTATACTCATTTTACATGCAGAAAAATCTTGTGATGTTGTGGGAATGTTTTCATGGAAAATCACTCTCATTATCTGTGATGTGTCTCGTGAACAATTACGGATCTCATAAAAATGTGCAAGCATTTACAAAGACAACCCATCTTCTTTTCTATAGAGTTAAATGGGAATCACATAATAGAATGTACATGTATTAGGTCCTTCCAATAATATAGGTGGAATACTGACACGTTATAACACTACAAGTTCAATATAGTGCCATGGGATTTTCAAGGTGTTACAAACTACATAAGTACTCCATATAATGATCAACATAAATCTCTTTCTCATGAGGCTTCCACGTTTCTCCACCTATATTTTATAAGGTGTTTTGGATGATTTTTAGGAATATATCATTTGATAGTCACATAATCATAACAAATTATTTGGTAGCCTCTACAAGATTATCATCGCATGTTAGAACAACTTCTCAAGAATAGGAGGTGTTGTCAAAAGGGGGTTTTGTGATTATAAGAAATCCATGCATAGAGCATTGCCCATTCGTAATACCATATGATGTTTATGTGATTGTATTTTCTTATGAAGGGTCCACTATTAATATTATTCATCCCCCTTCCATTCAATTAGTTATTGAGATAATAATACCCATGCTTCAGGTATTTCTTCTTATTTATATTTTTCAATGAAAACTCAGTGGGAATCAATATATTCCACCCCCATAGGAGTGACATCTGCAATGAAAAATACTTGGATATGAGGAATATAAATTTCTGCCTAAATCTTTAGGGCTACCATGGGTTGAAGTCACATGAAATTCTTATTCTTACTGATGACCTTAGATATTTCAGAGTATTCTATAAATTGGGGAGAAAGGGTGGATCCTTTAACTAGTGACCTCTACATCTAAAGAACTTTTTATTCCTCTTATTGAATGAATCCTTAACAAGATATCATTATAATATCCCTTTGAAAATACCTCATCGCAAGAATAGATAACTAGATCTGTTCCCTTGAATTGACCAAAAAACTAATTTTTGATATCTGATCACACACTCTTCTTTTTCCAAGCACTAGTTTAGACGATCTACGAATTAAATCTTGTTAATTAGCTGGATCATTTCACCATCATTTAGTTTTCATGACTAACTGAGGGTCACATGATTATTAGTCTCATAACTGATTACACACTCACAAGATATGCCATGGGTATTGCGATTCAAGAGATCTTTGTGGGTCATGTGATTTGTGAGGACTCTATGGGTCATGTGGTTCGCGAGACCTATATCAGGTCATGTGATTCTAATGATGATTCCATGGTCATGAATCTATTATGATTTGATTTATTTCTGATCTTACATTATCATTTTAGTACATACAGATGGCCTCTAGTTCCCATTAATCATCAATGTGGCTTGATTGAGGGCCATGAATACTGGTAATCATAATTCTAACCCTTCATATCATGTGTTTTCTAAATACAAGGTTCTGTGGTAGATTCTCCCATCTGATATTTTGTGCTATCCTTTATCACATCAATGTCCTTTGTATGAAATATATTTATTGGATGACGTTTTAATTCCCCCTCCTGACTATATCTTTCTCTTAACCGTCTACCATATTACCTATATTGTGATAAAATGGTGATTTTCTAAGGTGGTCAATTGGTTGTGGTATAGTCCCAATGATTTTCCTACACATTGGTGAACTCTCCTCAAGGTCCAAATGATTGTGATTCTATCCCCCATCCCATTGATATATTTTATTTAAATATATTCTTCTCTACACTAAATGATTTAAGATGATTCTATATCTCTAAATGGGATCTCTATCATGGTTGAAATTTTTCTGATGAATGGGAATGGTCATTATGTTTTTGAAAGAGCCCCTCAATGTTCTTTGATTAGATGCACACTATTCACTTATACAAGGTATCATGGATTTCATAGTTCCTTTTCAATCATTGTTCAAAAATCCTTACAAAAATGATTATCATTTGGCTCCCAAGAACTAATTACATCCAGTTATTACATGGTTAAGTATGGATTAACCTCTAAGACATTTACCAGCCACAAGGAATATTTCTATTATTGGAGATATATGATAAGTTTATTCCTACCATATATATTTGGGACGGCTCTAGAAAAACTACAATCATGGAAAGGGATATGATTATCTTTTCAAATAAAAATATAATTAATGATCTAAATTTACTCTTTCGAATATCCATTATGTACTAGATCAATATCATTCTTTACTATAGAAGGACTCATTTGTCCACTATACGCCCTCACCATTTACCTTACTGACATGACTATGATAGTGCAAGATCATATTGGGAAATCCTTATGGCCAGGGAGGATACCACATTGGACTATTGGGGGAGAACGAAAATATCCCCAAGACTTTGGGTTGAGAGGTTTTAATCCATGATTCTGAAAAGTTGTATTATACCAACTGGTGATGCACTCTTGGGAATCTCATATGGCATGCTACTGATGACAACTAGATTAGTATAAGGGTGGCCTCTTAATCTATTTTTACGGAATATTTCTCACCTCTACGAGCTCTAGTACTATATCCAAAAGGATGAATTCCAAATATTATTGGCATCCATCTCTAGTTCTTATTCTCAAAGATATGAGATATTTTCTACTCTTACAAATACAATAACACTAGTGGGATGCCTGATTCATCATTTGTTTCTAGAATTTTGAATATTTTTTGGGGATCAGGTGATCTCTACATGTCATAATGTAGTCATTATAATTCTAATCATGTCTGATGATTTCAACATCATGGATTATCTCACACTGATTGGGACAATTTTTTATAATGGTGGTGAATATCTCAATGAATTCATATAAAAAATATTTCTTAGGGATGGGGTTTTCATGGCTGATGTAATTTATCTGTTTATTTTCAAGCGATATACCCCTTCTTAGTTCTATCTCAAATTCATTTGTATCTAAAGTGTTTCTCCAAATCCCTTCAAGTGTCATAAAGTATGAATGACATCTTGGTATAATCCACCAATTTTTTCCTATATTAGCCTATAAAAACAAAAAATTTGTGATTATCCTTCCTCCTATCGGAACCCATGACTTCCTATATTAATATTAATTATAATATTTTTTTGAATACTTCTTAGGTGGTGTGGTAAATAGATTGGTCCTTCAAGTGGAAAAACAATATGATTTACTAATCTACATGTATGTAGAAACAATGGGGTAGATACATGATTTTGGTAGTATTTCAATGAAGCATTCTCATCCTAAATATAATCATATCATTTGCGGGAAATAATTTTTTTTAGGATTTTTATCTTTCAATATGAGTGAAGGAAGATGATTCATTCAAGGGAAGGGCCCACAAGCCTTCCTCACTTTCATATTCATCTGCACAACCAATCATTACCACTTTTAACATACCTACCCCCACAATTATAGAGGACCAAGAACATTTTAGGCTAATATAGTAATATATTCACACCTTGGTCACTGATAATCACCTAGATACATTTTGTGACCAACATGTACACCATCTGTAGCTCAATCTTGATTTGAGGACAGGTGGATTTAACCACAAACCACTATATAATATCGTGATGCAAATCATCCTAACCCAAAAAACATTGTTTGATAGTGTGGAGGTCCAACATAATTTTTATAGAGAAGTTTATCTATCAAAGTCACTATGATAATCATCAGTGACACTTGATAAGAGACACCATACATCCTCTTAGCTACACACTAAAGTGGACCCCTTGACTACAAAAATAGATGAATATGAAGCATGTATAGCTGTTACAAAATACCATCTTCTAGAATCTTCATATCAATTAGATACTAGTTAGAGAGAGGCTAATGATTTATCTTATTTTGTTAAGACAATTCATTATAAGTAATCAGTGGGGGAGGTAGAGGGAATGGTGTTTCAACATTCTGTTGACCATTCCCTCTAGACTCTAATGGATTTAGAAAATTCAACCGATCAAATATTACTATAATATGTTCACCAAAGTTTCTTATTTTTATGTAATCCTTGGGAAGGATACAAAATTTAGATATTAATTATTTTTAATATTATAAATGATTAAATTCTATGAAATTTACATGTAGTTTCCATGCTTTCTTTTATTCATGACATTTCCTTGATCTTATGTCACATGAATTATCAGTGGTACCCATCATTTTATAAAATCATTAATGTAGAGAATATGGTTTTGGCCCTGTCAGACTTTGGAATATTCCTATGAATAATCCAGAGATAGGCGCGAAGACGGCATGTGATTCTGAGGCCCGGTGTGCCCGGAAATAATTTTATAAAGATATTAAGTTTTTTTACTATTCATGTGGTGGGGGTGTGTTATCCCCTAAAAAGTAGCTCAGAACAGGAATCCGGGGGCACAGTTGCGTCCAGAGTGTGTTGTTTACCCGAGGAGGCATGTAAACTCTACCGGCGCAGGCCTGCTATGAGAAAAGCCACCAGGGGAATTTTTGTAAATAAATGGAAAAGTGTATTTACGAGCGTCGACTCGAATAACATCTTAAAGGAGTCTTGGATCGAAAATCTAATTCTGTAATTGTGCTAAGAATTCCGTGTTTACCCTAGGCGCGACATAACTTTAGTCAGCGCTGTGTGTCGGGTCGGAGGCGTGTTAGCAGGGAGTTAAATGAAGTTTTTTAATTAAAAAATTTGTAAATAAATATTTTACTCCCCCACAACTTGTACGCGCTGGAAAAAATCCATCCCTTCCTCCTCTGTTCTTTGCCGAATCGAGCCCCGGGTGTCCATTTTCAGCGCCGATCGTCAGCGGATCGAGCTCCAGTGCGTCGCAGGCGTCGTTCTGCACCCGAAGCTTCAGCGATCCCCCAGCAGGTAGGCGTTTTGAGATTTAAAATCCCGGATCCTGATTTGGTTGTTTATCTCTATTTTGAGCCTACATATGCATAGATCCGGTTTTGGGGGTGCACATATGTCTTTAGATGTGAGTTTGGACCCCCAGGATGCCCCAGGCGGTGGCCCATGATGACAGGCCACGGGAAGGAGATCGGACTGCCGCCCCCTGCGGCGGTCCGGCACCAATTAGCGGTGACCCACCTTCGGGGTTCGGCAGCGTGCGCAGCACTGCGCAGCGGTGGACGACGTGGGCCAGCCTAGGCTGACCGATTCAGGCCGGTCCGCCCTCCCTTGGTATATAGGGGTTTTAAAACCCCCATATGTTGCTCCCTAAAGGTCAGACTCATGTGCCGTCTACGGAGACACGACCCTGGCGATGAGGTGAACCCTTCAGTGTAGGTTTAAGAGTTTTTTGTTTTGGGATCGTTGCCCGGGAGCTTGAAACGTCGAATAAAATAATAATATTTTATTATTATATGACTTCGGGTCATGGTATCTTCTACCTGGAGGGTCTGATTGACGTGTCGTCAGAGGCGTTGAGGCCCTGATAGAATTTCAAACTCTTCTTATTAGTTTCTAGGTGTTAGGGCCATGTTTGGGGTGCAGGCCCCACGAGGCCATGTTTGGGCATTTACGGGGAAACACAGCTTTCTCACCATGAGTCTGATTTTGGCGGATGAATAGTCGATCATGTGTGTTTTTCTGAGAGGATCGTAATGGTGCGATCTATGCGATGAGTTTCGGGATCAAGGCATGGGCCCTACCCGGGCTGGTTTCTGTGAATAGTACCTTTTTTCTGGGTGACCATTTAGGACGATCGAGTAGTCGATCCCGTGTGTTTCTCAGAGGGGATCGCAGTGGTATGATCTGTTCAATGAGTTTCTGGATCATTGTGTGGGCCCCGCACATGCTAGCTATGCTAAATAGTTCCCTCTTCACTGGTTATCCTTTTCAGGCGAGTAAACAGCCTATCCTACATGTTTTTTCGCATGGATTGTGTTGGTGGCCTCGGTGTCGGCCTTGGAGGTGTGGGGGTGGCATTGTGTCGCGTCTCTTGGGTTAGCGACGTTTGGACCCGCAGTGGTTAAGGGAACTCCCATGGTTTGTTCCTATGAGGGTTCGCACGACATCACAACCCTAGTAATGGTCTGTGATCCTCTTGATGGGATATTTAATCTGTTAGAGTTGTTGAATCCCTTGGGTGGGCCTAGAGCAAGATCCTCTATCATCGTTTCCCTAGATCGGGTTCTTGGTATCGTTGTGACCGCTCATCCACGGGCGGTGATCCCCTATCTAGCAGGTTAACCTTTTAGGGTTTGTGTCGTCATTGGGAATATGATCCCCTATGAGGTAGGTCGTGCTCAGAAGGGTTGTGGAATCGTTGGATATATGATCCCTTACTCAGCATGAGGATTATAGTAGGGTTGTGGTATCGTTGGTTATACAATCCCTTACTAAACATGTGGTTTCTGTAAGGTTGTGGTATCGTCAGTTTGATCCCCTACACCATGAGATGTACCAGATAGGGTTTTGGTATCATTGTGACCATCGTGACATGGGTGATGATCTTCTATCTGAGTGACATGTTTCTGTCGTATGCCAGATCGGGTTGATGTATCCCCCAGTGGACCCTGGGAGTGATCCCCTATCTGTGAGATCTTTGTATACCAGTGTGGGTTATGGTATCCCCTAGAGGACCCTAGGTTCAATCCATTATCCGATTAGGTTTGTGTTTATTTTGTTTCAGTGAGGTATCCTCAGTGATGATATCCGAGGAGTGTGGTCTCTCAGGTGAGCATCTGAGATGTTTCTGTGGGACCCAATGCAGGGTATCTCTCAGACATGTGCCATCTGGGATGACAATGATCATGGAGTGTGTTCTTATAGTTATGAACCATTTTTGTGATGAGGTCGGTACCTCATGTGGCTTGGTGTGTGAGCTGAGTATATCTGGATGTTCAAGGTGTTTCTATGGGAATCCAACTGGTTTGAGCTGACTAGTTGTGTTTAGCCGATGATGGTCATGAGATGGAGTTTCTCTCTTTTCTGGGTTCCCTATAGCTGGGATGAGCGGACTGTTTCCTTTCATTTTCTCTCTTTTGTTTTGGGTTTTTGGGGTGCCTACTGTGTATTGTTATACTCACCCCCAAACGGTATTTTCCAGAACAAGTTTGCATCTTGTTCAGACCACAGTCCTTTCGACAGAGTCCCAGGAGGACCCGGAGCAGGCGGAGCTTAGTTAGTGGGTTTTACCCAGGTGTTTACTAGAGTTGTGCCGAGGAGCTTATCGGCATGTGTTCTGGCAGTATTTTTCCCTCCTTCTAAGCAGGTTGGATAATTATGTAGTTTTCTTTAGGTGGGCCCGATTTTTTCCCTTCTGTATCATTGTTGTACTCTAGTTTGGGATAGTTGTATGCATGCATTTACTGTTCAATTTTATAAATCTATGCACTATTTCATGGAGGTGTATGTGGGTGCGTGTGTACAGGTACCATAGGCTAATGCCTCCCATGTGTGTGATAGCCTACTCGGCACAAGTCGCCAGCCCCTGGCCTATTAGAGGCGGGTTTGGGGAGTTGTTGGTCGAGCCCTATTGGTTTAGGCCATGACAGAGTGGTATCAGAGGAGGTTCCACCTTTTGGATCTCAGAGCGTAGCTGGTCCAGCTGTGAGTTTGGGTTGGGTTGCATAGTGGTAGTGTTAGGATGTTTCGAGTTTGGATTTTAGTCTAGGGACTCCAGTTTTGGTACGACGGCCGACGTATCCATTCACTAGGACTCAGACAACCTATTGTTCGACTTGGGACGTTCGTACAGTAGTCGTAGGGACATAACTGTACATGCATCATACAGTACTAGGTTTTTGGGTTTCCCTTGTTCTTATTGAGTCATCTATCTAGATATACTCTTTGATTGTGGTTCATCTTGAAGGTATTTAAGGATGCCTCCACGACGATAGCCAGCAAGGGTTCCGCAACAGGGTGGTCCTGACAATCCGCCCCATGTAGAGGTTGTGGACCAGGGCACAGGTTCTGAGGCTGGAAATCTAGGTGGTATGATATTTGAGCCACGACCTATCGAGTAGTTGGATGTGCTAGCAGTGCAGGATGAGGTTGTGTGCCGGCTGAATACACTGCACGAGTTCCAGAGGTAGCGACCTCTGAGGTTTCAGGGTGATCCAAACCCCCAGGCAGCTGATGACTGGCTCGAAAAAGTCACCTGAGTTTTCCGCCTGGTGAGGACACCACCAGATCAGATGGTGGTCCTAGCGGCGAGCCTTCTACATGGTTCGGCCGAGTGATGGTGGAGTTTTGTGAAATAGTCCCATGATGAGGAGACACTCACGTGGGTAGAGTTTGAGCGGCTCTTCAGGGAGGAGTCATATTTGGTGACGCTGAGGTCAGGGCATATTTAAGAGCTTCTACGATTTTGGAAGGAGGGAATGGCTGTGTCGTTATAATCAGTGAGGTTTACAAACTAGTCTCGATAGTCCCTAGATATAGTTTGAGACCCATTCCATAGGGCTCAGACCTTTGAGTAGGGCCTATGCAGAGGCATCCGGATAGGTGTGGTTTCTTTCTGTCTGCCCACCTATGCTGTAGTGCTGGAGTGAGCATTGGTGGTGGAGAGGTTTCTGGCTGAGAAGGTCCCGCCTGTTATGTCACAACCCATCCTCGGGGCCCGTGCTGTGACTACCTGATGCCAGCCTTCCATTGGCTTGGGGTTGGCGACTATCACCAAAGGCGTAAATCCCAATATCTGGAAAGGCATTGCCATTATAAACGTAACACACACATCCAGAGTACAAGCGAAAGAAAACACTAAGTAAATGAGTAATAAGTGTGTTGGAAGTACAAGGGGCCAGAAATACAAGCCCAATGGAAGATACAGCTACAACTGAATGAAAGTACAAAGAAAAGACAAAACAGCAGGAAGGTGTCAAGCTACTCCTGGATCGTCCTCTGGAGTTCCTACCTGAAGGGTAGGTACAGATGGATACCTCATCTCTCCACATCCGTCTGTCACCTCCGGGTACTGTCTCGTCGTGAAGTCCACCTCCGGGTACCGTCTCGTCGTGAAATCCACCTTCGGGTACCATCCAGCCCTACAAGACTCAACCATGATTAGTTTTATCCATCGTCTGCAACCAACACAATGAGGTGCGGGCATATCCTATGCAGGTGTGAGTATAACGATACTCAGTAGGGACCCCGAGACCCTCAAGGTCTCACTAAATCCAACATGGATAACCACAGAGAAGAATCCCAACAGAAAACCCTTACTTAGGTATATGCCCATACTTATACCTAAGTTATCAAGTAACCCAACTCAGTCATGAGGTATCACAATGATATGAAATCAACAGATAACCACTACTTAGGTATATTCTCATACATATACATAAGTTATCAAGTAACTCATCTAAATCATGAGGAAAACACAAAGGTCATGGACTCAGCTCAAACCAAGATTTTCATTAATGATATCTAAACCACAACTACTGAAGAGCTCATACTCGGACGAGTACAGTGATCCTATCATGACTCCGAGGCACTTCTCTCTAACCTTAGGCTGCTGAGGTACTCCTCCTATCAGGTATCGTGGGTCTTCCACCTCAGAATGTAGTGCTCCCCGCTATGGGTCTGCCACCTCACACAGTAGTGCTCCCCCTCATAGCCTATAGAGGTACTCCCCCTGTCGAGTACCGCGGGTCTGCCACCCAAACACAGTAGTGATCCACATTGTGCGTCTGCCACCCAAACATAGTAGTGCTCCCCACTAGGCTATACAAGTCACTCCGACTTGAATCGGACAAGCAGTCAGCAGGTCTCACCCAGCTACATGATCTATGTACTCCATACGCTCGTCTTCGGGAGGGTCTACTCCATGACCCACTTTTCGACACTCCATGTTTCTCAAAGTCCCACGAATAAGTATCACAAAGATATGTCACGTCACAGGGGTCCCAACGCAACAGACGGCGCGTCAATCAGACGCCAGGTCTGTGAGTTATTAGCATTTTCGTCCCTGGGGCCCGGTTGGTTTCATGTACGAACCAACCCGACCGTATCTCAACTGTACCCTGAACTCTCATAGGGTATACTCAAGGGACTATTTCTCAATGAGATTACCAATGTTGTTGACGGTTCATCAAACGATCGTTCGGTCTGAAAGTTATCAGCTTTTCTGTTCCATGGGCCCTGTTGGATTTCGGGTACAATCCAACCCGATCATACTCCAACTGCATCCAATACTTAGGTGAAGTATACCAGAAGAACCGTCTCATCAAGAGGAATCCGACAAAGTCGACGACACGTCAATCGGACGTCCGGAACTCATGTTATAACCGTTTCTATTCTGAGGGCCCGGTTGGTTTCGGGTTCGAACCAACCCAGCCGTATCCAAGATTTAAAAAAAGATTGAGTTTAATATACCGAAATGACTGCCTCAATCCAATGATCCCTATGAAACTGATGTTGCATCTATCGTAGGTCAGTAGCCCATGATATGGGCATTTGAACGAACCTGGTCCGAAAATAGGGAGTTCTGGCCTGGTCCGACCTGGCCCAATACCCCCTGGGTCAGCCCGAATTGGGTCGACCCGAACCGGGACCGGGTCCGGCCCTGTTGGGCACAGCCCAGCCCGGCCGCGTGGTCAGCCGCGGCTCAGCCAGCATGGCCGATCGGAAGCTGCGGAGCCCCCCCACCCCCCTCCATTAATTGATGTCGGCGGAGCCAGCGGGCGCCCCCCTGCTGTCCTTGTATCCCATGCGGCTGTGGGATCCGATGGCCCGCCACCGTGGCTATTGCCACGGAGGGATTTCTCTGGCGGCTCGATGGGGCGTTGCCTTCTCCATGTGGTCGGACGGCTCCGGCCGCCGCCTCCGGTTGCCAGCGCGCCGACAGTTTCTTCCACGGACCACCTGAAGCACTCTGGTGGTCTGATTTTCCCGCTGTCTACGCCAACGGCTCTCCTGGGGCCCGTTCTTCACTACGACGGCTTCCAAAAACTGTTTCGGTCCCGTTCCATCATCTTCCGTCAATCCATGCATCAACAAAAATCTTCGGAGGGTCGTCAGGCCGTGTTTGTTCGTCCCATGCCCTCTGCGTTAGGCATTTTCAAATAACCAAGATTAAGCAGGGTTTTACGAACAAGGAATATTCAATTTTATTTAAATAAAATTGAAGAAAACCATAACACAATCTGTTAAAGAAAAATTGAAACAAACCATCCCGTAATCTCTTAAATAAAATTAGAGCAAACAATTCCACAAACAAATATTCCCAACCCGCGATTAAAAATATTCATGGATCAACTTGATAATGATTTTTTCCGTGTTCTTTATTTTTATAAGGAAATAATCAAGGAATTATATGTATACTCAAATTTCAAGACCTACCTCGTGTCATTTTTCATTCGTCGGATTTGACGCAAGGAAGACGTCTGAGTCAACGTAGTTCATTGCGCCCGCACCACACTACCAATACCTGCTCGTTTTTCGGTGTCTCATCAGAGAAGATGGAACCTCGGTATTATTCGACGAAGAGGAACTGTTCTTCCTAGGAGGAAGATTTTCTTCATTGGGAAGGGTGATGGTTCTTCGTCGGTGAGTTGGTACTCTTTAGAAAACTCAAGAGCTCTCCAAATACTCCACACACCAATTTCCAGCCCATTAAAATAAGACTTCCTCTTATTTTAATTAATCATGCCAAGATTTCAAAATTAAAAATGTAAAACACTTAATGAATTAATTAATTAAATTTAATCTATTAATTATGTGTGTTGGCATGTGTTAAAGAGTGCGAGGGAAAGGTGAGGGGTCTCATAAATGGGAGTGTTGTCAAAATAATAAAAGCAAGGGAAGATCAAAGGGGGGTTAATGGGGAGTTATGGGGAGTTGAGGAGTTAGGGGTTAGTGTGGGGCCCACCACACTAAACCCTCCCATGGGAAGTTAGGTGGGTTTAGAGCCCACCTATAATGTACCCTTTGTAGGATAAAAACCACCTTTTTTATTTAAAATATGTACATAACAAATTTTACTTATTTTATTCTAAATCCGCAATATTAAACCTCTACCCGCTCAAAACGAAACTACAACAAAGGTCCCCCTAAGAAATTATCGGTGCTTCGAGTTCATCAGTGCCCTCAGATTTCAATTCTGATCACCATTTCAAAATATAGAAAAACCCCCTCATTCGTTCACTGAATGTACCCGAGCTAAACATCAGAAATTGATTCTGGGCACACCAGGCCTCAGAATCAGGTGCCGTCAGAAACTGCGCATTAGTAAAATTATAATTAAATTAAGAAAAAAATTTCCTTGAAATTTCCGAGTCTTTACATTACTCCCACCTCAGAGCTTTATGTCCCCGTAAAGCTACAACAAAAACTAGGGGAACTAAAGGAGGTACCGAGCATGCAACTGAGCCTCCCACTCCCATGTGCTCTCCTGGAGGTTCTGGTGTTGCCAAAGAAAGCGCACAAGAGAAATTGACCATCCCCATAGGACCCGCTCATGTCGATCCTCAATATCAACTTAAACCCCGTGGAAGTCGCCCCATCATTGATATCCAGCTCTCCATGGTCAGTGATGACGGAAAGGTCGTGCACACACCTCCTCAGCTGAGATACGTGGATGACGTCATGAACCCGGTGCATCTGAGGTGGAAAGGCTAGGCGGTAAGCCACCTTGACTACTCTACTGGGGACACGGAAAGGTCCGTTGAAATGCGGAGATAACATGTCACCCCGGCCAAATCTATGTAGACCCCATCAAGGTGAGACTCATCTAAAGACGTGGTCATCACCCTCAAACTCCAGTGGTCGTGTATTCAATCAGCATAGGACTTTAGTCTACTCTATGCAGTCTTCATCTTCTCCTGGATGACTTGTACCTTCTCCGTCGTAACCTGAAACATCTCTGGTTCTACACGTACTGACTCCCAAGGGTCGGTCCAGCACAGAGGTGATCTGCAAGGTCGGTCGTACAATGCCTCGAATGGTTCCATCCCAATGGTGAAGTGGTAGCTGTTGTTATATGAAAACTCCACCAAGGGTAGGTGATCCTCCCAGATGTGACCAATGTCAAGGACACATGCACGAATCATGTCCTCGAGTGTCTGAATGGTCGTCTAAAAAGGATGACATGCCCTCCTCCTACAAAAAATCCATCAGGTTCATGTCCTCTTGATATATGTGCAGGTCATGCCTCATAGTCAACGTCCCCACACTATGCCTCTCTGTCTGCTGAAGAAGTTGAGGAGTTACTATGAGGGACTGTAAGAAGGCTGCCCCATCTCTATCCACGAAGGATATCTGCAATGCGGCTAAGCTGCTCTATCGCCTCTCCAAGTAGATGAGTTCCCGATCTCTTACTGAGAGCATCACCCACAACGTTTCTCTTCCCAAGAGTATAGACTATCCCAAAATCATAATCCTAAAAGAACTTGACCCATGACCGCTATCTCAGGTTCAGGTCCTTCTATGAGAATATGTACCTGAGACTCTAGTGGTCAGAGTAAATTATAAAGTGATCGCCCATCAGATAGTGCTTCCACATCTTCACGGATAAGACCACCGCTGCTAGCTCCAGGTCATGGGTAGTGTAGCTCTGCTCATGCTGCCTCAACTGTCGTGAACCATAGGTGATCACATCCCACTCCTACATCATAACACAACTGAGAATATTATGTTTTATAGAGAACCGTAAACCATTTTCTCATGGAACAATGGGTGAGTCTATCCAACTGTAAGAACTCATCTAAACCCTTCATTGTTTACGTTCTTCAAGTGCTGTTGAGATTTCCCCTCTGCCGAAAAGAGAAATCTGGTCTCATCCCTTAGATGAACCTGTTATTTTCCTAATACAGTCAATCCTGACATGAACGGTACCATTTTATGCCATGGATGATGTCGTAAGTCCTCGACGCTACTACCAAGAGATCCAACCATAACTCTCGCCTCCAAGGGTCGAGTCACACTGTCGGCAACAGTGTGTGGTCACTGGGTCTCCTCCCATAGGTATCTTGAAAGTGATGGTCAAGTCAACCGTTTTTAACTAGTACCTCTAAGTATCAACCATAAAGAGATGATAGGAAAGTAAAAGTCACAAAGAAATGTGTCTTTTATTACTGTAGCTCAAAGTACAAAGACACATAAAATGATAAAAACAACAAAAGGAATCTAGAAGCGCTAATAACAAAGGCCTCCATGCCTGGATCTAGTCTCGCTCCTGTCTGCCTACTTTCAGAACTCCATGCGGTCTGCCTCTATCGAACCTATGCCTCTGCTTGGGAGGTCCTTCATCTACTGCCTGCTGGTCATCTGCTAGACAGGTCGGGCAGTCTCGAGCCAAGTGACCTTGTTTGCTGCATGCATATCACTTCCTCCTCCTCGTATGACTGGATTTGTTTAGTTTGACTCGCACAACCAAATATATAACCCGAGGTCGCCCACCTGTAGGTCCGGTCCTCTTGGACCCATGTACCATCCGTCTACTGCCTACAGATGACACGGCTTCTGATATTTAACCCTACGACAAAGGCATCAGCTTCTGAACATGCTCAGTGTGTAGAGTCACTGGTATAAACTCTACCCTGAAGAAGGTCTCTAAGTCTCCCTAGGTGAAGGTCATCTCATCGCAAAACGGGAGCATCCAACTCCACCATCTTCCTGCTGCTGCCTGAAAGAGGCTGGTAGCATGGATCACCATGAAGTCCACTAGTGTACCGACTATCCTCAAGACTCTCACCACAGCCTCCAACCAATCCTCAGGAGCCTTTGGGTTCGTCTCTCCCCGGAACCTGGGTGGCCTCTGGCGCTGGAACTCATGCAGCGTGCTCAAGCGACGTGCATTGCCTACTGCTATGGATGGTGTCATCGGTGGTCCAACGTATGGTAGTACCGCTGGTGCCTTAATTGAAAGAGGGCCCTGTACTAAGGCATCATCGCTCGGTGGGCTATTAGTATGTACATATCTCGGGGATCTAGCTGGTCTTCTGTGGAAAGGCATCCTGAAAGAAACATATGCGACACGGTCAAACGATTATACCTGGTGAGCTGACCTGTTTTGAGCTGACTTAAAGAAACTTTTGAAAACACACATGCAATCAGTGTTTTCATGCACTGAGTAGGAAATCAGTAGTCAAGGTCTTGGTTTATGGATATGTCAACCGTCGTACCAACAATGGACTCCCTGAACTGAATACCACACTCGGTATACTTAAAACTATTGCTTCACAGAATGAAGAAAAAATCAGAGTTCTAAGTTCTGTGGTAGAACCTCCCTTTGATGCCAATTTTTCACGACCCGTCCTCGGGGCCCGTGTCGTTACTACCCCAAGACCGCCTTCCATAGGCTCGGGGCTGGCGACAAGCACCAAAGGCGGAAATCCCTATATATGGGAAGGCATTTCCTTTATAAACGTAACACACACAACCACAGTAAAAGAGGAAGGAAACACTAAGTAAAGTAGTAACAAGTGTGTTGGAAGTACAAGGGGCCGGAAATACAAGCCCAATGGAAGATACAGGTACAACTGAAAGAAAGTAAAAATAAAAGACAAAATAGCATGAAGGTGTCAAGCTACTCCTGGATTGTCCTCCGGAGTTCCGACCAGAAGGGTAGGTATATATGGCCACCTCAGATCTCCACGCCCGACTATCACCTCCAGGTACTGTCTCATCATGAAGTCCACCTCCGGGTACCTTCTCGTCGTGAAATCCACCTTCGGGTACCGTCCATCTCTACAAGACTCAACCATGATCAGGGTTTTCCATCATCTGCAGCCAACACAATGAGGTGCGAGCATAGCCTGTGCAGGGGTGAGTATAACGATACTCAGTAGGGACCCCAAGACTCTCAAGGTCTCACTAAATCCAACAAGGATATCCACAAAGAAGAATCCCAACAGAAAACCCTTACTTAAGTATAAGCCCATACTTATACCTAATTTATCAAGTATCCCATCTCACTCAAGAGGTATCACACAGATATGAAATCAATGGATACCCACTACATAGGTATATGCTCATTCAAATATATAAGTTATCAAGTAACTCATCTAAATCATGAGGAAAACACAAACGTCATTGACTCAGCTCAAACCAGGATTTTCATTAATGATATCGAAACCACAACTGCTAAAGAGCTCCTCCTCTGACAAGTACAGTGATCCTATCACGACTCTGAGGCACTACTCTCTAACCTTATAATTCTAAGGCACTCCTTCTGTCGAGTACCGCGGGTCTTCCACATCACAAAGTAGGGCTCCCCACCATGGGTTTTCCACCTCACACAGTAGTTCTCTCCATCATTGCCTATAGAGGTACTCCTCCTGTCGAGTACTGCGGGTCTGCCACCCAAACACAGTAGTTCTCCCCGCCGTGGGTATGCCACCCAAACAAATTAGTGCTCCCCACTGGGCTATACATGTCACTCCGACTTGAATCAGACAAGAAGTCATCAGGTCTCCGCCATCTACATTGTCTCCATACTCCGTACGCTCGTCTCCGGGAGGGTCTTCTCCATGAGCAACTGGTCAAAACTATAAGTGTCTTGAAGTCCCATAAAGAAGTATCAAAATGATCTGTCACGTCATAGGGATCCCAATGAAACTAACGGTGCGTCAATCGGACGCCTGTTCTCTGAGTTATTAGCCTTTTCATCCAGGGGCCCGGTTGGTTTCATGTACGAACCAACCCGACCGTATCTCAAATGTACCCCAAACTCTTATAGGGTATACTCAAGGGACTATTTCTCAACGAGATTACCATTGCTATTGACGGTCCATCAAACGGTCGTCCGGTCTGAAAGTTATCAGCTTTTCCGTTCCAGGGGCCCGGTTGGATTTCGAGTACAATCCAACCTGACCATACTCCAACTACGTCCAAAACTCAGGTGAAGTATTCTAGAATAACCGTCTCATCAAGAGGAATCCAACAAAGTCGATGACATGTCAATCGGACGTCCGTAACTCAAGTTATAACTGTTTCTCCTACGAGGACCTGGTTGGTTTCAGGTTCAAACCAACCCGTCCATACACAATATTTTCTCAAAGCTTGAGTTTAATATTCCGAAATGGCCGCCTTGATCCAAGGATCCCTACGTAACTGACGGTGCATCGATCGGAGTTCTGTAGCCCAAGATATGAGCGTTTGAACGAACCTGGTACGAAAATAGGGAGTTCGGGCCCGGTAAATCCTGGCCTAATACCCCCTGGGTCGACCCCAACCAGGTTGACCTGAACCGGGTCCGGGTCCGGCCCAGTTGGGCGTAGCCTGGTCCAGATGGTGCGGCCCAGCCGGTGCGGCCCGGCCGTGGGGCCAGCCGCGGCATGGCCAGCGGGGACGCGCTCCAGTGGTCCGATTTGACCACCGTCTATGCCTACGGCTCTCGAGGGACCCATTCATCACTACGACGGCTTCCAAATGCCATTGTGGTCCCATTTCATGGTCGCCCTCCAATCCACGCATCAACAACAATCAGCGGAGGGTCGTCGGGCCGTGTTTGTTCGGCCCGCGCCCTCCGCGTTAGGCGTTATCAAATAACCAAGATTAAACAAGGTTTTACAAAAGAACGAATAATCAATTTTATTTAAATAAAATTGAAGCAAACCATCACACGATCTCTTAAATAAAAATTGAAAAAAACCATCCTGAAATCTCTTAAATAAAATTGGAGCAAACCATTTCGAAAACAAATATTCCCAACCCACGATTAAAATTATTCTCGGATCAACTTCATAATGAGTTGATCCACCTTATTTATTTTTAGAAGGAAAGAATCAAGTAATTATTTTTATACTCAAATTTAAACCCCTACCTTGTGTCATTTGTCGTTCTTTGGATGTGACCTGAGGAAGACGTCAGAGTCAACATAGTTCCCTACGCTCCCACTATGCTACAGATCCCTGCTCGTTTTTCGGTGTCTCGTCGGAGAAGATAAAACCTCGGTATTCTTCATTGAAGAGGCTCCATTCTTCGTGGGAAAAAGATGTTCTTCGTCGAGAAGGGTGATCGTTCTTCATCAGTGAGTTGGTACTCTTTAGAAAACTCGAGAGATCTCCAAATCCTCCACACACCAATTGCCAACCCATTAAAATAAGACTTGCACTTATTTTAATTAATCATGCCATGATTTCAAATTTCAAAACATAAAACACTTAATTAATTAATTAAATAAGTTTAATCTATTAATTAAGTTTTTTGGAATGAGTTAAAGAGAGGGAGGGAAGGGTGAAGGGTCTCATAAATGGGAGTGTTGTCAAAATAGTAAAACAAAGGGAAGATCAAAGGGGGGTTAAGGGGAGTTATGGGGAGGTGAGGAGTTAGGGGTTAGCGTGGGGCCCACCACACTAAACCCTCCCATGAGAAGTTAGGTGGGTGTGGGCCCCACCTCTAAATTACCCTTTGTAGTACACAACAAATTTTACTTATTTTATTCTAAATCACCAATATTAGACCTAAACTAGCTCGAATCACAACTACAACAAAGGCCCCCCTAAGAAATTATCAGCGCTACGAGTTCATAGGTGCCCTCAGATTTCAATTCCGAGCACCGGTTCAAAATATAGAAAAACCCACTCGTTCGTTCACTGAACGTACCCGTACTAAACTTTGAAAATTGATTCTAGGCACACCGGGCCTCAGAATCATGTGCTGTTAGAAACTGCGCACTCGTAAAATTCCAAAGAAATTAAGAAAAAAATTTCTTTGAAATTTCCAACTCTTTACATTACTCCCACCTCAGGGATTTATGTCCCTGTAAATATATAACACAAATTAGGGAAACTAAAGGAGGTACCGAGCACGCAACTGAGCCTCCCACTCCCATGTTCTCTCCTGGAGGTTCTCGTGCTGCCAACGAAAGTGAACAAGAGAAATAGACTGTCCCCGTAGGACCCGTTCATGTCGATCCTCAACTTCTACTGGAACCCTGTGGAAGTCTCCCAATCATTGATGTCCAGCTCTCTATGGTCAATGATGACGGAAAGGTCATGCACACATCTCCCCAGCTGAGATACGTGGACGACATCATGCACCCGGTTCATCTGAGGTGGAAAGGCTAGGCGGTAATCCACATTGTCTACTCTGCTGGGGACCTGGAAAGGTCCATTGAAATATGGAGATAACTTGTCACCCCGACCAAATCTCCGTAGACCCCGTCGAGGTGAGACTCATTTGAAGACGTGGTCGTCACCCTCGAACTCCAGTGGTGTAATGGCCCGGACCTCTCCGGCCCATTCCTTTGTCAAAAAGAAGGTCACAAAGTGTTCTGGAGGGTAAAATGGACTTTTCCCACACTTTCCAGAATTTTGAAACTACACGCCGTGTAGTTTGAGTACACGCCGTGAACCCCCTTTCTGGGTATACCTTGTGTTGCAAGCCATGTCCTTGCTGTGTGGAACGATGGGTACACACCGTGTGTCCAGTTCTACACACAGTGTAGTCCTTCCCCACGTATGCATTTCCAGTCAACGGTTGTGTACCGTGTTGGAGCTGTGTCCTTGCTGTGTGCGGCAAATGATTACAAGATGTGTGTCTAAACTACACGTCGTGTAGTCTTTCCCTGTGTATGTGTTACCCTCAAACTGTGTGTTGACCAGTCAACAGCCGCAGAGCCGTGTTGGAAGTCGCGTGCAGACCGTGTAAAATAACCGAGTACACTCCGTGTACCATAAAGTACAGGTCGTGTACTTTTCCTTTCCTCGCCTATAAAATGAGGGGTCCCCTCCTCCTTTCAACTCACCCCCTCTCCCCCCCCATTCCTCTGAGAAGAGCTCTCCCAAGAGACTCGAAGGCTCCTCTTATTCTATAACTTCTTCGTCTGAGCTCCGATTTACGATCAGTGGCCACGGGATCGTAACGACGAGGAGGAACTTCTGATCCTGGGTATGTCGTCTTTCCTTTGGCCTTTCTTTTCCGACTTTCACCTGAGGAGGTTTTTCTAGGACCTGAAGGAAGTGACTTACGCCAACAGACTTCTTCCAAAGTTGATCTGGGGGTGCGTTGCGATCGGGACCTGTTGAGGTAGGGATCTTACCTTTGTCTCTCTCTTTTGTGCATCATGCGGGGTGGGTATCCTCTTGTTTTCATGAGAAACAGTTGAACCATTAAATAAATATAATAACTAGTTAAAGAACGGGGTTTGGAAGTTTGTGATTACTGTTACTTTATATCCTGTGATATTATGTTGTGAATTGAATGAGCCTCTGCCTACTGAAAATCACGGTCATTGGGGTGTTTTCTTGCACAATTAAATATTGCCCTATCTTTCTAGACCGCTTTTGCGGATGGAACCTTGTGGAATGTGGAAACTGGTTAATCACGTAAAGTTGTCTATTTAAAATCTAGAACCTTGTGTGATCACCCCGGTTAAACAAAAATGGAATAATGAACATGTGGGTGTTGGATTGGATACGTGGCTTGTAATGGGGGTGTTTTGTGGGTTGTTGTGGATCGGGTGAGCAGCAGGGCTGCGGTTGGCTTGGTTGTAGGTTGGTGTGAGTGTTGTGTTGGTGACGGGAAGCGGGGCTGCAACAAGTGTTATTAAAGGGATAACAATGTATAGGTTCGGTGCGGTTGTGGTTATGGTGGTTGGTAGCGGGGCTGCAGGGATGGGTTTAAATGTGAGCGGACTAGGGGTTGTGAATAATTAATAAAAGTGGAAAGGTTAATGAATGGTGGGGAATGATTGTGGAATAGGTTTAATAATTAATGGGTTGGTTGGTTATTAAGAAGGGCTTGGTTGTGTTTCTTGTGTTTTCTTAAATTGATTTGTGGATGGCGGGATATGTTTTACGAACGATCAATAGTTTCCCAGTAGTTAAGGAACTAAATAAACTAATTCTACTGAAACGTGAAAACCTAAATGGGGTTGGGGTTGTTTGTTGTATACATTCTTCGTAGTGGTAGTGCTGAGGCACATGCTCAGTTTCTCTGTTTAGAAGACATAGGTTGGGCTGTGTGGTTGGTATATATATATATCTGTATCTTTTGTGTTTTATCGCACCCCACCCATGTGGAGCACTTAGTTCCGAACACTCCCATTTCATGGGAGAGGGTGTTTTCCCTTAGTTACTAGCTTCTTCCTGCTTCTTCTCTCTAGGCTGTTATGGATTGAGGAAACCTTACACCTAAGACTCTTCGGGTAGGTTACGATTGGGGTGGCTTTAGCCCAAGCCTCTTCGGGTAGGTTCTACTGTTTCCCAAGAATCTTCGGGATGGGCCCTAGGTGTGTGCGGGTGGGATACGTGGTTGTGAGGCCCAGGTGTGTGCGGGCGCGATACGTGGTTGTGAGGCCCAGGTTTGTGCGGGTGAGATACGTGGTTGTGAGGCCCAGGTGTGTACGGGTGGGATACGTGGTTGTGAGGCCCAGGTGTGTGCAGGCGGGATGTGTGGTTCTGAGGCCTAGGTGTGTGCGGGCGGGGAGAGTGTTAAAGCGTTAGGACGTTCGCCGTTAGAAAGAGCAGCTAACTAAAGGGAAATGGTGTGGGGTACCCAATACTCTTGTTTCTTATATACTACTACATGTTGTGCTTGTGTTTTGGTGAGTGTGGCTGGTGAGGTTGGGTGGATAGAATTCTATTCTAGGTTTCTTCTGTTGTTCTCACGGGACATTAGGATGTCTCCCCACTTGTGCACGAGAGATTTAGGTTTCACTACTGAGTATACTTGTATGCTCACGCTACGTTTACTTTTAGGTTTCTAGGAGGACTACCAGGGCCATGCGAGACCCTACTAGTCGGACAGTTGGACTTGTTGCAGTTGTGATTCTCTTGTTTTCTTTTGGTATTGTACTTTGAGCTTTCTTGTACATGCACCTTGTTATAAATTGTTTAAACATGCATGTGGGCTTGGTTTGGGTTTATTTCTATACACTTGTTCTTTTTCATTTTTGGTGGTTGACTTGCCCTATTTCCCGATCCTAAATAAATAAAAAAGGGTAATGCCTCCCATATTTGCGAAAACTCATACCCTTGGTGCTAGTCTCCACCTCGGGGCCTACTGGAGGCGGGACTCGGGGGTCATTATCTCCCTTTCACCATTGCCAGCTCAGGAGGGGAATCTTTGGTGGGAGGGGGTCGTGACAGAATGGTATCAGAGGCGATGGTTGAGAGATAGGATGGAGTATGGAGTTAGACACAGCGAGGATTGCATGGGATGGTAGGGTGAAAATGTTAGTCAATCTTGGTGCGTGACATAGGCCAGGGAAGACCAGCTAGGACATAGGATTTTAGGCCCCCCCGTGATCCGATGTAAGTAATCTGAGCCTACCGAATGACCAAGTGGGACTACATTGATTGCAGGGTAGAGACCCTAGGGAAGGTACATGCATCATCATAATTGTGTTTTACTTTTTTTGGGTGTTCTGGGAAAGAAATTGAAATAAATTGATAAAATAAAACCTTGAGCTTTTCCTTACTACTTGGGCTTAGGCGATCCTTGTTTACCGTACAGCTATGGCACCTGGACGTCATCCCTGGGTGGCTCAGACAGCCGAGGCCCAGTAGATTCAGGCGGTCGATCAGCTGAGGATTGACAGAGAGGAGGAAGATAGCCAGTGGCAGAAGACCCTCCATTCTTTCCAGCAGCAGACCCTCAAGAAGTACGAGGGTAGTACTTCGGATACAGAGATGGAGGGGTGGATTGAGGAGCTAGGGATCGCTTTTACCTTGATCCGTGCTCCGAGGGAGTATTGGGTTCCCCTAGCAGTCAGTCAGCTGAGAGGTGCGGCGCGACAGTGGTGGACACTCTACCTCGGATAGAGGATAGAGGCAGAGGTTCAATGGGCTGACTTTGAGAAGGAATTCTGAGAGGAATTACTTTCTTCCATGATCAAGGCAGAGAAGCAGAAGGAGTTACTCTCCCTTAAACAGGGGAGTATGTTGGTATGAGAGCAGGGGATCAAGTTCAAGGATCTCTTGAGATTTGCTCCGGATCTCTTTCCGGATGAGGAGTCTCGAGTGAGACGTTTGGAGGAGGCGCTTCATACTTCGCTCTAGTATGTTGTCACCCCCTTCACCCTTCTGACGTATTGGCGGTACAGAAGAAGGAAGAGTTTGTAGAGAGGATTCACTCATAGGGAGGTGCACCCCGAGAGGGGATCCATCCAGGATCGTCGAAGGGGGAGGCATTCAGCAGCAGGTCTCCTGCGACGGGACATTCCAGGTTCAGGCCAGTGGGGAGCAGGCCCTAGTAGTTCTAGTTCAGATCTTCGGGTCCTCGTCCCTTTTTCATGAGCCCAGGACCGAGGTGTTTTTCTTTTGGAGGTTTGGGCACGTTCAGAGTCGGTGCCCGACCCGACCTTAGTACGGTGGAGGTGGGCAGGTTCAACTCCCACCTCAGCAGCACCAGTTGCCGGCTAGGCCCTTCTAACAGAAGTAGGACCATGCTCCTCCAAGGGAAGACTTTGCGGGAGGAGGCCGACCTCAGGGTGATCCTCAGGGACCTCGACCAGCGCATGGTCGGGGAGGTGGATGACATCAGAGAGGTAGAGGAGCTGGGCAGGGACAGTTGCACGCAGGAGAGTTGACAGCTCCAGCAGGACCAGAGGTGGTGCGAGGTATGATTTGTATGTTCATCACTCTTGTTTCTGCTTTGTTAGATTCGGGAGCTTCACACTCCTTTGTTTCACCTGGTCTAGCACATTCTTTGGGACTATATGTAGAGAGACTTTCTGTACCACTGGTACTGAGTACACCAGTTGGAGGCCAGACCAGCGTATCTTGTGTTTGATGGGGATGTGGACTGTAGTTGGGACCACATCGATATAGTGGGGAAATTCTTCTATTACAGATGCAGCCATACAATGTCATCCTAGGTATCGACTGGTTGTTTTCTGTTAGTTATGTTATCTACTTCTTTCGGAGAAGTGTCGTTTTCTCTTATGTGGACGGGCAGCGTGTAGCTTTTGTTGGAAAGAGGATCTATCAGGTGGGAAGCCGGAGTGTGGAGCCTATCCTTTTCCTTGTTAGGTGGGCTATCAGTGGTTCCTGCTGATACAAAGATGATGGATGTCCCGGAGGTTGTTGGGGAGTTCCTTGATGTTTTTCCTGATGAGGATGTGACTCCACCCCCCCAATGTGACGTTGAGTTTGGGATAGACTTACAGCCTGGTGCCCGTCCGATTTCGATGGCCCCTTATCGGATGGCACCTTCGGAGTTGCGGGAGTTGCAGATTCAGATTGACGATTTGATGGAGAAGGGTTTTGTTCGACCCAGCGTATCACCATGGGGTGCTCAAATTTTTTCATGAAGAAGGCAGATGGTGGTCTCAGGCTATGCATAGACTACCAAAGGTTGAACCTAGTAATGGTCAAGAACCGTTACCCCCTTCCAAGGATAGATGATATCTTTGACCAACTCAGGGGAGCAGGTTGGTTTTCCAAGATTGATCTACGATCTGGATATCATTAGTTGAGGGTAAAATACAATGACATCTCGAAGACGGATTTCAGGTGCAGGTATGGGAACTTCTAGTTTTTGGTGATGCCGTTTGGAGTTACGAATGCATCGGCTGTGTTCATGGGACTTATGAACTTTGTCTTCCGGGCGTTTCTGGACCGGTTCGTCATTGTGTTTATCGATGAAATCTTGATCTACTCAAGGTCAGAGGAGGAGCATGTTGAGCATCTCAGGGCAGTCTTGGATGTCCTTCGACACCAATAGCTTTACGAGAAATTGTCGAAGTGTAAGTTCTTGATGCAATAAGTACACTTCCTTGGGCACGTAGTGTCTCATCATGGAGTGTCAGTGGACCCGTCGAAGGTGGAGGTAGTTGTTTCCTGGTAAGCACCCATGAGCGTGGCATAAGTTCGTAGTTTCCTGGGGTTAGCAGGTTACAATTGGAGGTTTGTTTTAGACTTCTCTCGAGTTTCCGCTCCATTGACAGCTTTGATGAGGAAGAACCAGGTCTTCCTATGGAGCGAGCAGTGCCAGAAATCATTCGACTACCTGAAGGAGAAGTTGGTCAGTGCTCCCGTACTCAGTTTTCTAGATGATGGTTTGTTTTATGAGGTGTTTTTTTATGATTCTGGCCTTGTTCTGGGGTGCATGCTGATGCAGAAGAAGGGAGTGATCTGTTATGGGTCTAGGCAGTTACGCCCTCACGAGCGTAACTATGCCACCCATGACCTAGAGCTTTCAAAAGTAGTGTTCGCACTGAAGTTGTGGCGACATTACCTATTTGGGGAGCGCTTTGTGGTCTTCTCATATCATAAGAGCCTGCGTTATATCTTCTCCCAGTTTGACCTAAACATACGGAGGTGGATATGGGTCGAGTTTCTCCAAGACTATGACTTTGATATCTCTTACACTGAGGGTAAGGGAAACGTTGTGGCTGATGCCCTGAGTAGTAAGTCACATAAGGAAGTGGTTTGGGAATCTGCTGATTCTTGGAAAGCGATGGGAGAGTTGGTTGCCTTGCACTTAGATGCTAGGGTAGAAGGTGTTAGAGGTTGTTTTTTTCAGATGACAGTGCAATCCTCCTTATTGCAGCAGGTGGAAGAGTCCCAGTGGGGGGACTCCGAGGTGGAAGTGATGTGGGATTGTGTTGATCTGGGGAACGCTCCAGAGGGATGGTCAGAGGACAGCCGACATCGGATGCTTTTCCATGGAAGGTTTTTTTGTCCCGGAGACAATGCGTGGGGGAGTTCTCCATGAGTTCCATATCTTATCCTTGGCAGTACATCCAGGAGTTTTGAAAATGTATCGAGGCCTGAGGGAACGGTTTTGGTGGCCCGAGGTGAAACAGGCAGTGGCGGAGTTTGTGGCTAAATACCTAGTGTGTCAGCAAGTGAAGGTTGAACACTGTGTTCCCAGTGGTTTGTTGCATCCTTTAGATGTCCCCGAGTGGAAGTGGGATGACATCTCAATGTACTTCATCACAGGACTACCCAAAGATCAGGGTGGTTATGATGCTATCTGGGTAGTGATGGATCGGCTGACGAAATCAGCTCACTTCTTAGCAATTAAGGAGTCAGGCCTGGTGAGTACCTTAGCACAGAGGTACGTAGAATAGGTGGTGTAGTTGCATGGAATCCCGAAGACTATCATCTCAGATCGAGATACTCAGTTTACCTCACGAGTCTGGAGGGGGTTAAAACATATTTTTGGCACCCAGCTACGCCTTAGCACTGCTTTCCACCCCCAGACCGATGGACAGACTGAGCGGACTATCCAGACGTTGGAGGACATGCTGCGAGCATGCATTCTGGATTTCAAGAGGATAATGGGTATGACACTTGCCTTTAGTAGAGTTCGCCTAAAAAAACAGCTTCCACTCTACTATTGGCATGGCACCGTTTGAGGCTTTGTATGGAAGGCCATTTTGTTCACCCATTTGCTGGGTAGAGGTTGGTTAGACAGGTGCTCTTGGGCCAGAGGTAGTGCAGAGCACCACAGAGAATGTCCAGCTTGTACGTGAGAGTTTGAAAGCGGCTCAGGACCTACAGAAGTATTATGCTGATCATCGGAGGATGCCCTTGGAGTTCGAGGTGGGAGATCATGTGTTCTTGAATGTTTCCCCTCAATGGGGGAAGCATAGGTTTGGGAAAGGGAGCAAGCTCTCACTTAGGTTCATCAGACTATTCGAGGTGCTGAGGCGAGTCGGAGAGGTAGCATATCAGCTGGACCTGCCACCTCAGTTGGAGAAGGTTCATGACGTCTTACACGTCTCCCAGCTTCGTCGGTACTTACATGACGACTCCCATGTTATTGACTGGGGAGAGTTAGATATGGGAGACGAAGCGACCTTCGAGGAACGACCAGTCAGGATCGAGGATCATAAAGAGAAGGTGCTTCGTGGATGAACCACTATGTTGGTTCATGTGTTATGGAGGCATGGCGGCCTCGAGGAGAGCACTTGGGAGCGGGAGACCCAGATGCACACTCAGTACCCGGAGTTGTTTTGACTTGTGTTTCCCCTTGTTCTTCTGATCTTTGTGTTGATGTTGTACTTTGTACCTTTGATATATGGAATGCTTGTCTTGTCAGTTGTGGGACATTTTTGTTTCCTTGTTCCCTGTTAGTGTGTAGCATGTCTGGATGTGTGGGGAAAGGGAAAAACTTGATCCTTAATAGGGACACATTAATGTGGATGCGATTGAACCCATGCGGTTGAGTCAGTGCTGCCTAAAGAAGATAATATCTCGACGTATGAGAAGGAAGTTTTTTCACAAAACACATGTTCGGGAAGTGTGTTAGTTGTGTGCTGTTGGGGGTAGTACGAGTTGAAAAAAAAATCCTAATGTATGAAAGTGGGAAGACACAGTTCTTAATCGAGACGCATTAATGAGGATGCGATTAAACCCGTGCAGGCGAGTCAGTGCCGCCTAATGCGATAATATCTCGACATAGGAGAAGGAATTACTAACACATATGATTAGGGTTGTTGGTTGGGTTCCTGTTATAATGAGAACCCTAAGAGGTATCTTGTTGGGTTTCCTCTGGGTTGGTTTTGAATTCTCAGGGACGATAATATTTTAAGAGGTATCTGAGGTAATGGCCCGGACCTCTCCGGCCCATTCCATTGTCAAAAAGAAGGTCACGAAGTGTTCTGGAGGGTAAAATGGATTTTTCCCACACTTTCCAGAATTTTGAAACTACACGCCGTGTAGTTTGAGTACACGTTATGTACCCCCTTTCTGGGTATACCCCGTGTTGCAGGTCGTGTCCTCGCTGTGTGGAACGATGGGTACACGCCGTGTGTCCAGTTCTACATGTCGTCCAGTCCTTCCCCGCGTATGCGTTACCAGTCAATGACCGTGTACCATGTTGGAGCCGTGTCCTTTCCGTGTGCAGCAAATGAGTACACGCCGTGTGTCTAAACTACACGTCATGTAGTCTTACCCCATGTATGCGTTACCCTCAAACCATGTGTTGACTAGTCAATGGTCGTGGAGCCCTGTTGGAAGCCGCGTGGAGACCGTGTAAAATAACCGAGTACACGCCGTGTACCATAAAGTACACGCTGTGTACTTTTCCTTTTATCACCTATAAAAGGAGGGGTCCCCTCCTCCTTTCAACTCACCCCATCTCCTCCCCTTTCCTCTGAGCAAAGCTCTCCCAAGAGACTCGAAGGCTCCTTTTCTTCCATAACTTCTACGTCTGAGCTCCGATTTATGATCTGTCAGTGGCCATAGGATCGTAACGATGAGGCAGAACTTCCGAGCCTCGGTCCATCAACTTTCCTTTGGCCTTTCCTTTCCGACTTCCACCCGATGAGGTTTTTCCAGGACCCGACGGAAGTGACGGACGCTGACGGACTTCTTCCAAAGTTGATTCGGGGGTGCGTTGTGATCAGGACCTGTTGAGGTAGGGATATTACCTTTTTCTCTCTCATTTTTGCATCATGCGGGGTGGGTATCTTCTTTTTTTCATGAGAAACAGTTGAACCATTAAATAAAGATAATAACTGGTTAAAGAACAGTGTTGGAAAGTTTGTGATTACTGTTACTTTATATCCTGTGATATTATGTTGTGAGTTGAATGAGATTCTGCCTACTGAAAATCACGGTCTTTGGGGGCCTTTGCTTGTGCAATTAAATGTTTCCCTACGTTTCTAGACCGTTTTTGTGGATGGAACCATGTGGAATATGGAAATTGGTTAATCACACAAAGTTGGATTTTTAAAATTGGGAACCTTGTGTGATCACCCCGGTTAAACAAAAATGGAATAATGAACATGTGGGTGTTGGCTTGGATATGTGGCTTGTGATGGGGGTGTTTTGTGGGTTGTTGTGGATCGGGTGAGAAGTGGGGATGCGGTTGTCTTGGTTGTAGGTTGGTGTGAGTGTTGTGTTGGTGACAGGCAGTGGGGCTGCAACAAGTGGAATTAAAGGGATAACGATGTACGGGTTCGGTGCGGTTGTGGTTATGGTGGTTGGCAGCGGGGCGGTAGGGATGGGTTTAAATGTGAGCGGACTAGCGGTTTTGAATAATTAATAAAAGTGGAAAGGTAAATGAATGGTGGGTCATGATTGTGGAACGGGTTTAATAATTAATGGGTTGGTTGGTTATTAAGAAGGGCTTGGTTGTGTTGCTTGTGTTTTCCTAACTTGATTTGTGGATGGAAGGGATATGTTTTACGAACGATTGATAGTTGCCCAGTAGTTAAGGAACTAAATAATCTAATTCTGCTGAAACATGAAAACCTAAATGGGGTTGGGGTTTTGTGTTGTATGCATACTTTGTAGTAGTAGTGCTAAGGAACTTGCTCAGTTTCTCTATTTAGAAGCCATTGGTTGGGCTGTGTGGTTGGTATATATATATATTTGTATCTTTTGTGTTTTATCGCACCCCACCCATGTTGAGCACTTAGTTTCGAACACTCCCATTTCATGGGAGAGGGTGTTTTCCCTTAGTTACTAGTTCCTTCCTGCTCTTTCTCCCTAGGCTGTGATGGCTTGAGGCGAAATTACACCTAAGAATATTCGGGTAGGTTTCGATTGGGGTGGCTTTATCCCAAGACTCTTCGGGCAGGTTCTACTATTTCCCAAGAATCTTTGGGATGAGGCCTAGGTGTTTGCAGGCAGGATACATGGTTATGTGGCCTAGGTATGTGCGGGTGAGATACGTGGTTCTGAGGCCCAGGTGTGTGCGGGCGGGATACGTGGTTGTGAGGCCCAGGTGTGTGCGGGCGGGATGTGTGGTTCTGAGGCCTAGGTGTGTGCGGGCGGGGAGAGTGTGGCAGCGTCAGGACGTTCGTCGTTAGGAATAGAATCTAACTACAGGGAAATGGTGCGGGGTACCCAATACTATTGTTTATTATATACTACTACCTGTTGTGGTTGTGTTTTGGTGAGTGTGGCTCGTGAGGTTCAGAGGATAGAATTCCTTTCTAGGATTCTTCTATTGTTCTCATGGGACATTAGGATGTCTCCCAACTTGTGCATGAGAGCTTTTGGTTTCCCTACTGAGTATACTTGTTTGATCACCCTGCGTTTACTTTCAGGTTTCTAGGAGGACTACCAGGGACATGCGGGACCCTACTAGTCAGACAATTGGAGTTGTTGCAGTTGCAGTTCTCTTGTTTTCTTTTGTTGTTGTACTTTGATCTTTCTTGTACTTGCACCTTGTTATAAATTTTTTAAACATGCATGTGGGCTTTGTTTGGGTTTATTTCTATACACTTGTTCTTTTTCATTTTTGGTGGTTGAATTGTCCTATTTCCCGATCCTAAACAAATAAAAAAGGGTAATGCCTCCCATATTTGTGAAAACTCATACCCTTGGTTCTAGTCGCCACCTCGGGGCCTACTGGAGGCGGGACTCGGGGGGTCATTATCTCCCTTTCACCATTGCCAGCTTAGGAGGGGAATCTTTGGTGGGAGGGGGTCGTGACAAGTGGCCTTGTCTCCTATCAACATAGGACTTCAGTATTCTCTGTGCAGTCTTCATCTGCTCCTGGATGATCTGCACCTTCTCTATCGTAACCTGAACCATCTCTGGTTCTACATGTGCTGACTCCCCAGGGTCAGTCCAGCACAGAGGTGATCTGCAAGGTCGGCCGTACAATGCCTCGAATGGTGTCATCTCGATGGTGAAGTGGTAGCTTTTGTTGTACACAAACTCCACCAAGGGTCGGTTATCCTCCCTACTGCGACCAAAGTCAAGGACACATGCACGGAGCATGTCCTCGAGTGTCTGAATGGTCCTCTAAAAAGAATGATGTGCCCTCCTCCTACCGAAAATCCATCAGGTGACTGTCCTGTGGATATCTGTGCACGTCACGTCTCACAATCAATGTCCCCATGCTGTGCCTCTCTATTCGATGATTAAGTGAAGGAGTGACTGTAGGAAGGCTACCCCATCTCTATCCATGAAGGATATCTGCAACATGGATAGCGGCTCTGTCGCCTCTCCATGTAGCTGAGTGCCTGATCTATTATTGAGAGCATCAGCCACAACGTTTCTCTTCCCGGGAGTATATACTATACAAAAATCATAATCCTGAAGGAACTCGAGCCATCACTTCTGTATCAGGTTCAGATCCTTCTATGAGAAGATGTACCTGTGATTCTGGTAGTCAGAGTAGATTGTAAAGTGATCACCCATCAGATAGTGCGGCCACATCTTCAAGGCGAAGACCACCGCTTCTATCTCCATGTCATTGGTAGCGTAGCTTTACTAATTCTTCCTAAACTATCGTGAACCATATGTGATCACTGTCCACTACTACATCAGAACACACACGAGACTATTATGTTTTAGAGAGAACCGTAAACCATTCGCTCAACGAAAAATTGGTGAGTCTTGCCAACTATAAGAACTCATCTCCACCATTCATTGTTTACGTTCTTCAAGAGATGCTGAGATTTCCCCTCTACCGAAAATAGAAATCCGGTATCATCCCCAGGATAAACCATTTTCTTTGCCTAATAAAGTCAATCCTGACATGAACAATACCATTTTATGCCATGGACGACGTCGTAAGGCCTCGACGCTACTACCAAGAGATCCAACCGTTACTCTCGCCTCTAAGGATCGAATCACACTGTCAGCAACAGTGTGTGGTCACTAGGTCTCCTCCAGTAGGTATCACGAATGTGACGATCAAGTGAACAGTTTTTAACCATATCCTCTTAGTATCAACCATACAGAGAGGACCGGAAAGTAAACTTCACAATGAAAGGTGCCTTTTATTACTATACCTCAAAGAACAAAGACACATACAACCACAATGACAACAAAATGAAGCTAGAAGCACCGATAAAAAAGGCCTCCATTCCTTGATATAGTCCCGTTCCTGTCTGCCTAATTCTAAGGATCCATGCGGTCCACCTCGATCGAACCTCTGCCTCTGCTTGGGAGGTCCTTCATCTACTGCATACTGGTCATCTGCTAGACAGGTCGGGCAGTCTCGAGCCAAGTGACCCTATCTACTGCGTGCATAGAACTTCATGTTCCTCGTATGACTGGATCTGTTTCGTTTTCCTCGCACAACAGAATCTATAACCTGAGGTCGCCCACCTGTAGGTCCAGTCCTCTTGGACCTTTATATAATCCTTCTACTTCCTACAGATGACTCGGCTTCTGATAGTAATCCCTATGGAAAAGGCAGAAGCTCCTGAACATGCTCAGTGTGTAGAGTCACTGGTATAAACTCCACCCTGGAGAAGGTCTCGAAGTCTCCCCAGGTGAAGGTCATCTCATCACAAAACTGCAGCATCTGGCTCCACCATCTTCCTACTGCTTCCTGAAAGATGCCGACAGTAAGGATCACCATGAAGTCCGCTGGTGTTCCTACTATCCTGAAGACTCTCACCACAGCCTCCATCCAATCCTAAGCCGCCTGTGGGTCTCTCTCTTCTTGGAACCTGGGTGGCCTCTGGCACTAGAAATCGTGTAGCGCGCTCAAGCGGCGTGAATCGCCTGCTTTTGGGGCTGGTGGCATCAGTGGCCCAACATATGGTAGTACCGCTGGTGCCTCAACTGAAAGAGGGCCCTGTACTGAGGCCTCGTCGCTCGTTGGGCTGTCAGTACGAACATCTCTCGGGGCTCTAGCTGGTCATCCGCGAAAAGGCATCCTGAAAGAAACACATGTGACACGGTCAAACGATTATACCTGGTGAGCTGACCTGGTTTGAGATGACTTAAATAAACTTTTGAAAACACACACATAATTAGTGTTTTCGTGCACTGAGTCGGAAATCAGTAGTCAGGGTCCTGGTGTATGGATACGTCGGCCCCTGCACCGACACTGGACTCCCTCAACTGAATACCACACTCGATATACTTAACAATATTTCTTCACAGAAAGAAAAAAAATATCAGTGTTTTAATTTCTGCGGTAGAACCTCCATTTGATACCAATTTTTCACGACCCGTCCTCGGGGCCCGTGCTGTGACTACACCAAGCCCGCCTTCTATAGGCTAGGGGCTGGAGACAAGCACAAAAGGCATAAATTGAGATATCTGGGAAGGCATTTCCTCTATAAACGTAACACACATAGCCAGAGTACAAGCAGAAGCAAACGCTAAGTAAAGCAGTAACAAGTGAGCTAGAAGTACAAGGGGCCAGAAATACAAGACCAATGGAAGATACAGCTACAAATTAAAGAAAGTAAAAATAAAAGAATAAATAGTATGAAGGTGTCAAGATACTCCTGGATCATCCTCCAGAGTTCCTACCTGAAGGGTAGGTACAGATGGCGACCTCAGCTCTCCACGTCCGTCTGTTACCTCCGGGTACTGTCTCGTCGTGAAGTCCACCTCCGGGTACCATCTCGTCATGAAATCCAACTCCAGGTACCGTCCACCTCTACAAGCCTCAACCATGATCAGTGTTGTCTGTCATCTACAACCAACACAACGAGGTGCGGGAATAGCCTGTGCAGGGGTGAGTATAACGATACTCAGTAGGGACCCTGAGACCCTCAAGGTCTCACTAAATCCAACAAGGACAACCATAAAGAACAATCCAAACAGAAAACCCTTACTTAGGTATATTCCCATACTTATACCTAAGTTATCAAGTAACCCAACCCGGTAATGAGGTATCACACACATATAAAATCAACAGATAACCACTACTTAGGTTTATGCTCATACATATATGTAAGTTATCAAGTAACTCATCTCAATCATGAGGAAAACACAAAGGTCATTGACTATGCTCAAAATTGGATTTTCATTAATGATATCGAAACCACATCTGTTGAAGAGCTCTTCCTCTAACGAGTATAGTGGACCTATCACGACTCTGAGGCGCTTCTCTCTAACCTTAGACTAATGTGGTACTCCTCCTATCGTGTATCATGGGTCTTCCACCTCACAAAGTAGCGCTCCCTACCTTGTGTCTGCCACCTCACATAGTAGCTCTCATCCTCATAACCTACAGAGGTACTCCTCATATCGAGTACCGCGGGTCTGGCACCCAAACACAGTAGTTCTCCCCGCTATGGGTCTGCCACCCAAACATAGTAGTGCTCCCCACTGGGCTATACAAGTCACTCCGACTCGAATCGGACAAGCAGTCATCAGGTCTCAGCTAGCTACATGGTCTCTGTATTCCATACGCTGGTCTCCAGGAGGGTCTGCTCCACAAGCCACTATTCGAAACTTCAAGTGTCTCAAATTCCCACGAAGAAGTATCACAAAGATCTGTCACGTCACAGGGGTCCCAACGCAATAGACAGCGCGTCAATCGAACGCCCGGTATGTGAGTTATTAGCATTCTCGTCCCGAGGGCCCGGTTGGTTTCGTGTACGAACCAACCCGACTGCATCTCAACTGTACCTCGAACTCTCATAGGGTATACTCAAGGGAATATTTATCAATGAGATTACCAATTCTGCTGACGGTTCGTCAAATGATCGTCCGGTCTGAAATTTATCATCTTTTTCGTTCCATGGTCCCTGTTGTATTTCAGGTACAATCCAACCCGACCGTACTCCAACTACATCAAAACCTTTGGTGAAGTATTCCAGAAGAACCGTCTCATCAAGAGGAATCCATCAAAGTCAACGGCACATCAATCGGACGTCCGGAACTCAAGTTATAATTGTTTCTGCTCCGAGGGCCCGGTTGGTTTCGGGTTCGATCCAACCCGGCCGTACCCAAGATTTACCGAAAGCTTGAGTGTAATATACCGAAATGACCACCTCAATCCAAGGATATCTACGCAACTAACGTTTCATCGATCGGAGGTCGGTATCCCATGATATGGGCATTTGAACGAACTTGGTCTGAAAATATGGAGTTCGGACCCAGTCCCACCCGGCCTAATACCCCCTGGGTCGGCCCGAACCGGGTCGACCCGAATTGCGTCCGGATCCGGCCCGGCCGGCACGGCGCGGCCCAGCACTACCGGTGCAGACCGGACATGTGGCCAGCCGCGGCTCGGCCAGCGTGGCCAAGCGGAAGCCGCAAAGCGCCCAACCACCCCCCCACCGTTAATTGAGGTCGGCGGTGCCAGTTGGTGCCGCCTTGCCGTCTCGGGATCCCTTGCGGCCGTGGGATCCAACAGCCCGCCGCCGCGGCTGTTTCCATGGAGGGATTTCTCTGGTGGCTCGCTGGGCCGCCACCGCCTCTAGGTGGCCGGACGGTTCCGGCCACCGCCTCCAGTCGTCGGCGCGCCGGAAGTTTCTTCAACGGACCACAGGACACGCTCCAGTGGTCTGATTTGCCCGAATTCTACGCCTACGGCTCTCCTGGGACCCGTTCTTCACTACGACGGCTTCCAAATTCCGTTTCGGTCCCGTTTCATCATCGTCCGTCAATCCACGCATCAACAACAATCTTCAGAGGGTCGTCAGGCCGTGTTTCTTCAGCCTGCGCCCTCTGCGTTAGGCGTTTTCAAATAACCAAGATTAAGAAGGGTTTTACGAAGAATGAATAAACAAATTTATTTATATAAAATTGATGAAAACCATCACACGATCCCTTAATGAAAAATTGAAACAAACCACCCTGCAATCTTTTAAAAAAAATTGGAGCAAACCATTCCACAAACAAATATTGCCAACCCGTGATTAAAAATATTTATTGATCAACATGATAATGAGTTTTTTCGTATTTTTTATTTTTATAAGGAAAGAATCAAGGAATTATTTGTATACTCAAATTTAAACCCCCACTTCGTGTCGTTTTTCGTTCGTCGGATTTGATGCGAGGAAGATGTTGGAGTCAACGTAGTTCGTTGCGCCCACACCACGCTACCGATCCCTGCTCGTTTGTCGTTGTCTCATTGGAGAATATGGAACCTCGGAATTATTCGACGAAGAGGCATCATTATTTGTGGGAGGATGATGTTCTTCATTGAGAAGGGTGATCATTCTTCGTCGGTGAGTTGGTACTCTTTAGAAAACTCAAGAGCTCTCCAAATCCTCCACACACCAATTGCCAACCCATTAAAATAAGGCTTCCTCTTATTTTAATTAATCATTCCAAGCATTCAAAATTAAAAACATAAGAAACTTACTTAATTAATTAAATAAGTTTAATCTATTAATTATGTGTGTTGGCATGAGTTAATGAGAGAGAGGGAAAGGTGAGGGGTCTCATAAATGGGAGTGTTGTCAAAATAATAAAAGCAAGGGAAGATCAAAGTGGGTTAATGGGGAGTTATGGGGAGGTGAGGATTTAGGGGTTCGTGTGGGGCCCACCACACTAAACCCTCCCATGGGAAGTTAGGTGGGTGTGGGCCGCACCTCTAATGTACCATTCGTAGGATAAAAACCACCTTTCTTAGTTCAAATATTTACACAACAAATTTTACTTATTTTTTTCTAAATCCACAATATTAAACCTCAACCCGCTCGAAACACAACTACAACAAAGGCCCCCCCAAGCAATTATCAGTGATGTGAGTTCATCGGTACCCTCAAATTTCAGTTCCAAGAACTGGTTCAAAAGATAGAAAAACCTACTCATTCATTCACTGAACGTACCCGAGTTAAACATCAGAAATTGATTCCGGGCACACCAGGCCTTGGAATCAAGTGCCGTCAGAAACAGCGCACTTGTAAAATTCAAAATAAATTATATAAAAAAATTTCCATGAAATTTAGGGGTCTTTAAATTACTCCCACCTTAGGTATTTATGTCCCCGTAAAGCTACAACACAAACTAGGGGAACTAAAAGAGGTATCAAGCACGCAACTGAGCCTTCCACTCCTATGTGCTCTTCTGGAGGTACCTGTGCTGCAAACGAAGGCGCACAAGAGAAATCGACCATCCCCATAAGTCCTGCTCATGTCAATCCTCAACTTCTACTGAATCCCCGTGGAAGTCGCCCCATCATCGATTCCCAGCTCTCCATGGTCAATGATGATGGAAAGGTCGTGCACACATCTCCTTAGCTGAGATACATGGATGATGTCATGCACTCGGTGCATCTGAGGTGGAATGTCTAGGCGGTAAGCCACCTTGCCTACTCTGCTGGGGACATGAGAAGGTCCGTTGAAATGCGGAGATAACTTTCCACCTTGGCTAAATCTCTGTAGACCTCATCAAGGTGAGACTCATCTAAAGACATGTTCATCACCCTCGAACTCCGGTGGTCTTGTCTTCTATCAGCATAGGAATTTAGTCTACTCTATTCAGTCTTCATCTGCTCCTGGACGACATGCACCTTCTCCGTTGTAACCCGAACCATCTATGGTTATAAATGTGCTGACTCCCCAGGGTCGGTCCAGCATATAGATGATCTGAAAGTTCGACCGTACAATGCCTCGAATGGTGCCATCCCATTGGTAAAGTGGTAGCTGTTGTTGTACGCAAACTCCACCAAGGATAGGTGATCCACCCAGCTGCGACCAAAGCCAAGGACACATGCATGGAGCATGTCCTAGAATGTCTGAATGGTCGTCTAAAAAGGATGACGTTCCCTCCTCCTACAGAAAATCCATCAGGTGCCTGTCCTGTGGATATATGTGCAGGTTGCATCTCACAGTCAACATTCCCACATTGTGCCTCTCTGTCCACTGAAGAAGTGGAGGAGTTACTGTGAGGGATTGTAGGAAGGATTCCCCATCTCTATTCACGAAGGATATCTGCAACGCAGCTAAGCTGCTATGTCGCCTCTCCAAGTAGCAGAGTGCCCGATCTCTTACTGAGAGCATCAGCCACAAAATTTCCCTTCACAGGAGTATAGACAATCCCAAAATCATAATCCTGAAGGAACTCGAGCCATCGCCATTGTCTCAGGTTTAGGTCCTTCTGCGAGAAGATATACCTGAGACTCTAGTGGTCAAAGTTCATTATAAAGCGGTCTCCCATCAGATAGTGCTTCCACATCTTCAAGTTGAAGACCACTGCTACTAGCTCCAGATCATGGGTAGCCTAGCTCTGCTCATGCTGCCTCAACTATCATGAACCATAGGTGATCACTGCCCACTCTTATATCATAACACAGCTGAGACTATTAAGTTTTAGAGAGAACCATAAACCATTCGCTCAAGGAACAATGGGTGAGTCTAGCCAACTGTAAGAACTCATCTCCACCCTTCATTGTTTACGTTCAATAAGAGCTGGTGAGATTTCCCCTCTTCCAAAAATTGAAATATGGTCTCATCCCCTGGATCAACCATGTTCTTTGCCTAATACAGTTAATCCTGACATTAACGGTACCATTTAATTCCATGGACGACGTCGTAAGGCCTTGACGCTACTACTAAGATATCCAACCATTACTCTCGCCTCCAAGGGTTGATTCGCACTGTTGGCAGTAGTGTGTGGTCACTGGGTCTCCTCTAGTAGGTATCTAGAAAGTGAGGATCAATTCAATAGTTTTTAACCAGAAACTCTTAGTATCAACCATACAGAGAGGATAGGAAAGTAAAAGTCACAAAAAAGGTGTCTTTTATTACTGTAGCTCAAAGTACAATGACACATAAAACCACAAAAAAAGGAAGCTAGAAGCACCAATAACAAAGGCCTCCATGCATGGATCTAGTCCCGCTTCTATATTCCTACTTCTGGAGCTCTATCCGGTCCACCTCTATTGATCCTCTGCCTCTGCCTGGGAGGTCCTTCATCTACTGCCTGCTGGTCATATGCTAGATAGGTCGGGCATCCTCGAGCCAAGTGACCCTATCTTCTGCAAGCATAGCACTTCCTGCTCCTTGTTTGATTGGATCTATTTCGTTTTCCTTGCACAACCAAATATATAACCTGAGGTCACCCACCTATAGGTCCGGTCCTCTTGGACCCCTGTATCATCAGCCTACTACCTACAGATGACTCAGATTCTGATAGTAAATCTTACGGCAAAGGCAGCAACTTATGAACATGCTCAATGTGTAGAGTCACTAGTATAAACTCCACCCTGAATAAGGTCTCGAAGTCTCCCCAGGTGAAGGTCATCTCGTCTCAAAACTGGAGCATCCGGCTCCATCATCTGCCTTATTCTCCCTAAAAGAGGCTGGCAGCAAGGATCACCATGAAGTCCGCTGGTGTACCTACTATCGTGAAGCCTCTCACCACAGCCTCCAGCCAATGCTTAGGAGCATGTGGGTCCATCTCTCCCCATAACCAAGATGGTCTCTAGCGCTGGAACTCATGCAGCGCGCTCAAGCAGCGTGCATCGCCTGCTGCTGAGGCTGGTGGCATCGGTGACCCAACGTATGATAGTACCGCTGATGCCTCCGATGGTGCCTCAATTGAAAGAGGGCCCTGTACTGAGGCCTATTCGATCCGCATTCTCTTAGTACGTATATCTCTCGGGTCTCTAGCTGGTCTTCCATGGAAAGATATCCTGAAAGAAACATATGTGACATGGTAAAACGATTATACCTGGTGAGCTGACCTAGTTTGAGCTAACTTAAAGAAACTTTTGAAAACACACACACAATCAGTGTTTTCATGCACTGAGTAGGAAATCAAAAGTCAGGGTCCTGGTTTATGGATACGTCGACCGACGCACCAACACTGGAATCCCTGAACTAAATACCACACTCGGTATACTTAATATTATTGCTTCATAGAAAGAAAAAAAATATCAGAGTTCTACATTTTGCGGTAGAACATTCATTTGATACCAATTTGTCACGGCCCGTCCTCGGGGCCCGTGCTGTGATTACCCCAAGTCCTCCTTCCATAGGCTAGGGGCTGGCGACAAGCACGAAAGGAAAAAATCCCGATATCTAGGAAGGCGTTTCCGTTACAAACAAAACACAAACAGGCAGAGTATAAGAGGAAGCAAACACTAAGTAAAGAAGTAACATGTGTGCAGGAAGTACAAGGGGTCAGAAATACAAGCCCAATGGAAGATACAGCTACAACTGAAAGAAAGTAAAAATAAAAGACAAAATAGAAGGAAGGTGTCAAGATTCTCCTGGATCATCCTCCAGAGTTCCTACCTGAAGGGTAGGTATAGATGGCCACCTCAGCTCTCCACGTCCGTCTGTCACCTTTTGGTACCATCTCGTCATGAAGTCCACCTCCGGGTACCGTCTTGTTGTGAAATCCACCTCCGGGTACCATCCAGCTCTACAAGCCTCAACCATGATCAGTGTTTTCCATCATTTGAAGCCAACACAATGAGGTGCGGGCATATCCCCTGTAGGGGTGAGTATAACGATACTCAGTTGGGACCCCGAGACTCTCAAGATCTCACTAAATCCAACAAGGATAACCACAAAGAAGAATCCCAACAGAAAACCCTTACTTAGGTATAAGCCCATACTTATAACTAAGTTATCAAGTAACCCATCTCAGTCATGAGGTATCACATAGATATGAAATCAACAGATAACCACTAATTAGGTATATGCTCATACATATACATAAGTTATCAAGTAACTCATCTCAATCATGAGGAAAATACAAATGTCATTGACTCACCTCAAACTAGGATTATCATTAATGACATCGAAACCACAACTGCTAAAGAGATCATCCTATGATGAGTACAATGATCCTGTCATGACTCAAAGGTGCTTCTTTCTATCCTTAGACTGATGAGGTACTCTTCCTGTCGAGTACCGCGGGTCTGCAACATCACAAAGTAGGGCTCCCCGCCATGGGTTTTCCACCTCACACAGTAGTGCTCCCCCTCATATCCTACAGAGGTACTCATCCTCTCGAGTACCGCGGGTCTTCCACCCAAACCCAGTAGTGCTCCCCGCTATGGGTCTACCACCCAAACATAGTAGTGCTCCCCACTAGGCTATACAAGTCACTCCGACTCGAATCGGACAAGCAGTCATCAGGTCTCAGCCAGCGACATGGTTTTCGTACTCCATACGCTTGTCTCCGGGAGGGTTTGCTCCATGAGCCACTGGTAAACACTCCAAATGTCTCGAAGTCTCAAGAAGAAGTATCAAAAATATCTGTCACGTCACAAGGGCCCTAACGCAACAGACGGCGCGTCAATCGGACGCCTGGTTTGTGAGTTATTAGCCTTTTCATCCCGAGGGCCCGGTTGGTTTTGTGTACGAACCAACCCGACTGTATCTCGACTATACCCCAAACTCTCAAAGGGTATACTCAAGGGACCGTTTCTCCGTGAGATTACCAATTCCGTTGATGGTTCATCAAACGGTCGTCCGGTCTGAAAGTTATCAACTTTTCCGTTCCAGGGGCCCGGTTGGATTTTGGGTACAATCCAACCTGACCGTACTCCAACTGCGTCCAAACCTCAGGTCAAGTATTCCAGAAGAACCGTCTCATCAAGAGGAATCTAAAAAAGTTGACGACACATCAACTGAATGTCCGGAACTCATGTTATAAGCGTTTCTACTCCGAGGGCCCGGTTGGTTTCGGGTTTGAACCAACCCGGCCGTACACAAGATTTACTGAAAGCTTGAGTGTAATATACCGAAACAACCGCCTCGATCCAAGGATCCCTACACAACTAACAGGGCATCTATCGGAGGTTGGTATCCCAAGATATGAGCGTTTGAATGAACTTGGTCCGAAAATAGGGAGTTCGGAACCGGTCCAACCCGACACGATACCCCATGGGTCGGCCCGAACCAGGTTGACCCAAACCGGGTCCGGTCCGGCCCAGTTGGGCATGCCCTAGTCTGGCTGGCGCGGCCCAGCTGGGGCGGCCCGACCGCGTGGCTGGGTGGAAGCCGCGGAGTGGGGGGCGCGGCCCCCCCGTCGTTAATTGATGTCGTCGGCGCCAGCTAGCACTGCCCTACCGTCCCGGGATCCCGTGTGCCCGTGGGATCCGACGGCCTGCCATTGTGGCTGTTTCCGTGGCGGGAATTCTCTGGCGGCGTGCTGGGGCGCCGCCACCTCTGGTCGCCGGCACCGCTGCGCCCGAGCGGCGCGCAGGTAGTTCCTTCTACAGACCACCGGACGCGCTCCAGTGGTCCGATTTGCCCGTCGTCTGTGCCTATGGCTCTCCAGGGACCCGTTCTTCACTGCAATAGCTTCCAAATTCCATTGCGGTCCCGTTTCATCATCTCCCATCAATCCACGCATCAAAAACAATCGGCAGAGGGTCTTCGGGCCGTGTTTGGTTGGCTCGCGCCCTCCGTGTTCGGTGTTATCAAATAACCAAGATTAAACAAGGTTTTACGAAGAACAAATAATCAATTTTAATTAAATAAAATTGAATCAAACCATCACAAGATCCATTAAAGAAAAATTGAAACAAACCATCCCGCAATCTCTTAAATAAAATTGGAGCAGACCATTCCGCAAACAAATATTCCCAACCCGCGATTAAAATTATTTGTGGATCCACTTGATAATGAGTTGATCTGCGTTCTTTATTTTTAGAAGGAAAGAATCAAGGAATTATTTTTATACTCAAATTTAAACCCCTACCTTGTGATGTATTTCATTCTTTGGATTTGACGCGAGGAAGACGTCGGAGTCAACGTAGTTTGTTGCGCTCACACCACGCTACCGATCCCTACTCGTTTGTTGGTGTCTCATCAGAGAAGATGGAACCTTGGTATTCTTCGACAAAGAGGCTCCATTATTCACGAGAGGAAGATGTAATTTGTCGAGAAGGGTGATCTTTCTTCGTCGGTGAGTTGGTACTCTTTAGAAAACTCAAGAGCTCTCCAAATCCTCCACACACCAATTGCCAACCCATTAAAATAAGACTTCCTCTTATTTTAATTAATCATGCCAAGCTTTCAAAATTTAAAACATGGAACACTTAATTAATTAATTAAATAAGATTAATATATTAATTAAGTGTGTTGGCATGAGTTAAAGAGAGAATGGGAAAGGTGAGGGGTCTCATAAATTGGAGTGTTGTCAAAATAATAAAATCAAGGGAAGATCAAAGGGGTTTAAGGAAAGTTATTGGGAGGTGAGGAGTTAGGGGTTCAAGTGGGGACCACCACACTAAACCATCCCATGGGAAGTTAGGTGGGTGTGGTCCCCACCTCTATCTTACCCTTTGTAGGATAAATACCACCTTACTTAGTTAAAATTTGTACAAAACAAAGTTTACTTATTTTATTCTAAATCTCCAATATTAAACCTCAACCCACTTGAATCGCAACTAAAAAGAAGGCCCCCCTAAGAAATTATCGGTGTTGCATGTTCATCGGTGCCCTCAGATTTCAATTTAGAGCACCGGTTCAAAATATAGAAAAAGACACTCATTCGTACACTGAACGTACCCGAGCAAAACTTCGTAAATTGATTTCAGGCACACCGGGCCTCAAAATTAGGTGCCGTCAGAAACTGCGCACTCGTAAAATTACAAAAAAATTAAGAAAAAAATTTCTTTGAAATTTCCTGGTCTTTACATTACACCCACCTTAGGGATTTATGCCCCCGTAAATCTAAAACACAATCTAGGGAAACTAAAGAAGGTACCGATCACGCAACTGAGCCTCCCACTCCCATGTGCTCTCCTAGAGGTTCTTGTGCTACCAACGAAAGTGCACAAGAGAAATCGACCGTCCCCGTATTACCCGCTCATGTCAATCCTCAAATTCTACAAGAACCCCATGGAAGTCACCCCATCATCGATGTCCAGATCTCTGTGGTCAATGATGATGGAAACGTCGTGCACACATCTCCTCAGCTAAGATATGTGGATGAAATCGTGCTCCCAGTGCATCTAAGGTGGAAAGGCTAGGTAGTAAGCCACCTTGCCTACTCTGCTGGGGACCTGAAAAGGTCCATTTAAATGTGGAGATAACTTGCCACCTCGGCCAAATCTCCGTAGACCCCATCGAGGTGAGACTCATCTGAAGACGTGGTTGTCACCCTCGAACTCCAGTGGTCTTGTCTCCTATCAGCATAGGACTTCAGTCTACTACGTGTAGTCTTCATCCTCTCATGGAAGATCTGAACCTTCTCTATCGTAACCTGAACCATCTCTGGTTCTACATGTGTTGACTCCCTAGGGTCAGTCCAGCATAGAGGTGATCTGTAAGGTCGGTCGTACAATGCCTCGAATGGTGCCATCCCGATGTTGATGTGGTAGCTGTTGGTGTATGAAAACTCCACCAAGGGTAGGTGATCCTCACACCTGTGAACAAAGTCAATGAAACATTCATGGAGCATGTCCTCGAGTGTCTGAATGGTCCTCTAAAAAGAATGATGTTCCCTCCTCCTACATAAAATCTATCAGGTGCTTGCCCTATGGATATCTGTGCACGTCGCGTCTCACAGTAAACGTCCCCACGATGTTCCTCTATGTCCAATGAAGAAGTGGAGGAGTGACTATGAGGGACTGTAGGAAGACTGCCCCGTCTCTATACATGAAGGATATTTGCAACGCGTCTAGCTACTCTGTCACCTCTCCATGTAGCTGAGTTCCTGATCTCCTGCTGAGAGCATCAGCCACAACGTTTCTCTTCCCAGGAGTATAGACTATCCCAAAATCATAATCCTGAAGGAACTCAAGCCATCGCTGTTGTCTCAGGTTTAGGTCCTTCTGCGAGAAGATGTACCTGAGACTCTGGTGGTCAGAGTGGATTGTAAAGTGCTCACCCATTATATAGTCCCGCCACATCTTCAAGGCGAAGACCACCACTGCAATATCTAGGTCATGGGTAGCATAGCTCTGCTCGTTCTTCCTCAACTGTCATGAACCATAGGTGATCACTACCTGCTCCTGCATCAGAACACACCTGAGACTATTATGTTTTATAGAGAACCGTAAACCGTTATCTCAATGATCAATGGGTGAGTCTAGCCAACTGTAAGAACTCATATCCACCCTTCATTGTTTACGTTCTTCAAGAGACGCGGAGATTTACCCGCTGCAAAAAAGTGAAATCTAGTATCATCCCCTAGATAAACCATTTTCTTTGCCTAATACAGTCAATAATGACATGAACAATACCGTTTTATTCCATGGATGACGTCGTAAATCCTCGACGCTACTACCAAGAGATCCAACCATTACTCTCGCCTGTAAGGATTGAGTCACACTGTCGGCAGAAGTGTGTGGTCACTGGGTCTCCCCTAGTAGGTATCTCGAGTGTGAGGATGAAGTCAACAGTTTTTAACTGGAACCTCTTAGTATCAACCATACAGAGAGGACAACAAAGTAAACGTCACAAAGAAAGGTGTCTTTTATTGCTGCAGCTCAAAGAACAGATACACATACAACCACAACAACAACAAAAGGAAGCTAGACGAACCAATAAAAAAGGCATCTATGCCTAGATCTAGTCCCGCTCCTGTCTGGCTGCTTTCGAAGTTCCATGCGGTCCGCCTCGATCGAACCTCTGCCTCTGCCTAGGAGGTCCTTCATCTACTTCCTGCTGGTCATCTGCTAGATAGGTCGTGCAGTCTCGAGCCAAGTGACATTGTCTCCTGTATGCATATCACTTCTTGCTCCTCCTATGACTGGCTCTATTTAGTTGGCCTCACACAACCGAATCTATAACCCGAGGTCGCCCACATGTATGTCTGGTCCTCTTGGACCCTTGTATCATCCGTCTACTTCCTACAGATGACTCGACTTATAATAGTAAACCTTGCGGAAAATGCATCATCTTTGGACATGATTAGTTTGTAGAGTCACTAGTATAAACTCCACCCTGAATAAGGTCTCGAAGTCTACCCAGTTGAAGGTCATCTCATCATAAAACTGGAGCATCTGGCTCCACCATCTTCCTGCTGCTTCCTGAAAGAGGCTGGCAGCAATGATCACCATGAAGTCCGCTGGTGTACCCACTATCTTGAAGACTCTCACCACAACCTCCAGCCAATCCTCATCCGCCTATGGGTCCGTCTCTCCCTGGATCCTGGGTGGCCTATATCGCTAGAACTCATGCAGCGCGCTCAAGCGGCGTGCATCACCTGCTGCTGGGGATGGTGGCATCAATGGACCAATGTATGGTAGTACCACTGGTGCCTCCGCTAGTGCCTCAACTGAAAGAGGGCCCTGTACTGAGGCCTCGTCGTTCGGCGGGCTGTCAGTACGTACATCTCTCGGGGCTCTAGATGGTCGTCCACGGAAAGGAATTTTGAAAGAAACAGACGTGACAAGGTCAAACGATTATATCTGGTGAGCTGACCGGGTTTGATCTGACTTAATGAAACTTTTTAAAAAACACACGCAATTAGTGTTTTTGTGCACTGAGTCGAAAATCGGTAGTCATGGTCTTGGTGTATGGATACGTCGGCCACCGCACAAACACTGAACTCCCTGAACTGAATACCACACTCGGCATACTTAACACAATTGCTTCATAGAAAGAAAAAAAATATCAGAGTTCTAAGTTCTGCTGTAGAACTTCCCTTCAATACCAATTTGTCATGACCCATCCTCGGGGCCCGTGCTGTGACTACCCAAATCCCACCTTCCATAGGCTAGGGGCTGTAAACTAGCACCAAAGGCATAAATCTCGATATCTAGGAAGGCATTTCCTTTATAAACGTAACACACAAAACCAGAGTACTAGAAGAACAAAAAACTAAGTAAAGCTATAATAAGTGTGCTGGAAGTACAAGGGGCTGGAAATACAAGCCCAATGGAAGATACAGCTTCAACTGAAAGAAAGTAAAAAGAAAAGACAAAGAAGCAGGAAGCTGTCAAGCTACTCATGGATCGTCCTCCGGAGTTCCTACCTGAAGGGTAGGTATAGATGGCCACCTCATCTCCCCACGTCCGTCTTTCACCTCTGGGTACCATCTCGTCGTGAAGTCCACCTCTGAGTACCGGTTCGCCGTGAAATCCAACTCCGGGTACCGTCTAGCTCTACAGGCCTCAACCACGATCAGTGATGTCTGTTGTTTGCAACCAACACAATGAGGTGTGGGCATAGACTGTGCATGGGTGAGTATAACGATACGCAGTAGAGAACCTGAGACCCTCAAGGTCTCACTAAATCCAATAGGGATAACCACAAAGAAGAATTCCAACAGAAAACCCTTACTTAGGTATAAGCCCATAATTATACCTAACTGATCAAGTAACCCATCTCACTCATGAGTTATCACACAAATATGAAATCAACAGATAACCACTACTTAGGTATATGATCATACATATACATAAGTTATCAAGTAACTCTTCTCAATCATGAGGAAAACACAAAGGTCATTGACTCAGCTCAAACCAGGATTTTCATTAATGATATCGAAACCACAACTGCTGAAGAGCTCAAAATCTGATGAGTACAGTGATCATGTCATGACTCCGAGGCACTGCTCTCTATCCTTAGACTGCTGAGGTACTCCTCCTGTCGAGTACCGCGGGTCTGCCACCTCACAAATTAGTGCTCCCCGCCATGGGTCTGCCACCTCACACAGTAGTGCTCCCCCTCATAGGCTACAGAGGTACTCCTCCTGTCGAGTACCGCGGGTCTTCCACCCAAACATAGTAGTGCTCCCTACCCTGGGTCTACCACCCAAACACAGTAGTGCTACCCACTGGGCTATACAAGTCACTCCGACTCAAATCGGACAAGAATTCATCAGGTCTCATCCAGCTACATGGTCTCCGTACTCTGTACGCTCGTCTCTAGGAGGAAATTCTCCATGATCCATGGGTCGATACTCCATGTGTCTCGAAGTCCCATGAAGAAATATCACAAAGACTTGTCACATCAGAGGGGTCCCAACGCAACAGACGGTGCGTCAATCGGACGCCCAGTCTGTGAGTTATTAGCCTTTTCGTACTGGGGGCCCGGTTGGTTTTGTGTACGAACCAACCCAACCATATCTCAACTGTACCCCGAACACTCATAGGGTATACTCAATGGACCATTTCTCAACGAGATTACCAATGTCGCTGACGGTTCGTCAAACGGTCGTCTGGTCTGAAAGTTATCAGCTTTTCTGTTCCAGGGGCCCGGTTGGATTTCGGGTACAATCCATCTCGACCATACTCTAACTACGTCCAAACCTTTGGTGAAAAATTCCAGAAGAACCGTATCATCAAGAGTAATCCAACAAAGTTGACGACACGTCAATCAGACGTCCGGAACTCAAGTTATAACCATTTGTGCTCTGAGGGCCCGGTTGGTTTCGGGATCGAACCAACCCGGACGTACACAAGCTCTACCAAAATCTTTAGTGTAATATACCGAAACGACCGCCTCTATCCAAGTATCCCTACTCAACTGATGGTCAATCGATCGGAGGTCCGTAGCCCAAGATATGGGCATTTGAATGAACCTGGTCTGAAAATAGGGAGTTCGGGCCCGGTCCGACCCGACCCAATACCCCCTGGGTCAGCGCGAACCGGGTCGACCCGAACTGGGTCTGGGTATGGCCTAGTTGGGTGTGTCCCGGCCCGAGTGGGGCGGCCTGACCCAGTGGACGTGTCCTGGCCCGACCGGCGCGGTCCAGCCCGACCGGCGCGGCCTGGCCGCGTGGCCGAGCGGAAGCCGCGGAGCAGGGGGCACGACCCCCCACCATTAATTGATGCCGGAGGTGCCAGCTAGCGCCGCCCTGTCATCCTGGGATCTCGCGCAGCCCCGGGATCCGACGGCCCGCCACCCCGTCTATTGCCGTGGTGGGATTTCTCCGGAAGTGCGCTGGGGCGCCGCCGCCTCTAGGCGGCCGGATGGCTCCGGCCGCCGCCTCCAGTCGCCGGTGCCGCCGTGCCGGCACGACGCACCTGCAGTTCCATCTGCGGACAACCAGACGTGCTCCGTTGGTCCGATTTGCCTGCCGTCTACGCCTATGGCTCTCTCGGGACTCGTTCATTACTGTGACGTCTTCCAAACACCGTTGCGGTCCCGTTTCATCGTCTCCGATCAATCCACGCATCAACACCAATCTGCGGAGGGTCGTCGGGCCGTGTTTGTTTGGCCCGCGCCCTCCGCGTTAGGCGCTATCCAATGACCAAGATTAAACTGGGTTTTACGAATAAAGAACAATAAATTTTATTTAAATAAAATTGAAGCAAACCATTACATGAACCCTTAAAGAAAAATTGAAACAAACTATCCCACAATCTCTTAAATTAAATTGGAGAAAACCATTCCGTAAAAAAATATTCCCAACCCGTGATTAAAAATATTCATAGATCTACTTGATAATGAGTTGATCCGCGATAATTATTTTTAGAAGTAAAGTGTCAGGTAATTATTTGTATACTCAAATTTAAACCCCTACCTCGTGTCGTTTTTCGTTCGTCGGATTTGACGCGAGGAAGACGTCAGAGTCAACGTAGTTCATTGCGCCCGCACGACACTTCCGATCCCTACTCATTTGTCAGTGTCTCATCGAAGAAGATGGAACCTCGGTATTCTTCGACGAAGAGGCGCCATTCTTCATGAGAGGAAGATGTTCTTCGTCGAGAAGGGTGATTGTTCTTCGTCGGTTAGTTGGTATTCTTTAGAAAACTCAAGATCTCTTCAAATCCTCCCCACACCAATTGCCAACCCATTAAAATAAGACTTCCTCTTATTTTAATTAATCATGCCAAGCTTTCAAAATTCAAAACTTTAAACACTTAATTAATTAATTAAATAAGTATAATCTATTAATTAAGTGTGTTAGCATGAGTTAAAGAGAGAGAGGGAAATGTGTGGGGTCTCATAAATGGGAGTGTTGTCAAAATAATAAAAGGAAGGGAGGATCAAAGGGGGGTTAAGGGGAGTTATGAGGAGGTGAGGAGTTAGGGGTTCGTGTGGGGCCCACCACAAAAAAACTTCCCATGGGAATTTTGGTGGGTGTGGGCCCCACCTCTAACATACCCTTTATAGGACAAAAACTACCTTATTTAGTTAACATTTGTACACAACAAATTTTACTTATTTTATTCTAAATCCCCAATATTAAACCTCAACCCTCTCGAAATGAATCTATAGCAAAGGTCCCCCTAGGAAATTATCGGAGCTGCGAGTTTATCGGTGCCCTCGGATTTCAATTCCGAGCACCAGTTCAAAAGATAGAAAAACCCGCTCGTTCATTCACTGAACGTACCCGAGCTAAACTTCGGAAATTGATTATGGGAACACCGGGTCTCGAAATCAGGTGTCGTCAGAAACTGTGCACTCGTAAAATTCCAAAGAAATTAAGAAAAAAATTTCCTTGAAATTTCCAGGTCTTTACATGTTAGTGTTGGGAACACGAGAGCTGAGTCTTTGTCAGTAAGATCATTATCTGGTACCCAGTAGCAGGCGCAAGGGTCTGGGCGTGCCGACATTTCAGGAGGCGACCCCAGGATGGAGGATCTAAGGCTCGAGGATCCCATGGATCACATGCTAGTTTTGGTCAGCCGTAAGAGAGGCGGTGTTAATCTTGCGATGGTCGAGGACATCTTTTTAGATATTGTCTGACCCGTCATGCTGCTGAGAGGGAGCCAGTCGATAGACTGCCACTATTGGGATTGCTGGTTTTCCCAATGCTTCTTGACCAATGGTTTTCTTAAACCGTTGGTGAAGAAGGGTGCCTTGGACACCCCTTTACGAACGGTTTTTAATAACCGTTGGTAAATGTTTACCTGAAATATAGTCAGCCGCCGTTCCTCTCCCCCATTCACAACAGAACCCAAAATCTCTCAAGGGCTTGGCTCCCCTCCCGACTTCCCCCATCCGAATATCCCAAACTCCATCCGAATCATCTCAAATCAGGTATTTTCTTCTTTATACAAAAAAAATATTTAATTGCTCCTTTTTTATTGTTATTCATATCATATTTTAGCTTTAAGTTTTGATTTTGATGTGTATATCATTTTTGTGTGTTATTATTTAATCTAGACTTTATCCATTCCAATCCATTTAATTAATTAAATCTTTAACCCTCCATAGAAAAAGAAACATCTCTAATTCATTTCAGTTGGATTCTAGATTTTCTAAGTATGTGTTTTTATTCTTTTTCTTCATCTTGTAATTAATTGTTACTTGGAAATTTATTTATATGTATTTATTAATTTTTAGCAAAGTTTTTATGAATTTTTTCCTTAAAATTCCTTGAGTAAAGTGTTTTATTAAAATGATTTCTTTAATAAGGCTTCTGTAATGTAATTTTATATAGTACACTATGTTACTATGTTTGGTATTTAGTAACACATGAGATAACTGGTGTGCGAGAATGTGTTGTGAAAGAGATTCCATGGTTGGTTCATGATTATATTTACGTTTTGAGCCTATTAATGAGTTGTTTTATAGATATTTTGAGATATTTAACTTATGTTTATTGGTGTAAACTTGGAGCTGTAGAGGTGGTTCATGATTTAGACATATAATTACTGTTAAACATGTGGATAAACCATGCATAATAGTGAATTATTGAAATGTTTGATGTTTGTAGTCCTTTTTTATTTGGATTTTCTTTTGATGATGATGTTTCTTATTGATACCTATGATGGGAATTTATTTTAGTTTCTAAATCGGCTCAGACTCCCCCACCATGAATAGTGTATGCAACATCTACCCTTATTTAATCATTCTGTTTACACAGCCTATGCATCCTCTAACCTAATTTAATCAGTGAAATCAAGTCATTAATTCAAGCCTTCATGCTCACAAGAATGTAAGAAATTGAATTATGTAAACTCATCCTCACATGATTTCTTACCTTAGATAGTGTCCAACATATGGAATACGAGCTTTTGAATTCATCAGTTAACCTTGATCATATATTCCATTTCCCCCCAAGATGACTGTACTAATATAACATTAGGGTCAATTAAATATAGTTCTCATTGTATGTTGTATATGATGTGTCATTCTTTGCCAATACTCACTTTTATGAGGGTGGGGTGATTTTCACTACCCATGATGGCATGTGTAAACTTCCATAAAAATGTTAGATAAGCCACAAGTTTAATTCAGTAATGTTGTTATCAATGACATACTTTATTATTAATCTCAAATTTAAAAATAATATTTTTTGTCTATACTAAATGAAATTAAATCTTTTTACAATCCATGAACAACCTATTAGTGTAGAAGCCTCAAATTTATTCACCCATGGGGTGTGCTTGACTTGGGGAAGTAATTGGGTAATGAATGGTATGGCCATAGTGGTGCAAATAATGAGTTATTGAACATGAGTGAATGATTTGGGATGCCTATAAAACATAATGGGACCTGAGGCATGTGGCTCTTATAGACCTAATAAAAATGAATATAAATAAATTTTAATTTAATTTATGAGTACTTGTTCTTTACATTATTTTAATACTTCACTACATCGACCAGAAACTTCTTCCTTAATCGTTTACTTAAATGTATTTTCTATTAATGTTTAATCCTATTGAATTGTTTATGACAAAATGAATTATATAAATTCTTTCTACAGAATGGATAGAAGTTGGATGTATGAAACTGATCGGATCTCAAGATATTTTCAAAACAATATGGGGAGCTTTATAGATTTTTCATTTCACAATGCTTCAGATAGTGGTCTCATACACTTCCCATATTCCAATTGTGTTGGTTGACCTTGGTTGAGACGTGAAGAAGTAAGCTACCACATAAACAAAAATGGTTTTCAAGAAAAATACTTTGTGTGGTATCACAATGGGGAGAAAATGAAATCTCAAATTGGTGATGATCGAAATTAAAGGACTGGAATAGATAATTTGTTAGATGATCAGTTTCCGTTTATTTGTCATCATGAAAAAGAAAGGATTTTGACTCAAGAAGACTTTGATATGAGGACAGCTGAAGCATCCAGTGAAAATGATGATATTGATAGTGTGAAAAAATTGTATGATGTTTCCACGACTCCAGTATATCGACAATGTGATAAAATAAAAAATCTAGAATTTTTAATCAGATTGTTTCATGGAAAAACTATGTATGAGATTTATAATACAACAATCGATTACATTCATACCCTCTTGAAGGATTTACTTCAAGATGATGCAGATATTCCCTCAAAACACTATATGGAATGGATGTTAGTTGAGGAACATGGATTTTTAAGAAACAAATTTCATGCTTTCCCGAAAGATTGCCTTTTATTCTGGGAGGAAACCGCTGAACAAAATGATTGTATAAATTTGGAACATCCCACTGGAAGTCAAAATCTGATTGAACACCATCCAGTGTTCCACAGAAAGTTAACTGGCACTTTCCATTGATCCCAAGAATATATAATGTTTTTATGTCTGATGACATATCAATAAAAATGAGATGGCATGATACCGAGAGAAAGAAGACTAATTATGAGTTGGTTCATCCTGCATATGGATTTGCATGGCAGAGATTTGATGCTCGACATCCTGATTTTTCAACTTAAGTGCGTAATGTGAGGATGGGTCTTTCATGCGATGGTTTTAATCCGTTTGGGTAGATTCTTACTTCGCACAGCACATGGCTAGTTTTATTACAAATTTATAATCTTCCCCCATGGTTGTGTATGAAAAAAACTTTCCATTTCATGAGTATACTCATATATGGTCATTCTGATCCTGGTATTGATATTGATGTATACTTGCAACCTTTAATAAAATAGTTGAAACTTCTTTGGGATGTGGGTGTGAGCACATACGATGCATGTTTGAAAGATATATTTCAGATGCGTGCTGTGCTTATGTGGATGATCAATGATTTTTGGGCTTATGCAATGATGTCTGGATGGAGCACGAAGGGAAAACGGTCATGCCCGGTTTGTATGAAGAATACAAAATCCAAAAGACTGAAACATCGCTCTTGTTTCAGTTTTATGGGACATCGACGATTATTTCAAAATTATCATCCATATAGAATGAATCTTTGAAGATTTGATAATACCATATAGACCGATGATCTACCTCAGCATACGTCTAGAACTAATGTTCTTAATGAATTGAAAGATTTCTATTTTTCATTCGGCAAGTGTCAAATGAAATCTGGAAAGAGAAATAATGTTTCCACTAAAATATATTACAATTGGAGGAAGAGGAGTATCTATTTCGATTTTCCTTATTGGTCAACCAATTTTTTACGTCATTACTTAGACTTAATTCATATTAAAAGGAATATATGTGAAATGTTGCTTTCGGTTCTTCTAAATGTCAAGGGGAAGACAAAAGATGATTTACGATCTCGGCGTGACTTGGTGGATTGGGGAATCATACTAGAATTGCATCATGTGCGTATCAGTGAAAATAAATGGCAACTTCCATGTGCTTCTTATGTGATGACACCTACGAAAAAAACAATTTCTGGAAGTATTAGAGACTATTAGAGTTCATGATGTCTATTCAAGCTACATATCTAAAGAGGTCAATAAAAGAGAGTTGAAGCTAAAATCATAGAAGACTCATGGGTATCACGTTCTATGGCATGAGTTTCTTCCAATAGCAATCCATCATCTTTTGTCCAATAATATAAGAGTGAATGTTATTCGGTTCTTCCATTTTTTATAGATCTTTTTTCTATGAATTTGTACAAGTATTTCTTGCAAAAAATGTTGACAGATGCCCCATTAATTTTGTGTGAGTTGGAGAAAATATTTCCTCCATCATTTTTCACATGAATGCAGCATCTGACTATCCATATTCCCACTAAAATACTTCTCGGAGGACCTGTTTCTTTTCCTTGGATGTATCCAACTAAAAGAAATATGTACACATTAAAGACTTATGTCCAAAATAGGAATCATCCAAAAGGTTCTATCGTGAACGGTTACTTAAATCAAGAATGTATGGATTTCTGATTAATGTATTTTTTTGATCCTACTACAAGAATGAACAGACCAATGAGAAATGAAAAGAAAAATATGAGAAAATTGAACCCAGTTTTCCATCACTTCCTCAAACAGGAGGAATTCTAGGTTCATATACATTGAAGGCATTAAGCCCTGAAGAGCGGGAGATGGCACATCACACATTTTTGTTCAACTGTGATTTATTCGATGACTATATCTGGCAGCTAAATTGAATATTTATATATTACATATATATATATTAAACTATTCATATTTTTTATCTACAGGGAACATAAAAAATGAAAAATAGGAAGCATTGTTCTTTATCAATGAGAAGGAGAGATACTTTGCATAAAAAAGAGTTTTCTGCTTGATTAAAATTGAAGGTAATAATTTTACTGTTTAAAATAATTATATAAATATTTAATTAAGTTTAATAGTCATTTATATTACAGGTATTGAGTTTTTCTGCTGACTCTATCTCTGAGGAAATAAGAGCTTTGGCTTTTGGTCCTAATACTGTGGTTCGTGACTGTAAATCAATTGTTATCAATGGGTACAAATTTATTGTCACTGAATGAGAAAAGAACATGAGAACACAACATGATGGTGTTATGGTTACTGCCACAAATGATTGTTATGCCAGTGCATCAGATAATAGACCACGACTCGAAAATGTGGGTTATTATGGAGTCGTTGAGAAAATAATACTATTGGATTATTACTCTCATGGACTAGTCACAATGATGAAATGCCAATGGCTTGATTTGAAGAAGAGACATGGAAAATTTATTGATGATTGTGGATTTCATGTAATTAATATGACTGACACTCTTTCTACCTAAGAAAATATGTGTTGGAATCAATGGATAAACATGTTTTTTATGTCAATGACGAACTTCGACCTGAATTTGGTGTCACAGTTGAAGTAATTCCAAGACATATTATTTATTATGGTGATGATGAAATTGACACTGTACCTAGTGCCGTTGGAACCGATCCATTTATTTCTTTTGATGACTCAAATAGCTCAATTATCAGAGTTGATTGTGAACCTGATGTTGTAGTTGAAAATATATAGAATCATTCATCCATGTTCTCAATTCTTTTGGTTTACCTCGAGTTGGGTTGTTAAGGTTGGTAATATTCAAATTGGTTTAGTATTGATCACAAATATGTTTTAGCTAACTTGATCATTATGATAATTTTCAATGTTTATTGGTTGCAGTTTTATTTGAATTGAATTTTCTAATTTGGAATTGAACTTTATTCAAACCTAGTCAAACAATATTTCTAACTTGGTGAACATTACAACTTGTATTATTTATTAAATCCATTCAAGCTCTTCTAAAACAATTGATAGCTAAATTACAAGTGAATCCCCCTATTCCCTCATATATTTAGTTTTCTGGGTTACACATTAGTTTCCTTTTTCTAATTAATTACTTATTTGTTTTCAAAAGTAGGAAATGCAGCCAACTGAAGAGAGACGAAGGAAAAAAATGATAGAGAACAATTATCGAATGGCGGAGATGGGCGTTCCATGATAAGTTCCTACAGTGAGTACTTTATTTCAAGTATATATATTTAAAGAATATATAATTTCATGTGATTAATTTTTTTGTAAACATTTTTGTAGGATCCACCTATACATCGACAGTTATTCGACGAGGATCCTAGTATTGGTCCTAGTACTCAGGCCGATGGTACGAGGAGGGTTCGTACTAGAGGTGGACGAGTAGCATCGCATACCCGAATAGACCCTACCCCTCCCACTAAAATGTCATCCTTCCCACATTCTGATCCCGGTGTGTCTTTAGGGACACACGGGATATTTAGGCCTCCCATGTTTTTTCCACCTTTTGCATCTTCTGGCCCATCATTATCATATCCTATGATGATTCCCACTCCCCAGTCAGAATCCAGTCATACAGCTGTCCCATCTTATTTTCCATCTACTTCTGTCTCTCTGAGCTTCTATATTTCATCGTCATTGACTACTCTTCCACCACAGGGTGTTCCATCAGTTTCTGTGGATCCAACGACACACAACGATCAGACTGGTGCATGTATATTTATAGAAACCTAACAAATTTTTATTGCAATATTTATTTTCATTATAACACTTTTTGATAAAATATTTGTTTTTCTTTCATGACAGATACATCTACTGACAGGAGGTGGGGGCGAGGGCGTACATGCATGCGTTCGGTGTGGAACCGCCACACACAGGTTATGGTGGATTACAATGAAGACCACCAAATGGTTGAGAAAAAAGGGTAGCAATGTCGGAGATTTTTGGAGACGCTTTCCAAATACTCTGACATCATTCCCGTCAGCCCGCTATCATGGAGAAATTTTCCACATGAGGTCAAGGATAGATCTTGGGGAGAGATATGGGTAAAAAACTATGTTGTATTTAATGCCATGAATTATTTTTGTATTTATATGAATTAATATTCTGATGTCACCTTTGATTTAAATCTCCCGATGTTAAGGGTGCACGATCAGAACATCTAAAGGATTTAGGAGAGCTTTGGAGAGCCTACAAGAATGAGTTATATATTGGCTGGTGTGATAGAGTTCGCACTGAGTTAGAGGTGGTACCAGCCGTGGATGATTTTCTTATAGAGCAGTGTCGTCAGATGATTACTCATTGGATGACTACCCAGTTTAAGGTATGAATTACATTTCAGGTATTTAAACAATAAATTTCATGTTTTTCATTAATATTATCCTTTGCATTATCAAATTTTTTTAGGAAACATCTGGAAAAAATAAAAAAAACATTAATGTAAAAAAATACCTCCACACACTAGGACGTACTACGATTCCAGATCATGAGAGGAAGTAGGTATGAAAATTATTTATAAGATTTCTTTACGACTTAAAATGTCTTTTGTTTCCTCAATTATTTAATCGTTTTCTAAGGTTTTCATATAAATTTAGTTTTAAATGTCATTGTAGAGGAAAATACAGAATATTGAAGGACATGTGCCTCGAGTAAAACTGTTTTGCTCGAATAGACGGAAAAAGGATGGAAGTTCCGCCAACGAAGTGACTTAGTAGCAGATTCTAAGTTTTAATATGTTGATTTTATATTTTAATATCTATTATGTAACCTAATATTATATTTATATTTGTAATAGGATACTTTAGAGGCCCTCAATGCCCAATAACCAGACAATTTTGGGCCCACTGATCACTTACATAAGGTGTTGGGAGAGGAGAATCCTGGCAGAGTACGTTTCCGACCTAGGATAGCCCCGATGAGGTATTGGCCCTCCTCATGTATGAGTTGTAGTTCTACAGAGCTGCAAAAAGTTAGGGAACATGCATAACAGGATGAGAAAAGGGCCATAGAGACAACAGACCAATCTTCTTGGGAAAATAGTGCATTTATGAAATATATTGAAGTTCTATGTTCAAAACATCCACCAAAGGTTAGAACAACTTTTGATGAATATATGTCATCGATATGTTATATATATGGTGCCCCAGGTGGAAGTTCTAGTGGTGGTCAAGACGATGTCCAACCTGATGATGATGATGGCGAGGATTCTGATGCGGAAGAGGAGGGATAGGAGGAGGGTGAGGCCGATGGCGAGGGCGAGGAGGAGGGAATGGTAAAGGAGGAGGGCACTATAAAGAGCGAGGACGATTATAGGGATGAGAAAGAGGGTGATGATGATGGTGATGATGGTGATGGTGATGAGGGAAAAATTGATCTGTTACATTTTTGACTAATGTTACTGATATTTGATGTTAAATCTATTCTAGTTGTTGTTTTATCTTGTCCCGTAGTGTAGTATTAGAGTTGAGTTATTTTTATATATTGTCAATTTTCATAAATTTTGTTGTCCATTAGTGGTTTCGGTGTATCTTGAGCATGTTTATAGAGTTTTGTGTGTTTGGGAACTCCCTAGACAGCCCCCCTCCTTCCTTGACCTTGGACAACCCCCCACCATCCTCCTTGGATCCCGGATAGCCCCCCAGACAGCCCCCCACCCACCATCCTCCTTGGTCCCCAGACATCCCCCAAGAAACCCCCCGGACAGCCCCCCGGACAGCGCCCTAGACAGCCCCCACCACCCTCCTCCCTGGACCCCAGATATCCCCTCAGGCAGCCCCCCTGACAACCCTCCAGACAGCCCCGACCCTTCTCCTTGGACCCCAGACATCCCCCGAACACCCCCAACAACCCCCCGTAAAGCCCCCCCCCCCCCCACCCTCCTCCTTGGTCCCCAGACAGCCCCCTAGACACACCCTAGACAACCCCCAAGATAACCCCCCACCCTGCTCTCTAGACCCCCAGACATCCCCCCCACCGTCCTTGATTTCACATGGTTTTTTTATTTCTCTGATCATGCAATGTTATTTAGGATTATTCCATTTTTGTATGTCTTGAATTATATGAATGTCTTGGTAAGCTTATTAGCTCATTCTCATCACATGCATGTGTTTATATACTTTAATTTGAATACAAATTCTTATTGTACGTTCTCCATGTTTTGTGAATTATGCCTTGTTTTATTTGGCTTAATTGTCAATATGTTAGGATAATACATGGGTAACATGTTAAGGAATCATGGACGGACTCATCATGCCCATGGAATTGAAACTCAAAATTCCAGGATGTATGATTTGATTTCTAGGTAAGGGCTACCAAGATGGTTTCTATTACTCATTTGTGACATGTATGAGTCCACCCCTCCTCAATCTGATTCCTGGTGTGGCAGACACCATTCAAAGTGTCTCAGGATTATTTGAAATGGACAACATTTTAATTGAAAACAACAACTGACATACGGTAAATCAACAAAACACATTCATATTCTGTTGAAACATTAGAACAATGATCCATGGGTCATATGTGACGTGTATGAGTCAACCGCGCCTCAATCCGAGTCGTAGTGTGGCCGGGATCACTATATGTGTCTCTCTTTTGTTTAAAATGTTCAACATTTTATGTAAATATGGAATACCAACCAAAAGGATTTTTATTGTGTTTATACTTTATCACAATGATCCATGGGTCATATGTGACGTGTACGAGTCAACCCCGCCTCAATCAGAGGCGCGGTGTGGCCGACACCATTCATAGTGTCTCTCTTTTGTTTCAAAAGGATATCATTTTATGTAAAAACATTAACTGGCATATGGAAAACTGACCAAACGCATTTGGATTCTGTTCATACTTTATAACATTGATCCATGGGTCATTTGAGACATGTACGATTCAACCCCGTCTAAATCTGAGGTGCGGTGTGACCGGTACCACTCTAACTGTGTCTATTTTGTTTAAAATGGACATAATTATAAGTGAAAAGAACAACTGGCATACGGAAAACAGACCAAACGCATTAGGATTCTATTGATAATTTATCACAACGATTCATGGGTCATATGTGATCTGTACGAGCCAATCCGGGCTCAATACGAGTCACGGTGTGGCCGAGATCACTCTAACTGTCTCTCTTTTGATTAAAATAGACAACACATTATGTACATACGGGAAACTAACCAAACGCATTCGGTTTCCATTGAAACATTAGAAGAACGATCCATGGGTCATATGTGACGTGTACGAGTCAACCTCGCCTCAATAAGAGGCTTGGTGTGGCCGACACCACTCAAAGTGTCTCTCTTTTGTTTAAAATGGACTTCATTTTAAGTGAAAACAACAACTAGCATACGGAAAACCAACCAAACAGATTCTGATTGTGTACATACTTTAGAAAAACGATCCATGGGTCATATTTGACCTGTATGAGTCAACTGTGCCACAATTTGAGGTGCGGTGTGGCTGATACCACTCATAGTGTCTCTCTTTTGATTAAAATGAACATCATTTTAAGTGAAAACAACAACTGACTTACGAAAAACTGACCGAAAACATTCAAAATGTGTGATGCTTTAGGAAAATGATCCATGGGTCATATGTGACATGTATGAGTCAACCCAGCTTCAATCCGAGGAGTGGTGTGGCCGAAACCACTCTAAGTGTCTCTCTTTTGTTTCAAAAGGATATCATTTTAAGTGAAAACATCAACTGGCATTCGTAAATCCGACCAAACGCATTCGGATTATGTTGATACTTTAGAAAAATGATCCATGGGTCATTTGAGATGTGTATGAGTCAACCCCGTCTAAATATAAGGCATGGTGTGTTCGGTACCACTCTAATAGTGTCTCTTTTTTTTAAAATGGACAGGATTATAAGTTAAAAGGTTCAACTGGCATACGAAAAACCATCCAAATGTTTTTAGATTCTATTGAAAATTTATCACAATGCTACATGGGTCATATGTGACGTGTACGATCCAACCTGGGCTTAATCCAAGACATGGTGTGGCTGGGATCACTCTAAGTGTCTCTCTTTTGTTTAAAATCGACAACATTTTAAGTACATACGGAAAACTGACCAAACGCATTCGGTTTCTATTGAAACTTTAGGAGAACAATCCATGGGTCATATGTGATGTGTACAAGTAAATATTTCCTTAGTCCAAGGTGATGTGTGGCTGACGCCACTCAAAGTATCTCTGTATTGTTTAAAATGGACTTCATTTCAAGTGAAAACAACAACTAGCATACAGAAAATTGACCAAACAGATTCTGATTGTATCGATACTTTATCCCAACGATCCATGGTTCATTTGTGATGTTTAAGAGTAAACCGCACCTCAATCAGATGCGTGGTGTGGCTGGAACCACTCATAGTGTCTCTCTTTGGTTTAAAATGGACATCATTTTAAGTGAAAACAACAACTGACATACAAAAAACTGACCAAATGCATTCGAAATGTGTTGATGCTTTAGGAAAATGATCCATGGGTTATATGTGACATGTATGAGTCAACCCCGCCTCAATACGAGGCGATGTGTGGCCGGAACCACTCTAAGTGTCTCTCTTTTGTTTCAAAAGGATATCATTTTAGGTGAAAATATAAACTGGCATAAGGAAAACTAAACAAACGCATTTGGATTGTGTTGATACTTTAGGAAAATGATCCATGGGTCATTTGAGACACGTACGAGTCAACCTTGTCTAAATCTGAGGTGGGTTGTGGCCGGTACCACACTTACTGTGTCTCTTTTGTTTAAAATGAATATGTTTATAAGTGAAAAGAACAAATGGCATATGGAAAACTGACCAAACACATTCAGATTCTATTGATAATTTATCACAACGATCCATGGGTCATATTTGACGTGTACGAGCCAACACGGGCTCAATCCATGTTGCGGTGTGGCCGGGTTCACTCTAAGGGTCTCTCTTTTGTTTAAAATGGACAACATTTTAAGTACATATGAAAAATCGACCAAACTCATTCTGTTTCCATTGAATCATTAGGAGAAAGATCCATTGGTCATATGTGACATGTACGAGTCAACCTCGCCTCTATCCGAGATGCGGTGTGGCCGAAACCACTCAAAGTGTCTCTCTTTTGGTTAAAATGAACTTCATTTCAAGTGAAATCAACAACTAGCATACGGAAAACTGAACAAACCGATTCTGATTGTGTCGATACTTTAGAAAAACAATCCATGGGTCATTTGTGACATGTAAGAGTCAACCGCACCTCAATCCGAGTCGCAGTGTGGCCGACACCACTCATAGTGTCTCTCTTTTGTTTAAAGTGGAAATCATTTTAAGTGAAAACAACAACTGACATACGAAAAACTGACCAAACGCATTCCAAATGTGTTGATGCTTTAGAAAAATGATCCATGGGTCATATGTGATGTGTACGAGTCAACCCCACCTCAATCTGAGGTGCAGTGTGGACAGAACCACTCTAAGTGTCTCTCTTTCATTTCAAAAGAACAACATTTTAAGTGAAAACATCAACTGGCATACAGAAAACCGACCAAACACATTCGGATTGTGTTGATACTTTAGTAAAATTATCCACATCTCATTTGAGACATGTACGAGTCAAACCTGTCTAAATCCGAGGCGTGGTGTGGCCGGTACCACTCTAACTGTGTCTCTTTTGTTTAAAATGGATAGTATTATAAGTGAAAAGAAAACACTGGCATACAGAAAACTAACCAAATGCATTCAAATTCTATTGATAATTTATCACAACGATCCATGGGTCATATGTGACATGTACAATCCAACCAAGGCTCAATCCAAGTCGCGGTGTGGCCAAGATCTCTCTAAGTTTCTCTCTTTTGTTTAAAACGGACAACATTTTAAGTACATATGGAAAACCGACCAAACACATTAGGTTTCCATTGAAATATTAGGAGAACGATCCATATGTGATGTGTGAAGTTTAAGATTCAACCTCGCCTCAATCTGAGGCATGGTGTGGCTGACACCACTCAAAGTTTCTCTCTTTTGTTTAAAATGGACTTCATTTCAAGTGAAAACAACAACTTGCATATAGAAAACTGACCAAACAGATTCTTATTGTGTCTATAATTTATAACAACGATCCATGGGTCATTTTTGACGTTTATGAGTCAATCATGCCTCAATCCAGGGCACGGTGTGGCTAGCACCCCTAATAGTGTCTCTATTTTATTTAAAAAGCACTTCATTTTAAGTGAAAACAACAACTGACATACAAAAAACTGCCAAATGCATTCAAAATGTGTTGATGCTTTAAGAAGACGGTCCATGGATCATATGTGACGTGTATGAGTCAACCCCACCTCAATCTGATGCGCGGTGTGGATGAAACCAATCTAAGTGTCTCTCTTTTGTTTCAAAAGGATATCATTTTAAGTGAAAACATCAACTGTCATACTGAAAACCAACCAAACACATTCGGATTGTGTTGATACTTTAGGAAAATGATAAATGGGTCATTTAAGATGTGTATGAGTCAACCCCATCTAAATCTGAGGCGCGGTGTGGCCGGTACCACTCTAACTGTGTCTCTTTTGTTTAAAATGGACATGATTATAAGTGAAAAGAACAACTTGCATACGGAAAACCAACCAAATGCATTCGGATTCTATTGATAATTTATCACAATGATCCATGAGTCATATGTGATGTGTACGAGCCAGACCATGCTCAATCTGAGTCGCACTGTGGCCGGGATCACTCTAAGTGTCTCTCTTTTGTTTAAAATGGTCAACATTTTTAGTACATATGGAAAAACATCCAAATGCATTCGGTTTCATTTGAAACATTAGGATAATGATCCATGGGTCATATGTGACATGTATGAGTCAACCTTGCCTCAATCCGAGGCATGGTGTGGCCAACACCGCTCAAAGTATCTCTCTTTTGTTTAAAATGGACTTCATTTTAAGTGAAAACAAAAACTAGCATACATAAAACTGACCAAATGGATTCTGATTGTGTTGATACTTTAGCACAAAGATACATGGGTCATTTGTGACATTTAAGAGTCAACTGTGCCTCAATTCGAGGAGCGGTGTGGCTGGCACCACTCAATGTGTGTCTCTTTAATTTAAAAGACACTTCAATTTAAGTGAAAACAACAACCGACATATGAAAAACTGACCAAACGCATTCTAAATGTGTTGATTCTTTAGAAAAATTATCCATGGATCATATATAACTTTTACGAGTCAACTACGTCTCAATATGAGGTGTGGTGTGGCCGAGAGTACTCTAAGTGTCTCTCTTTTGTTTAAAATGGACAACATTTTACGTACATATGGAAAAATGACCAAACAGATTCCGATTGTGTTGATACATTAGCACAATGATCCATGGGTCATATCTGACATGTATGAATAAACCCAACCTCATTCTGAGGTGCGGTGTGGCCGGCGCCACACAAAGTGTCTCTCTTTTGTTTCAAAAGGACATCATTTTAAGTTAAAACATCAACTGACATACAGAAAACCGACCAAACGCATTCGAATTGTGTTGATACTTTAAGAAAATGATCCATGGGTCATTTAAGACATGTACGAGTCAACCCCATCTAAATATGAGACGCGGTGTGTCTGGTACCACTCTAACTGTGTCCCTTTTCTTTAAAATGGACATGATTATAATTGAAAAGAACAACTAGCATATGAAAAACTGACCAAACACATTCAGAATCTGTTGAAACATTAGGACAATGATCCACGGGTCATATGTTACGTGTACAAGTCAACTGCACCTCAATCCAAGTCGCGGTGTGGCCAGCACCTCCCAAAGTGTCTCTCTTATGTTTAAATTGGAAAACATTTTAGGTATATACAAAAAACTGACCCAACGGATTCTGATTGTGTGGATATTTTAGCACAAGGATCCATGGGTCATTTGTGACATGTACGAGTCAACCCCACCTCAATCTGAGGCGCGGTGTGGCCGGAACCAGTCAATGTGTCTCTCTTTTATTTAAAAATAACTTCATTTTAATTGAAAACAACAAGTCACATACGAAAAACTGACCAAATGCTTTCAGAATATGTTGATACTTTAGGACAACGATCTGTGGATCATTTGTGACATTTACGAGTTAACCTCGCCTCAATCCGAGGCACGGTGTGTCCAGTATCACTCCAGGTGTATGTATATTGTTTATAATGGACATCATTTTTAGTAAAAACATATGGTATACGAAAAACCGTTCAAATTATAAATTGAATTCCATATTCCACATATAATTGTCATCTAAATTTTAAATTTAATTCTAAATGAATTATGTATGTTTATAATTACGTTATGAATTCTGATTTCATTCAGGATGTGTATATTCCCAGGATGCATTATATGTTAAATGTGTATGAATTTGTTCTATATATGTATGTGTTAGTTGGTTATTGTAGGTACAAAAATTGTATATGTATGTGTTAGTTTATTGTAGGTACAATAATTAGAAATAATTAAAAATGAGATGGAATGGAGTGGCTGCTGTGAAAATTGCAGGCTGCTCTACAATTTGAACAGCATAGGCTATTCCAATGGTTTGAAACCGTTGGCATAGAATTTTGAGGATTTTTTTACCAAAGGTTCATAGAATGGTTGGTAAAAATCCTTTCCCAATGCTTTAGAAACCGTTGGGAAAAAAGTCATCTGCTCGGTTTTCCCAATGGTTCAAGCCAACCCATTGGGAAAAACTATCCCAACGGTTTGGAAGAACCGTTGGGATAGGTTTATTTTTTTCATCCTATTCCAACGGTTCAGTGTAAACCGTTGGGAAAATATTTCCCAACGGCTTACTTCCCTAGGGTTTACAGAACCATTGGTATAACATATACCAACGGTTCTGCAGCCTTTCTTAACGGTTCAGAACTGTTGGGAAGGACTGCATTTCTAGTAGTGCGCCTTAGTAGAGGAAACATCTCGAGCAAGAAGATCCGCAGGGCGCAGATGTGGCGACGGAGTTGGTGCAGTAGTAGGAGGTGGTAGGCGATATCAGTTGCCACCACCCCACCCCCAGTTGGTCCACGTCGAGCTCAGGGAGATGGTGGCTGAGGGTGAGGACAGCTGCAATCCTTTGAGGCTGTTGACCTAGAGGCTCCGTGGATGGATAATGGTACGCCTTGTGTCTTTTCTACATTCTGCAGTAGCTTGTTAGAAACTATTTAGTGATACTCTTTCCTTTATATTGCATGCCCGAGTTTTGTTTAGGGTGTTGGTAAGACCTTTTGTTTGTGTAGTTCAGCATGCTTTGAATGCGTGATGAAGAGGGATCCTTCCCCCACCGAGAAGCGTTTTTTATGATGTTATCAAAACTGTGCGGTCGAGTCAGTGCTGCCCAAAGTGGATAGTGTTCAAGTGTGGTGGATGAGTCCCTGTGACTAATGTGTTCGGGCAAGGGTTATTTTAGTGAACTCACTGGCGTGGGAGACCCAGTTGAGAGTCCAGTTTCTTTCCTTGTGCTTATGGATTTTTGGGCACGAAAATTTCTACGGTTGGGAGGATGTAGAGACTCAGGTTTTAGCCCGCTCAGAATTTGGAATATTCCTATGAATAATTTCAGTTCTAGGTACGAAGACACCGTGCGATTCTGAGGCTCGGTGTGCCAAGGGTTAATATTATAAAGATATTAAGTTTTTTTACTCTACACATGGTGGGGGTGTGTAATCTCCTAAAGGGTAGCTCAGAATGGTAATCTGGGGGCACAGTTGTGTCAGGAGCGTGCCGTTTAACCTAGGCAGGGTGTAAAATTTGCGGGCATGAGCCTACTATGAGAAAAGTCACCAGGGGAATTTTTTTAAATAAATGTAAGTTTTTATTAACGATCGTTTGATCGAATAACTTCTTAATGGAGTCTGAGATCAAAAATCTGAGTCCTCCATTGCACTCAAAACGCCGTGTTTACACTAGCCGTGAAATAAATTTTTCGGTGCTGGGTGCCGGGTCAGAGGCGTGTTGGTGGGGAGTTAAATGAAGTTGTTTTTATTAAAAAATAGATATTCAATCATATTCTCCCCCAACCTTGTACGTGCCAGATGAAACCCCTACCATACTCCTCCATTCTTCGCCGACTTGAGCGCCAGGCATCCATTTTCAGCGCCGATCATCAGCACATCGAGCTCCAATGCGTCACAGGCGTCGTTCAACATCCGAAGCATCGGCGATCCTCCAGCAAGTAAGAGTTTGGAGTTTTAAAATAACGGATCATGATTTGGTTGGTTTTTCTGTGTTTTGTGCCTACAAGTGCATAGATCCAGTCCCAGGGGGTGCACAAATGTCTTTGGATGTGAGTTTGGACCCCTGGGGTGCCCCCGACAGCCCTCGGAAGGTGTGCCGGAGGCGGCGGCCGGCGGCAGCCGGCCGCGGGAAGGAGATCGGACCGCCACCCCCTACGGTAGTTCGGTGCCAATTAACGGCAACCCTGCTTTGGGGTTTGGTCGTGCCTCTGCGCCGCGTCGCGGCGGTGCAGTCCACCGGCCGGAGTGGCCGGGCCGGGCCGGCTGGTTCTAGCCGGTCCGGCCCTCCCTTGGTATACATGGATTTTAAAACCCCCGTATTTTTCTCCTTGGAGGACGGATTCGAGTACCTTCTGTGGTGACGAGACCCTGGCGACGAGGAAAACCCTTCAGTGTTGGTTTAACAGTTTTATGTTTCAGGATCGTTGCCCGGGAGCTTGAAATGTCGAATAGAATAATAATATTTTATAATTATTCGACTTCGGGTCATCGAATGTTCTACCCTGAGCATCCGATTGACGTGTCTTCAGAGGCGTTGAGGCCCTGATGGTATAGAGTAATTTTCTAGTAGGATTCTAGGTGTTGGAAGCAGGTTTGGGGTGCGAGCCACATGAGGCCGGGTTTGAGCGTTTACGGAGAAACGCAACTTTCTCACTAGGAGTCTGATTTTGGTGGATGAATAGTTGATCGTATGTGTTTTTCTGATAGGATCGCAATGGTGTGATCCGTTCGTTGAGTTTCGGGATAGAGGCATGGTCCCCACCAGGGTTGGTTTTGGTGAATAGTATCTTTCTCACCGGGTGACCATTTTGGAAGATCGAGAAGTCGATCCCGTGTGTTTCTCTAAGGGGATCATAGTTGTGTGATCCGTTTGATGAGTTTCGGGATCATTGTGTGCGCCCCGCACGGGCTAGCTATGGTGAATAGTGCCTTTTTAACCGGTTCTAAATTTCGGGTGAGTAACAGCCTATTCTGCGTGTTTTTCCACGTAGATCGTGATGGTGGCCTCGATGTCGGCCTTGGAGGTGCGTGGGGTAGTGTTGTGGCGCGTAGCTCGTGTTAGCAACGTTTGGATCAGTAGTGGTTGAGGGTACTCCCTTGCTTCATTCCTATGAGGGTTCGCACAACATCACAACCCTAGTATAGGTTTGTGATCCTCTCTATGGGATGTGTATTCTGTTAGAGTTGTGGATTCCCTACGGTGGGCCCGGAGCGAGATCCTCTAGCATCGTTTCCCTTGATCAGGTTCTTGGTATCGCTGTGACCGCTTATCCACGGGAGATAATCCCCTTTCTAGGAGGTTTACCTCATAGGGTTTGTGGCATCATCGGTAATATGATCCCCTACTTGGTGGGCCGTTCTCAGTTGGGTTGTGGAATCATCGGATATAAGATCCCCTACTCAGTATGAGGATTATATTAGGGTTGCGGTATCGTTGGCTATACGATCCCTTACTCAACATGTGGTTTCGGTAGGGTTGTGGTATCGTCAGTTAGATCACCTACAACACGAGATGTACTAGATACGGTATTGGTATTATTGTGACCGTTATGACATGGGTGACGATCCTCTATCTGAGTGACGTGTTTCTGTCATATGCAAGATCGGGTTGTGGTATCCCCCAGCAGACCCTAAGAGTGATCCCCAATCTGTGAGATCTTCGTATACCGGTGTGGGTTCTGGTATCCCCTAGAAGACCCTAGGATCAATCCCCTATCCAAGGAGGTTGGTGTTTATGTTTTTTCAGCGAGGTTTCCTCAGTGAAGATATCCAAAGACCGTGATCTATCGGGTGAGCTTCTGAGATGTTCGTGTGGGACCTGATGGAGTGTATCTCTTAGACGAGTGTCATCTGGGATGATAGTGATCATGCAGTGTGTTCTCTTGGTTGTGAACCGTTGTGGGGATGAGGTCTGTACCTCATGTGGCTTGGTTTGTGAGTTGAGTATATCTGGATGTTCAAGGTGTGTGTATGGGAATACACATGGTTTGAACTGAGAAGTTGTTTCTAGCCGAGGATGGTCACTAGATGGAGTTTCTCTCTCATATGGGTCCCTCTGGCTGGGATGAGCATACTTTTGCCTTTCAGTTTCTCTCTTTTGTTTTTGGTTTTTGGGGTGCCTAATGAGTATTGTTATACTCACCCCTGCATGGGCTTTTCCCACACATGTTTGGTTCTTGTGTAGACCACATGCCTTTCGACGGAGTTCCTGGAGGACCCAAAGCAAGTGGAGCTTAGTGAGCGGGTTTGACCAGGGTGTTTACTAGAGCTGTGCCATGGAGAAAACCGGCATGTGTTTTGGCAGTGTTTTTACCTCCTTTTGAGTAGGTTGTACACTTATGTTGTTTTCTTTTGGTGGGCCCTATTTTTCCCTTTTGTACCTTTGCTGTATTCTGGTTTGGGATAAATGTATGCATGCATTTACTTTTCAGTTTTATATATCACTTAACTATTTCATGGAGGTGTGTGTGGGTGCGTGTGTATAAGTACCGTAGGCTAATACCTCCCATGTGTGTGATATCCTACTCGGCGCAAGTCTCCATCCGCTAACCTATTGGATTAGAGCTTGGGGAGTCGCAGTTCGAGCCCTGTTGGGTCGGGTCGTGACAATGTAAAACTAAATTCCTAGATATTATTTTATAAATCAAAATATATTTTATTAATAAAGACTTATTAATTCCTACCAACATGGGATTACTAATTGATTTAAATGATATAATTTTCATCATATTACCTATTTGAAATGGATAATTTGTGTAAAATATATTTCCTTGAGAGAGAATGCTCTATATTTTTCCTATAGTCAATGGACTTAAAAAGTGTAACCTTATTTTTTTAGGGAAAAATTATGATCCCTAAAATCCTTAAATATTTTTATTTTATATTACCCAAATTTTTTGTCAAAATAATCATATAAGAAAAGGTTTAGTGGGTGTGGACTCAGCTTTTTATTAGGACACACTCTTACGGGGTTTCATTGTCAAAAGTTTTGTTCCTTTTCCATTTATTTGGGATCAATATTTCATGGAGTAGAAAAAGTACATGTCCATTGATAAGAGTCTTGAATTTTACCTAGGATTCCCTTTTTTGTTCTTGCCTTGGTTAGCACTGTGTCTCTTTGAGTTGGATATTTTGAGGGTTTTTAAATTGGACAATTGCAACACTGTAATTTAGGTGTTTCTCTCTTGGACCATCTATTGGTGAAATTTAGGGTCTCCTAGCTTGGTAATTATATTTAAATAGTTTAGGGTCTTCTATCTTGGATATGTTTCTACAGGTAATATACCATTCACAAATAAATGATCTATATGCATTTGAAAATCAAGTAATAAAGATGTAAATATTCTATTTAGTTTAATGTCTTGTTTATAAGACATTTTATTGGAAGATTAATATCATATAGTAAGGATGAAAAATTTATCTTCATATTAAATTATTTCTTATAGGAAATATACGATTTTATTTAACATCATAATGTAAGGACATAAATATGTTACATTGATGAAATTATTTTTAATAGGACATGTACCATGCAGTTTAACGTCTTTTGGTAAGGATGAAATTTTACAGTTCAGTTTAAAGTCTTACTACAATGAAGTATGCCCTAAAGTTTAACATAATGTTGTATGGATTTAAATATCTTATGTATTTTAATTTCTTAAAACTAGGATATCTACCATGCAGTTAAATTTCATGTGGTAAGGATGTAAATATGATTTTCAATTTATTTTCTGGATACAGGGACATATTTTATGTAGTTTGACATCATACAGTAAGGTTGTAACTATGAAATTAAGTTTAAATTCTTTCCACTAGTACATAATTGAATAATATATAGAACGGGGAAGACATTACCATGATGACCCAAAACCCCCTATGTTATTGAGTTCCACCACAGTGATGACAGGGATCATGAGGATTGATGTTCCTTCACTACAAGGAGAAGATGCCCCTAGATGGCAGGTTAAAGACCTTATGTGTCAATAGCATTGTCAATAAAAGGTGTCCAACTCTTTCCCAAGGGATAGGAATTATTTTCAAGATGGTATTAGTGGATGATAAAATATTTGGGAAGCTGAGTCCACCTACATAGTTTAAATATTGGTTGAGTAAGTCACACCCCAATGACATGAATTGATGAATATGGGATGGGGTAGACATACTAAAGATTACCCAAAACACCCTAATGTGTTGAGATCTTTTACTAGGTTACTACTTATCACAAGGATAAAATTTACTTTGCTAAATTGATTTAATGGTTCTAATTGGTTGGTCTAAGACCTTATACAAGAGAGCATAGGCTTACATGGATATTCAAGTAAATGTATTCCCCACTCTTTTTCATGGACCAAGAAATATTTTATAAAAGTCAAATGTTTGGATGATATAGTGGGGTTGGGAGAAAAGGACTATCCAGGATGGATTCCATAATCCTAGTTAAATTGAGCTTTTAAATGGGATTTTCGGGTGCTACACTATGTGGTTTGGAATCACATGATGTGGGATATCAAAAGGTTCTAAAATATAGTGAAACAATTCTATATTGAGAAAGGGTACAACACATGGTGACATAATATCACATACATTGAATCTTCTAGAATAGTCTGGTTATGGGGATTTAAAACCATGGTATAATGATCTCGGGTTATGAAAAATGATATGAGACAATCATACTGGGGATGTCCTAGAACACCCTAAGGTGATTGGTTTTTAAATTGTGATGTTAGCACTCATAATGATTAGAAATTCCTATTTCAATATACTGATGAATTTGGTTGATGGTCAGGATATCAAATGTAGATACCATATGAATATATTTATATTCAAACAAAGTGTACATTGAAGCTGGGTGTCCTCTTCTAAAGACCATGGATGGTGTTCTCTAATTTGAGGCACTCAAATCCTAAACTGTGATTTTTTGAATACATAATATTCAGGAAGGTTTTAAGAACTCTATTAGTTTTTCACCACCTAGTGAATACCTTTTCATGTAGAGGATATGTGTCAAAATAATATTCTATATTTTTCCTAGAACAAGTGTCCTGCAATCTTGAATCATCATTTATTAGGGCCAGAAAGTGGTCCCTATAATATTTATGCCTCATTTGTTTATGGTCTAATTTTTTCCTAAAAACTATAGATACTAATTTTAGAGATAGGATAACTGACTTTTTCTATGTCCGCCCTTTTGGGTATTTTATCCTGAAATGTTTTGTGTCTCTTTCACTTGTAGTTTTTGGGTCATAAATTTTGAACTATCAAATGATAATGTTTAAGGTCATACAACTTTTACCAAAGTGTATGAATTGTATGGTCATGATGCATAAGGAACTATTATGAGGGCATTGTCACTCATTAGCCTAATTAGGATACCAATGGTCATGATCTCTCCAACATCCTTTTGAGTGGGATATGAAAATGTTGTTAATCATGGCTCGAGTTTCTCAATCCATGAGTATTGATGTGGGAAAATCATTCCTAGAATGAACCAAATAATCCTAAGGTGATCCACTCTTCCATAGTGACTTTAAGCTCACCATGATTATATATCCTTACATATAGGGACAAAATATATATTTTTGGTATTTCAAGTACCCTATGCATTGAGAGCATGATCAAATGAAGATATTTATTTTCCTTCCCATGTGACATGATGGGTTTTTTGGAAACCTGATCTACTCAAATCATGTTCTATGAATTATGGGATGAAGGGATTAAAAAGTGATATAAGGACCACACAATCTAGTTGGGTAGATTCAGGTTGATCTTTCCCTTTGATAAGGTGTGGTGATGGATGATGGACTATACATTTTAATAACATGTATTGGGGGATAATCTATCATTCAATTTAATGTCACGAGACAAGGACATTTTCCTTATTGTTTAACATCAAGTGGTAAGGACATTTTCCTTTCCTTTTATATTAACATCATGTGGTAAGGATGTGGGAAATAGTGAGAAAATTGTGCAAGATACGCCTGGGGACACTTTTCACTTGTTTGGGCATTTAGATTCAAGGAGAAAATTTTATCAATTTATATCCTTATTGGTGGATATCCATATATTGGAGCCCTTCTTAAAAAAAATTTAGCATGTGTGCAAGCATTTAATATGTAGATCCAACTCGTGAAATAATATAATGAGATTGTATGAATCATACATCTTTAAAAAGGTATATTCTTATATTATATTATGTTCAATGTGAAATAATTTTCATCTATCTTGAAGTCATGCATCTATAAAATGGACCCGATTTTGATTTTTATCTTGGTCACATCAGCCAAAGAGGCGTTTCAGGAACCCTACTCTCACAGGAACCATCACCAGCATAAGAAACAAGGGACAACTATATAGTTGACTAAGCCACACAAGAGTAGGTATCAGATGTATTTCTACATAGGACCATCCCACATTAAATTAAGGGTGAATTATTATATGTTTCAACTGAATCCAATTTTTGAGATGTGCTCGTCGATGTGTATCCTATGATGACATAAATCTAGATATACGAAGTTCATGAATGAACTCTCCCATCATAGATCTAACCCTTACATCATGATGTTGATATTTTTATTTTGTGGTTGGGGGTGGTAATGGATATCCATGCATCTATTTGTCTGTTATGGTAATATGAATCAAAACACATATATTTTTTTAATGGGAAACACTCTACCCAAGTCTTACCCATATGCATATGGGGGTATAGTTCGCACAAATATTTTAAGTTATCCCCATGATTTGGGATCCAAGAATCACTACATATCATATGATGATAGGAATCAAGCCAAAAATCGTACTTTAATTGGAAAATATCAATACATTTATGACCTATACACTGAGGGGGGAATTGTTTCCATTGATTGTTGAAGCTGGACCTAGGATTGAGGATTCTTGCATCACCACATATCCTGTTATGAAATGAATCTATACACATGTAGTTCTTAAATGTATGTTCGGTAGAAGACCAATACTAAGGTTAATGGTCATCTCATGTGAGGTTCATATTAATACATAGTTTTATGTATTGAATGAGTCAATATCAATGCATTTTAACATCATATGGTAAGGAATTATGATGTTCCTTTTAAGGTCATTCATCCAAGACCATAATAACCCTTCCATGAACTAATATGTCTCAATCGTGTGAGAATTCCTTTCCGAAAATTCTTAATCTCATATGATCTATGCTCGGTGTGAGAAACAGGGATGGAAAATGTTTCTCTCACCATAAAGAGGCCATTATTGGAACAGATTGGATAAAATTGTATCAAGTTGTATTTAGACCAAGATAAAGTATTTTGGAATCTCTACATATCACACTAGGATGATAATAAAGCTATATATAGTTCTATAAAACCATATAGTTTATTTTCATGCATTGAAGAAATCATCCATTTAGTATATCATCATTCTATAAGGATAATGGTGGCTCGAAATGATGAAATATCAAAAATTGAACCATGAACGGTGATCTAGTAATCAAAAAGTTTTTATTAATATAAGGGATCAAACTACACATAGTTATGGAAACACCTTGTTGTTTGACATCATGTGTTATGGATGTTAGTCATTTAGTTTACTGTCATGAAGTATTGAAAAAGGATACTGAATGTGAAAATTATTTCCTAAATGTTATTATATGTAGTGATGTAATATGACTAGGATAGATAAGTTGTTGCTGGAGCTAGGGTATGGGATTTGGGAATCAGTACATATCATGTGATGTAAGGAATCAAGCTATGAATATTTCTGGAATGGGGAGATTCCCAATGTGGATACGACTCTCAAAAAGTGATGCGGGGAACTTCATTTCCCATTAAAAAAGATCTATCTCGTGGTCGGAGAATCATCATTGAGATTATTCCACTCATGAAGTTTAACATCATGAGGTGAGGACATCTTTTGTTCATTTTAACATCATGTGGAAAATAAATATTATGCAGTTTAACATCATGCGACTTTGACAAATGAAATTGTGATGTATAAATTCTTACATCCATGACTTTCTTTGTACAATTTAACATCATGTGGTCAGGAATTTTTCTATACAGTTTTACATAATGTGGTATGGATGTTTTCCATATGGTTTAAGGTCATGTTACCATGACGTATTCCAAAGAGTTTAATGTCATATGGTCCAAACGCCTTCTGTATAGTTTAACATTATGTGGTTTGGATATTTTACGTATAGTGTAACTTCATGTGTTCAATATTTCTTCCATAAAGTATAAATTCACGTGTTCATGAGCATAGAGGCTATGATGGCACCTATGAAAATTATTTTTTGAGAAACCTCACATTGGTTGGTGGGGGAATGATGTGTTCTCCATCTATTGTAACCAAAGAGTAAGATCCATTGGTATATAAATTATATATAATGTATGGACCATCACACTTATGTTTCAAATTTAAAGGATTATTTCATCGTATCAATTGGAATCCAAGAAAAAATACCATTTCTCTATGGGGGAATGTATAAAGATAAACCTTTTCATTAAGGGATCGTGTGATCTGATTATAATGTACATTAAGGTTGTGTAGTGTTTGTAACATTTTCTCATTGATCTATTAAAAATCATCACAAAATCATTTTTTATTTCTCAACATTCTAGAGTTTCCCATAGATAGCTATTAGTAGTGAGGGAAAATGGACATCTATGGGAAATACTACCTTAGTTCCATAAAAAACTGAATATGGACTTACATGTGTAGTAGTACGTGTGGTGGTAAATTATGACCATAAATCATGTAGAAAATTGTATGGAAAATAATTCTTTTCCTTATTCACCATCTTCTAGAGTGTATTTGATAGTCTTGTTGAAGGATTATATTTTTTAATTTTCTACATCATGATAGTGAGATGAATTGTGGGACTCAATGTTGTACTCCTGGTATAACTTTTTCAACTTATTATCAAAGAAGTTTGTTCCATTTTATATCAATATCATGTGACAAACTCCACATATAGTGATGATATAAGACTTAATTAAGATAATGATATTTTTCATTCTGACTTCCTTTAGTGTTATTTCCTCAACAAATTTTTATAATGTGTTTTTAGTAGTAAGGATGTACTAAAAAGTCATAGCTATGGATGAGATAGATACCACCAAAATATTAATTCCCCATACAAAAAAATTCATGTAATATGAAGATATAGGTGACAATTTTTGGGTATGATTGTTGAAGTAAGCATGAATCTGACATGCCTGGAATTTCCAAGAAAAATCTGCACAATGTTATATCATTAATGTCCACTAGTATCCAAGCCTAATGATTTGGTAGGAGATACTATTCCTTGAATGATGGGTGTTCCTTGATCATGCATGGCCGTATTTCAGGATGGAACGAATATATCTATCTATGATTCATTTGAAGAGGATTCCATCAAATTATCTCTTGTAGCGGGGTTTTTATCCTTATCCTTAACCCAAGGGATGACATTTTCTACTAGAAACCGAATCTATTCCATAGAGAATCAGTCTATTAGTAGGATAACATTAGGGATATTTTCATGTGTGGGATCCATCGATCCATGGGTGGATATCGGCCCATCAACTCAGGGGTAGAGTTGATTTTATTGATATCATCCATGTCAGAGATGATGATCAATTAGACTATCTATCATCAAGTGATAAAGAAGACCATGTTTTCTTTATTATGGTTAAATAGAACTATATCTTCTTTAACCATTACTTCATCACAATTATTTTGGGATTAAGGGAAATGATGTTGTGTCAGTTTAAAAGTTAACTTGGACATTCGTCCTATGACATGGTTGATAAGGGGGTCCAATTATACATTTTTCTTAGAATATTCACCATTGAACATCTTTTTCACTTGATATAATTCTTGATTGATATTCCATGTAGGATAAATAATGCTAATGGGATAGTACTAAGCTAGCATTTAGGGATCAGTATTCAACAACATTATTAATCTAACCTTTAAATGGTGATAAAGAGTATAGAGGAATCTAGTTTTCCAAAAAACCTAATAAAATCCTTATTCAAACCTTATTAAGCCTCATGTTTTTTAGACTCTTGCTAATATGACTTCTGGAGACACCATATTAATACATATACAATGTTTTAGGAGTGTCATGGAACCATAAAACCTTTGTATCTGGATGTTTGGTGTCCATTGGTGCACCATTTTGGAATGTGATATACCATACAAAAATCATCTTATGTTTTTTCCTTTCACTACCTTCTATGAAATAAACTATATTTCATATTATTTTAGAATATTCTCCCACCAGGACAAACCCCAAGTCAACATAGGAAGGCTAAAGATATACTAGATCTGGTCGATATGAGAGACCATGTGGACTATGTGGTGCTATAAATAATGCCACAAAATTTTCACTATATATATTAGCATCATGTGGTTCTTTGTGACATCAAAACATCAGGTCTCAAAACCTGGCATCATTCAACTGAGATAATAGATGCAATTCTCATTCATGGCATCATTCTTCTATGTGTGGAGAGTGCTATGTGATTGTTCCATGGATTCCATATAAAATATCATTATATTTCCCACCATAATATCATTAGGACTAGTGGGTTAAACATGTAATAATTGATACTCTCAAAGGATTCTCGGATGTCCACATCACTTTGGTAGGAGACTCAATTTTTTATTAAATTAGTAATGCATATAGATTTTTAGGCAAGGCTAGCTTAAAAATACTGAATGTATGAAAGGATCCCTTGAACCCCCCTTATCTATTTGAAATTTTATTGAGGGGGGGGGGAATTACTAGAATTTCACTAGTCTTTTATGGTTCAGCATCGATACCATAGTGATGTTACAAAAATCTAGCGAATTTCCCAGATTTCACCCTAAAAGAAAACTATAGTGGGTTTATCTTCAATCGTTCTTCTACAACTTATTAAACATTGTTTGAAGATACCAGAGGAGATCACATATCTATTTATATTTGACCTCTACCTCATTGAAATAATTTTTTTATTCACCGCAATAAGGTCATAATCTTATGACACAAGGAATATTTTTATGTAGATCCAGTGATAATTAATCCAATGGGGGTGACTCGATAGAAAAATATATGAAGAGGTCCATGATAGAAAGGTATCAAAAGATAGTGGTTGAATCAATCAAGAGGTATGTGATTGGAAATAAAAAGTAATCATTTGGGATGATTTGAATAAGTGTCAAAAAATAGATGAAGACCCTAATTTTCATATTATTTTTCTTTATAGGGATGATGTTCGTGAGACATCATTAGTAATGCACTTCCTGAAATATGGTGTCCTTAATTAATTTGACATCTTTTGACTCAACAATAGTATAATTAGAGGGGTGCATCCTCTATATGGCCTTATTTAATCCTTGATGGTCATTGGGAAATCCAAAATTGTGTGAAGTTACATCAGGGTTCAATCCTGGATTTTTTATATAATTCTATGAAAACAAAAATTGATGTTTCTTTAGAAATTCAATTTTTATCCCTTTCTCCTCGAGAGTCATGGAACCATTAATCAATTTAGGTCCCAGGTCATTTTTTTGTACCTAGATTTAAATTCATGAGCTCATAGTTGATGATGGAGATGCCTTCCTAAAATGAAGGGGAGGTGTTCCTGAGGTCATCCTTTTATTATTATATCTTTGATCCCGTAGATGCATTTTCAGGAGTGGCATGTAATATGAGGGAAAGATTTTCACTTTCGGGATGAGATAGACCATTATAAGATATATTTTCATCCCCTACTTCTGGTTTAATGGAAGAGAGATTATATAGCTAATTATTTTCTTTTACACTATCGCTGGAGATAGGAGGAGCTTGTAAATATAGAATTATGTATACTTAATCAATCGGGTTTATAAGTAGAAAATAATTTTAATCATGTATACTATATGAATTTGAAGGGGAATTCCGCATTATAGTTGTGGCGAAAACATGTATAATTTCCTTGACCATTGGTTTTTTGTATTCCAGTTTATAGAAACAGGACTCATTATATATGGATTTCAATGAATTGATGGTGGGAATTATCACCATTGGGTTTTCCAACCAACCCATCGATTGGGTATTTCAAACATTGTCGAAATGTTGATGGTACCGCCATGTATCAATGAATCCAATGTATTATGAGAAGGATTATATATGTCATGTCTTGCTGGAAAACAATGGACTCAGTGTTATAAGTGATATCCTCAAACTAAGAAATGAGATTAATCCTCCTGAGCGGTATTTTATTACTCTTATCACACCATTGATTTTTTCTCTTTATTTGATATAAATACTGATTTATATATTTTACATGTCAAATAGAAAAAATTTATTAATGTTGATCATGAAAACATATTCAATCAGATCCATTCAGATATCAAAATTAACATGTTTTCCCAAATTGTATTGGGGTCAGATGTGTCCCAGGATGACCTCTTCCTAATCCTTCTCTGTGAATGAGACGGAGACATGGAATTCTATTTAAATTTTTTCCACTCGATAATCCTCGACTAATGAATCTTATTTATTGAATTCTTTCAAAATATGGAGGGATTTGATGAGTGACTCTCTGAGTTCTTATGAGATATGGAGTGCATCCAAGATTGATAATTTGGGTGGGACAACCACCAAGTATTTCAAAATCTCATATTTCTTATCTATATATCAGTGCATCACATGGTGGTGTTTGTCTTTATTTTGAGGCTCTGGAGCTGAGATTTATGAGGTAGATTGTTCTTGTTCTTATGAAGATGTTGAAGGAGAATATCTTTACAGCAGATTAGGTGCACTACCCTTCCCATGTTCCTTGGATTGATCATACAATCTAACCCTTTCCATATGGTTTTGTATGATTACGGGGCTGGGATAACCATTGGATGTATTTTTTATACCTCTTGATTTCTGTATCTATTAATTTAGTTATTTTTAATCCATCTCAGAAAAATAAATTTCCTATGTGGTGATGTGACACAGTTATCGGGTCCAAACATACCCCTATTTTCCCTTATATCCTTAGTACCAGCCCCTTCACCCTTTGTCCCCTAGTTCATGTATTGGTAACTAATACATGGAGGCATATTCATCATCATAGAATGGGGAATCAAAGTGTATTATATTTTTAGAACCAAAGATGATCTCTGCATCCGATGAAGGTTCCCTTTTGTGGTATCATGACCATGATTTGGACATCACGAGAAATAATTCTACAAGAGTCATAGCATGCGTAAGAGCAGAATACGACTCTTCCAATTCTGTCTCTTCTAGTGTATAAGGATTAAGTCCACCTTTGGAAGGAATATTCTATTTCACATTCCTAGGCGATGGAAACATTATGGCTTTGTGAATATTTTATATCATGGTCCTAAGATAAAGGTCAAATGTCTTTTGAGTCATCCAGTTGTTAAACTTCTTCCCCCAATTGGCTGAAATTTTTTTCCAATAACCAACTTCTTCTGATTGTGTAATGGTTTCAAAAGTCACTTATTATGGATAATTCTTTAATACCACCCATCCAGAATATAAAATTACATTGATGGTGTATTTGAAGATGAATAATTCATGGATGACGTGCCCCGACCTTATATGGAAAGTTAATTAGTTTGGATAATCAATGAGTTTTACCTCATTAGGATTTCTAGGATACAAAATATTGAGTGGGTTATATTTAATGGCTTTATGGAAATAATCAACGACCTTCTCATTTCATACAAATTATGTTTTATTCATCCATTCTTCAATCCTTGGGAAACACTAATGAAATTTTTTCTTCTCATCGAGGGAGACATTTCAGTTATTATATACTGATAAGATTCCCTAGATTATTCAAGGCCAACCTAGGTCCTAGAATTAATGATGCTACTGGTTTGAGGGTAAAATCAGTAGTCTCTATGATTTTATCTTTTTCACTATACCAAGGGCATGGTCCGAGAGTTAGCACGAGTCCATTGAATGGAGTCTTCAATTTTTTTTTAATGTAAATTTATAGAATCCTTTTGGATACATCATCAGAATCAGATGTGTCTACAACTCATCCACAATGTTTTCATCATGGAGTTCTAGAAATTACTATTATGAGAGTGGTATACAGAGTGAATAAGTTAAACCATTACATCTGGAAATGATTTCAAACAAACTCTAATTTTCATGCTTCTTATAGTTTTTCAGGTCGACATTCTTTGATTTCCTTAGCATAGGGATGAACATTTAATGGAATTGATTCTAATGGTATTTATATCCTACAATGGACCCTTTTTGAGGCTTCTATACCAAAAAAATCTATCCCTATTAGATTCTATATAGAACATCTCATCTTTATAGTCACCTGCTAAAATAGAGGTACCATCATTAAAAACATCAGTTCATGAAGTTCATGAGATGTTGATCTGGATCTCCCACAACATCAAAGGTTTTCAATGTAGGATTATAGAAATTGCATGTGGTCATAGTTTCATCCACACATATGAGATATGTATTATTCTCAAGATTCATAAGTGTGTGTCTCCCATTCATGGATTCCATTTGAGTAGCAATAGATTCATGGAATTGAGCAGTTCTGGAGGTACTTCTATCTAGGATGCCTCCCGTCTACAGGGAGCCTGTAGGGACTAATGAGGTGGACCTTTTCCATCTCCCATTGATTCTAGATCCATCAAATGATTGAATGATCACCCTGGAGGAGAGGAGTATATTTCTATAATAGAGGGAATTTGTGATCCTCTTTGACATTCTCAATCATGTAGACTGCATACCTAGATATGGAGTTGATCTGATGCTCATATTCCACTCTTGTAGGGTTATCATCTCATTTTTTATGTGTGGGAGAAGGAATATTCATCTCATGTTAAAGATGATACCAATTGGGAATTTCTCCCCTGATTTGCTTCTCGTTGAGTTGTCTGAGATTTGATATCTCATCCTCAAACTATTCATAATTCTCCTCCTTAGATGTAATTCACCTCTTCTGGTTGATGAGGGGGATATAAATACTTATTTTCCTTTTTTGTTGGATATATTTCTCCATAGTGGAATAAAATCAATACTCATAGGTCCCATTTTTAGATTTTCCTCTCATTTCACATATGTGCAGCAATAATTGGTGCATCCAGATCGCCCTCCTCTTGGGTTTTGTTTTCGATATTGCATCCCTCTACATTTTCATCTCGGTAAATATTTTCTATTAAATTGAAGTTGAAAATTTCACAATGGTTTATAATGTAATTGATGTTTCCCATTACTTTCAATAGAATTTGGTTATTCTGTAAAAATTTCATCAATTTATTTTCATAATACATTGAAATATTGGATCTTTTTTGGATTATTCCCCCTATGGGGTATGATTGTCTTGACCATACATTCCTCCCAATTTGGTCTATGAGTAGTGACCCTAAGATTGTTTTTGTTCATTCTTGTCGAACATGCCCCAAATAGATAAGGTTTTTTCTTATGGTGAGTGGAAAAAATGTGATTACAACATTTAATATTTTCATTCAAAACATTAGAAGACTTATTCCCTAAATGGCGATGAAGGTCGAAATTCCCCTATCCCTATGGTTTAGGGGCAATTCAGGGTTTCCATATGATTTTTTTGATTTTTTGTTGGGGAACTGATGATTTCAATCAAGGATTTGATGAATTCTAGGATGAGAATTATGATACAAATGTTCTATACATATGGTTTTGGGTTGATATATAATTGATACTAATTTATCCAAGACCCTATAAGGGTTTGATAATCCTTGAGATGATGTTTGAGATACAAATTCCTCTCTGTTGATGTTTTTTTGAAAATAATGCTGATATATCCTAAAACCTCTCTAGGAATGATGATATAAGGGGTGGAGGTAGTTGTAAATATCCATCCAGCCCAATGGGATTTGTTCTCTCTTTAACGGTGATATGGATGCTGTTGTTGTAACCATTTTGATTTGGCACAATTTTTCTCATGTATGAGATGGTTGTAATGACATCCCATGATGAGGGTCTTTCATTATGGTAGGGTTTTGGTTTAACCGCAAATTTTCTTCCATTTTTGAAATGGGTTCCCAATATTTTGAGGGGTCTATTTCCAAGGATTTAGGGTAGTATTCTCCCTCCATTCATGATGTCTTTGTATTTGTAATATGGGGGAATTTCATTGTATCGACCAACTAGAATGTGCATTACATTCTCTGTTGATTTCACTATATGCTATGAAATTATATGACATTGTGTTTGGGGGATTTTATTTATTCTAGTTGTGTGGGGAAGTGAGACAATATATACATTCCTCATCTGTGTACATAAATACCCTATGAGGCGTCAGTGATTAGTAGAAGAATATTTGTGGAGAAATAGTGGAAATAATGATGTATATTTATGCCATGATTATATGGGTTTTAATTTTAGGACATGTATGTAACAACCATGTCTATTTGAAAAAAAATGTGGTTATAGTCTAAAGGTGACCCTCATATATGGGAAAAGGGAGTTGTTTATCCATTAATAATGGATGACTTAACTAATTATTTAAGAAAATACAAGTCATGAAATCATTCTCTAGCTCATTTGGAATCTCATAGTTAGAAGTAGAGAGGGGACAAATCATGATGGGGAGTGTTTTTCTGGAAAACTCTCTCTATATTTCAATTTTGGATTCCTATTCATTGGATTTACATGCCTCCACCTAGTCAAACCATATAGGTCGCTTCTTATGGATGACTTCTGGCTATGTGGAAGGGTTACTGGTAGTTCACAGGTAACTATATAGGGTTGACCCCTATGTTTAGAGTTACCATCTTTACACAGGTGACTATGTTTTGAACCCCAAACTATACCAAGGAGTTTGAATAAAGGGATGATTTCATTATCCATGGTGGATATCTCCATGGGGAGGCTGACTAAAGAAAATTTCTAGAGAACTGTCCTTGCAATCCATCTCCACACTACCATGAGGAAAACTATCAATTATAATGGTCACCTTCAAATTTTGTTGATGAGTCGATAAAACCTTCATGAGTTGTAGATATATGTAAAACATCATTAGGGACACTAGGATTGGGCATACCCAAGATATGATCCTCACCCTTCATCATGTATAGAATATACCAACTTTCCTATGGGTTTGTTTTGGGAAACTATCCTACTATATAGTGGCTGTCAGAATATGTTGATAAACTTGTGTTGTGGTGGGAATATGATCTTGCTATTGAAAAGATTTTGGAGTATACCAGTGAACCACTATATTATCTCTAGGAATAAGATCCTACCAATGGTTGGTTGGTGGAATATAGTAGTCAACCCTGGATGAAGTTTGAATACGAGCATGGCCCAAATATACATTCCTCATCAAAATATGTTGAAGGAAATATACAATGGGAGAAGTGATGTGAACCTCCTCTTATATATCCTTTGAAGGATCCTATTGCAGTTTCCCATCTACAAAAGTAGGTGTTTGAGAATATCTTCCATGTACTGATGGAATATACCAAGTAACTACCTTTACATGAATATGAGCCCACCCCAAGGCATGCACCAGTATTACTTGGTGAGCCTCCATTGGAATGGAAATTTGAGCCGTGTTTAGTGGCCTTGGAGTATGTTGAATGTCTCTTTTGATAGGAATGTGATCATGTCTCGAGGAATGTTCCACTCTAAATTGCTGAGCCCTGGTTGTAATGAGAATATGATCTATGTCTTGTTCCATTAGAGTATGCCACTAGTCTTTTTAAACAATAATGGAAGCCTATCCCGAGGCATGTACTAGATTCACATAGTGCACCCCATTTTGAACTGGAATGTGATCATTGTCTAGTGCGTCAAACTTTACCATAATACTCTGACAATCCTCCCAGACAGGATCAAGAATTTTTTATTTATACAAAGTAGAAACGTTTTCATACTAATAATAGTTTTGTTCCAACCTTGATGTTTGAATAGGAATATGATCTTATCCCTATATCTATACCCATTCGAGAATATGCCAATAGATCACCTCAGATGATTCTTGATTGTAGTGAATTTTTTTGAAAGTTTGATCCGGAATGTATTCCTTTACAGTTTTTATCTTCTATAAGTACTTTAAGATATCTTCAATTTAATTGGGGGATATAAGACTAATTTTATCTACCTTTTTCCATCAGAATATTTTGATGGGCGTTATAAATATTAGAAGGGATATGTGCCTCCCATATGCTTACTATCAGAATATGCTTATAGACTTGATCCAAGTGAGCATGAACATAATAATTCTGGAATATACTGATGGGATTAATCAGAATATGTGGGTATATAAGCCCACTCTTATTCATCAATAGTTTTCCACACCTGATATGACTAACCTATTGCATGTTCATGCATTCCTGACGTGGAAATATGTTTGGTGATTCGCTTAGTAGGTGATTTAGTGGAACTTATGGGTTGAAACTGGTGACGATGGTTGATATTATCCCTCCTTAGTGGATATTTTATCAGAATTAAGCCATAATTGACTCCTTTATCCACCTTCCTTAGATATAAATGTTTCTAATTTTCATGCATAATGGATACGATTCTAAAATGATTAGAAGTGGAAATGATTTCCACTAGTTTTACTAAATATTTATTTAGACAAAAAAGACTCATCAATGTCAGAATCTATAAAACCATTTATGAAGCCTCATGGGTCAATATCATACCATGTTGATGGTTTTCATGGATCATGGTCACCACCACAAAAAGATGGATGTGTTGGGTGGTTGAGGTCATTCAGTGACCCACATGGGTTACAACCACAACTAATTTTCTAGAAAAATATCTAGACAAAGACATGATATTTGGTTGGGGTATTATTTTTGAGAGAAGTATCATAATTAACAAGGAAACAAGGAATAAGGTCTCCTATCATGCATTCATTGCAATAACGATAATGTCTAATCATAGATACAAAGGTAACAAAAAATATCAATTCTTATTCCTGGTTCAGTATTTTTTGGTCGTGCAATCATGTTAGAGTGAGAATGGAAATATCTCATGAGAACCCCAACTACATTGGATTTTAGATCATCTTTACAACTTTTTATTTTTAATAAATTCTAGGTCAAATGTCTCAATGCATGATGAAATAATTTTTTTTATTTGACATATTCACATCAATTACACCATTTTTGTTTCATGGAGTAGAGTGTTTTGGGGGCTCCAAATTTTATTGGGGGGGGGGTTGAATGTGATGCACAATTATTTTCATAATTTTCACCATTTTTTTATTTCCTCAAATCCCCAAATGGCTGCCACATCCAGAACATGGTATTGACATACTTTCTAAAGGCAGTCGCTCATTTGATTTTTAAATCCCAACAACACTTAGGAACATACATTAGTCGAGATAATGCGAGGTTATGATCATCATACCCTTATGGGGGGACCTTTTTCTAATCTATAGGTCTTTTATTGATTGAATGTATGTTTTTGATTCTCTACATAATCTTTTTATGAGTCCGATTACCCAAACAACAAGATCAAGTGTTAATATTCAATGTGTAAAGGTGGTTCTATTAATGGTTCCATTTGTATGTGTCCAAGGTTCTTCATTGTTTTCCACATCATTCATAAAAATGGGTAGATTCTTATTTTATTAATCCACATAACCAGGATCTCTGGAATTTTACTACCATCTAGGGAGGTGATTGGTATGTCGAGGATGAGATTGAACCTTTATGTCGCATCCTGCATATTTTATTTATGATAGGATTGAAAACACATGTATAATATTTGAGACGTGTAGTTTCAATTCATGTAGAGTTGACATATATAAGGGAACCTATGAATCAAATATTGAGATTTAGCCTCAGGGATTTGTCCTACATATCGGTCTTATGACATGAATTTGATTCATCATAGTATGATGTGCCATCAAGAATTACCCCGAGGTGAATTAAATTTTATGGAGGCAATCATATCATGCCACTGAATGGGGATTCAACACCAGTGTTACCCTGGATGTGAATAATATGCCTAATGAAAATACCTAAGCCCATGTGATCCATGATTTTTTTGAGAAATAAGGAATTATAATTTATCAGTCTCATCTCATACAAATTTTGGAATTATGCACTAGGGTGGACCTATGGGATATTAGCTGTGTAGCTTGGGCCTTAGGAGGTTGTAAAACATATAATAGTAATGGTAGGAGTTAGAGTCATATATGTTCATTTGTATTCTCAATTTGTAGATGGATGATGTAGGGAAATTAATCCATAAGAGAGTTTAGGTCCCATGGGTATGAATGTATGAGACATAGAGGGGCTTAGACTATGGTGGGCTCCAATTGGATCTTGGTCTATAGAAAGTGGTCCAATGTATCTTATTTGAAAACGAGTCAAGGTTCTAATATTTCTTTATGGGGGTATGCCCAAACATTTCCACTATACAAGTGTATCATTCCCTAGGATATTTTACATTAAATTCCTTATTGTATTCCTAACATGTTTGAGGATCCTCTTTAACATGACTAGGGATGTATGGACATGTCCTTGTATCCTGGTGGATATGTATAAAGAAAATCAAATGATAAAATTTAATGTTTCATAGAAAATTGCATAATTTAGATGGAATGTCTAATAGGCTATCGTGGGGTCAAATATGACATATTCGAAGTGTGTAGCATGACCAAGTAGCCATGACTGGAGGGAATCACATTACATGGATTTCATGTCTAGAGGTTTTTGAAAGTCATAGAAGATGTGTCTTTATGGTGTATCAAGACCCGTCTGATATTTGTGAAGGTCTTCAAAAGACTATGATGACAAGTGTAGAGGGTTCTAAAAGGCTTGAATGACATGTTGAAAGGACTCTACGAGACTTGGGTGGCAAGACCGGATCCTATTTCATGATTTTGGAAACATGTTTGGAGGATGTAAAATAATATTTTTTTAATGAATTCAGGACTACGGAAGTGTTTGGTGTCATGCATGATTCCACCACATGTATTTCTTAACATTACCAAGGTATATCTCATGATAAAAATAGCATGTATGGTTGGTGTATCATGAAATGGGTGACATTACATGGTGACCAAGCAAGATCTTGGTAATACATGTGATGTGTAGGAAGATTAGTGTATCTCTATTCACATAATACATTCATCTTTTTTAGTGTTTTTTCAGTCTTTATTACAGAGGTGCTTCATTGTTTGACAAACATTATGATACTTTAGGATTCACATGACCTGTTTAACATGTGTCTACTCCATCGAATAACCTATCTATAAATCATAATACCTTCATTTGTTATTTAGTGTTATCACATGAAGCACATATTCATATTGCATAATCCCTTTGGCCATTCCCTTGGTTTACCTAGTAGTAGAACTTTGTGATTATAAGACCTTCCACTATAAAAAGTTTGTTACTATTCTTTATGTAGAATTATTCTTCATTTCTCTATGTTCTAAGATGGAGAGACTTATAGGCCTCACTACACTAGATAAATGGCACCTTGCATAGTGCATATCTCACAAATATGAGCTAGATTTGTTGGATGGATTTTTGTATCACATTAATCACATGATCCTTTCATTGGTAATTAATGGGGCCACATGATGAAAAAATAAACAAGAATGTTCCTTCACATCCATTTTTATTACTCCCTAGCTAAGAAAATGGATTTTTACTAGCCATGTTGACATGTCAAAGTGATCTAACAAGGTCATTCCGACATGCTTAAGCGACTTCGTGAGATTATGAAGCATGTGGAAGGGAATTAACATGATCAAAGTTGACTTATAATGGGTTCTTTGTGGGACGAAGGTGGATTTCAAGAGGCCATTCATGAGATGAATGAAACATTTGAAGGATCCTTTCTGAGACTATTAATGAATTTTAGAGTTCATTCTTGAGGTCAAGATGCCTTTTAATGGGCATCTTGTGAGACTACGACATCTTATCAAGGGGAGACTCTATGGTATCTATGGTGATCACCGTGCATGCATAACTCATTTCACATGAAAATAAATTTATATTTCCTTCTTGATAAGCTTCAATCTTTTCCTATTTTATTCCCATCCACGTTTTACAAGAATAAAAGATCACATGATATCAAGTGAACTTTGTCATGTAAAATCAATTTCCTTATCTGAGATGTATCATGTGATCAATGATAGATCTCACTATGATGCAGGATCATTTCCATGGAAAACCCCTCTACTTGTCTATGGATTCAAAGGGGAAAATATTAGTAAATGTAAATGTCAGAGGTCTTTTGCATGATGGGGGTGACATACCATCATGCTCTCATGTGACATTGTCAAAATATATCTCATGGCTTCGTGAGGTCTTATAAATCATTATGTTTGTCATATAAAGATCAACATGGATATCTATATCATGATCCATATATATTTCAAAACCTTTATTTTATAAGGTGTTTTGGATGATTGTTAAGCATATTTTAGTTGAAAAGTCGCAAGGTGAGAGACACTAATCTAGATTCCTCCACATGATCAGCAACACTATTATGGACACATTTGAAAGAATAAGAGGGCTTGTCAATGGGGTCTTCATGTGATTATAATAAGGTCGTGGACCTCACATAACCCATTGAAACTTACTTTCAGCGGTCACACAATCATTTTTCATTATGGAGGTTTTGTGATCTGTATGATTCAGTACCCTTCCCATCCTTTGATTTGTGGAGATAATAATACCTATGCTTTGTGTATTTTTAATTTTCTAGATTTCCTAATTATCACTCTATGGGTGTGAATAGTGATTAGGTTATTAATTTTATTATGGATGAAAATAACATTAATTTTGGGGGAAATTATATGATATTAACTGATTTTATTTTTGGAATAATGGTTGAATCATATTTTTGAATCATATATTATTTGTTTTGTGTATTTTTGGAGATTTTGGTTATATATGGAAATGATTAGCATATTATTTATATTATATTTTTAGGGAATATATTTTTTTGGTATATGAATTTATGAGTGGCTAATTTTAATTGGAGATAAATGTTAAATTAATATCAGATGAAACGATGTCCAGTTCCATCTATTTTTTGGGTTTAGAACATGGTTAGGAATATTTTTATAGAATTTAAAGGTTATTTATTTATCATATTATATAATTTTAATTTTTTTTGTTGTTGATGATTTTTGAGAAATATTTTTTATTTTATCAAATGATGATTTATTATTTTTGGAAATTATCTTTCATTGTGCTAACCTTTTTGGTTTTGGTTAATGTTTACGAATGTATGAATAATTTGATATCCATTAATGGGATTAGGTTATTCCTTTTAAATTTTTTAGTTCTTCGGGTTTGAGTAATTCATATTTTATACTCATCATTTCAAGAAAAAGATGAGATTGTGGTGAAAATTGATTAAAGGATGAAAGTATACTTGTTTGGTAAGTTTATTTCAATATATTCATAGTCTATATAGTAAAAAAATATCTAAACTCTTGTAAAAGAGACTTTAAACCAAAATTTTATCAGATTAAATTATTTTCTAATAAATCAATGGTCTTTTTTATAACTCATTGGCTTGTTTTTTTGGTAATATACTTTCTCATGATTATTCAATTTATTGTGAACAATATTCTCATTCACTCTCCATCATTATTTAGACATTCATTTTTCCTTTATATCCTTATTTTATCATCCCACTAATTTTATTATATTTTAAAAAACCGTATGTGTTTTTTTGAGATGACCCTTTATGTTCCCTTTTAATTTTATCAAGAGGAAAATATATTTACCAATTTATGATGTAATATTTCAAAAAAGGAATTTTCAAATTTCAAACCATTGATTTTTGAGTTTAAGTGAAAATTGTGAAAATTAAACTTATTAAATGAGGAAGAATTTAATATACCATGATTTTAAAATAAAGACAATTTTTGATAGCATACAAGACATACAACCCTGATCATAAACAAAACATGAAATATTATTTATACAATTCAAATTTTAGAACAAAGTTATTGAATTGGTGGGGTTGAATAGGAATATCCAAAATTTTAAATATATATAAATTATTAACAAATTCTAATGTATTGATTTATTCTTAAGAAATAATTACATGTTTTCTAGTAAATTCATTTTATTAAGTAAGAATAATTTTTCTTAAAAAAAGGATTCCTTTCTTTTTGTGACCAAATATTGAAATTAATTTCGAGAAATATATATAGTTTATTTGATAAGAATGATATAATTTATAAATTACCCATTTCGAAAAATTCATAGAGTGATTTTTTTTTGTATTTATATAAAATATTGATTTCCAGTGAGTAGTGAAAAAATAATGATTTTTATTTAAAACTATATTTTTGTTTCAAGTATTTAAAAAGTTAAATTTTATTTAAAAATGGGTTCAAAGTAATTTTTTTACATAATAATATTATTATTACAATTATGTTCATTTGAATAAATTTTATCATTAAATTAGATTTAATAAAATTTTTATACTTCGAATTCATTTTTTGAAATATTTTTTTCATTTTGTGTGATATATTATAATCATAATTTAATTTCTCCTACTTTAATAAACTGTATTATAAAAAATTATTTCGTATTTTGAATTAGTAGGTTCAAATTTTTTAATGTCTTCCCTTTTATTATTTTCATTATCAATAGTGACCATAGTAAATAATTTCATCCACAATATGGGTAAAAGAGGGTAATTATGGTCAAACATAATATGATAAGGACTAAACAAAATGATAATAAAACATTTCTTTAACCAATTGTATGTGTTTAATTTGTCCATTTCAAAAGATTTTTTCAAAATATTTATTTTTTTCCTAATCTCTATTTTTTTGACATTTATAATATTCTAATAAAATATAAAGTCAAAATTAAATTTTCTTTCTTTTATTATCTTTAATATTTTGTGACATGGATAAAAAAATATATTTGGTTCTAAATAGTTATTTTAATTATAAATTATTTTTTATCAAGTTAATTTTTTTTAGTTTCAATTGATAAAACAATTACCTTAAATTCTTATACAATAGTGATGTAGTTATTCTATTTGAAGGATACAAATCAAGTAAATAATTTTTAAAAACTCATAAAAGAAATATTTTATGATTTTTTTTACTATCCCCATAATTTTATAGAAAAAATATCTTATTATTGTTTTTAAATGGATTATATTTTAATTACATTACAGTAATGTTATTTTTAATGTCGAATTTTGTTAATAGTTCTTAAAATAAAAGTAGTTTCATTATATGTTAAATATATTTTTTTAAATTGTTGAAAAATCAAAAAAAATATAAAAATTGGAACATTATGTTATTGAATTTTCAAAAATTTCATCCCTTTTCCATTTATTATCAAATTAGAACCTTATAAGTATAATTATAACCCTTTAATATTGAAAAATTTATTATCGTGGTTATGGTTTTAATTGGTTAAGGGGTTAATGAGAAAGATTAGATTTAAAATGATTTAAAAAATTAAATAATTTTATTGGATAATTATGTCAATAAAAAATAATGCTTATATATTATTTCATTTAATATTCCTTTCCTCTTTTATTTTGACATTTAAAATATTCAAATAAAATATAATGTCAAAACTCCATTTTCTTTCATTTATTATCATTAATATTTTGTGATAGGGTTAAAAAAATATTTTTGAATCTAAATAGTTATTTTAATTATAACTTATTTTTTATCAAGTTGATTTGTTTTTTTTGTTTTATTGATAAAACAATTGCCTTAAACTCTTACACAACAGTGATGTAGTTCCTATGTTTTATGTATTAAATTCAAGTAAATAATTTTTAAAAAGTCATAAAATTAATATTTTAGGATTTTGTTTTATTATCCCTATAATTTTATAGAAAAATATCTTATTATGGCTGTTTAAATTAATTATATTCTAATTACATTACTGTAATGTTATTTTTAAAGTCAATTTTTTTAATAGTTTTTAAATATAAGTAGTTTCATTATATGTGAAATATATTTTATTAAATTGTTGAAAAATCATATAAATATAGAAATAGAAACATTAGTGTATCGAATTTTAAAAAATATCATCCCTTTTCCAAAAATTAACCAATAGGAACCATATAAGTAAAATTAAAACCCTTTAATATTGAAAAATTCATTATTGTTGTTATGGTTTAAATTGGTTAAGGGGTTAATCAAAATGATAAGATTTAAAATTATTTAAATATTGTATAATTTTAATTGGATAAATATGTTAATAAAAAATACTGCTTATATTTTGGTTTATTTAATTTTGGAACCATTTTACATGAGGTAGAGACATATTATAAAATAATATTTTAGGTATTTACAAAAATGAAATTTTTGATGTTTTATAATAAATAATTTTTAAAATTGATTTGATATTTTGAAATATCCTATAATAGACTAATTTATTTTGATATGGGAAAAATTGAAAAACATGGCCCATTTATGTTCTAACTTTCATTTTATAGTATCTATATAGACCACAAAAGAGTAAAAGGAGTTGTTGTCGCGATAATTGTCAAAAAGGGATAAAATAAAATGATAAGTGTGAAAAAATCACCTAAACATTTCTTATTTTTTCTAGATTTGATTAATTTCACTCATGGTCATATTAGCTTTATATTTTATCAATTTGGATCCATTTGAACTTGAAAAATAATTTATTCTATTTTAACAATTTTAAAATTACAAGAATGTCCCTCTACTCATTATAAAAGGGAACCACCACTCCTCTTCTCTACACATTTCAAGAACTATTTGGATCATCCCAACCCTAAAAAAATAAACTCTTAACATCCCTAAAATTTAAGTGGTATTATTATTTGAGGAATAACAAGTATACAATGCTTAAGGTTAAAATTATAGGAGGTTTTCTAAATAATAGGTATATGATTCAACTGATTGTTTTAGTATTTTCCCAATTCTGTATTCTAGAAATTTTATTTAAACATTTTAAAATAAAAATACTAGTATATCCAATAAACTGGGTGGTTTAAATTTTAATTTTATCACCTACAAGCACTCTTCCCGTGAAAATGCACGAGACTAGTAATTTTTTTTCAAATCATCTGGTTCTACATCATTCAAAAAATTGAAATATAACTATAGTAAATCTAATGCATAAAATAAAACAAAGACAATTAAGTGAGTAGACTAAATGTGACAATTGAAAATGGAGTGAAGAATAATGCTGGAAGAGGTGGAACATGATGAAATGGGAGATGCGCATATCAGAGATAGAGATGAAACGAAAGAAGAAGGTGGAGGCTAAGATGGAGGCAAGAGGCGAGATTGAGATAAATTATGGATTTGAATATAGAGATATTTTCATGGTTTTTGGATTTTAAATGGAGTCTATGGGCTTGAAACGATGCATATGTGTGGATTAGTAGGAAACATGAATGCATTTCATGTGGTGTTATTGGAAGATAATTATTTTCTAAAGAGAAACATGGATTGGATGATTCATCAATATGGAATTTGTTTTACATCCCCTTGATAATAATTGAGGTATTTATCCAAAAATCATGTTGATGGGAATATAGGAGTCCAAAATTCTATAGTACTCATATTAAAAGGCCATAAATCATTGTAAATGAAGCTACCTTTGAAATGCATCATTACTTATTAATTCAAACCATATATATACCATTTTTTTCCAATCACCTCTACATGACCCCCTGAAGGAAGTTACATAGAAGATTTAATGTTTAAAAATATAAATTAATGGAAAGAAACATAAAATGGAATCAGAGACCTATCAATGGTATGTCAAGACTTCAACTACTTTAGAAGGCCTAATAACATAGAATTGAAAAAAACGATGAAGACAGATTCAATCTTGATATAACATGAGAATAAGTATTATTATCCTATATAAATTCCAATATTTATGATGAATATGTTTATATAGAATATGTAAACACATATGTGCATAAAGATTCCAGAAACCAGAAGTTGTCTTCCAATATTTTGCAACTAACATTTCCATAATCAATGCATTTGTCTAATGGGTGATCTGCGATGCTGAGCCCAAGATTGTGAAGAACCAAATGAAAAGGCTAGTCGAGAATGGTTATGAAATTAGAGGAAACATTTCTTTGGCATTCAATAACAAAGCACGAATGAAACATGTCAAGTAATGTTCTCAAACCTCAACCCAATAGTATAAAGCATAAATTATTTTGGAAATGAATTGAAAAATTATTCTAAAAAAATTGAAATAGTAAACATGAAGTAACATACATTTCAAATAAGAAATAAAAATACATAAATAAAACATGAAAATTTAAAGACCCATTCTGGTAGAGGAGATTATGTTTTCGAAACAACAAAACAGCACTTCATGTTTTCACATATGCTTACATATGAAAATAGGTTGGTTTAAAATCGGACAATAACTAAAGTTTTTTATCGTATTCACTATCCCATTTGAATTATGACACTCTAAATCATGTTATGTAGGATATATCCTTCATGTAATGGAATGATCTATACCTGTTGTAGAGAAGCACTGAATGATGTTGGTTGACAGTAATATGGTTTCTAGAAGTAGTTAAGTACAGTTGATAAAATATTAACTTGAAAATCAGTTCACATTACATTCTATACTCATCAGAATGGGTCTATTTGTTAATTAAACATGTTCTTACACAGTTTAATATAGTCTTTAATAAAGTTACATATAATAGTGGAAGTAAAAATGTAAAAGGTTATAAGAAAATAACAGATTTAATATGGTATTTCCAATACCCTGGAAAAAGGTCACCGAGTTTTTTTCATTTTTGTCTGTTTCTTATAGTATATTTCCTTCAAATGGGGATTTAGTTCGTGGATTTTTATTTCCAAAGTTTTAAGGCATTGTAACAATTCATTGGACTACATCATCAAAATCAAACTCAGTAATAAAATTTTTCTACATGAATAAATGACTTCAATCAATAACATGCTAGAGAAAATTGGCAAATGTAATAATTGGAACTAATATATGATATTTCAGAATTACCAAATGAGAATAAAAAATGGAGTGTCTTCTAATAATACTATTTCAATGGAACTGGAAAAATCATTAATGTCTAATCCAATGATGTAATGAAAATAAAATAAAATGAAGGGAAAAATATACCTGACTAGATTATATATATGTATTTTTTGTAGAAATTCCAGAGTCCCTACTGCAAGTAACTTTTAAACTTCTTGGGTTGTGATGTTCCAAGATCATAAGTGTAAAATGAAAAAATCAATATCAATGACACATAAGAACTTTCAATTTCATTACCTCATAAGATCCCCATGACATGACTACTATAAAATCAATGTGAGAGGCAAACTAATAAAAACAGAAGTTAAAACTCCATAATGAATACATTCAAAATAACACCGAAGTAGAGTATATATCCATCATTCAGATTTAGAGGAAATTGAAAAAAATCAATCCATATGAATTTATTGGAATGGATATCATTCTGATGAACCATTACAAGATATAATAATTTACATCACATAACCTAAAACTAACCACAACCAAAGAATTTTATTTTTAAAATTAGTATGCATAACTAGGCCACACAAATTTAAGTGAAAAGATATGAGAAACTGGGAAGCAGAACTATGTTTCTTGAGCTTTCCATATAACAAAAAAATAATTCATTAAAAAATAATGGAAAACACCATGATTGATAAAAATATCATGCCTTGAAATTATGTTAGATAGGATATACTTCAGCCGAAGATGAGCCATCAGAAGTGCGGTCCTAGCAATGTCTAATTCATAGAGATCTGTTAACGGTGGCCTTGAGTGGACAATTTCGTGGGAGGAATTAAGTATTTAAGTTATGTAATTGGAAAATCATCACAGAAATGATGTGTGAACATGATTTTAGAAAGATGTGGTGTTGTGAAACATAGTCGGAGGAGGAAAACAGAGAAGCTAATTAGGAGGGTATGTTGAGGCTGAGGATGGAAGTGGAATCAAAATTTCATTTGGAGGAGTTTTCGAGGAAGATGCAGAATACCATGGTGGAAAGAGAAGTCTAGGACAAGGTCAGAGGAGGATCCAGAGGCACAACATGAAAAGACTGGAGAGGAGAGTCGAGGAGAGAGACGACGGAATTCAACGGGAACCCTAGGACTAGTGAGAGAAGTTGTGAGTGGTGCAATTGAAATAGGGTTTGGAGGAGGTATCTAGGATTGTGCAGATAAACTGATGGAAGGTGATGTCGGGGAGGAGATCTGAAGTGTAGGCGGAGGCATGACACCACACGACACAGCTAGAGTGTAGAGTCGCGGAGGGAGACATCAATATTCCTCCAGATCCCTAGGAACACCAAATCGAAAATTAGAGAAGGAGTGGGTGGGACTACGATATTGAAACCTGAATGTAACAGAGGATTGTTGTGGAGCTGGGATAATGTGACACATTTGCTAGAAACAACCGAGATTTAGAATAGATATATATTTCCACAAACCTTTAATTCCATAGCTACTAAAATCACTTCCAACTCTCTAATAACCAATCAAAGATCACACAAACATGAAATGATGACTCGTAATTCGCCTTCATGATTTTGATATTGATTGAAAATGATGACCTATCTATTAATTGAGTTTGGTTGTTTTAATCATAAATATTAAGCAATTAAACAATGTTACAAAATCTTTGTACCCTAAAAGCGGATTACAGTTATTAATGTAATAGAAAAAGCCAACACAATTAGTTATTTTAATATATTTTTATATATGACCCAAACATCTGGGCCAATCATATATACATAATGAAAATACATTAATGTTTCACTACATCTGACAATGAAGAGTAAAACAAATATATCTACCCCTACACTTTCCCATACTAAACTCATCCGTGGCTTGTTTTTCATTCCTTGAAAACAACTCTATGTAACATCAACTCAAACACTCAAAACTATATAATAAAAATCATTTCCCCTAAAAAAAATCACTCATGATGTATTACAAATTTTTCAATGAAGGCCAAGAGGTTTATTATTATCAATGGGTACTAATTGAATGCCATGATATTGATGAGATCCTTTTAAAATCAAGTGTGCAACTCATATAACTTATTAGAATTGAAGATACCAGAATGAAATCCAATTACTCTATTCCATTACCAAATGTTCACTTGTAGTGATTTGACATTAAACTACGCCTTTCAAAGTATCAAATTTTATCCACTAAGATAAGTAATAAATCAAAAAAATAAACAAGCACTACAAATAGAATGTACAATATTTACTTTCAAGAATGTTGTTTTCTACCACAAAATAATCATAGGATGCAACATATTTAAAAAAATGGTCTAGTACAATAACCTTGAACCTCTCTTCTCCCACTATATTTTCCTTTTTAATGAGTAATAGTGACAAACCAACTGTGAAAAACAATTGTCCAACCCTATATTTTTCATTCAATGAAGTCATAACCATATTGAAATTGATTTCCATTTTCACCATGTTTAGAATATTCATTTCTGGTCCCTAAAAAAGAGATGTATCAAATCTTCCTTGGACGTCAATCTATCCTTTGGGTCATGTTTCAAATGGCCATACAGTAAAGGTATGAGGTCTGCAGCCGAGTGGTCTACATGTTCAATTATCAAATTTTATCAAGCACAAAATCCAGAAACACAATATCTTTTAAATACAACAATAATAATAATACAAACCACATAATGGTGATGAAAACTATCCTAGAGCCATTGTAGCTTCCACACCGCCTTGATGCTATCTCTTGAGGTCTCCCCATCCATCCTATCTTGCCAACCCCTCTGCACATACTTCTCTGAAATCTCATCTTCTATCTTCAAAAAATGCTAAGGCATTGGTCCTAACAACCTCTCCATCGTTGCAAGTTGCTCCAAATTATCATGAGTTTGGGAAAACGATTCTCCCTGAACCAAACAGGTCATGAAAAATGCCTTCAAATTTTAAAAACAACTGGAAAACACCCATTATTTATATCCATATAGAGCACAACTCCGATAAGATGAAACCTATGATCCATATATCACTCAGATAACTCCACCCGAGTCCAAGAATGACTTCTGGGGCACGGTAATGTTGTGTTGATACAACATAGGTTTGATCTTCATGATCAGAAGTGGTGCTACAAAACTCTATAACATTAATTTCACTTTACTTTGAAATTCTCTTAAAATATGAACTTCCCCTTTGTGGCGAAACCTAAAATATGGATCAGTGTTACGTCATTAATAGAAGCTTAAGTCATCAAAATCAAATCAAGGAAGATAAAAAACCTTAAAATCAAGGACTCTCTCCCATTCCTTACAGGAACCGAGGTGCCCAGAAAAATCCCATTGGATTTGTTTCAGAATTAGAGGAAGTGTGATACTTCATTATTTGGAACTAGAGAAACTTGGTGATCATATATATTAAAAATTCCTTTGTAAGATAAAATTTCAAAATATAGTGGTCTATAATTTGGGTTTTCAAAATGCTCACAAATAGAAAACAAACATAAATTATAGAAAGTATGAAAATTAAAAATGAAGGTTAAAAAAACCTATCCATAATTGAAAGATACTCCAAATTATCATGAGTTTGGAACCACGCTTCTTTCTGAACCAAACGGGTCATGAAAAACACCATAAAATATTCAAAACAGCTAAAAAACACCCAATGTTTAGATTTGTAAAGATCAAAACTCCACTAAGATGCAGCCTATGCTCCAAATATCACACGAATAACTCCACCCGAGTCCAAGAATGACTTTAGGGGCATAGTAATTTCATGTTGATACAACGTAGGCTTGATCTTCACGATCAGAAGTGGTGATATCGAAGTCTATAACTTTAACAACACTTGACTTCGATTCTCTCTTAAAATATATAATACCCCTTTGTGGAAAATCATGAATGATGAATCAGTGTTATGTTATTAATATAATCCTATGTCATCAAAAGAAAAGCATGGAATATAATAAACAATAAAATCCAGATCTCTGTCCCATTCCTTACTCAACCATGGTGCCGATAAAAATCCCATTGGATTTGTTTCATATTGAGAGGAAGTGTGATACATCATTCAGTGGAACTAACGAAACTCAGTGATCATATATATTACAAATTCCATTGCAATCCAAAATTTGAAATTGAAGTGGTCTATATTTACTGATTTCACAATGGTCACATAAAGAGTAGATGACACATAAATGTTAAGTGAATGAAATAAAAAACAAATTTAAATTATAGAAATTATGAAAATTAAATATGAAAGAATTGATTTTTTTAAAAGAGTCACATTACAGGAATTGAAAATTTTAATACAGAGATTATTGATGATTATAGATGAAAATAGAATTACATTAAGGAATGAAAGATGGAAGTTCATACCTGAAACCAATTAGGAGTAGTTTAACTCTTTTAAACCACTAAATAGTTAATATGTTCTCATTTTGGAAATTCATAGTATAGAAAAAATATAGGATGTAAAATAATATAGGGAAAAAAATTCATGTTTATCAACTATGAGATGAAAAAATTGAAAAGTCAATGAACCTACCAATTATCAACTTTGTAGTTGAATATTTAATGCATAAAAAATGTAATTATGAAATGTAAATCCAAGGATGAGAGAGCCGGAGTAGGATTAGTTGTTTGCGGACGATCCAGATGAGATGTGCAAGAGGAGGTGGAGCAAGAGACTAATTTCTGAGGTAGTGTTATTAATAGATTTAGTGAGGGGGAGAGGACCTCGTAGCTGGAGGAGATGGTGGTGGTAGAGGCCGATCATGTGGAGCCATAGGCATGGGAGCTAGAGGCATGGGAGTTGGACAGCTGCAGGGTTGAAGGGATGAAAATAAAAGGGGAACAATGCCCAAGAGGGTTGGGGGATTTCCAATTCCGCGATGATCAATGGAAAGCATTGGAGGATTTGAGGGAAACTAGGACAAGTATCTTGATGAGGACACTTGGATGTGGAAACCCTACCTCGAGCAGAGGTAAATTGCAAGCGGGGAAACGGTACCCTAAGATGGAGTGAAAACCCGAGGAAGTGCGGGAGGTAATGGAGTCACGGAGGACGGAACCCTGATATTGGATGGAGGCGGCTATTTTTTTGGGTGATGTGGATGTATATTTTGGTGACGCATCAGCGGGAGAAATCCAGATTTTGATATATAATAGATATCCATCTCCGTATCCCTCAAATGTTAAATGGAATTGACATTATTTTGTACTGTGCAATACTACCTCACGAACAAATGTAATTCATTTTCAATCACCACCCATCACAGATAGTTATAAATAAGTATCTAATATAAATATATATATATATATATATATATAAATGAAATTTATTATTTAATTACCATTTATTAAATATAATATTTTCATATACCATATTCATTTCCATCCATTGAAAAATGGTAATGGCAGTTTTTTATACGTGTGGTATACCACCTCCATAAAGGGATGTTATTCATTTTTCATAAATGTATCACATGGATAATACATTTATGTGTATTTAAAAAAATAATATGATATTTACGATAAAATTAACATTATATAAGGATCAATAATAATTACATTCATTTCATCATGATCAATAGAAATGAAAATGTTCACATGTGTTCATATGGTCTACCGTCTCCATGATTGTAACATATTCATTATTCATAACTATATTTCTAGGTTTATTTAAAAACAATAATTTTTTTATGAAAATGATAATTTTTTAATGATTTTTATTTTAGAGATAATGGGATAATTTCCACTTTTACAGTAATCAATCTACTGAAGTCATTTTGGACTTATGAGAAGAATATTGTCAAAATAACTAATGTGAAACTAATTTATTAAGTAATTGAATATTACATGGTAATAATTTAAATAAAATTAACAATAAAAATAAATATTTCTATTAATCATGTAAATAATAAAAATATTTTTATTACATTGGAAGATATTGAACTCACATGAGGAGTCGGTCTTGAGGTATGGGAAAATTGTCCAATTATTTTAATGTGGACACTTTCAATTTCGGTAATAATGAATAGTAAAAATAGTTAAACATATGTCACGAAGGCAAAGGATAAAAAAAATTAGTCAATCCACCATTGATGTTATCATTTCATTAAACATTAAAAACAAAATTTTATATGTTTTAAAGGTTTGCTTTCTATATATTTTCCTTCATATACATATTTTTAGAATCATTTTATTGATATATTTATAGGTGAATGAGTAAATTATAAAGGGAATTTTATGTCCTTTTTTTGTTTTGATCAATGGTTATAAAATGGGATACTTTTAGAAATATAAGAAAAAAACATTTTTTTCTTAATGAAAATATTATTGTTCTATTTTAAAGTACACTACATAAATAGAATTTATTCTGCTAAAAAAATAGTTGATATTTGTGTTAATTTAACATATTTCATGTTTTATTGAGAGAAAACCACTCTATTAATTTGGTTTAAGTAGTTTCAAAATTGGTTTTAAGTGGAATAAAAATTTTGATATCTGGAACTCAAAATAATTCAATACACATATAGGGGATCTCACCAAGGTCTTATGGGGAGATTACTGACCCTAATGGTGATAACCCTTTATGAAGGGGATTGACCATCCTAGTATATTATTCATATGATTCCTAACTCTATCTTGCGAGGTATAAATGATAAAGGATCACACCTCGAGCCACACAAAGATATTATTGACTCTATTTGAGACTAATCCCATAGATGGGATCATATCCTATTCTTAGGAAGTGATTCATCATTTTACCATCATTGGGACGGACAAAGGTGATGCACCATAAAAATACTGGTCTATATAAAAGAGAAAAAGTCTTTCAACAAACCCTAGTAAAATTACTATTTAATTAGAAGGTATACACGATATGTCATGGATACCCTAGGTATTACAATGTACACCGTTGAATTTCTACATACAATGACTCATTCCCATTTAATCTATACATTCCCATTTACCTAGCTATGTCTAGGTACAATATCTTTGTCAGTGACCATATACTAGACTATGAACGTTTACTCTCACTATTTCAGTTTACTATAAGATGCTCATGTACTATGGTCAGGTCCAGGATAATGATCATGATTATTCATATGTACCACTAGGGAACACATTGAGATTCTAGAACTGAGTTACAAGGAAAGTATAGTGTATAAATGACATGTGATATTTAAATTTTTTGAAACTCTAGGAGTTGTAGCTTGGTTATTACACGACGTTTGTTTTTCCAATGTGCACATCTTTCATGTCCTAATTTTACATAAATATCCTACTGATCAATGTGTATCTTTGCATGAGATGTTTTCCTTAGAACCATCCAAAACAGTCTCTACAGAACCAAAATCTCGATTTACCTCACCTGCCACATCATCGATGTCCAGATTCTGGCCGTCTAAATGATCAAGAACCACCTCCACTCACACTGTGCCACCACTACAATGCTAAATCGTGAATTTTAATTCCCTTATCCATTCTTGATAATCTTTAGTAATCACCAAACCATGATCATTCCATTAATAATACACTAAAACTCGAAATAAAAATACATTTCACTATATAATGATTAGTGAAATGATCATTCACTGGGTATTTATTGAACCACCTACCAAAGGTAATGCTGATGATGAATGTGAAAATAATAGTCGGTGAAAGGCACAAAACATAAACATTATAAATGAACACTTTATGTTATTAGGTTTTCCCTCAATTAGTTTTTTATAGTCGAAAAAATGACAATCAATTATTTAGAAAACATAAATCCATGAGGAAAATTCATCAACCATGATCTAATAATCAAACCATGATTTAATTTGATAGGGAATTAATTCCCATAGGAATTGGTTAAAAAATATGGGATTTAACCGAAATAATCAAAAAAGCTACAACATGGTTGGACTGATCAATTATAAATAATGGTTACAGGATTTTTTCATTAAGAGGATCACTGAACTCCATTGATAAAGTAAATCTCATCATTATTGATCATTGAACCGTGATGTGGTTTTCATTCACCAAATATCTCAAATTTTTTTTACAGATCCCTATTGATATTCTTCTAACCTAATAATTTTCCCATAATAGTTTATAAATATAAATGGAGTAAGGTCACTAAAATTAAATTGATAAATAATTTATTTAATTAGTTTATTTATTCATCATCGTCCTATAGCTACTCTTTAAAAAACCACATGATGCTAATAAATATTATGTCAAAACTTGTGTAAAAACCACATCCCATATTTAATTATCGTATCATATTTCTTATATAAGACACTGTTCGAGAGTAATCCCATTATTTTACAAAAAGTACATGAACATGATATATTTTATTTAATATTTTATTATATCAACACTGAACCTCCTTAGACTCCAAAATTCCATTTTGACACATCACATAGATTAAATTTTTAAAAAAACATTGAAATGGTTAATAAGGAAGAAATAGAGTCATTACTCTGTTTATTAAGGTATATTTTCATTCATAGCCCATGGATTAGGGATTCAGTTTGAATAATTACAATACTGATTTAATTTTAATCATTTTATATTATTTCCAACCATCATGTTACCCATATCCATCTAACAATAATGAGCACTACATCCCTTCTTCCCATTTTGAAAATATTCAACAAAATATCTGTAGCGAGTTCCTAAATGCTTCTTCCCACATTTTTTCTATATAGGTTATTGATCTTTATTCCCTCTATGTGATTTACCAAATGAGTTCCCATGGGAATCCATTTTTCATTTCTTATCTCTAATACCATTGGAATAATGAGCGTTTCTAGGTTTTATTTCAACCATAATATATAATTGAACAATCTATTAAATGTTACCAAATTATCTTATGGACAAAACTCTTTTAATGATAGATTATAAGATAATAAAAAGTTAATATGTCTTTCTCTTAGTGAAAGATATGAAATAATAGGTATACCACATTAGTCTTGTTCTTTTTTTAATTATATATAATAGACACATCCCTGTTTTTATTTAATTTTATGAATTCATGGACCATTTTTGTTCAAATATCATTATAAAAATACCTATTAAAAAATATATTATTGAAAACATAATATACCATATATTCAAAATCCTCTATTTTCATGGTGTTATTAATGATATTGAACCACTAGTCAACATCACAATATGTACAATAGAATTCCAAAAATTCATTATCATGGTCTCGGTACTGGAGAAAGAAAATTATCATTTCCATTAAATAAACTAATTTATTTTTAACCAATTTTTTAGAAGACCTACTAAAATATAGTGTATTTTGTCTCACAATTTAAATTATAGTCAGTTTATCTTTCCTGGGTGAAATTATGAGATAAAAAATATTGGGGTTTTTTCCCCAAAACTAAAATGGTTTATAGAGAATTTACCAAAAAAATATTTTCAACCCAAATCTCATTAGGATTCCAGTTGGGATATTCTCCAAATTATTCTTTACACCCATTGATAACGTTTTTTTGGGTTCTTCCTTTTCCTTGGGTCAAGTAAATATTATAATAAGAAATTAAATTAATGAATAATAATAAAAATAAACTATAAATTTAGAATTACGATTTAATAAATGGTGTGTATACATTATATGCGGAATCTATAGGTTTTAATATTGGTTATTTTGGGAATGTTTTCAATATATTCGAATACCTCATAATGGTTTTTAAATATGTTTTAATTAAAAAAATAATTTCCCTAGGGTGTGTCAAACCAATTGTATAATTATTCCTCTTTCTCAAACACTTGGTCATGGTTGATTTAGTGCCTAACATGACCAATTTACGGTTATTATCCCTTGATACATTTATACTATAGCCTACATCAACCTGTAGTATCAAAATAGGGATTTAATTTTGAAGAGAAGAAAACAATATATACATTACCAAAACATTAGGATTTAATATTTTACGTAGACTGATCTATTTTACTTTTCTACAACATTTTCACTAAATTTATATAAACAAATATTCAAAAATAACTATACTAGATCTTATAAAATATAACGGGACCCAAACTAAACATGAAATAACTAGTACATTAAATTCATGATTTAAATAATGTAACTCATAAAAGAACATATAACCTATGAACCTAAAGATTTAGTGTCTTAGAGATTATCCATATAAAAAAATTATTTTTCATCATATGTAATAATTCATTTATTATAATTATGTTATTGAAACTTTTCTAAGAATATCATATGATATAATAATATTCATAATTTAGGCAATGGAATCATAATAAGGGATGAGATCAAGCACTTAGTAAGGGAGAAAAATCCTAACATGACGAAGAACATAATTGAGACAGAAATATAATAATAAAAGATCATAAGACCATATATGATAATAATTGAAAATGTTGGAGTAATATAAGATCATAAAAATATTTTTAAGTAAGAAAAAAATATATTACATGGCACAAAACACATATCAATAATCATAAAACATGTAAAAAAGACATAAAAGTGAAAAATACTTGGAAAAGAGTGCATTATCATGAAATCATGGTATTTTTAATAAATGTAACTCATCTTGATAATTTTTTATAACGTGATAAAAAAGGAAACGTGGCATGAACATAAGAATATAAAATCTTGTGACAAATATTTCTACAACATATTCACCCAAAAACACATAGAAAAGCTTCATTCATTCCATTTACACAAAAAATGGGAAAAACATTCCATATATTATTTTAACAAAATTTCAAAAAACATATTCCCACATCTAATTCAAAAAAAATAACTTTTGAAAAATGATTAAATTATCCCATTTATAAGATCTGGTATAGTTATTTTTGAATATTTTTTTATAAGATCTGGTATAATTAGGAAAATGAGAATTTTTATATTCTATGATTAAAGTATCCAATTTAACTATACCAGATCATATAAATAATTTGATAATAACACATATATTTAGATAAGAACATTACAGAGTGATATATAAATCTTGGTGGTTAAATATATGTTAAAATAAAAAATATTTCCCAAAAAATTTTAAAACATTGATTTAAAATTTTCATTCAGAAAAAATTTCTTTGAGGGAAAGAGAATACTTTTTAAGAATTTATTATAAAGAGTTACAAAAAAAAATATAACTAAAAATATATAAATGTTTAAAAAAGGTTATGTGAAAATAAATAGTAATTTTTTTTAAAATAATCATTAATAAAAGATACATGAAAAAGTCATAATGTTTTAAAAAATGGGAAGTTAAATAATTTGAAAATATTTTAATTTTAATGGGATATTTAATAATAGATACTTGAACAAGAAATAAATATATTAAAAAGGTGATTAGAAAATATTATAAAAAATTTATTTTTAAAATTAATATTACGCTTGTAAGAAATCAATAATGTATGATGGAATTTCCATAAAACATATTTTAACTCAATAAAGGGAGTTATGTTTGCAAATAAACTTATAGACTGGGTATCCTTAAAATAATTTTTCTTTTAAGAAAATTGATTATAAAAATCTTAAATCCCTAAGAATTATATGAATATGTTAAAAGTAATTCATTGGGACATAATCACACCATACCAAATATGTCATGGTTAATAATAGGAAATATGCTTTAGGAAATTAAATTTAAGTTATGAAACCCTTACCTTGTGTCCCTGGTTAGTCAGTTTCTCTCTAAGATCCTATATAAAAAAGAAAAATACTTTAATAAAAAAATTTATAACTATATTCACACTTAATATTATTTATATTTTCCAATTATAATCATCACCTATATGCATATTGGTACGTTTTTCTTATTTCCCACATCCGGTGTATATAGTTTTGATTGTTTAAAGTAGTTTTAGAGGAGAGGTATAGTATTAATTATTCTTAAAAATATAATCACTAAAATTTAATTAATGTTAGTATAATGTATTAATTATAAAAAAATTTGATTTTTAAATTTCCTTGAATGATTATTTTTGTCTTTTTCCTAGAATATAAAATCGACGATGAACATTTTTTTTGTGATTTTTAACCTATGATGGGCATTTTCTAAATTAATGAGTTAGATATTGATGAATAATTTTTAAAACCAAATAATAATTCATTATTTACATATGTATATCATATTATACCATTAACTATGTTTTCTTAACCATCCATGATAAAATTTCATTTCTTTTTTAAAATAGGAGTTTAAACTGAACCAAACATGAGAATACCAATATTATTGATTATTATAATGTTATTTTATTTTAATTTCATTAAAAAATAAAATTTATGATTTCATTTTGTGTTTATTATTTTCATATATCATAATTATAGTTACTATATAAGTTTAATTAGTTGATATAAAAATATTACATAATTTGAATTAATTATCTTCCTCTTAATATATTTGTTTTATAAAATTGAATTTTCGATAGTAATTGTTGATAATATAATTAAAAAGATCTCAAATTTTTAATATAATAACCATAATGATATAATAAAAATAATATTTTTTATAGTAAAATAATTTTCAAGATAATCCATTTTTGGTGGTGATGAAATGAAAATGTAAATCGATCGTTCCATGGAAGCGTACTCGTGGATGATGATTTCATTTTACAAAAAAATGGGGAAAAGAGAAATGTGTTTTTTTATTTTATAATAGAATTTTTTTAATATAGATCATATTTATATATTAAATTAAATATAATTAATATTATGTTGTGGTGGTTAAGGAAAATAAGACACGTTGTGATGTGGAGGTTGTATTTCACAAGATACATGATTCATTTTTTCATTTCTCATAATAGAGAAGGGGAGTGAGGTTAATTTCATTACCATAAATATAATATCAATATACATTAATAACTATACTTATGTGGTCATTATAAAATGGTGAAATAAAATTTTAGGAGGAATAAAAGAATATAATGAAATGGAAAATGGAAAGGCATGTCAAGATCTTATTCCTTCCTTTTTAGAGTATCTCTTTTGTGAAAGAGAATAAATCATTTTGGAAGGGAATATTTTGAATAATAAAACCAAATTAAGGTGTATAAGTGTATAAAAAAGGTTTTTTTTCATATTTTGTTCTAAAATTAATGGTTTTTTGTGTGAGGGTAATTGGGGATATTTATACCCCTTTTATAATTGAAAAGGAGTGGTATTTTTCTTAAATTTCAAAAAAACTTTCAATAATGGGATGTCACTCTATTGGGAAATGTCTCAGTATGTAATAAATAATTGATTATAGAAGTGTGATGTTCTAAAAACCCCTCAACCACTCAATTTCAATGATATTTTATGCATGTGAGGCACTTTACCTCTGTGGTTATTCATTTTACCATTTCACATTTTCCCATGGTAAGTAGTTTTTACCTAGGTAATTTCCCCATTATGCCTAAAAAATAAATTTCCATTATTATATAATTTTACCATATTATTAAAAATACAAAAATATATATTTTATTCATTTTAAAAAAGATAAAAATTTAATTTAAAATACAAAATATATAATTTATTATTACTTTTGAAAAATATGATTGACATTCTTTAATGATAAATATGGCATTTAAAAATAAAATCAAAAATAAAAAATAAAAAATTCACAAAAAAATAATAATTTGTTCAAGGAAAAGGGTTTCTTAAATATTGAATTTATATCTATACACTAATAATGTAATAAATGTCTTGTTATTTGTAGAAACATTATTTTTCTCTATTCATATGAAAATCAAACTTTTAGAAAAATCCCAAAAAGTAATGTCAGGATTATTTTATTTTGGTTAATCCAAAAATGTTGTTCAATTTTTAAAATAACATTTCCGAAATAAGATAACTGAATATTAAATTCTAATCCCAAAATATAATGAAAATCAATTCATATAGGAGAATAGATTTTTAAAATGATAATTATTATTTATTCTTATTTCCTATCAATTAATAATTTATTTATTGGTAATAAATTATTTACATAATCAATATATGTTATTACCTAATAATCATTATATTCTTAGTTTCATGATATTTAAAACCAATTTCTAAAAAATTAATTTTGAGCACAACATAATTTTATTTATTATTTTAGCTATACAAAATTAATGTCATTAGTATTAAATGTACTCCTTATTTTAATTCTACTCATATTTCATATTTTTGATAGCAAATTAAAACTTGAAAATTCAATAAATGGGTTTTAATGATTATATTTAATACATATAGTTTACCTTCATATATAATGATTTTCATTTTAGTTTTATGTGGAGTGTAGATAAAGTTATTGAATATAGTACTTATTTAAAAAAAATATACCATAAAATATTTGATCATTGCAACATAATTAGATGGGGAGGGATATATGTTTTTAATACCATTAGGCAAACATCACTATCTGGTTTTCTGGAAGTAGGTGAGCTATGATTAGGATCCTCTATCCATAAATAATTTTTTTATAACCTATTATTAATATTTCTACTTATTATGTGTATCCATGCCAATTTTATTAATATTTATACATAAAGATGAATGGAATTTAATGAAGTAAATGCATATGTTCTTATTTAAATAGCTGCGTGTATTCTGTATATATTGGAATATTGGTGGTGGCCTAATGAGTTTGTTACTATCACACTATATAAGTGCACCAAGGTTGACATGAAACTTCATGGCCTATTTTGTTGGTTAATATTGGTACATTTATACTATCTATATTTTTTCTTATTATAATAATCATGGACTGTACATGTTTGGTTCCACAAGGTGTTAGATGTAGATATCAGAGATTTTTTCTAGAACTTATCCATTTGTATCAGGGACCCACTTCATGGTTTCGTTTTAATTTTACATGGGATAGTTATTTCCATTTGATGACACACATTAAATTCATAAATTATTGGTTGAATATATATATAATTAAATAACCTTTATTGTCAAATTACTCCCTAACTAAACATCAAGACCCAAAGTACTGTTCTCCAGCACATAGAGATCGATAAGTTCACAAAGGGTTATGGGGAAGCATAATATTAGTTTTATTCATGTTATTTAGGTAATTATTATTATACCAATGGACTCCCAAATGGGGTCCATGTTTGAAGTGGAAGGAAGGCACCTAGAAGGGTATATTTTAATGGTTAGACTAGTGTGTAATATGACGAACTAGGGTAGTATAATTATAGTTGACCATAGGGTTAAAACCTAGAGAGTATCTCTCTAAAGGGATTTTTTGTAAATGTAAATGTGGAATAAGGTTGAGGGGCATGAGTTACACCCTTGTAATGAATGAAATGATGGAATGTCAGATGGGGATAGTCCATAATGATATATTGAGATGCCCAATCCATGGTTGGGAAGGGTTTTTAATTTTTTTTTATCATTATTGGATATAGAGTTTACATAAGAGAATAATGCATTGTTGTTGAAAGGAAGATGATTATATAAGATATGATCATGGTTCATATTTATTTATACCTTGATAGGATAAGATATGAAATTGTGGATGGGACATGGAAATATAAGGAATACATGGTAAAAAAGTAGATTTATTGGTAGATAGTATTATGATTTTATATTCTAGGAATGAATCAATATACATTATAAGGATAGAAATTGTTTTCATGTTGCATCATGTTTATGACCTATTTTTCGATGGTTGTTGGATACTAGGGACCGACTGAGATGTTAGGGTCCCCCCCACCAATTTCATTCCCAGTCAACCTCCTATGTGTTCAGTGGTGTTTTTAGAAAGTCACCAACTATCTATATTATTATTGGCTATGTTTTGATTTTAGGAGACTTGAGGTACATTCATATGGTATCCTTCCAAATAGCCATTCTTAAGAGAATGGGTCATGATATTCCCCTTCCATGATTTATACGCACTTCTCAATTGCATTAATTTTTTAACTAATTTATAGTGGACCATTGTACACAGTAATGTATTTCATTCCTAGGTATTTCAATAAGTTAAACCAAACCCATGATCTAGAGGAAAATATATAGGTAGTTGAATAGATTAGATGGCCAAATTCTCCGTATATTAATGTTTTAGTCCAACTTTTATGGTTTTTGGACACTGACCGAAGTAGGTAGGATTTTTTATCATGATGGAATTGTTTTTACAGGTTGAAATTACATATGTGTTTTATTTTGAGACATATATCTTTCTATACTACATTATAAATGTACCAATATATATATATATATATTCACAGACTCTCTCAAACACACACATATAATCATATCTTTTAGAGGGTATTTTTGTTGTAGTTCACTGATTCATTTACTCACACTATGAAAATTTTCCATAATTAGTGTGCGAACCTTATATTTGTTTTATAAGTATGGAAAAGGAATAATTAAAAGTAATAAAGTTGAGGAATCCTAGCAGGGATGAGAGTTAGTGTCATGATAGGTATGTGGTCCGAGATATAAATATGGATTCTGAATTTTATGTTTTTGTTTTTATATAATACCTTGTATGCTATTGGACTTTGAAATAGATCTAGTGTATGAATGATAGTTTTATGTTTCTGTAGACGCCGGAGAAGTCCGTTGTTCCCAAACGAAGCTCCGGATGCGGAAAGCGAGGTCATATTTGGAGCCGGAAGCCCGTTTCGGAGAGCCCGGAGGCCTTGCGCAGAATTTTGGAGACCCGCGCGCAAAGTTGGAGTGCCACGCGCAAACCTCCCGGGATGCACGCAATGCGCTGGGCCGGCGCGCAATTTTACGCGCCCGTTGCCCGCGCGACTCCCTTGCGCGCTGGGCCCGATTCCGCGCCCGGGAAGAAAATTGCGCGCCCACGAACCAGATTCTGCGCCCGGGGTTGCCTATAAATATAAGGCGACCCCCGACGTTTTGAAGGTTGCCGGAATTCAAAGAGTCGCTCGTTCGCGCAATCCAACCCCTTCCGCGCGCAATGCCGATCTTCAAGTAACCTCTTTTCTTTCGCGCAAGAAAGCCTCGGGGTTCGCCTTCGCGCACAATCCCTTTGGCTCCTTTCCTTTGAACAACTCTTCACCCAAAGGCCTTCGCGCGAAAAAGAAGCATCTTGCGTGCAATTGCCCCCCGGGTGCGCGCAATCCAGCCCGATTGCGCGCACCCCCCCTTTTTCAAAGTGGCCATTCGTTAGAGAATGAGCCGTTGCCCCCGCGCGCTATCCGAGGCCCGGTGCGCGCAATCTCAATCATCTGAGCGCAAAGTGCTGGCCCACTTACGCGCCAACACGCCCATTTGCGCGCCGACCCGCGGTATTGCGCGCCAAGCTCTTCTTTTGCGCGCAAACCACCAGGGTCGCCCCCATTAACCCTCTGAGGGTACCCGCCTGCGTGGCGCCCGATGATCTTCATCCCGGGTGCCCGCACCGTGCGTTGTCTTCCCGTGCGGCCCTCCAGGCTCGCGTGAAGCGACACAGACACATCGGCGGCACCATCTTCGTCCGCGCGACAAGACGTTAAACTGCCAAGAATCTTCGTCCAAGCTACAAGATGTTAAACTGTACAGCATTCGTCCCGCATGACGTTAAACTGCACTTTCGTCCCACACGACGTTAAACTGTACCACGTCCAAGCTGCACGACGTTAAACTGCCTAGCATATCGTCCGAGCTACAAGACGTTAAATTGTTCAGCATTCGTCCTGCATGACGCTAAACTGCACCACGTCCGCGCCGCAAGACGTTAAACTGCCAAGCATCTTCATCCTCCACACAAGACGTTAAACTGTACTTTGTCCGGCAAGACGTTAAACCGCCCGCATCACCTGATCTCGTGCCCCGCACGCAGGGTCCTCCCGGTTTGGATGTGGCCCCCACCCGCTCGTCTCTGCAGGGATGTCGGGATTGGAGTGGCCTTCGCCCACGGGGGTAGAGTGTTACAGACAGAATGAACTACGTGGACTTTGATCCCTGTCTCCTAAACAGGGTACGTAGGAAGCCTCTCCGAGGTTCAAGCCCACCACCTGGCCGTCCCGGTCGTATTCACATTGGTTCTTCCATCAGTGGACCCCTCCTGGGTTCACACTTGCGTCGATTCGCCTATGAATCCGCCCTTGTGGGAGACTGCACGTGTGTATCTCCATTGTGCTTCCCCACTGCCGAAGCCAGTAGAGGGCATGACAGGGATCGAGGTCTCTCACCTTCGGCCCAAGTCCCTCTCCAACTGAGCTTTGCCGCATCCGGGCTGCCTCAGTGCGTAAGTCCTGACAGAATGAACTACGTGGACTTTGATCCCTGTCTCCTAAATAGGGTACGTAGGAAGCCTCTCCGAGGTTCAAGCCCACCACCTGGTCGTCCCGGTCGTATTCACGTCGGTTCGTCCATCAGTGGACCCCTCCCGGGTTCACACTTGCGTCGATTCACCTATGAATCCGCCCCTGTGGGAGACTGCACGTGTGTATCTCCATTGTGCTTCCCCACTGCCTTTTTCTATTTCTCCTTTCAGCGTCCAGAATGACGTGAAACTGTGATCCACCCGGCCGTTCCATCCCCCTCTGTGCGAGGTGGTTCGGTTCAATCATCCGCTCGGCAGCCTCGACCTCTTCGTGAGTCGGCTTGCCATCGTCCAGCATGACGTTAAACTATATATCCGAACTACGTCGAATTTGATCCGCGCTAACGCGCGGTACGTAGGAAACCTCTACGAGGTCCAAGCTCTTCACCCCGTCGTCCATCCTGATCCTTACCCGGGCCGCCACATCCCGGTGGGGTCATGCCATTTCATTTCATTCCACTTCACTCGGGAAGCCGCCCATGTGCTGGCCCCAGCGTCGGAGGTTCCTCGCAAGGGGTTCTGTCATCTGATCCACTTCTCGTGTTGATCAGTCTGATGCCGTCCCCGGGGGACGTTAAACTCGTGGCATACCCCGTGTTAAACATGGGAAGCTGAGGAAAACCTCAGGTAACACAGTTCCCCGCACCCAGCACGGGATGCCTCAGGTCATCATGCGTTCGAGAAGCCCTATTAGGGACGGAAGGCAGACATGCAGAGCTGCAGTGTTATGACATGCCCCCAACACCCAGAGCCACCCGGTCTCCTCACCGCAGGTTGCTGCCCCGACCAGACCCCTTGGAGCGTCCGGGCGGAATCAGCGTAATTAACCGGTGTCCACGAAGATATGGCGCCGGGAACGAGATTCACGAGCACGTCTTAAATCTATGAGGGAGACCCGGATTAGGCGACGAGTTCCGAGGAGACGTCCACGGAAGGAGAAGCCGACATCCCATCATCCCGGTTTCGATCAAGGAGCAGGCACCCCTGAATAAGGGACGGATACCGCCCGCCTTTGGAAAGCGGGACTGCGGGGCCACAAGCCGCGCGCCCATCCCCTCGGGTCGACGGGCGCACGCGCGAACGCGTCCTGGCGGAACAGCGTCGGAACAGAAACCCGGCGCACATCCGCACCGAAACAGAAAAATGGTGAACCCGACGTGAATCTCTTCTCCTCAATACGAAGACCGATGGCTTTCAGAGGTGTTGGAAGACCAGCATGTTGCCCGACCGAGCATTCAGCACCGGGGCATGGAACCCGCCAGGGGCTGGGGAAGGGAAATCGGGCACTCCGTCTCACGACGTCGATGGCCTGGGTTCCCCCCACGGAAGGCGTCGTGGCACTAATGGTTGGTTGTCGATTCCTTTTCCTGTCAGTGTTAATGGGTTTTTCTCCCTGCTTTCAGGAATCAAGTCGCCCAATCCAGTGCCCGATCGCCACCTGCCCACTGGCGCAGGGGTAGGGGAAACACCGACGCGGCTACTCCGCGCGGTCCTGCCCGTTCCACAGCCGTCCCAGCAGCCGCAGCTGCGAGGCAACCACGCCCTCTCTCCCCCTCGGAGGTCATCCAGAGAAGGGTGATCAATAACTTGGTGCGGAGATATGAGGAAGAGGGAGTCATCCCCACCAGGGACATGGCTCGCCTAGACCTCGAGGAAGCTGCACCTCGCCACCAACACCGCCCCCGAGGGCCGCGCAGGGAGGCACCGCTGCCTACCTCGACGTCCAACCGCTTCGGGAGTTTATCCCCGGAATGCTCCGACAGCTCCTTCCCCTATGCGGATGAGGTGGAGGATGTCCGGGACCACCCTATCCGAGATTCGCTCCAGGGATCCGTGATAAGGGCTCCTGTCAGGCCACGACGACACCGCCGCCAGGCTTCTCAAGTCGAAGAACGGGCTCTCCACCTGCCCGCGCTGCTGATCCCGACTCGTTTGTCCCGACGCCAACGTCGGGCACGAGCGGAAGAGGATGCCCACCTTGGGGCCCTAGCAACAGCGGCCGCGTTGGCTCAATCCACTACTGGCTCCAGTCACCCGGCCCCTGCGCATCCTGAGCAGGGGCACTTCTATGCCCGACCTGGATCGAGGCCCCGACCGCCCCAAAGGCAGGTTGGGTTGACTCTCCTGGTTGCTGGTACAGGCAATTGCCACCGCGGACCACCTCGCGGTAGCGCTATTCACCAACAGGGTCTACTCCGTGTGGCCGATCCAAGAGACATGGGTCATCCCACCTTCTGATCCCGGCCCGGAGGCCCGCCCGGAATCATCTCTCCCCGCGTCCCCTTTGATATCTGTCCTGGTGCTCCTCGCACCGTGGTTTCCAGTCCTCTTGGCCCCAGTACCGGTGCGGCCGGAGGACTCCAAGACAGAGATCATCCATGCCCCGAAGAACCACCCAGGGGCAGGAAGGCGAGGCGTCGACGCCGAGGGAGGAATGTTACGGAATTCCAGACAGAGATCCGACCGGTTCGTTTCTCTGATACAGAGGCGGAGTATTATTCGGCGACGGAGCCCTCCCCCTGATCCCGCCAGTCAGGGGCAGGGGTAGGAATGCGGCACGTCAGCCTCGTACTCCCCGAGAGCGAGATCGATATGATCCCCGCTTCTCTCCGAAGGTATATCCGGAGTAGCGAAGGCCTGGTAGAACCCCAAGGGCCAAGCTTGCGGTTGGTACCGGCCCCTCCGGAAGCGCCTTCTGCCTCGATCGGAGAAGCCGGAGACTTTTTCTGGGGACCGACGGTCGAACCACGATTTAGTGCACCCTCGGCGAGCACCGACGCTACGGCATGATGTTCGCTCGCCGGCCCATCCTATCGTGATGTGGTAGCTGGGGCACCGCCACCCTCAGAGGGCGGCCCGGGAAATGGAGGCCAATCGGCCTGCTCGCCGTATTCACCACCGGCCAGCCCGTCGGCCTGGCGGCCCGCCTCGGCACCACTACCGGTTCCCCGTCCATTCCCAGTCGTTGAAGAGGACCAAGGAGACCTGGGTCCCGAGTTTGAGTCATGGAGCTTCTGGACCGTCCTTGCAGAGGGCCACTTCCCTGAGAAGTTTTGGCCAGTCGCAGGACCAAACTTTGATGCACCCGAATCGCTCACCCCGGATGAGTTCGAATGCTTCCGCCGAACTCTCCGGGAGACTCACTCCCGTCTTCACCGCCTACAAATGCCATATCCCGGGAGTCAATTGCACCTGGAGTATATTGGTGAGCAGTGCCGTCAAATTGACCTGGCCACGCTCCCCGCGGTTCGGCACCCCGGGTCATTTGGGCACCACGAGGCCCTCCAACAACGATGTGTTGAGTGTTTTCAAGTACTCCGCAAGGTTATCGAGGGAGCCACCCCCCATGTGTATATCTGTGGATGGGGGCAGTACGCTGCCCTATGCTTCAGTGCGATTCGCAGACAGCCCGATTCACTGGGTGGCCCTGAGTGTACATCCCCAGGGACGGAAACGGTCAATATGGCTGACCTGTCGGGGGAGGGGAACGGCTTGGAACTTCTCGACGGGGGCTCTCCCCCCGAAGACAAGCCGTTGTTGGATCCATCGGTAAGAGTTACTCGTCACCAGAGGAACCTCCTGGGTCTCCCCACACCCACTGAAGCACTGACATTGAGCCGAAACGTCAGCAAAGGTAAAGAGCACGGCGGGGCTGTAAAGCCCGCCGACCCATCTGCCTCCATGCAGAGGGCAGAGGAGGATCCCGAGAAGGCTATGCTACGTCAACAGCTCGCCGAGCAGAAGAAGCTAGTTGACCAGCTCCTCGCCGAGCGCGCTGCAGAGCAGCGGCCTGACTACTGTGATCCTAGGCCAGGACAGCAGGGACAGGAACAACCGCTCCTCGACGAGACTCTCCCGGGCAACCGTGATTACGCCGTGTTCGCCGACAGGGGAGAGGCCATCGCCTATGGCAAGAGGGCGCGGTATGTTTCACCACACCCTCCCGAGCGGCGTGACTAACTGAGAGACCCCTCTCGGATTCCTCCCGCTGCCCCAAGGGCCGCTCCGCCCGCCATCCCACGAGCTGCCGAGTTCGACGACCCGGTCGACGACCCGATTGAAGGGTCGTGCAATGCGCTCGTGGTTAGAGATCCTCGCCAAGACTGGAACCCATGTTCGGACGATCCGATGGCGGCACTCATCGCCCGCTTGGAAGCCTTGGAGACTCGGCAAGTGGCAATCCCACCGGACAGCAAGCCATACCCATCATGGGTGGATGACATGCCGGCACCTCCGGGATTCGGGAATCCCACTTTCGCCCCCTTCAACGGAACAGGAGATCCGCCACAGCATTTGGACCATTTCAACTCGAGGTGAGGGCCTATGTTGGGAACTCCGGCGCAGCAAGAGGCTGCTAAGCTTCGCTGCTTTGTCCAAACACTGGAAGGGCCAGCATTTGTCTGGTACAGCCAGCTCCCCGTCGGGTCGATAACTAGCTGGGAGGACCTTCGTAGACAATTCCTCTACCAGTTCAGTTCCACAACCCGGAAGACGAGTATCGCAGACCTCTTCAAGTGAAAGCAGAGGCCTGATGAGCGAGTCGCGGACTTCGTCGCCCGATGGAAGGGTCCCACGTATTCCCTTGACATGCCATTGACTCAGGAGCAGTTGCTGACAATGTGCGTCGGGAATGTCAAGACCGAGCTGGTCCCTTCCTTGATCACTCAGAATTACCCCGGAGGGTTCAGGGACTTCTCAGACAAAGCTCAACGTCTTGAGGAAGCCCTGCAACAGGCCAGTCAGGCACACCCGCTGCCTCCTATGATTCCTGCAAGTAGAGCCAGCAGGGCTGAGCCCGCTGTTGTTGTCCAGATAGAGGCCCCCAGGCCGTTGGAGCTGCTCCCGGCGAGGCCAGCTCCACAGCCTCACAGGAATCTGCCTCCACAGGCTCAGTTCCCGGCCCAGCAGCGGCAGCCCCAGAACCGGTCGGCCCCTCCGCGTAATGTACCGCCACAACCCAGGAGAGATAATCAGGGTCCACCTCCTCGGCAGGCCCCTCCAGCCCCTCGTCAAGACCACGCTCCCAGGGGCCCGCGATACCTGACTTACTCATTTCACGAGGATCAGGTCCCCAGTTATTTCCGGAGCGCCCTGGAGCAGAGGATTGTGCGACTTCCTGAGTGTTGGAGGCCAGAGGAGGCACATCTCACGGATAACCCCCGCTACTGCCCTTACCATAGGGCCCTGGGGCACACCATCCAGCGGTGCTATGTGTTTATGGATTGGCTCCAAGACCAGATTAACAACAATTTAATCAGGTTGGGACCAACTCCAGCACAAGTGGCGGGCGTGTTCGTGGGATCAGATGACGATAGTGGCAATGAGGACGAATGGCAGCTGGTCTCCGACCGCGGATCCCAGAAGTATAATAACTGGATGGCCCGTAAGACGATCATTCGCGCCCATGGAATCATCCGTGCGCGCTTGAATCAGCCTGAGCCCCCAGAATCTGCGGGTGCTACTTCAGCATCATCGTCCCAGCCTGCCTCTTCCGAGAGGAGCAAACGGCGGCGGCGCAAGAAGGAAGAGCGCGCCCCGCCGGTTCCGCCGCTATCCCGCACTCTCGGCGATTTCATGCCCCCGGAGATGGGGATCCCTCCTCGGATCCGCCCAGTGGTGAATGATTCGTCCGATGATAGTGTTGGGTACACTTCGGTTAATACCGTCGAGCTGGTAAATCCCTTTTCGGTTCCCGACGTTGAAGAACACCAGGTGGACCTCCCTAGTGTCCCCAGTCGTCGCCACCGTCGGAGGAACCGCAACAACAGCAGTCTCTGAGGCACAAAAGTTGGTACCTCCAGCCAGGACGTGCACGCCACTGAGACTAGGCAGCAGGCTCAAAACCGAGCTCAGTGCGCGCAGCCCCCCCATCTGGGGATGACGGATTCGCCTCCGCCACTGTTTGTGGTGTGGGACCAGGCAGAACCGCCTCAGCCGCGTCGCGATCAGCTCCGCCCTGCCACAATTCCATCCCGGCCTCCTGACCCCATTACGGTGACTACTTCCCCGGCTTCAACCAATGAACAGCGAGATGCGCCAAGTACCAGTCGGCCGCCGGTCCAACCGGCAAGGCCCGTCATGCCTCCAACCGCAGAGCAACCTCTTGCAACCAGGGGCTCGCGCTTGGCAAAAAGTATGATTTCCTGAAGCACTTGACCGACATCCCAGCAAGGCTCTCCATCCTTGAGGCTCTGCGCATGTCATCTGAGATGCGTGAGGCGATCGCTGAAGCCCTGAAGAGCCCCCTCCAGTTTGAGACAGAGGTTGCGGCTGCAGAGGCCTTTCACGCCGAAACGATTGAGGACGCCGAATGTCAGGCAGTTATCTCGTTCTCTGGTAAGGATGAAGACCCTCCTATACAGGGGCACATTCGTCCGCTGTATGTTACTGGCCAGTTCAATGGCCTTGAAGTCCGGCGCTGTCTTGTCGACACGGGGTCCGAGATTAACCTGATTCCAACTCGGACGCTCCGGAGATTGGGGTTGTCTGAGGATGACTTGATTCCCTCCGACCTCAGGATCCAGGGGTACGACCGCACCGAGCAAACTCCGGTCGGAAAGATACGTTTGAAGACCCAGTTCAGTGACCTGGTTGCCAACACCGAATTTATGGTAGTCTCTCAAGACACTGCGTATAACGCATTGATGGGCAGGCCATGGCTCCACCTTCATGCGGCGGTTCCCTCGTCATACCACCAATGCCTTAAATACTCCCATAATGGCCGAGTGGGCGTGCTTCAGGGAGATGCCTCTCCTTTTGCCTCATGTGAATCCCGCTATCTGGACGCGGACTATTACAAGAGCAAGGATAAGCAGATCCTGGCAGGTGAGGTTGAGCCTGTCGCTGTTGCAAGTGATCCCTGGGCAAGCTTGGATGACGCTTACGTCCTCCCGATTCAACGGTTGGACGTGGCCATGGTCTCGACGGCCTGTGAGTCTCCTGATGAGATGACCGCGACCGCCCATGCCAGCACCAGCGGCCCAGAAGGATCTGGTAGCCCCAATGCAGTTTCCAACGCAGTCTCTCCCGTGGACGATCCCTCCCCAAGTGGAGAGGACGTGGAAGATGCACCCCCAGCCTTTGAGGAGGGCGTCTCCGCCACGGTCGATGAGTTAGTACAGGTGAACCTTGGAACCGAAGCAGATCCAAGACCCACATTGGTCAGTGCCTCCATGCCCTCTGAGGAGCGGCAGCAGTACGCGGACTTCCTCAGGCAGCACCGTGATGTGTTCGCTTGGGGCTATGACGAGATGCCGGGGCTAGATCCTCAGGTAGCCGTCCACCGCCTTGGTCTCCCGGCGAACCATCGCGGGTTTAAGCAGCCTCCCAAGAAGATGCACCCATTCCAAAGTGCCATGGTTGAGGCCGAAGTTGACAAGCTTATCAAAGCCAACTTCGTGAGGGAAGTTCAGTACCCCAAATGGCTGGCCAACATTGTGCCGGTCAAGAAGAAGAACGGGCAGATCAGAGTCTGCATCGACTTTCGCGATCTCAACCGCCACTGTCCGAAGGATGATTTTCCCCTTCCAGTGACAGAGCTTGTTGATTGACGCCACGGCAGGGTTCCAATCCCTCTCCTTTATGGATGGATACTCCGGATACAACCAAATCCGGATGGCCCCTGAGGATGAGGAGTTCACTGCCTTTAGGGCCCCCAAGTTATCTTTTGTTACCAGGTCATGCCCTTCGGCCTGAAGAATGCAGGTGCCACCTATCAACGGGCGACGCACCGCATATTCAAGCCAATCCTCGGCACACTGGTGGAATGCTACGTTGACGACTTGGTGGTCAAATCGCGCCAGCGTCAGGACCATCTCAAAGATCTTGAGAAAGTGTTCGGCTTCCTCCGGTCTCGCTGCCTGAAGATGAACCCGTTGAAGTGTGCCTTCGGGGTCACCTCCGGAAAGTTCCTTGGATTTGTGGTAAGATACCGGGGTATTGAGATCGACCCAGAGAAGATCAGGGCGATTAGCCAGATGCCTCCCCCTGGTAACATCCGGGAACTGCAAGGGTTCCAAGGCCACTTAGCCTATATACGCCGATTCATCGCGAATCTGGACGGCAAGTGTAAGCCCTTTTCTCGGCTCATGAAGAAAGGTGCCACCTATGTATGGGATAAAGAGTGTCAGACTGCTTTCGAGGAAATCAAGCAATACCTGCTTCAACCTCCGGTTCTGATGCCGCCTATATCCGGGAAGCCGCTGGTCCTTTATGTGACCGCCCTGGAACGGTCCCTGGGTGCCCTTCTCGCCCAGAAGAACAATGAGGGAACAGAGAATAGCCTCTATTACCTCAGTCGCATGCTCCTCGATGCGGAAGTCAGGTATTCCCCCATCGAGAAGAGCTGCCTGGCGCTCGTATTTGCCGTACAGAAATTACGACACTACTTGAAGCACCATGAGGTACAGTTGGTTTCTTGGGTAGACCCGTTGAAATATATCCTGAGCCGGCCTATGTTGACTGGCCATCTAGCACGGTGGGATGTGATTCTCCAGCAGTTCGACATCAGGTATGTGTCTCAGAAGGCCATCAAAGGGCAAGCATTGGCAGACTTTCTGGCTGCTCACCCGACCTCCGCGAATCAGCCGCTGGATCTAGGCTTTCCCGATGAGGCCATTCTCTCGGTCGATCATGCCGGTCCATGCTGGAAGATGCACTTTGACGGTGCCTCCCGAAGCCCCACCGGTAGAAGACTCGATAATCCTAAGCTCAACAGAGTGGGCTTGGGTATCGTCTTCATTACCCCGGAGCAAGCCGTGCTGCCGTACTCTTTCCTGTTGTCAGATGGCTATACCAACAATGAGGCGGAATAACATGCCCTCATCACGGGCCTCGAGTTGGCTCTCGAGATCAACATGCCCCATCTGTGTGTGAAAGGGGACTCCGAGCTGGTCGTTAAGCAGATCAATGGAGACTATGTTGTCAGGAAGCCGGAACTTGTGCCATTGCTGGAGTGCACCCTCCTTCTGATGGCCCAGTTCCCTTCTCGGCCAGAAATTGTCCATATTCCCCGGTCGCAGAACGGTCGAGCAGATGCTTTGGCCAGCCTTGCTGCGTCACTCGTAGAGCCTGAACAGGACAACCTAATCGTCCGCGCTGCAAGACGTTAAACTGCCAAGTGTTTCGTTCAACATGACGTTAAATTGTACCACGTCCAAGCTGCACGACGTTAAAATGCCTAGCATATCATCCAAGCTACAAGACGTTAAACTGTTCAGCATTAGTCCAACATGATGTTAAACTATACCACGTCCGTGCTGAAAGACGTTAAACTGCCAAGCATCTTCATCCTGCATGACGCTAAACTGCACCACGTCCGAGCTACAAGACGTTAAACTGTTCAGCATTCGTCCCGCATGACGCTAAACTGCACCTCAAGAACTACGTGCGGCTTGATTCCCATCCTTATGGGATACATAGGACCGCATGAACATCCATGTTTCAGGCCCAGCCCCATCCTTCGGGAATTTCCATCCCATCTCGGGCCCTTGGCCCAGTTGCCTCTGGGTATGCGGCGTATGGTGTGAACTCGGGGCTATTTGTTCGCCACGCTGTACTCCCCCCACGGTTGGGGATGCCTTCCGCTCCCCCTTTCCTTTTTCGTCCTGCATGACGTCAAACTGCACTTCAAGAACTACGTCCGGCTTGATTCCCATTCTTATGGGATACGTAGGACCACCTGAACATTCATGTTTCAGGCCCAGCCCCATTTCCCGGGAATCTCTATCCCGCATTGGGCCTCTGTCCCAAGTTCCCCTCCTTTTTGTGCGAGGCGTGTGGCTTGAGTGGGGGATTATGTCCTCATTCACGTTGGTCTACTGGCCGCGCCGTACGCCTCCCCCGTGTGTGGGACTACCTCACACCCCTCATCGTCCTGCATGACGTTAAACTGCCTCTCAAGAACTACGTGCGGCTTGATTCCCATCTTTATGGGATACGTAGGACCGCCTGGACGCTTGTGTTTCAGGTCCAGCCCCGTCTCTTGGTTGATCACGGGGATCTGCCGTCTTTTGGTTGCTCTCAGGGTGAGTCCTCCGACCCTTTCCGGTGATCTGTTAACATGTTTTGGGTACTTCGGTCTATGACCCGTAGTGTCGGATTCAATCCCGACAAGTCCTGTGTTGCTTGTCGAGCCTCGCGCTTCCTCTTGTTCGAGCCTTCACTCAAAGGGATCCTCGTTAGCGGTTTGGGTACGTTGCCTTAGTGCTCTCCTACCGCTCCGGGTCGATTTACTGGCGGGTCCTGGGCCGCAAATCGATATGAATCCTGCGCTTGAGCGGTTGATGCTCGTTTGCTTTCCCCATCCTAGGCTGACGCGATCGGATGTTGTGTTGCGAATATGGTCAGCGACATCCTTGATCGCCATGTCAGCTATTTCAGGCTCTGAACATTGGTTGCACAGTCCTCATCACACTCCTCCTTTGTGCGTTGTAGTGGAATCTCGACACTCTCTTCATACTGACCTTCAGTACACCTCTACACGTTAGGCAGGCCAACCAGGGTAATGGTGTCTTTCGAGGCTCCCATGATCTGATCACCAAGGATATATGCTGATGTTCTCCCTAAGGGCCATGTGTAGCTGGACCCTCGTCCCCATGAAGAGGAAGGAGTCACCCGAACAATCACGTTCTGGGCCCAGTATAGCTGGAGGCTAGCATCTCTGCCTCTCGGGTGATGGACATACGCAGGCCCCTATCCCAGGATCTTTCTCCTGGAATCGTGCGTGACCGCAGGGATGGGTATGTTCCCACCTCCGCTGAGTCCTCCATATCGCAATAAGAGGATTCCTCCATGGTCCGAACCACACGACCTTAAACTGTGTTGTCTGGTCCTACCACACGACCGTAAACTGTGATCGTCTTGGCCACCCGACGAGAAACGGCACTGCATCGTGATGTTCTCCTCAGGGGACACTCACGTTGGGCGCTGGTTAATAACCATGCCATTAATCAATGCCTTTCATGGCTTGATTATTGTGGTGACTCCAGGGATTTCTTAATCACAGGCATGTCGCTGCACAAAGAAAACCATCCATCTTTAAGGACAAACAAGAAATATCAAATACCACTTCTTCTGGGTGCGAGGGTTAGACCCGCACCCCTCCCCGCGCTGGTGCCCGATTGTGTTGCGCCGCACTTCAAGAACTACGTGTGGCTTGATTCCCATCCTTATGGGATACGTAGGAACGCCCGGATGTCTGAAACTTCGGGTCCAGCCCCCCACCTCTTAAAGATTCCCCCTTCTCTTGGGAATCCGCCGCCTTCGGGTCACCCTCAAGGCGTGTCCCTCGACCCCTTGCAGTGGTCCATCGGTGTCAAGAGTACTCTGGTTTATTTCCAGGAGGGTCAGGTTCAGCTTGGTCAGGTTCCTTCCACTTTTCAGGCTTCGTGCTCCCTTTCATTCGGACCCATCGCCTACGCCCTGGGTGGAGCCCCCGTGAGCGGTCTGGACACAATGCCTAAGTGCTCTCCCACCGACTCGGGCTGGTGCCCCCAAGGGCCTCGGGCAACAAATCGATATGAATCCTGCGCTTGAGCGGTTGATGCTCGTTTTCTGCCTCATTCCATTAACGGTCAGTACGATATTGATGCTGCTTTTCCGCCACGGTCGGCAGTACTCCCATATCGTTACGCCGGTGCCCCCAGTCCTTGAGTGAATGGCCGCATGATTCACATTGCGTTTTCCACCTCCCATTCTGACCAGGTGAAACCTCAACACTCTTGGCACTATCCCTCAGTGCATCTTCGCATATCCAGGGGATAGGACCACGATGTGGCGTACTTTGAGGTTCTTATGGTCCGAGCTCTAAGACCTTAAACTAAGATCCACCCCTATGGTCCAAGCTCTACGACCTTAAACTAATATCTCCCCAAACGGGGTTCTACGTCCCGCATGACGTTAAAACTGCACTTTCAGAACTACGTGTGGCTTGATCTCCAGCCTGATGGAGTACGTAGGAATGCCCGGGCATCTCGACTCGGGCCCAGCCTCAGGGATCGCTAAGTCCCGCCCCTCCTCGTCGCCGGCTGTCTGGCCTGGCTTCTGGTAGAGTGGTGCAGTTGTGATATTCTCCCCAATTCATCTCGGGATGCCCCATTGCAATGATGGGAAGTGCCAGTCTCCTCGTCAAAGAGGTTCTGTCTGAGAATTGGGGTGATTCATGGCCAGATTAGTGCATCCGCCTAATACGCTTTCCCCACGATGGCGCAATTTTGGGAGTGTTAGATTCTGTCTGAACAAATCGTCACTTCGCCCCACGCTTCGCAAGCCCTGTTGATCTGGATTTCCACCCTTGTGCCTGAAGGAACCCCCAAAGCGGCATTGATGATGACATGTGATCCGCCTCCTGCAGTATGAATGATGACCTTCGGTCCGTCTATTGCAGTAGTATGGTCGATTGATCCATTGTCCGCTTGCCGTCTTGGGCATTTCCTGGAAGGCCGACCGTCGTGGATTTCTGAATTCGGGACACGCGATTCACCATTTCTCATTTCCCTATGTTCGGATAAAATCTCAACGCCCCTAGCGTTGTCCCGCTCGTGTGTTGGAACAAGTTGGGGGGATGATACATTGATTATGTCTGAGGTCTCCTTTCCTAGGAATGACCTCCCTCTTTTCTTTAGAAATCCAGGCCCAATTATGGATGCCTGAAGCTTGGTTACCGCTCCCGCGAGACAATGAATTGTGGTTGAGCATGTTAAGCCAAAAGGTGCAGATAAATATATTGGTTCATACAAATGGATCGAAGTATTGAGTAGCGGAAGCAAATGTTCTGGGAATGGAAAAAACAAAGCCCCTAGGGATTAGCGTGCTGAATGAATCTTTCTAACGTCGCTACCCTTTGGCTGGAGGCCTCCAAAGCTGCTTCTCGCTCTCTGCGCACCCTCTCTTCGTCGGCGGTCGCAGCACGCAGCTCGCTGATCCTGGTCTGTGCACGCTCCCGGTCGACTTGAAGTGTTACCATCTGTTGGCCCGCCTCCGTCAGCTGTGCCTGGGCGTCAACCAGCTGGGCCGTTAGTTGCTCCACAAGCTCAGTGCACGCTGCGACAAAGGCCTCCTTCTCTGACGCCTGCCCTTCGAGGCGCCGGACATCCTGCTCCGCCACGAGAAGCGCCCGCGTGTTCTCCGACACGTCCCGACATTGTGCGACGTCGGAACACCGGCGGCTCTCGCACATATTTTCGGCCATGAAATCACGGACCGTCAGATGGAGGCGTTGAGCATCAGCTCCCCCGGCACACAGGAAGCGCAGCCAGGTTTGAAGGGATCCCATGCGCCCCAGCCACTCCGATGGGTCTCGCTTGAGGAAGCGCTGGATGCACTTCCACCCCCTGCGGCGCGTTATCCGGCTCTCCTCGACCACCTCCGCGTCCGAATCATCCATCTCCTCGGGGTCGGCAGGCCGGTAGGTAGGGAAGGCAGCCAGCAGGTCTGCTGTAGGGTCCGCCCCTGGGATGTCCTCACGGGGGATAGGTTCCCCAACATCTGGGCGACCTTCTTCTCTCGCCCCAGCGGCGTTGAAACCCTCGTCAGCCCCCGACCTCTCTCCGATGGCAGCACCGCCGGCGTCCGCAGCCCCTTGATCAGCAGTTGGTGGGGCCGGCTCGGTGTGAGAATTCTGTTCCGGAGCAGGCGTCATATCTGCCACCGGTCCACTCGTGGATGACCCAGGTTCGGCAGCCCGACGAGCCTCCAATGTTGAGATCACTGCGCAGGGCATGCCGTGGTTAGTCACGGATCGTCAACGGCAAGCAGCGACAGTAAGGTAAGGAGACTTACGAGAATCCAAAGCGTCATCTTCCGCTATCCCAGCCTCCGCAGGAGCAATTGCAGCAGGGGACCCCTCAGCGCTTGTCAATTCAATGATGGGCGTCTGGCCCCCGCCTTGTCTTGCTGGCGCCTCTCCTACTCCTACTAAGGATGCCTGACCAACATCCGTGCACTCCTGAGGAAGGTGAAGAAATGGGTTAGAAGCTGCATAAGAGAATGGATGAAGCAGGTTGAGTAGGGATAGAAGCGGACCTCGAGGAGCTCAGTGATATCAATGTTTCCAGAGCCGGCCACCTCGCCGCTCTCCCGTGGGCTCCCCTGATGGGACCTTCCCTCGGAGCCTTCATCCTCCCCCGTCTCCTCCTCTTCCTCGGAGTCGTCGTTACTGTCATCTTCCTCCGGCGGCATCTGTTCTGGAGCAGGCTCTAGACCGAGCATCACCTTCACCAGAAGGGACGGCTCCGCACGCTGACCACGTTGGCGCGCGTACTCATCCATGGCCGTCAGATACGCATACCGCCAGTGGAAGTTCACCCTGTCGGCGACCTGAAGGCGCCCGACCTCTGGAAGATGGATTCCTTCGCTGGTTATCTTCTTCCAGATGATTTCGGTCCCCAGCGATTGCCGCAGGGTCATCCAGGCCGACCACAGCGCTGGGAAGACTGCATCGTGGGAGGGTTCGAGCAGACGCCATACCTGCTTCCCGGGCCGCTCTTCGACCACCGCACGTGCCCCCTCTCTGGGCGCCGAGGTCGTGGCGGCAGCCTGCGATGTGGCCGCCGCCGAAGTCCCTGCTCGCGCCGGCTCCACTGCTTGGCGCGCCTCCGTTCTCCCCCGCGTAACGGAGCCTCGCCTCCTTCCATGACGCCCGGTCTCCGCACGGGTGACCTCGAGCCGCCGAACTGGTTTCCGTAGAATCCCCTCGGGGTACGCGATGGCCCAGTGTTCAGCGTACTCGGTTGCCAAGACTGCGTCGACCCCGGTAGGAGGGAGAGTGATGACCTCGCCAGAGCCGAAAGCGGCGAACATTAGCCACATCTGGCGAAGGACGCCAGGGTTCATCTCCTCCCGGACAGCAGTGAATACCCTCTTCGGCATCCGTTGAAGGCACCCGAACTGCCTGGCGAACCGGGTTGGCACGTAGGGCTCGCAGATTACCTTCCCGTCGATCCGAGCCACGAGCACCCCACCCCGCATGTTCAGGAAGTATTCGTGCTGCTCCAGCGGACCCTGCCCATTGTCGATCATCTGGACAACGGGAGTGGGGAACGACCTGAAGTTGAAATTGGCGTGATTTCCAATCCGAATCCTCACGCCCTCCTCATTTAGGGTCATCGGAGCGACCCCTGCGATGTTCAGCAGGGAGGGTCGCAGGCCGTTGCCCGGAGGAATGATGGCGTTTGGAAACGTGTACCCACCAAGGTGAGCGGCCACCCAGCCGTGGAAGAATTGAAAGGGCCCACAGATCCTTCGTGGCGACCCCCCTCGCGAGATGCGTCCCAGGATGGCGTACTTCTTAGCCAGCACCGGGACCCCGAGGTTATATCTTTTATTGGCGGCCATGGCGCCCGCCATCACCAGTGTCGCCGGGCGGACGCCCATTCTCGCGTCCCGCACTGGCAGGAGACACCCACTTAGAAAGGCGGCCAGGAACGCCGCGTACCGGAAATTTGGGTCCCGGGCCTCGATGACGCGGTACCCCCATGAGCGGTAGTCTCCCGTCTCCAGGACCCGCCAGTACGACCCGTTCCGGCTCCTCTGAGCCGCGGTCGGGCACCGCTTCCCCCTGCCTGGCATCTTGACCGCTGGGTCATGCTCCAAGAACTGGCCAAACCACTCCTTGTAGGCTATGTCCTTGTGGAAGTCCTTGATCCCGAGCCGCTGCGTAGCCAGGTCAAGTAGATTCCATGTCAGAATGGGAGTCCGTGACCTGTCTTCCCAGATGTTCTTCGGAGGAAGGAACTCATCGTATTGGTAACCCTCCAGCGGGATACCTCCGATGCAGTGGATGTCCCAGAGACCGATGCTAACCTCTCCATGGTGAAGATGGAAGGTGTTGGTATCCGGGGACCAGCGGGTGAACAGCTCCGGCCCGAGCTCGGACTGCTGGTAGAAGTGGAACTGCGACGTCCACACTGCCTCAAACAGGCCGATGTACCGCAGCTCCTCCGCGAAGTGATCGCAAGTGTGGTGTACCCAGAACGCCCAGGCCCACTCACTGGTGAAATTGCCCCCAGACCGCATGTCCCAGTCCTTCAGCCAGCGCTTGGTGTCGTCGGTGACACTCTGGCGATATGTGCTCGAGTAGAGGGCTGGAGAGTTCTCCGCAGTAGGCTCACTTCCGACGATGGTTCGCGTCCTCGGGTTCAGGACAAAGACATCTAAGTGCCTGGTCTCCCTGGCAGGATGCCCATTGTTGGTGATGTTATAGCGGGGAAGCTCGTCCTCCCGAGTCACCCAGGTCCATGGCGCATCAACCTCGAACCCTGGCACCGGAACCTCATCTAGGATGCCAAAGTTCCAGAGCGGCAGGTTGTCCGACAGTGGATATGTCTTTTGGGCCGGCGTCAGCAAGTCGAACAAGGATTGATTGTTGGAAACAATCTCCTTGGCTCCGTAGACCTCCTCGTTCGCCGCCATCTCAGCTCTGCGAATGGCGGCATCCCCCTCATTCCCTTGATTCGCGGCCATCTCAGAAGCTCCGGGAGTCTTGTGGGTTAAGGGATGAGGCGTGCGGAATCGGAAGAGGCTGGTAGAGAAGTTTGAGAGTTGGCGCGCAATCCTAGTGGACGGCGCGCAATTGGGAAGTCCGTCACGTAAAACCCCGGGTGTTCGCGAAAAAACATGCCGAAATCCGGAAGGGTTTGCGCGACGAACGGGTGAATTCCGTGCCGGAAAGGGAAATTTCGCGCACGATAGCTTGAAAGATTGTCGCGCGGAAGGCCGGTGTACGGTGCGGGGGACCCAGGGCCCCTATTTATAGGCGATGCCGGGTGTCCGCGCTGCGCGGAAAGCACTTTGCGCGACCGAGACGGTGAATTTCGCGCCCGACGCCCTTTTTGCGCGCCACAGCCCCGCGCCACCCAGGACTTCGGCATTCCAGCGTCTCCCTTGGAACCCGATCATTGCGACCTATCGCCGATCCGATTCCGAGGGGGGGGGGGCTTTTGTAGATGCCGGAAAAGTCCTTTGTTCCCAAACGAAGCTCCGGATACAGAAAGCGAGGTCATATTTGGAGCCGGAAGCCCGTTTCGGAGAGCCCGGAGGCCTTGCGCGGAATTTTGGAGACCCGCGCGCAAAGTTGGAGTGCCGCGCGCAAACCTCCCGGGATGCGCGCAATGCGCTGGGCCGGCGCGCAATTTTGCGCGCCCGTTGCCCGCGCGACTCCCTTGCGCGCTGGGCCTGATTCCGCGCCCGCGAAGAAAATTGCGCACCCGCGAACCAGATTCCGCGCCCGGGGTTGCCTATAAATATAAGGCGACCCCCGACGTTTTGAAGGTTGCCGGAATTTGAAGAGTCGCTCGTTCGCGCAATCCAACCCCTTCCGCGCGCAATGCCGATCTTCAGGTAACCTCTTTTATTTCGCGCAAGAAAGCCTCGGGGTTTGCCTTCGCGCGCAATCCCTTTTGCTCCTTTCCTTTGAACAACTCTTCACCCAAAGGCCTTCGCGTGCAAAAGAAGCCTCTTGCACGCAATTGCCCCCCAGGTGCGCGCAATCCAGCCCGATTGCGCGCACCCCCCCTTTTCAAAGTGTCCATTCGTTAGAGAATGAGCCGTTGCCCCCACGTGCTATCCGAGGCCCGGTGCGCGCAATCTCAATCATCTGCGCGCAAAGTGCTGGCCCACTTACGCGCCAACACGCCCATTTGCGCGCCGACCCGCGGTATTGCGCGCCAAGCTCCTCTTTTGCGCGCAAACCGCCAGGGTCGCCCCCTTTAACCCCCTGAGGGTACCCGCCTGCGTGGCGCCCGATGATCTTCATCTCGGGTGCCCGCACCGTGAGTTGTCTTCCCGTGCGGCCCTCCAGGCTCGCGCGAAGTGACACAGACCCATCGGCGGCACCATCTTCGTCCGCGCGACAAGACGTTAAAATGCCAAGCATCTTCGTCCAAGCTACAAGACGTTAAACTGTACAGCATTCATCCCGCATGACGTTAAACTGCACTTTCGTCCCACATGACGTTAAACTGTACCACGTCCAAGCTGCACGACGTTAAACTGCCTAGCATATCGTCCGAGCTACAAGACGTTAAACTGTTCAGCATTCATCCTGCATGACGCTAAACTGCACCACGTCCGCGCTGCAAGACGTTAAACTGCCATGCATCTTCGTCCTCAACACACGACGTTAAACTGCACTTCGTCCGGCAAGACGTTAAACCGTCCGCATCACCCGATCTCGTGCCCCGCACGCAGGGTCCTCCCGGTTTGGATGTGGCCCCCACCCGCTCGTCTCTGCAGGGATGTCGGGATTGGAGTGGCCTTCGCCCACGGGGGTAGAGTGTTACAGATAGAATGAACTACGTGGACTTTGATCCCTGTCTCCTAAACAGGGTACGTAGGAAGCCTCTCCGAGGTTCAAGCCCACCACCTGGTCGTCCCGGTCGTATTCACGTCGGTTCGTCCATCAGTGGACCCCTCCTGGGTTCACACTTGCGTCGATTCGCCTATGAATCCGCCCTTGTGGGAGACTGCACGTGTGTATCTCCATTGTGCTTCCCCACTGCCGAAGCCAGTAGAGGGCGTGGCAGGGATCGAGGTCTCTCACCTTCGGCCCAAGTCCCTCTCCAACTGAGCTTTGCCGCATCCGGGCTGCCTCAGTGCGTAAGTCCTGACAGAATGAACTACGTGGACTTTGATCCCTGTCTCCTAAACAGGGTACGTAGGAAGCCTCTCCGAGGTTCAAGCCCACCACCTGGTTGTCCCGGTCATATTCACGTCGGTTCGTCCATCAGTGGACCCCTCCCGGGTTCACACTTGCGTCGATTCACCTACGAATCCGCCCCTGTGGGAGACTACACGTGTGTATCTCCATTGTGCTTCCCCACTTCCTTTTTCTATTTCTCCTTTCAGCGTCCAGCATGACGTGAAACTATGATCCACCCGGCCGTTCCATCCCCCTCTGTGCGAGGTGGTTCGGTTCAATCCTCCGCTCGGCAGCCTCGACCTCTTCGTGAGTCGGCTTGCCATCGTCCAGCATGACGTTAAACTGTATATCCGAACTACGTCGACTTTGATCCGCGCTAACGCGCGGTACGTAGGAAGCCTCTACGAGGTCCAAGATCTTCACCCCGTCGTCCATTCTGATCCTTACCCGGGCCGCCACATCCCGGTGGGGTCATGCCATTTCATTCCATTCCACTTCACTCGGGAAGCCGCCCATGTGCTGGCCCCATCGTCGGAGGTTCCTCGCAAGGGGTTCTATCATCTGATCCACTTCTCGTGTTGATCAGTCCAATGCCGTCCCCGCTGGATGTTAAACTCGCGGCATACCCAATGTTAAACATGGGAAGCTGAGGAAAACCTCAGGTAACACAGTTCCCCGCACCCAGCGCGGGATGCCTCAGGTCATCATGCCTTCGAGAAGCCCTATTAGGGACGGAAGGCAGACATGCAGAGCCGCAGTGTTAAGACACGCCCCCGACACCTAGAGCCACCCGGTCTCCTCATCGCAGGTTGCTGCCCCGACCAGACCCCTTGGAGCGTCCGGGCGGAAGCAGCGTAATTAACCGATGTCCATGAAGATATGGCGCCGGGAACGAGATTCACGTACACGTCTTAAATCTATGAGGGAGACCCGGATTAGGCGACGAGTTCCGAGGAGACGTCCACGGAAGGATAAGCCGACATCACATCATCCCGGTTTCGATCAAGGAGCAGGCGCCCCTGAACAAGGGACGGATGCCGCCCTCCATTGGAAAGCGGGACTGCGGGGCCACAAGCCGCGCACCCATCCCCTCGGGTCGACGGGCGCACGCGCGAACGCGTCCTGGCGGAACAGCGTCGGAACAGAAACCCGGCGCACATCCGCACCGAAACAGTTTCAAAATGGTTTATTTGATATAATATGTCTATACTATTTGACATGGATGGATTTTATCTAGTAATTTTGTATTTTTATTTTGATCATGAAAATTTTATGGATGGTTTATGTTATTATTGTTTTTGTAATGTCATGATATTAAGGGTATATTCAACAAATTATTTTGATTAGGACTGGAATCCAGGTAGAAGACACTAGCGTACAATGATGCATGGTTGAGTTATGTAGTTCTTTAGCCCAGTTTGGATAAAATGGTTAGTGGAGTAAAATTAAGGTTATGGATGACACTTTATATAGAATAATGATTGGAAATTAGCTATTCATGATAATAAAATTTCCTAATATCGGATATGTTTCATGTACGAATTCCATTTTTCATAATTTTACTAATTTGAGTAATCAATGGATACAAAATTATTCCCATAATATATTAAATTTTATATTAGATTTTGTTTTCTATATTCTTAAATGAGTGATCATAATTTTAGTGTTTATATCTATGTATAATAGACTATCAATATTTATGATTTAATATCTAAATTTTAGGTAACCAATTATAGTGGAAGAGATTTTATTAATTGGGTGTGTTTGAAATTGGAAAATATTTCACTAATCATATCAAAGGATAGTTATACATTCATGACATGATAGTATTACAATAAGTTTATACAAAATTGAAATTGAATGATCTTAGTGATTTGGTATCAATAAAAATATCTATGTTAGGTATTATTCTAAGAGTTATACCCTTGAAAGAAGGAATAATATATAAAATAAGAAAAAATAAACCCGATGTGAGCTCCCATTTTATAATGTAAAAGTTTGATAATTAGGATATGAATATTAATGATTTTCAACTACTAAATTGGTAGCTAAACCTTTTTAAAAAAGTTATCATTAAGTATCATTATTTACTTACATTTTAATAAAAAATTATTAGAACCCAACATTAAATGTTATAAAAAATGAACTTAAATTTCTATCATAAACCAACCATAAATCGAAATAAAAATCAAAAACATTAAACAAAGAATTAGATGGCTTATTTAATTTTTTATTAAAATGTAAGTAAATAAATAGATTTTATGTTATAAATTTTACGTTATTTTCAATAGTTTTTTTTTGTTTTAGGATCTTAAAAAAAACGTTCTTGAGAATATTCATAACATTTTTTAATTATTTTCATTTATATTTAAATATTTAATTATATTTTTTAACATTAACTATTATTTATCTTTAGTGAATTTAGAATCGATTAGTTACAAAACATGAAACATTATATCTATGTATATAAATTCATTATATATTCTAATGAGACCTTGGGTATTACTTTTTTATTTCATAAATGTTTTAAATAAAATTGAAAATGAATTAATTATTTACATGTTATATTTTTTATTGTTCTGTTAATATCTTATGTGTTGGTGTAAAAAAATATATGTTTTGTGGAATTTTTTTTTTGAATTTTTTTTCATTTTCACCCTTAAATTATTGAATTTTATTATTTCTCTAATAAAGTAATAAAAATAATGTTTTTAACAATTTCATGTTAGTTTTTATGTTGGGAACAGAAAATATAAAATTAATTAAATTAATTATTTATAATTGAATGGTAAAAATTTGGATTTATTATTTACATTCTAAAAAATCTATTGATGATATAATAAATATATTAATTAAAATCAAGTTTTATAGTTTTAATGGCATCTTTATTTGTTTTTTGTTCATAAAATATACATTATATTTGGAATAGACACATCCAAGTCTGAGGAAATTATAATATTATTACATTTTAGTCTTGATATAAGGACTTTGATTATTTAAGAAATAAATCAAATAATTAATATTTTTGGATATTTTCAATATTTATATTTATTTTTTAGAAAATAAAACAAATTCTTTATAATAAATAAAACTTTGTAAATTCAATAAAATTTTATATTTCAATATTTATTTATTTAATGATGTTTTATTCAAAATTGGAATTTTTTTATATTATATATTATATATTTCTTTGTTTATTTTATTTTAATGATTTTTTTTATAAAGAAAAATGTTTTTTGTTTCCAAAAATTCATGTTATATTGTTCATAGTTTAAAAATGTCTAACTTTTATATATATAGCTTAGTAAAAATTATTTTTCATTTTTAAAATTTGAGGGAAGATTATTTTTACATATTTACAATTTCTAGGGATTGTGGAATGACATATTTTGGTTTTAATTTTTATGTATTTCAATTTTTTTATAGATCTTACTCTAAAATAGAACTCACATTTAATTTAGTGAATAATTTAACATAACTGATATTGTTTAAAATAATATTTTGTTATTCTATTTTACTCATTATAGGGAAATTCCAATTTATTTCTATATATTATGGAGGGCTTATATTTCAATGTTATAATATACAATATATACTTTTTTTGAGTATTATGTCTTATGTAGATATTTTTTGAATAAAATAATTAATTCTTTGAAAATGGAAATTTGAAAATTAGTAATGGTTTGGAATCTTCTTATTTTGATGTGGGTGATTTTTTGGTGAAGTAATATGTCCATCGGTTGCATCAGTTATTATGTAATGAATTATTTTATTTTAAAATTCATATTTTTAAAAATTATCAAGGATTTCATAGGAACTTTAATCCTTTGTACATTAACATGGTTAGAGTATTTGACAACCCAATGAAATTTCCAAAAATCAATTAATAATATACAAAAAGTCAATAAAAAATATAAATATCTATAATTGAGATTTATATAGGCCATTCTTCAATAACCTTTAAATTTTAGAGATCCATAAATATGCCGTAACATATTATTATATGAACTAAAAGTAATGAAATCTATTTACAAAATGAAAACTTACTAAATTGGGAATATAGTTTCTCATTCCTTATGGTCCTCAACATAATCCTCGATTTATCCTCGTTTACATGATTTATATTAAAATATGTGTGAATATAATATCTAAATACCACTATAAATTGATCATCATAATATATAAAGTCTATATTCATAAAATCAATGTAGATAGAATTGGTATTTATTATTATCGATGGTGTCATTATGAATTCATAGTGTCCATATCCTGTATAAAAGGTTGTCTTGGGTGTAACCACTCTTTTCATACTTAATTAAATACATCCATATTAAAGGTCAATCATTAAGAAGTATTTATCCCGTCACATCTGATAGAATAAGTTTAAAAAATGGGTATATGATACATGTTCTTGATATTAATCCTTTTAAGATAATGATTTTAAATACAATTACACATTGACACATCCTTCTTCCTAATAAAGGTTTCTGGTTCACAGAATATTGAAGAAAATCATAATATGAAATTGTTATCAAAATTCTCTTGTAATTTCTTATTCAATTATTCCAATTTAATACAGTTTATTTTATTATGAGTCTTTGATATTATTCTAGAACCAGATATGAGTTCAATGGAAAACACAACCTCATGATCTATGGGGAATATAAGAAAATATTTTCGAAAAAATTTACATATTTTTACATAATAAAAATATCATCAATATTGAGTTTCTACCCAAACATTTAAGATAAATACCCCTCATGATTTATTATTAAGACCGATATAAGGGCATAATATATATAAGGCGTTCATAGTCAGACTTGCACCAACTGGTGATCTCAGGTTGATTTGGGATATGAAATATGATATATTTATCCTATAAATTAATATAGGATCTTTTGGAGCGATCAAATTCATTCCCAAAATTAAATCAAATTCGACCGAATGAATAATTATAATATTTTTCAAAAAAAAATTCCCACAAACATCTACTAAAAAAGAGCTATAGACATGGGATGAAATCATCTTACCATAGGAATTTTTATCAATAATTTAATATATAATCATTGGAGTTGTGATTGGATTCACTTTTTAAATATTCCAAAATGGAATGGTTGAGTAAAACTATAGTTAAATAATAAATTTTCGTTTCTAGAGTGGATGATAAATATACCTTTCACAACATTATTTTCAAGTACCACTTAAGTAGCTATAATTTCATAGTATTTAAATTTACCCATTGTATTAAGAGGTTATAGACACTTATTTATGTTATTAAAACTAATGTGTATGTACATATTTGTTTAATGTACATACTTCTTACAATTTAATAATTAATGTTTTAGAAGTTAATTTTTCACCAATATTTTTATCAATTTAATTGGTTTTCCTATTAATATATTATTAAAAAAACTCTTAATGTATTTTTTTTCAAAATTTAAAACACATTAATGTTCTTGTATGTAAATTTACATCATTAATATTCCCATTTTTTCATTATGTAGGAAGTTGAATCTTCTTTTATTTATAGGTTTTAATATTTGAGTTTCCACAAAACTACAATTTTCACTTATTATTCCTAAAACCAAGTCAATAGTTTGATTATATAATTTCCATTTCCCCCATAATAAATCATTGATTTTTTTTCATATTATCCAAATTTTAATACCTAGATATATTTTGAAATTATTTAAACTAAATATAATCATTTCTATATTTCCATTTCACACAACACTGAATATAGGTTTTGTTATACGAAAGAACTATGTTTGACTCGAATTATATAAAAAACCATGTTAATGTTTTACTTCAAGACACACTTATATTAACTTGAGGAACAATAAACACTATGTTTTTCTTTTTTTACACCCAATACTGAGTCCCTACGATATCTTGTGTTACACACAAGGTCGAACTTTATAGAACTACAAAATACTATTAATATTTTTATTAAAATATTGTTATAGTTACCACCTAGATATTAGAATGTAAGTTACAAATAGGATTAAATAAAGTGTAAAAAAATTATTCAAACATGTATATAATATTAATACATTGATTATCAATTAGTAAGAAATGAAATTAAGAACACTTTCAAAATATGGAAATTCCTTATCTAAAAAAATATTTCTTCATGTGCAAACCCCATTTTATCTTAATAAATAAAACAAACCACTTTTGATGAATGTTTTAAATAATATATATATATATATATATATTATTAATTGTTTTATACTCATCCAACATATTTTATAGGAATAAGATAAGAATAAATCATGTTTTACATTTAAAAACTATATTTTTCCTAAAATGAAGTTTTACTGCCTTTTTGTAGCGCACATATTTTGAATATAATTCTAACACTTATATTTTTTATATGAAAAAATGAACATATTTTTTTTAAATTGAGATATCTAAATTTACATTGGTTATATTTTTTGTATTCTTCTATGAGCTTACATATTTTGATGAATAGTGAACTAATGTTGAATTTTATTTCAAAACAACATTTTCATCCAATTAATTTATATAGTTAAATTATGTATTTATTTGGATTTAATGTATAATTTGGTAAATTTTTTAATTTAAAAAAAAATTATTTCATTTGAATCAATTTCATATTTAAATTGTAAATAAATAAAATTCAATCGTTTGAACATTTTTTCCATTAAAACCCGCTTTATCGTCTCATTTGTGGGATTAAATTTAAAATCAATTCGATCAGTTATTTGATTTGATTATTAAAAAATATATTTCCCATCTAGAAGTAGAATAATTTAAATTTTTTCATAATGTCAAATTTGTTTGGTCCAAAAATATTAGTTAGTGTGATTAAAATTAATAATAGTGAAAAAGAGAAAAAATAGCTTTACAAAAGACAAAACATTAATATTAAGGCCCAAAATGACCTAGAAACTTGTAAAAATTCCATAGTATGTTCATATTTGGACCCTATACTCCATTTTATATGTTTTTAAAAAAATATGGGGGAACATTTCCTGGAAAAAGGGGTCATAGAATTCCCTTGGCAATAATTTACAAGAATACACTCCTCCTCCACTATTAAAAGTACCCATCACTTCAAATTATTCACACCTCTCAATACCTTTGGCTCATCCATAATCTACCGAATTATCCTCCAATAATCCTTAAATTAATCCTAGAATCCTACATTTTAGAATTAATCCATCCAAGGAATTCTTTTTATGAAAATTAAAAGGAGTCACCCAAAGATGAGGGAACATCCTTCCTCTAGATAGTTTTATTGAAATTCATAATCAACCACATAAAATATTATTAATATATAATTATATAATAACATCAATATACTAAATATTATATGATGTTTTATTATAAGGGTTCAACCTTTACTTACACACACTTATTTTTAATTGGTAAATAACTTACAATTCTTGTGTACGGTGAACTGCTACCTCAAGAAATGATGTTGTTTGTTTTTTTACTTTACCACTTATCAAAATTAGTAATTATGATAGAGAATAAATATTTATATGAAATATATGAAATATATGATTTATTTATGCTTCTATAATTGTTATATAACACATACTACCATGCTATCCATTTTCTACAAATATGATATCTTCTTTTGTGGATGTGTGGAATACGGTCTCCTCAAAACATTGTTATTCGTTCACTCATTACATGGAATTTATTAAGGGTGGGATTATTAAAAAATATATGATGTATATGGAAAACAAATCTATTATTACCTAAAACGTTTCTTTAACATTGAATTTTTATTAAACAAGTAATATAAATTCATAAAAGAATCCAATATTGTATTATATAAAAGAATATGGTTATGTGGAATATTTATAATAATTAAATATTTATTATATAAGAGGTTTTAATTGGTACATAATAATTCGATACATAGGGTAAGGGTTTTCTTATCTAACTTTTTATATCTATGAGATACATGACTTATTCACTACTAATTTCTTTTGTGTGTTGTATATACATCCTATGAATGTATTCTATTATTATTATACATAAATTTGTATTTATTTACATATCAATTTTATTATCGTTCTTTCATGGGTTTTATGGTTCAAAATATACCAAAACAGTATAATAATTTTTTTCTCAAGTTTCCTTCTTTGAGATACATTAAATGTTATGCACATATATTTTTCTATGAGGTGTAGATACTACCATTTAAAATATTATATTAGGAATTCCCTTGTTTCATTATTTTTTAAGCTTCATTTAATGTTATTTATTCATGTAGACATTGATTCAATGTTACCAATGTGGGAATAGTTTATTCTACAATCTCATCATTTATTGGGATTGTTTACGATTATGATTCCATTGATGAAATATTATAATCCATATCTAAAAAACATTGATGAACCTTCATATACTATTCTTATTAATGATATCTTCATGTATTGGTACAATTTTCTACTCTTCTTTATATAAGATAATTATAGAAGTGTTTTTAAGAAAATATGGATTTATGTCCCTCTTCAGTCGTCAATCCATGTTATTTCAAAACCATGTTTTCAAAAAGGGGTTTCAAAAATGAATTACATTTAAAAAGTGCTCTAAATGTTTTCAATATTCTGTTATATGTTTTGATGGATTTTTTTGAATTTTTTTTTCACGAATATTTAATATATTTTCCTGGGAAATAAATTTCAAAATACATTCAATCTTCTTTTATAAGTTTTGAATGTTATTTTATAAAAAGGTATTTTAAAAATCATAAGTTTTAAAAAAATATAAGAAAATATGATATTTTCTTCAATAAATGTTTTAAATGAAATTGTAAACCATTATTTATTTTAAAATTATTTTTTATGGTTTAATGAAATGGGTGTTCAATGAAAGGCTATTTTCCCAAAGAAATGTTCCCTGTGATGCTTCAAAAATCCTTATCTAAATAAAATTCCATACTTTATTATAGTTTATGATTTATTGGGGATATGTTCCAAGAATACCATTCATTTTATTTAGTGAATTTCTTATGATTTGATGGAATAATTTTTATGAAACTTGTTTCTCTTCCATGATTTATATTCTTTTGAAAACCGCTTCTTTTCACGGGTTATGATTTGTTGAAATGATTATGAGACCTATCACTTTATAATTTGTAATTACTTGATGAAAATATTATGATACACATTTTATTTAATTGGTTATGATATGATGATTTTTTAATATTTTGGAAGATGTATTTATGATTTTATTATGTGATGGGTGTGACCTATATCTTTATCCAATGCATTGGTAATGATAAATAAATCATGAGTGTCAATGTTATGTGTAAACAAGATTACATGTTATAAAAGTTACAAGTAGACCTAACTACATATTCATAATGTTATGTATAAACCTAGTTATATGTTCATAATGTTATGAATGGACAAGGTTTCATGTACATATATTTATTCCTGAACTGGATTACATGTTCAAAATGTTATGACTAAAACATTTTGTGTGTTCACAGTTTTATGTCGAACCGGATTACATGTTCAAAATGTTTTGCATGGACTGTGTTTCATGTATATATGTTTATGCATAAAACTGATTACATGTTCATAAGGTAATGTGTGAACCTAATTACACATTCACAACAATATGGTTTGACCTTGTTGAATGTCTATAAGTTTATAAGAGGGCCTAATTTCTTTCCCTTAAAATAATGAGTGAACCTGTTTCTATTAATACATGTTCGCAGTGTTATATATTGATACTTATCTGAAATTTCATCGTATTATTCCAATATTCCGATTTCATGGATTATTCTCTTGATTACCTTTTCATTCATGTCTTTTGAATAGTCATAAATTATTCCACGACCGTTGTTTTTGACCTTTGATATTAATTGTATGATCTTTTAATGCTATGATCAGGTTCCAGTACCATTATTCTCATGATTATTCTTACATATATCCTTGTTTACCATTATAATTCATCTGATCTAAACTCTTTCTTATGTTTCCTTTCCTCGGGTTATAAAGAAAATTTTTTAAGTATGATTAATAAATAGGATGTTATTTTATAGATATGTTGAAGATATTTCACCAAATTATATGAATTTCTTCCTAGTTTCTAAAGACACTAAAATAATGCAGTTCCCAAGCATGTATTTTTTGTAATGTTATGAATATTTATCTAAAATGACCAAACAACCCTTTATATTATTATTGGGTCACTATAGTTGGTATCAAACGAATGGTTTAGTAAAAACATGGAACCTCAGATGAGAAAACATCAGTGGGATCCCCATAGATATTTCTATGAATATGTCTACTTATGTCTCTAAGGATGAGCCTAAGGTGTCATACATTTTAATTAATATTTTATAATCTAGACATCCTATAAGAGATTCTTCATGACTATGTGGTTTTATACTATGTTAAGGGTTTCATACACTATGATTTTAGGTTTTTGTTAATATATGAAACCCAAAGGAACCATGTTAATGATGAATGAAATGGAAAATGTAACGGTTGCCTCCAAAACAACTAGATGTGATGGGATATAAAATGGAAAACCTCATTAATATGATATCTTAATCTATGAATGGTGAACATGTTCCATCTATATTTTCCTTTTTATGTTTTTGTCCATTTTTAGTCTTTCTTTATTCCCTTGTGTTTCCCATGAGTGTTTGATGAAAAATGGAGAATTTTGGCTTGGTAGTAAGTCTCACTCATTTGGAACATGATTTTTCAAAACATCATCCCTTTCCCAAGAAACAATTTTTCTATTTAGAAATTTTCAGCAGTGGTCAACCTTATAGTTTTTTAAACAGTTTAGGGTAACCATATGGCATGTACCTCTTTGACAGTGAGGGGAAAACTACTGTTGTATTCTTTGGAGAACCATGTATGAAAACTATACAGCCTACCCAGGTCATTACATTTTTTGTTTTTACTCATTTTCGATATTGGATTTAAACCCAAATCAACCCTTGTTCATCCCACTTGGTACTTCCAACCCTAGGCACCTCGAAACCTCCCCCTTAATCCCTTGGATCTCGATTTTTTGGTGATTGGGGTGTTAATTAATAAAGAGTCCTTCAAGTAATTTGTTTTCATTCTAGATTTCTTCTCATCACTATTGTTTCTCTTATTCCGGCTTTGGTTTTATCTTCTATAGAGAGTTGGGTGACCTATTTTGGATTTAATCTTGATTGTTAGGGTTCAATATTGATATTTATTGTTTGATAGTTCATTTATAGGGTCCTTTGGTGGTGAAGTTGTTTTGTAAACATATTTTTGAATGTCTCGAAGCTTGATATTTTTAGTTCCATGATTTTATATTATTAGATGATTTTAGATTTCTTGATTGAGTATATAAATGTGTTATATGGTTGACCAATATGGTCTGAAATATTTTTTGAAAATATTTTGAAAGAATATGTGATGAAAGTATATTTTTTAAGGGAAATTGTTAATATTTTTTGTGTTCTTCATTATGAAACTTCTTAGAATTATTTTATGATCTACCTGTGTGGTTTTAACGATATTCTTGAATGGTTTTGAAATGACAATTGCTTTAAATTATGTTTTTAAATGGAAATTAGTTATGTTTCAATTGTTCTCCCTTATTGTGCTTCTTAGTTGTATTTCATAAAATGTGAATGTGGTGAGAAAAATGATTTAAAATGGATTTTTCATGCGTGGAAATTTTAAAGTGGTATTTAATATGATAAATAGTGGTTTTATTTGTGTATTCACATTGACTATGCCTGAATGTGAATTTTGTGATACATATATGACATGAGAAATCAGAATTAAGCACAAAAGGAAAATATGGGAGTTTGTGTGGGTAGTTGAAACTATAACACTACTGAATCCAAAATGGAAGGCCTAGATTCTTATAGTGGATTGATTCTAGTTGATTTGGAAGTGGAAAATCTAGGATTTATATATACGTATTTTTTATTACCACACTAAAAAAATTATGATGATGATTGGATACCACTGATAAAATTGATGGATTCCACCATCGTGGCTCATGAATTAGGACAGTGTGGGTTACGATTAATATACCACATTTCACTGAGATACAAGGTTTCTAGAGTCCCATTTTAGATTGTACTTATGAGGTTTTCCATTGACATAGTTCTCTCTTGAGATATTGAACTTACTGTTGGAATATGGTGCACATTTTATTTTTCATGAAAAGTAATGAATTTTTTATTACTTTAAAAATGGTTTCTTATAAAATTGAATGTTTCACTAATTATAAAAACCAACATGTTATATTTCTTTATAATATTTAGGCAGTGAATATTTTTAATTGGGTGGCATCCTAGTGGGAAAAGTCTCACATCCTACTTAAACCATTTTGTATAAGTAGAAATTGTTATGTATTACCCAGGAAAAAGAAAGATGTATCATGATGATTGTGGTTCCGGTTGTTAGTGTCCCACTACTTTCAGGTGTTGGTGGTGGTGGATTTAAGGTTATTCTCCTCTTGTATAGTGGATTGTTTTGGGATAGTGCCATCGTTACCTTTCCATTTTTGTCCTTTTGTGTTTTGTTTAATGTTATTAATATTGAATATGAAAATTATTGTACCATTTTTGGTTATTATTATCCAGTTATGTATTTTTATTATTATTGGTTTTTTATGGTTATGTGATTGGGTAAAATCCATCCCATGGTTTATTATGACACCGAGGAACTAGTTTCAAGCACGTGGGGTTCAGTAATTCCCTTTGGGCCATGCCACGGACCGGTTCTGGTGCCGGGTTGGATGGAATCCTATCTCGGTTCATGAGAAAATAGTATCAGAGTAGGTCATTCTATTTTTGGGTCATTTTTTCGGAATCATTCTGGATAGACATGATCTAAGAATGTTTTTTCTTTGGGTTCTAGTTTTCATTAAGTTTCTTTGCCATCACACCTCATGATATGACTCAAGTCACAATGGGATGTTGGTATTTTATTTGACTTCTCCTCCATGTGAGACATATAGGCTATAGAATGTATCTTAAATTTAGGTTGGGTGTAGTGGTTATGTTTTATTTTCTTGTATAAATAATTATTTGGTTATGTTTTGATTTTTGAATATGTTTGAAATTTGTTGTTATTTAAAAAAAATTAGAATGGTTGTGTTGATGGGTTTTCACTATAGTTATAGATTCATGTAAAAAAATGACTTCATAGAGACTTCATGTATAGAAATTTTATGAGGCCATATAGAGTTTTCCCACACCGATTAATTAGATATTAGTGGAAGTAGTGGTTCGGGCAATCCAAGATGTGGGAAAAGGAGCGGGCTCTTGTCTTACTCAAGTTAGAGATTCCAAAACAGTTGCTGGAAATGACAAGGCTCAAGAGTCCCTAAAGAACATGCCTCATTTGTTCTGAGGTAGCACATAACCACACGAAGTTGAAGAGCGTATTGAGAAGATAGAGAGGATGTTCATGTTCATTGATACTACTAAGGGTTTTTTGGTGAAATTTTTCTCATTCATGTTAGAATGTCCCAATCAGAAGCGGTAGGACTGAGTCGTCCAAGCTAGAAAGCTCAACCAGATGGGTTGGAATGACTTTAAGGTTTTTTTCAATGAGTAGTATTTTCATGATATCTTGTCCTACAATAGATCCTAAGAGTTTACTAAGCATATCCCAGTTGGATGGTCTGTAATGGAATATGCTAACTTATTATCTAAGTTAGTTCAATATGCACCTGAGCTTGTTTACAATGAGCACATGAAGGTTCAAAGCTTCCAGAGGGGTTTGCAAGAAGAAATAAGATCTCAGTTATTCTTGTTTAATCTTAAGACCTATGATGATGTATTCAATCAGGATATGATGGAGGAGATTGATCATAACGACCTTCCTGGATTCCAGGAATCGGTTTTATCACTGGAAGTGGCAGTTCGTTAGAGAAAAAGAGGAAGTGATACGAGTTGGGGAAGAAGGGAGGTGGTATTTCAGGCCATCTTTCACGGTTTTCTTCTACTTTAGTTTCCAATGCTGAGTTGGTTGTGTTCCATCAATGTGGGATTATGGGGAACATAGGACCTTCATGTACATCTCATACCAGACCCTGTCACCAATGTGGATCTATGGAAAACATGCAACAGTTTTTCAGGGGAACAATATCTTTTTAGAGTGGGGCTGGATCTATGGATTCTAGGGGATGTTATCCAAGATATAATCATCTAGATTGGTGGTTATTTGGTTTGGTGGTCTTGGTGGTAGTACTAGATCATGTTTTGGGCATATTTAGTTTGGGGATGAACCTCATGCTATTTATAACTCTTAGGCTCAGGATGAGCCAAGGTAACCCCATGCGATGGACCATGCCCTAGTGGAATTGGATGCATGGACTAAGATAGTTTCAGTTACCATTAATTATTCATCATCTTTAGGTTTTTTTCATTTGATATAGTTTCTTCAATTTCATTTATTTCTTCCTTCATTTTTGATGTGCTAAAATTACAAACTGAGCTTATGCCCTATACGATGGAGTTGGTCACACTACTTGGTAAGAAGTAAGAGTAGGGTTTTAGGTTTCTATATTGTGTAGTCACCTTGTTGAGGATCTATTTAGGATGGGAATTTCTATTTTTGGAGATGGAATTCTTTGACATAATCCTTGGTATGAATTTGATGGTGATATTTAAAGAACACATCAATTTTTATTGGTAATGAGAGAGTTATGTGGAACTTTGTGGAAGTACCCTAGTTTCCCACGGTGAGTGGGATTCATAGTTTGGACTTGATGGACCTCCACTTATAGAGATACACATTATAATTTTTAGTTATTATCACTCATGTTGTAAGAATATGGAGGTGCTCAAGAGGGTGGGTTACCTATTGTAGTGGATACGTTACAAGAGTTTTTTCAAGAGGATTTTATTAGGTTTTCCTTTAGTTTTGGATGTCAATGACTCAAATTATTTTTCGTAGGGAACACAACATTAATCTCTTCAATCGTACCATATGGCCCCCTGTGAGTTGATGGAATTAACAGTATAGCTATATAATTTGGAATCTGAAGGTTTAATTTACATGATCATCTCACATTGGGCATCACAATGTTTTTTGAAAAGGCCGATGGATCTATCCTGCATCGATTACATGAAGTTGAATATGGTGAACATTAATAATATGTAACCAGTTCCCCTTATTGATGAACTTTTTAATCATCTTAAGGGGGAAGTATGGTTTTTAAAAATTGACTTGCATTCTAGTTACCATAATGTTAGGGTTAGAGAGGTGGATGTCTTAAAAACTACATTGCAAAGAAGGTATGGCCATTTTGATTAATTGGCCATGACTTTAAGGTTTAAAAATGCTCTAATGGTATTAATGTAACCAATTAATAATTTATTCCATCTGTATATTGATTATTTCATTGAGGTATTCATGGATGAAGTCATGTTCTATTCGAGAATAGAGGAGGAGGATGAGCATCATTTGAGGATCTTATTGGTAACTTTTTGGGGTCATCACCTCTATGACTTGTATTCTAAATGCTCCTTCTATATTAGGGAGGTGAATTTTTTGGGACATGTAATCTTGATGTAAGGGGTTTCATTGTACTCAAATAATATTAGTGCAGTTATTTCATCGGAGCAGCTAAAGAATGTGTTTGATATCCGAAGTTTTTTAGGCCAGGTTGGGTATTAGAGGTGGTTAATATGATAATCCTCTCAATTTTATTTTCCAATTATGTCACTCACAAAAAGGGGTAAAGTTTGAATGGTTCTTAGAGAGACATGTGTGCTTTAAGAAGCATAAATGGTTTTTAACCACAACTCCAATTTTTGTCTTTCTAGAATATAGAAGGGGTTATGTGGTCAATTGTGATTCCTTTGGTATGGGACTTGGTTGTATGATGATGTTGAATGATAGAGTGATGTATTATGGTTCCTGGAATCTCTGACAACCCATTACTTGGAGACAGTAGTGGTGATGCATTCTTTGAAGACCTTGTGACATTATCTTTTTTGATAGAAGTTTTTGGTTTATTATGATTAGAAGAGTTTAGCCTATATTGTTTTCCCAAAATGATTTTTATTTAAGGAAGTTTCATTGGAATTATTATCTTTGGGGGTTTGATTTTGAAATCTTGTATACTACAAGAAAATGTAATGTTGTGGTAGATGATTTGAGTTGAAACGTGAAAGTGAAAGCATTGAGAAACTATTATCATGAGTAGATGTTGATGGGCCTTTTTTCCCAGGTGTACCTGGAGACCAAAGAGAATAGTGAGGGGGTGCGTCCTTGGATATTGTCAAATTGATTCCTCTGATTCTAGAACATATTTAGTGGGATAAGATTTGTGATGAGTTGTTCCAGTAGTCTACGAAGTTCCTTCGTGGTGGGGAGACACCTTTTGATTGGTCACTTTATCCTGAGGTAGTTTTATCCTTCAAGGGTCGCTATGTGGTGTCGTTGTGTATGAGAAATATTGTGTTACCAAATATCCACCAGTCTTAGTGGTCTGTTCATCCTAGTGTTACCAAGATGTACATGGGTGTGGGTTTATAGTTCTGTTTCCCATGCATGATGTGGGATGTGACTAACTTTGTATCGCCGTGTTATACATGTGAGCCAGTTAAAGTCGGGCAATAAAGACCATCTAGTTTGCTTCATTGCTAACCATTCCTATGTATTAGTGGGATGATATCGCTATGGACTTTATTATTGGATTTATTTTTACAAATCGAGGGAGGAATTCAATTTTTGTAGTGATTGATATCTTGATTGAATCATTCCATTTCATATTAATCAAATATTCAGTCAATGTGGATGAGTTGGGACGATTGTATATTACGGAGGATTCTAGGATTTATGGGTTCCTTCTGTAATTATTTCTAACAGGGATACCCATTTTACCTCACGACTTTAGGAATTACATCAGAAGGAATTGGGATTGCATGTCAAGTCCAGTACGATATACCATCCACAAATAGATGGCCAGATTGAGCGGTTGAATCAGATATTGGAAGAAATTCTATAGGAATGTGTCTTGTATTTTAACGGTTTGTGGGAAATCCATTTGAGACTGGTAGATTTCATGTATTAAAATAGATATCAATAGTCAATTTGAATGGAACCATTTGAGGCTCTTTATGGATGACCATGTTGGTCTCCCTTGTGTTGGGCGGAGGTGGGTGAGAGCTCCCTCTTGGGACCAAGAATTATGTAAGAGACTTATGATAAAGTTAGTTGATTACAAAAATATATATGAAATATTAGAGTCTTCATAGGTCTTATGCAGACAAGAGGTTTTGAGCATCGGAGTTTTCTTTGGGAGACTGAGTGTTTCTGAAACTGTCACCTTCCTTGGATTATTGTCATTTGGGTAAGAAAGGGAAGCTAACACTGAGGTATATCATTACTTTTGATATTAATGAGATGATTGGTAAGGTGGAATACATGTTAGAAATTATTTATCATTTGGAATCAATTAATGATTTATTCCTTGTTTCTCAATTGAAGAAATGTATCCCAAACCTATCTCATGTATTGAATTGGAAATATTTTTATTTGGATCCTGATATATTAGTGTTTGAGAAGCCAGTGATGGTTGTAGATTCCAAGGTAAAAGTGTTTCATGGGAAATCCATATCATTGTTCCGAGTTAATTGGAATAATAGATATTATGTGCATGATATATCAGAGAAGTTGACTTGTGTTGAAGAAGAGTATCGTTTATTCTTCTCTGATCATTATTTGAGTTGAATTTTTGGTTAAAGAAAATTTTTCATGCTGGAGAGAATTGTCACATTTGTGTTTTAAATTTTTTGGTATTATTTTGTTTAATTTAATATTTTATTTTTTTCCTTGGGTTTTCAATGTTTTTTTATGGAAAATTGGGAATTTTAGTATGGTAGAAGGTGGAACATGGTTGGCACAATTTTTTTTCAAACCATGTTCCCTTAGCTAGGAAACTATGCGGAAATTTGGAAATTTTTGAGAGTGGGACACCACATGGTTTCCACATGCTATTTCATACCAAATGGGGTAACTATGAAACATTTCCATCATGGAATGTTAGGGGAACATGGATTCAGAACGATTTTGAAAACCGGGCGGTAAAATAGTGAGGCCTATCCAGGTCAATAAAATTTGGTTTTTTACCTTTTCCCACATTTCATATTTTATAAAAAATCCACCCTTTTCTCCCCAATCAATATTTATTAACCTTTTAACCTCCAACACTAATACTTTTCCTATAGATCCCAATTTTCTAGGTGTGTTTTTGTAGGGATTGTTCAATAAACCATCAAGTAAGTGGTTTTATTTCAGGATTATTCTCTTTTCTAGGGTTTCCCTTCTTCCTTCTTTGGTGATTTGTTCTATAATACATTGGGAAAACCTATTTTTGGTTTAATCATGATTATTAGGGTGCAATATTGATGTTTATTGTTGAATATTTCCTTTATAGGGTCCTCATGAGGAACAATTATGTTTTTGTACTAATTTTCAGATGTTTCCAAGCTTTTGGTTGGTAGTTTCATGATTTTACCTTCTTGGATGAGTTTAGAATACATTATTGAGTTTATAAATGTTCTTTATGGTTGATATATGTTGTGTTAAATATGTTTTGAAAATATTTTGTCAAGTATAAGTGAATAAATTTGATCTTTTAAGGTATAATGTTCATGTTTTGTTTTTTAATTTATTGTGTTGCTTCCTAGAAGCGTTTTATGATTTATATGTGTCATCTGAAAGGTGTTATTGATTGTTTTGGATATTTTTAAGGATTTAATGTTGTTATTATAAATAAAATTGGGTTTTTTCAAGTTTTATCCCATTTTTTCTTCTTCTAAATGTTTCAAAATTTGTTCAAGTGCTGCGAAACATGTTTTAAAATGGATTTCACGTGAAAGTGAATTAGAAATTCATTTCTTCTTATGATAAATAGTGGATTTATTTTCCTATTAACATTTCTTATGTGTGCATGTGAATGTGGTGATACATATATGACTTGAGAAATGAGAATTGAGAATAAATGGGAAACCTATGTATCTAGGTGGGAAAGTAGAACTAGTACAATAGTGACTCCGAAGTGGATAACCAAGAATCATATAGTGGATTGATGCTAGTTTTCTTAGAGAGTTGAGAATCCCATAGTCACATAGTAGGATTTACAATTAAAACAATAACTAAATTATGATGATGTTTGGATTCCACTGTAAATTTGGATGTATTCCTCTCTAGTGGCTCATGTATGGTGACATTGTGGGTTAAAGATTCTATACCACGTTTCACTAAGATATGAGGTTTCTAGTATCCCATTTTTTCTTGTTCCTACCCTATTTTTCCATGATTTAGTGATCTTTTGAGATATTTTACACACCATGGTAATATGGTGCAATGTTTATTTACTTGAAAAGAAAATAACTTTTTCCCTTTAAAAATAATTTCCAATAAAAGATAATGGTTCCATTTTAAAAATAACTGCATGTTAGAGTGTCTTATAGTGTTTTTTCATGGAATATTTTAATTTTGGTGTCATCGTATTGGAATTTGGATCACACCCAAATTACACATTTTGGTGTGAGTACACATTGATATATATTACCTTGGAAAAGGCTAGAAGTATTGTGGTGATGAGGGGTCAGGTTTCTAGTGTTCCACTTCATGAAGATGTTTGTAATGGTGTCTTGAGTATGATAATACTCTTGTGTCATGGATGTTTTTGTAATAATTTCATTATTAACCTTTTGTTATAGTCTTTTTGTGTTATATTTAATGGTTTAAACATTGAACATATTAATTATGGTACAATATTTGGTTGTGATTTCCCAATTATGTTTTGTATGGTATTTTTGGTTTTTTATGATTATATAAACGAGAGAAATAATCGACAAGGATTATCATGGTACACATGCACTATTTCCCAGCCCATGGGGCTTAGGAATGACCATCCAGCATTGAAACATAACAATTTGGGTGACAGGTTGGTTGAAATCCCATCAAGGTTCATGACAGAACATCTAACCAAGAAAAGGAGGGAACAAGGATATGTTGATTCCTTTAGAAGACATCTCATACATTAATTTAGGGGTTCTATTTATCCATTAGTTTATGAACAATGTATGAGTTCCACTAAAAAGATATTTTCTTCTCTATAGTGTTTAGAGCATGAAAGGATCCCAATGATTATCTTTTGTCTGGATGGTGAGGCAGATCAGTAGTGGAATGTTATCAATAATATGAGTCGAAAATATGAAATTGAATCCATGGATTGGGATCAGTTCAAGATAATATTTTTAGGAACTAATCTTTACATATTATTCATATTAAGATGAAAATCAAATTCCTAGTGCTTAAGTAGAGGGATAATGAATATGTTGGTTCTTATGGAGAAAATATTACAAGACTTGAAATGTACTCGTATGGTCTTATAATTAACCCTAAATGTAAGCTTAACCGATTATTCATTATCTTCAAACCAACTCTACGAATGAAATTTTCTATAAGGGAACTTTAATCAAATGAAGAAATAGTTTGTTGTGCACTAAATGCTCAAATTAATGCTATAAACCCTCTTCGTTCTAGTGGTATGAAAACAAAAATGGGGTTCCATGGAAAATCCAATGATATTTTACATGTTTATAAGAATGTTTTTCAAAAATACTACTTTATAAAACAATGGTAAAAATAACATAGGATAGTTCCTTTGAGGAATAAGGCGGTGTATCAAGTGTGGGAAGCATGCCCATCAATAAAAATAATTTAGAAGTAATTTGAAGAGGACAATCAATGAAATTAATAGGGAGAAAGCTCAACATAATGCACCACCAACACTTTAATGATTCATGTGAAAAGATTTTTGGCATATTAAAATTCAATTCTCCAATTCACGGTAAACTATAGCTAATAAGAAATAACACCCTATGAGGAAAAATGAAAAAGTTTAATCTTATGAAATCACAGTGGATAAAGTAAGTCCTAATAAATAGGGAAAACTTATCCTTCACCCTTAGTTGGGATGTTTGTGTTTAATTTTGTTTAAATAACCCCTATGAAAATATTATTTTTCATCATTTAGTGATGTTTCGTGTTATTATATCCCTCTACATAGATTTTGGAATAATATAATCACATTTAATATTCTATCAGTGCATGGATAAACCGAATTATCCAGTAATATTTTTTTGTATAAGATAAGATCCTATTTAATGAATAAAGGGTGAACTATATTTTGGGAGGGTTATAAGGTTAACCATTTATGGAATGGTATATACTAAAATTCAAATGTGGATTTATATATTTAATATATTATCTCTCCATATGATGATTTATAAATATTTTATAACATGTGCTAACCATTTTGTTTTGATAAGGATAAATATAATAACTTATATTTTTATATATAGGTCTAATGATCTGTTAAAACGCCAGGAATAAAAAATTCAACTTCACTTATTGGAATAAGATATGAAGTAAGGGTATGGTTTTAATGATATTTTATAAGTATATTTCATGATGAAATTATTCAATTATAGGAAAAGGGTTATGAAATAAAATATTGTCTTATTATCATCATTTTTTATGATATTAATATTCTTTTTCAAGACTCATTGGGTTATGGGATTGTGATAGTTAAATTTCATGGGACATTGTTCTCCATAAATAGCTATTTGAACATGATAATTAGATTTATCTTCCATGTACATGATTTAGCTACCCATATATGTTCTTCTATGTTGAAACCTATTTATCAGTTACATTGGGTAACTATTATGTTTCTAAATTTCCTTTTTAAAGGATGTTTTGGTTCTAATTCTTATGATGTTGGTTTATATGAAAGTATCATTATATAATCATAAAATTAATATCTAAGATTAATTTTGAGGGGGAAATTAATTTTAAGGTGGGTAAAGTGTAACTTCTTGAGAGTTTTTAATTTTTTTTCAATATTTTTCATTTCACACAACACTGAATATAGATTTTTTATATATGAAAACCCTATGATTTGATTTTATTATACATGACATGAAGATAATATTTCAATACATGAAATAATTATATTTTCCTTTGGTACATACAACATAATGATTTTTTTTACACACAATAATGAGTCCCTTCAAGAGCATCTATTAAATAAAATGACGAGTTTTACTAAAGTAAAAAATACTATTAACATTAAGATTAAAATTTTATTATATATTCCACATAGCCTTTATAATGTAAGTTTAAAATAGGATTAAAAAAATGTGAAAATATTATTTACACATGAATATAAAATGAATATTTTGGTTATCAATTAATTAAAAATGAAATTATGAACTATTTGAAATTATTGAAATTCATTTTTCATGAAAACGATTTTTAAACGTACAAACACCATTTTTTCCGGATAAATTAAACAAAAAAATTTCTATGAATGATTTAAATAATATATATATATTATATATTCAATATTTTTTATACTCATCCAATATTTTTTATAGGCTTAAGAGAAGAATAAATCCAATTTTTATGTTTAAAAACTATATTTTAAAAAAATAGATTTACTATAATTTAATAGTGATCCTATTTTAAATATAGTTTTTTGAAATTCATATAATTTTTTCTGAAAAACAAACATTATTTTTTAAATAGGGAAATCGGAAATTACATTGGTTGTATGTTTAGTATTTTTCATAGAACCTTCATATTTGGATGAATAGTGAATTATACACAATTTTAATTGAATAATGCATTTCTTTCAAATTATTTATATAGTAAAATTATATAATTATTTAGTTTTAAATTATAATTATATAAATTTTATACAATAAAATAAAATTTAGGTCATTTTAATCAGTTTCTCATTGTAATTGGGTATAATAAAATTTCAATCTTTCGAACGTTTTTACGATTGAAACTATTTTTTCCATCTCGTCTACGTGATTAAATTTAAATTAATTTGTAACACTTATGTGTTTTCATTTTGGAAAAATGGATTTATGATTTCTATTAATCATAGTTTATAATTTATGATAAGGTAAACTTATTTTTGACAACAAAATTAGTGAATGTGATTAAAATTTGTTACACCGATGAAGAGAAAATATTGCTAAACAAAGGACTACACCTAAAACATAAGGACGAAAATGAACGAAGAACTCGTCCAAAACCATTATATGTTCTTATTTAAAAAATATAATCAATTATATTGGATTTATACCATTATTGGTGCCACATGAAAAGGTAAATATGTTGGTGGAATTCCATTTTTAGTAATTTTCAAAAATTTGACACCTCCTCTACTATAAAAAAGGTAATCTCCCCCCCACACTTATATACACCTATCTAGCCATCTGCATTGGAAAAAATCTGAAAAAATAAAATCCTCTAATAATCTCCTTTATCCTTTAATCCTATCTTTTTTAATAATTACAACCAAGGAAGCCCATTGGTGAAAACTAAAACGTGTTTCCCAAAGAAGTGGTAACATCCTTCCTCAAGCTCTTATGTTTTATTTAGATTCTCCACCACCTAAACTATTATTATTAAATTATATATAATATAATAAGTATCATTAAATTAATAATAATTTTTTATTATAATAATTCTAAATAAACATACTTATACTACCATCTAATGGGTGACAAATATGACATTATACAATATGGAGAACTACCACCTCACGAAACAATGTTTTTCGTTTTTCCATTACCACCAATCTTGGTTTTGAATTATGATGAAGAATATATTTTTATATAAAATATATTATATTAATGATATATTTATTTTTATATAATTATTATATAAAAAATACCTTCATCCTTTATGTTTTGTGTAAATATGATAACTTTATTTGTAAGCATTTGGACTACCGCCTCCTCAAATCGACGTGATTCACTCATATTTGACATGGAATGAATTTAAAATTTGGTTTTTAAATTTTTATTATAAATATAAAATTATAATTAAATTATAATTAAAATATATATATTTATATACCCTTATATTTTATTTAATTTCATTCGTTTACCATGAAAATAAAATAGAAATGGCATTCGTGCGTACGTACAAACCTACCATTTTCTTGAATGTTGTATTCATTTTCATATATATATATATATTTTATAGATGATTATGAATATTTATATAAAAAATATATATGATATATAAATTATTTTTTACATTCTATAAATAATTAAATCAGTATCTACATAATAGGATCTAGAATATCAAGTCAAAACCTGTACAATAAACAAAGTAATTATTACCCAAAATATTGCTTTAACATGGGATTTTTAATAAATGTGTAACCAAAAGTTCATAATTAATCATATATTGTGTAATACATAATAATATGTTTCTTTGGTATATTTATAATTAACATATATTTATCATAAAGTATGAATGAATTATTACAAAGAATGTTTAGACTTAAGGTAGTGGTTTTCTCTTCTCTATTCTTATATCCGTGAGATACATTCCCTATTAACCACTCATTTATTTTGTGTGGTGTTAATAATACCGATGAATGTATGTGATTATTATTATAATTAAATTTTTGGTATTTATAGATCCATTTTTTGATATTTATTTTTTAGTTATTACTATTCAAAAGATACCAAATATGTAAAGTAATTTTTGTATCAAGTTGCCTTCTTTGAGATACAAGTCATGTTATGCACATATATTTTCATATGGAGTGTAAATAATTCCCATTGACAATTTATATAATGAATATCCTATTTTAATTATATTTTATGCTTCATTTAATTTTATTATCTCAAGTATATTACGAGTCAATGTCACTAAAGTGGTAATTGTTTATTTCTACAATCCCATTATTTACTGGGATTGTTAAGGATTAAGCTTCTATTGATCAAATTTTGTGAATTATATCTCTATAAAACACATGAAATTTATTCAAATCTATTAATTATTTATATCTTTACGTATTGATACCATATTCTCAGTTCTTTGTTCTTAAGAAACATAAAAAAGAATTGTTTAAAAAATATGAATTTATCTCTCTCTTCAGTCGTAAATCCATGTTCTTCCAAAACCGTGTTTCCAGAAAGGGTATTCATAAATATTTTATGGTTAAATTTTTTTAATTTTTTTTCAATCCTATTTCATATGTTTTTATGGAAAACTTATTTCAATATGTTTTTATGTATCTTTTATAAGTTTTCAAGGGAAAATATTTTCAAAATATCTTTAATATACTTTTATAAGAATTCAATGATATTTTATAAGAATTTTTTTTCAAAATTATTGATGTTTTAAAAAGATTTCTTTAAATAGGGAAATACATTTTGCACCAATGTTTCTTTAAAAATCAAATTGTAAACATTTATTTATGAAAAAAATATTTTTGAAATGGTTTTATGAAAGGGATTTCTAAATAATGGAAATTATCCAAATGAAATGTTCTATGTGATATTTCAAAAATACTTCTCCATATAAGATGGCATGGCTTGTTATGGTTTTTTATTTACTAAGGATATTATTAAATAATATCATTTATATTATTTCTTGAATAGATTCTTATTTTCTTGAATAATGTTTACGACACCCATTTTTCTTCGACGGGTTACATGCTTTTGAAACCTGCTTATTTTCCTGAGTTATGATTTGATGAAATTACTATATGACCTATAAATTTTCTATAGGTAAAAATATAATTAAATGTTTATGATACCCAGTTCATTTCATGAGTTATTATAGTATTATTTTTTATTATCTCATGGAACATGTATTTATGATTTTATTATGTGAAGGGTGGGGCATATATATCCCTAAAATACATTAAGTAACGATGGATGAAACGTGAGTATAAATTTAATTGGTGAACATAATAACATGTTCAAAAAATTAATCATGAACATGATTACCTATTCACAATGTTAGGCATTAACCTGATTACATGTTCACAACATTATCCATAAACCTGTTTATATATCCTAAATTTTAAGCATGAATCTAAATACATGTTTAAAATGTTATGAGTGGACCTTACTATGTGTTCAAAATGTTATTTTCCAACCTGGTTACATGTTCATAATATTACGTATGGAACGAGTTTTATGTCAGTAAGTTTATGCATGAACCTTATTACATGTTCACAATGCAATGCGTGAACCCGATTACATGTTCTAAACATTATGCATGAACCTAGATTCATGTACATATATTTAGGTGAGGGCTTTATTTCACGTATGAAACATAATGATCGAACTTGTTTCTACCTATACATGTTTATAGTGTTGTAATATGATGTGTGTGACACAATCCCATAACTTTTTCCTATGTTATGACTTCATGGACTATGATCTTGATTACCTTATCACCCATGCCTTATTTATTGTCAATATTTAGGTCGAGACTCCTAATGTTGATATTTAATATACAATGTATGATATACTAATGATATGATAATGTAATCATACCCTAATGCTCATGTTTGTGCTTAGATATCACCTTTCTTACACTTACTGAGCATCTGGGCTCACCCATTTCTTATTTTTCTTTTCCCCAGGTTATGAAAAATGTTTTTCAAGTTGGGGTACTAAAGGGGGAGTTCATTTTTATGATTTTGAAGATATTTCAACAAATTATAATATTGTGTTCGTAGTCTCTAAATATACTTAACTAATATGGTCCCTTGAAATTTATTTTTTATAATGTGAATAGTGTTCTTCTAATATGATTTAATATCCATGTATGTTATGTATGAGTCTCTATACAAAGACTCTTAGCAACAAATCTATTCAGAGACTTGGTTTTAAGCCACTAAAGAAGTAATTAATTTTTCATTTTGGTTAGGGATCATACAAGAAGCATAAAATGAATGTCTTTTTAATGTTTTGTTTATAGGTACTTGTTGGTTCAATATCTATTTTCTTTATCTCGTGGAATTCTCCCTCCATATTAGTGTTAAGAGTTATTTGAATAAAATTATTGTAAAATATATTCTAAAACTCATCAAATTTCATGGATTCAATTTCTTCCTCTTAACTTATGTTCATTATTAGGGTTTACCATTAATCTTCTTAAATTTCCTTATTATAAATTGATAAAATAAAATTTTCGTTCTCTAATAACTAAATGATATGGAATATATTTTCTATTGAGTTAGTCAATTATGGAAAAGTAATTGGATTATATGACCCACAAAATTATGGTGGATGTTGTAAAATGAATTACTGAAAGGAATTATTTTCTTTCATTTTACTGTTTTGCTGATAGGTGTAGTTCTTATTATTATTCAAAAAAATTCATATTTTTGAGGTCATATCATGTGATTTTAAACTATAACTCCAATTTATTTGGGTTGTTTTTGGGAAAATTTTAGAATTATAAATTATGCTCATTTTTGACTTGATTCATCTAGGTTCCAAAGATTGACTAAAACAAAAAATGTTACTGTGAACATAAAATAATAACTAGATTATGTAATCATATGAAAATGAATAAAATCACATGATTTCCTTATATATAGAAACTTCTAATTCAAAATATACCACATTAAATTAAACATAGGATGTTTTATGTTTTATCAAAAAATTATTCTTAACATAATCCCAAAAAAATAAATAAGCCTTACTCTGATAAAAATAGAAATATCCCAACCTTAACATAGATATATTCTATATCATTACACATTATGATTTATTATAACTCCCAAAAAATCATATTCTCTAAACCCATGACATTATTGTATTTTGATATTAGACACATAAAAATATTATTTGACAATACTATTAACATTTCTATAAAATTTCACAACACATGAACCCCTTCTAGACATATTAAATGTTATACTCATCTTGAAAACCTAGGGAATAGAAACATAAATATGGGTGGGATTAGATTATCATGAAGGGGTGATCACAAGATATGTCAATTGAATATAATGAAAAATAATGAGATAAAAATGTTTGTATAAGAAACAAAACATGGAACATGAAAATAAAATAAGGAAATAATACCTAATAAAACATAGATAAAAAAACCTGAATCATCACATATTTTTTTGGAATAACATAATAATGAATCATATGAATGTGGAATCAGAATTCAATTACAATACTATCTGGATACTAAAATTATGAATGTATCATCATATATAAATCTAACATAAACTGAGAAATAAAAAATAATTTCTTATATCAAGCATCATTTCTAGGAATATCATTACATAGTGTAAAAAATATCATAAAATAATAGATTAAGATCACTCCCCATTACAAAAAACATAGTGGATTGCATTCAATCCCCAGTCCTTTACATATCATCTAACGAGATATAATTATTTTCAAGAATCATTAAATGTATATAAAATTTCATGCTCACCCAACACATAAAGAAAAACCCAATATACATGTTCCATATGAACTTGATAACAGTCATATATCAACCATATAATAAATAAAACTTTAGATATAAATGATTCATTTAATAATTTTCAAATGAAATTAATTAATAATCCAATGAAATAATATCAATGATTTGATTATATCATATCATTTGAATCATAAAAAACATTAAAGGGAATTAACATTGATGAACAAGAGCTTATTTGAACATTAAAAAACTGTTTGTAAAATAAAATGAAATATACATTAAATTTTTTATAACATTTACTAATAAAATAGAATAATTCACAATGATATGGTTTTAAAATAATTATGTGAATTTAAATAGAAATTATATTAAAGAAACATGAATACCATAAAATTATTCTTTTAATGAAAAATATAGAAAGGTGTTGGAGAAAGTTACCATTTATAAAATGATTCTAGAGATTCACTTAATAATTTTGTAAAATAAATTTAAAAAAATGTAAAAATAAATTAATCAATCATAGAGGTAGGAATAAATAAATCCTTATTATAAAAAGAAAAACATAGTCATGGAATAAAATTATTCACAATTAAAAAATAAGAGATAACAATGGTTCAAATTAAGAGAATTATTTTTGTTGAATTGTGAACCAATGATAAGAGAAATGATATCAATATGTGTTATCCCCCTCCAAATAACTAAATTAGAAGAAAATATATGGGTTTTTAGAGACAAAAACACAAAAAATTTATATATGGGAATTTAGACATATTCGATCTCGATTTTGTAGTGAGATTGGAAAAGAAATCCTATCCTTTACTCTTAAATCCCATTGATATATGTTAACTTCCTATATAATAAAAATAATCATATTAATAAATTATTTCGAAAACTTGTCAAATAATTTACTTATTATATTATAGAATTATAATAATTTTATACAATTATATTAGTTTGTTTTTTTATTTTTCATCATGAGATGTTAGTAATTTTTATGTTATCATTATGTTTAATTAAGTTGATTTTTCCCTAGTTATTTGATAATGACTTCTTCATTATCAAAATTTTCAAGGTAGTGGAATAATTTTTTCACAGTAATATTATCATTTTTGGGTTCATTTGATGGAATTTATGACCATGGATTACCAGAATGGAATATATAATGAGTATGTATTATATAATTTAATAATCACATAAAGTTATATTATAATTACAATTAATATTTATTTCATTGTTGCAAAACCATATTTAGTACATAAATTAATCCATAATATCATATATTACAAGTATTATTTTCTTTGAACTAATTCATGTTTGTAATGATGAAGAACTTTAGTATCATTTATGTATGTGGTTGAACCGTCCCAATCAATAATATATTATCCTAATTTATAAGGGTGTAGAGTTATATTATTAATTTATAATTTTAATGGAAAATAATTATTTTATTAGAAAAACATTATTGCAGGGAATAATTTATATATATATTAGCTTTGAGATGGTAATTGAAAAATATAGAGAAGAACTAGATGCATTGATGAATTTTCTATTTCTCAAAGTGGGATCCTATACAATTAATGATTTTTACCTCCTTGTTAATGAAATTATATACTAAATGTACAGAAAAACACTATTCAAAGTAATTTTAGAATGTTTTTAAGAAATATCCAAAAAAACTGTGTCTTGAAGTAGTTGGAGGAAAGGTCATTTTATATGAGAGTTTGAGTGATAAATTTGTGAATACCCAATATTTAATGTTCATGGAATAAATTTTTAGTTAAAAATTAGATCAAAAGAGTAAAAATAATGTATATGGGTTTATAAAAATCTAATAAATATATTTTTACAACATTTTAATGATTATTTGGCATTTAACCCATAATTTAACACCTTTTTCCTTAATTACCCCTATATCTGTAACCAGAATTTTACCATGCTAAATTATTATTTTTTAAATGATCCCAATAGCAAATTCGATTTACCTTATTCCAAAAAATAAATTAATTTTATTAAAATAATCATCTACATTTTATTGAAATTTATTTTAAATAATTAATGCAAAACACATAAAAAAATTATTTTTAAAAACCCATAATTTAAGAAATAAACCACATTTATTTATTTTATAATAATTAATAATATTTAGTGGAATGATAGTTAGTTTTTTCAATAAATAAGAAAAAATTAATTAAGTTATATACTCCAATAATGGGAAATGTATTTTTTAATAAAAAAATATATTATATAAAAAAATAATGTTTTAAATTTATTTTTTCCCTCACATGATTTCTTAAATCTGAATTCATTACAACCACTTAATTATTTATTATATATTGTTTACTTATTCGGTAAATCATTCCTTGAATATTTTCAATCTATTATATTAAAATTATATTTTTAAAAATTTAATTTAAAATGTATTATATAATTTGTTTTATAATAATATATATTTTCATCAATAAACCACCTTATTTTAATTTTTTTATTAATTACATGATAAATATTTTATTTGTAATCTTAAAAATTAACAATATTCCAATTAGATACATATATACCCAATAACCACATATTCAGTGACCATATATCCAAAAACCATATATTCAATTTCCATATGTCAAATGTTCATATGTATTATGATCGTATTTAATTACAAAATATAAAAATTCAGGCATTCAAAAATACCATTCATCCTATTCGTTTACATCAATATCATAACATATATTAAATTTAAAATGATTTTACTTAGTTGTAAATTTATAATTGGTGGTTTGATCTTCATGGAAAACAAAAAGGATGATGATTTCATGTTTTAGGTCATTTAATTTACATGTGGCTTAATTACACATGAAATTTAAATAACAAGAACACCATGGGATTTGAAAAGAACACTATATTTGATAGAGTATACAACACATAATGTTGAGCTTAAACAAACCACAAAATGTTACTATTTAAATATGACTATTTTATCCTAGGAATTTAATTATAGTGTATGAATATTATTAATTGCAAAATGAAATTTTGAAAATGGTCATACTTAATAAAATTTTATTTATAAATTATTCGTAATTTAGAACTCAATTTATCATAGAAATTTTATTCTTGAATATACGTTTCCTTCTAAAATATTATTAGTTCTTAATAAAAAAAATAAATTATATTTTTGAAATTTAAGATGTTTTATTTCATAAAAAAGACATCATTTTTGAAATAGAAAATTCAAAATTAGTTTGTATTAAATTTTTTGTATTTTTCAAAAAAAAATAATTTTCTAGTGAATACATAAAATATTTCTTATATTAAAAACTATATTTTTATTACACATATTTACATAAATAAATATTGTTTTTAATTTATTTCAAAGTAAAATTTTGTGATTGTATTATAAATAATCCAATTATCTGTTTAATCCAAATTTTGTTTAAATTTAGTATAAAAACATTTTTATACATAAAGAAGTATTCTAAAAAACATTTTTTTGAATGTGTTTTTTAATTTTAATATTAAATTAATTTCATCCGGTTGTGGATATTTTATTTTAAGAAATGGAATAAATATTTCAAATTAGTAATTCAAAACTTGGTAAATAGGCCCCTTTTATTTTTGTCCATTATAAATAATAACTATCGTAAATAATTTCTCCCATATAGAGGGTAAATTTGGTAGTTAAGAATAAACATAATTTGATAAAGGAAAAAATGACTCTAACACTGGTATTTATCCTATTATTTTAGTTTATTTTAGAAATTTCAATCGAAGTATCATATATATTCAGTTTATTTCTTCTATTATATTATTTAAGAAAAAAAGAATGTTAAAAATGTCAATTTCAGGAATTTAATGTCTACAATGTTTAGTTACATTGATAAAAACAACATATGATTAATTATATCTGGTAATTTTAAATATAAATTAATTTTTTCGTGGAAAATTTCTTTATATTAATTATTATTTAATTACAATAAATTATTAAACATTTCTGACATATTATTTATAAAATTAATTGAAAAACGAAATAAATTATTTCAAAAGTACTAAAACTGATCAAATTTTGATTATTTATTGCATTAAATAATTGTTTAGATAAATAATTCATTCTAGGGATGTTTTGAATGATTATAATCACTATTATCTTTTAATTATGTTTTCAAATTCAAATTAATTGAATAATTCCAAAACATGACATTAATGATATTTTATAATAAATATTTTTTAATTAAATGATATAAATTTCCTAAAAATATTATCTTAAGAATATTTATTTGTATTCACATTAAAATATCAACCATGGTATATTTATCATCTAATTAACCTTTTATAACAAATATACAGACCTTTGATTATTATAATACATTTTTATCTAAGTAATCATCAAAAGGGTTAAGAGAGTTTTATAAATGATTATAGTGAAAGCATCACTAAACCAAGTTAATTTTTTATTGGATAAGATATTATAGACTAATACTCATATTATATTCAAATTACAATTATTTTTATCCTTTATAACCTGAAAATATATTTATATTAATTTCTGACAATATGAAATTCCAGAAATACCACTCCCCTCATTATAAAATGAAACCCTCTCTTCTTTACTCTTCACACAAAAAGAACCATTTAATTATTATAATTACATAAAAATTACATTTTAATAATATCTTCACACATTATATAGTTCTTATTTTAGGAATAATACCATCTTTATGGTATTAAGGTCTAAAAAAATAGAGGTAACCTAGAGAATAGGTATAGCCTTTAACTGAATGTCTTAGTTTTAGTTTACCTTATCCCTCTTTAAAATATTCTCAAAACATGATGAAATATTAATAAAATTATCTCACATATACTATGTTATTTTAATGTTAAATTGATACCCTATATCCATATCATCATACATAAAATGGGATATTAAATTATCATTCATTTATAATATGTACTACCGTATTGAGAACCGATGTAATCGGTTTTCCATAACCGCAACTCATTAATCATTATAATGATAGATTTAATGTTTATATATGATATTAATTACATATTTATCATTATTTGAATACAATATATCAACAACATTCTTGCCTTTCTATCCATTTAAAAAGGATAATGGTGTTTGTGTGTACCTGTGGACTACAACTTCCACGAAGAACTGTGATTTATTTTCCATCACCACATAAAAATAATGATATGTATAAGTTTATTTAAATAAATTATATGGTATTTATGTTATAATTATCATTATGGAAATTGAAAATAATATATACCTATTTTACATTATGATTGTTCAAAAATTGATATGTTACTCTTGCGTACCCACGACTTCCCATCTCCTTGATTTTAACAATGTCTAATTTTAATAACCATATTTCATGTATGGTTTTAATAGTTTAATTTTTTTTATAAAAATTATATTTATTCCATAATTATTATTTATATTATATAAAAATATACTATTTTATTATAGTAAAACTACCCAAGTGTTGTTGAAAAATGAACGGAATATCATCAAAACATCTGAAATGGATATAATAGATTAAGTAATTTAGTATAAAATGGTAATTTGTTGGGAAAAAATCCCTCAAGGTATCATTGAAGAATTTTTGAGGTGATTGTGTTTGTTGACAAAGTGGACATCTCTGTTGTGATTGTTGACAAAGAAACCATGACATACAGTTTTTTTCATAAATGGGATTTCATGGTGGAATGTCGAGTTCAAGAGCTACGGTCATTGATCCATGATTGATTCAAGAACATTGACATAGGAATGGATGATCCGGAGGCGGTACAAAAAGAGCAGTTACAAGGTGTTACTATTTTCCAGTGTTGGCCAAATTTTTGGTCCTCAAAATTGACAAATGGAGAAAAGTATTTTTGGAAAAGGGACTTGCGCTCCAAGGTCTTGGAGGCTTGGGAACTTGCGCGCCATATGTTTTTCAAGATCAAAACATCGAAATATGGTAAAGGTATATGGGTCACGCATGTTTTGGGTTTCGTCGCGCAAGTGACTAGTGCGGTAGAGACAAGGGCGGCATGACTAGGGCGGTGAGACTTGCGCACTGAGGGTAGACTTGAACGTCGTCGCGTAGGGTGTCAAAATGCCTATAAATACAGGTCGACCTCTCCTCATTCTGCATGAGCTCAACATTTATAGAAAATCAAAGCTCTCGTCATGCAAGTGTGGTGGTTGTGCAAGTTGTGTGTGGTCGTGCAAGTAGCAGTTGCACGCCAGGTGATAGTTGCGTGCCCATGGTGGTTTGGGTGAGAAAGGAAGTGGATCTCCCAAGTTTATAGTTGACGAAGGAGGTGTCACACATGTGTTTGAGGTGGATTTGCACGCCAGTTTTTGAAGAAGCATGACAGTTGAGGGTTGCATGACAATATTGGTTTGGGCATAAAAGGGTGTGCATCACACATGTTTGGAGTTGCAGAAGCTTGTGTTGTGCAAGTGGTTGAGGTAGAAATGCACACATGTTTTGACTTGAACACCTAGACTTGCGCTCCAACTTAGAGAAGGGAGCCAAGTAAGGTTGATTCCTGGCAGTGATTCAGGGCTGCATAGAAGCTAGAAGATTTCCAGATACCTTAGGTGCGATGTGAGATTCATCTACGGGTGAAAGTTGGACTTCAACAGAGCATCTATATACAATGTAGGATGCATTCATTAGTGATAATGATGAGACCTACAGTTTTATAAATTGTGAGTGGATCCTTTCTAGAGTAGTGAGCGAAGGAAGAGGAAGAAGGTGATCCTCTCCACTGGCAGTGAGCTAGAGAGAGAGAAATATGGAGCGACCCATGGGAAAGTAGTGAGCAGACCCTAAACCTTGTAAAGTCAGTGATCCTAGGCATAAAAGTGATCTAGACCGAACCTTGTAAACAATAGTTTTCTTTAGTGGATTTGGTACAGCGGCACACCGTCATTGTATGCTCCTTGGACGTAGCCCAGTGAGGGTGAACCATGTAAAAATCTTTGTGTCTACCTGCTTACTTTCCTGCATTGCATTTAAAGCATCATCATCAGATAAAGAAGAAGAAAAGTGGTCATAGTAAACCCACAAGCACAAGAAAAGTGACCCTTGTAATAAAGAGGTCAAGATCCAGTGAGGTAGGAAGAATTTTGAAAAAGAATATCCACACCATGATTCACCCCCCTATCAAGGTATATAGGCCCCTGTTGGTATTAACAAAATTAATAAAATAAAAACAATTATAAACATGAAAAATGATATGAAGAAATTAAATAATTAATATAACTTTATTATTCAAGATGACAATTAACTTACATGAAGGGACAAACCATAGGTAATGGCAATCTTTACTCAATTTCTGTTATTATGTTATAGTTTTACGTAATAAGATTTTTTATACTGAGATTATGTGTGAATATATATCTAAATTATTTTATAATATCTTTAACCTTTTTTTCTATTGAATTTAAATGTTTACAAATGATCTTTCCATTAAATAATTATCAATTCAATGATTTGATCCTTATATGGGTTATTCATTACAAATTATCCTGCTTTGGAGCATTCATTTCTGTTATTCATATATTTTATTTTTTAAGGAACATATAATTAATATTTTCCACTTTATATCATGAATTTTATTATGTTTTTGATATATAAAGATTTATTTGAATTTATTCCTTCATGAGGCTTATGATTCCAAATTTTCTGAATCTGTAATGTTTTATTTAAAAATATAATCATATATAGGATTATATATGTTTAAGTTTCAATTCAGTAAATTATATAGCATTAATATATATAAGATCTAATTTTATTTATTTTCCTCTAAATTGTTCCAAAAAATATAATTTTTCATCTTATTTTATTTTTTTATTTCTCAATAGGAAAAAAATGTTTTTTAGGAAAAATTATTTATTCTCTATTCTTTTTGGAATGTTTCTATTCTATTTAATTGTTTTATAAAATGTTTTTTAATATTATAAAATAAATTTTTAAATTCATTTTTATCCAATTTTTTTTCTTCTATGAATATTCTTCAATGAATTATTTTCTGAATTTTCTAAACAAGGTAATTTTTAACTTTATTCCCAAAATTTTAAAGGAATTTTTGTTTTTTATTGCATGGTATAAATGTGATTTCATAGTATCTTGAAGTATCAGTGAATTGAAAATTACTTTAAATTTTTTCAATATTATCTTAAAATAATTTTTTTCCTTAATTTTATTAAATTATTAAATTTTAAATATGTGATTTGAAAATGAAAGGGGTGTTTTCTACATGAAATATTAGAGTGATCATTTTCATCTATCGTCATATATATCAGAATTCAATGCTAATTATTATTATTTACTATATATATTCTCATTTGATATCATTCTCCATGTTACTCTAGATTTCATATTATGATGATAATTGTTTGGGAGAAAATACTAACATTTTATATACATGACTTTAAATATGAATATTTATATTGATTATATTTCAACCATTTTATATTATGAATACATTGGACTTATTATGTGATGGATTGGTCTGGTTTTGTCCCCTTGACACATCAGTATGTCTCATGAGATAGAATATGTTGGATATTTGGATAATGCCTTACCCATTTATTTATAATGTCTTAGCATGGGGCATAATTTTTTAATATGTTTATCATTATGCATTCAATAATTATGAAATTAGATATTGATTTACATGTGATTATTTTATTAATTATTATATACATTTATAATATTCAATATAATGTGATCATTTATATTTAATTATTTTATCATCATGTATTTGTTCCATATTTTTATTCATGGTTAAGTTATTTATTAAATTGATTTGTTTTCATTTTTTTCTCATCAAAAACTGATTATTCCTTATTTACTCATGACATGTTCTAATGTATGTAACCATTACTGAGTATATGAGATCACCATTATTTTTTTTCATTTCCTTATTATATGATTAAAAAATCATTGAATGAGTTCATGTATGAAAAAACATGTACATTAACTAAGTTGTATTTTATGTTTTCAAATGTAATGTGAGATTCATGTTTGTATTTGGCATACCAAACTATCAAACAATTTTATTCTCTCTGAGTTGAGAACTTTTATATTATGAAAATGTAATAAATCAACCACTATCTATTAGAAAATAGGTTTAATGTATTTATTGTTAGTATCAGAATAGGTTTAATATAAACCATATAAAGTAGATTTAGGATAACATAATTTTGGGTACATAAACCCATGAAAAAAATAAAATTATATGTTAAATATTAGGATAATATGATAATGTTTTGGTAAGGTAGAGATTATGCGGTCTTCAATGAATAAATTCCCCAACAAGATACTACACGTGGAATTTGTTTTATAATAGATGAATGTTGTTATAATAACCCTAAAAAGAGTTGGTCAAATATATCTTGACCATCATTTTGTTGTGTGGTGAGTGTTCCCTCACTGCACACCTGTTTTGACACTCCTGAGGCAAATTCTTGGGTTAATGAAGATTTTATTTATGAACCATTATGATTAATGAGAGTATATGACATATGGAAACCAATGATATTCCATAGTGATATGGGATAAATATAATGTGATTTGGGTTTATAATTATAATTTTATCATAATTCTAATGGCATAAATATCACTTTTGAGGATTTAAGTGATTTAAGTATATGATGATTAAGAGTACATTGCGATCCATTTGTTGTAATATAACCATTGGGTTTATTATGGGTTTTATTGAAAATTTTATTTAAGGAAGAATGGATTTAAATTTTGAGGACATAAGTTTAAAGGTATTGATAACTTATGTGGGTAATCTTATAATTGATATAGAGATAATTACAGGCTATTATAATTTTCAACCATTTTTTTCACATTGATAACAATGGTATTGAAATGTGATCTAGATACTATATGATTAATTTTATTTTTTATGAAGTTAACTATTATGGAAATAATATATAATTAATGTATATATGAATATTTCTAGCTAATATGGGTTTATTATTTTATGAATAAAGGTTGATTTGTCTTTTGGAAGAATATATGACATTAATGTATCTTGTTTATGATTTAAGTAATTTATCGACATGATCTTCTTATTTTATATATTATATTTTTAGGGCATATAGGCTTTTTGGTTTATAACATTTTCAGTTACTACTTTTGATTTGGTTAAATTTTCAAATTCGTATTTGAAGAATATGTGATCTAATAAATATAATTTTTCGGGTTTTTACATGTGTGGGAATATTTTGAATACAATTCAGGTTATTTTTTTCCAGAAGATTTACGTTGAGTATTATGTGTTATTTTTATGCTTTAAAGATTAATATTATATTTTTACATTTAAAGTTTTATTCACTTTGGGAATTGTTTTACCTAGCACTGAAAATATATATTTTGGATAATGTATAAATATAGTAATAATATCTTTTCCTCCTTTTATATACCATGTGTACAATTAGTAGATGATTTTAGTTCTATAGAAAAAAAAAGTTATCATGAAAACTCATTATTTGGAGTAAAATAGGATATTATAATGGGAATTTATTAATGGATTAAATTATACTTTTAATATTATTATAGTTCAGTATTTTCATAATCTATGTGTTAATGTAATTACACAACAGAATGAAAATAAAAATGAAACTAAAACAAATTCCCAATTAAATTTATCTCTAATGAATGGATGTTATTTTTCACACATCTTTGGTTTATTGTTTTAGAGTGGTTATCTATCTCTTGATCATTCCCTTTTTATGATCAATGATCTTTTCACTATCCATCATTATATGGATATTATTTTTTCCACCATGTCAATATTTCTACATTCTAGTAATGTTTTCCAATTTGGAAACGTAGTTATTTGTTATTCAACAGGATCTTTGAATTTTCCTTTCCCACTATTAAGAAGAAGTTTCAGTAAACATTTTTTTGATGTGGGTTTTCAACAATGTTATTTTAAAATGCCAAACATTTCATTAATAAGAAAATTTTCAAATTTATATTTTCAAAATTATTAATTTGTGTAGAATGTGACACTGCGAGATTTTAAAAGAACATGGTGTTTGACAGCGTATACAACATTGAAAGCTAAGCTCAAATAAACAATGAGATATTATTATTTAAGTACAATCATTATAACCTAGACATTGAATTGGTGGGAATTAATAAGAGTAACTGTATTTTGAAATTTATGTAAATGACCTACTAAATAATAACTTATAGATTAATGATTATGATTCATGCACATAATTTCTAGCAGGAATTTATCCTTGAAAATACATTTTGTAAGAAAATAGTATTTATTTATTCTTATTATAAAATAGTATAATTTAATTAAATAATATATAGATTTTTTGATGATATTTTTTTCACTTTTGAAATAATCATTTAAAAATTATATTTGAGTGGATTTATGAGTTTGTTATGAAAATATTGATTTTTTACTCAATAGTATACAATACCACTTTTTATTAAAAAATATATTTTTATTAAAAACATTTAATATGTTCAATTTTATTTATTTTCATTGAAAAATCAGTTATTTAATATTTTTAATATTTGAATTATGTTCATTAGAATAAATTTTATGTTTTAATTTAGTATATAAAATATTTATACTTAAAGAGGTATTTTTTTGAAAAACTATTTTCAATGTGTTTTTTAAGAATAAATTATCTTTATCCACTTCTATAAAATCAATTTTAAAAAATAGAATTCATATATTACACTAGGAGGAAAAAATTTGGTAAATAGGGAACTTTTATTTTTGTCATTATAAATAGTAACCTTAGTTATAATTTTTACAACGATAAAGGGTAAATCAGGTAATTAATGTTATAAATAATATCTCGAGGATTAAAAAATGATAATAAAATAGTCCATTATCCTATTGGATGAGTTTATTTTATATATTTCTATCCATATTTAAGAAAAATGGTAAATTGGTGTCATAATTCATTGAATATAACATTTATAATATTTATGTAAATGAATATATCACCAACATCTCTTTTGTTTCTTTTAATATCTATAATATTATGTGATAGATATAAAAAAATTATATTCATTTATAAATGGTAATTTTAAAAATATATAATTTTTCATCATGTCAACTTATTTCTGATTTTTATTGATTAAATAATTACCTTAAATTATTATGGAGCATCGACATAGTATTTTTTCAATTAATTGAAAAATAAAATAAATGAGTTTAAAAATATTAAATGTAATAGGATTTGAATGAATAATTTTGATCCACAAATTTTTTAGAAAAATATATCATGTTAAGGATTTTTTAAAGGATTATATTCTAATTCATTTTCTTTTATGTTGTTTTCAATTTCAAATTAAATATATTATTACAAAAATGAAATTAATGATATTTTATAATAAATGATATTTTATTAAATGATTTTAAATTCACAAAAACCTTATAATTGGAAAAGTTGTTATGAAATAGTTTATAATATGTACATGTTTTATTAATGGTACATTTTTTCATTTTTATTAAATTTATTAACCCCTAAAGAGTAAAAAACATTATTATCTCACTAATTGTCAAAAGGGTTAAAAGGGGGTTAAAACAAAGAATAATGGTGAAAAAATCAAAAAACATGTCAAAATTTTTTATATAAAATTATTTTTTCTAATAGTAAACTTTTATTATAATTATATCAATATATATCCATTTAAAACTGAAAATTAATTTATATTAATTCATTACATTAAGAAATTCGATGAATTTCTCTCCCCTTATTATAAAAAGACCCCACCTATAATCTTTTATTGATATTTGAATAATTGATTGGTTTATGAAATACCCAAATAATTTCATTCTAAAAATACCTTATCACATTATTAAGGTCATATTTTTAAAATAATTTCAACCCTAGATGGATTAAGATGTAAAGAAAAGGGGATTTTCCAAAGAAGATGTATTACATTTAATTGAATGTTTTAGTTTTATTTTTTATTTTTCCTCCTTCAAATATTACTAAAACATGAAGAAATATTGGAATAATTATCTCCCATATAATGAGATATATTTATATTAATTTAATTCCATGTATTGTTTTTCCTCTTCCAAAAAATTGGAAACTAAATCATTTTCATGTGTACAATGAACTACCACCTCAAGAACTGACATAATTCATTTTCCACAAACAACTCTCATGGATGGTTATAATGAAGGATTTAAAATTTATATATTATATTAATAAAATATTTATAATTCACAAAATATAATATATTATATACTTTCTCATCATTCCATCCATTGGAAAATGATAGTGGCGTTTATGCATACATGTGGACTACCGCCTCCATGAAGCGATGTGATTGGATTTCCATCAGCACAACACATGAATTATATATATAAGTTTAATTTAAAAAATAATATGATATTTATGATATAATAATAAATTTTTAAATATCAAATAATACTAAACTCTTTTACATCATGTTCCCTGAAAAATGAAAATGTTACTCATGCACATGTACAACTTACCATTTCAATGATTGTAACATAGTTAATTTTTCAAATCCATATTTCATGTATGGTTTCAAAATTTTAATTTATGTATAAAAAATTAAGTATTTAATTATTATTATTTTGGATATTATGGAACTAGTACCTTTGTTACCATAGTCATCCTACCGAAGGAATTTTGAAAAAATGAACAAAATATCATCAAAACATTTGACATGAAATTGATAGTCTAAGTAATTTAATATAAATATGATAATAAATAAAATAGGTGTAATAATTAATTTTAAAAATTTTCTTATGAAATTAAAAAATTAACTTTTTATTATTATTAATGAAAATATAGAATGTACATGATGAGTCGAAACTGAGGTGAGTAGTTTCTTAATTCAATTTCCGTTTAGTGAGGTATAATTATACTTTATTGAATTTTATATGATATAACTATGTGTGAATTTATCTAGATTGTTTTTTATGTATTTTCAATTTTATATTATGGAGTTATATTTTTCACACCTAATTACTCCATTTATTAATTATTAATTCAATTATATTATCCTTATAAGGTTTATTAGTCTCAAATTTACATCATTTTTAACATTCATTTATCTTATGTAGTTATCTTATTTTATTAGTTTTATATGCTAATCCTTTGATATGTTATATATTTATAATTATTAATTTCATGATATTTAGTGTTTCATTTTATGTTACTCTTTCATGGGTCTTATGATTGAAAATTTGCCAAAGCGGTAAGGGTTTATTTGACAATATCATCCTTATATAAGAATGATTATATTTAAACAATGATTTGGGAAATTAAATTATATTTATATATTTTCCCAAATATATTAATTTATCATATATTGAGCTTTATTAATTAAAAGTTATCCTCAAATCTTCCACTTTTATGTACTCAAGATACTAATATAATGTTTTTGATGGAAATTGACTTTATTTTCTATTTGGTCAAGAATATTTTTTTCCATGTCTACATTTTAATTGAAATTTTTTCATGAAATTTTTTGTCTATTTTAATATAATTTTTCGAAATCATTTTTACACATATTTATATTAAATAAATAATTTCAATAAAATAATTTTTTTCCAAATGTGGGTTTTTAGAATTTTTACCGAATATTAGAAAGGAATCAATATTTTTTGATGCATGAAGTTAATAATATTTCCCACTATCATGACTGGTCAATGATTTAAAAATTTATTTAAATGTAATTAAAATTATCTTCAATCAAAATTATTTCCATAGTATTTGGGAAAATTTTAGATTTTGAATAAGTGGTTTGAAAATGAAAAGGGTATTTTCCTCAATAAATATTCCAGTGATATTTTTAGAGTATTTTCATATATTTCAAAATGATTTGGTGAATATTATGCTTTACTAGGTTTATAATTTTTTGAGACCATTTTCTATATTACAATGGATGACTTATGATTAGGTTTATTGAATGGGGAAAATATTAACATTTATTTTGAAATATTTTCAATATTAAAGTTTACATTGATTATGTTTCACCCATTTAATATGATAAATGTGTTGGAATAAGTATATGATGGGTGGGCACACTATATTTTGTCGATGGATTGGCAGGTATCGTGAGAAAAAATAGTTTGGGTATTTGGTTGAGGCCTTTTGAATTTATTTTTGATTTCTGGGAATGATCCCTTGATGGTATGTTTGAGATGTTTGAAATTATAAATTCCAACCTTATAAAATCAGTTATTGATTTCCACATGTTTATTATATTAGTTATGATATTTATGGATTAGTGTCATGTTTCCATGATTCATTATATATAATTATTTAATCATCATTCATTCATGCCATATTATTCTTCAAGAAAAATTTATTTTTTAAATGGATGTTATTGTTATTTATTTATTTGTCTATATTTATTATTCCTTATTTACTCAGGATAGATTCCACCTTACGTAACCCTCACTATTCATTTTAGCTCTCCATTATTATATTCTCATTTTCCAAGGATATAAAGAATAAATATTTGAATGAGTTCAAGGATGAATAATGTTTACTTTCAATATGTTTTATTTTATGTTATGAAATATAAAATATGATTGATGTTTGTTTCTAGTTTACCATGGCTACTAAACTATTAGATCCTTTATGATACGATCTACTGTTATGAAAAAATAATATATTGTAAACCAGCTATGGGATACTAGGGTTTTGGTCTTTACAATAATGATGTTTAATGTTAAATATTCTTAATGTATTAATTTTCATGTTTCATATTAATATTTTAACTAAATGAAATATAACTTGGTTCATTTCAGATCTTTTTTTATGTAAAATAATATATTAAATATCTTAAATGAAAAAATATTGGTTGGTATAATATTTTTTCTAATCCTTATACCTTTATAGTTCATTTTTGATGAATTTTCCATCTTCCACATTCATGTTTCCATTATTATCATATATCCCTTTGATAATTGGAACCACACACCCATGAGGAGATCTCAAATTGTCTTACCATTTTAATCACAGATCCTTAAAGTCTTGTCAATCATAGATCTCTTTGATAAAGAAGACCTACCATAAATATGATCCAATGTCATATCATTTATCCTTGTATTCATATTTGTATATTAGGGTGGGAGTTTTCTTTTTGTGGTTATTCCCTTGGTTTCCCTAGTTGGATTAACCCACCATTTCATAATCCTTATATAACCTATCATCCTTCCCCTATCATTTTCCTATTGGTAGTTGGTACTTCCTTATGTGGAAAAATTCTGGTATAGTAACCATATTCTCACCTAGATTATCTGTCAATCCAAATTTACATGTTATACTCATTTGAAAGATCTACAAATAAACTATTTCAAATATTTTGCTTCCCAATGGACCAAATTAGATGACGTTTAAAAACATGACATAATGTCAATAACTATATAACCAAAAAATATATAACATTTTGGTATAAGTTTCATCAAAATAAAATGAATAATGATTTATATTAGATAAATTACCATAAAAGGAAAACCATTGTCCCTTATTGAATGAACATAAAATAAATGATATTCATGATACTTATATGGCATTAGAATCTATGTTTTACCTTCATTCATGTTTAAATTTAAAATTTAATCTCACTCAGGGATCACACCTTGTTATTTTTTATTCATCTATTATATCAAAATAAAATGTTTTTGATTCATTATTATATGACACTTGGGAATCCCTATATGTGACGAATAGCTCTATCATGGAACCTCCCAAATCCAATCATCTTGTACTCTTTACTAGATTGAGTTTAATTATAGAGTATGTTGACATATAGCTTTAAACATACGAGAAATTAATAACTTGTTTCAAACACATTATGAAATAATTATTGTGTGTATTATTCCTTAATACAAATCAATTTAAATCAATAATTCTACCAAATGTCAATTGTTTTTATTATTGGTATGGATTTCATTAACATGATTGAATTTATAAAATTCATGTACTAGGAAAAAAACACCTTCTTTGTGTTGAGTCGACCTCATATCCTCTCATATTTGACATCTAATCCCCATGAAACAAAACTCAAAATAGCATCCTTCAATATAGAAATATAAAAAATAGTTTATAAAGTAAATATATAAAGTATAAACATATTAAATAATGTATTATATATATAAAATATACTCTATAAATCACATAAATTATACACATAAATATTAAAATGATTTTTATACATATATGTATATATATATTAATATTATATGTATAATAAATATATTTTGGGATAATATATATACTTTATATATATGTGTATAAATATATACGTATATGTGTATAAATATTTAACTACATGTAAAAAAATCTATTTATTTAAGCATTTAACTATATATATATTTATATACTAAAAATATACATATATTACATATACAAACATAAATGTGTGTGTCATTTGTCTAAGTGTGTCAAATTAATGTGGGGGTGGGGTGGATTGAAGTTTTTACAAACTTAATAATTTTATCCTCTCTTAAAAAAGTGATGTTAAGAAGACTTATGTTTAGAACTATCATAGTAAAACAAAATGTAGTTTAATATAAACAAACCATATTATAAAACATACATGAATAATTAAATCTAAATAGGAAAAAATCAAAACAAAATATAAGAATCATCTTAGGTTCTGAATACTAATTTTTATAACTCTAAACAATATTATCAAATGATATTCGAGTTCATATCCTTGAAACTTCTTCTATTTTGGTCCAAATATGAAAGAGGATAAATAAACATATCCAATGGAATCATAATATAAATCCTTATATCTTTATTAATCTAAGGATTAGAAGAAACAATTCATATCACTGGACTTCTTTGATAATGGTTGGTTGCAACAATATCTTTTGCCAACACTACTCTTTGAATAGATGTTCAAAACATCTATGTCCCTACCTCTAGGACATATCTAAGAATGTATTTTTATAACTAGTAGTTATTGTCTAATTTTTTTTGACTATTATCAAGTTGTTTTTATATGACTATTCTCAGAAACATAAATTTGTTTCAATGAATCCTTACCTAAATGGATGATCTAAGATAACATTAAAAATGAAAACAATTAGAAGATCATAGGATATTGAGGTAGTTAATTTATCATAAATTTCATCACTTTATAATGATCAAAAACTTTTTCCAGGAGTCCTCACCCACCTATTTATATGCATTGAGTGTAACAAACTTATAAATTAATTCCTATGGACCTTTGGAACAACTGATACATATATTAAACACAAAAGAACCCACATGATCTTGTTTTTTATAATGGTTCAGGTGAATTCACTGTGCTTCAAAAGGTGCCTATTCTAGAATTATCTCAACTTTAAAATTTAATTCAAAAGTTAAAAAAACATATATTGTGTAATAGCCTAGTTTTCTTGGGTCTCTCCCTTTGCGATCATAAGTTTGGAGTGGGTGGTTGGAAGTTGGAAATTTGGTCACAGGAGAAATTCAGGTCAGGAACTTATAATTCACAACCTGAATTTAGATTTTTGGTTTTAATTATTGTTCATGTATTATTGGGTTCTATGGTTTAATTTTGTGTTTCATCACAAAATATGTAATGGTGTAAATTAATGATTCATGACATGAATGGGGATTTCTAGATTTCCAAAAAAGTGACTTAAATTTTGGTTGATGTGGAATTTGAGACTTGAAGATGTGAATTGTTGTGGAATGATATGTATATGTTAATGTTTGTATAGGTTTTAAGTTGGGTAACCCTTATATTATCTTGATTCATCTAACTTCTTTTGAAACCTCGGTGGTCAAAATTGTTTTTAAGGCCTCTAATGCCCCTTCAGTCAGATTCAAACCCTTTATTTTATAGATTGATATTTGGTGATATGAGGTGAGTTTCCCCATTAAAATTACCATTATTTCTCTCGTTCTCTCTTGTACATCTATGATATTGGTGTTTCCTTTTTTATATTTTATTTTTAATAAGTTTAAACTGATTCATATCATAGTGGTTCTTTTCCATGATCAGCGTATGTGTTTCCTTCTTTTGTGTATTTTTTCTAGCGATCATCAAGGTTCTATCTTGAGGCAGGGGATTCATTAATTCTCTAAAATTTATTGTTCATGTGTGATATTATCACAATTTAATATTTTTAATAGTTGAATTAACCTAATAAATATAGGAATACTGAATACAAGCAATTTTATTTATTATTTTGGTTTTGTGATCACTTGTGTATCTCACAATGTTATCATTGACTCTTATTTTCCAAGATAGTGTATTATCTATATGGTTTGACTATTTTTGTTCTTATCATTGTAAATTTTCTATAAATTTTATAAACAACATAAAACCTATAGAATAATGATGACATGACTAAAGTAATAGGCCTGTAACATGATTTGTGTTCTTCCTTATTTTTTATATATTTTTAAATTAATGATAAATAGATGTTTATATTTGTCCATTGATATTTAAATATTTTTTTATTCCCCTTTATGAACCGAGATAATGGATGGTGAATTAGGGTGCATCAAATTTAAAATTATATAACCTTATTACCTAATATTCCTTTGGGGATCTTTTTCGTACATGCATATGAATTATGTTTAACAATTCATTTGACCCACAACCATACCAAATTTATTAAAGTATATCTGGTGATGTAATTAATATGGGTAAAAAATAAATTTTACATGATTCACACACACTTTATTACTCCATGGATCATACTACTGACATTGTGTGAATGCACCAAGGATGTACTACACACATAATTTTCAATAGTTTCAAGGTTCTAGATTGGATCACTAATGCCCAAGGATAACTACAATTTCATGTTAAAGGACGCTCAAAACCACACAAGGATCACTAAATTTACACCATCACACACATATCTAGGTATAATTCTCACGACCATGTTTCCCATTGTTTCTATTTTTCTCATAACTCTTGGGAATGAACACCACATTGTTTATTGACATGTAAGTCTCTTAAAAAATAAACACAAGCATTGCGATTCATCATTGTATGTTAATGGATGTGTTTCTGAATATATTTATATTCCTTCACAGTTTTTTCATTAAACTCCTTCGTAGCATAGATTTCATTCTAGAATAAATATAGAATTCCTTCTTCACCATTCTACAAGAAAAAAAATCATTATAATTTTATAAATGTAGATCATTAGGAATGGACCTAGTTCTCATCTTCTTCAGTGGGAGGAATATTTATTTTAATAGCATTACAGTCAAGCTCCTACCATTCTCAATATAAAGAGATAATGCTCTTCCACTTGAGATATATTTATACCAATTTATCTATGATTTGAGTACTTATCATGTGAGATCTCATTTTTTCTTCCATAGTCTAATTGTAAAATATATAAGCCTGATGTGTGTATCTATTTTCCACAAATTGAAAATGAGAGTAATTTATATAAATCACTGAAACACATGGCCGATTTTCACCTATCGACCGGTCAAGGTTCCGGTGCTCTGCTAATGTGTATAGCAGCACTCGGGTCGAATCCTCAGCGATCATACTTTGTAATAGTCATTTGTTTTTAGTTGATTGTATTCTGATTGGGGGGTTTGTTTGCAGAGATTATGAAATAATTTATGTATGATGTTTGAAATAAGAAATTGATAAATATTGGGGTGAGTTCACCATTTGGTAGTTAATCTTGTGATATCCTTGAGCTTTGCTTTATATTGCATTAAATTAACACCCATGTCACAAGATGATTTTGATCGGAATTCCAAAGTGTTAAAGCTTTAATCCAAGCTGTAACTTAACTTAGGTTTCTAATAATAACCATTACTTTTTTATGGTTGTGTATTTGTGGTTCCAATAATCCATGTAATCCACATATTAAACAAAACATGTCATTAATCCATGACATATAAAGTTCAACATACACAATATTAATTTAAAGAACATTCGTCAAGAAAAAGCTCTCAATCACTTAACATACCTAAACTATAACTCACCCAAATTAAAGATTTACCTAGCCATTAAAATGATTACTAATCTGGTTATAATGATTATGGTGATGAATTATAAAGAGAAGAAAAAGAAAGGGACAAGATAAGAGTAGTGCGCCGAATACACACACAAACGATGAAGAAAATTAAAAATGTATTTTCGATTGAATGAGGAAGAAGAAGAAGGGAAGGGGATTCTACTAAATTTAATCTATTTTAAGAATAAAAATATTAAACTACAGAATGTGGATGAGAATAAGATATATTTAATATGTAACTTGAATTAAAACAGAATTACAAAGAAAGAGACTTACAAAATTACAAAAACGAATAACATGAAATTAAGTGAAAACAAAGAGAGGAGGAAAGGTCTCTAAAGTGAAAACATGAGTATGGAAGATCCTACCAATCCTTTGGAAAGACATTTTTCATTCCAATATGTTCTCCTCTCTTCTGAAATTCCAACCCCTCTCAAGGAGAGAAGGGGAGAGTATTTATAGCCCAAGGAGTGGACTGTTTACATTCCAGCAATACCCCTCCACTTGGATCGCAGATATGGACATCATGACAGCCGGATCTCGAGAAATCCCCTTCTTCAAAGTTGCAGATAATAGAGTTTTTCTACTACTATCAAAAGTTGGAGTCATTTGGACTTAAGGATAAAATGTTATGGGAGGTTTATTAAACAATGTAAAACTGTCCATTTCAGTCCAGTATTTTTGAAGTCCAGAATGTGAAAGGGTTTTTGAATATGAATATGCATTCAAATCCGAATGGGTTCTTCAAAAAATCCGGCCGCCTATATCTCCTCTTTCACACTGTAAAATATCATCTCGATTTGATGCTTAAATCATGAGATATGGCATGCATACTATACTGATTTTAATTCTTGGATAGAATAGTGGGCTGGACTTCAAAGCTTCATTTGGGCCCCTTGTACTTGGATTTGGGCCTTGAAGTTTTTATCCAATATGACATGTAGTGTCCCCAGAAATATAGTGTATATTTAATGTTTTTGGACTTCTGTATTGATCCCAGTAAATCAATCTTCAAGGCTAGTCCAGTTTGTTCATAGATTCTTTGGTCTTGTTTGTGAGGACCATATGACCCATAAAATGGCAGAATTGGCTCATGGTACCTTCTAATGAAATGTTTTATATTGAAATTAGAATCCTAAAAAACAAGAACCACAATATTTGGATCAGTATAGTGACATTTATTATTAAATCATTAAACTTACTCAATTGGAATACTTCTAAAAATGCTCAAAAATTATTCTTAATATTAAAACATTAATATTTCACACAAATTATGCACATTTCATATAAAATCAGTAAAGGGGGAATATAATATGTCATAAAAATATTAATAACAACAATAAAAAAACTGAAAATCCCATTATTTTATGTTTTTAGAACATTCCATATGATTTACAAAACTTGGAATTAAAAAAGACAAAAATATTTTGGTTGATGCACTTCCACATGACCATCTCCCTTTATTCTTTTCATGAATCATAGGAAAATTTAGATCATCAATTATTGTGATAAAAATTACCTATATCTTTCCCAAAAATCCAACTTAAATAAATTAAAAATATTTTCATGATTAATATAGGTTTGTTTCTTTATTGATGGATCCTTTATTTGTAGTGAGAAACACTCAGTTTCAAGGAGAATATATTTATTCTAATTTATTGAATCTCACCCTCAAAATCCATCTTTAAGCCGAACATGGATCATGGACCACATTTGAATTTATATGATGTTGGAATAATTCATGAATTGTTCTTACATCACATAGAGTAATTTCACTATTAGGTGATATCCCTAGAAATTAATAGAATTAATTTCATATATCATTGATAAATCTCACACTTCTCTAAAATGTTTCTGCATGAAACCCCATTCATAAGATAAGTCTCCTACATTTCAAAAATCACATAAATGGGTATCCCAATTCTATTACATATAAAAATATAAATATATATAGCATCATGTAGTGGAATTTCAATAAATAAATATCTTTTTAGGTGAGGTTTGTGCCTTACTTGTTTCACTTATGTGGGATTTGAAAACGTTAACTCTTAAAGTAGAAAATGTAACATACATCACAAGATTCACATTTATGAACTCCCTCAGAATCCTAGATTCACTGGCACCAACATTTTCGTATTTTACATACATCTAAATTTTCTAATGTGGCCCGAAATTCCCTACATTCCTCTTTTACGTATTCAATTTTACATATGTGTTCCTTTTCCAAAATCACATATATAAGTAATCCCATACATGTTTACTTTTATATTTTTCTAAATTTCTATTAGAAATCCATTTATAAAACAAGATGCTTCTTTATCTATTTCCTATAGCCTTTAATCTTCAAGGATAATTCCATGATCTCTTCAAGTAATGTGGTGGGTCCTCTTACATAAATTTGATAATTATTTCATTTTAGCCATCTCTATATCCACCCTTTGACCTCTACATTTATTTATCAACAAATCCATAATATATGTATATATATATATATATATATTTCAAGATCTATATGTCATCAAATCCAAACACAACCTTGTCCACCGTATCAATGAACTCCATAAAACATAGGGGTATCTAATAATCTCAAAATATTTTAGAAAAAACATTAGGATAAGTTCACATATATTTTCAAAAAATACCACACAACTGGTTGGGTGTCCAATAGATAATAAATTACAGGTTTCTTTATAATAAAACTATGAATGATAAACTGGTTAATTCAAGATGGGAATTAATGTGGTTCTTTGCTGTAGTCAAATGATTTGGGGCTGAGCGATCCCATTATTATTATGGAAGTCCTCTCTGCATTGGTTCTATAGACTTAGTTTCACCATGGTTATGATTTGACGAAAATACTTTTGTCTAAATATATGACTTCTACAGTATGATATATATTTATTGTGTTTTTTTTAATTTCATGTGGTTGGTAAGAATTGGGGAGTATTTCCAGGAGCCTATGCTATAATGATGCTTGATGATCATGATGATGGTAAATTTCTATTTTATTCATAGTTGTGTGGGAAACTAAATGTTCAGAAAAACTTTTGAGTATGGTTTCCTCATAGATTCTTAATTCTTAATTGGTTCTATTTAAATAGTTTGGGGTAAAGATGTTATTTATTATTGTGTTTTTACTGTTCGATGTAATTGGATATAATGAACTATAAATTATTCTTGGATGTCCTATCTTATGCTAAGTCCTACAGTACTTAAATAATTTATGACTAAAAAATGAATAAATAAATAACCCAAGGGATGGTTTCCTATTGTTTGATGTGATGTTAAATGATTTATATCAAGTCAATGGAAACTATTTTATGGATTAATGGGTATCTAGAAGGAACATGGGTTCAAATATGAAATTTGTTTAAGAGGGTTAAGATGGCGACATATTTGAGAATATAAGTTGAAGAATAATCACAGTAATGAATTCAAGATAAAAATATAAAAATTCTAATTTTGGGAATTGGGTACTGGAATAGTATTTATGAAAACAAAAATATTTTATACAATTTATTTCTTGATTTTTTACATTAAAACACACATATTCCTATTTGAAAAGTACAACAGGCATAATGAATTTTCTTAATTATATACATATCATAATATCCTGAAACAGTGTTAAAATTTTATTATTTAATAACCCTATATCACATCCTTATAAATGTACAACAGAGTCAAGTGGCATATCAAGGTGACATAAAAAGTTTATAATCATAATCATAGATATCAAATCATGATATATTATTATAACATCAATTCAATATTGGAATTTGAGAACAATATAAAACATGACATCCTAAACATAAGTCATGGATTACCATATAGAAATATTAAAACTGTGTTCTTTGGATAACGATTTTTTCATTGTATATAGAATCTCACGAGATAAAAAATTACCCAATTCATCAGAGAGATACATAATTTCATGCTCTCCCATCACATTTAGGTCTTGTACATCTAATTTTCTACCTCATTTATCATACAAAATAAGAACCTATTTCATATATTTTAAAACCATAACCAATGAGTTTGGGTTATATATGTTGAATTACCTATTAAATTTAGGATAGTTATAACTAGGAAAATATACTTATGTATAAATGGGGACATGTATTCACAACACAAATGTTAGGAATGGGAAATCATGAGACAATTTTGGCATCATAACTAATGTACATAAAGGGTAATGGAAGGGATAAATGAGAGTAAAATTAGATCTTTAATTACATGTAAATCATAAGGACACCAATGTTTATGGGTAAAATAATATTCAAAAAGAAAAATTTGAAATAAAAGTCTAAATATAAATAAATCACTTGAATTAAGAGGAGGAGGAAGATAACCCCTTATGTTGAGTTGGTGCATCTAAATGATTGATCAGAGATTCTTATGATATTAGAAACACCTTGATATGGATTTATATAGGTAGAGGTAGATGAAATTAATTCTCAATATTTTTTATGTGGAATGAAAACATAGTTTGTGAGGGAATTTATATAAAAATAGAGGGTAATTATTTATTTATTTATAAACCTTTGTTTTTCACCCAACGTGAAAAAAATAAAAAACCCATACATTCCTATGGTTTTTCCCATGGTTTAATTTAAAGAGGAGTGATTAAGAATTTTTTATTCATATAAAAATTTATTTCATAAAAATAAAACCTGTGATGATGTGGAAGCAAGTCATGTTTATAAAGAACTATTTTTCAGACCTTAAAAAATATAATGGTTTTAAAGGTTCATTAATGATTGGTAATTTTAATCAAATTATATCAAAAATACAATATATAAAAGTTTAAATATATTTTTGGTTGTATATTCCATTTATAGTATTTATTGCATCACTTTTGGCCTATTATTATTTCATACTACATTTTATTTATTTATACCATATTTAATTTTAACCTAAAAATTAAATTATCACTAACAATTATGAAGCTTTCACCATAAAATAATTCTCATTGGATGATTTAAAAAATAATTCATATTTTACAAAAAATATTTTATAATTATGAGAATTTAAACATTTAGTTAAATGTCATATTTACTAAAAAATACTACATTTTTACGACACTAACATATCTCTAATACTTATATAAATTGAAATAGACATAGTTAAATATTTGTATCATTTACATTTAAATAAATATTATTAAATAAGAATATTTCATGAAATTATAATTATTATTATTTTGAATTTATCCAAAATAATGTTTTGAATGAAACTATATGTTTTCAAAAAACACAATATTAATATCATTTTATCATAAATAAAATTTTATCAAACTCATTTTACAATAATTTATATAGAAGTAAGAAAATGGTATAAATATAGAAAGTAATTTTTTAAAAAGTAGATATTTAAATTCATACTGCGGGGATCTAGATAAACAACCCCTTATTAGACCAATGTGTTCCATATGGGAAAGGTGTGTGATACTATTATGTTCATTGGGTGGTTTGAAGAAAAATGATTGTGTCAAGATTTTTATAATTTTTAAATTATCTGATAAACCATTTTTCACACATTCTAGTTATTGAATTTGGGATTTGGAATGATCAAGGTAAAATCTTAGTGATCACATCTCCCACAAAAATTCTGATAAATGGGATTCATACATTTTGAGTCCATATCCTTTTATGTCTATTTCAATTACACATAATCATAACCTATAATATATAATAATAATAATTATCACTATGGAATTGATATATTATCAATTTCTATGAGGGTTACCAGTATATTAATCATTAAAAGAAAATTATGGAAAATTTTTATAACAGTCTAAAATAACCAATGAAATTGATGTGTTTTAGATGACTATATTAATTTATAATGAATTTATTCATTCAAAAGGGAACTTCAATTATAAATTTTTGGGTCATTACAATATTAATCAGAGGAGGATTTTATTAATTAATAATTAAATTGAATTTTGTATGCTTGTTTAATATCTAATACTTATTACTGAAAGATGAAATTCTTGTGCGACGATACCAATAGATGAGCCTAAGTCTAGTTATTTACATTAGTGTGGTTGTGAGTGATATTATTTCATATTTTCTGATTTTATACACTACCTACCACGTAGGAAGGGAAACCGAAAAAAATGTTTTGGGTGATTTTTTCACTATTATCTAAGATGATGCTAGAATACAAAATATGACTTCTCCATCTCCACTACTCTACCTTTGGAAAAAGATACAGGTATGTGTATATGACTCTATAATAGCTTATGATATAGGGTATGTTCCTACCCAGGTTTTAAAATCTATTATTTCTACTATAAATTTATCTATAGACTAAAATGGATTGAGGTATAAAGAAATTTTTATCTTGTTGTGGTGGCTCAAGCATCTTATGGATGTACATGAATGGTTTATGATATCTTGTGGGATATGAATTTACATAGGCTATAGGGGATTTCATAAAAATACATGTTTATATAATTAATAAGGGTGTTGATAAGATATATTTTTGGACTAATACAAATATGACATTTGAAACCATGGGTGGGACATAGTTAGGTAATGTTGTTATCCAAATCACAAGAGAGATAACTCAATTATTGAATAAATAATCACATGATGATGGTTATTGGTGATTAAGAGAGAAAAACCTATATGGAATTATAATCAATTTACCTTATATGTATATATATATATATTATTTTTGTAGATAATGGTTCACTTATTTGTGTTACTTGTTGAGTAGGACATGGTGAGGGTGAGAAACAAAGATATACCTATTTGGGTGTGGATTTATTTTTATTTTTTATTGGGATTCAGTATGAAACTATTACATTTTAACTATATGTTTCTAGGAGGATCCCACTTAGTATACATTTTAGCCTCATCCTATATATATATAAAACATTTTTAAGGTTAAAAGGAGTTGTCCTGTGATTGAGATATGTGTCACATTATCTAAGGAGTTTTTGAGAACCTATCAGAAGTATCTTGTGTTTTGAGTCACTATCTTGATATATTTTGGTACTTTTATATTAAATTTTTAGTTATTTTCGTGTAATAATGAAATTATTCGCATCTACATGTATCATTGTATATCAATGTTTTTGGTTTGTAGGTTATCATTATTATCTATTTCACTTTTAAATATATAGATGCTAATTCCTCCCATGTGTAATTTATATACCCTTTATGTTAGTCTTTAACCTATGGTCAATTGGAGATTGGATTTTGGGTGTTCATTATACCCCTTTATTCATTGTCATCATGTGTTGGATACAATTGAAAAGAGGGTTTCATGAAAAAGTTTTTTCAATGGAAGATGGTTGAGATATTGTATAGAATTTTGAGGTAGACACCACTGAGGAAGCATGGGTTCATAGTGAAACTGTATCTATTAATATTAACAGATGTTGTAAAAAAATAGACACCAACTAGGAGATGAGATTTAATAGGGCCACCCTTTACCTGATGCAAGGAAAGTAAAATTTATTGAATATGTTAACAACTGTGATTTTTCTTCTAGGGTAGAAACCTATTTAAGAATCATGCATCACAATGGTCTAATCCTATGCCTTAATTTGGGTAAACAATGGATAAATAGGTTTAAATAAGTAAATAAATTAATGAATCAAAAATAAAATGTTTTTTTGATTAAAATTAAAGAGAAAAAATTATTATTTTTTTGTATATATGGATTGAGTTTGATTTCCCCATCAAGTTTTTATAGAAGATGTACAATATAATTCTCTAGTGGATTTTCACAATGTTGAGGTTTAAAAATATGACATTGGGGGGAGATACTTTGAGTGTTATATCACTAGGGTTTGCAGAAGTATATGGGATATGTTTCGTGTCAAGAAACAAATGAATAGCTAGAGGCTATAAAGATAAAGTTTTGTTCGATCTATGATCGATATGAGAACGTGGTTTCATTAAATATGATAATACTGCATGGTTCAACTCAGTAATTGCATCTTTTATACCTCAAGGATCGTGGGGATTTAGTTATATTGTCAGAAATAGACAAGAATCAGTGTGAGTATGCATTTATATATTCAGGAACTGAGATAACATGTCGATAAGAGATCCCAAATAGTCAATGTTAGAGTTTATGTTTTTGAGAGTTCATTATATTCTATAATAACCACATATATTATTCTTTAGACCTTCTTCTAAATGAGGAGGCTAGGGTGAGACATTTTAAGGAGTATTTGGGCCTATAGATCCAGTACTCGGTCACATTATATATTTTGAAGTAATATATTATGGTACTGATGAAGGTGGAGGTTATTGAGAATGTATTTTATAGAACTAGGTCATCAATTAATGGATTCATTAGGATTATTCATGAATAAAAATTATGACCAAAGGTGACAAATTCTTTGAAAAATATTTTTTGAAGGATAGGTCATGTTTTATCCCTCTTTCTCCCAATTCACCAAATATAATAGTAATTAGTTCATAGATATCGAGTTGATCATGGTTTTCTATTAATATAGAGTTTATGCCCATCAATAGTTTTAGTTAATGACCTTCTTTAATAGTAAATGTGCTTCTAGTCACCCATTTTAGGCTAATACTTTATAGTAGTTTCATTCCAGGAAGTAATAGGAGAAGGTAATTCTATATATTAATAAACTAATATGAGATGGGGTAGGTAGATGGTAGCACATTGATATCCCTCATCCTTAAATAATTCTACCAAATCATGGTCTTTGAGGTGGAAATCTCACTCTATATAGAGGTCATGGAATCTAATGTGGTTAGATGTATACTTATGTGTTGCCAGCACCAGAAGATCCCAACATCTATAATGGTCCTATCTGAAGGTTTTCTACTTGTGTTTATGCCTTGTTTGATCCTAGAAAAACATGTTTCTATCATTTCAACTACCATATTATATACATTATGACTTTATTTGGGCAAGATTCTAGTTCCCTTATTGTTGACTATGCTAATTGGACGTCGAGCTATAATATTTAATGTGTTTTGATACAATGAGTTGGTTCTTGGGAAGAACCTCTCTTGATAATACTTAATATGTTTTTGAATACATAGATTCAATATCATCCTTTACCTGAATCATCATTATTTGATGTCGTATACCATCTATTTAATCCACAAGAATTTAATATTCTATGAATCTGATGGATACTGGGTGGTTTTCATTAGTTATAAATACCCTAGGATGGATAAGAGGAATTTTGATTCCCTAAATTATTAGATAATTGAGTTGATGTTGAGTATTATTCAGGTTTAACCAATGGTATTTGTCATGGTAGTTGAAAATTACACAAATGTATTCCCTAAGTAGTTTGTGATGTTTTCCCCATGATTGGAGATTGGATTTTGGATAGAGAAACAACTTGGTGTTTTTCAAAAATTAAAGATTTTTTTAGATGGACCCTTATGTGTAATAATATATATAATCTATTTTTTATGAAATGTGTATTATATAATTAATTTTTCCTACTGTGTCTCCTTGGGTAGGTCTAGTTTTTTTTACAAAGAATTCGTATGGAATTATAAGGTTCTGTGTCGATTATCTTCATTTGAGTCGGGTAATAGTGAAGAACCACCATCCCCTCCTAGGAATTGAGGCTTTATTTGATAAATATAATGGACCATGTAGGTTCTTAAAGGTTTAATTTTAGTCTAGATAACATCTTATTCAATTTAAGGATGAGTTTATATAAAAGACCACATTCCAAAGTCATTTTAAGAATTATATGTTCATTAGGATGCAATTATGTGGGAAAAACTCTTTGTCAATTCTCATGAAAATGATGAATGGCATGTTCCCTGATTTTCTAGATCATTTTTCGGTGGTATTTGTTGAAGACATCATTCTTTTTGGATAAAATTATGAATATTCATAGAATCTGTGGGTAGTGTTGGTTGTTCTTTAGTTTCATCAGCTATTCAAGATGTAGTTGAAATGTGAGTTTAGGGATCGTGAGGTCAATTTCCTAGGTCATGTCATGCGTCTTCATGAAGTATTCATGGATATTTTGAATATTAAGGTGGTGGATTCTTGTGTAGCCCCATAGATTTTTATACAAATGTTGAGTTTCCTCGGACATGCCAGTTAATACAAGAGAATTATACCCAAATTCTCAATGATTATGACTCCAATGGTAGCTTTGACTATAAAGTTGTAGGTTTTTGTGTAGACTAACCAATAAAACGTTTCATTTGATTATTTAAATGAGAAGTTGGTCTTTTCTACAGTAATGCATTGGAAAATGAGGTTGTCTTGTTCATGGTCTACTAAAAATAATCACATCTTATTTTGGGGATATGTATTGATGGACGTTCTCTCTTATTGGGCATGATAAATATTGGCACATTAGTGTAAATATACAACACGTGATCTTGATCTTTTTCTGGTGGACCTTTATCTATTGTTATGGTGGAACTACCTCATATGTGGAAATTCTATGTAGTTGAAGGTTGAAAATTATGAAGTATGTATTTTCCTAGTGAGATATGAATCACTGGTAGTTTTTTTTAAAAAAAGTTGCGGGGTCCAAGCCCCACAAATTTATTTATAAAAGAGAGTCAAGGGGAGAAACATATGAAAACAGTGGAAAAAATACATTAACGTCCCCTTCCTTGGGAACCAATCTTTTTCCTCACCTTATCTACAATTTTTTGTTCTTGGTCTCTCAGTTCATTCCACAGTTTGGCGCAGATATGCCCTCAACCTCTTCCTCCGGAGCAGGGTCTGAAATCTCTTGAGCTTTATACAATAATGTTTCAATATCTTCATCAGATCTGGCAGTTTGATCATCTTCATTATTCTTCATTTCTTCCTTTCTTTCCATTTTTCCTTTGGCTTCTTGTTCTTGCTTGTTGCCAATTGCAATTATCTGTTTCTTTTTTGTCATCTTCAGTCCCTACAGTATCAGGCTCCTTCATATTGGCAATCTGAGATTCATAATAAACTCCCCCTGAAGGAGTCATGGTTCCAGACCCTGCTGATGGATCCAAATCCCCTATAAGAGGAGAAATAAGATCAACATTAGAAGAAAAATTAATAGCATTTGAAGGAGGTATAGTGCGATCAATATCACTACACTGCACACTATGCATTTTTTCCACCGATGTAACCAAAATAGAGTTCTGTTTGGCTGGCCCTTCCTCAGCTTGGGGCTCTATGCATCCTGCATTATGAAGCCTCTCGACATCAGGAACACAGTCCATCTTTGATTTCTTTTTGTTATAATTATCTGTCACTTTAGATGGATCAGATGAAGGCATCAGAATATGAGATGTAGCCAGTGCTACATTCTTTTTCGGTCCAGAATCAGACCCAGGTTGAAAATCCTGATGCAAGTTCCCTTGTGATCCCATAGGAGTGTCAACCATATCAGAGGTAGTCTACACTGTAACCAAATTTTCAGAACAAACATAAGTGTGAGCAAGAGATTTCAAAGCCATAGTTGTCCTATTCGCTATCACATCTTCCTCCCTAGCTTTCAAGGATGAAGAGGGATCTCCCTCCTCCACAATCTCAACCCAGGATTTCTTAGTTTGATCACAGGTCCTATTGAAATTCAAAGACATTGTAACTTCAGGTCCCTAGACATCATTACTGTTAGAAACAGTAGGCAAAAAATATTTTCTCTGTTGATCCATATTAACAGAGATAGGTTTCACCCTCTCAACCTTTCCACATGACTTGGATTCATGTCCTTTAAAGGAGCATATGCTGCACACTATAGCCTTCATATACGTTGTAGCATCATGACCTAAAACCTTACAGCTTTGGAAGAATTTAGGTACCCTTTCAAACTCAATTCTCAGCTCTAATTCTTCATTATCCATGGATAAATAAACCCTGTTAACAAGTGTTGAACAAAGATTAATCTCAATGAGGAATCTAGCATAGTCACTGAATCTAGCCATTTTTGTATCTTTATCACTTCTAATAGGAACTCCAATGGAAAGTGAAATATCGTAATGAATTCTAGGATGCCAAAAAATCCAATTAAGTCCAAAAATGTTGATCCATACCTGAGCCGAGGTGTTACCTAATTTAGAAGGGTTGAAACTCTTGTCCCATTCCCAGATGTGGAAAGCACCTGGCCTAAATGAGATTGAGCCGAAGCTCCAGGCTTTCAGTTTGAGATCTGCAGAAGAGAAAATTAGGTGGTAATATCCTTTTCCATGAGAAACACACTGCCAAGAGTCAAAACCCCAGTCATCTGCAAGTCATTGCTGAAGATAGTCCATTTTCCAGGGAATACTTCCCTTTGGAAGAATCAATCTACCAATTATAGAGTGCTCTCCCAAATGCATACGCTCCGCAACAGTAGTGGAGTCTGCCTTGACATGAGCCACATATCCCCTTTTGAGAATGCCTACAAACAAACTTTTGAACTGGGAAAAGGACCTACTAGCTTCACTGGCCTCAGGTATGCATGGATTTCTAGGGTCAGCTCCATCCATTCCTGATGTGTGTTCGTGGGAGTTGAATCTCCCAGGTAGTAGAAAGTCAGCTGCCATATCGCATCTCTTCTGCTGAAACTCTAATCGCCATGATAGCGCGAGAGTTGGCTCGATATTTATCCCTTGGTTGTTTTTGATTCAATGATTCAGATCATATGAATCACTGGTAGTGAAATTTTATGTAGTTCTTGTAATAATATGAATTAATGATTTCATTTACACCTGTTATAAGGAATGTTGTGGTGGATTCTTTGAGAAAAAATTCACCTGGTGGCGTTGTGTGTGTGTTAGTAAACTATAGAGAGAAACGTATGAGTTGGATATTATTCACCTTCATATGAGAGTAGTTGATGGTATAGTATTTCATTACATAATAATGGTGAGGTCGTCATTTGATACATATGTGGAGGAGTATCGACTAATGGATTTCAAGGTTGAGGTTTAGTGTCATTGAGTTGTTTTTAGTGATGCTCCCAAGGGATGGTATGAGGAATGACAAACTTAGGTGTAATTTTTGGGGAATACTTTTAGTTTACCCTATTATGGAAAAGATGTATCACAATTTAAGTACTTAGTTCTAGTTATGTTGTCAATAGTTCATAGTTCCATAGATTGTCTCTCAATGTTTTCTCGACAAGAAGGTGAACCCTTGGAATTGTCTTCTTAGTGGTTTTATTTTTCTATGTAATCGTACCTAGTATAAGTGGGCAGAAATTTTGAAGGATTTGATCACATATTTACCTAGGTCTTATGGTGGTTATGATGGTATATGGGTGGTTAGGTGTTTTTTGAAAATTTCGACTCACTTCTTAATGATAATGGAGTCTTAAATAGTAGGGGTTATGTTATGTAATTACCTAGAGGACTTAGTGAGACTTCATTACATCATAAAGATGATCATATTTCATATTAATACTAGTTTTAACTGTTTGGTGTGGAGAGGTATCCAATATTATTTTGGATCTCAAATATGCATTATTATTTATTTTCATCGATAGAATGAATATTAGAGAGAGTAGACTATCCAGATATTATAGTACATGTTGTGATCCTACATTTTGGTGTTCGGCAGTTTACGGGTGAAAAACATACCATGGTGGAGTGTTATTATAACTATTGTTACCACTCTACTACTAGTATAGAATCATTCATGGTTTCATTAATACAATACATCATCTTTAAATTGTATTATAATTAGTTTATAGAGAAATCATTTCTTAGATTATAATTGATGTGTTGTATTCCATAGAAGGTATAAGTGATATGTGAGCGAATGATGGTGGAGAAAGATCATCATTATTCCAATGATGATCATAGGAGGAGGCCTCTAGAGTTTTATGTAAGAGATCACATGTTATTTAATGTTCCCCTAATTATGGGAAGTGAAGGATTATTTTTTTGATTTTGTTTCCCCATTTCTTGTTGGACCTTTGGAGGCGTTTTCTCAGTTTGGTTCTATGATTTCTTTGTTGGAACTACACCCATAGATGAGTTAGATTCAAGACATATTCTATGTATCATGGCTTCAATGATATCTTTTTGATAATTCTCACATAATTAATTTGGGCTATATGAATTTTGATAATGATGAGACCTTCACGAAATGGTCCATTGAGTTTCATTAACATCATGAGAAGGTGTTGTACGGGCATAATCTTATTTTCGCATGTGTCTTATGGCAAAATTGTGGCCTCATGGAGTATACATAGGATCGAGTGACGTAGATGCATGCACAACATCCTAATTTGTTTTGTTTCTTTATTTGTTAATTTTTGGTATAATTTTTGAACCCTTATCCATGTTAGATGAAATGATTCTCTCCCTTGTGGTTATGATTGTTTTCCCACTAACTATGATTTATATCTCTAACAAGTTTGTGTTTTAGTGTTTTTTGGATGAGGTTTCATGTTTATGTTCATTGTTCCTAAAATGGGATGATAGATTTATTTGTGTAGTTAAATCCTCGAGAGGTACTGAATAGAATTGTTTTTTATACCCCTTTTCTATTCTAGGTTTATTTTAAAATCATGAAGACAAGAAATTTTTAAGAGGTATCTGATGTAATGGACAATTTTTCCTACATATATTATTTTTCATTTTGAGGATCAAGGAAGTTGTTGGAATCCATAAATAAGGTTGGGGATGGAATTTATTTTATGAAATCATTATCCATAGAATGAATTGTTATTTGTTTCTAGAATTCTGATTCAAAACTACAAGGGTTTAAAGATGGAATTCAGTGGTTCTTCCTTGAAATATAATGTATCATGAATTAATTATTCATGATGAAAATTTATTTTTACTTATTTATGACCAATAGGCATAAATTTCAGTAAATTTGGAATTAGATAGTTTTATACATGAATTAGTGTGTCACATCCTGAATACATCTTGTTCTAGCACATATATATGTTAGGTACCCCCTGGGATTATCTTAATTCACCTCTCCACCCTCGAACCCTAATGACCAGAGGAACGTTTTAATGGGATACAAATACCATTTGATTATATTTTTGATATCCTAACCCAATAATGTATTTTTGAATGAAATGATATTTTTTTAATGGGAATAATTATTTTGGTGATAATAATAAAACACAAATTAGAAAAATTAAAGACAGAAGGAATGAAAAGAAAAACTTTTATTTATTAAAACACTGAAACATTAATTTTTAATAATTCTTTTAGGTGGTCGTTACTATTTTAATAAAACCATTATATTTTCATTAACTGTTTTGAAATTATTAATGTTTTATCTTTATTTAAATGAAAATATGGTTTCAAATTGATGAAATATTTATCTACAAATTTTAAAAATATAATACTTATAATCGTTATGTTTCATTTAAAATGAATATAAAATTAATGACATGTATTTTTTTAAATATTTGAATGAATGATTTAATATATGAGAATGATAATATATAAGTGATGCATGTTTTAACATTTCTGTGTTTAATACTTTTTTAGATAAAAAATTGGGTGAGTACTCTATATTTCAACCAAGGGTCACCATGAAGGACAAGCCCTCAAGGTCTGAGTGGGAATCCCATATGGACAACTAAACATAGGATGAGAGGGAACACTGGGAGAAGTGCATTCATTGTGCATGATGAGTCACACATAGGTCAAGCCATGTGTGGAGTGGGTTACGCGTGCACGGGCACGTGTATAAGGCCCATTGGAGTGCTCATGTAGCGGTGGGGCCAAGGCCCACATAGAGCCTCATGTTTAGGGGCCCCTATGTGTGTGAATGTGTTATTGGAATGTGGTCGGTACACAGAGACTTATTTGGAAGTTTTGAAATAGTGTAGGTTTTGATGTGGGGTCTAGATTTTTCTGTGAAACTTGATTTGAGTCCTTCGATCTCACAATGCGAGATCTAGACTATCTGAACTAGTCCATCTTTCAAACCCCCATCACTACGAATTTCTGAGCTGTTAGATTAGGATGTTCCAGATTTCAACCATTCAACCTATTTAAAAACCATTAATCCATCGTGGATATCTGATCAACCCATGATCTAATTTCATCCATTAATTTGTTTAAATAAGTGGATCCACTAAAGACATCCAATCAGATGCACAGATTATCAAAGCCCTACATTTCTTCTCCATTCCTTTTCTTCTTCTTTTTATTTTTCTTCTTCTTCTTCCTTGCACCGTACCAGTCATTGTCGCACTCCTCCACTACTACTCCTTATCCAATGATTCCTTCTATCACATTCCATGAACCAGTTGGCTAGTTTATTTTTTCCCACTAGTCTATATGGGTGAATTAGTTTAACAAATACCCAAATGGCTTCCTATGCACATTACCCATAATATATATATATTATAAAATGATCAAAATATCTAATATTTTCTTTGATTATGGTTTTTTTCTTGTCTAAATTAGCTAGATTCTAGTTGATCAGGGTTTATTATTTTATATTTTATATTTAAAACATATTATATATATAAATAGATTGTATAAACCCATCTTGCACACTTAACCCCATAGTTTTCTACCCCCCAACCTTCTATCAACCTATTCTTTCCTCAAACTCACCCTTGAAGTCATATAAGGGTTAATTTGGCCTTATTTTTGATATGTAAAGCCATTATATATACTTATGTGTATATATTGTTTCCTATAACTTCAAATACTAATATTTTTTGGGGTTTTCAAGTTATGATTTTTAGTATTTTACTGATGTTTTTATTCACATAATACTTATAAATTATTACTAAGAGTTGTTTTGGGGTTTTTAAACTCTCTCACACACACAAATATATATATATATATACACGGTTATATATGTATATATGTTGTTTTTAATCCTAATCTAATTTAGCTTTTCAAATAATTGATATTGGTGATTTACATTCATTTTTAAAGTATACGATTTTTCTAAGGATTTATAAAACCTTGTTTTAGTTATGAAAATCCTATATATAAACATTATGTATAGAGTTTTTATAAAATTTTCAATCATAAACTGTTTTAGGTTTTCTAAATTTTGATTACCATTACTTAATTGACGTTTTTATTTCTATTTCACTTATAAAGGTTTTCTATGTGATGTTTTTTTGAATTATCTGTACACATTTATTTATATTTGTATATACGGTTTTGTATAAATAGAACAATCAACCTAATTTAAATATGAACAATTATTTTAAAAAGGATGTTTCCCAACCAACATATTCTACATCTGGATTCATTTGATTCTTAATTTATTTAGGAAATACTAATATATATATGTTTGTCCTATTTTATAATTACATGCCAATATTTTTTTCACTTAAAGATGTTTTGATGGTATTAACGTGTTATGATTTTATGTTTCAAAAGTTATATTTTGATTTGTTCAAAATATATTTTTAAATAAGAATATTTTCCTTTTTTATGTTTTTAAATTTTGAACATTATATATTGATTTGATTAAAAAAATTTATACAATACACATGTTATCATATCTGTAGTTAACCATTTAAAAATAATTATAAGTTGTAGATAATGGATTTGTAATATAATTATTTTCTATTCCATATTGTTCCAGGGATTAATTAATAATTTAAGCTACTTTGTAAAGAATTATAGTATTTATATTTTTACATGATTTTCATTTGTCATCAAACCTTGAATTTGATGTTTCCAATACATGTATTAATTGATTATATGACCACCAATACAATTTTATATTGGAAAACAATAACAAATCCTTTTTTTATTATGTGCCTAAAAATTTTAAAAGAGGCCATCACCTTGTCATTACAATTAACATCACTTGCATGCAACCCAATTTATAATTTTTGGATAAAAGGGCGGATTTAAATTTTGTTTAATACATATTTATACATGAATAGTAAATTATTTTGAATTAATTTATCAGGCATCCATATCTCACACTAAATGAATGTTTTAATATATCAATATTATATTTTAATTCATGGTGAATATCCCACAATGATTAATAATAATTATTTATTTTTATGGTTTAATTTAATTGACACTCCAATTTATTAGTGCATGTTTTAAACATGAATGATAAGTATCTTAAATTCAAAAAAGTATCTTTTGGTATATAAAATGTTTAGTTTCATGAAACAAGGGTTTTTAATTGAACAGTTAATATTTAATTTGACAAAGCTAAACAATTTTTTATTTTATGTGCACCACCTATCTTCACATGTGAAAAAGCATGTCTATTTGACCATGCATGTCATTGTTAAATTTTACATAGATGTATACTAATGTATAACTCTCAAATAAAGAAATATTTTAAATTATTGTTTACATTTATTACATGATTCACTTTATTTATGAATATAGGAAGTCATTGAAAGAGCAAGATTAATCTATTATGAAAATGTATGGATTAAGAATTTAATTATTCCAAGTGGTGCAAGACACTTGGAATCAAAGAAATAATTTAATTATTCAAAGTGGTATTAGAATCATTGAATAGATGTAACAATTTAATTATTAAAAGTGGTATGGGTCATTTTGAATAAAATACTTATTACACATTTGTGTCATTCATTAGAATTATTATATGACGGGTGAGGCCCGTTATAGCCACTCGATGCATCGGTAGGTCTCAGGAGACAAGATAGGTCATGGAACGAGGCATTGAATGAATAATTATGTATGTTCATGGCACATAGCCTTGAAATAATTTTTATGATTGTCCAGTATTATCCATTCCCTTATTATGTGAAAAGTAATGAACAAACCATGTGATTATTCAACTTGTAGAATATCCTTGGTTAAAAATTCATTCACATATAATTATGGTAATAACTGCACATGAAATAATTATGTAAGTACTTAGCATATAATTTATAAAGAATGTTTAGCCTCTATTTCCAAAAATATATTACAAAACTATGAAATTCATCAATCATTTCATGAATTCAATTTTATGCGATAAGTTTTTCATGATATTGAACCTTTTTCTATTCTATGCAATTATTATTTCATGTAGAAATTTATACATGCACCCTTTCATTTCACCCATAATTTATTTTTATCAACTCTTGTCTTAAATGAATAATTGAATTCTATTTTTTACAAGTAGGCATATTTTGAAATGTGTTTTTTTTGTATCCTTTAAATTAATATATAAATTCTTGTGTATGATATTTCCTTAAAAATTATTTCAAGTAACCATTGAAAAATAATAATAACAAACTACACGAAACATTATTTTCTTTCACATAAATTCATTATGTATATATAATTATTTTAAAGGGATGTATTTAAAGAAGATTTTATTTATTATTATTAAAACCCCTTACTATGAATTTTAAATGATCACCCAACATTTATATTTTTTAAAGGACTTGTTGGTTTTTAATATTTGAGTTATTCTATGTGGTGGTAGGACTATGGAGTTTATCGCATACAATTTTGAAGAAAAGTATCAGTTGTATATGGATTTATAGATTCTAGACTGAAAAGATCCTCTGTGATGAGATGTGATGTGTAATTTTATCATCTTCATGTTCTTAAAAAAATTAAACACCATGTTTTAGGGACCAGATCTAGGATTCTAGGGTCGGGGCATTACAGTTGGTGTCACATGAATGGTTTATAAAATTATATAAAATTAGAAAAAAAACAAAAAATTTAGCTAGGTTTTCCTTAGTATAACATTTTCTTTTTAATTTTAGATGGAAGACGAGAGAGAAAAAACAAATATATTGCCTCTTCCAACTGAGGAACTAAAAACCATAATTGTCAAATCATGTTTAGATTACTTTTACCACTTTGGAATCCAGTGTTGGACCTGAAAACATCCTTAACACACATCTAACACACCAAAAATACTTCACCTCTATCAAGGATCAGACATTGTTTATTTCCTCAAGGTGCATGCCCAACACATATTCTATGCATGTCAAGGAAATTACATTGAATGCCTCTTTAAATGTTTCGCCATTATAGATATTTTTCTATCCCTAATATATTTCCAAGAAGCTGCTAGTGAGGGTGACCTCTACGTGATATATTTATGTCAAATTTTTTCTTGCGGTCTAAATGGTGGAGTTAGAGACTTTTAAATTCAAGAGGTATGGCCTTTTAATTCATTATTCAGACATCAAGTCCATGCATATGTCTCCCCTATTTACACCCCTCGTGCCACTCTCTTGAGATACTATTTCTATATACATGTGTTCGACCCGAGTTCCTCATACTTGATCTGGGCTAGAGAAATAATGGAATTTGAAAAAATACTAGAAAAGTATTTAACAAGAAGGAACTGGGAAAATGGCCGACACTAGTGGAACTATTGAAGGTATAAATTAATTTTTTATGCTCTTTCTTTAATTAATAATACATAAAATGGTTTTGTAGGGACATCATGGTGGATGTCAAAAGTTCAATGCCCATAATACTGAGAGATTATGATCGAATTGTGAGGAATAATTTTTTTTGACGGGGTAATAATGTGACCCCCAAACACATAATCTATTTTGGAATAAATGCCATATTTTTGTTTTAATGTAAATTATTATTTTGGTGGAAATAATGAAACTCAAATCAAACTAATTAAAGATAAAATTATGGAAAATATAATCTTTTATTTATTAAAACACTAAAACCATACTTTGTAATAAGTCTTTTAGCTGGCTATTTGTGTTTTCATAAACCCATTATATTTTCATTAAGCGTTTTAAATTTATTAAAGTGTAATATTTGTTTAAATTAAAATATGTTTTCTAATTAGAGATGTATTTTATATTTGTATATTAAAAATATAATGTTTAAAACCGTGTTGTTTCTTATAAAATGAATATAAATTTATAAATGTAATGACATGAATTTTGTTAACTATGGGAAGGAATGATTTTATATATGAGAATCTTAAAATAAATGTTTTCTCTCTTTTAAAATTTTTGTGTTTAACATTTTTTTGGATAAAAAATTTGTGGAGTACCACATATTTTGACCAAGTGCTGCCTTGAAATACAAACCCTCAAGGTCTAATTAGGCATCTCAGATAGGAAACCGAGGTCACACCGAGAGATAACCCATAGAGAAGTGCATATATAGTGTATGCTGAGCCGCGCATGGGAAAAGCCTTGCATGGAGTGGGTTACATAGAAATGTGCCCGTGTATTAGGCCTGTTGGAACACTCATGTAGGGTTGGGAAATGGCCCGCATGGAGCCCCATGTGTTGAATCCCCTGTGTGTGTGCATGTGTTTTTGTCATATACCAAGTACACTGAGCATTATATGGAGGTCACAACACCGTTTAGTTTTCAATGTATGATGCATTATTTATTGCGAAATGTGATCTAAGACATTCAATCTTGTTGTGTGAGATACTGACCGTCTGAACTAGCCCATCCTTTGAACCCCCATCATCGTGTTTTCATTGTCGCGTTTTTTTGAGCTATTTGATCGAGACACATTGGATCTTGATCATTCAACCTTTTTAGAATCCCTGGATACACCATGTCTATCCGATCAACACACGATTTAATGTTGTATGATTATTTTTTAAAAAAATAAACTCCACCGCAACTGTCTGATTGGATCCACAGATAATCGCAACCCTCTATTTCCCCAGTCTTCTTATTCTTCTTCTTTTTCTTCATCTTCTTCCTCATCCCACACCAGTCAATGTCAAACTCCTCCACTGCTCCTCCTTAACATGTGAGTCCTCCTATCACTCTCCACATCCCAGTTGGCTAGTTTCTTTTTTTTCCACAAGACTACATGGGTGATTTAGTTTATTGAAAACCCTAATCACTTCGTATGTTTGTTTCCCATAAAATATTTATATTATCAAATGAAAAAATTATTTAAAATTTTCTTTGATTATGGTTTTTGTTCTTCTATGAAATAGTTAGATTCAATTTTATTTGGGTTTATTAGTTTATTTTTTATATTTAAACTCTATTATAGAGAAATATAAATAAATTTTTTAAATAAACCCATCCTTCACAGATAACCCCAAGGGTTTCCTTTCTCCCAAACTTCCATCAACCACTGTTTAGCTCAACCTCACCCTTGAAGTTATGTAAGGGTTAATTTGTCCCTATTTTTGATATGAAAAACCCTTATATATACTTATGTGAATATATGGTTATATATAACTTCAAATACTAATCTGTTTGTGTTTTTTCACGGAATGAGTGTTTGTATTTTACTGATGTTTTTACGCACGTAATACTTATAATGGTTTACTAAGAGTTGTTTTGGGTCTACTAAACTCTCTCTCTCTCTCTCTCTCACACACACACATATATATGTATGTATATATGGTTATATAAGTATATGTATAGTTTTTAATCATAATTTAATTTAGGTTTTCATATAATTTATATTTTTAGTTAACTAATGTTTTCGATGTATATTATTATTTTAAGGTTTTATCTAACATTTCTATTGTTATGAAAATCCTATATATATACTGTATGTATATACAGTTTTATTCTACTTTCAATATTGAACTACTTTAAGTTTTCAAAATGTTGATTACAAATATTTAATTGATTTTTTGGATGGGTATAACAATTGAAAATGTTTTCTACATGTTGTTTTTTTGTAAAATTAAAAACTCATATATTTATATTTTTATAAACGGTTCTTTATAAATGGAACAATCAACCTAATTTATAGTTGAAAAATTATTCTAAAAATGTTGTTTACCTACCCACATATTATACATAATGATTTATTTTTATTATTATTTTATTTATTCAAAGCCAATATATATATATATCCATGTTTATATATAAGTATGTACAATTTCATAATTACATGTCAATCTTGTTTTTAGTTAAATAAGTTTTGATGGTATTATCGATGTTACGATTTTATGTTTTGAAAGTTATATTTTTATTTTTTAAAAATTTATTTATAAGTAAGCATATTATCCTTTTTGTTTTTTTATGTTTTCAAAGTTATATTTATATTTGTTAAAATAAATTTTTACAATACAAATGTTATCATATATGTAGTTAACCATTTTCAAAATAATAATAAATGGAATATAAGGGATTTGTAATATTATTATTTTCTAACTTATCATTGTGACAATGATTAGTTATTCTAGATAAGCTACTTTTAAATGAAATAAAAGTGTTTATATTTTAACATGTTTTACATTTGTAATCAATCCTTGAATCAGATGTTTCTGATACATGTCTTAATTGATTATGTGATCACAAATAAAATTTTATATTTGAAAAGAATAACAAAACCATGTTTTGATATTATGTGCTTAAAATTTTTAAAATAGGTCATCACCTTTTTATTACACTTAACTTTACTTTCATGCATCATATTTTATAATTTTAGGATAAAATGGTGGATTTAAATTATTTTCACAACATATTATTACATACATTGTGTATCATGCTTAATTAATTTTTCATGAATCAATATCTCACATGAAATGAATTTTAAAATTTTAAAATTTTATATATTAATTCATGATTAATCTATCATAATGAATACAATAAATTATATAATTTTATGTTTTAATTTGATTGACACTCCAATTTATCAATGTATTGTTTGAACATAAATGATAAGTATCTTAAATTAAAAAAACCAGTATGTTTTTGTATATAAAATGTTTTCTTTCATGAAATAAGGTTTTTGAATTTATGATTTATTATTTTATGTGAAAAACCTAAACAATATATTTTATTATGTGTACCAGTTATCATCACATGTAAAAATCATGTTTTCCCTTGTTTGTAATTGATAAATTTTGTATAGTAGTAGCCTAAAGTATAACTGTCATACCAAGAACAATTTATGATTAATGTTTTTATTTATTGCATGATTCACTTTATTTATGAATATAGACCATCATTGGAATATTGAGATTTATCTATTATGAAAACTTATGGTTTAATAATTTAATTATTCAAAGTAGAATGAGACACTTTAAAAAAAGGACATAATTTAATTATTTTATGTGGTATAGGACACCTTGAATAAAATACACAATTTAATTATTCAATGTGGTGTAAAAAACTTTGAATAAAAGAATTATTAGACATATGAAGAAGACATAAAACTTATTACATTAAGGGTGATGCCTTATATAGCCTCATGATGCATCAATAGGTCTCATGGGGAAAACTAGGTCATGGAACGAGGCCTCGATAGAATGATTATGTATGGTCCTTTCATGAAGCCTAGATATAATATTTATGGTCTTCCTACAATATGAATTCCCTAATTTTGTGAATAGTATTTAACTTACCATGTGATTGTTTGACTAGAATAATATCCTTGGATAACAATTATTTTACTTATGATCATAGTAATTAATTCACATGGAATAGTGATGTAATTACATAACATATCATTTTAAAGAAAGTTTAGCATATATTTCATGAGATTTATTACAAATGTTAGAAATGCATCTATCATTTTATGAATTTCATTTTAGGTGATAAGTGATTCAAGATGTTGTTCCTTGTGGAATTAAATGCATGTATTATTACATGTGTTAATTTGTACATTCACCTTTTCATGTCACCAATAATTTATTTTGATTAACTCCTAACTTATATGCATCATTCCATGCATTTTTTTACAAGTATTCATAGTATGAAATGTGTTTTATTTGTAGGATTTAAATAAATATATTAATTCATGTATATGATATTTTTATAAAAATTATTTCTAGTAACCATAGAAAAATGATGATGATGTACTACAAGAAATATTTTTTTCATTCAACTAAATGTTTTATGTATGTGTAATTATTTTAAAGGGACGTATTTATAAATAATTTTAGATATTTTTTTTAAAATACCTTCACTAGAATGTTAAATTCTCACCATACATTTCTTATTTATTTTTATAGGACTAGTTGATTTGTCAGCATTGAGTTATTCTATGTGGTGGTAGCACTATAGAGTTTATCTGGTACAGTTTTGAAGAAAAGTATCAGTTGTATCTAGTTTTCCACAACCTAGAATGAGAAGATCCTCTATGATGAGATGTTATGGGTAATTTTATCAGAATATTTTTTGAAAAAAAATACACACCTGGTTTTATGCTCTCGGTCCGGGCTTCTGGGGTCGAGGCATTACATTATTCATCCCTATTCTTGAAAAGATTAATCTATGGTGATCCGATGTGATTTTACCCTTCGGTTGACCCTTGTTTATCTTTTATTTTCTCTCTTCATGTTATATCATCAAATTTTCTATATTTTTTTTTGTTTATAATGGTTATTTACATATCTATATTTCTATATTTCATTTCTCTAATCCACTATAATGATTCCTTATTCTTGTTCATTTTTCACAGTAATTAAATAAGTTCAATCTTAAGGTACAAGATTCTTTACCCTTGTTGATTTAAAATGAATGTTTTATATTAACATGATTGAATATGTTTTTGTAATGGGGGAACTAAACTAATACATACAAGAATATATATGTTAAGGAAGGAGGTTTTTTTGTTTGGTTTTTTTTCATATGTATCTCACTATTCTATTTTTTCCTCTTCTTTTGTATATATTTTGTTATCTATGTAACGTGGATGTTGTAGTTATTATCCTGTTCTACATTTTAGAAATATGATAAATAACATAATCATGGGATAATTATGATGATGTGTATAATGCATGTAAATTCCTAGTTTTTTTCCTTTTTAAGGAAGATGAATAAAATTGAAACTCATGATTATGTTAGTCCGTAAATTTTGATAGATGATAAGTTATTGGTTTCATATTGCTAAAATCATATGTACAAAAATATGGTTAATTCATGAAACAAGTTAAAAAGGATTATTTATAAAGTTAAATATTTTGGGGGATTAATGGGGGGATTCTTGTTATGTATGGATTGTATGCCCTGGTTCTGTTACCTATGTTTCCTCCGAAGTGCGTTGTGCTGAAAATAAATTTATTACCAAGTGAGATTTCATTAAGACAAAAGATGGTTGTGGTGGTTTGTTGTTAATTTTCTGTGGTTTGGATCATTTTTTGAGAAATAGTCTAGTAGCCAGAGCAGCAATGATGGTTTCTATCGATGATGTCATAATAGTTTAATGTTATCCATATAGTGGTGGGACACAGAATGGTCATGATTAGTTCAGGTTATGGGTTTCTCATTGATAATTACAACATTATTACTTCTTGAAAAATGTTTTGGTTTTTATATGTTCATTGTTTTTTGCTTCTTCATTATCAACTAAGTTAGACTCCATGAAATGTGCATAATTGTATGGTGTGGTTGTTTAGGTGATGTATTAGAGTACCCAACTAAATTTTCAATGTTAAATGAATAAACCATGGGATGGAATGTTGGTGAGATAAGTTATGTTAAATGATTTATATTTTCTCTAAAGAAATCAAAGGATAAGGGATTGGGAAACTCCAAGGATCATGGGTTTATATATGTAATTTTTTAGTGGTGAATAATATTGAAATATTTTATAGTGTAAGAAGAATAATAATGGTGCTATTGTAATTGTGCTTAAAAATATTAAAATGTTAATCAGGGGAATGGAATAATAGAAAAATATTAATAAATGGATGATGAAATTAATTAATAATTAACATGACTCATGAATTCTTATTTGATATATTGACCTTAATAGTGGATGTCAACGTTTATGTGCGATGATATCCATATATGAGTCTAAGTCTATGTATATCAATAGTTTTTTTGTTCACCATATTATTCTATATTATAAAACCTCATACGCTACCCCACCTGTGTCATTCGGAAAACCAAGGCCTAATTGTTTGGTGGTGTTTTCTCTAACATGTAGGATAATGATGAAATAGATGTATAATATATATCTTTCCCCCCGATATCCTATTCGAAATAGGTATGATTAGGTGTATCACAAGATAAACTGGACTATAGGGTAAGTTGTGTTCTAACCTAGGTTGTGATAGATTTGAGTTTTACTATATATTTATGACTGTGAAATAATGTATTGATGTATAGTGCATACTTTTCTCGGATCAGGGTGGATCCAACATCTCATGCATGTACATTCATAGGCTATAATTTCTTATGGAATAATTCATTTCTATAATTTTTAGTGAATTTTAAAAATATACATGGTTATGGATTAGACAATGATAGTGGTGAGATATATAGGTAGAAAAATACCAACATGATACGTTGGGCCCCATATGAGACAGAAATATGTGGGTTCGAGACCAGACTAACATCTGGGATGGCATACATATGGTAGGAATAGTTATAGAATGCGTTTCATTGGGAGTGAGAGAAACAAAGTAATGGGAAAATGAAATCAGGTTTCCTTATTTATAGAGAATGATTCATTTCATTATAATGGTTTATTTCAATGTGTTATGTGGGGATTGGGCTATTGTGGGGATTTGAAACATAATTTTTCCTCCATAGGTGACAATTTAGTTTAAATTTTTTTAGTGGGATTTAATATGATTCTTTTAATATTTCCATGAGTGTTTTTGGGAGGACACTACTAACTAAACCTAATATTCTCACCCTACGTATATTTAAAATATTTTCTACGTTATTAGGAGCATGATGGTGATCTAGTTGGGTGGTAATAGCTCAGAAGATTTACTAAGATGTTTTGAACAGTTATTGGGGTTCATGGTCATTACCCTTATTTTCATTGGTATATTTAGTTTGACATTTTAGTTGTTTCCATTTCTGTACGAAATTATTTATATTAATATCTCATAAATATTGTTTATTGAATTAGTTTGTGGTTTGTTATTTTTATCCCATTCTCTATGAAATTTATAAATTATAATTCCCTATATGTGTGTGATTTATATACCCTTGGTCGTAGTCATCAACACATGGCATATTAGAGGTGGTATTTAAGGGACATTATCTCATTTTCTTATTTATCATCATAGGTGGATAAAAATTAGAGATACGGGGTCATGGAATGTAAAACTATTAAATAGAATCTATGTAATATAAACATTGTGTTTTGATTCATCAAAACCATTGATATGGAATATTACATTTTAGGAAAATGAATTTTATAATATATATATATATATATATCATTTTATATAAAGGGTTATAATGAAAATTTTTGATATATTAACATTTTATTAAATGATCACTAATCCATTAAATAATGGTTTAGTTCTATTTATATGTTATTTTTGTAGGTGTGGTTTTTTTTCAATATAGAGGTAGTATTCCAATCATTACTATGTTGTTAATATCATGAAAACACGTTTTAAATAAAATTAATATAAAAACCAATTCTAAAATGTATAGTAATTGTTTAATTATTTTAAAAATATTTAAATAGATCGATCAATAAACTGTTTGACATATTTTTTTAGTAGACAGTCTAAAAAGCTCGTAATATTTGAAAAAATATAATTTGTTAATAAAATAAATCATAAATAGGAATCAATCAAATAAAAAATATTATTAACATGTTGAAATAAAAAGAAATATGTAAAATAATAAAATATACATCAAAAGTTTTCATGAACAATATATTAAACATTTAGTTATTAGAAAAATAATCAATCCTTCAAACATCGACCCTTAACCCATCATGACCATCACTCCACCCCAAACACAACTATCCCACGACATTATTCACTATGTACAGCCTCATCATACATGAAACTAACTACATAATCATCATATCAACTTAAATAGAAAATTATAGAACTCATATAAAATTTACATAACAAACACCTATTATAGTAGAATATATTACAATATTTAATAATACCAAAACATTATATACCATCATGACATATATATATAGTTTCATGTATTATATGTATTAATACACTACATATTTACCAAATATATCAAATTAAATAAAAATAAATAAATTTATGAAAATGAATAAGAATCAAAATATTAGCACTAAAAATACAAAATAGGATAAATAGATAATATATCACAACATTCAATTGATGTTTGATATACTTTTTAAAATAAATAAATGAAAATATATTACCACAACATTCAAATATGTTAAAAGGATTATAAATTAATTTTTACATTATTATAGTTAGGAAAATATACTAATTATGCCAAAGATAACATTCAATAGTTAAAATATGTTTGAAAAATAGTACATCAATCTCAGGAAAATTTCCTTATTACACTAAAAACAATATAAATGGACAAGAATAAAGCATATGTATTATAATAAGACCATTGAAACTTCCATGTTGTCCATAATTTTAATGTATTGAAATTATAATTTAACACTATATTATTAGCTATAATAATAAAAATTTCCTTATCCATTATGTTTTTCATCAATTAAAATACTAAAACTAAAAAAAATCATTTCAAAACAACATTGATCATCTGTTTTCCAATAAGATTCATTTCCGTTTAACTCTTATCCCATGATCAAATTATCCTTCTATGTTTCCCAATACAGGGAACTATTTGGACCATCACTGGATGGTATAACAGTAAAGGATTGTTGTGAGATATAAATAACATTGATGAGTTCATTATATAACTCATTTATCATATATTTTCAAAATGATTCAACCTTAAAATAGATGCAACTGTATCATTATAGTAAAACAATTTTCATTGTGCAATCTACTCATATAACATTTCATGAATATTTTATATTAACCGAATAATAGTCACACTGATTTTATTAATTATCTAAACATTATAATATTATTTAATAATATTATTTTTCATTATTATATATTACTATAATTAAATAAAAATAAATTATAAAGAGAAATTATTACCCTAATATCCCAGGTAGGTCTAATCACAATATTGTTTTCAGGATGTCAATGAACTTGAATTTATATCTCCATCCATTCAATCAGGTGACCTAAGTCATAAACATTTATAAAAAATTTATATATGTGAATAGTACGAGAATAAATCATAAAATATAATATATATATATATATATAATGAATAAAATGTAACTATTATTGATCAATTCCTATAAATATGTTACAAAAAAGAAATATAGTGAATGATTTGTTTTTCAAAACTGAACATATATTTTACTTATTAATTTAAAAATAAATTAATAAAAAATATATTTTTTGTTGTTATGTTAAAACCATTTTAAAAGATATTAATACCTTATGAGATTCATCCACTTTAACATTAATACAAAACGTCCACTCCTTGTGAGACTAGACTTCAAGAACTGTTCTATATTGTTATTGAACACTCAGATAAGTTTCATTAAAATCATGTTATAATATTCCCATTAAGTATTTCCATTTCATACACAATTTCTTCTTGGTCCACGGGTCTAAAATATTAACATGAAAATTAAAATAAATAAAATCTAAAAAACACAATTAATTTAATTATATTTTATACTTTAATAAAATATTTAAAATTTATCATCAACTAAAAATAAATTAGTATCATATTTATATTAATTCCATAAACATATTTCATACAAGATATGGATTATACCTTAAATTTTTACAATTTATTTAAATGATCATATTCTCTCATGATATCTACCAAGGGATATATCTATAGATTTTGGATGTATCACCAGTATGCACCACAAACTTATCCAACAAAATTTAAAATTTAAAATATGTCAATTATAATATATATTTCACATTAATATTTCTCTACGTCATCTAACAAAATATATCTATTTAAAAAATACATTAAATAGTAAATAAATATATATAGTTTTATTTATATAATGATATACTTAACAATAATGGAAATCATCTTGTATCAAAAGGATATAGAAAGCAATAGATCACACACAAAAAGTTAATCTGATGTTGGACTAATGACATTAAATGAGGACAACGATGACTCAGTAGGGATCCCTTGTACAAAGGAATCAATGAATTCTATTAAATATGATGGATGTTGTAACACCCCAAGAATTTCTAAATAATTTTAATATTGAATGCATGAAACACTATGTGTCTACAAAACACCACATTGTTATAACCTAGTATGTAAACACAATTTTCTACCTCTATGATTAGAATTTCAAAAAACTCTTATAAACAGTTGCGTTCAGTAAGTTATTTAGAGTCAAATAAAAAAACAAAAATTTTAGTGAATAGTAACACACCCTTATGAGTAGTACTATTAATATTAATATGAATATTATGAATATTAAATCAATTATTATTTTATTGTCTAATGGTTATAATATAATGAGATCTTGATTAATTTTTCAAAGTGATATAAACGAATTATTGTTTTAAAATTTTTATTTTTTCAAAAAAATTATGGTGTTATTTAAAAATTAAATTAATCAAATTTAGGAATTATTTTCAGAAAATTGATTCTATTTCAAAATTTTATTCATTGAAAAATGGTTAGGGTGAATTTTTGGGATTTTTCAAAGATACTAGACTTTTTTATGAATAGTAAGATACAGTAATTTACCGTATATATACATTATCCTTTAAATTCCCTATTACTAGCATCATGGATGATATAAGAACTCTTGTTGTGAACACACAAGAAATTATCACTATTATGGGTCACATGAATCAACATTATTGGTTTTCTGAAGGGAAATAATAAAATTTTGAATAAGATATCCATAAATCACCCCTCTTCTCCACTATAATCCCCCCTCACTATATCTTCTATTCACTCCATTCTAGCCTTTTTCCTTCTCTAAATTCTACCCAAATATCCTTTTAAGATCCTCCCCCACTACCATCAGCCCATGTTCTTATGAAAAGGCCAAATAATCTTCCCTTAAGAGGTTCTCAAAGAAGGTTAATTCAAGAATTAAAATTCCTCTTTTCTTTTCTTTCATTTTCATGTTCCTTTATTCTATTTTCTTTCTTAAGATATCCAAATAAAGATTTTATTAAAACCCCAGTAGCAAAAATGCACTATAATTTTGTTATTATAATGAATTAAGTAATCTCTATCCCTCCTTTTCAACTCATTTATTCTAAAAATGAATCAGTATCTGAGATGTGTGGATTAATCACATTCAATGACGGCGGTGCTTTCAATTTGTTTTACCTTATTCAAATATGGTCATAAAACCATTTTTATGGTTGAAACAGAATATTATATATGTATTTTAACATATGTAATGTTCTTGAATCTTTATTTACTAATGATGTAAAATAATAATTCAAAACATGGTAATTTTGAGAAATATCTCCAAATTAATTCAAGCATTTATCATTATTGTTGTATATAATGATTCACCTTCACTCTAAATAATCAAATGAGTTTTATAACATTTCACTCTTACTAATGTTAATTAATAACTTATAAAATCAATTATGGACTTCAAATAACATCTTACATGTACTGCCATACTCTTTTATAAGTGAGACGATCTTGAATATTAGGAAAACAAGAACTCATGAACAATGAAATTGAATCCCTTAACCCCTCTAAAAGGCCATGAATGAACTTAAAAAAGTCATAATAAACCAAATAAAGGTATAAATGGGTATCTAATTGTTAATTAATGAACCTAATTTTGTTATTCAGGTCATTAATATCAAGTAAAGAACACCCTCATATTTAAGGTAAGGGATCAATATCTCACTTTTATTCAAGAATTCCCCTAGGTTGTGTCCTTTTATTTTTAATTCATAATGATGGGGTTTGTTTCTCCACTTCTCCAATACTTCCATTATGATATATAAATGATAGGATACCCCTTTTCCTCTTATTAATCCCTCACAAGAACACTCATTACCATGCTAAAATTTTTGTAAGGGTTTCTTCATCTCACATCCATTTTTGTGAGATATTCTATATTCACTATTATTACTTGTGTATAGTGTATGAATACTGCCCAATGATGTTTCATATAATGAATATTTTTATTATAATTATATTAAATTTATCATTTGATTATTATTAATTTGAGTGCATACAATTCCATTGATTACATTGTTGTGAGTATTTTCTACCTGAACCTACAATTTCATTGGGGTTGATCTTATTATATACTCACCTCAATGGAATTTTTATTTGTTATTATGTAATTATCATAAATTATGTTTTATTGTTCTATATATTTTTAAAAATATTAATTTTTTTAATTTACATGGAATTAAATGTTTTAAAATAATCTTTCAAAAATTCTTCGGAAATACAATCTCGATGAAAGGAACAAATCAAATTATTTCATATTATGAAGTTCACATTATAACCTGTTTTATGAAAAATTTATATTTCTATAATAACATGTTTTGAAATGAAAGGATATTTTGGTTCTTTTCTGGGTTTTTTAAATAAAATGTTTCATTCTGCATTAAAATCTATTTAATGATTTCCTTAAACTGCACTAATTTTTTTAATTCTTAATCTTATTTAAAAAAACGTTTTTACAAGAATTCACTTCAGTGGTATGAATTTGATTCCTAAAATGTAATTTGAATTTACTTACCTTTTATTTTATGGGATAAACTTGTTTAAAACCATATTTATGAAAAATACACATGGTTTTCGAAAAGAACTCTTTTTTCAGAAGAAAACATTTATTTTTGTCACCTCACTTTATCTTTTATGAGATATATGGATTGTTCATCACTTATTCCTTTCATGTTATTTATATACTTACCCTTGAGATATCCTATCAAGAGTTTTCTTATCCTCATTATTTTCTAAGGGTTTAGGATTTGAATGTCTCAAGGTGGTATGAGATACTTTAGAATGATTAAAGAATATTTCCTCAAGAATTTCTCAATGGGCTCAATTGAAAATATCATTATTTATGTCAACAACCTTTGATAGAATATGGTATTTCATAGGGAATAATATTCTATGATATCATATATCATATTTAATGGAATGGTTTGTGATTAATTTTACTGTTGATGTGCTATCTTAATTCCATTCACCAATTCAATCTGAATGGTTAGTGTTTATGATTAATGTTTAGGGAAAGTTATTTAAATATCATATATTAGTTTCAATATGAATTTAGTTGATGTTTATGTTTATTCCCATTCATATGAGGAATAAATTGGACTTAGTAAGTGTCTGTTAGGGTCTGCAATAGCTCCTCAATGCATCAATATTTCTAATGAGACAAACTATGCTCTTGGCATGAGGTCTGGACAAAATTGATATTTATGGTCTTTGAATGTGGTCTTAAGGGTATGGTTATGATGTCCCGCATTATGAATTTCCTCATTCTAAAAATTTTATTGATAGTTCATGTTGTTATTAGATTAGTATAATACCCCTGATTATGTTTTCTTATGGCATTATTTACTCATATCTTAATCCGGCTATATTATGTTCAAAAAAGTCCATTTTTAAAGGAATGCACTACTAAAAATACCCCTTTTGTTAGTGCTAAAAAAGGCCTTTAACATCACTAGAAAAGAGCTGTTAAAGCCAGTGAAGATAAGGGGGGGGGGTCCCCTTTATCAGCACTCCAAATAGCTCTGATAAAGACCCCTTTTATTAGCGCAAAAAAAAGCGCTGATAAATGGGTTCCTTTATCAGGGCTGAAAATAAGCGCTGATAAAAGGGTCCTTTAGCAGTGATTTATTTGTAGCGCTGATAAAATAACCAATTTATCATCATTTTTTAGCACTGATAAACGTTAAAAAAAATTAAGAATTTTTTTTTAAAATCCCTACCAATCGGCAGGGGGGGATTTTATAGTGCTTGGTCCCCCCCTTTTAACAGCACTTTCCATCCCCTTTAGTGCCCATATTCACCCCCTACCCTACATCAGCGCTACACCCACCTCCCTTATTAGCACTACCCCCCAAATCCACCCACATGCACGCACCCTTTCCTCCACCATGATTTTATCTCAAGACCTACCCCATGCACGCCTAAAGCCTTTACCACTCTGCCATATTGATTTTTTCTCCAGTTAATGACATATCTATTTATTTATATATATATATATATATTTAGTTATATTTACTCATTTAGTTATATATATTTATATTAATATATATATAGTTATACTAATATATATATTTATAGTGATATTAATAGAGATATTTATAGTTATATCAATATATATATGTATTTATATTAATATATATATAGTTAGATTAATATATAGGTATATAAATATTTATATATTGGTATTTTAAATAAAATGGATATTAGTTATTATTTAGATAAAGATAATATATTTTTATGTAAATATATTTTATTATTTATATTTGTAATTAATGTTTAATGTGTGAATATATAAAAAATATGTATACATTGTTATATATTTGATTATAAATAGCGGTGCATTAAAAATGCGATAAAATTTCCAAGACATAATATCAATATGAATGTAATACCTTGTAATAAATTTAGTCCCCACAAAAAAATCCAATAACACCCCCTTAAACGAGGCTAAAAATCCACAAAATGTTAAAAATCAGGGTATCCCGACTATAAACATAGTTTTGGAGGCCTTATGGGCATTTTTTGGCCTCAAAAAAACATTGAACATGGTACGCCTTAGTTAAAAGGGGGTAGAGCTCATCGCAGGATTTGATTTGATTTATGGTAGAGCTCAAACAGACACTTGGATCAAAAGTTATGACTACTTGAAGTTCGAGTTGCATTTTCAACAAATTTTGGATCTTTTTTTAGATTTTTTAGTCTTCAAATTGTTATTAAATGACTATTAATCCATAATAATTAGAAAATTATTAATGAAAACTATTTTTTTAGTTTTTTGTAAGTCATTTTCACTAAATTTCTTATATATTAATTGTAACTGTAGATTTATTCTTATCTAAAATATAATTAAAATTATATTTAAAAAATATATATTATATTTACATCAATATAACTATATCTATATATTTTAATATTAATATAAATTTTTATTGGTCATTTTGGGAAGTAAACACTTTATCAGCGCTTTTAAAAAACGCGCTGATAATGACCCCCCTTTATTAGTGCTACTAAAAAAATCGATGATAAAGGGGTACCCTTCAACAGCACTAAAAAAGTGCTGTTAATGGGGGTACCTTTATCAGTGGTAAAAAATCGCGGATAAAGGGGTACATTTATCAGCGCTTTTTTTAGCGCTGATAAAGGTAACCCCTTTATCCGCGCTTTTTCGTTAGCACTGATAAATGGTGGCGCTGGCCTTGGCCCGTTTTGTGGTAGTGATGTGTTTTTAATTATTCACCCCACCTAATCATTATGTTTATGATATGATTCATTGTATTTCTTACCCGTACTAAGTATTTGAGATCACCCATTTGTTATGTTTTATCCTTTTAGGTTACAAGTATGATTATATTATGAGTGATATAAAGGGATAAACATAAAGTTTGTATGTTTCCAATAAAACATATATGTTGTATTTCTTTTCAAGTTGTAATGATGAGCCAATGTATGTATATGATTTTGCAAAAATACTAAAATACTCAGTCCTTCTAGATTTTATTCCTTTTAATCATGCCAATTTATTAAAATAATGTATCGGCACTGTGCTTATGGGTTAGGGGCATTACCATTAGCATCAAAATAAGTGTAGAAAAATGTGTGGAAACAAGATATAAAAGAAGTATATTAGTGAACATATCCCTATGATAGTATTTGGGAATACGAATACAAGGACATAATAAAATTTTGGTAAGGAATAAATTATACGGTTTTTCAAGAAAATACATCCCTATTTGGATACGAACATGTAGAGGTGGCTCTGGAAGAGATGTATGTAGGGGTAAAACATGAAAACACTACTTTGAGCGAGACTCAAATGGAAACTAATGCACGACAATGGGTCCTGCTGCACTCTTTATTCGACACTCCCAAGGGATATTCTTTGGTTAATTCATAATCTTATTTCAAACCATTATGAAGTATTTATGCCCATAAAGTAACCGAAGTATATGGTTCTAGGATTTATGATGCCTAAATTTATGTTATATGTTATACCATGTTTAGAGATATAGAGAGTTCCTAATTTTATGAGATAATATATAATATGGTATTGATTATAAATAGATCCTATCATAAGGAATGAGAACTAGACTAATGAACATGATACATAGAATAAGAAGGATAATATCTCTAATGGCCTTAATCCATTGTTTCAAATGAATATAGTTTCCCACGTATCCTCATCATATAAAGAAATAATATAATATTTCATCAAGGTATGTAAAGACAATGCTGAGTCCTATATATTTGAAGGGAAGAAAAAGAAAAGGAGGATAGAAGAAAAAAACATAGATAAAAGGAATAAGAGAAAGAAGGGTTTTCCCACATGAGATAACTATGGAAAGAATCGAACTCGTAAAATCATGAAGGGAATGGGACTTTTTTATAAGTGTGTAGAAAAAGGACCCCATGTTCATGATTACCATGGTAATAAAGTGGTTTCCAATATACAATGATATACATGCATGGAGATGGGATACTATGTGCCTCAATATCCTAGGCCTCAAGGAAATATAACCCCACTAATGTTACTAGATAAAGATCTTGTTATGATACTACCACAGATGAAGCTGACTGATTAATATTCCTAGTCATGAAAGATGTCTTTCAAATATTTAATCATCAAATCACTTATTATAATAATTATGGAATACATTTGTATGGTACTAAAGTACTTTTTCTTTAAGGATATTAGGTTGTATGATTAATGGTACTAAGTAAAATTGACCCAGTAGCATGTCAAACATTAAGAAAATATATGGTTGAGGGATAGAAAACACGTATTATGTTCACAATTATAATATATCATTTTTTTTAATAGAGATATGATATATATGGATAAAATAAATTGGATAGTATTATCTATCAGGGGAATTATTCTAAAGTATTGGATCTTGGTCTTATGGAATGATAAACCATTTTTTAAAGGTATAAAATGATCTTTGTATGTGGTTTTAGAGGTTAATGACACCACTTAAGGTAAATTATACTACGAGATGATGTATAGGTAGTTCAAGGAACAATCAAAGGATAAGATATTGATTATGAAATATAAACGTATATTTATATACTTATAGAGTGGAATAATCCCTCAAATCTATGGAAGGAGTCTTAAATGTTGTTCTGTATCAAAATTGTTGATAATGTTAATTAATTTTTTTATAACTGTATTTTATAGTTGTTTGGTAATCTAATTTCATCGAAACCTGTTATCTATAACTATAAATTCATAGTTTGGTTTTTCTTCTATGCTTAGGTTTTTAATTCCAATCAATGTTACTCCATTAGAAAGAATAATTTATTTATTGGTTTATTTATTATTATTATTATTTGACCGCCTCTTTTATCCTAACCATTTAAGGTGGATATTCTATTAACCCTATTTCTAATATTGGGTTTTTTCAAGGATATTTCCAAGTAACAACCAATAACCTTCAATGTGAAATGTCAAATTTTTAGGATGAATTTTTTTTATGATGGGATAATGTTACAACCCTGAATTTTAAAAATATTTTTAATATTGAATTTATGAAACATTGAGCATCTAAAAGACACCCCATTATTATATCCTAGCCAGTAAATATAATTTTCCACCTCTCTGATTTTAATTTCTAAAAACCGACATTCACAATTGCATTCACTATGATATTTATAGTCTTATAAGACAAACATAATTTTTGGTTAATAGTAACATACCATTATGAATAGTAATATGAATATTAATATAACCTTTATTAATAGTAAATCAATTATAATATTATTATCTTATGGTTATAAGATCATGATATCTTGATAATTTTATCAATGTGATATAAATAAATTATTTTTAATTTTTTTTAAAATAAATAATTGTTTTATCTAAAAATTAAATTATTCATATATAGAAAATTATTTTCAAAAAATGTCATTATTTTTTTAAATGTTCACATTGAAAAATTCTTATGGGGAATTTTTGGGATTTTCAGTGACTCTCTAATTTTTAATGAATCATAAAATATGTCAATTTTTTGTATATATACATTATCTGTAAAATTCAATATTTCTAGCATCATGTCTAATGTAATAAATTTTTGTTCAAACTCACATATAGTTATTTCAATTATGGGTTACATGGATCAACACTATTGGTTTTCTTGAGGGAAATAATAAAATTATAAAGAAGATATTCATAAATCCCTCATATCCTCCACTTTAACCCCCCTCACTACCTCTTCTATTCTATACAATAAAGCCTTTTTAATTTTATAAATTCTGTTCAAATCACCTCTGAATATCCTCCCCTAGAACCAAAATCCCTTGGCCTCATAAAAATAACAAATCATATTTTCTTAAGAGGCTTTCAAGGAGGGTTTATTTAAGAGGTAGAATTACTCCTTTCTTTTCATTCATTTTCATGCTCCTTTGTTCTCTTCTAAATATTAACATAACCTAATACAAATGTAATGACAGTCACAGAAACATACATGTACTGGAATTTTGTTATTCTAATGGGATAATTCATCTTCATCTCCCCTTTCCCCTCATTTATGCAAAAAAGTAAACATCATCCGAGATGTGTTGATTTATCACATTCAATGACGACAATGCTTTTATTTTGATTTACCTTATTCACATTTGGTAATGAAACCATTTTTACGGTGGAACCAGAATATTATATATTTATTTTATCTTATGTAATTTTCTTTAATCCATATGCACTCATGATATATAATAATGATACAAAACAATGTAATTGTGATGAAAAATCACCATATTAATCCAAGCATTTATCATTAATATTTTATATAATTATTAACCTTAACTCCAAAAAATGAATTTTAAAACTATATAATCTTCTCAAGGTTCATTAACAACATATACAATAAATTCTATACTTCAACTCCCATCATACATGGACTTCCACAGGCTTTTATAAGTGAGCTGATTATTATTATTCTCAAAATGAGCACTCACGAACAATGAAATTGAATCTTTTAACCCACATTAAATGATATGAATGAACTTATTAAAGACATAATAAACCAAATAAATGTATAAATTGTTCTGGAATTTTTAATTAATGAACAAAATTTGGTTATTCGGGTCATTAAGATCAAGATAAGAACACCCTCTGATTTAAGGAATGGTGTCATCTCTCTCACTTTTATTCATGAATCCCCACTATGTTGTGTCCTTTTATTTTTAATTCCTAACTATGGGGTATGTTTTAACAACTCCTAAATACTTCCATTATTATATTTAAATGTTAATATTCCCATTTAACTATCAATAAGCTCTCACAAGAACATTGGTTACTAGGATGGAATGTTTTTATGGGTTTCATAATCTCACTTCCATTTTTTTGTGATATTATGTTTTCACTTATATTAATTAAGGATGGTGTATGCCTAATTCCCATTTATTTTTCATATCATGAATATATTTAATTTCATGACATTAAATGTTTCATTTCAGGATTATTAATTCACGGGAATATAATTCAATTGATTATAAAGTTGTATGTATTTTCTACCCGAACCTCCATTTTCATTCGGGTTGCTTTTATTCTATACTCACCTCATTGAAATTTCTATTTATTCTTACATAATCCACATAAATTATGTGGGAATGTTCTATATATGTTTAAAATTTATTATACTTCTTTATTTTATGGGGATTTAAAAATTTTAAAAGAAAATTTCAAAAATTCTTCGGAAATGCATGCCCGATTCTAGGAACTACTCAAATTATTACATATTTTTAAGTTCACTTATAATCTATTTTAAGCAATATTTTTTATCTAAAATCACACATTTAACCGAGAAATATATTTTTGTTCATTTATGTTTATATTAAAGTAAACATTCTTTTTCCCTTTAAAAGTTCTTTAATGAATTCCTTATACAACATTGAAATGTTTTAATACTAAAGCTTGCTTAAAAAACCCTTTTACACAATTTATCTTTAGTGGGAATTAATTTATGTCTAAAATATAATCTCAATTTTATTTATTTTTTATTTTCATTGACATAAATTTTTAAAAATCGATTTATGAAAAATAAAAATTATTTAATGAAAGAACACTTTAATCCAAAGTAAAAATATATTTTTCTCACCTCAATTTAACTTTTATGAGATATATTCCTTGTTTACAACATATTACTCGCATCAGGTGTATGTAATACCCCTTGGTGTATCCTATAATTATTCTCCTTATTCTCATGGTATTATAAGAGATTATTATTTGAATGTCTCAAGGTGGTACGAGACACTTTGGAATGTTTAAGGAATATTACCTCAAAAATTTCTCTATAGTCTCATTTAAAAGTATCTTTATTTATGTCATCATCCATTGATGAATGTTGTATTTTATATTTATAAATATTTTATTATATCATATATCATGTTTAATTGAATGAATTATGATTAGTTTGACTGTGGATGTGATATCTTAAAACCATTCACCAATTTACATTGAATCATTAGTGTTCATTCATAATATTTGGGGAATGTTATTTTCATGTCATATATTAGATTCAATATGAATGTATATGATGTTTATGTTTATCCCTATTCATATTTGGAATTCATTGAATTTAGTATGTTTTGGGTGGGCCACACTATAGCCCCTTTGTGCATCGGTAGGCCTCATCACCCAAACTATAGTCTTGGCACAAGGCCTTGACAAAATTGATATTTATGACATTGGTATGAGGCCTTGACAATATGGTTATGATGTCCCGAATTATGAATTACCTCATTATAAAAATAGTATTGATAGTTCATGTGGTTATTCAACTAGTAGAATAGTCATGATAATTTTTTATAATGACAATATTTACTCATCTCTTAGTCCTGCCATATTATGTTCAAGCCAGTCCATTTTGAAGGTATGTATTTTTAGTTATTCAACATTTATAATATTAATAATCATTATATATTACACTGTATTTCTTACCCTTACTGAGAATTTAGGATCACCCGTTTATTATTTTTTATCCATCAAGTTTATGAGGATGATTATATTATGAATAACCTTCAGGGATAAACATAGAGTTGTTGATGTTCACAATATATCTTATATTTTATATTTCATTTCATGTTGTGATGTTGAGCATAAATATTTAGCAGGGATTCCAAACCTAATAATCTACTCAATCCTTCAGGATGTGATTCCTTTTATACATTCCAATGAATTAAAATAATGCACCATCTCCAGACTTCAGGTATCGAAGTGTTATAGTTGGTATCAAAGGAATTTTGGAATTAAACACGGAAACTAGATATAGAAAAAGTAGATTAGTGAACAAAACCCTTAGATAGACTTTGGGGATATAAATACAATGACACCCTAGAATTTTGGTAATGAATAGATTATGCGTTTTATCAAGAAATCACATCCATGTCTGGATACGATCAAGATGAGTTGTCTCTGACAAAGATGTATCTAGGGGTATAACCCGAAAAACCCTATTCGAGCTATAATAGAATGGTAAATGGTTCATGAAAATGGACCTTGATATACTATTGGATCAAAACTCCCAGGGTGTATGATTTGGTAAATTCGTAATCTTATTAAAAGCCATTATAAAATATTTATTAACCCAAAGTAACAAAAGTTTATGATTTTGGGATTTATAATGCATAAATTTATCTTTTTTGTTATATAATGTTTATAGATACAAAGAGATTACCATTTTATGAGAAAATAATTTATATGGAATTGATTATAAATGATGACTATTAGAAGCAATGAGAACTTAACCAATGAAAATGATGAAAATAGTAAGAAGGGTCGTATCTCTAATGGCCTTAAGACATCATGTCAAATGAATATAGTCTCTCAAGTTTCCTCATCATATGAAAAAATAGTATCATTTGTTAATAAGGTATTCAAATACATTTATGAGTCCTATGGAATTGAATGGAAACAAAATAATAAGGGGATGTCAGAGAAAAAATTGATAAAAGGAATAATGGAAAGAAGGGTTTTACCACATGTGATAACTATGGTAAGAATCACATTTTTAAACTCTTGAAGGGATTAGTAATTTGTTTTATGTATGGAGAAAAAGGACACCATGTTTGTGATTTCAAGGGTCATAAAAGGGGTTCAAATATATAATTCTATAACTACAAGGATATGGTATATTATTTGAATCAATGCCCCAAGAATCAAGGGAATATACCTTCAATGATGTTTCTGGATAAAGCTAAATTTATTGTACTAACAAAGATGAAGTGGATTTATTAATATTCATAGTGAAGATACATGTATTTTAAATATTTTTTCAAAAATGAATTGCTTATAATAATTATGGAATATATTAGGATTGTACCACGATACTTTTTCAATAAGGATTTTAGGTTGAATTATTAATGGTACTAAGGAAAATAGACTATTTAGCATGTAAAACATTTGGGAAAAAATATGGTTGAGGGATAGACAAACCTTATTATGTTCATAATACCTAGATTCCAATTTCAGAATAGAGAGATGATATATATGGATTATGTAAATTGGATAGTACCAACTACTATGGGAATGATTCTAAAGTATTCGATATTGATCTTTTAAAACATTTAACCATTTATTAAATGGTTTAAATTGAAAATTTAATGAGGGTTTCTAGGTTAATGAAACCACATGATGGAACTTATTCTATGTGATGATATATATGTAGTTCAAGGAACAATTAAAGGACAATATCCTGTTTATCAAATATAAATGTATATTCAAACACTTATAGAGTTTAATAACCCATCAACTGAATGAAAAGAGTCTTAAATGTTGTTCTGTTATCATAATATTTGATAACTTTAATGAATTTTTCCATAACTATAGTTTATGGTTTTGTGGTAATCTATCATCTAAACCTATTTTATATCACTAGAAATTCAAAGTATTATTTTTCTTCATTGCCTAGGTTTTAAATTATAATAAATATCACTCCATTTGGAAGAAAAATTTAATTATAATTATTAATATTATTGTTGTTTTTTGACCACCAGTTTTACACTAAACTTTTAAATTTGGATATTCTATTAACCCTATTTCTAATATGCGCTTTTCACATGGAAATTTTCAACTAAAAAATAATAACATTCAAGGTGAAATATATAATTTTGAGGATGAAATTTTTGTATGGATGGGATAAGGTAACACCATTGGATTTTTTAAATTAATTTAATATTTAATGCATGAAACACTGAGTATGTAAAAAACATGACTTTATTATTACATATCCAATAAACGTAATTTCTACCACTATGATTAGAAATTAAAGAAACTAACATACATAGTTTCATTAAAGAAGATATTTAATGTCTGATAAGAAAAACACAATTTTTGGTGAATAATAACACAACCTTGTAAATATTAATATTAATAGTAATATTAACCATATTAATTGTAAATCAATTATTAATTTATCTACTTAAGGTTATAAGAAAATGAGGTGTCGATTAATTTTTCAAAGTGATATAGACAAATTATTGTTTCAAAATTGTAAATTTTTCAAAAATAATGGTTTTATTTAAAATTTAAATTAATCATATTAGAATGTAATTTTCCAAAAATAGAGTTCATATTTTATTTCTATACGTCGAAAAATTGTTAGGGTGAATTATTGGTATTTTTCTAAGATACTCGAATTTTTGATGAATAGTAAAAGATGGAAATTTAATGTATATATACCTTATCAGTTAAATTCACTATTTATAACATCATGGATTATATAATAACTCTTGGTTTGAACTCACATATATTTATTACTGTTATGGGTTACATGAATCAACACAATTGGTCTTCTTGAAGGAAATATTAAAATAATGAATATGATATTCATAAATCACCCCTCTCCATTACTATAAACCCCCTCACTCAATCATCTCTTCACTCCACTAAAAACATTTCAATTCACAAAATTATTCCCAAATATCATCCCAAGCCCTCCAACATGACCAATAGAGCATGTTCACATTAAAATATCAAATCATCTTCCCTTATGTGGCTCTCAAAGAAGGTTAATTCAAGAGGTGAAATTCCTCTTTTCATTTCTTTCATTTTTACGTTCCAATGTTCTCTTTTCTTTATTAACCTCTACTCATCAAAATGGTATGAAATATCTTATAACATACATGTAGTGTAATTTTGTTATGATAATGGGAAAATTCATCTTCAACTCTCCTTTCCCTCTCATTTAGGCTAAAAACAAATCATCATCCAAGATATATTGATTTTTCACATTCAAGGACAATGATGATTTCAATTTGATTTACATTTTTCTAATCTGGGCATGAAACCATTTTTAATTTTGAAAAAGACTATTATATAGGTATTTTATCTTATTTAATTAACTTGATTCCCTATTGAATCATGATGTATAAAATTAATAGAAAACCAGGTAATTGTGAGAAAAATCAACCAATTAATCCAAGCATTTATCAATTGTGTTTTATGTAATTTTTCACCTACCCTAAAAATAACCATATAAATTTTGTAACCATTTAATATTCAAAATTTTCATTTATAACATAAAAAATCAATTCTGTACTTAAACTCCCTTGTTACAAGACTACCATTCTCTTTTAGAAGTGATCTGATCAAGAATATTATGAAAATGAGGACTCGCAAACAATGAAATTGAATCCATAACCCCATCTAAAGGGCTATTAATAAACTCAATAAATACATAATAAACTAAATAAATATATAATAGGGTTCTATAATTTTAAATTAATGAACCGATTTTGGTTGTTCAGTCCATTAAGATCAATCAAAGAACACCCTCAGATTTATGTTAAGGGATCCCCTCTCTCACTTTTATTCAAGAATTTCCCTATGTTGGGTCCTTTTATTTTTAATTCCTAATGATGGGGTATGTTTTCACAGAACCCCCATACATTCATTATGATATGTAAATTATGGTATACCCCTTTACCTTTCATTAATCCCTCACATGAACACCTAATACCATGCTAACCTTTTTTTTAAGTGTTTCTTCATCTCACTTCCATTTTTGTGAGGTATTCCATATTCACTACTATTACATATGTATGGTGTATGAATACTTCAAAATTATTTTTCATATCATTTATATATTTATTTCAATTATATTAAATGTATCATTTTTATTATGAATTTGGGGTCATACTATTCAATTGGTTACAAATTTGTATGTATTTTCTACGCGAACCACCATTTTAATTCGTGTTGCAATTATTCTCTACTCACCTAATTGACTTTTTATTTTTTCTTATGTACTTATCATAGATTATGTGTGAATCTTCTATATATGTTTACCAATTATAATTCTTCTTTATTTTATGGGGAGTTAAATTTTTTAGTAGAATCATTCTAAAATTCTTCTAAAATGCAAGCTCGATTCAAGGAACATGTAGAATTCATAACTATTTTGAATTACACACTATAACATGTTTTAAGATAGATTTATCTTTCTAAAATCACAAATTTTAACTTTATGATCTATTTTGGTTCATTTCTGGTCTTATAAAAGAAAATGTTCCATTGCGCTTTAAAATAACTTTAATGAATTCCTTAAACTGAAATAAAATGTCTTTACTACAATGCTTCTTTAAAAAAACTTTTTACATGATTTCACATAGTGTGACATAATAGAAGCCTAAACTATAATATTAATATAATTTCATTTTTTATGGGATATACATGTTTAAAACCTTATTTATGAAAAATACGATTGATTATCCAAAAGAACACTTCTTTCCAAAGAATAAATAGATTTTCGTCACCTTACATTCACTATTATGATATATATACCCTGTTCACCACTTATTCCGAGAATGTGGTATCTATACTTCCCATTGTTATATCATTTAAATAGGCACATTATTCTAAAGATATTCTAAGGGATTATGATTTGAGTGTCTCAATGTGGTATGAGAGACTTTTGAATGTTTAAGGAATATTTCCTCAATAATATCTCAATGGTATCATTTCAAAGTATCTTTATTTAGGTCAATATCATTTAATAAATCTTTTATTTCATTGGGATTAAAATTTTATGATATAAACTACCATATTTAATTCAATTTTTAATAATTTTTTTGACTATGTATGTGCTATCTTAAAAACATTCACCAATTTAATCTGAATTTATATTGTTTATGCTCAATATTCAGGAAAAGTTATTTACATTTCATATATTAGTTCCAATATTAATGTATATATTTTTTTATGTCTATCCCCTTCATATGAAGAATAAATTTGACATAGTAAGTTTCATGAGGGGCCCACTCTAGCCCCTCGGTGCATAGGTAGGTCTGATGAGACAAACTATGGTCTTGACATGAGACCATAACAAATTTGATATTTATTTTCTCAGCATGAGGCCTTGATAGTGTGTTTAAATGTCCCACATTATGCATTCCCTCATTAGAAAAATAGTTTTTATAGTTCATGTTGTTATTTTACTAGTAGAATACCCGTGCTTATGATTTTTTATGGCATTATTTATTAATCTCTTAATCCTTCCATATCATGTTCAAGACAGTACATTTTTAAAGGGATGTGTTTTTAGTTATTAACCATGCCTAATATTTATGTTTATGGTATCTCCTGATGAATTATTAACCTTAATTATCATTTGATCTCACACCTTTATTATGTTTTATCCTTCCAGGTTACGAGGATGTTTATATTATGAATGAACTACATGGATAAACATAGAGATTTGGATGTTCCCAATAAAGCTTATATGTTATATTTCATTTCATGTTGTAATTTTGATACTATCTATGTATCTGGTTTTCTAAAAATACTAAACTACTCAGTCATTTAGAATTTTATTCCTTGTAATCATTCCAATGTTTTAAAATAATGCACTGGCACCGAGCTTCTAGGTTCAGGGTGTTAAATAAGTGTTTGTGAGTTCTTGGATAATGATATTCTCAAATATTAAATGTTTTTGTTCATAGCATTCCAATATTGAAAATAAGTCAGTAATATATAAATAACATTAATCCAAATTGTTTTATTAATTCAACTTTTATTCAATCATATTTAATTACCACACTTAGCCCTATAAATTAAAAATAAAAATATAATTTTATATTCTAAACATTAGTATCAATTCATTTATTCATTTTGAAAATAAATTTAACATATTTAAAATAATAAATATTCTTAAAATTTAACTCATATGAAATTTTAGTTAATTTTTTTATCAAAAGTCATTCTTAAAATTTAAGATTCATTTTAAAACTATTATAATAATAAAATATCACTTAAAAATAGATCACAAATACAACAGGAAGTATCCATTCAATTTTCTATTATTTCACATGAAAATATTATACGAATATGCTGTTGAATTTTTTTAAATAAATATTCTTTTTCTGAAATATAATTTCAGTTAAAAAATATTTTCTACAAAACACTCCAAAGTTTTAATTCAATTTCCAAACTAAATAATATATTAAAATGATTAATCTTATTTTACATATAAATATATAAGGATAAAATATATTTTCATATATATATATATATATAATGAATATAAAATTTATCATTAAATTTATTCTTATAATATGTAGATGAATTAACATTTATATTTTTATAATTCATAATAAAATTAAAATATGATTAAAATTAAATATTTTTATATATAAAAATTTAAATTCATTGAATCAATTATAATATTGAACGATCACTAGAAAAAAATATTGTCACCCAAAATCACCTTTTAAAAAAAACAAAAAAAACTATAGAGAGATAAAAAATACATCCATTAATTTAAGATAATTAAATTAAAACTATATACAAGGAATATTAAAACACTATATGATATTTTAATACATAAAATGACCATAAAACCATTTACTATTTTTCTCTAAGAATTAATAAAATTAAATAATGATATATATGGTTTATGTCTGATAAAAAAACGGAATGTACATTGGGAGAAGGTAAGGGTGTGAGGGTGTGTGGGGGGATATTTTGGTTATAGTGATGAGAAGGAATAACATGGAGGGAATCCATGACTCAGGGATGATATCATGGAGAAATGATTGTGTGACTGGCATTAGAATGAGTATAGATGGGGTGAACCCATCAATTGGAAAATGAGAGGAGGGAGGGATGTTGTTCAATGTGTATAGGGAGAGTGGGACAACATCGAGTGACTCATAATGGGGGGGGGGGGGTGAAGAGGGATAAATGGAGTGGGATTGGGGTTAGGGTATTTTAAAACATGTCTTAGTATTTTATTAATAATTTCCCCTATTTTTGGTATTTAGTGGATATTTATTTATAAAAACCCTATATATTTTATTTAGAGGATGATGGTCACAAACCCATGTTAAATAGTTATCAATTTTTAATTTAAATATATTCGTGGTTCTATGAAACTAAAACTATAATAAAAGTTCAAAAATTAATATCATTTTTAAGGAAATTCTTTATACCCTTTCTAAAATATTTCAACTATTTAATCATTTTATTGGGATTATTATTTATAAATTTATATTATATATCTATATATATATATATATATATAAATTTTGAAATATTTTTATAAATTAAAATTGAAGGATAAAATTAAATGGAAAATAAAATGTGACTATACACATTTATGAAGAGTTTCTTATTGAAGTTAAAATAATGGTGGGATATTACATGCATATAATCACCATTACTATTTAAATAATGATTTGAAGAATATACAAAACAATGGGGGGAAATGTACTTATTTGATTATGATTTCAATATATATTTGAAATAAGTCCATATGGTCAAGGATATGGATTAATCCTTATCATCTAATAAATATCAAATTTCTTGGATCAATGACATATAATAGAGGATTAGAATAAAGCATCAAAGAAAAGTCCACCATTGGTAATGGATTACATATTACAACCCTTGTCATTATTACACATTTACGAATGACTTATAACATAAAAATTAATTTAATATTACCCATATTGTTGATAGGTCTATTGTATTTGTGGATTAAGAACATTACATGACAAATTATGACATAAAATACAACAACGTTATGGAAAACATCTTTTACATGACCACAACATTCCTTCTTACATTGCATTGCATGGGATAACCAAAGGACATACATAAGAAAAGGGTGAGCTATAAAGACCAGTATGGGAGTAAAAAGGAATAACATGAAGAATAAAATACATGTTAGGAAATAGGTATATCAATGGAGCACAATTGAAACATGAATATAAAGGAATGATATGACATGATTATCATAATATGATAATGTGAAAAAAACTTAAAACACTACATCATTAACATAAAAGAATTAGTTAAACCACTTTCCCAACATGGTGGATTTTTTTTCTAAATTTAATAAGGTAAACCCTTATCCCAACATGACGTATCATGATACTAATCATTACCAAATGCATTAGAGTGCTATTTGGGCCCACCCTTCATAAAAATTTTAATCTCATGCTCATGTGTTCCACATAGATAATATAACATGGATTCATTCAACATTATAATTTAATATATGATAAAATAATGTGGAATACATAAATTTATGTACCATTAAATAAGAATATGTTCATAAACGTGAATACCCTTGATCGAGAAATGGCTATGGTATTAACAACATGATGATTTTTTTTAGGAAAACTGCAGTGCAATTATGGCTGCATAATTACGTCATATGATATTAATAAATAGAGTTGATGAAAGATTAATGGGTATTTAATAATTTATACACGAAATAGAATATAACTGGATCATGTAACATATTATCCCAACAAATTAAATGTAATTTAGATACATAATATTGATATAATTCTTGAATGGAAATAAGAATAGAGAAATCCCTTACAGAATTTATGCATGGTAATGGGTGTATAAGGAAATAATTAATGATAGAAAAAGGGATCTATCATCATTAAAACATTTATTGGGATGTATAGGTGTGTTTCAAAACCATAACCCAACATTTTCAATAGGAAATAAAAGGGTATAACAACAAAAAGAAACTAGGATAAAAATTAGAACTGAAGGAAAGTGAGGATCCTTTACTTGGATGTGTCATCCCAAAGGATCAGAAGAGGCTTCTTGGGGGCTTGGGGGAACCTTGGGAGGACTCTAGTGAGTGTATAATTGAGTGAGGAGGAGATTCAAGGAGATTTACGAATGAGTAATGGGCTCTTTCATGGGTTTATTTATGAAATGAGGGAGAATTCTTTATTATATAGGGTTTGAACACTACAAATTGAAATATTCAAGACTATAAGACAAACCATGGGTTTTTTCCATTTTTTTACCAAATATTAGTGTAAAATATTATTTTATATAGACATTGTTAGATTTTATTAAAATAATTCCCTTGATTAGGTGGATGTGAGTCATAATCTCAAGGAAATGAATTTATAATCATAAAATATATTATAAATTTTTATATGATTCAATAAGACATTATAAATTGAGTTAAATCAATATAAAATAACATTATATTAATGAAAAAACATATATTAGTTCTTTCATACCCATTATAGTGTTTATTAAATCATTTTGGTGTCACTATGATGTCATAGAGCACCTATTTTGTTTATATGGTAATTAGTTTTTACCCAAAACTCGGCTATCTCAAAAAATTATGAAATATTTACCATTGTGTAATTTCAATGTATTGAGTCCAAAAATAATATTCATTTTATCTGAATAATTTTTTAATATGTTAATTTTCACTTTTAAAATAAAAACTGACATTTATGGAAAATTCACGGGTTTTAGGAAAAAATAGTTTTTAAATATTAATAAAAATTACTTTTGACTTCATAAAAATTTTATACTTTTTTATTATTAATACAATTAAATTTATTTTAATATTAAATTAAAATATTATTTATTTTAAAAAATCATTAAATCCTCAAAATAAATTCTTCAATACAATTTCAGTTTTATCATATAAATATATAATTCTTATCAAACTGATTACTTAATAATTTATGGTTAATAAATTGATATAATCATTAACTATTTATTTATAATAAAATTATTAATTAAATAGGTAGTTTAATATAATAAATTATAGATTTCTCAAAAATGTCATTTTTTACCCGAAATTACCATTTATCAAATTCAATATTTTTTTTAAACAAAGAATATTTTTATAAAAAAATTGATGGAAGATGACATTTATTTATAATAGGGGATTAAAAAAAATAAGTAACTAATAACTTATTCAATAAACCCTTATAACACCCTCATAAGTACTATGGGTAAGGCGTACGACGGTGATAGACTCTTGGGGTGGCTGGGATAACATCACCTAGGTGGTAATCTCTGTTAACTTGAACTTCTACCGTAGGAAGTTTGATTCAATATTAATATGTTGAAGCTCGACTAGGGATTTTTCACGAACAAAGCCTAGAGACACTTCTAACTTTCTGAACTCCGATAAATTAGTTTCATACGGCTTGGGTCTAATTGATGAGGCTACCCTCTCCTCTTTCTATGTTGAATGGATTTTCCTTAAAACCTTATATTTATATCAGTTGAGTGATCACTATTTAATGTCTATATTATCAACGATAATGATACTTAACGGTCATTTAAACCAAAAAAATTGTTCAAGTGTTTTCTATACTCAAAATAAATTAATAGAATCGAAATTTTATTCATAAATGATCTGTTCATTACAACATTACACCATTAAAAAATTTCTCCAAAAAAATTTATATTTCCCATACTAAAACAGATGAGGGTAACTATTCCTCATCACTTCCTCTGGTTCCGACATTTATTTTTCCAATCTACGGTTTTTCCCAACATCATTATGTGGGGCACCATCTTATTTCATAGAACTTTTTATCAAAAATCTATGATCTTCAATGGATTCTCTTCATAGGAGAGTCATTTTCCAATGGTGCCACATATGGATTGACTACATGCGATGGGTCTGGTATGTACTTCCTCAAGAGTGATACATTGAAAACATCATGTACTTGAGACATGTTTGGTGAGAGTTCTAGTCGATTGGCCACTACTTCAATACGTTCAAGGATCTCAAAAGGGACAATATATCATGGACTAATCATACCCATCTTGAAATATCTCATGACTCACTTCCATGGTAATATGTGGAGGAATACCATGTCTTAAACATCAAACTCTAGGTCTCATCAATGATTGTCAGCATAGTTTTATTTGTCAACTCTCAAAAGCTCCGATGTGAAGTCCGATGGTCTTAAACCTTTCTACCATTTATTCAACTATTTATATACCTAGAAGTTTCCTCTCCCCAGCTTCAACCCAAGATGTTGGTGTTCTGAACCTATTCCCATAATGGTCTTCATAAGGATACATTTGGATGCTTGATTGGAAACTATTATTATAAGAGAGTTCAACCAGAGGAAGATATTGATCGCATCCTCCTTTGAGGTTCATTGAGCATTCTCTCAACATGTCCTTAAGTGTTTGTATAGTACACTTATATTGGAAATCAGTTTGAGAATGATAATCTATACCAAAGTTTAACTTTTTATTCAGAGAATGTTGGATACTCTTCCAACACATAGAGGGGTATCTTGGATCTCAATCAGATACAATCGATAGATGTACACCTTGAAGCCTTACCACTTCTCTGATGTATATTCATGTCAGTTGATCCCATGATAAATTCTCCTGAAATTCAATGAAGTGTGCAGTATTTGTAAGATGATCCATAACAACATTGATAGCATTGTTTCCTTCGGATGCCTTCAGAAGTTCGTTGAAAAAGTCCATGATGAATTTTCCCATTTTCATGTTTGTATGGGTAATGGATGCATCATCCCCTTAGACATCTTCCTCTTAGCCTTCATTTGATGACATATTTGGACTTTGATGTATAATTAGTGATCTACTTCTTTATGTTATTCCACCAATAATTCTCTCAGAGATCTCGATACATATATTTTCTTCCAGACTGAATAGAGAAATTTGAATGATGGGAATCCTCCAAATGTTCTTTATTTAACATTAGATTTGATGAAACACAATGTCTCGACCCAAATATCAAAATTCCTTCTTCATTAATATTGAACTCCGAGGATTTCCCATTTCTGATAGTTTCCAATTTCTTATAAATTATCAAATCATCCTTTTGCAATTTTTTTTCTAAAAGAGATAGTTGAGAAATAATTTATAAAAATATTTATTATGATCCATTCTTCTTGATTCCCATGTACTTCTTCATCAAATCAAATTATATTAGATCTTTTTCAATTTTCATTAATGAAATTGTTTCTAGATACTTTATACTTGAAGAATCTACAACTTTATCCACTTTCCCTAGATGGTATGGAATTGAGTATTCATAGTCTTTGATAAGCTGAAACCATTTTTGTTGGTACATATTGAACTCTTTCTATATGAATATATACTTGAGGATTTTTTGATTAATATAATTTTCACACATTTCCTCAAAGAGTTACAATCACTAAATTTTGAATGTGAATATCACTTTAGCCAACTCTAGATCAGGTGTTGGATAGTTCTGCTCATGAAATTTCAATTTCCTTGAAGTATAGGCAATGGATTTTTTATTTTTCAGCAGCACACATCACATGTCGTTCTTCAAAGCATCACTGAATACCAAAAAGGTTCTCCACTTATGGGTAGACTGAGCATGAGTGTAGTGATAAGCCTCATTCTCAACACCATGAATCTCTTTTCGAATTCATCATTCCAAGAAAATGTTGCTCCCATTTGAGTAAGTTTTGTAAGAGGGGTTGGAAAACATTAGAAATTCCTCACAAATCTACGATAATATCTAATTAACCATGGAATCTATAGATAACCATCACAGATGTAGGACTCAGCCATCCCTCAATTACCTTTTTCTTAAAGGGAACCATTGATATCCCATTGCTTGTGATGATATTCCCCAAGAATGAGACTACCTTCAACATGAACTCACACTTACAATAATCTTCATAGAGAATATCAGTTCACAAGGTCTCTAATATAGTGCTTAGATAATCCTCATACTCCTCCTTAATTTTGGAGTATACTATAATATCATCTCTAAATACTACCACAAATTTTCCAAGGTAATTTCTAATAACTCTATTTATCAATTACATGATTATTTTTGGATCAATAGTGTGTATGAAAGGTATTACTATGAATTCATAGTGCACATACTTTGTACGAAAACAAGTCTTTTGAATATCCTCTTCCTTCACCATTAATTAGTAATATACCAACTTAATATCCACCTTTGAGAAGTATTGTGATCCACATAGGTAGTCGAACAAGTAATAAATTAGTGGAAAAGGATACTTGTTCGTTATCGTGATTTTGTTCAGCTCTCAATAATCAATGCAAAGGTGCATTGAAAAATCAATATTCTTGACGAAGAGGAAGGGTTCAACCCATGGTGAAGCACTTGGGCATATAAACCCTTTGCCTAGATTCTCATGTAGTTTTTTCTTTAGCACCTCAATATTTACAATATTCATTCTTTGTGGAGTCTTTGATATTGGAAATGACAGAGTAATAAGATAAATTTAATGTTCAACATCTCTTTATAGAGGAAGACCATAAAATTCTTTGGGAACCATATCAAAAAATTCCATCACATGAAGCATTCCTTTTAGGATAGTTTCTTCCTTAGACTCAATCATCTAATAATGATTCACGTGCTCATAGGGATGTAATATCCATTATTGATATGATGGTCAGAATGAAAATTTATCCTCCTCCTTGCAATTATACATAATCAAGGTTTGATTCGCTATATGGATAGTAGTTTCCCTCTCATGGCTATTTATGTTGTCTATATATAGAGAAATCCAATCCAAGATAAGAGTTGTATCAAATTATACCATAGGATGTATGATTAGGTTTTCTTGGATGTTCAACCGAAATATTGTGATAGGGGGAGTTAAATTCATGTGATGCAATAATAGTCCCATTTTCCATTTTCACTGATATCTCTACTTCCATTATTTGTTGTGGTGTTTCGATGGTTTAGATAAAAATTCCGGATATAAAATAATGCATAAAACGATAATCAGAAAGTATGTTCATTATTATTGAATAAATAACTAGCGAACCTATCAAAAATTTGTTGTCGGTAATTACTTTAGTGGTAGTGATGAAAAAATATCCTTGTTAATATGTTGAATATTGTTTGTTGCCTCCAAAAACCCATAGATTAGGGAACTGTTTCTCAAATTGACAGGGTTATTTGTATTTGTAGACTTGAACAATGTGTTGAGGGTCGAATAGAGCATTCCTCTCCTCTGTCATTGTAGCAGGATTTTTCTTGTTGGAAATCATTGGCTATGTGACGTTCTCTTCTCCACCTGAAGCATTTTCTCATCCCATTTAGGAAATTTCTCATGTGCTTCTTTCTTCACCTTTGGAATTTGGGATGCTGGAATTTCATAGCATCATGTGATTTATCAATTAGACTTCCAGAATGAAATTCCACTTTCTAATTCTTATCCCAACGATACCGCTAAGATTCTATGATCTCCATTTCAATATTGTGGGAAAATTGGACAATTTACTCATAGCTATCAAAGTAACAGATCGCTTGGGATTTTGGTAGTCTTGGTTTTAGCTAACCAAAGAAGTAGTCAACTTTTCATTCTGTGGTAATGGAAAATCTTGAGGTATATCGTGAAAGTCTCGTGATGTTTTCCTTGTATGGATTGATGGATTCTTTTTCTTTTTTCTTGAGGTAAAATAAGTCACTTTCCATCTTATCTCGGAGGGTGTGAGGAAAATATTTATCAAAAAATATATTTGAGAAATAATTCAATTCCGATGCCTCGACCTCCTACCCAAGATTCATATTTTTCATCAATGTATAACATTGATTAGCTTCACCCTAGATATGATAAGAATATAGAAGAACCATCTCTATTTCAAAAAATTGAATGATGGAGAAGATATTCTCAAAATAGTTGAACCATATTTTGGAGATTGAGGGATTAGATGATCCGTTGAGCCTTTTTTCTCTTGAAGCTCTCAATTTTGACTTATTATATCATGGGTGGGGGAGAGTGGATGTTCGTCTAGACCCATGTTTATTTTAAAAACATGATTTAACTAAGAGAGTATCTTGACAATGTTTTTGATTCCACTCCCATACGATTGGGAATCTCATTAAAACAATCATCACATTGATCTTTACATCAGTTGTTAACAAGAGTCCTCATATTACTATCCATTGGCTAGAATAAAAGGAAAATTAGGGGTATTAATTTTAAACTATTAAAAAAATAATGGGAATCTAATTACAAAAAGGGATAACCAACAAATTAAATTTATTCTCTTAACTTATGAATTTGTAGGCTTCAATTTATGTTATCCATGATCTCTTTCTTATAATATATTCTTAGGGGAACATTTTTTCCTAAAAAAATGGTTTGTAAAAAGCTAATGAATTGAACAAAATCATATCCCTTTGGATTTTCAATCCAAGAGTGTAGAAAGGCCCATTTTCTTTCACCAGTTCTCATGGAAGTCAAGCTCAATGTGTTTTTTTTTGTGTTTTACCACTAGATACATCTATGTTAGATCCACCTATAATTATTCGTATCCAGTCTTGTATGTATTTTCATGATAAACCAATTGGATTATACTCACCAATATTCAGGTATTATTTTCATATACTCAATATTATCCATATGGATTTCAGTAGAGTTTTATAACCCCAATCACAAAAATAAACAAACCTATATTTTGATACCAACTATAACCACCGTGGTCTTTATTACACATTTATGAATTCTTTATTGCATAAAATTTCAATTAATACATCCCATATGATCCAGAGGTATAGTTTCTATAGGTATTATGAAAATTTCATGAAAAATTACAACATTAAATACTACATCATTATTGAAAACATCATTTTCCTGACCACAACATTCCTTCATACATAACATTGCATGAGATATCTTGAGTAGACACATAAATTATTGGGTGAGCTATAAATCCCAAAAAGGGTATGAAAATGTAGAACATGAATAATAAAATAAACTTTAGGAAATATGCATATCCATTGTAAAAAAGAGAAACATGAACACAAAGGCATGATATATCATGATTATCATAACATGGTAATGTGGAAGTAATAAAAAACATTGCATCATTCAAATAAATGAATTAGTTACAAACCCATCCAAACATGGGGGAAAATTTTCCTAAAAGGAATTAGGTAAACCCCATTACCAACATGATGTATCATGATACTAAACATTACATAATGAATTGGAGAACTATCAGGGTGTACCCTTAATAAACATTTTAATCTCATGATTAAGTGTTCCATATGGATAATATAACATGGATTCACTCAACATCATCATTTATTAAATGATCAAATAATGTGGACTAAATATATATAAGTATCATTTAATAAGTATATCTTCATAAATTTTAATACCCTTGATAGATAAATGGGTACGGTATTCACAACAAAGTGAATTTGGCTTGGAAAATCGCGGTGTAGTTTTGGCAGTATAACAACATCATATGAAAATTCATAAATTTGGTTAATGAGAGAAAAAGGGGTTTCTAATCATTTATACATGAAATATATATTATTCAGATCATGGAACAAAATATCACACCAAATTAAATGGAATTTATATACATAATATAAAGAAAATACTTGAATGGAAATTAAAAGAGAGAAATCCCTTAAGAAATTTTAGCCTAGTAACATGTGTATATAGAAGGCGCAGATGTGAGAGAAATGGGAGTATCAACATTCAAAAATAATAATGGAATAATGAGGGAGGTTAAAATCATACACAAATATTTTTAATTTTAAATAAAAGGGTATAATAACATAATGAAACTATGATAAAAATGAGAATGGAATGAAAGTGTGGATTCCTTACATGGATGTGTGATCCCAAAGGCTTCAGATAAGATTCTTGGGATATTAGGGAACAATAGGTAGACTCTAGGGAGTTTATAGTAAAGTAATGATGGTCTTCAAGGAGTTTGAGTGAAGGGAAATGTGTGCTTTGGTGAGTTTATATAGGGATGGAAGGATAATAGTTTATTATTTAGGTTTTGGATTGTACAAACAAAAATATTCAAAACCACAAACCAACCAATGGTTATTTCCCATGGGTTTTTCCAAATAAAAGTGGAATAAATTATTTTATATTGGAAAGTTCCGAATACATTAAATGATTGTCCTTTTTTATATGGAGGTGAGTCACGTTCTCAAGGAAATGAATTTAAAATCATAAAACATATTATACATTTTAGAGGATTTACTAAGGACTTATAAAATAAGTAAAATAATTAAATAATGAAATTATTTTAATAGGAAAAACATATTGGTCTAAGAATACCCATATTTTATTTATTATATAATTTTGGGGTCATTATGATGTCATAAGACACATATTTTATTAAAATAGTATTTAATATTTACCAAAAATCCGAATATCTTAGAAAGTATGTAAAATTCACCATTGGATAATTTCGACGACCTAATTCAAAAAATAATATTAATTTTATCTAATCAATTTCCTAAATATGTGAATATTCACTTGTAAAATGAATACTGACATTTATTAAAAATTCACGGGTTTAGGAAAAAATAATTTTCAATCCATATTGAAAATTAATTTTGACTTCGTAAGAATTATAAAATCGTTTATTATAAATAAAATTATATTGAAAATAATATTTTATTAAGATATTTTTTTTTCAAAAAATTCATTAATTCATCATAAGAAATTCTTTAATACATTTTTTGTTTGATCATATAAAATTATAATTCTTATCAAACTGATTACATAACAAATTATTGCTAAAAAATTTATATAATCCTACATTATTTAATTTTGTTAAAATTATTAATTAAAACCCAATTTTAAAATAGTAATTTAAATATTTCTCAAAAGTACAATTTTTTACCTGAAAAGACAATTTATCAAATTCATCAATTTTTAATGAAATAACATTTTGATAAATGAATTGATGGAATAAGACTTTTATTTAGAAAAATAAATTACAATATAAGTAATTAATACCCTATTACATAAACCCTTATAACACCTACATAAGACCTAAGGGTATGATGTGCGTTGGTGACATACGTTTGGGGCTTCTCAGATAATTTCACCCAGGTGGTAATCTTAATTAACTTGAACTTCACCCATTGGGGATCATTCAATCATAATGTGTTGAAGCTTGGATTGGTTTTGGTTAAGAGAGAATCCCCATGACACTACCTCCTTTCTGAGCTCCGAAAAATGAGCTTCGTACAACGTGAGTCTACTGGATGAGGCCATCCTCTCCTTTTTCTATGTAAAAAGGATTTTTTAATCATTATATTTATATCAGTTAGGTGATCTCTATTCAAAGACTTTATAATCAATGATAATGATACTTGACCGTCATTTAATCTTAATAAAAAAAGATTTCATGTGTTTTTTATATCAATAATACATTAATAGAAAGTGAATTGTATTCATAATTAATTGGTTCATAACCGTAATGGGGAACCACCAACCATGGAAAATTGATACATCAATAATTATTTAAGAATAACCCCTATATTCCATTAATTTCAATGAATTTTAATTATAGTTTTAATATATCAATATAGAAATATAAACAATTTTAACAAGGGAGACTCAATGTAGAAAAATATTCATGATTCATAGAACAATACTTATAACGGTTATGGTTATAAATATAATAATGATTTCATAGATAATTATATACTATATATAATTAAGTAAAAATTAATTGATTTTATTGTATAGTTTCTCAAATATTAATGGTCAATAACACTCTTAAAATCCACCATTTTTATTATTTAAGACACATTAATTAAGTGAGAACCTAAATATAATAACACTAAATAATAAAAATATACACGTATAAGATGATGTATAATACCTCATTAGCTTTTCATAGTGATTACTATCTGAATAAAAATCCATAACTTTCTCGTGTTTATGTGTTATTGATTAAATGATTCAGTGCTAAAAAAATCATCCTAAAAAATGTCATCATCATTTTATATTTTATTCCTCCCCATTCAATTGGGTTTCCAACACCCTTGTATGAAAAAATATGTCTCTAATCATCTTTATATAACTCAAAAATGTTTCTAGGATAAAATATTTTATTAGGATCATTAGTAACCATAAGAGTCGAGATAAAAATAACTCACTTCAACTCATCCATGTTATGGATGATGATTATCTAATTCTTAGTAAGAACTAAATAATTACTTTTATTCAACATTTTATCTCCATGAACATTCAACATTACTTCCATGTGGTCACCCTAAAAAACCTTTTTAACATAAGTAATGTATTTTTAGGAATAATTTCATCAAATTATTAAAAGTAAATAGAATCATCAAAATTACATTAACACGAAATGAATTTGATAATTAATTTTTTGGATTTTAAAATTTTAAAATGTATTTAAATTTTTATCAATAATGATAATCTCATGTAAAAACCTAATTAATGAATAGATTATAATAATTATAAAACTAATTTGGACTGTAAATTTAATTACATGATATGTTTTATTATAAATGTTATTAGTCAACCATGAAATCTTTAGAAATAAATTATTTTTTGTTGATAATATTGAGTGAATTATATGAAATACTGTTTTTGGTATATAATAATCTAATAAATATAAATAATAATTTTTTTATAATTTTATTTCAATGGAGATAAATTTAATAAATCAAAATATTCTTCTAAATAATTTCTGAAAAAAAGTTATTTTAATATTTTCCTTCAATGACACAATATTTTATACTCACACAACCCTGTATTTTAAAAAAAATATACATCCACTATAGATAATGAAATAACAATATTTTAATAAATATTTATATTCTAATTATGTAATTAAATAGAATATTTTTACCAGGATTTATAGTCTTTTAAGATTAATAATATGAATATCAAATTAGAAAATTTTATCCAGGTTTAATAAAATAAAATACATTATATATATATATATGAATTAAAATGAAAGATAAATGAAATAAAATTAACATAATTTATTAAAAACATTCCAAAAATAAATAAATTTATCATGATCATTTATAATTTATCACTATGCTCAAATCCTCCATGGTCTACTACAATATAGGGGTTTCAATGTTTATGATCCAATCGTCATGTATCATAACCTATTGCATAAATTTTACTTCATGTAGTTTACTCTTTTCCATTAATTAATTTTCTATATAGAAAAGAAATGTTTTGGTGTATAAAAAACAATTGAACAGTTCCCCTTCAAATCAATCAGAAACAATTCAATTTCATTATGATGTTGTTTTATAATTTGTGTGTTTTTATTATCGAACCACTTCTAGTGTTATCCTTATTAGTACCAAGTGCATGGAAGAAGTATAAAATCTAGATATATTTTAAAATTTTAATTTTTGATTGACATCATGACATTGTCATTAGTGTTGCAAAACTCAATGATTTATCTTAAGGATCTCATGTGAATTAAATTAATAAAGAGAAATTAAAAAAAGTTTAAATTAATTATATTTATTGAAAAGATGATTTTCTCAATCTATGTGATCACTTCTAAAATGATAATATTCCATAAACATATGGATCATAAAATCATGGTCCAAAATATTTCTAGTATAATGGTCATCAATTTCTGGGTGCTAGCATAGAGAATCGATAGTCATTAAGACATCCTCATGATATCTATAACACCATTAATTCGATCTATGAAAAAATATTATATTGAGGTACTCAGATCATCACATCGTCTCTCTAGGATGAGCAATATTTGAGAGAGGAGCTCTAAAATTCTAGTGACTGAATGATCAGTCTAATTTTGGGAACTTAGAACTTATATAGGTTAGTTAATAGTCTTGAAAATTTCATATAAGCCACCTTAATATATTCGTCCTTCTAAATAATACCTAAATAGTATTTATATCATATATAAAATGTTTCCAATGTCATGTTTATTATATTACACACTTCCAAGATAAAAAAACTCTAATCTGGTAAAATTTGAGTCATTAAATCAACTCGAATCTCCCACACATATTTGATGAACCTTGAATAATAAAATTTATTCCAAAAACATTTTTCTTATATCATATTAAGAACTCATGAATTCACTTTGTAAATAAATTCAAAACATTTTACTCTAAACTCTAATAAAATAGAATTTACTAATTTCTTGTGGTCATTTAAACATGGATATTATCAAACCCCTCGGTGGACCCCCCCCCCATGTTCAAAAATCCAATTATTAATAATTGGGAAAGCTTCTAAACAACATTTGTGTGAAAACATAAAGTCCTTTATCCTAGTAGAATTGAGTCTTACTCATACACCATGAGTGGTATCTAGAAACAAATAATCTTCCTTTCACTATATATACATTATTTATTCTCTCAATAACCATTACGGATGGAGCTACCATCATCTACCATGAACATGAGTTTAATAAGGGTACATCAAAAATTTTGAATAGTGCTCGAGTTACCTCTTACTCAAAATAGAAGTGAAAATTCCAATATTTACTATTTAATCAATTTCATACAACCTAGGACACACCAAACACAATATAAATTGACATAAAATAAATGCCATAGCTTTCATCTTGCATCAAATTATTTTATAATATGATAAATATTTTTAAGGATCTTATATCAATAGACTAATATACATTTTTATAGATAAAAATAACGAATGACAACAAAAACATGTGGGTTTCTGATTGGTGGGCATGTCTTTATGATGTCATCTTCTCAACATCAGGATATGGGATGTTCATTATGAGAAGACTTAATGATTATTATCCCAAATCTCAAAATTATCTAACATCATCTCTTTCTCGTCATCATGGTATATGTACACCATATTACATATGTTAAAAATTATTTTGATAGTATCTATATTTTATTATAGGTAGTAATATTTATAACCATTGGAAAAAAATAATCAATGGAAATTACGCTATAAACAATATTTTCTTATGTATTAACAATATTTTTTATGATAAAATTATACATAAATCTCTATATACATTATATTATAATTGAAAAGAACTACCCAAGTTATTTTTCAGTTACCAACATTGATAAAACACACACATTCAGTTGATCTAACTCGATAACCGTCATCCAATTTTTTCTCACATCATAAAATAATTATTCTAATGAAATATCAATTTAGTGATTGAATGTTCCATATATTCTAAAATAAATACTATATTGTCTATGACTTCATATCCTTTAATAAAATTTCCTTATAGATAATATACTTGAGTATATATATATGTTCATTATCATTTCCATGAATTCAAGACTACTAAAAAATTTATTTTGTTTAATATAATTCATATTATGATAATAATATAACATAATTGAATAATTACATAAACAAGGATATGTTGTTTCATATTTCAGAATACTTTTTTCGATTCATCAGAAAATGAAATATAATTAGTATATATAAATATAGATACCATTGGATTCATGGTGCTCCTATTGCATATTTCCTTATCTTAGTAGTGATATTAGATAAAAATTTATATGGAGGATGATTAGTGTGTGTCTTGTTATTAACTGGTATTTCTCCGTATCTAAGTACAAGGTTTATACTCCTTATTTTAAAGTAATATTAAATATATATGAATGATTCTAATGTAGTTCCCCTACACTATTTAATATTTTCATAATATGATATATATATTATAAATATCATATATACTATGTAGAATGGAATATGATACATACCCATCACTTGAAGAATATAATGTTATACTCTTCATTTTAATCTCTTATAATGTCATATATGTCTCATCTTTGAGAAAGTTATACAATGTGACATTGGAAATAATTCCCTCATGAAATGTTCAAACTATTATAGGTCAATACTTTTGATTATTTTTACTTTTATAAGCTCCATGAAACCTATTGATGTATCATAGAATATCTTATGGCCTAGAAGTTGGTCTACTAAATTATGTCAATCTTTGAAGAGTCTATTTATTTGCTTTCTTAAGTAACTATAAAGATAATAATGACTTTACATATGTTATATAAATTTTTATATATTAAATTATTTCCATAACACCCCGTAACATAACCAAACAATAATTAAAAGATTTCTAATAAGGGATTAACAATATCACTTTTCCAAGATCTTTTATTTATATATTTTTGTATAATCACTGAAACAATTTCATAATATTTTGGATATTTCAAAACAATGTTCATTTAATTCCAAAATATATGTTCATACATTACACTACTATTTCATTCATGACACATTTTCTTCATTCTGGACATGTCCCCATTGAACTTGCTATAATCTCTATTCCTCATTAATCCCTATAACAAACATTTTACAATATTATATGCGAATGAAATACTAGTAATATATATAAAAATAAATTTACCTCATTATTCCTATTTAAAATTTATGAAATATTTTACATAGTTTTTTTGTTTTACATAATAAATAATCAGCCCAAATTAATCATTACCTCCTCATGAAATAATCTTCCAATACTCTAGTTAACATAAACATTTTATAATAAAGAATAAAAAAATAATGATTCTATAAGTCACTTTTGAAAAAATGGGTACTCATGAAATCATGACTTTCACCTCTATAAGATTATAAAACATCCATTAATCAGATGTTCATTATCTTATATTATAAAATGAAAATATTTACATTGAAACCCATAGAGATAATTAGAAAACATGTAGGTAACATGGTAGATTTTCATTATATTCACCTTTACAAGAATTATTATAAGGTAATTACCATCATTGTTAATTCCAATATATACCTTATGAGTAACTTAATTCTTCTTAACTCTGTCACTTTACCCAATTAATTGGAGGGATTTAATAGAACCACCTTTTAAATACATGACTTTTATAAGTAACTTATATCTTATTCAATGTGTTATCATATAAATTTTTTATTAATTATATCATGATAAAAACACATAAATTATTTCATGTCAATACAAAAACTTAAAAAAATTATCATTATATCCCAAACCCAAAACCACTTTCAGTTATCTCATAAAAACAAGAATAATTAATATTTTATTTTAAAAAAATTATCTAAATATTTCCAAATAAAATTAAAATATGAAATTATTTTTAACAAAGTTCTAAATTGTGTATGAATATTGATAATTAATGTATTTTATAATGGTGGGAAATATTTTTATTACAGTAAATGTTACACAACCCTTCTTTTTCAAATTGAAAAAATAGGATAAAAGTGAACTATTAAAAAATATATTTAATATTCATTTTTAAAACCTCTATAAAATTCTGGGACAGTTTTAAAATAATTTAAAAAATTCAATGAAATATATAGATGGATATTATTGAAACATTTTAAATAACATGAATATAGAATAGAAAGAGTTTAAATCATTTAGAACTACATTTTAATGAAAAATTACTTACCTCCTCTCCCAACATTAAAGAGATATATTTTACAATACGAAGCTATAAAAATATTTTAATATTTTATTTTTTAGTAAAATATTTCATGGTTATTCGATTATTATTTTAATTCAATTTTATTCATTTATTACCTTGTTATATTTAGTTACTAAATAATTTATGTTGATGATGATGTATTGGGGTCTTTTTGGTTATAACCTCAAGATTACATTGATGAATTGACTATAGTCAAAGTGGTAATTATTATATAATATAAATATTATTAAAAAATTTATAATTATAATTTTTTAATATTAAATATATTCCTACAACCGTCCGTGTAGGAATTCATTAAAAATGAAACACATTGTTTCATTGACACGATAATCCATACATATGCATGAAAGAAATTTTAATCATTTTAATGGGTATAATAGAGGAAAACTAAATAGTATATCATTATTATATAGTGATAAATATGTATAAAATTAATATTTACTTATTATTTCCATCCTTATTACCATCAATTTTGAGGTGGTAATGAAAAAAAATACATCTTATCATAGAGGTGCTAGTCCACACATACACACGAGTGACATAATTTTTTAACAGATGTATGGGTAAGAAAGTAGATAATATATTATCATTAAAAAATCATGATAATTATATATTTATCACATATATGAATTATATATATCACATTATATAACCATGATATGTTGTTATTTAAAACAAAACACATACCTTCATTGAGGGGGAGGTTTACATGTTTTCATGAGTAATGTTTTCATTTCACATGTGATGGAAAAGAATATGAAGAATGGTTGATAGATAAAAAAACATTATTTTATTTTATTTAAATTATTATGTTATAATTTGATCAAATATATATATATATATAATATTTTAATGTGGTGAAAGAAAAAATAAATAAATAGACACTCGGTTAAGAGGAGTACCTCCCTTTTTTAAAACCTATATTAGCGTACACATTAATCCTTCAAGGATTGGTCTATTGATGAGAAACATACATCAAGAAAGTGGATTGGGATATTTTAGAGTATTATGGTTGGATTAGTGGAGAAAAATGTTTTAATTTTTAGGATTAAGAAAGGAGAGTAGGTTCCCATTTATAGGTCTGGGGAGTGGCACACTTGTAAGAAACCATAACTATTATATATTATAAATAGATTAATGATTGTAAAATTGGAATTAAATTAGTAAAATTTAAAAAATAAGGTGAAAATGTTTAAAATTATATTATAGAATAATAGTTAAGAGACTATTTTTTGACCTTATTACTTAGTCTTTTCTACAACTAACATGTTTCTCCCTTTATTGTGGTAACTAATTTTTACGTTGGAAACTATTCATGAGGACAAAAAATTAAATTTAAATCACTAAATTTTTTTCACATATTTATTCCAAATATGAAATATATTTTTCATGATTCAATTTCTAGATAATTGAAATATTAATTTTAATATAATAATGCAGTTTCTTAATGAAAAAGATTTTTCTTAAAAATTGTATATTAATTTTATAAATGAATTTATACAAAAATAAAGTATAATTATGATTCCTATGTAATTAATTGTTTTATTATTTTTATAATGGATTAAAATATATTTTTAAACCAATACAAAATGATGTGTTTTTTAAAATAATTGAAAAAAGGGAACATTTTTATAAAAATTAGTATTTTTCACTATTCACCTAAAAATCAATCTTTTTAGAAAAATATAAAATACCTCACCCTAAGAAAAATATAATATGATGAATCAAAAATATAAATTTATTTATTAATATCTAATAACTATAAAATAATGATTTTAATGTTTTAAAAAACAATATAATTAATGGAATAAAATTCATTTAGAATAAAACTATTTGTTTTATAATTAAAATATTACACAAAATTATTATAGTGAATATGAACTCATAAAAAAATTGTTAATATTAATAATAAAAGAAATTGATTTATTGTTAATAATATCTATGTTTTTAAATTCATTCCATATTAAATAAATTGTGTTCTAGAATATTTATTCATTACGTAAACAAGTGATGGAATTTTTCCCTATAGTTTTTTATAATTCTTATATTTATTTTCAAATAATAGGGTTTATACACAAAAAAATTAACCCTATGAGTCCCCTTATTCAAAATAACCAATTAACTATGAAAAATTAATTGAAATATCCTTTCCTTATAAGAATTATTCCTTTCCAAAATAACTACTTCATTACTCAAAACATGAGATTCGTCCGTTAAATATTTCCTTAAAACCAAAACATTATAAAAATAAAGTACTTGAGATATATTTGATGGTATGTCCAATATGTATGAAACTAATCACAAATTTCCCATAATTTCAAATGGATCGTTATTTAATGGATTTAATTTTCCTAACCTTTCAAAATGGGTTAATATTTTACATGGATATAATTTAAAAGAATACAATATTCTACCTAAAAATTATATATATTTCCTCTCGTTATTTATATAAATCTTCTTTGTACTTTGAGTATCACCTATAGAGTGATGAATATTAGTTTCATTATCAACTATCTATTCTAACAATTATTTTCCCCAAAATCCTCTATCGTTGATTTTTGGCTAAAAGGCTTTAGTTCGACACCACATTCCATTTAATGACTCAAATGGAGCCATTTTAATACTAGAATGAAAACTGTTATTATAAGAAAACATCACCGATGAAAAATATTGATATAAACTTCCCTAGTAATTGAAATAGTATGTCTAATAATATCATCCAATGTTTTAATATTTGAATCTGAATATACTTCAGACTGAGGATAAAAATATATTCAAAAATTTAACTCTATACCAAACAACATATGAATCCCTTCCCAAAAATATTACATAAATCTAGGATCAGGATCATATAGAATTTAGTGATTTAATACATGTATCCCAACTATTTATTTAACATAATTTATAAAAAAATGACACAAATATATAATATTTATAAATTGAAGTAAATGAATAGATTTAGTAAAATGGTAAAAAATAACCAAAATATCAATATTACCTTAAGATGTATGTAGAAAATCCAGCGTAAAATCCATGGATATATTCTCCCATTTCTATTCAGGAATAGGAAAGTACTGAAGTTTCCCCTTTGTTAATTTTCACTCGACATTAAACCATTAACAAGTCAAACATTTCATTTTAAAACCAAAAATATATTTTTTCAACCCTTCCCACAAACAATATCCCCTAAGGTCTCTATACATCTTAGTGTTTCCATAGTGAAAAGAAAAAAGTTATATGTGAGCTTCACTCAATAATTCATTCATTGTCTATGATTAACTTAACACATTCAACCTTTTCAAAAATATTATATCATCGTCTCTTTCAATATTAAATTCCTGAAAATTTCCATCATTAATAAACTCTACTATATCATAAAAACCACTATCTTTCTTCTATGAAATGTTAATTTTATCAAATAAAGATGACTACACTGACACTTATACCAAAAGAGAGGGTATAATTTCTTGAACATGATCTCGGACAATATTTATTAAATTATATACCAATGAATCATGTTCCAAATGTATTTTAACTAATGATTATTTATCATTTAGACTCAATCCATCAAAACCTTTTTTTATCATTTCGTGGATGATACTAAAGTGTGTGATAATAATATGATATTATTTCAAACCATATTCTTAGATACATATTAATCTCTTTTTGAGTGAATATATACTTTTATCTTTGATGGTCAATATATATTTATAATTTTCCCCATATAAAAAAAAGAAACAAAAATTTTGAATGAAAAAATACCCATCGTATGAACAAGATAATATATTAGATAATTATTCTCATTGAATTTTATTTGGTGTGATGCATGTGCATTTACAATATCATATTGTATCAAAATAATACCAAATACCATAAATTAAGGGCACCTTTAAATAAAACAAATCCATATTTATATATTGAAATTCAAAAACTATATCTTTATGGAATCATATTTTCAATTCACGAAAAATATCATGATATTATTTTATTCAGATGATTTTAACCGTTTTTCAAGTTAACTTCGTGAGTGGGATATATAAAAATGACATGTTTAAAAAAAACATTAGCAGTAACAAACTAGTAAAATAAAAAATTGAAACTCATTGACATATGTAGTTATTCTCTACTCATCCACCCAATAATTTTTTGAAGTATTTACAATTATGTCACTTTAAGAATCAATATGCCTATGGAATGAACTCATTATAGGAAAAAAATTACATTCATTGAATTTTAGACTCAACATATTTTATTTTATGTTTTGAAAAAAAATTATTGGATATTACTCATACTCTTTATTACTTTTAGATTAAAGAATAATTTCATCAATGAAAACAACCAAAATTTTTCCAAATACTCATCGAAAAATATATTCCTAAGTTTAATAAATATAGTGGGTGAATTCATCAACCCAGTATGAATAAACACAAAATCATAATAGTCATACCATGTATAAGAAAATTTCATTTTAAAATCATCTTCCATCAATGTCAGAAATTAGTAATCTAATATGTCGTCATGTAAAAATAAGGATCACCCTAGGGTTATAAAACATGTTATCTATATGAGTGAAAAAGTACTTATTTTAAGGAAAATATTATTGAGTGTCTTATAATATATGAAAATCCCCATTTAACATTATTTATTTTTAATAATAAAAAAATGATCACCCCAAGGTGATGTTCCAAGGAGGATGAGCCCCTTATCAAGTAATTATTTTAACATCCTTTTCAATTCTTATAACTCAATTGCATCCATTCAATAGGGAGTTTTTGAAATAATATTAACATCATGAACAACATAAATAGTAAATTAAACATCCAAATGAATAATAACACTAAACATGTCACAATTATGAATAATTAATTTATTTTCAACAACCTGTGGAATATAACTTTCACACCTATATTTAATCAATTTAATTTCTTCTTGATATGTAATCATTGTTATTAAATCATTCTTATATAAAAATTAAACCTCAATATAATGACTTAATGCACTATTTTTAGAACATAAATCTTTCTAGATATGGAAATATGAAATATTATCCATGCATATAATGACATAAAACTCTATTAAGGGTAAACCAAATACAATTGTTGGAAAAAACATTCCACATGTGATGATAGTAATGTTCCAATAAATCATTGTTTCTCTAATACCTACACCATAAATTTTAACCAAAATTAATATATTCATTTATTATGGTAGTTTTTACAATTTAATATCAGGATTCCTAGAAATAGAAGAATGTGTAGACCTCAATCATAAAATACAATGGCATAACTTGAGTAAAAAATTTGTTTATATTTCACCTATTATTCGATGGTCTTTTATTTATCTAGTTATTCATGAATGATCTGACAATAATACTCCAATTATGTTCTTTTTTATATCCATCATTCATATTATTCCTTATATAGGCACGTTTTAATGGCCTATTTTATTATAATTAAAACATTCATGAATGGATTACTATAACTGGTATGACCATTACCATTGTTCTCTTTACATAAACCATCTAGATGTCCCATATTAGCATATTAGGAACAATTTTTAGATCTCAGAATACATTACCCAGAATGATTCTTAACACACTTATCATAAAAGGGAATCATTATTTTCAAACCTGTGAAATATTTTAAAGAAATATTAAACAGTTATTACAACATAGGATACTTTCTATCCTAATTGATATAGAAATCAATAAAATCCATCTCGGAATTCATATCATATATAATAACGTCCTCATGACTTCCAAACTCATGAGAAACTAATTACCTTCACAAATTTGGTTTTAATATAGATTAAATTCTATCAATTTTACTATAACAGTCCAATCTAAAATTTTCTTCACAACTTTTGAATATTGTAAAACAGTCATCATATGCATCAACAATATAAAAATATTTCTCAATGAATAGTTCTTTGAATGTTGTCTAATCAAAAGATTAATAAAATATTTATCCTTGATATTCCTAATATGAAATCACCATTAATAGGATAAACCATTCAAATGATAAATTATTAGATATAAATTTTTATTCTCTAATCATCCCCAATTAATTATTCATATTTTCAAATTCCATGATCCTTCTTGAGCTTACACATAGTATGAAGACCCCTACAATTCATAGGGGTTTACTTTCAGAAATATTAAACTATTGACATATTCCTATAAAGAGAATTTAATAACATTTTTATATGGGTTACACCATTAATATCCTGTATCAATTGAGTTAACACAACCAAAAATTGAACAGTACCAACTTCAACTATTCCATGTTACTGATTCAGAAGGATATCATTATTTTATTTATATCCTACCTAATTATATATGATTTTATATGGAAATCCAATTTAAATATAAATTTAATAGATGAAGAAACATGGAAATCCTCAATCAATTTATCACTATAATATAACCATAAACCAAAATCATTGAAAAGTGTCTTTTAACATTATGTGAACCTATAAAGGTATATAAACCATGACCTTGATACCAACTATAATGCCTCATCATAGAATCAATAGTTAATTTCATGATTTATAATAAAGTTTCACATTATTACATTTTTAGGGGTTTTTAGGTTTACAGTTATACAAGACTAAGAAAACCGTTACACAAAATTGTGTTATTTCTGTAGAGTGTAAATTTTTTCAAAACGGTTGGAACATATGTTTAACTCATGTATAATTTATGAAAATAATTATTTGTTCGCGATACTCCACTATTGAAATAATGATAATCCCAACAAATCCTTAATCCCGGACAAAAATATTTCAAAATAATGTATGGAAAAAACAATGATCAGTATAACATATTAAAAGTAGGTAAATTTGTTAGTTCTATTTTAATTTCTTGAAAACTAGTAAGGGAAATTTAATTTCTACATGGCAAACATTTTTCTGAATGTAATCATTACTTACACATGGAAACAACTTCAAAACGAGAGTTTTGATAAAACAATTTGTAGGATAGAATTATGTACAAAATCAATAGTTGTGAAAGTTACATAGAAATACATGATCAATTATGAAAACAAACCTTTCCCCATTTTAAAATCATAATCTATCCTTTCATTATGATATCATTCTCTTAAACTATAAAATCAGAATTGTTCCATTAAAACCCAAAAAAATAAATATAAAATTTTTATATAAAATTTTATTTTATCCTTACAATCACCCTTATAACTACTCATAAAAAAGAGTAACTATCAGGGTTAATTGCAATATATCATTTTAGAATAAATTAATTCTCATTAACATTTTCACTTTATCCTATTCATTATAATTTTTTTATAGACCCACCCATTAAATACATATGACTTAAGAGTAAAATTATTCTTGTCAATAAATTATCAAATAAAGTGTTGAATAACTATATGATGACAAAAACATAGAAATTCATTCATATCTGTCATAAAACTAATAAAAATTTTAATTACATCCCATAATAATAAAGAAATTTCAGTTATCTCATAAAAATTAGAATAAATACCCTTTTATTTTTATAAAACAACAAAAAATTATGCGAAAATGAGATTTTGATATTGATTTGGAATCGATATAAAATTTTATAGGAACATTTATAATGAATAAAATCAGTTATGGTGTAAAATATCTGATGTGCAATAAATGTTAGAAAAACATTCTTTTTCACTTTGGTAAAAAAAGTCAAAAGTGAACAATCTAGGAATTTTTTTAAAGATGAATTATTAATAACCCTATAAAATTTATAGTACAATAAAAAATTGAATTAAAAAATCATTTAAATATATTAACTGAAATTTTTTATTCATTTTTTTTAATATAATGAATTTAAAAAATTCAAAATAATGTTTTAATGAAAAATATCTTACCTTATGTCTCGAAACACCGTCTATATATTTTAATTTCCAAAACAATAACATTTTATGAATTATATAATTTATTATTATCCATTTTCATGTTCATTTCCATAGTATTAGTAGTTTTATTTAATTTTTTAATGATTTCCAGTTAGTAAATCGGGGTTTTCCATGTTGGATGTTTTGGTGTCATTCCATTTATGAACTCCAAATAAAATAAATACATTAAATGTAGTTAATGGTTTCATTTTTATATAATAAATATGATCAATTTTTTTTTATAATTTTCATGATTATAAAATAAATATATTTTTTAACCAACCATGTAATGTGGTCCTGGAAAATATTTCATATTATTTCACGGACAAGATAATCCTTATGTACGCTTGAATAAGGTTTTCATTTTTCTATTTGGTGGAAATAAATTAAATAATATTTTATTTTTATAGAGGTATAAAATATTATAAATATAATATTCATTTATTAGTAATAACATTATAACCATCCATATGAGGTGGTAGTGAAAAATAAACCACATCAATTCATGGAGGTAGTATTCCACACGTACGCATTCACGACATTATCAATTTCCAATGGATGGAAGTGTAACAATATCGATAAAATATTATCCTTAAAATAAATTATTATTTAATATATATCCTATATATTAATTTTATCAATTATTTTAATAAATCATGAGATGTGGCGATGAATAACAAAACACAACCCTTCGTGGAGATGGTAGTCCACATATACGCATGGGCGATGTTTTAATTTACCCTATGATGTAAAAATAAGATGAAAAAGGTTTATTCCATCATTATATTTTTTTAATATATTGGATATAATTATTTTATTATTTAATCTTGTTTATAGAATATTTTAATGAGGTATAAGTAGAAATAAATATGAAAATACATGGTTACGAGTTATACATTTTCTTTGAAAAGAAAAGCTACATATTACACCATAATCCATATAAGATTTAAACTTTGGTGAAAAAAAACCACAATGAAATGGGTAGGGTCTTTTTGAAGGAATTTCATTTGGTTTTTGATGAGCTAAATGGTTCATTATGTGTGAATAATATTATAAGGACCTGACCTTAAAACATTACATAATCATGAATTAAATGAAAAATTCACATAGAGGATCTTTTGAGGTTTAGAGTTTTAGAGAATTTGGTCATAACTATTACATCTAAAAATATTACAAAGTAGACACTTCTACTAAGTTTCCATAAAATAAAAACTCTTAAAAAGAAACATGTCTAGTTCAATCTTTTAGATAGCATGTCTTTCCTTGATCCCATCCTTGACCCTATTCATCTTTATGTCCTCTGGAAAACATTTCAAAAACTTGGGATGAGCATAAAAAGCCTAGTAAAGGATACACAAAGAATGAAAATCGTTAGTTTTTCAAAACAATAGGTAAACCATGAATACTTTATCAAAGTAATACTTTTCACCTTTATGAAGTAGTATAAACTCTTCAATGAATAAAAGAACATTACTTACACTTTTGCAACCAAAATAATACCATAAAACCCATATACATAACATATAAAGGTAACTTGGAACAAAAACATACATAAATGGAATAACCATATGGTCAACTTCCACACATATCACTTAATGGAATAACCATACGACTGACTTCCATACCCAATGCATTAGAGGATATAAAGTAACCACCCGTCCTGGTTTTCATGGCACCACCCATCATATGGTTTATCACGTAACCACCTGTCAAATTTCCAAGTACCATTATAAAATCATAACAATTATAATGGAATGAAAACATTTCCACATTTCAATCAAAATATATCACTTAAATATATTGAAATTAAAAATCCATTATCAAAACCATTTTCAATACCAAAATACATAAAAGAGTATATGGTATTTATTTACTTTTAAAAACAATATAACAGCTTTTTGAGGAAGCCAAAGATCAAATAATACTCATGATGATGGAAAGGTCGTTGTCACTGTGTACGTTAAAAAGAAACATACTTTTTTCCATTTAGTAAAATACTTCGTATAGAAAATATTCCTTCCGAATAAAAGTAGAAGTCAAAGTGGTTTATACACCGTATAAAAGAAAGCTATGTATAAAACAAAATATGCTTCAATGAGAGGAGATTGAGACGAAGTCCCTTACAATGTCGGCATCCTTAGATTAAGGATAAATCAATTACATGATTATTTGTGAAAAATATAAATACACCAAATATAAGTGAATATTAAGTGTAAAAAAATTATAGTTCATTCAAACATACTCTTGAAAAAACAAAACCAATGAAATAGATATTTAACTCAATGAAATGAGATTAAGTTATGATTTCCCATACAAGTTCGTATAAATGAAGTAAGAATTTATCAATGAGATGATTATGTCTAGAAATAGTATATACACAAAAAGGTTTGTGGAAATTACAACATGGAGATTCCACACATAATCTTGGAATAATAAAATCAAGAAGTAGAGTTTCAAACCAAAGAATTGTAAGTGGGTTAAGGTGTTCCATTACATAAGTTCGACAGCCTAACAACGTCACTTTAGAATTCATAAAATGAGATGATGAGAGATAAAAAGGGGTATCTCATCACTTGGAAATATAATTTATAATAATAAAGATATAGAAGAACATATCCCAACATAATAGTATGTGAATTAAAAGACATAACAAAATAAGATTTTTAAAAAGTGGAGGGTGAAAGGTTCCCTTACCGACTTGGGTAACTTTCAAAACGTACTCCCCAAAGAATAAGGGTCATACAATGAAGATGTAAATACCCATAATTGAAATTATAATACACAAATAGAAAAATAATGGTTAGTACATACACCACTCAAAGGAAATGGTGGCAAACATAGGATAAATGTCATGGGAATAAAAGTGAGATGAAAAATCCCTTACGAAAACTCGGCCGCCTAACGATGCCACTGAAAACTTCCAAAAATGGATTGATGAGATCAAATAGGGTCTATCATCATATGAAAATAAAAATAACAGTAATAGGAATATAAAAGAACATCCCAAAACATAAAAAATATGAGCTTAAAAGAAATGACATAAAAAAGAGTGCTTAAAAATAAATAGAGAGGTAGGATCCCTTACGAAAATTCAGCAGCCTAACGGCACCACACAAAACTTCCAAAATGGGTTGATGAGAGAAAATATGGTCTCTCATCATATGAACATAAAACTTACAGTATGAGAAATATAAAATAACATCCCAATCATAAGAAAGATGATCTTAAAAGGAATGACATAAAAGAGTGTACTTAAAAAGAAAGAGAGGGGTAGGATCCCTTATCTCAAGACTGACTTGTCTTGTTCGTTTATTTAAATTCCTGAATAATAAACTTTGGTCAATTTATAATTTCCTATGTAACTACTTTAAATATTATTATTCAGTTCATATTACATATTATAATGTTATAATAATTGTTTAATAATGTTAGTTCACATCAGACGTTTTTGCCGATGTTTGGTACATGAGTCAAAAATGAACTTGTTTGAAAATGATTGCTCATGTAGATATAAGTAAATCATTTCCAGAATAGTATTAATGATTAAAATATCATATATATCCAGTAAATATTCTTTTTATACTATTACATAACATTTGGAGATAACAAAATGAAAAGCACTGTTCATGGAGATGGTAGGTCATATGTACACATGAACGCTACATTCATTTTTTTGTCATATTAATGGAATTAAAAATAAATGAGATATATATATATATATATTATAATTCTAGTATAATATATATTTTATATAGGTCTCATATGTTCTATAATTTCATTCTTTATACATTCCATGTATTGCATGAACGAGTCACATCACTTGAGGGGGCGGTAGTCCACACTTCTCATATTAAATTATTGCATTTGCACAACATGAAAAGAATAAAGGAATGTTTTAAATATAAAATACAGAAGCATATAGTAAACATATATACCATATATATCCTATATAAAATACAGTGACATCATAATGGCCACCTTTAAAGGTGTTAAATGAATATTGAACAATCATCGTTTCGCGAGGCAGTAATTCGACATCCATAGAAACAATATGTTTTTAACCATTAGACGGATGTGTGTGTAAGAGTAACTAGAATCCTTATTATAAAAAAATATAAATATATTGAAGATACTCGTGTTTTTACAATATAAAGGAATAAAAAAGGTTTAGGGGATTGGTGAAGCAAAATAAAACAAAAGAACACTAGGGAAGACTTTACCTTTAAATCAGGTAACTATTTTTGATTTGAGCTCAAAGCCTTTCTTGGAAAGACTTCTGCCAAAAGTGAGGATTCTAGGAGTAAAAGAGGGATGTGTAGAGACAAAATGGGCAGGGGTTGGCCGAGCCAAAGGCCTGACTGCTGTGGGTAAGGTGGTAGATTTGGGGGCCTTTTATAAGAGGAGAGGAGGGGCACTCTTGGAATGTCTTGAAAAGTAACATTATTATAAAATGATTTTTGGATTTTAAAGGTCCCCCAATTATATATTTCTAGGATAAGGTTATAATAGTTCTAAATCCACACACCCAATAGGTTTTTGACAAGTGTAGGTCTTATATTGTACATTATCTTGTCATTTTATTTAAATCGTTAAATAATGAGGTAATAACTGCATCATCATGGTGTCATAAATAATTTTATTTATTTAAAGTCTAAAAATTATAAAAAAATATCATGATGTAGGAAATATTTTTGTATTTCTAATGAATATTTATAGTTAAAAATATTACTTGTATAACCCAATGTAAAAATTGTTTTAGTAAAACAACACATGTTTGTGACATTTTAATTTTAACTTTAAATAAGAAGTTATTAATGTCATTTTCCTACCAATGTGGTTCCATGGGTTCCCCAAGTTGACCCATGGATTGTCTTGGTCAGCCATAACTCATCCAATAAGGGTATGAAATGTGTCAATGTCATTTCATATTATTAGAACATTATTTTTACCTTAAATTACACTAATTACCTTTAATCGCGATTAATAAAACTTAAAAGTTACTATTCACCAAAAATTATTTTAATCTCATTGAACCACATTTTACATCCTAATGACAACCATGTATGTAGGATTTTTGAAAATCAAATCACAGAAGTGGTAAAGTTTCATTTAAATGAAAAATCAGTTTTTTAACTACCACTTAGTGGTTTCACTATTCATAAAAATTGAAGTTTTTTAGAAAAATACCAAAAATTCACCCTAAGCTATATTTGATATTACGAATTCAAAAATGATGTCTATTTTACAAAATTCAAAAAATAAAAGTTGCCTTAATTAATTTAATAATTAATTCTCGCTGTCAAAACAAATAGCGTGTTTTTGAGAAATAATATCTATTAAAACATTGACACTAGTTTAAGTCCAATTTCAAAGTGATATTAATTCCAATGACCACCATTGGATTAAATGGTAAAAATATATTCTGATTTCACCCTAAAACAATTAAAAAGATAATCTAATCATATTAATAAATTATATTAAAAAGAGGTTTTGAATTAAAATACAACATTTTTACTATTCATTAAAAATTGAACTTTATCAGAAAAATACCAAACAGTTACACAAAGTAAATTTCGATGTCCGAATTGTAAAAAAAGTTTTTATTTGGTCCAAGAGAATATACAAGAGTGGCCAAACCTTTTATTAAAGAGGGTTTGCCCCCAAAAGGCGATAAATTGACCTTTTAGTGAATATTAGAGTAATTAAGCTTAAGATTGAATTCCTTTCTTATTTTAATCCTTTATCTTTTATTGGATAAATGTAAAAACATTTAACAAACATAAATAATCACATTTTAGTTATTTATATTCATTCCTTCCAATACAACGTATACGTGTTAAATACAATTTAAAATAATATTATTGTATTATTAGAGTGCAACGTAAGATTTCAATGAAACTCGTTGTTGCATATTCAGTACGCCATCAACCATAGCTTTCCCTTTAAATTAATATTAAAATTTTATTCACAAATATGGATAAATAACAAAATATCATATTCTTTATTTACCCGGGGTGTTACATCCTTCACCCCTTTTGGAATTGCGTCCTCGCAATTTTAAAATTGGGCTTGGAAACTTCATTGAAAGCCCCAAATTGGAGAAGGAGTAAATTAAACTATCACTTTAAAAGAATTAAAGGGAAGTAAAATGGTCACCTTAGTTAACCCATACTAGGATTCCATATTTGAAAACATGGATATGGAAGAAAAAACAAAGTGTCATGTTCTGAGGGAGAGTGATAGAAAACATGGTTAGGAGAAAGTTAACCACTAGAAAATCACAAACTTGTGATGGGTTAAACTGTATTGGATTCCCCAGTAGGTAAAGTTAACGAACAACACATTTTTTTAAAGTTACTTTTCTTTGAGGAATTTATTTTTGAGCTTACCTAAAACATAAGGAAACATACTTACTTTTCATGTTGACTTACAACTTTTACTAGATTTCTTACACGAACTCATTTTTTCTCCAAAAGATGAGTATTTAGGATGACTTGTTTACATTAAGAGAGCTATAATAAACTTCTACAGAATCACCTAATCCAAAAGAGATAACAATATACTTCCCATGTCTTTATACCTTAACCAAAAGTAAAACCAAAAAGGTTAGTATGACATCAGATAATACCCAAAAAGGATAATCCTTTATAAACAAATCTATTCTTAATCTCCAAAATTTGTCAAACAATACCCAAAGTTCAATAAAGACTATTAAATAAACAATTTGTCCATAAAATTATTCAATGTAAACCAAACTACTATTGAAACCAAAATATTTTAAGGATTTAATCACATAGTCTTCCAAGGTAAAAATTAACATTTATCTCCAAATAACATTAGTTTCTCTTAAAGTCTCATATTGAAAAGTAATTAACCTAATCACATATCCTCCATGATAAGTTAATCATTTACATAGGTAACCCCAAATAAACATACTCTTGATTCCTAAAATCATCTAACTAAAAAGAATTAGTCACACTAACCAGGGACTTCATGTAGTCCAGTGGTAGGTGATAAATACCAGTCGCACTTTGGTTGTGGGTTCGATTCCCACAGCTTTGTCTGACGCAACAGGTTGTCACACGGTCTGCGTGTTGTCCTTTTTCCAAAACTATATAATTCTTATAAAATTACTCAAAAACGATAAAATCTTCAAAAATAACCAGAACATAATTTAACCTCATGTTTATCTCATGTCGTTCATATTCCATCATAACATATAGTAACCCATAATTACCTCAAAAGTAAGGATCATATAAACCCTAATGGTTACCTTTATAATTATTACCTGAACATCCTAATCGAGTTGGTCATCTCGTACATGATGCATTAGAGAACTCACCAAGGTTCAAGTGGTTGATCATGACTCCTTGATAGTTGGTTTAGAACAACCACGATATTCCTCATTGAATCCCCCATTTCATCCAGTCTCTTAATCAGAGAACCACCACATTTTCCTTCAAACCCATTGTCACTTTGGTGCCTTCTAGATCCATCCATCTACTAAAAACAGAAATGTCAGTGTGAGTATATAAACAAAACCATCATGTACTAATGAGGAAGATAAACACAAAGATATACTTACTCATTCACATTATCTAAAACTAGGACTCTTTCTGAAATCCTAACCATTATGGTAATGTCACTTATGCTTAGAGAATACCCTAACCTATAAAGATTTCTAAACCGACCTTTGATACCAACTATAAGGACCCCTACTTAAAACATTACATAATCATGAATAAAATGAATAATTCACATAGAGGATCTTTTCATGTTTAGAGTTTTAGAGAATTAGGTCATAACTATTACATCTCAAAAGATTACAAAGTAGACACTTCTACTAAGTTTCCATAAAATAAAAACTCTTAAAAATAAACATGTCTAGTTCCATGTTTTAGATATCATGTCTTTCCTTGATCCCATCCTTGACCCTATTCATCTTTATGTCATGTGGAAAAAAATTCAAAAACTTGGTATGAGCATAAAAATCCCAATAAAGGATACACAAAGAAGGAATATTGTTCGTTTTTCAAAACAACAAGTAAACCATGAATACTTTATCAAAGTAATACTTTTCACCTTTACAAAGTAGTATAAACTCTTTAATGAATAAACCATCATTACTTACCCTTTTTAAACCAAATTATTACCATAAAAACCATATACATAACATATAAAAGTATCTTGGGACATAAACATACTTAAATAGAATAACCATACCGTCGAATTCCACACATATCACTTAATGGAATAGCCATTCAGCCGAATTCCATACCCAATGCATTTGAGTTTATAACGTAACCACCCATCCTGGTATTCACGGCACCACGCATCATATGGTTTATCATGTAACCACCCATCAAATGTCCAAGTACCATGATAAAATCATAACAATTATAAAGGAAAGAAAACATTTCCACATTTCAATAACAATATATCACTTAAATATATTGACATAAAAAATCCATTATCAAAACCATTTTCAATACCAAGATTCATAAAATAGTATATGGTATTTATTTACTTTTAGAAAAAATATAACGGCTTGTTGAGGAAGCCAAAGATCAAATAATACTCGCGGCGGCGGAAAGGTCATTGTCACCGCATATGTTAAAAGAAACAAACTTTTTGTCATTTAGTAAAATGCTTTATATAAAAAAGATTCCTTCCAAATAAAAGTAGAAGTCCAAGGGGTTGATACACCATATAAAAGAAAGTTTTGTATAAAAAAAATGCCACAATGAGAGTAGATTGAGACGAAGTCACTTATAAAGTCGATATCCTTAGATTAAGGATAAATCAATTACATGATTATGTGTGACAAATATAAATACACCAAATATAAGTGAATATGATGTGTAAAACAATCATAGTTCATTCACACATACTCTTGAAAAAACAAAACCAATGACATATATATTTAACTCAATGAAATGAGATTGAGTTATGATTTCCCATACAAGTTCGTATAAATGAAGTAATAATTTATCAATGAGATGATTAAGTGTAGAAATAATATTTACACACAATGTTTTGTGTAAATTACAACATAGAGATTACACACATAATCATGGCATAATAAAATCAAGAAGTAGAGGTTTAACCCAAAGAATTGAAAGTGGGTTAAGAAGTTCCCTTACAGAAGTCCGACAGCCTAACGATGTCACTTTAGAATTCATAAAATGAGATGATAAGAGATATAAAGGGGTATCTCATCACTTGGACATAAAATTTATATAAATTAGGATATATAAGAACATATCCCAACATAATAGTATGTGAATTAAAAGACATAACAAAAGAAGTCTTTTAAAAAGAGGAGGGTGAAAGGTTCCCTTGCCTACATGGGTAACTTTCGAAACGTACACCCCATGGAAGAAGGGTCATAAAATGAAGATGTAAATACCCATAATTGAAATTATACTACACAAAGAGTATAATAATGGGAAGTACATAGGCCACTCAAAGGAAATGGTGGAAAACGTAGCATAAATGTCACGGGAATAAAAATGAGATGAAAAATCCCTTACGAAAACTCGGCAGCCTAAAGACGCCACTTAAAACATCCAAAAATGGTTTGATGAGATAAAATAGGGTCTCTCATCATATGAAAATAAAAATCACAGTAATAGGAATATAAAATAACATCCCCAAACATAATAAATATGACCTTAAAAGAAATGACATAAAAGAGAGTGCTTAAAAAGAAAGAGAGAGGTAGGATCCTTTACGAAAATTCGGCAGCCTGACAGCGCCACTCCAAACTTCCAAAATTGATTGATGAGAGAAAATAGGGTCTCTCAACATATGAAAATAAAAATTACTGTAGGATAAATATAAAAGAACATCCCAATCATAAGAAATATGAGCTTAAAAGTAATGATATAAAAGAGTGTACTTAAAAAGAAAGAGAGGGGTTGGATCCCTTACCTCAAGTCTGACTTTTCTTGTTCGTTTCATTATATTCCTGAATAATAAAATTTCGTAAATTTATAATTTCCTAAGTACCTCCTTTAATTATTATTATTCAGTTCATATCACATATTATAATGTTATAATAATTGTTTTATAATTTTAGTTCATATCAGACGCTTTTGCCGATGTTTGGTACATGAGTCAAAAATGAACATGTTTGAAAATGATTGCCCATGTAGTTATAAGTAAATAACATCCAGAATAGTATTAATGATTAAAATATCATATATATCCAGTACATATTCATTTTATACTATTCCATAACATTTGGAGTTTAAAAATGAAAAGCACCGTTCATGGAGACAGTAGGCTGTACGTACGCATGAACGCTACTTTCATTTTTTTTCATATTAATGGAATTAAAAATAAATGAGATATATATATATATATATATATTAAAATTATAGTATAATATATATGTTATATATGTAACATATGTTCATTAATTTCATTCTCTATACATTTCAGGTATTTCATGAATGAGTCACATCACATGAGGGGGCGGTAGTCCACACATCCTCATATGAAATTATCGCATTTGCACAACATGAAAAGAATAAAGGTATGTTTTAAATATAAAATAGAGAAGCATATAGTAAACATAAATACCATATATATCCTATATAGAATACAGTGACATCATAATGGCCACCTTTAAAGGTGTTGAAATAATATTGAACAATTATCGTTTCGTGAGGCAGTAATTCGCCATCCATAGAAACAGTATATTCTTTAACCATTAGACAGATGTGTGTATAAGTGTAGCTCGAATAATTCTTATAAAAAAATACTAGTATACTGAATATACTAGTTTTGTTACAAAATAAGGGAATAAAAAATGTTTAGGGTGTCGGAGTAGCAAAAGAAAACAAAATAACACTAGGGAAGACTTTACCTTTAAATCGGGTAACTCTTTTTGATTTGAGCTCAAAGGATTCCTTGGAAAGACTTATGCCCCAAGTGAGGCTTCTAGGAGTAATATAGGGATGTGGAGAGACAAAATGTGCATGTTTTGGCCGAGCCAAAGTCTTGATAGGTGTGGGTAAGGTGGTAGAGGTGGGGGCCTTTTATAAGAGGAGAGGAGGGGCACTCTTGGAAAGTCTTGAAAAGTAACATTATTATAAAATGCTTTTCGGATTTTAAAGGTCCCAAAATTATATAATTCGAGTATAAGGTCATAATAGTTATAAATCCACACATCCAATAAGTTTTTGATAAGGTTAGGTCTTATATTTTACATTATCTTTTCATTTTATTTAAATCATTATATAATGAGGTAAATGCTGCATCATCATGGTGTCATAAATAATTTAATTTATTTAATGTCTAAAAATTAAAAAAAAAATCATGATGTGGGAAATATTTTTATATTTATAATGAATATTTATAGTTAAACATATGACTTGTATAACCCTATTTTAAAATTGTTTAAGTAAAACAACACATGTTTGTGATATTTTAATTTTAACTTTATATAAAAAGTTATTAATGTCATTTTACTACCAAAGTGGATCCCTGGGGTTCCCAAGTTAACCCATGGATTTTCTCGGTCGTCCATGACACATAAAATAAGGGTAGAACATGTGTCAAGGTCATTTCATATTATTAAAACATTAATTTTACCTTAAATTATACTAATTACCTTTAATCGCGATTAATAAAACATAACAGTTACAATTCACAAAAAAATTATTTTAATCCCATTGATCCACAATTTACATCCTAATGACAACCATGTATGTTTTTTTGAAAATCAAATCACAGAAGTGGTAAAGATTCATTTAAATGAAAAATCACTTTTTTAACTACCACTTAGTGGTTTCACTATTCATCAAAACATTGATGTTTATCAGAAAAATACCAAAAATTCACCCTAAGATATAGTTGATATTCCGAATTGAAAAATGATTTATATTTTAAAAAATTAAAAACATATAAGTTTAATTAATTAATTTAATAATTAATTCCCGCTTTCAAAACAAATAGCATGTTTTTATGAAACAATATCTATTAAAAGATTTACACTAGTTTAAGTCCAATTTCAAAGTGAGATTAATTCCAATGACCACCATTGGATTAAATAGTAAAAATATATTCTAATTTCACTCTAAAACCAATTCAAAAGATAATTTAATCATATAAATAAATTAGATTAAAAAGAGTTTTTGAATTAAAATACAACATTTTTCAATATTCATTAAAAATTGAACATTATCAGAAAAATACCAAAAAGTTACACAAAGTAAATTTTGATGTCCCGATTCTAAAGAAAGATTTTATTTGGTCCAAGAAAATGTAAAAGAGTGACCAAAACTATTTTTAAAGAGGGTTCTCCATCAAAAGGCGATAAATCGACCTTTTAGTGTATATTAGAGTAATTATGCTTAAGATTGAATTACTTTCTTATTTTAAACCTTTATCTTTTCTTAGAAAAATGAAAAAACATTTAACAAACATAAATAATCATATTTTAGTTATTTATATTCATTACTGCCAATACAATAGATACGTGTTAACTACCATTTAAAATAATATTATTTTATTATTAGAGGGCAACAGAAGATTTCAAAGAAACTCGTTGTTCCATATTTGGTACGCCATCAACCATAGCATTCCATTTAAATTAATATCAACATTTTATTCACAAATATTGATAAATATAAAAATGTCATATTATTTATTTACCTGGGGTGTTACAAATATGGCATAGGAGGCACCGTTTTATATGTGAGGGGTGTAGTTTACTTGTAGTCAAACTTAACACTGAACTAGTATAACTATATCAAGGGAATGTGGCACGAAATAAATAAAATTTGAAATATTAGGTTATAAGGTCCAAAATACACTCATAATTTAATCATTAATATTATATTTTTTACATTATTACTTCGTTTTTATCTTAAAAATATTGTATTACCCCTTACCGTGATTACTATTTTTTACTATGGTAAATTTATTTTATAACAAAAAATGAAATTTAACTTAATAATATATTTCAAAAACCTAATTGAAAATATTATATCTATATTTAAATATTAATTTTATATATGTGAATAAAATTAATTTTAACATTAGAACACATAATGAAAAAAAATCAATTTTCCATAAAATTTTGTTTTTGTGCCTCAAAATTAATTTATACCAAAAACATGTATAATGTTGATTCTATATAAGAAGATTGATTATTTTATGTAAAATTTTACTAATATTACTTTAAAAATAATTTAAAACCAAATATAAATTTTAAATACATGAATTTAAGTGATAATTTTTATAAAAAATGATATTTTTCTCTACTGATCTAAAAATATATAATTTCAGGAAAATACCAAAATATACCCATAGAAAAATGAGATATGATGAATTTAAAAAATAAATTTAATAAAAATTAATTTTTAAATTTATATGTTTCTACTTTATATAAATCCATATAATTAATGTATTTTAATTGAACTAAAATAAAATTATTTCTTTTTTGATAAAAATATTACATAAAGTTTCAATATGAATATGAATTTAGAAAATATAATAATGAATATTAATAAGAAATGAGATTAATTTTGTTATCATTATTTATTTTTAACAATGTCTCTAACACTAAATACATGTAGACATCTGAAATACATTCCTTTTAAAAAATATCCCATGATCACAATGCTTTCCTTAATCCATAGGTGGATCTCTACCAATATTATTCATTATTTGTATTTGATGATGTCACTAACAAATTCTGGTTTCATTTCCTAGAATTCGTCCTTGAAATGTGATCTTGACATCCAATTCCAAATATAATGATCATATAATTGTTCTTTTACGAGTATAACTCTTTTGGATTTATGCATGAATAATTGGTATAACCAATCAACCCTTATTGGTACAATTCTTATACCACACATGAATAGTTTCTATTGAATACCCACCAATGGAGGCTTTGTAACTCACCTTTATTTCTAATGATTTTTTTATCGATACAATGAATTATATTTCCACCATTATATAATTATATTATATTTTATATTCATCATTTACTTTATATGATTGATGTATTCATGTACTATTAGATGAGTGTGAAATACCCCAAAAATCATTTATTCCAAAATTAAGTAATATAACATTTTTTTAAAAGAAAAATGATATAAATGTTTTTTAATACTAAATAAAAAATAATAGATCAAATATAATCAATTAACTTGGATATGGTGAATCTATATTCTTGTCAATGTAGACGTGGCAGTAATCCTTTTATCAATTCTTAGAGAATTCAAATTATTACTTATAATGACTCCAAACATCCTTGTGACCTATATCTTTCCATTAATAAGTAAATAAAAAATTGTTTCTAACACCAAATAATTAAAAGATAAATATTATTTATTGTGATAAAATTTCATTTAGTAGAATCCTATAATATCTTCATCTTCGAATAATTTAATGTTTATTCCAATTAACATTCTTTCCATATGTGTAGAAAATAGCAATTTGTTTGATGTTAAACATCGTGTTCTTTTGTTTCTACGAATTACGTTGTGAATGAATCTTTATAGGGGTATATTCCAGTGGCTTTTTCCACTATTATTTACATGTATTCACCACAATAACTAAATATTTATATTTCTTTATGTTTTCATATTCTTGTTATACATTAACAAATAGATATTAAAGACATCTCTCCAAACTATTTATTTATAATTCTTAATGGAACTGGAGTAATAAAGTAAGAAGTATATGAGAATTAAATTTATTGAAATTTAACGATTCAATCAATTAAATATTTCATCTCGAGTATATATGGAACATAATAATTTGTATGATTTAATTTTACTTATTTTTTCTAATATAAATATCATTCAGTCTTGGATTCAATTTCTCCCTACATACTTCTAAGAGATGAGATGTCATCATATCTCCTTAAATTTCATCATGTTTAATTCATAACTCTTCGAAAATTGATGATAGAATTATGTTGATAACATTAAATTCATCATCCACGTGGCTCATGAAAGATTCATTTTCCCTTTTATCAGCTTCAAGTGGTGTCTTAACACGTAATGGGGACTCCAACACATATAATTTACATTCATATCATATAACTATGTAAAACCACATGAACTACTATTATAATTTATTATGATATTTTCCATATTTGTCACCCTTTATTATGGTATTGAATATTTTCTATAAAATTCCATTTTCTGTAAAATAAATTTTAGAGGGTTGGTACCTTTATCTTGAGTAATGATTGTTAGACTTTATAAATTTATTTTTTTTAAATTTATCATAAAATTTTATTAAATCGAAGTAGATCCAAACTACTAGATTTTAAGTACTTAGTATCTTTAGTATTATTGAGGAATGGATCCTCCAAACATCACCTCAAAATCTATAATATAGATACATCATTACATAGAGAGTTTCAAGGTATGATTTTGGCTAGATAACCACATTAACTCATAGATCCTTGACCTCATGATTGGATCTTTATCTCTTGTAAATAATTAATTTAAATTTACTCAATTATTTATTTAGAATTTCCCTAATATAGCTATGTATTTTTATTTGATGAATTTTTTTTTGATTTGAACCCCCACTATTGTTGTAACTCTCAATTGAAGGAGTAATCCTCATATATGGATTACGAAAACCTCATACTACTATTTTTTTCAAAAATATTTGATGTAAGTAGTTAATGAATTAATATTTACATTTATGTATTATTATTTATTATTTAAGAATGAAATAGTTTTCTATTTAACATGATTATTCTATGTAATCACACTCAAAACATAATAATGTATCACATAGATCCCATTCGTCATGCATTTTAATTTTTTATACTATTTAGGCTTGGTTAGAAATCTATGTGATTGGGTAAAATATACACATTCAAAATAATAATAAACTATGGATAAATAAATTAAATAAACATGTAAATGATCATATACTAATTGTTCACCCATTTATAAATAATATATTATTATAGTCTCAAGCGGTGAATTCCGAGTTATGGTTGTATCATGTTGTATCACTCCCCCTATCTAACGAATCTATCTCTTGTTCTGTATTCTTCCATGCGTCAACATGATATTTGTCCATTTTTCTCTTCATTTTTAATATAAATACTCATATATGGGTGATGAGTTCTTAGGAATATTAGATACACATAAATATAACCTTCCATGAACCCAATTGAACGTGTAAATCTATTTATGTGTGATTAATGATATAAATAATGTCATTTATTAAATAAATATTATAAACCATGAAACACTTATGACAATTAAATATATAATTAAAATATAAAATAGAAATTGATTGATATATCAATTGATCAGTCGACATTCAATACATTTTTAATATAAAATAAAATTACAATAAATTCTACATTAGGTAATTAGTTATGAGTGAAGATTAAATAAAATAAGGCTTTATTTGTAGTAGTTGAGAACCTCCTTATTTTAATGATCAAAAATCATGATTCTCATGTTTCTAATGAATTTAATGTTTTATGACTGAATTTTTTATCTTCTCTAAAATAATAAAATTCTTAATTTATGAGCTACCGGTCAACCAACCATTAGTTAAATTGTTATAAAATACTATACTGCCATTAGTTATCATTCATACAATTGTGGAAAATGGTCTAATGTAAAGTTGTGATACTTTGAAGTAAAGATAACACCTATGGATCTACCTCTTGGAATATCTATTTCTAGGTGAATCTACCATAACATGGTTCTACCATTATGAAAGGTTACCCTTAGAATAAGTTACCTCTTTATGAAGCTATGATTTTATAGATATATTGTCAAGAAAAAGAAACCACTACTATTATATTGATCAACATATAATATAAGGCTACCACTACTATTATGATATCATCTAAAATAGATAATACCCGAGATATACCATAGATATCCATAATTAATTTTAAAATTAATTATCTAATTACTCATTTTCTCATTAAATACTAGATAGAATAATAATTATTTTATAATTATTATTCATAAAAATCTCCATAGTTGTGTTGAAGAAATGATCATACATTTCTAGGTATGTTTCTGAGTGTGAGGATCTTAATTTTTATATTATTATCCTACAACGGATAATTGGATATAAAGAACAAAAATGTAATATGATACTCCCTTGGGCATATAGATGTGGGATAGTGGCACTTGCATCATCATATAATGGAATACTCTCGGTTGATTAAAAAAAATGTAATAAGAACACAAATGTTTAAAATTATAATGGAAATTTTATGGAATGAGAACATGAGTCAAATCTAGAGCTCCGTAATCCCTATTTTACATCATTTTATAAGAAACTTTTTTGATCACATTTCAATGAAAAATTCAAGGGATCAGAACCACTAGAGAATTAATGATTAACCAACACAATATATTCTCATCTTTAAACTCATTCTAATTATTTTTATACTCTATATTCAATATGAATTTTTTTTTCAATATTTATTTCTAAAAGATCATCGTAAATGATAAAATGGAGAGTTAAGCACACACTACCTTTATATTCTTCATTTATATTCACACCAACAACTGTGGATGAGGTCATGTGTGACTTGTACCTTTTTAACCCACACATAAATGTGAAAGGGATTTATACCGGGGAAAACATGTGTGATGTTATTTTTTTAAAACCATTCATTAATGTCGATCAATTTATTTTATAAAAAAAATTATTGGCACATGATTATTTCCTACTAGAGGTGATTAAGTCTTACTTTGTGGCCAAAACCCTTGCTAAATTATTCATTTCATTATTTTTGTTATACTATTTAATTTTTTTGTATTCTTTTCTTAATTCAAAACATTTTTTCTTTCTAAACCTTCTAGAAAACATAACTCTAATTTTTAACATACAATATTCCATTATATAAATTCTCTGATTTGATTAAACTATAATCCAAGGAGTGTATTTTTAGAAGTCGTTTAATAGAGTTGTGATTGAGATTTATAGAAGCATTTGAAAAGATAAAATTATATAATACTATTAGTATTTCTATGATGTATATTAAAATAAATTTGTTTATTTTAGTGATTAAATTTTTTAAACAAAATTTTTGTTTGAAACTTAATTCACCTCCATTGATTTTTCCACTCTGACAAATATTTGGTATCATATCATTTTTGAAATATTTTTTTACTATGATCATGTTTTATCTAATGATCATAAAATTATATTTTATCTAAATTTATATCATTATGGATAATAATAAACTTCAAGGAACCAACAAAAATATTTCTCCCTATTTCAATGGAAAACTTGTGCTTTATGAATAATCAAGATGACAAATAATTTTTATTGTATTTTCATTAATATGTAGACATTAATTAAATATAAATATGTAAAACCGAGAGCTCCCAGAAAATATTGTTTGGATTACATTAATTCATCATATAATTGAATATATAATGATATGAAAGAATTTTATTATTCACTAATAATGGTTGATTTAAATATAATATATACAAGTTTTAAAACATTTAAAATGTGGTATAATCTTAGTATATATCCTGAAGGAACTTGAAATTTTAAATAAATTAATTTGATTAGTTACACTGATAAATATGAAAATTTTAAGATGGATAATGATGAATCAATTTTTAAAATATATCTCAGGTTCCAAGAGACTCTAAACTTGAAGAATTAACTTGGAAAATAGAAAAACTACAAGGATCAAGTCATGAAACTTCTCATATGATTACTAGATTGGTGGATCAGAACATCTATGTCTATCATATAATCCTGCAACATTATTAAACTTCTAATGAAATAAATAAAAAGAAAAATCATGAAATAGGATAAATAATTTCATGTGAACAAGGTTTAAATAGTTTAACCAAAGAGTAAGGAATAATCCCTCAAGGATTTTGTATCAAAATTAAAAGAGAACACTATGATTGAAAGTTAAACTGAGAGAGATGAAATACCATCAAGAAATAATGAAGAGATGTCTCATATAGTTAAAAGTTTCAATAAATTATATATAAGAAGAAGTTTTTCATGAAATTAAAATATAGGGGTAAGTATTATAGAAAAAACAGAAAAAATGGGGAAAAGGAAGATTCCACAATTGAAATATCCTGATGTGATTGTAAGAGAAATTCAAATATTAGAGAAAACAGTACAATGTTGAAATATAAGAAAATGTATGAGGAAAACATAAAAAATTATTAAATGTAAATGAAACCCCCTTGAATTATCTATATGGATTGATCAAGTGATTCAAAATCTATCATATAAGAGACATATGGAAAATCTAATATGTGTTTGTGAAAAAACCCAACTGAGGTACTTAATTTTTTTCTAAAATATTTTGTACACACATCTATTCATTATAAGACTAAAAATAGTGATCAAAATATGTATAGTGATGAATAATTTTAATACTAAAATGTTCTATATAAAAAAATTTTGTATTAAAGAAAAAGTATAATGGTTTAAAGAAACATCATGTTATGTATGATAACTTCAAAACTGATCTTAATATATAGAAAGGAATAAATTCTCAATTTAATAAAAAAAATATAGAGATAAAATTTCATAATGTGTAAATAAACACTGATTTGGAAATTTTTAATAATGGTTGAAAAACTCTTAACCATTTTCTCACTAAACTACATAAATTGGTTGACAACCTAGAGAGTGGAAAATCTATAGAAATATATTTATACCTAGTTACAATTCAACTTATTCTGTTAGTATTTCTTACTATACCAGACTTAATAATTTTTTATTCTATATAATTGAATATATTTTTTTAGTAAAATTTTAAAATAATTATGGATTTATAATGAACTAATTACTATCATCTCTAGAGCTGAGAACAAATGGGCACCATAATAATTTTTTGTTTAAATATCTGTTTTGGGGAACCTAATTTAAAATATAGAGTGTGAAATTTTGTTATTTGGACAATGAATATTCTAGTAAAATTTATAGGGAATTATCAAGTATTAAGAACCTAATTAAAGTGGATGGCTAATATATTTTATTTGGTGATAATGGAAAATGAAACATTACTAGACACGGCCAAATTGGTAACACTAGGAAAATTATAATTTATGAAGTTTAATTTATAGATAGATTAATGTATAATTTAATTTGAATTACTTTTTTTTCTCTATTGGTTTTAAAGTCATTTTTGAACAAGATTCCAAAAAAATTATTTGATTCGAAACATGATATATATTTTTCTAAAATGAGAAATTATAAATTTTATTTAGTTGATTTGATTTCTTTATTTTCCCAAAATATTTTTTTGATTTCCATACTCAATGAATCCTAGAATCTGTATATGATTATAATCTATTGGAACATAAAACCACTTAGAAATATGAATAGTAAAAAATTAGTTAATGATCTACACAAACTATAATTCCTAATATAAAATGTTAATAAACCCAATCATAAGGGAAATAATCATAAAATATCTTTGAAAGTGAATAAATAAGACACAAATTCTCTTCATTGATAGTTTCATCATAGAGATTTTTCTAGTTTATCAAGATTTTCTTGATTAGAAATAATAAATTATGCCTATATTATATTAAAACATTATTTAAGATATACATGAATGTTTTTAATCACTCATAAAAGTGATTTTATGTTATATTTTTTCAAATATGATAGATTTATAGAGAATCATAGTAGACATAGAATGAGGGCCTTAAGAAGTGATCATGGCCATGAGTTTAAAAATCCAGAGATCAATTTGTTATTCTTACATCATGAATATAATCATAAATATTAATAACCTAGGACACCACATCTAAATGGTGTAGTAAAAATGAAGAAACAAAACCGATCATGAAATCTCATGGACAATACTGAATTAGTATGATTTACCTATATATTTTTGGGTTGAATTTATGGAAAAACATTCTATATAATTAATATAATTATAATTAGTACAATTTTAATGAATACCCCATCTGAATTATGGAATGGTAGAAAACCAAAAGTTAATTACATTATAGTTCTTTGTTTTAAAGTCGTTTTACTCAACACAAAATAGAATTTATGCATGTTTTCTTAAAAAGAAATAACAAATATTTCCCTGTATATTATATATAATAAATCAATGAGTTTATTTAATAAACTAACTATGATTGTATGTGAATATTTATGTGTAATTTTTGATAAAATTTATCCACTTGATCCCAAAACATATTTAGAAAATCTATGGGATGATATTTCTATTCTAGACATTAATGATAAACCTATAGAAAGTAATGCTCAACCTCCTATATAAAAATATTCCAGCTCTAATGAACAACAAGAATTTTGAACAATTGATTAAAATGTGGTTTCAAAAAAATATATTCATAGAGTTTTTTGGAATCAGGGATATCGTCCCTCAGTTGATGTTATAGGTGAAAAATATAGATGAACTCGGAATAGAAAATCTCTTAGAAACCAAGATGAACATCAATATTCCTTTTCACATCATGAGCCTAAGAACATCAATGAAAAAATTAATGATGAATTCTAGGAAATGATAATGATAGAAGAGTTAAATAACTTTGATAGAAATTGAGTATAGTAACTAGTTGAACAACACATGAACTAGCTAACTATTGACACTAAATGGGTGTTTAGAAACATGGTTTATGACTTAGGACTAATAATATGAAATAAAAAAAGACTGATTTCATAATGATATAGTGAAGAAGAAGGTATTCAGTGTGACCAAACTATTTCTCTAGTATGCCAAAATGAACGCATTAGAATGTTTCCTTCCTATGCATCACATTTTATTTCCAATATATATCTCATTTATGTCAAGTTTGGATTCCTTAATGGTTATATGGTTGAGTTTTTTTCTATGAATCTACAATTATTTCAAAATTCCTTATTTTTGAAATCTGGTTTTTAATTTAACAAAAACATTTTATGGTTCAAAAAATCCTAATAGATCATAGTATTATAGTCTCATAATTTTTTTTATTATAAATGGTTTCCCTATAGGAATATTTGAACATACATTATTCTCTAAATTATTTTTGAAAAAATAGTTTTACAAATTTATGTTTATGATATTATTATGGGGTCATCATAAAAAATCATTGTATTCTGAATTTTAGAAAACTAAGAAATGTTATTTTGAAATGATTTTAAGGGGTCAACTTATATTCTTTCTTAGTTTTTAAATTTTTCCAAATAAATAATGAATTATTTTAAATAAAATCAAGTACACTAATGATATTTTAAATCATTTTGGCATTGATAGTACTAATGTTAGAGATACTCCCATGGTATTATCTATAAATTTTATCTTGATGAAACCGGGAAACTAGTTGATTAGACCACTTATAGAGGCTTGATTGGTAGCTTACTATAATTATCTAGTTGTTTGACTGATATGACGTTTAGGTTTTTTATGTGTCTCTATTTTCATTTAAATCCAAAAATGTCAAATTTACTTATTTTCAAAATAATTTTCAAATACCTCAAAGGGATAACCAATTTAGGGATTTTATATTCTAGGGGATAATCCTTTGACTTATTTACATTTTTGGATACTGAATTTGGTTGTTGTAATTTTGATAGAAAATGAACATCTATAACATACCTCTTTTATAAAAATATCTATGTTCATGGTGTACTATGAAATATAATTAGTTTTCATTACCAACTATTGAATCTTTATAAATAGTTTAAGGAAGTTTTTGTGTATAGATTATATGACATAATCAAACATTAAAAGAATATTCATATCAATTTCAATGTTTTCCTATAAATTATGATGATAAAAAATCATTAAAAATTACCATGAATAATGTGTCTCATTATAAAAACAAATAAAACTGATATATGACATCAATTTTTGAGTGATAATTTTAAAAAGGGTGATCTAACTCTTGAGTTCATAGGAAATGAACATAATCTTAATGAAATATTCATAAAGCCATTGATTTGTTTGATTAATCTCTATCAGATATGAAATAAGAATGATAGTTTTTTATCAATATTTTATTAATATCTATATTTTGGTTCTATAAGAAATATCACAAGGTTGGTATATATTGTTGGTACTACCATTGGTAATACCATTGGTGTCTATCATTTATCTATATTACCAGAATATACCATTGGTATTGTCCATTAGTCTTACTATCATGGTGGTCAACAATTTTATACTATCATCACATAGTATCGTTACCCGCTACAATGATGTAGTACTATAAAGTGATATCGTTCATATTCTACTGTTACAAAGTAATATCATACGGTCTCATGACATTATACAGTTAGGACCTACTATTTCTACTACCGTTTCAATTTTCATAAATTAAAATTGGTATCTTTTTTATTTATTCTAATTATAAGAATAATATTTAATTTTTAAATTTCAAATGCATTAAAGATAAAATTAACATAAAATTATAATCACCATACTCATGTAACAACATTGAACCTCGTCTTCTCATTTTTCACTCAAACTAAAACATTCCATCTCTTTCTACCTTAATCCCCTGAACCAGTGTGAAAATTATATAATTTACATTTCTGAGTGTGTCCCATGATGAGTTGTATCCTGTGAATATAGCTAGGGGTAAATCCATTCTGTCATCTATAGAACGGAAGAACAATCAACTCAAATATTGACCTGTTATTTCTAAAAAAGGAAATAAATACCTCTTGCTTGGTACCAAGTAAGTCACTAATGTAGATTTTTATCACAGGCTAGGAATGGGATGAGTGTTCTCAAGGAATGACTGACTATTCTTTACATGTTTGGTTCATGAGTTCTCTACACATGGTTTGTCTATGATTTTTTTTAGAGAATATGTAAAATTTTAAGAAAGACATTGTTAAAATGATGATTGATGGAAAGGAACTCACCTTTTGTTTGAAGGATTAAGAAATGTTCTTGAATGTTCCTCAAAAAATAAATATATGAAGACTAGAAAGGAAATTTCTTAATTAACCATTAGATATTTGAATTTTAGGATGCACTATTACATTTAATTGGGAATGATAATGTATAATGGCATCTTATTGTGGATCTTGATAGAGAATTTTGGATATTTTTCATGTTCATACAAAACATTATTTGTCCCAGGATGTGCAATTTAGAATCATGAGGTATCGTGATGTATTTTTATTATTTCTTATGAAATATGAGTTAGGATAAATTTTTGTTGATATATAATGGTCTATATGATGTAGATGATAAATCCATCTTCTATGTATTTTTTCCTTCTACAAGTTGATGTCCTCTATGATATAAGATCAAGTAATCATCCCTGAAGGAAAAGATAGAGTAAATAAGTTTAATGGTTTCATTCTAATTCTGGTGACTTATTAGATAATTAAGGTAAACTAGAACCCTTGTATGATTATGTGACTGGATAATAATGGTAAACACTATGAAATGTTTAGCCTAGTTCAGTATCATACAAAAGCATAAGATTTAGCTAATCCTTTTTTAGATATAGATAAGGTAGTGGAGTACGCCTCTGATGAGGATGTGTAAGATGAAGTTAACATAAAATCTTGTGACGAGGAAGATGAATTCGTAACTATTTTTGTGGAAGTGGATAGTGGACTAGATGTGGCTAAGATCCCAATGGTTTCTTTTTGATCTGTCTATCATCTATTTTCTGTTCAAACCAAAGATATATTATTGAAAGAGGATGATGATTCTAAAGAAAATTAAGACATTAATGGTGATGGATTTTATATACCTTCTTCTTATACCTCTAAATATATAGGGATTATTTCATAAGACATTGAGTATGATACTGATGGGGGTGATGAGGATGAGCAGTCTCAACCTTATTAGGTTGTTACAGGTTCTACAAGATCTACCAATTGTGAGTGGCTAGGTAGATCTCTTTCTAATTTAGTTATCAAGGATTTTAGTATTATATATGAATTATTTTTTCAGAAATAAGTGTTTTGGAAAAACATATTGATCCAGTTACGTCTGATAGAGATGAGGACGGAGAACCAACTAAGATGGTGAAATCGTCAAGATCTACTCAACATAGGATTAAGTTTTTTGATTTAGATTATTATGATCATTAGGGAACTCTACCGGAGAATGGTTTTTATAGATATTATATTGACCATAGGGACCCTATGGGGTCACTAATACATAGGATTAGTGAGGTAAATTTTCTCAATGGTTTTCATCTATGGAATCTTACTATAGAAACAAGACCAAAGGATATTGTTCTGCCCAGCTAAGAGGGAACTCTTCCACCACCTCCTCCTTATTATTGTTATGTGACTAAGGATTATTTGGATTGTATTAATGAAATATTTTTTTTCCAAAATTGGTGTAATCATTGTACTTCCTCAATTTAAGAAACTCTTATGAGTAAATAGGAACCGATATTTCTTGTTATTGTGGTAATATAACACATCTAGCCAAAAAGTTGTTTCTATTGTAAGAAATTATTAAGGTTTATATCTAATGATTGGTAGACCAATTAATGAAATTTAGATCACTATGGTGTATATTATATCAATAATTAATAGGATGGAGATATCTATTTTGGAGATACTAGAGAGTTTCTCTACTATTGGTGATTCATCTTCAAGATATCAACCTCCTCCTTTTACTCATTATTCAATGGATGTTGGAATGATTCTATTAACCGTCTTAGAGGATCTTCATTAGATAATGGATGGAATATCTTCTCCTCAATAAGATTTTATTTCCCAGATTTAATATCATGGGGAGAATATTTATAAATTGGTAATAGAATATCTAAATGAGCCATGGAGTGATAAAAATACTATCACTATATTTTTAATTTATTATCTCTCATGGATATATTATATGAATGATCTAGATTCCAATTTTTATATCATGGATGAAAACTTGAGATTTCCACTTATGGCATGGAATTTCAATTATCAGGTTAAAAAACTGAAGACCTTGGTCCCTTTAATCATGAAATCCATGGAAGATAAGGCTAATTTCTTCAATGGTATAGAGCATGGTGGAAGTGTTATCACACAGTTTTTAGATTTGTTAGAGACCTTTATATACACCACCATGATTGCAGTTAGAGTACCTCCTACTATCCAATAAACTGGATCCATTTATACTCCCACTTCTACCCCTTTACAGACTACATATATTGAAATTATTCTATTTGGAATTACTCATGTTGATGTGTTAGGAAACGTAGGACAATGGAACAATACATTGTGTTTTAACCTCTTAAACCTCTATCTACTCCTACTTCTCTTACTACTGCTGGAAAAGGAAATGATCCAATAGATCATTCTTTTAGTCAGGCTACAAATATATCATATTAGGGTTTTGGTAGAAAATTTATTTTGACTAGTAATCACTTTTATGATATACTATTTTCACACTGATATATGATGATAATCCTCCTTTTATTCACTTTTTATGTATTTAGTTTCATTTATATTTTTAAACCTCTTTGTTAATCCCAAAGGGGTGTATTTTAATGACATTTTATATGAGTAATAAATTAAACTGTCACCCAAGTACATGTATAAGTTGAATGGATAATTATATGTATCACGTATGACCTTAGAATATTATGAAAAATATTAATTTATTATATATACATTAGATACTTTCTATTTGGTTATAAATTACATGTCTTTTGATTATCAGAAATGGGTATATTCTTGGCCCGCTAATTATTTTAGCGATAAAAATCATTTTTGTTATGTTTCCAATGAATTTAATGATTTATAATATTAATTTTTAATTTGGATAAAATATGATAAATTGCATAAGTGTTGAACTACTGGTTGTTTTACCATTAGTTAAACTATGTTACCAATCCATGCTACTACTAGTTCAGAAATTTACCATTCTTTCCAAAATGTATACTATCAAGTTATTCTATCATCGATTAGAGATACCACCATGCTTTTTTACCTCTAGGTGCTTTTACCATAGCATTTTCCTACTAGTCTGAAGAGATACCTGTAGAACAATATACAACTAGATGAACCTACCATTGTGTGGAGCTACCACAAAAAAATATTTACTATTACCATTAGATAGATCTATCAATAGTATTGAGATACCTCTAATAATGAGCTACTGTAAAGAAGGAAAAACCAACCGAGATCTACCAAAGCTACCTGGAATTATGTTCAAAATTAATTATACAGTGATTAGATTACACATTTAATGATAGATAATAGAACAAGGATTTTAGAATTATTATTCTTAAATAACTCCATTAATATCTTAAATAAATGATCATACTTTTCTAGATATTTTATTTTTTATTAGGATAATTATATTGCTACTATTATCATATAATGGATAATTGGACCTGAAACACTACAATGTTAGAAGAATCTCCCTCAGGCATGTAGAGGAAAAATAGTGGAACATGATTCATAATATAATTATAGACTCTCACAATATTGGATAAAATGAATAAGGCACCAAACTTTGTAAAAGATCATAGGAAATTTTAAAAACTACGAACCAAGGGATTTTTCAGTCTTCCATATCTGTTGGTTTTACTACACATTCTATGCAACCTATTTCAGCTCCTTCCAAAGATATATTAAAGGACTCATTATAGATTTTTATTTATTGATTCCTAAGAACCATATATTTTCATATTTAAACACTATCTTAAATTTTATATTATAGAATTGAGATGTGGTTTTTTACCCTATTTTTTGCAAAACATAGTGTGATGTGCTAAACTAGCGAGTGATTTATGACCTCAATATTTTCTTCATTTATATTACACTCTACAACTACGGAAGATATCATGTGTGACAATGTTTTTCCTACAATTAACTATAGAAAATTATTTGTGTCTGGACAATATTGTTTAGTATTATTTGTAAATATGAATCTAGTTTGAGGGGATTAAGTATCATCTAAAGATGAAACACCTTATAAAATTCCATTGTATCCTATTTACTCTAACCTTCTAATAAGTTTTTCTTCCTTTTTACAAATCAAAACTTTTTTAGTTTTCTATGATTTTAAAATAGAAAACAATGATTATTAACTTAATATGCTATTTTATATAAAATGTTTGATTTGTGTAAATTGGATTCAAAAATTAGAGTATTTTAAAAATTAATTTTTTCTGATCAATGATCGATATATTGTTTGTATTTTTAAAATATGAAATTATATAATCCTTTTATTTTATTAATTTTTTTATTTTATAAAATTGAGGGATTTAAAATTATAATTTCATTAAAATAGAAAGTTTATTGGAAATTGAGATCACCCCTATTGAGTTATCTCCACAGAAAATTGAAAATATAATTTGTTTCACGGTGCCATACCAAATTTTAAAAAACCTTTTATATTTATTAAATAATTTTATGAATTTTTAATAAGTTTTATCATTCTCTTAGAACATTTTAACCACCAAAATGTGTTCTAGGAACATATCGGTGTTAGACCAGACCAAAGGATTTGGGAAGGGGTCACTTCTCCTGACCTCGGTCGAGGTGACCTAGTTGAGCAGTCGAGTCAGAAAAATGGAATGCACATGAGGCGTGTAGGGTGATCCTGTGGCACATAGTGCAACACCAAATTTAACAAAGACATATTAATATAGTTTTTAAACTAATATAATTCCTACACAACTACCTAATTTGACCAACAAATAATAGGGGACATTTAAAACTATGGGTGAAAAAGTGGTCGACCTCTTTAATATATATATATATATATATATATATTTGATTTTTTATTTTCTAATGTATTTTTTATAAGATTATTTTTAAAAATATATCCATGATATCTAAGAGGTTTCCCAACACCATGGAGTTCTATTCACCCATAATTAAATAGTCATTGTGATACTGTTCATCTATTTGTTATTATTCATCTAATTTAATATATATGTTATATTAATTATATATTTATTCTGAACACAAAAAAAATATTCATCAGTCTTATTGTGGCCATAAAATTTCCATTCAATCTTATATTGAAGTTTTGTATGTTGAATTGGGACCATAATGAGGACCTCTAATCATATTCATGAAAAATAAATTTTAATTTGACTTAAACAATCACATTATTTCTCTGATACCACTTGATAGTGTCAAATGCATATAATAACTGTAAAATCATGGAATATATAAAAATTTTCATTGTTATCGATTTCATGGAACCATATTTGGAGATATAGTACACAATGATCATAATGATGATTTCATGTGCATAAAATTATGGATAGAAAAAAATATCAATACATTACACTATTAAATTTTGATTTTATGTGTGATCTTATTGTCATTATCCATCAGATTATGAAGTAATTAATGTAAATCCCCTTTATACAATCCGCACAAAATCCAAAATCCTAATAGTACTTAGATCATAAATTTTTGGCCGCTAGTATGGATGATAGATGGTTCCTTCGAATCCATAATGATTACCACAACATGGTATTTTTATCTTACAAAGAAGTCATGGATTAGGGTATATAGATCATTGATTCCACTTTCTAGGATATGGGAGAGGGTGGAGAGAATATCTCAAATTCTTGTTAGTGAATATTCAATCAAATATTTTCTTCTATGAACTTATATAGGTAGGTTAACAACCCCTGAAATTTCGCAATGTCAACATAATTATATTTACTTTAAATCCAAAATAATTTCCAAGATACATACATGTTTAAATTATTTACAAATACTATATCATTCCATAATTGATTTTTTATGAAGGTTTTCATGTGTATTTGAGTGGTGTAGAAAGTGTTTTTGGAGTTACCTGACCTAAAATAGAGAAATTGGAGTAGTTAGGAAAAAAGTTTGAGCCAATAATATACCCAAAAAATGCAAATGGGGATTATCCCAATGCAAAGTTCCTCATGCCATGTTTATTTATAGGTGATGCCATGGAAAATCTATAATTAATTATAGATATATTTATTATGTTCATTTCATGATTTATCCAACCATATAGTCCAACCTTGCGATGCGTGGTTCCTATAATAGTGGGAACCACATTGTTGGTGGATATGTTGGAAAACCATGTGACTTGCATCATGTCATAAAAGTAAAAATTTCTAATTCACCCCCCATAATTTAAAGACCCATAAAAGCCTTATTTTATATCCCATGAATCACTAGTAGCCCCCAGGTTACACCCCTCCTATAAAATATTTATATTCTTGTTGATTCCCCTCTTTTCATGGAGAAATCAAGTGTCATTCACCCCTATGTTGTGTTGTAGGCGAGTTTGTCCTTTTTTTATATTCTTTATCTATTTATTTCTGGAAAAATATGTGTAACACCATTTTCCATAGTATTCCCCTATTTAATAATTTTTTTCAAGTAATTAATTCAATAAATTTTAACTACAACAAGAGGCCAATACATGATGATTAAGATTATCAAATTATATAAGTAAGGTATTAATTGAACTATTATTGAGGTCTCTCTTAATTTTCATGTACATGTGATGTTTGGTCATTATGAAATAATGTGTGCTTAACCTAAAACATAAATAAATAAATAAGTTTCCTATTTTATATAATTTTTCCTTCTCAAGGGTCATGGGTAATCTATTGATTAGTAAAAACATAGACCCTTTTATATTTAGTATGTTTAAAAGGGGATGTATAAAAAAATTGAAATGTATTTCGTGTTTGTGGTTGACTAGGAAATAACATAGGATATTGTAAAATACCCCAATGTGTGATACACATGAATAATCTGACTATTGAATTGAATGACCATGATATATGAATTTGGAATAAATTACAATGTTAAAATGTATTGTGAAAATGGATTTTGGGTATTACCTCCATTGGATCCAATAATGTTTGACAGTGACTATTGTTATGGATTTCAACCCATTAATCCAACAGGGTTTGATGATTATAGATGCAAGTGATTACGACCGTAAAATCCAATTATGTTTGATGATGGTAATGGATATCAGAGATAACCCCCTTTATATTAAATAGTTTCTAATGATGATTAAGATATATTATAGGCATTAAATCCCATAGATATGATGGTTTTTAATGATTATGAATGGTAGGGATTACCTCCCTTAGATCCAATGATGTTCAATAATTATGATTAATGTGAGGGTATATCTCCTTAGGGTCCAATGGTTATTAATGATGATAAGTTCTAGAGAATACCTTCCTCACATCCTATAGTATTCATTGGGAATAATAGTTCCCATGGATTACCTCCCTATGATAAGATAATGTTCGATAATTATGTGATACCAAGGGATTCATCCCATTGATTAAATGATGATTAATTAATTATTGGTTATGTGATTCATCATATTACCTACTATTATAAGGTATAATGAGATTCATTAAGGGATTATTGGATCTAATATATCATTCATAGGACAAATTAGGTATGATATATCCTAGGTGTCCCCTTAGAACATGAGGATCATCAATATATTATTTATCATATATATCTTAATTTATTATGCACTTACGAATTCCATTTTACCATAACTGGATATGTATACTATCCTTATTTGAAGTTGCCTACTGAGTTATACTAACACCCTGATCAGGCTTCCTTAGTTACATGATCAGTCTTCAGGGTTATAATATAGGATAGGGGAATTTTCCCTACGACTGATGGTTGATTCGTTTGGCTGGCATGTTTCATGGATGATTGGACATGGACGAGACTCGAAAATAGTTTCTGTAGTATTTCTCAGTATTGTTATTCTGTTCAATTTTTAAAAATGAACAATATGATCAATCTATGGGTTATCCATTTTAATATGTATTAAATTTCATGACTTGTATATAGGTCATTGTTATATCTCAATGGCTATGTTTTTTAGTTATCATCATGATGTATGTTAATTATATTTAAATGATGCATCATATTGATATTTTTTAGGTAGTTATTGCACTCTAGTATAATGATATAGTCTCCTCACCATTTCATAATGGACCTTAATTTATATTCAATAACAACTTTCATAAGGGTAGGTATGCCTAAGGCCAAGTAACTCTTTTGGTCCACTAACCAAGCATGAACTGGTTCAACATTTTATAAAGTGATATCAGAGAATCATTCTTTTTTCATTCAATTTATGTGATTTAGATAAGATATATTACATTTTATGAAATTTTAATGGAACTTATTCATAGATATATAACATAAAAATGATGAAATTATATGTTTCCTATGATGGTTTTATTGTTCACTCTTTTCATTTTTATAGTTTAGTAATTTCACATAGCGTACTAATCATTATTTTATGATGATTGTTTATTGAATTAAATCTCTTAGTAAAAATGGAAAAAGGTTTTACATTAAAGAATAATAATTGCAATGTAGGATTTTCTTGTCATTTGGGATATTTCATGTGATTAGTAACATGGTTTCAGTATTAGAGTAAATTATTTAAAATGTTTTCATCAACATATATAACAATTTCACATATATATATACTGTGGTATATTATCTAAAATACTCATAAATTGGTTTGAAATTTAAAAATTTTTATTTCTAAATATGGTTATTCTATGATATTAGTAATTCCTCTATGAATTAAAATTAATATCTTATTTAATTTATCAATATTTTGAATTTTTTTAAAACTAACTGAGATATATTGTTTCATATCCTATATGTTTGGAACTTATTATTGTGAGGGGTAGATGGGGAAAAATAGAGTGAATGATTTATGAGTATTTTTTGATTTAGTGTGTGATGAATAAGAGGATTCCAATACCAGTTATTTGTTTTTATAAACAATTATTTTGAGAATTATTGTAGTTGTGTGTTTTAAGGAGTGTGTTTGAAATTATAGATGAATTATTCCATGAAATCCATTGATTGAATACTAGGAGGGAAGAAATGAGAATACCCAACTAGGGCTTATTCTTGGTCTTAGTATAGATACATAATTGCTAGTGGGAACTCATCATTTATGGAGTGTTCTAAGAGTTATACAGTCAATAGAGAGAGAGGATCCTTGACCTACTCTGAGGTAGTGATGTCTGATCTGACCAAAGAGTTTTAGAAATAGTATACTCTATTTTTAACTATGGAGGGTGGTCACCAGGAAGCAAGGTTTTTGATATAGTCTATCCTGGTGCACTTTGACCATCTATAGGCACCAATAAAATGCGGATGAATCTGCATACTTATATGATTTTTGGTCCAATGATGTTCTTGGGAGACATCTTTGTCAAGGAAGATCAGTATATGGGTTGTCCAGAAAGTACATGGGAACATGTTTTTTAACTATTTCTACATGGAGACCCTGAGGGAAGACACGTCCATGGTGTTTATGTGGCTCATGGGATGTATGTAAGTGATTAAATTTTATAATTTCTCTAAATATTTTTAACATTTTTCTATCATGATTATAGGGGATAATATAGTCAATGATATATTTTTATGAGGATGGCCTGAGTTATGAGGTTAGAGTTTGGGTCAGTGTGTTTCACATTCAATATTTCATTGCATTTCAAAATTAATATATTTTTATGGAAAGGATTGTGGGGTATGGTTGTGGTCCAGGCAAGGTGGATTATACTAAGGAACTAACAATGGATCTTCAGTTAGGAGGATGAACTGTTTTGACAATCCGTTCTAAGATTGTGGAGGAAAGATAAGATATGTTTGAAGTAAATCTATTCTTCCTTTGAGAGGTAGTTTTTTCATTTCCTTTTGTGTTTAGCACTGGAAACATTTAACCTCATGTTGATCTACTTCTAGTTGAGTGTAGATGATCTGAAAGAATAGGAAAACTATAGATATTTGTCCATAGTGGTAATTTTATTCCTTGTGATTGTGTATCAAAACAATTATATGGTTTTATAGGGAGATCATATACAACTTGGAATACATGTAGCCAGTGTTCTACTAGTCATATCAGATATGGAAAATTATGTGGTTCATGAGTAAAAGGGGATAATTTATTACTTAGTGGTTCTTTATGGAGGACACAAATAAGATCTGATGAATAAGTCATAGGTCATTATCCTGTTTCTCGGACAACACCTACTAACCTGGTTGTTGGAACTTCTACAATATGAAGTATGATTCTAGAAGATTCCACTTTAGCTTCTTCCTTATTTTCCAAAGGATCTTATATCACAATTATATTGGATCAGTTTTTTGATGGATTTATATAGGCCCTAAATTACTTGTATGAATTGATATCTATAGACATTCCTTTAGGGGTACATTCCTTGGGTATTTGTCAATGTAGTTAATATAACATCATGATTGGTGGATAGGGATTCATTAGGGATATATCCATAATAGATATAACTTACTTAAATATTATTCTTAGAAAGGGGTTGTTAGTACCATATCAAGCCTCTATATACTCTTATCATCGACATGTATGTTTCACATATTCAGAGGTCGATAGTTATGTTCATGTTAGAGAATGGGACTTACATGTGACTCATGAGGGACCTAACTATTACATATAGGGATGGGTTTCATCCTTGTTTTTAGCCTAGTTTTGGACAATGTGTGCTATAGTTTGGGGTTTTTCCTCCAACTATTTATTTGATCTAGTATTTTTTCTATAAATATTTCTTAGGTTTTCCACATGAGAGATAATGAGGATGATTTTTCTATCGAGATCACAACAGGTGAAGATATTATATGAATACCACCTTATAGGATGTATCCTATTGATCTACTCATTCTATAAGCTTAGTTGTAGGACATATAAGATAAGGGGTTTATACAAATATGTATATATATTTAAGCTAATCAAGTACAATTGTCCAATAAGGTGACTGACTAATTGAGGATGTGTGTAGGCTATAGAAATCCAAACCCGGTGACTATAAAAAACCTATATCAAAATATATGTATGGATGATTTATATGATTATCTTATGAGATATTAAGTTATATTTAATATTGATTTTATATCATTTTATCACTATCCAAGGGTGAGACCTTCAGTCATACCTCGTAGTGCCTTTAGTTTTTGGTATGGTCTATATTAGTATTTAGTTATATTGTTTTCTCAAAAAACACACAATTAATATTTTTATTGCTAATTAATTGACGATTGAACTCATATCTAGAAACAATTGTGGTAATTTTTTAATGACATTATTTTTTAATCTTTGTTTAGGGAGAATCATCCATGACATTTGGAGGTTGTTCTGGTAACACTTCTAGAGAATTTTCTATATGCCAAGACCACAATTTCCTACTTTTGGATGGACCAGGTACACATCATAGTGAACATTATATCTATGGTTATAATATCTATAAAGCCTAAAAATCCAAAAAATAAGTTTCTTGGGAGAAACCCAAAACCATTTTTTATATCCACAACTTTTTGGGTTTCACTGGTCATTACCATAGGTTTAATTCTTATCTATTTAGATTGGAAGCACTAATTTAACGCCTAACCAAGTAATGGGTGACGTTTACATTATGTGATTCTTCATAGGTGAAATTTTAAGAGCTTAATAATATATTGACTATAATGTTAGTACTGATAATATTTGAGTTGTGTGGAGAGTATACCTTATATTATGATTAATTAGGTGTTGGGTTGGGAGAAGTCTTGATATAGGATGGAAATTTGGAAACTTATAATTCAAGAAATATGATTCCATATAAGTTAAATTTTATAATAAATGAATTGGATCTTATAGAAATAGTATATTCATGCAGATGTTGGACAAATTCCCTTTTGGGTGAGAGGTACATGGTGTATATAGAGTAATTGAGCATAAGGTATATTTTCCCATAACATGACCTATCCTTTGGAAGAAATGATGGGTTGAGTAATTAGATTATTTGGACATTGATTTGGAATATACCCCTAGAAAAAGAAAATTTAGTTGTAAATTCACTAAGCAGGAAGACATGGGCTCCCGTAGTCTAGGTTTCTAGAAATGAGTGGTCATTGATGGCCCTTTTTACTAAGATATATATTGAGATGCAAGAGAACCATAGATGAGAAATCCATAAATTATTATTAATTTCATATTCACTTCATAGTATGGTGAGGAGGAGACATATTTCAGTTTATGATAGCATATTTATGACATACGACATATATGGTGGGAATCCACTAGCAACTTAGTCTATTAACATGGAAATTATCTTTCATTTTTGAGATCATGTTATAGTTAAAAAAAGAATTAATTAAGAAATATTGAGTTACATTTATGACTCAAGATGGGATATACACTCATGTTTGAATAATATATATTGAGGAATACATAATAAATAATAGTAGCTTGATATGAATGGTGATAAAAATTTATTTTCATTAAGATTCTCCACCAATCATCATGTAAAGGTTAAACACCAGTAACATGATTGTTTTTACAACAAATTATAATTACCGTGGGAAATTATCATGATTTTGGAATGGATTTTATGATAGTGTTGTTGAGAACAACTTAGAGTAGTGTTGAAATATGGGTGATCATGGATCGCCAGACTAAAGTAGATCACATCCAACTAATTTGGGAGACAATTTTATTTAATAAGGTAGATAATATTTTCATTTGATAGATTTTTTGATAACATGAAATCCCATTGAGTATTGTTTTTTATAGGGATTCCAACATCACATTATGTTTTTGGCTGGGATTTTATAATTCTATTAGAATGAAAATACATCTAAGAACTGCTTACCATTCGTTGAAAGATAGATAGTCTGAATACTACTATTCTCATTTTAGATTACTTGTTGATATAATCAAAACTAGACTTAGTTGGTTCCTGGGATAACCACTTGTCTTTATTGATATTTTTTGGCAAAAATATGTACCACACATCGGTTGAGATTGATATATTAGAAGTCTTATATGGTATACATTATCATTAACCCTTAGATTGGATAGAATTCAGGGAGTTTGATACAATTGGGTTGAGTCCCATGAAAGAGTCCTCAAATAATGTTAATTGATCAGGATGTAGTTGGATATAACCCAGAGTTGGAAGAGATAATATACAAATCAACAATACTAAGATTTAGAGGTTTTGGTGGGTGATTGTTTATTTTTACAGGTGTCGCATTGATTGCAAATTCATCATATTTGTAGGAAAGGAAAGATACCACCTAAATATATGGGACAACTCTAGGTAGAGGAGATGGTCAGCATAATGTCCTACCAAATTGACCCCCCCTTAATTATTTAGTGTTTGGAATGATGTATTCAATGTATTTTAGCTAAAATAGTACTATATTGATAAATAATGTGTAAGTGATGTCAATGATATCGATCTTGAGGTTGATGCATTGTTTGAGGTCCTTGTAGTTTGGATTGTGCATCGAAGTGAGAAGACCATTCTTGAAAATATGGATAATATGTTGTGAGTTTCATGGAAGTCTGACCATATCCAGAAGGTGATGTGGGTTCTTGAGTCAAATTTATATGTTCAGTGCCAAATTTGTTTCACGATAGGACTCAAAAAAGTTTGGGAGTGTAGCTTAAAAAAGAAAACTACTAGATGGAGGGGAGGTAGTAAAAGACTAGAACATTTTTTATGATTTACATGCCTAAATTATTTTTAAATCATTTATATTTCCTTAAAAAATGTTAGGGAAGATTTTACATGTAGTTAGAGTAATATTAGTTGTATTTTTGGGGATGGAGGCCTAAAATTTTGGAAAATACAACTATGTGTGGGGCAAAAAATTAGAACATGGTTAGTGATAACTACACACCCAAAATATATGGAATGGGATTAGCATACTGCATGGTTCTATAAAACAAATATATTTCAAGAGGATTTAAGGAAAAATCTATATTTAATTATAGACACATTTTACATAGTTTCTTTATAGTTTTTCTAATTATGTGATGTGTATATCCAAAAAAGTTTGAAACTACATGTTAGACACATATTTTTGAAAACCCATACATCCAAACCATGCAGATCTCCCAATGAATTAAAATGTTTGAAATTAATATATTTCACCTTTCATTTTCAAAGCCCTAATCCCTTCTTTTTTTACCCTTATGGTGCCAGTATTACCCAACCAAAACCCATCAACATTGCTTTTTTTTCATATATTTTTTTTCTAGTTTTACAAGGCAGAATCAAGGTTTTATCATCTCTATGACATGATAGAGTTGAGTCACTCCTTTAGTCATCATTTATTCATTTTAATTTATTATCTTGTAGTATCATTCTATTTATGTCAACTATATCCTTATTTAATAGTTTTCATATTCTTTGGTGATTCCATCCATTTTATCATGAACCTATAGATTATACATTAAGAGAAATATTTCATTAACATAAGTTAGGAGGTTTTTCAAAAATCCATCAAGTATTTCTTACTTTTCTTGTGTTTGTGATGTGTGGTTGTTTTGATCGAATGTGCGATTGATTGAAAAATATAAAAAAATACTAGTTCCATATTTCATATAATTATGAATTTAAATGGGTAATGAGTTTTCTTTTAGTGAGTGGGGAACTAGACCCTTGTCTATTTAGCAAGGTGACCCATTGGGTTCCCATAAAAATTATGATTTTTTTGTAATTGTGTGGATTACTATGACATAAACTAGAATCGTTTGAATGATCCTGGAGTATGAATCATTTGAGAAACCTAACCATTAAATTGAATGACATATATGTATAAACTAAGAATAAATTAAATAAATTAAATGATAATTGACAATAAATGATAGGGATTACGACCCATCGATTTAATAGTGTTTGATGTTTATATATTCTGGGATTAACTCCATTTGATATGATGGAGTTTGGTGTTGAAGGATTCCATGGATTTTCTACTTCCAGAATAACTATGTTTGATGATGATGATATATTCTATGAATTTACTCCTTAATATCTATTTGTTATCAATCATGGTAATGGATTCTAAGGATCACATCATGCAAATTTGATGGTATTTGTGGATTATGGAAGCCTGATATTTCATCCCACATATCCAAAAGTGTTTGGTAATAGTGATGTATTATTGGGATTACCTACCTCAGATCCTATGGTGTTTTGTTATAATAGATTATAGGTATTACCTCCCTAAATTCCAATAATTTTCAATTATGATTATGGTTGATTTGTATTAAATCTATTGGATCAGATGGAGTTCCATGGTGATCAGATTATAAGGATTATATACATTGAATGTAGTGATGATGATGGTTTTTAGTGATTAATTCATAATTGGTGTTACCTCATATGATTTGTAATTAATTTCTAACTTAGGTGATACTATAATTAGAGATATTTGGCATAGGTGGATGTAGTTATGGTTTATTTTGGGTTTCATGCTAAAACCATATGTATGAAGGTGGTTTATTTATTATGTTTCTCCTATTTTATTATACAATCAACAATGTCTTTTACATTGACAATATATGTTATAGATGTTGGTGGTGGTGTATTATTGATTTATACTCAAATCCATCTCTAGACACCTTTAGATACCAAGAAGACTTCATTGTTGCAGTACATGGAAAGGTAATGTTCAATATAACTGAGTTTTCATTTTTTATGTTGTTTCGGGAATGTGAAATTCGACCAGGAATGGACTCAGAACCTATTAAAAAATTCATTCCTGGTATTTTAATTTTTCAATTTTTTATTGTTGTTTATATGATCTACCCATGGGAGATTCATTTTTTTTAAATTTCGTGGCATGTATATAATTAACTTTGACATCACATGGGTTATGTTTATTTATGTGTGATTTTTGTGATTTTTTCTTTATTCTACTGATCGATGATATTGATATTTTTTTGATGTTATTATACTATGATATTATGGGTTATTATACCAAAAATAACACTATATACCCTCACTAATAGTTGGTGGCCAATTTTACATGGGGAATCATTCCTATGATGTAATAAATTCACTTTTCTATGTATAGATGTGTGAAATGGGATTGGATGTTACATTAAACCACCTAAATATGCACAAAATATTATTTCCGGCCTTGAGAGCATGTCCCTAGAATCATAAATATTTTATCACACACTCGAAAAATCTAAAATAATGATAAATGATAAATTAATGCTAATTAAATAAACATGGATCTATAAAAAATATTTAACTAACATGGAATAATAATATTCATTCGTAAAATATTTTTCATTATATTCACTTAATAAATAATTAATAAATCACTTAAATAAATATTAATCTTATTATTCTAAAATTTGATAAAAATTATTTTATATTTTTCTTATGATAGTTCAAATATGGATATTATTTGACCACCATAATGGGACCCACCATGTCCTAAAATCAAATTTATTTTAATTGGAAAATCATTGGAATAATTTTTTTGCAAACCCAATTTGTCCTCATATTGATAAAAGCAAGTATTTCTCATAGAAATAGTGTTTTATCTACTAAAACATCATAGGACCTTAGGATTTAAGGTTTAGACATAGAAATGAAAACCCCTTTTCAACATGATCTATGTAATATAATCTCTTTGTCTCATGGAATCTCATAAATAATGATTCATACATTTGTCTCCATCTTTACATACTCTATTTATTCATTTAATAAATATTCAAAATGATTTTACCTTCCTATTCCATGAATATATATATATTAATGGCCTTATCATCCTAGTTAACTGGTCCTGCTATATCTCTTCCCCAAATTGGAATTGAAACATATTATATTGACCATTCAATCAATGTTATACTAGTTATGACACACGTAATGCTACATACCTTTCCCTAAAAAATTAATGGTATATATCTTATATCAAAGTAGATGGTCAAATGACATACACTTATAATGATCAGAATTCAGGAGTGCAATACATGTTCTTGTAGATTGGGACAACCAAAGATATTTGAAACATGTGGTGTTTTTATTGGTGCCTCATTCCTCATGATATCATCTATACAAGATCACCACATGAGAACTCTATGAGAAGTAGTCTCCTTAATCATAATCCCCCAACAACTATTAGTTAAACATCGTCAGTATCTCACCATTATGATATATCCATACCTTAGGATATATGTTTACAATTATTTTCATAGTATCTCTAGTTTCTCATTATATCTAGGAACAACTATAACTATTTATACAAAAAAAATACATGGCCCTTAAAATGGAAATAGAGTATCTATAATTATTAACACTATTATTTTATGATGAAGTCATGAATAAATATTTTTATACATGATAAAATAATTTAAAAGTACCAATCCTATAAGAATTAGTTAACCCACATGTACAAAATTATTTTCTTATTTACGTTTGGTGTATGAAAACCTTGATCATAATATTTACATCAACTTAATATAAATCAATTTTTAATAGGATCAATGGGAAAATGAAACCCTCTTCATGGAATGTAGTACATTTGTTTGATTATGTTTTTCAATTACTCTTCTGAATAAAATTTTTGTGTAATATCATCTTAAATAATAAATAGAGAGAATAGTAAATATAAATTTTAAAGATTTTAGAGGGGAAACCCATGTTTTGTATTGTTCAAAATGGAAAATATTAATTAATTAATTAGACTAATCATTTTATCTTTATAAAACATTTAATAAAAATTTGTTAAAAAAATGTCAGAATGCTTATTGATGTTGATGAAGAATGAAAATTATTATGAATGTATATGTGTAAATTAAGAGATGATTAATGAAGGTAATGTAATGATAGATGATTATAAATTTATAATAATAATAATAGTTAAAATAATAATAAAAAGGATATAGAAAAAATATAGAAAAACATTCATATTTTTTTATTATGACAACATATATATTGGCTGTAAATATATATGATGAACTATGTGGATTAGTACAATTTATGTTGGAAATATCAAATGGATAAGATAAAATAGGAATGATTTTTCAAATTAATGGACATAAGAAATTCCATCGGTGTGAATGGATCCCATGAGAATCAACGCGATTTAAAAGGTTATGTATCCATAATTATTTCATAATAATATTTATCTATATATAAAAATTTTATAAAAATATATTTATGTATATTTAAAAGGTTCGCATGCATACATGAATAGTTATATCTCATGAGTTTATACACACACACTTAGTATGCATTCATAAATTGTGTGTGTACATGTGTGTGTTCAGACCCTAATGTATCAATTGTAACCATAATATGATGTGGATATAATTTTTAAAATTATTAGTTTTTAAATGTTATTTAGAACCAATTTATTATAATTTATAAAACATTTATGTAAAAATAAAAAAATATTTAAAAAAAATTCCCTTATAGAGAGCCTAGGGTATACGTAATTCTAAATACATTTTAAGTATATTACAGATAGTTTTTGAAAATGGCATAAATGTACATCCTTGTTTTCAATGGTTATGTAAGGGTAACCCATCATTTGGATAATGGTATGTTGTATTTTCAAAAAATTATAAATGTAAATCCTTTTTTCAAGGTTTAAATAAGGGTACCATGCTACTGTGTCTGGGTAAGCTGAATCCTTAGTTTCCCTATAAAGGAAATTACATATTTTAATAAGACATGTAAGGGAAAACCATCACTATGTAATGTTATGTTTATTCTAAATAAATATAACTCTAAATTTATAAAGGATGTGTATAGGAAATCCAGAGATTACTAAAGGTATGTCTAAGTTCATAACATGTGTAATGGTAAAACGCTTCAACTTCACATTAAAACTATGAGCTGTATAAGGTTAAAACCATGTTACCCTTATGAAAAACCCCTTCTAGAATATGTGTTGATTTTAATCATGTTATCCATTTTTATCCTCCATACTTGAAGATTAAATTCATTTTCACATTTTTAAAATCATTGAATAATGGGAAATCACATCACAAAATCAATAAATTTTTAAATTATAATTTGACGGGTTTCAATCACTCATCATTAAATAATAACCTCGAAGGATAATTTAATAGTAATGTTAATTTGGTGTTTCAATTTGACGATCCAAAATTATATATGTTATTTTAAAAAATACTCAATTCATTATGACCTTCAATTGTTGATGTCCTTGTGAGTCGGGGAATCCTAATAATAATTTATCCCAGACCTATGAGGCCTTATTTGATCAATATAAGTTATTTATTCTATTTATAGGAATGAAATAACAATATATATATATATATATCTTTCTCATATACCCTAAGGTTCAAAATTTTCAAGGGATACATTTCAGATATTTTATTTCTGGTGAAATTTATGCAATTATATTTACAAATCCTTCTAGATAAATTGTTCGAGTCATTATTTAAGGAAAATGAACCATAATATTAAAAAATTATGATGAATTATTATTATTTTCTAAAGATTAGTCTGGAGAGAAAAAATATGGTTGTGAATTGGAGTTATATTTATTATTTAATGAAATAATTTGTTAGGACATGCAATAGATTAAATAGATAATTTAGAATTTATCCTTGTGAAATAAATTATTATAGAATGGGGAGTTTCTATTCTTTAAAATAATATAATTGGTGCCTTTTCTGACAATCCATGGTGATCTATTGAACCAATTAGTTCATATAGATGATCCAAGATATTATTTCATTGGAAACCATTGGATTTTTTTATTAAGCTTTAGTTAAGAAATCTTCACCTTATTGGGCTTTTTTTTGGAATTGAGTGGCCTATTTGGATTTTGTTTATGCCTATTACCATGAATATTGTGTTTTTAGCTTATGTTTTCCTCTCTTTGTTGTTTATTACTTGTGTAATATTTCTCATCCTATGGAATTGTTGTAGTGGTATATTTTTAACTTCTAGGTTATTACTTATACTTGGAATTATTAATATCCATTGTAATTCATATTTCAATGTACATGTTGATAAGTTTCCCTGATATACATAGCTAACTCCTTAGAGAGCACATGGATACAAAAAATCCCTAGTGACGACTTTATGTGTGATAGTTAACACCTTATAATGGAATTCATTATTGAATTTATTATATACATTAAATTAGTGTCCAGATACTGTGATATAACAATTGGTAATGTCCTTGAATACGACAGATAGTCCATTATATTGAAATTATATGTGTGAATACCTATGTATGAATACAGGTGACCATGATTCATGGGAGTAAATTTCCCTTAAAATAGGTTATGGTGTTATTCCATAAAAGTTGATTATTCTTGTCCTTAATGGTGGGGAGAATCTATGACATGATGTATTTCATTCAATTTACTATATATATGGTTTTCATTCAGCAGAACACCAAAGCAGATTTGGTCGGGGTTCATGGTGACATTGTTAGTGCAAGATCACTAGATATATGATTTTTTTCATTGGTGTCATTTACCTTTTCATCACCCCATATATTTCTATATATATGTCATTATAGGTTAATGATTCATTGGTTGTTTCTTAACGGGTTTATACTCACTCAATGAAAGTGAATCTTGATTCACATACAAAATTCTTGATCAAAAATCTAGGGAAGAAAACTGGTGTATTTGAAGGATGCTAAGAAGATAGTGATGGGTGATAGAGGTAGTATTTAGAAAGACTCAAGGTTATTTCATTTATTTTATATATTACTGATGTTATATTTAATTAAATCTGTCTTGGGAGAGAATATAAACAAACAAAAACCAATCTAATTGAACATGGGGAGGCTCAAAACTATGACCTTGTTAAACACCAACACATGAAACAACTACTATAATATACCCATGGTGCTATCTGAAGTCCCATATGATATAGAATATGTTCATATTTTCTTCAGTTTTTTGTTACCATATATTTTTGTTATAATATCTCGTGATGAATAAGATTACCAAGGGTATAGTCTTCCTATTTTACTTTTCACCCTCACTGCTAGTCAAAAGCCTCTTGTGTTCATGGAGGTGTTCATTTGGTTTTGGGTCACATCAGCTTTGACTCATTGGTCATTTTTGGTGTGTTTTAAAATGATATTAATAGCCCAATATTCCCTTATTTATTCTTTATTGGTGTTACGGTAGAAATATTATAGATTGTGTTGAACCCGGGTAGGGGAACTTCCATGTGCCTCACTAGCTCATGTGTAAAGGGAATCTTTGTTTCTGATGATTGGATTTTTGTTATTGTTTTATTGGATTTGGGTGTGTTAATGCATCATGATTAGGTACATATTATAAATTTTATTTCATATATTTTTGTTGTGTGATGGGTATAAGTTCTTTAATTAAAATAAATTAATTTTTAAATCCTTAAGTTATTGACCTATATTCTCTATTGAGTGATATATTTGTATTATCAACTAATATGATATATTGGTTGGCATTAGTTTATTAAACATGAGTTTTTTTGGGAGATATGTATATATATATATATATTTGACTAACATGATGCTATGTAAGGATTTTAATGATCCTTGGATAGAGAAAATAGGTTAATACTTCTGGTGAGGTTATCTCATAGGATAAGTCTTCCTATTTGAATTCTTTATGTTTCCCTTAAAACTAATTAGGCTGTTATAAGAATTTTAAACATTCCATAGGTATTTTAGAAAACTGCAAGCTCATTAACATAGGTTTACTCTTTCTTAAGATGAAATACCAATTATACCATAAGATATAGGGTAGTTTTCACCTGAGAAATCTCCATAACCATCTATTTTTCTTTATGTTGTGATCCCAACCCATCTTGAAGAGTCAAAAATTGTGCTTACTTAGGGTGGTGGGATGTGAATGAAAATGGTTGATTAATCCTGATATTTTGAACTCACTCACATACTATATTTAAAAAAAATCTCCTAAGAACTTTGATATTGTATACACATCATTGAAGGAATTAAGGACATAACGGTTAGTACAATTGATTGGAATGTGAGGTTAGAAGCCATTAGTCTTGAGGGACCCATCAGGAGATGGTGGGGATTCCTAATATAGATATATAGACATGACAGTCTTACATGGGATGCCATCATGGAATTTTTCTTCAATGATTTCTTTACAGACATGTTGAAGCGAGACTGAGCTCTAGAGTTTATAGATCTTTAGCATGGGTTGATGTGAGTTTCTTCTTACATAACGTGTTTCATGGAGTTACTATGATTTAATCCTATCTTTGTAGGGAATGAAGCGCATAAGGCTATAAAGTTGAATATTCAACCGTATCTAGATCCTAAGTGACAAGTTTGGGGATTCAGTCTAACAATTTATTCTCATGTTCATTGAAATTATATTCCCTTTTAGAAGGGGATAAGAGAGGGTTGGATTGTAGGTTTTCTTCCAGATTATTGCGCGATGATGATTGGACTTCGAAATGTTGAAACTAAAGTCTTTTTTATTTATGAAAAGATGATTTCTAAGTAGGTACATTAGTGAAACAAATATTCGTATTATAGTAGGGCCTCTTATACTCCCTATGTGGGAGGAGGTCATGCCAAGTGCTACATTTATTAATAGGAGGTGAATATTAGTACATCATGTGCTGTTTCATTTAATAAATTTAAATGATATGGAAATATGGTACATCATTATCAATTTTCGTTTAATATTATGTTTCCATATTCTAGGTTCATGAGTTAGGGTGTATGAAGTGGTCCTCTTCATCAGTCCAAGAAACCAAAAATATTCGTGACTCAGGTGAGTAATGCTTTCAAGATTGGAAACTTTTATATGGTGGATGAGATTTAATCTACTTGTAGAAATGGGACTTCTACATTTCAAGGTATAATCTTGATTAATTCAACATTATTTAAAATATTTTCTCATAAATAATCTTAAAATTATTTTATATCTACTCATGTTTTCTATGGAATAGAATACCGATATAGGTTATATTTTTCATTTATCTCTCTTGAAACACATTTGGTATGGAAATTATAAATTCTTTTGTGATTCCTTGAAATTACTATATATTTTCGTGGATATATACAACTGTTGGACTTCATCATCTTAGATATAACTTGTTTTGATGTGATATTCAGAATAGAATGATTGAGTAATTATAGATATCATATCAGCTGAAATCAGAAAAATTCTATTTTAATTGTGGATAGAAGATAGAGGTTCGTGTTAATCATTGAGTTAGATATTGAATCAAGTAGGTTGGTACAATAAGTGAATCATTTTGGAGCTATCGTGATGCAAGTCATATGCTTTCATCTTTTAAATGAATTAATTGTAACCCCAACCATCTTCCCTCCATTGGTGGATCATTATCTGTATTTATCCTTAGATGACTTCTCATGTCTTCCTCTATAAAAACGAATTAAATTTTATATTTATCTTTTTCGTAGAGAACAATGAGTATAAATTCAATCTTACTATATAGTTTCATATTGGTTGAGAGATTTGGAGGTTCATATTAAATACATGGAGGAAAATGGTTTTATTTTTCCATGAACATCTCCTAAGGGTGATCTTGTATTGTTAACAAAAAGGGAAGACAATAATTTATTGAACTATGAGGATAACAAGAAGATGAATAAAGTGAATGTGACAAAAATTTACCCTTTACCTATGATCGATGATCTTTTTCATTTGTTCATGGGATAATAGTAGTTTTACAATATCAATCCTCAGTTTGTCTGTCATCAACTATTGGTTAAAAAGGAGGATATTCCCAAGATAGTGTTTAGGATAAGATATGGATTATATGGGTATCTTTTTATGGATTTTGGGTTAAAAATTGGTCCAATAGTGTTCTTCAATCTCATAAACTTGATTTTACATCTATATCAGCACTCCATAATTTTATTCATGGATGACATGTAGATATACTCTGGACATAAAATAAGAATTAGAGTCACCTGTTGATAGTATTGAGAACACTTCAAGTGAATCATCATTATAGCAAATTTTCAATGTTTAATTTCATGACTCAGTTTGTGTGTTTTCTTAGAAATATTATTTATGGTGTATGGATTTTAACGTACCTATAAGATATGAAAGCAGTGATGTCTTGGTCTCATTGTAAAATTGTTTTTGTGAGGAGGAGCTTCCTCAGGTTACCATGATATTATCAACTGTTCATTCAAGACTTCTATTATTTGATTGTGCTAATGATAAGGTTGAATAAGTAGGGGTGAATTTAAAGAATTGTGATTATTTTAATAAGTCTTCATATAGAAGAATAGGATTTTAAAAATATCTAATTTATTGAACTTTTAGATCATGTGATTAGATAATTCTGATTTCTTGGGTGTTGGGTTAGAATATTTATTTATGACAAGACATTAGGTAGTAGCCTATGATTCATGTTAGTTATGACCCTATGATATATCCTCTCTTAGTAGGGTATGCATTTAATGTAGAGTAATTGGGTTGAATATCTATAAAAAATTTAATTTTTGATGGCCTATGCTCCATGTTGTTTCAATGATGTTGAATATTATCTATGTAGTAAAATTTTGGTGACCCAGGAACTTCAAGGGAGGACTTATAAAGAGGAATGAACTCTATTGAGTTTGATAGTGGAGTGTATGATGGATGAATTAGAGGACCACGGTATGATGACATATGCACCATTTTTATTATATCTTCGTTGACGGTCCATGTGAATATGTGTTAATATTGAATCCATGTGTGTGTAGTGATGCATGAATTTTTATAAAGAGACAATTCTATTTTAGGGTGGTCTATAGATGATGATGTTGTGATAAACATTCATGGGATAGGGTTCATTGAAGCTTCCTAGAGGTATGATCTAACGAGAGGATCCCATTCATTAAATTACAAAGTACATCCAAAGTTTATGAATATGTACACTGATATATGATATCAGTTTTGCTGGTTATACATGGAGAAAGATGTTGATGGTTTAATTTCCCAATTCCTTTCATTCCATATAGTAAAGATCGATCATTAATATCTTACTCATTCTCTCCGACCACTAATGATGCATATGTGGATGTGTAGTTACATGAAGATTGAATAAGTTATGGGGTCAGCTTAGATCCCAAGGATTCATGATATTTTTTGGGTGATAGTTGGATGACAAATGAAAGCGTCTCATTTCATTCTAATTTGAGAAAATGTTGTCATGGATGAGTTAGGGAAATAATATATACAATGTATCTTATTAATTCATGGATATAAATTCAGTGTTTTTTTAGATATATATTTTCATTTCATGACATTGTTTTTTCGTCTCTTTTGAAGGCTTCGGGTACCCAGTTGAATTTGAGTATAGTCTATAATCTTCATGTTGATGGCTAGTCAGAGAGTATGATCTGTATCTTAAATATATAATGTGGGAATGAATTTGGGGCTTTGGTGGAGCCGAGCATGATCACCTATACTTGGTTGATTTTTTCAGAAAATAATATTTCCCATGCATCAATTCATATGGAACATTTTGTGGATCTCTATGGAAAACAATGTTTCTCACTACACCATTGAAAAGATGCAGGTCAATCAATTATTATGGGGAAGAACATGGAACTGGTGTTGTCTGAAATAGTGTGGTCGATACATAATTGGTTAGTAACTTCTCAAAGTACTCATTTTTTTATTCCAATAAGAGGAGGTGACAATTGTAGTTTGTTGTGGCTGAATGATTTTTCTTGTAGGTGACTACTCGTGAAGGGCATCGATGGTTATATAAGCAAGGGAAGCCAACGATGAGCCTTTTTGGAATGTTTGATATTAATGATTATATAAGGAAAAAAGCATACAATTCAGATCATCTTTTATGATATCAATGTATTCTAGACGTTTTATATGTCTCTAAGAATCATAGATACATTCCCAATCCTATAATAGTGATTGACTGTGAGGACATTGATCTGGAGTTGGATACATCTTTTTTGTAGAACTAGTGAAGATACTAGAAAGGAGTTTGAAATGGATTCTTAGAATGATTTAACTACTTATCAATGCCCTTTAGAATAATTAAAATAATCAATAAGGTACACATGATTGGGAATGTAATGTTTTATCTTAATGGACGAATTTGTTTGAGTCTAAACTCTAGAGACACATATCGGGGAAGATAATTCCTTATAGGTGGATAATTATAACATTTTCAATATTTAAATTTTCATTATAACTCCATTTAGTAATAATTTATAATTCCCTTAGTAAAAATTTAATAAATTTCACTTTTATTTTTAGACATACAAAGTGTATAGAGTCGATGAAGGGGTAAATTCATTCTACCTTTACACATGCATGTATTTTGGAGCTGTGTAAATGTAACTCCTCATTTTAAATGATCATATAAGTGTAACCCAGTTATTTTGTAACAACCCTATCTTATTAAACTAAAATTTAGTGTATACATTATTATATTGGCATAATATACACGAGATCACATCACCCAGGACCAAAGAGATTAGTATTCTTTAAAATTTAGATAAATGCATGACCTCGATATTACATTAAAAAAATATTAAACAAAGTGAAATTAAATATTTTTCTTCCATGAACACATTCAATGAATACTACATTAAATATTATTAAATGGAAAGGAAACATATTATGAGGACACACTCTTTATAAGGGTTACATATAGTGGGATCTATCATGATTAAATAAATCATAATCAACATAGAAAAGAACATAATTGAAAATATAACATGAACACAAATTGAATCTAACTGTAATATTAGTGAAATTATCTCATGGATAATAATAACTAAATTCTTAATACATGAAATAAATTTTGATGGATGTAATAAAAAAGGTATTATGCTATGATATTTTCAAATATGTGTTGGTATACACGAAAAACCCATTTAATAAGGTTAGCCAACTGGTTAGTCTAATTAGGCCTTATGTTTCCCTGAGGTGAAATCTATTATTGGGCCCCACCCATAACTGCATGTCCTATGCATTCATCATATATTGAATGATCAATTTATGTCATAAAAATATTTCTTTTCTATCAATATCATTGTTGAGTAAAAATTAGTGAATATAAATATTTTTGTAATCAATCAAATAACATTCAAGGTAAAAAATCATACATAGAAATTTTATATTATTTTTGAAATAATAATATCCATGATACAATGAATATTTATGTTGAAGAGAAATTCAATTTTTGATTAACAATGGTCACAAGAGTGTGAATGTTTTAATAAAAATTTATTGACCACTAAATTAATAATATAAAATATTTGTCCTTCATGACAACATATATATAGGCTTTGAAATAATATAAATTATTTTGGAAAATAAATATTAAAAAAAGATAGTTTAACGTTGCTTATTTTTAATTTTTAATGGCACTTCTTAACCAATGTTGACCTATTAGATGATAAACAAAGGTGTTTTTCCATTAGTTATTAAAATATGCACTTCAAAACTATACCTAAATGAAAATTTAACTATTTTTGAAATATTGGGTTTTTAGGAAAATAATTTTGAAATTTCTTTTAATAAATTTTATACATAAGATACTCTAAAAACCTGACATGGAAATATATTTCAATGTTAGTTTTTACCAAAAAAATGATACTGAAATATTTTTGTTTGTATTCTTAAAATGATATTAAAAGTATGTTTTTAGTGAATAATGTTTCTAAAATCCTTTTTTTATGCACGAATCAACTTTTTTAGTTAGGTTATAACGAAGATCAATATCAAAAATTCTTTTTTTTGGATTAAACATCTATTTTTTTATAAAAAACCAATTTTAAAAGTTATAATTTTAAAAAACAGTATGAATCATGTTTTCCAAAATATATGAAACCCTATAAAAATAAACAAAATACAAAACCCCAATGCCAAGAACAAACCTTTAAAAATCACAATATACAATCATAAAATAGAAATTGATTTTAAAAATACTCATTTTAAACATTAAATAAATGACCCATTCTTAAAACATTTGAAACCTTGTAAAAAATATAATATTCCAAATTAAATTAAAATAATGTTGTATAATTACTAATTTTTTAAATATTAAGTAATGGGGACATACTTGAAAATTTTAAATTTAATCAAACATAACACTTTTTTTTTCAAAATGCCATCAATGATACATAAGGTATTCATACATATACAACTCGATATCATTGAAAATATTAAATAAAAAATAAATGTCTTAAGATTATAATATACAAAATGTTATTATAAACATAAAACAAATTTTATAATTTTAGAACAATTTATCAAATATAATTTCAAGTAAGTGAAATTAAAATAATATGAATGATGTGATTTTCAAAATAATGTTTCAAAAATTTCAATTAATATTAATCAATCCACATTACATATATTGGTTTCCATAGAGTTTAGTTATTCATTAATTATGGTGTGTCTTATCTTGGAATATTTGGTTATGAAATTATTTTTATTGGTTTAGAGGGAATTTTTGGTTGTCCTTAAATCATTTCAAAGAGATCATTCGATTGCTACATCTATAAAATGAATAAGGTATGGGGTCTAAAATCATCGAGTGAATTTACAAGCTATTCGTCAAACATTCCTACCGATTTTTGAAAAAAATAAATGATAAGAATAATTGTATAGATTAATATTCATTTAAGAATGCATTTTGAATATATTTTAATATATCTATCAATATTATTTCAAGGAGTTATTACATAATTTATATAATAGTTTTGATTTTATTTACCTTGTTGAGAAACTTTTTTTACAATATAATATTAATTTACATTAAGAAATTGTTTTCATTTAAAGTTGATAATTAGTGTATATTAAGGAAATATTGTTATGGATTATAGTTTTTTAGATTAATATATTTATACATATTTATATATTTATTATAAAATTTATTTTTGGTAGATATATTTATTTATTTATTTAATTGATTTAATTTGGTTTATTATGTCTATATTTGTCTAAAATGTTATGTATTTACATTACAATGATTTTTTATAGAGTTACATGACATAAAGGAATTTCTTGTTTCCTTGATTCATTGACTTTCTATCACTCATATGAGTTCAATGTTTCATTACTCATATCCTTTTTATCCATGATGTGACTTGCTAAATTAAAGAGTTGTGTATTTTGGAGATCATTTTAGAAATCTATAAACTATTATACAAAAAATAACAACCCTACAAAAATAAAAAGAATATACCAACTTAAAGAAGAAAATCATAGTCTAAATATTCATTTTTTATCTTTAATTAAAATATACAAACGTAATAATTTAAATCATAATCATAATTAATAACTAGTTTTCAAATACATTTTGTATATGGGTATGTCCATTATTTGTATAGTACATAACATCATTGAAAATCTATAATAATAATTAATTTTATAAGATTAAAAAAGATAATAATTAGAAATAAAACGTTAAATAATTAATATAACTAACATTATCGAATTTAGTCATATTACCATTTGTGATTATCTCATACATTAATATTATAAAAACCTTCCAAATCTCCATTTTGATGATGAAACTATGGTTATTAAAAAGTAACTAGAAAATAAAAATATACATATATATATAATCAAATATTATCTAATATTAAAAAATTTACCCTTAATTTCATTTATTAGATTAAAGTTGGATCCTATATAGACATGTGACCATTGTGAAAATTTTTCCACGACCTCCATTTTCATATATATAAACTATAAAAACATATTTAAAAAATAATAATTTAGAATAAATAAATTATCAAAAATAATAAAACAAACATTCATATAAATTTTCTAAATTTTTTATGAACACCACCTACTAAATATAAAAACCAATATAATTTGAATTCATGTTTTAAGAATACACCTGAAATCCAATGACATATATAATATAAAAATATCACAATTCATGAAATATTAATGAATATTAGTTAATAATTATCTTAATCTTCTTACCCACAAAGGAGTGAAATAAAATAGTACCCAATCTCTTTAATTTATAAAATCTCACATATAGATGTAATTGTTGCATAAGTATTTAAATATTTTTTAGACTTTGACGTTTATTATGCATCTATAAAACCATAAACACCCATGGTATCATTTTTGATGCTAAGCATGTTTAGATACATAATTAAATATGTAATTTAATATGACACTTTTAATCATCTTTGTTTAAAAAAAGAAAGAAAACATAAATTTACTAACATGGAAGAAAACATCAGCATAGGTATGCTGAGATCATCATAAATAACTAAATAAATGATATACATATTGAATAATATCAGTGGATAGTGTCTTTCAAATATATCATACAACATCAAAAACTCATTAATATTATCTGGGGAAGAATATAGCTAGGATTATATTTTGAGATCATCATTAATACAAAAAGTATCTAATGTTTTTGGTTCCAGAACATTTTGTTTCATTTTTCTAATTAAAATGATTTTATTTACATATATATAAATTATATTACAGAAATCATTATAAGTAATTTTCAATAAAATGTGAATAATATCCAAAAGAACACATACCACATATGTTAGATAATTAATAAGGCCTTCTTAGCATAGTAAAAAATTAGACAAGAATTATCCAACTATGTAATGTCTTATAAAAGAAATGGTAATAGAGTATTCCGGTCAATAATATAATGTACTGATATTCTTACATGACACTACATTATAGGTGGGAGAAATACATAATCCCAGAAAATACTTACTATTCTAGATACTATATTATATATATTGGGATTTCCTAAATATAACAAATAGTATAAGGGTGCATTAGAGTGATGAGGTGGAGGATCTTGGTGGGAAGGATATGAAGGTTGTGATGGCTGGGATGGCAGTGAAGGAAAAAAATTTCTCATAAATTTTTCAAACATATATTTCACTACCGACTAAATTTTATCAACCATATACATTTTTTATTATTTTAGACAACCTTTTATGGAATTTATTTCTGGGTCCCTTGATTTTATACTTCGATGACCAAAAACACTAATAATAAAAAAACATTCCTTATATCCTCATATGTCACTGCAGTGTTCGGGAATTCCTAGAGTAGTAACTAGGATATCTGTATTAACCTCAAGGATAAATATCCCATGAATTGAGTACTCTTAATATTTATCTTAAATTAGAAAATTAAAATGTTTTATTATTACAGTTTTTAATTTAAAAAATAATAACCTTCATGGAAAATAAATTTTAATTTTTTATAATCATTATAGATACATCATTATATTTTTCTATAAGAAAATATTCATACTTTTTAATTCCATCTATATTTCATTTTTCATGGTAAGTGGGGTGTGATGGGTGACCGACCAGACCTACTCTAAACCACCGTAATATTTAGATAATAATGGATTAAAAATTTATATATTATTTTTCACCTCCAAAAAATGATATCCTCCATGTGATAAATTATGAGGGTTTATTTTGTGAAACTATATCTCTTCCTGAGATCTCCTAGATTCAAGTAACATAATAATAAACTAATATATAAATAAACAATGTAAAAGAAATATTACACTAAACAATAGTTATTGTAACATTTATGAATCATCATATAAACTAACAAAAAATTTATTCGATGTATCTATGTCTAACTACCCATACTTGAGGCATGGTTTTTCATTATATACCTTTCCAAAAACATAATTTTTTTGATAGTTTTTTTTAGAATCTCTACATCAAATCCCAACTAAAGATATAAATATGTTCTTAATTTCATTCATTTCAAAATTATTTAATTTTATCTGTAATTTATTATATTGAATATTAGTCATATAAAATATATAATATTAAAATAATGAGATAATATAAATCAATTGAGATATTTTACCATTATCGACTCACATATCTACTCTTTCTCTATCTTTTAGATGGTATAAGTCTCCAGCCATTAATGTTATATAAATATAAATTAACTTCAGAATATAAATTCATTCAAATTAATGCCCATATTTGGTATTGATTTATAGATAATTGGGTCATCATTTGTACATAACATCCCTCATAATACAATGTGGGTAAAGTAAAAAAGTATCCAATTTAAAAAAATATATAATTCTTAAAATAAACATGATTTCATTTTCTTGATTATAATCTTATTAAAATTAATATTGAAATCATTTTTTCTCTCAGCAATCAACATACACTATAGAAAAAAATTTAATACATGGGATGAGTAGAAAAATCATAGTAATGGGTATATAGAAAGGAAAGAAACCATTATTCTATGAATATTTTAAACTCATGAAAACATTTACAAAAAATTATATTTTTCACCCATAAAACACAAATCATTTAGATTAATTCCTCACATCAGAAGATTCCTATAAAACTACATAAAAATGAAATACCATAAAGGTAACTTGACGCATCCATATAATTCATACATTTTAGATTTTATGGCTACATATGGAATCACCTTCCTGATCGCATTTGGAAAACCAATCATAGTATATTCTCATAATCTCTTATAATAAATCCATCTGGTTAACTCCATATCATTACCTAATAAATTAGAGAGCTATATTGGGATCACCCTCAATAGTTTTATCCCAGAACCTTCTGAACACATAAAATATTCTCAAGAACTAAGACATAGTCGTACGACATAAAACAATCATAAATAAAAAAAATATATCCACTTTGAAATCACATTTCATTTTTACAATGTCTCACACTAATGCATGGAAACCAATTATTTGAAAATAAAATTGTAAACATATAAATGAAGAATCAAAATAGCAATGAGGTATAAAATCAGGAAAATTCCTTCATTCCGTATAAGTTAAAAAACATTCCTTTTGGATTATGTAAAAAACACTTCAAATAGTAACTTTTAAAGTGTTTTTTAAAAGAATGTCAATCATTATGTGTTGAAAACATAAAAAGTTTACTTTTTTAATTTTTTAAATTTAAATTCTAGATAGATTTAAAATTACTTTTAAAATCCTTGTATACCAATATAAATAAATATGTAAAATAATATAAAAAATATTAACATAGAGAAAAATATTTGATAATTAAATCTTTATACATTCAAATTGTCCCATACCACATCGAACATTTAAATCATAATATCTATGAAATAATAAATTTTCCAAAACGTTAATTAATTTTTTTATAGATATAATATGGATATGAAATATCATTGTAGTTTTATATACACCTTAGAAAAGAATAAACATGTATATCATCCAAAAATTCTTCAATGGAAGCAGATTGAGACGAAATCAATTACCACGTGTTTGAATCATCTCGTACATTATTTATAGACCAGGATAATAAAATTGGTTTAACTTATAATATATTTAGATCATTTTCTGATCTATAATTCCCCTTTTATCACTTATTAAAATTTTATAACAATTAAAAAATTATTTAAACTTAGATCAGACGTTTTGTTAATATTCAGTTATTGAGATCAAGATGACTTTGGTATGATGTTAATAGTCATATTGGTCATGATTCCATCATCTAATGAATAATATTAGGGATATAATAATCAATTTTATAGATCATCTATACATTTAAATCCAACCATTTTTGTATGGTTATGAAAAATGAACAATGATATTATCAGGGAGACGGTAGGTCGTACGTACACATGAGTAACGTTCCCATTTTTAGATGAACATTCCTGAAAAAGTGTAATTGTAAGTTTATATTCTCATAATCATAATAATTTAATTAACATCAATTTATTAATTTATATATAACTATTTATATATCATACATGTGATGTGGTGAAGAAAAATGAATCATATAGCTTCGTGGAGGTGATAGTTCGCACGTTTGTACGAACAATGTAATCATTTTTATATGAACAGAGGTAATAACATAAATTATATATTATTGGTTATGATAAATATATTCTTAATACCATTTATAAATATTAATTTCAACATTACATCCTTTCTTGAGATATGCAAATGGAAAATGAATTATACTGGTTCGGGGAGATGATAGTTCCCACGTATGCATGGATGATTAATTACTTTCCCATTTAATTGAATGAGAGATGTATTTAGGTTATTATATTAAAATAAAAACATATATAAATATTTAGGATACTCGAGTTATTATCTCATCATGTTTGTAAAATATTTGATGGAAGTGGAAGAAGAAAAAAAGAATCACTTAAATAAAAATGTTACATTTCCTTCAGATGATCACCTATGATTGACACCTTTACACATCAAAAAAGGGTTTTATACTGATAATAAGTCTTATATAATGTGGGGAGGTAATATAAGAAGGGGTTTGGAAAAATATTTGCAGAAAAAAATAGTTTTTTAAGTGTAAGGAATAGATTTTAATGGGTTCCCTTTTATAAGAAAGTGGAGGGGCACTCTTGGAATTATTCCATGTAATAAATTAATATGAAATAATTTTTTTTTGAAATGGATAAAAACTAAATTATTTTTAGGATAGGATTATTTTGGGTCGAAGTACATTCATCCATTTAAAATTATATATGTTTTGATTATTTTTTAATCCTTATAATTTTTTTACTCCTTAGTAATTCTTACTGTGGCATTATGTAATTTATAATTTGAGAGAAAATAAAATTACTATAAAATTAAGAATGAAAAAATGATTCATTAATGATATTTTTAGTCTTTCCCTAATTATTTGGCCAAAGTATTGATTTTTATGAATTTTATATCAATTAATAGAATATTATGTTCTTAAAAACACATAAATGAAAACTTAGAAACTTTTTACTCATTGAATTTTCAAAAATATCATAACAATGTTATTTACTATAAAAAACTACTTTAAATAATCCATAACATGTTGAGTTCATCCATAAAATACATTTATGACATCAAATATTTCAAATTATGTTTTTTATTATTATAATAATTTATTTTATTCTTTCATTAATAAATCAATTTCTACATCATCATTATGTCATAATTAAATTTAATTATATAATATCTAAATATTATAAATAAATAATAATGATATATTTAAAAATATTAGCTTATAATAGACTATTTATAGTCTAATTAATATTTTATAAAATCCAGTATTTATAATTAATAACATATTAAAAATATGAGTATGACAATTTTAACATATCTTTAAAAAAATTTGATGAAATGTGATATTCCTATCCATGTGGCTGAAAAATAAAAGAAATTTTTTACTAGGTTTTATTTTGGTTAAAAACACTCATATAAAGAAATTAGGATAAGTGTAATGCTAATTTTATAATACTATAATATTATTTTTACCTTTAATTACTTGATTTACCCTTAACTATGGTAAATAAAATACAAAAGTTATTATTTATCAATAATTATGTATATCCTATTAGATGAAAATTCTAATTCTTATTACAACCATGTATTTTCTTTAAAAAAAATTAATTCACTAATGTGACTAAACTAATATTTACACTTATCCTGCAAATGTGGTGAGAAGGAAGTTAAAATAGGTGTTAAAAATTCAAATAAGTTTTTATAAATAATATTAATATAAAAATTATTCCAATGAACTAAATTGGATTAATAAATTTATTATTAAACTATTGGGACTTTAAAAAAATAATTTCAATATATAATAATTAGTTAAACAAAAAATTCTTATTCTAACTACTATTGAGTAATTTCTACTATTCATCAAAAAATGAAACTTTTTTGAAAAATACAAAAATTCAACCAAAGTAAAATTTTATACACTAATTATAAATAATAAGTTTAATTTTTTATATAAAAATTATAAAAGTGTGAAAATTTGAATCTAAAAAAATAATTATAATAGGTGGTAAAACATCTTTTTAAAAATATTAGAGCTTATTATGATTAAAATCAGATCTATTCTTATTTTAAGCCTATAAATATTATTTTAAGAAGGTAAAAACATATAATAATCATGTGTAAATATAATATAGTTAGTTATATTCATTACTAAAAATACAATGGATTGCCGATAACTACCACATAAAATAATAATATTAATAATAAATTATTTTTTGGTATAACTTAATCTTGTGTGAAATGTAAGATTTTGAAGAAACCCATTGTTGCGTGTCAGGTACAATATCGAAAAATATACATCCTCTAGTTATCCACATAAATTGTATGCCTGCTATGAACTATTCTCACATATCTCTAAATAAACATAAATTTTTATGCTATCTCCTCTACCAAATATGGTTCCATCAACATCATTTCCCCAACATCGTCCCCAAAGCTGGTTTCTAACACCGCATTCCATATAATGCATCATGCGGTGCCATTTTTATACTGGATTTAAAACTCTTCTTATAGGAAAACTCACCCCAATGAAAGATGGTGATCTCAAATTCCCTGGTAATCCATTGATCAAGAATGTAGAATATCCTCTAGTTTCAGAATTATTCATTCTGACTCCACATCTAAATGTGGATTGAATGTTATACAAAAATTTAATTTTTTACCTAATGACATCTGAAGGACTTTCCAAACGTTAGAAGTGAATATGTGAACATGACCAGATACAATGGAGATAGTAAATCCATGTAATCAGACTATATCATTAAGATACAACCCTAAAAGTTGATCTACAGAGAATATATCTCTAATAAAATGAAAACGAGAAGATTAAGTCTATTGATCACCAATAACCCAAATTTCAATATTACCTCGAGAAGTCTTTGATAATATCACTACAAAATCTATTGAAATATTTTCCCACTTCAATTATGGACCTGGAAATGCAAGATGCATCCACTTTTGAAATGGGAATTCTACTTTAACCTATTAAAAATTAAAACACTTCATAGTAATGTCAAAAATATCTTCTTTCAGTCCATCTCACTAGTAATACACCTAAAGCACATTGTACATCATATTACAACCAAGATGAACTAAAAAGCATGAACTATCAGATTCTCATATCAAATAAATCTTCATATGTTATTGATAAGTCAAACAAAACCTCCTCCCAAATATCAAAACACAATCTTAATTAATGATAAATTCAGGAAACTAATACTTTTGAAGAAATTATATATTTCTATACAATACAATGTCATCCTTTTTTTCTTTATTAATTATATCAGATAGTGATGATTTCACTAAAACCTGACCATTCAGAATTTGGACACAACCAAGTCCTTTCCATGAAGTATCACTATTGATAGAGAAGTCCCTATTTTTTGAAACAAGTTTTGGAACTAAAACATTCACCAATATTCGATTCAATTCCTAAAAACGATCATCATACAATTTTATCCATATTAAATTGTCAACTTTTTGAATTAACTTTTTCCGTGGAATTGATAACCATTCAATGCTTTAAAAAAACCTCCATTAATCGCCTTTTAAACCAATTAAACAATTATTCGTAGTTATTTTTTTGTGTCATTCCAATTATACAACAAATATTTTATATTAGGATCAGCAATTATTCTATATATAGAAACAATGAGACCCATAAATGAAATTTGTTTCAATAAAAGTTTCCACTTACTAAATTTCCCATATATTTTATTTTCTTCTAATTTTTGAAAAACAACCCTTAGATGTATTTCTTTCTCATATTTATTTTTATAATATACCAAAATGTCCTCAATAATCCAACTACAAACATATCTACTAACTCAGGGAATATTCATTTCATAAGATCCATTAATACATAATATGTATTAGAAAACCCAAAAGGCATAAATGTAAATTCATAATCGACATATCTAGTAAAATATATTTTATTAAAAATATCTACTTCCTTTACATTCAACTTATGGTACCCCAACCACAGGTTAACCTTCTAAAAAAATTACTACCTGGAGCTGATAAAAAAATAATTAATTTGAGAAAATGGACACGTGTTCCTAAAACTGATTTTTTAAAGGCCTTATAATCAATGAAAAGTCTCATTGATTCATATTTATTTTCTACAAATAAGATAGGATAACCCCATGGAAATGTTCTCAGTCGAATAAATCCTTTATCTAATAACTCCTACAATTTATTCATCAAATATAAATGTTCAATTTCAACCATTTGATAAGGGGGTTATAAAATTGGCTCAGCATCCGGAAGAATTACAATATTAGATTAAAATTCTCAATCTAGTATAATACCATTAATTTCATTCGGAAAATAAATTCAAGATACTCATTTTCTACTACCACATCATTAATCTTAAAATTTCTTTTATATTCAACAATGCAGGCTAGATGACATTAATTTCTATCTTGTAGTCATTTATCAGCTTCCTAATATTTTATCAATGGTAATGGTTAATTATTGTAAAAGAACAGAAACTCTTTCTAAAAAGATACTTATTTATCTCTATAGTAAATATTTGCATGGTAAATAGAAAGAAAATCCTCTCGCAAAATAATGACATACTCTAATAGTGAAAATTCAACAATGTTTATAGGTATATTAATTCCATAGGCAATGACAAGAATAATTTATAATTTATTTTTTCTTCAACAATTCATTCATTTTTTACCATATGTTCTATCTTCATTTCTTGAGGTTGAATTTTCAATTTAGGATAAAATTTATCAGAAATGAAAGAATGTTTAGACCCTTAATCAAACAAGACATTGGTAAAATATGAAAAAAAAATAGACAATGTTCCTAATACCACTTTATCTGATGTCCCAACATCTTCTTAAATGGTTACAATGTATTTATATACACCTTTATGATTATAGTATAGTTGCATCAATCATTTGGGTTCTTATTCAGACTCTCATTATCATAATCATCCATGTCATTTCATTTAAAAAAAATTTATGACAGTAAATCATATTTTTTATTATCGCTACCAAGTTCATATTCATTGAAGTAATGAGCCATAAGTCCCATTATACCACATCAAAATAACTTACCGAAATTCATAAGTCAATACCATACGTGTTTACCCCAATTATCATAAACTGTAAACATATTTTTCTTTCAATCACAATTCTTTATGAATTATTCCCCTTTTCATTCCATATTGAAAACATTTTTTGCTTGTATTATAAGAACACATGATCATCAAAAAACTCTATTTCAACCTTCTTGCAAGTTGAACATGAATTTTGTAACTTTTGAAGTCACAAGAATTCAATTCCATTTGATATTTTGTCATTAAACCTAAATAAAATTGATTCAATTTACTATCAATATATCGAATGAAATTTGAAGCATAACTTTACAGTCGTGTAAATGTTTCCTCATATGTAGCCCCAATGTCATCATCATGCCTCAATTCTAATAATTTTTTTCCCATCCAAAGTCAAACTACCATTAAAAAATATTTCTCAAGAAACATATTTTTTTAATACTTCACACTTAAGGGAAACAATTTTCTCACTATCCATGATCTTCATAAACATAAACCACCACTAATTGTATTCACCTTCAAAATGGAAAAGAAGAAGAATATCCTTTTTATGGAATGAACACCCCATGACTTAAACTGTTTTTCAGTGCAGTAGTCCATCCATCAGCTAGCATAGGGTCATACGATCTTATGATTAACGGGGGGTTTTCCTCAAGAATTGATACAACACCAACCTTTTATATGGTTGATTTGGTTGATATCATGCATGGATTCCACCACTATTTATGGAATGATTCAATTGAGATATCATAGTAACAGACTTCTCAGTTCTGATTCAAACCATATTAGGCTGCTGGTTTGGAAGGTTTTTTTACTATGAATTCTATACCTATATAGTTGTCCTGTTTCCTATATTGAAAACCATGTGAACATATATATCTTAGACGAAAAAAAGTTGAAATCTTCAAATTTTATATAATTTAAATTTAACCATAATGTAAACATCGTTTTAAGAAATTCTATTAATAATATCCTAACCCATAATGTTATCTAAACCATCATATGATACCAGCTATAAGACTCTAGCCTTAAACATTACTTAATCATATGTTAAGTAAATAATTTACGTCCATTCATATTGAGGATCTTTTCAGGTTTATAGTTTTATAGATATATTTCATCATTAACACATAACATATATCATCCATATACAATGGGTATAACTAAAATAGTATTTATTTTTAAAAAAAAATAAAACTTTTAAAAAAATACATGATTTTTTTTCTCGATATAAATCATCATAACATTAATCTTGATATAATTTACTCTATTTCCCATCCTTATAACATGTGAAAACATTTTAAAACGTATTATGATAAAACAAAATCACAGTAAGGGTAATAAAATATGGAAAGAAACTACTAGCCTGTGAATAGTTTAACCTATGGAATCCAAACCATTATTACATTGTAGCTTTCACGACTTCATTTGGAGTAACATTTATGGGAACATATGTAATACCCATCGTAGTATATTCCGATCATATCTTAGAAGAAACCCTACCGGTTTACTCTATTTCATTAAAGAATATATTGGAGAGCTATCACTGTCTCACCGACCCTAGTTTTGTCATAGAGCCACAAAATAAAAAAAAATTCCAAAGAAACATATCTTAATCATTACACATAAAACAAGTATAAATAAAATATAACATTTCCATTTTGAAAGCACATTTCAATTTTAGAAAGTCACACACTAAAAAATGAAAACTCATTATTTGAAATATTAAATGGGAAACATATAAATTAAGAATAAAAAGATAAAAGTTATATTAATGTGGGAAAATCCTTCCATGTTGTATAAGTTCAAAAACAATTCATTTTGGTTTCTATATAAAATAGATGAAAGTGTAACTTTTTTAGAAATTTTTAAAATAAAATCAAATGTTTTGTACCAAAAACATAAAATTATTCCATTTTGAAAAACAATTAATGAAATTAAAAATAGTCATAAAATTTCTTTTATAATCCTTTTATATCAATATAATTAAATATTTCAAATAATCTCAAGAATATTGTCATGGAGAAAAATATTTGATAATTAAATCTTTAAACATTCAAACTATCTCATACCACTTTAAACATTTAAATCCTAATATAACTCAAATAATATATTTATCCCAACATTAATTAATATTATTATATATATAACATTGATAATAAATTTCACAGTATTTTTCTATACATCTTATAAAATAATAGAGGTTCAAATCATCAGGAAATTCCTTAATGAAAGGAGATTGAGATTAAATCCCTTACACCAAGTCTGAATAGTCTTGTACATTAAGTATCTTCATCAATAATAAATATAGTTTAATTTATTATTTCATTTTAACCTTTATTATATTTATTTTTCTCTTTATATCACTTATTAAAATTTTATAATATTTACTAAATTAATTAAACTCACATCAGACATTTTGTCAATATTCGTTACTTGAGATCAAGATGACTCTCTATAATGTTAGATATCTAAGTGGTAATGATTATATATTCTAAATAAAAATATTTAATATATAATAATAACTTATATTATTCAATTATACTTTTAAATCAAATCATTTATTCATGGTTATGGAAAATGAATAACGTTATAATCATGGAGACAGTAGGTCGTACGTACACATGAATAACATTTACATTTTTCAATGATCACTATGGAAATAAGATAATTTAAAAATTTACATTTCATAATGATCATAATTTCATTAACATAATATTAAGTATTTAAATATATTTATATATATCATACTTGTGATGTGGTGAATAAAAAAGAATTACATCACTCCTTGGAGGTAATATTTTATATGTACACTCAAACGACGTTATCTTTTTTATGTGCATGGAAGGTAAGAAGATTAATGATATATTATTATTTAAAAATGATAAAATTTTCCTTAATATTGTATATAAATATTATTTTCATCATTTTAACCAGTCATACGATTTGATAATGAAAAACAAATTATATCAGTTCGTGGAGGTGATAGTTTAAATGCACGCATGAACAATTAATTCCATTCCAATTTAATTGAATCAAATATGGATTTTGGTGATCATATTAAAAAAAATATCAACATATTGAGGATATAGGATTGATTATCTCATCATGGCTGTATAAGATTTTTAGGAAGTGGCTGAAGAAATAATATTGAAAAACCTAAATAAAAATGTTATATTTCATTCAGATGAGTATCATTGATTGACACCATAACACGACTACGGAGGGTTTTATTTTCAAGACCCATCCTCGGGGCCCATGCCGTGACTACCCCAAGCCCAGCATCCATAGTCCAGGGGCTGGAGACTATCACCAAAGGTGTAAATCCTGAAAAAAAGGGAAGGAATAGCCTTTATAAAGAAAACAAACACCACAGAGTACACAACAGAAGTAAGAACAAAGTAAAACTATATACAAAAGTAAGTGCTGGAGAAAAAGGGGCCAGAAATACAAGCCCAACAGTAAGTACAGTACAACTGAAAGTCTAGTACAAAAACAGTAAAGTAAAGTAGCAACCACTGAGTCATCCTCCAGGAATCCCACATGAAGGGTGGGTACAGATGATCTCCTCGGCACCTCGGGTCCATCCGTCCGCTCCATGTACATCCCACCAAGTGGTCCACCTCCGAGTACCGTCCAGCTCCACAAGTCTCTCCCACGATCAGTGATGTCCATCATCTACATCTAACACAATGTAGTGCGGGAATAACCCATGCTAGGGTGAGTATAACAATACTCAGTAGGGACCCCGAGACCCCCTAAGGTCTCCCAGCATCCACGAAGGATAAACCAAAAAGAAAAGATACAATCACAAAGTATCATCCAAATCTACCTAGGTATATTCCCAAACATATACCTAAGTCATCAATCCCATTTTAGCTCCAACTCTCGAGCCCAAGAACAACCCAGTCCACATAGGGAAGAATTCAATCACATCGATGATAATGATTGAAAGTCAAGACTCATCTCACACAGGTACACAACTCACGAAGAGTTGTGGAGATGATTAGATGTAGCTTCTGAATCATCTCCTCTGCCAAAACCATGTAAGATCCTAATACAGAAGTCGTCGCTGCTGAACCCATGGTGGATCCAAGTACAGTAATCATGACTGCCAAACCCACGGAGGATCCATGTACAGTAGTCATTACTGCCGAACCCACGGAGTGTTCAAGTACAATACTCATCTCTACCGAACCCACATAGGTTCCAAGTGAAGTATTCATCTCTACCGAACCCACGGAGGATCCAATTACAGTATTCATAGTCGTCGAACCCACGAAGGATCCTCGTACGATAGTCGTTGTAGTCGCAGCCAGCTCTAGGATTCCCGCACACATCACCATCGATTCTGTGATGGTCCACTTCTCGAGACATGGGGTCGATAAATCAACAATCACGAAGTCCAGAGTGGATGTATCCCGAAGTTCCTTCTCATCAAAAGAAACCCAATGCGATAGACGGTGCGCCAATCAGTCACCCAGCCTGAGAGATATTTTCTTTTCCGTTCCAAGTCCCCGGTTGGAAATACGATCGTTCAAAACCCGGCCATTTTCCAAAATCGTCCAAAACTCACTTAGACTAATGAAAAAGAACCTCTTCGTCGCGAGGGACCCAGTGCCATAGACGGAACGTCCATCAGACGTATGGTCATGAAGTTGTTCACAATTATGTTAAACAGGCCTGTCCTGTCAAGCCTAGTGGGTTGGCGGATCGGGTCACCCCGGTTTTGGAGGGTCCAACTCAACAGAGGGTCGGACCGGGCAAATGAATTGCGCGGACCTACTCGAGGGGGTGCGGCGCGGCCCGGCTCGGCATGATCCGGTCCGGCGCGACACGACCCGACCCGGTAGGGTGCGACCTGGCTGGTCGTGGCTCGGCCGGCAAGCCGAGCGGCTCGTCCTGGCTAGCTGAGCGGCCCGAGGGGGGGGGGGGGATTCCCGAACTGGGGGCGCCGAGCGGCACTGCCCTCCCAACTAGCCCGCCTTCTTGGCATGAGCGGCCCGCTCGGGAGGTCTGTGGTTCCACCAGCACGGCGTCCTACTGGCGCCGAGGGTCTTCCTAGCCCAGACGGCCGGCTACCGACCGGTTTGTCCACCAAGCGGCCCACGGAACGTGGGCAGCGGTCCTCCGCAATGTGGCACCCTTGTGGCGCCGCAGTCACTTTGGTCTGGCCTACTATGGCTGAACGGTTCTTTCTTTGCGGAGAAGCCACGGTTGTGAGCCGCGGTTCTTCCGTATGCGGCCGGCGCGCGAACGAAACCTTCTCCCGTCATCGCCTCTTCCAACACGCATTTATTGCGAACCAAAACAGAAAACATCGGAGGGTCATCGGGCCATGTTCGTTCAGCCCACACCCTCCATGTTAGGCTGTATCATAATGTCAATGACTATCTATGATTATCAATGAAGAACGGGGTACAATAATATTCACTTCAAATTGTACACTCCCCTACCTCAAAATTAGGTTCGCGGTAATCGGGCATCGCGGTAGACGGCGTCGCGGGGAGACTGAGTCAACTCATTGACGTCAGGAAAGAAGGAGCCAAGGATGGCACGTCAACGGTGTTCCTTGTTGGTGGCTCCTTCTCCTTTGGCTTGGATGAAGATTGAAAGAGACGATCATCATTCCTCGGTGGTTCTTCTTTGGAAGGAAAATGTTCTTCGTTGAAGAACAATGCTTTCCTAATTCTCTAGAGGTTCCCCCACCAAAAATATTTTCTATCCAAATATTAAATTAGACATCTCCAACTATAAAGAAATTCCATCCAATTCAAAATAAATCAAAACGAATAGATTTTACAATTATTTAATAAGGATATTAATTGATTGAGTTGGAATTCTTAATGTGAGGGAGGTGGAGAGTTTAAATAGGGTTGTCAAAAATTAAACAAGGGGGTTTAAGGGAGTTAAGGGGTGTTATGGGGAGATGAATGGTTTAGGGCACGTGGTGGCCCCACCTCACAAATATCCTCTCATGGGAGGTTATGTGGGTGTGGGCCCCTCCTCTATCTTCTGTTGGGAGGAAAAAACTAAAACCCATAAATAAAATTGTGTACTACAAATTTTATTTATTTCATTCTAATTTCCAAATTTTAATTACCACATATGAAAAAACACAACATCAGTAGACCTCCCCTTAGGTGAATACTGACGATGCGAGTTCATCGGTGCCCTAGGATTTTGATTCCGAGAACCGGTTCAAAAGATAGAAAAACCAGCACGTACGTTTATAGAATGTACCTGAACAAAACTTCATAAATTGATTCCGGGACAAACTAGGCCTCGGAATCAGGCACCGTCAGAAACTGCAGACTCGTAAAATTTCAAAGAATTAGGAAAAAAATTTCCTTGAAATTTTTGGGTCTTTATATTACCCCCACCATAGATCTTTACATCCTCATAAAACTACAACACACACTAGGGTAACAAATGGGGGTACTGAACATGCATTTGAACCTCTCGCTCCCATGTGCTCTCCTGGTGGTTCATGTGCTGCCAGCGAACACGCACCAGAGGAATCAACAGTACACATAGAACCCACTCCTATCGATCCTCGATCTCCTCTAGGACCTCCATGAATGTCGCCCCATCATCGATGTCCAGATCCCCGTGGTCGATGATGTGGGACGGATCGTGCATATATCACCTCAGTTGAGATACATGTAAGACGTCATGCACCCGGTGCAACTGAGGTGGAAGGTCCAAGCAGTATGCCACCTCACCTAACCTACTATGGACCCAAAAAAGATTCGATGAAGTGTGGGGATAACTTGCCGCCCTGGAAAAATCTTCATAGAGCTCATCGACGTGAGATCCATAGGAAAACGTGGTCTCCATCCTCGAACTCTAGTGGTCTCCGTCTCTTATCATCATAAGACTTATGTCTGCTCTGTGTAGTCTTCATCCGCTACTGGATGATCTGCAACTTCTCCGTCATAGCCTGAAAAATCTCTGGTCCTACAAGTGCTTACACCCCTGGGTCAGTCCAGCACAGAGGTGAACTACAAGGTCGGTCGTACAATGACTTGTTAGGGGCCATCCCGATGGTGGAGTGATAGCTGTTGTTGAATGAAAACTCTTCTAAGGGTAGGTGAACCTCCCAGATGTGACCAAAGTCGAGGACAAATGCATAGAGTATGTCCTTGAGATTCTGAATGATCTTCTCAGTCAGACCGTCCGTCCAAGGATGGAAGGTGGTGGTCAAGAGAAGCTGCATGCCAAAACCCTCATGTAACCCATTCCATAGCTGAGAAGTGAAACGAGAATCTCAATCGGAGACGTTAGTTGATGGAACACCATGATGTCGTATGATCTTTTGAACATAGAGGCATCCCAAACTCTCTACTGAGCCCTACTCTCTGATCGGTAGGAATTGGGCCGACTTGGTGAGTCCGTCTATGATCACCCAGATAGAGTCATGTTACCTAGACGTACGTGGAAGCCCCGTCACAAAATCCATAGATATTCCATCCCACTTCCACTATAAGACCTCTAAGGGATATACTAAGACTATTGGTACCTCGTGCTCCACCTTCACTTGCTGACAAGTGAAGCATCACAAAACGAACTCTGCTACTGCCTTCTTCATACCCGGCCACCATTGCAGTCGTCTGAGGTCCTGATACATCTTCACCACTCCTAGTTGTACCACTAAAGGAGAAGTGTGGAACTCCCTGAGTACATCCTCTTTCTGTGAAACTGGTACCATAGTATGTCCCCTGAAGAGGATGACTTGCTACCCTCCTTCAGAAAATCCATCAAGTGCCTGCCCTATAGATATCTGAGAATATTGCGTCTCACAGTCTCTGTACCCATCCAATGCCTCTCTGACTCACTGAAGGAGTGGAGAAGTGACTGTGAGTGACTATAGAAAGGCTGCTCTATACCTATCCACAAAGGATATCTGCAACACGGCTAGATGCTCCGTCGCCTCTCCTAGCAGTTGAATGCCTGATCTCCTGAAAAGAGAATCAGCTACAATGTTCCCCTTCCAAGGAGTGTAGACTATCTCAAAGTCATAGTCTTAGAGGAACTTGAGCCATCACCACTATCTCAGGTTCAGGTCATTCTGGGAGAAGATATACCTGAGACTTTAGGATTAGAGGAAACCGTAAACTGTTCACTCAATGAACTATGGGTGTGACTATCCATTTGTAAAGAACTCGACTACACCCTTTTTTGATTTTGTCCTATAAGAGCTGCTAATATTTCTCCCATGTCAAAAAGAGAAATCTGGTATCATCCCCTAGATGAACCACGTCCATTGCCTAATACAGTCAATTCGGACATGAACGGTACTATTTCATTCCATGAAAGACGTCATAAGGCCACAATGCTACTACCAATATATCAAACCATTACTCTCACGTCTGAGCGTCAAGTCACTCTGTCGGCAGTAGTGTGTGGTCACTGGGTCCCCTCCAGAATGAATCTTGAATGTGAGGCTCAAGTCAACGGTTTTAACCGGAACCTCTCTGTATCAACCACATAAAAAGGACAGGGAAGCAAACATCACAAGAACAAGTGTCTTTTATTACTATAGCTCAATGTACAAAGACACAAAACACCCACAAAAAATTACCTTGACGAAGCTAGAAATATCATAAACAAAGGCCTCCATGTCTAGAGCTATTCCCACTCCTATCCACTTGCTTCTCTACCACTCCTCTACCACGTCCGCCTCGAAGGACCACCATGGTCGAACCTCTGCCTCTTCCTGGAAGGTCCCTCTACTGAACGCTACTCAACTACAGGACGAGTCAGGTTGTCTCGAACCAAGTGACCATGCCCGCCGCATGCGTAGCACTGTCTTTTCCTCATACGACTGGCTCTAATTCGTGTGCCCCGCATAACCATACATGTATCCTGAAGTCGCCCACCTGATCGTCTGGTCTGCCTGGACCTCCCCGACATCTATCAACTACCGGCTGTAGAAGACTCTTCTATGATCAGAAATCCCTACGGATAGAGCAGTAGCTCTTGAGCCCGCACATAGCATAGAGTCACTAGTACAAACTCTACCCCAAAAATACCCTCGAAGTCTCCCCAAGTGAGAATCACCAAAACGTAAAACTGGAGCATCAGACTCCACCACCTCTCAGATCCTCCCCGAAGAAGACTAACAGGTAGGTATACCATCAACTCGGCGGGTGTCCCAAATATGTGGAAAAATCATGCTACAGCCTCCAGCCAGCACCCGGATATCTGAAAATCTGACTCACCTCGAAACATCGGAGGCCTCTGTCGCTGAAATGTGTACAACGCTCTCAGGCGGCATACACTCTATGCTGCCTGGGCTAGTAAAATCGATGGGAAATCGGGTAGTGGTACCGCTGGTTCCTCCTTTGTGATGAAGCCCTACACTGAGGTCTCGTCACTCAGTGGGCTACCATCCCATACGAAACTCAGAATCCTAGCTGGAAACCTTTGTGGGGCCATCCTGGAAAGAAATAGGTGCACCACAGTCAAAAAAGTATACACTAGTACAAAAACCATTTTTTAAGTCACCATTTTTCACGTCAGTTTTTTAAAACCGACCTGAAAATATCTAAAAATCAATTTCTCACATCGATTATTATATAACCGATGCCAAAATACATTTTCTCTGATTTTTCACGTCGGTTATTATATAACCGACGTGAAAAATCAATGTACATAACTTTTCCACGTCGGTTATCAAATAAACGATGTGAAAAATCCTTTTCCCGGAAAATATATTAAAATTTTCACTTATTTTTCACGTCGGTTATTAAATAACCGATGTGAAAAATTGATTTTTGTGACTTTTTCACGTCGGTTATTTAATAACCTACGTTAAAAGGTATTTTTAACGTCGGTTATTTAATAAAAGTTGTGAAAAATGTTTAAAAACATTTAGTTCATTTCTCACGCTTTAATTTGACAGGTCACGGAGCTCAAACAGAGTTATGGATTAAAAGTTATGGCCTTCAGAATTTGATCATCTCTAAACGATGTCTTAAGGATTTCCAACTTTTGAAGGCCATAACTTTTAATCCGTAAATCTGTTTGAGCTCTTTGACCTGTCAAATTAAAGGTTGGAAAATTAACTTCATTTTTGTAAACTTTTTTCATGCCGGTTATTAAATAACCGATGTGAAAATACCTTTTGACGTCGGTTATTAAATAACCGATGTGAAGAAGTCACGAAAATTGACTTTTCACGTCGGTTATTTACTAACCGACGTGAAAGAGTGATGAAGATTGATTTTCCACGTTAGTTTTATTATAACCGACATGAAAAATACGTGAAAATGTTAATATCTTTTCATGTCGGTTATCATAAAACTGATGTGAATGATATTTTTAACATCCCACGAATACGAAATTTCAATTTTTTTACATTGCGACATCGAAATTTTGAATTGCCGCCTAAAATGTTTAATACTGCGTTTTCTCATAGAATATCAATTATATGTTTCCATTATACACCCTTCCTAATTTGATGATCATTTATTTCAACCATTATCGTTCCCCCAAATCGACTCTTTTTCTCTCAAACGTGAATCAATTATTTCTTCTTTCTATGATCTCGTCAAGGTATATTTAATCATACATCCATGATTTTTGGTTTTTTGATTTATTTTCGTAATTTATATACCATTTTATGATCATTGCATTAAACCATCATCGTTCCACTGAATCAACTTGTTTTATCTTCAACGTGAATCAACGATTTCTTATTTCTGCGACCTCGTTAAGGTATTTGTAATTATTTTCCCATGATTTATATTTTCTATGAGTATTTTTCTTAATTGATATACTATTTAATGATTGTTAATTTATTATACTGATGGATGATTCTTTATATCATGATAAAACTACAAATCCCCCTACAGATTCAAAAATTCCTTCTAATATGAAGCTACAGTTCGCTCATTCAATCCTTCCTCGAAAAAAATATCAAACTTCTGATGGTCATAACTTTTGATCCATAAATCAGTTTGAGATCTATAACCTATCAAATGAAAGTTTAGAAAATTTTCTATAAGTTAGTAAACATTTTTTTACTTCATTTATTTAAAAACCGATGTTAACAAATATCTTTTAACGTCGGTTTTTTCAAAAACCGACGTAAAAAATGGCTTCCTATCGACATTTTACAAAACCTATTTTACGTCGGTTTTTTAAAAACTGACGTTAAAAACTATATTACCCCATTTTTTATGTCAGTTATTAAATAACCGACGTAAAAAATCATATTTTTAACATCACTCTCAATAACGTTGCCTAAAAACCGACGTTAAAAATTTAAAAAACAGACGTAAAAAATGTTTTTTGTACTAGTGATACCTGGTTAGCTGACACAAAGTAATCAAAAAGAACACTTTTGAAACACACATGTAATCAGTGTTTTTGTGTACTGAGTCGGAAATCAGAATTCAAGGTCCTGGTGTATGGATACGTCGGCCGCCGCACCAACACTGGACTCCCTGGACTGATAACCACACTCAATACTCATAAGACTATTTCTTCACAGAGAAGAAATAATCAGAGTCCTGTGTTCTATGGTAGAACTGACTCCTCTGATACCAATTTATCATGACCCATCCTCTGGCCCCGTGTTGTGACTACCCAAGACCTTTTCTCCATGGGCCATGGGCTGGAGACTAGATCCAAAGGCATAAATCCCGATAAAAAGGGAAGTAATTGACTTTATATAGGAAACAAACAACATAGAATACACAACAGAAGTAATCAGAAAGTAAAACTATATACAAAAGTAAGTGTTGGAAAGTAAGGGGTTGGAAATACAAGCCCAACAGTAAGTACAGTACAACTGAATGTCTAGTACAATAACAGTAATGTAAAGAAACATCCAATGAGTCATCATCTGGGAATCCCACCTGAAGGGTTGGTACATATGGTCTATTCGGCACCTCAGGTCCGTTCGTCCACTTCTTGTATGTCCCACCATGTGGTCCACCTCCGGGTACCGTCCATCTCCACAAGTCTCTACCATGATTAGTGTTGTCCGTCATCTGCATCCATCATAACGTAGTGCAGGCATTTCCCATGCAGGGTTAAGTATAACAATACTCATTAGATACCCCAAGACCCCCGAAGGTCTCCCAGAATCCACAAAGGATAAACCACAATGAAAATATACAATCACAAAGTATCATCCAAATCTACTTAGGTATATTCCCATACGTATACCTAAGTCATCAATCCCTGTTTGCCTCCAACTCTCGAGCCCAATAACAACCCAGTCCACACAGTGATGTAGTCAATCACATCGATGATAATTGTTGAAATTGAAGACTCAGGTCACAGAGGTATAAAACTCACGAAGAGGGGTGGAGATGATTAGATATAGCCTCTAAATCATCTCCTCTGTCAAACCCAGGTAGGATCCTAGTATAGAGGTCATTACTGCCGAAACCATGGAGGATCCGCGTACAGTTATCATCACTGTCGAACCCACGGAGGATCCAAGTACAGTAGTCATCGCTGCCGAACCCATAGAGGATCCAAGTACAGTAGTCTCCACTGCCGATCTCACAAAGGATCCAAGTACAGTAGTCATCGCTTCCAAACCCACGGAGGATCTATGTACAATATTCATCGCTGCCAAACCCATGGAGGATCCAAGAACAGTATCCATCGTCGTCTAACCCACAGAGGATCCTAGTACGGTAGTCATCGCAGTTGCAACCAGCTCTAGGGTTCCCACACATAGCATGCTCGATTCCAGGTGGGTCCGCTCTGTGGGCCAAGGATTCGATACATAAACTATCACAAAGTCCAGAGTTGATTTATCCCAAAGTTCCGTCTGGTCAAAAGGAACCCAACGCGACAGATGGAGCGTCAATCGGACGCCCAGTCTGAGAGATATTGGATTTTTTGTTCCAGGGGCCCGGTTAGAAATATGCTTGTTCCAAACCTGGCCATTTTCCAAAGTCTTCGAATCCTCACTTAGAGTAAAGCAAAAGGACTGCTTCATCACGAGGGTCCTATTGTCACATACAATGCATTGATCAGATGCAAATTTGTGAAGTTATTCACATTTAAGTGAAACGGGTCCGGCCTGTTAAGCCTAGTGGGATGGAGGGTCGGGTCAACCTGGTTTTGGCAGATCCAACCCAGCAGAGGGTCAGAGCATCCCAGTAAATTCTGCGGCTTGGCCCAAGGGGAGTGACCCAGCCCAAGGGGGCACGGCCCGTCCCGGCGAGGCGCGACCTGTCCTGGCACGGCGTGGCCCGGCATTCCACGGCTCGGCCGGAAGGCCGAGCCGTCCAGGCGGGGGGGCTCGGCTTCACGAACCGGCGGCACCGAGCAGCGCCACCCTCCCAACCAGCCGGCCTTCCTGGCGCGAGTGTCCAACACGGGCATGCCGCGATTCCTCCAGCGTGGGACCCTCCTGGCGCCATGAGTCATCCTAGCCCGGCCGGCCGGTTTTTCTGCCGATCGGCCCGCGGAACGCGGGCCGTGGTCCTCCATAGAGCGACGCCCTCATAGAGCCGCGGTCTCTTTAGTCGAGCTAGCTATGGCTGGCCAGTTCTTTCTTGCCCGAGAAGCCGTGGTTGCGGGCCACGGTTCTTCCACACGCGGCCGGTGTGCGGCCGCCGCCTTCTCCCGTCGCCGCCTCTTCCGACATGCATTTATTGCGAACCAAAACAGAAAACATCGAAGGCTCGCCGGGCCGTGTTCGTTCAGCCTGCGCCCTCCACATTAAGATTTAACATAAATTCAAAGACAAACTATGATTCTTAATGAAGAACGGGGTAAGGAAATATTCACTTCAAATTTTACAAACCCCTACCTCGAAACAAGGTTTGTGGTAAACGGGCGTCGTAGAAGATGGCCTCCCGGGGAGACGGCGTCAACTCATTGACGTTGGGAAAGAAGGATCCGAGGATGGCACATCTTTGGCATTCTTTGTGGGTGGATCCTTCTCATTTGGCTTGGCCTAAGATCGAAAGAGTCAATCATCGTTTTTCGGTGGTTCTTCGTTGGAAGGACGGTGTTCTTCATTGAAGAACGAAGCTTTCCTAATTCTCCAGAGGATCCCCCACCCAAAATATTTTCTATCCAAATATTAACATAGAATTATTCAACATTAAAGAAATTCCAACCAATTCAAAATAAATCAAAAAGAAGAGATGCTCCAATTAATTAATAAGGGTAATAATTAATTGATTTGGCATTCTTAATGTGAGGGAGGTGGAGAGTTTAAAGAGGGTTCTCAAAAATTAAACAAGTTGGTTTAATGAATTTAAGGGGAGTTATAGGGAGATGAAAGGTTTAGGGAATGTGAGGGCCCCACCTTACAAATATCCTCTCATGGGAGGTTATGTGGGCATGGACCCCACCTCTAACTCCCCTTGGGACAAAATAACTAACTTCCATAAATAAAATTTTGTACTGCAAATTTTATTTATTTCATTCTAAATCACCAAATTTTAACTACCACATTTGAAAAAACCCAAACTGTTGTAGAGGTCCCCTTAGGTTAATACCGGCGCTGTGAGTTCATCGATGCCCTCAGATTTCGATTCCGAGCACTGGTTCAAAAGATGGAAAAACTCGCACAGACGTTTTCTGAACGTACCCGAACAAATCTTCAGAAATTGATTCCGGGCACACCGTGCCTCGGAATCAGGCACTGTCAGAAACTGTGGACTCATAAAATTCAAAATAAATATGAAAGAAATTTACTTTATATTTCCATGACTTTACATTTATACCTAAGATAAGGCTTGTCGAATGTGAACAGGTATTGTAGGATTGTTTTAGGTACGATTATTTCTAGCAGAAATGGTTTTTTAAGTGTAATGAATTGAGATGAATGGGTTCCATTTTATGGGAAGGGGGAGGGGTAGTCTTGGAATTATTCAATGTAATAAATTAATTTAAACTCATTTTATATTAAAAAATACCCATAATAAATAATTTATTACATATGAAGATTTTAGGTTTAAATCATTCATTCAATTAAAATTATAGGGGTTTTAATTACTGTTTAATCCTTTTCATTTTTTAATACTTACTAATTCCAAATGTGATATTATGTAATTTAATCATTGAGTGTTAATATAACTACTATAAAATTAAAAAAGACAAAAAAAAAATTCATTAATGAATTTTTTAATCTTATCCCAATCATTTGTATAAAATATATATTTTTTTGAATTTTATATCATTTAATACAATATTATTTATTTTAAAATCACATAAATGTCAATTTGGACATTATTGGAAATTTGAAATTCCAAAAATTTCACAAAAACATGATTCCTTTGAAATAACTACATTAACTTATACCTATAATGTCAAAGTCATATATAAATTTTTTATATGGTATCCAAAATTTCAAATTATATATATGATAATATTATTAACACCATTTATTTGATTCTTCCTTTAATAAATGAATTACTACATCATCATTGCATCATAATTAAATTTAAATATTTAATGTGTTAAAAATATAATTAAATAATAATTATGTCCAATAAAATTTAGATATAAAATTACTATTTATAGTGGAATTGATATTTTATATTACCCTATATTAAAAATTATTGACGCTTTAAAAAAAATATGAGAATGGAATTTTTAACAAATCATTAACTAAAGTATATTAAATGACATATTCATCCCCATGTGGAATAACAAAATTTATAATATAGAATAAGGATGATTTTAGTCAAAACAAAATCATCCAATGAAATTAGGTTGAATTTTAGTGTAATTTTACAATATTATAATACTATTTTTACATTTAATTACTAGATTTTCCCTTAATCATAGAAAATAAAATATTAAGTAACTATTCAAAAAATTATGTTTATCTTATTTGAAAAAAATTCATAATTATTAAAATAGTTTATTTCCATTTTTCAATATTAAATTCACACAATTTTCTAAATTAATTTTATCACTAATATCCCTGATGTGGCGAGAAGGCAGGTAAAATAAGAACTAAAATTTTTAATAAGTTATTATATCTAATTTCTATTTAAAAATTAATCTAACGACGTAAAATATGATTAATAAATCTATTATTTATCTATTGTAACTTTCAAAAATCATGTTAAAGTAAAATAATTATTTAAACAAAAAATAATTTTTAAACAACAATGTAGTATTTTCCAATATTCATCAAAAAATGAAACTTTTAAGAAAAAATACAATAATTAAACCCCATTAAATTACTAGACTCCACTTCTAAATAATAATTTTATTTTTTTCATATATATATTATTATTTTTAAAAAAATTTGTTTGAAAGAAGGTTCTCCACCATTAGGTGGTAACTACTCTTTTAAAAAATAATAGATATTTTTATGCTTAAAAATGGATTGATTCTTATTTTAAGCTGATATTCTTTTGGAAGAAAGTAGTAAAATTTAATAAAAATTTCTAAAAACAGTATAGTTAGTTGTATTCAATCCTTTAAATACAATTTATATGTGATAACTATCACTTAAAATAATAATATTAATAATTTATTAATTTTCTTTATAACACATTCTTGTGTGCACTATATTATTTCAGAGAAACCCATTGTTGTGTGTCTGGTATTCTATTGAACATAACATCAAATTTAAAGTTAAATTAATATCTTATTAAGACATATTAATTGAGGTGAAGTTTATTTATTCTATAATTACCTAGGATGTTAAAGATAGAATTCTAATTAAGATTGAAAATGTCAATCATGAAATGACTTTTCATGCTAATATAACAGGTAAAATGCATTACATTTAGTCTAGTGTGGTTTTTATTATTATTAAAATTATTATGTATTCTCCAGTATCAATGAGAAATAGAAAATTTTTGTATATTTTAATTCTCAGATTTACCAACTCTCGAAGTTGTATTCCCTAGAGAATAAGGAGAAGACTCTTTTATAGGAGTTTCATTAGTTGTTGTATAATTATTTTTTATATATTTAACATATTATTTCATTAGATAAATATATTACATAATAATTAATAAATTAAAAAAGACATATATCTTATAAAATGTTATTCTATTTTTTGTTCACATTAAAATTGGAAAATGTAATGAAATTTTATGTACCGTTAAATAATCATAAAAGTGAATATTTAAAAAATAATAATTTAAAAAATATGAAAGTAAAACATATTTCCACAAGTGTATATGTTTTGAGAAAATGATTTATTTATTTTTGAAAAAGTAATATGAAAGATAATGTATTAAATATAAACAGTAATTCTAAAATAATGGAAATATTTTTAAATTTATTTATCATAGTTGTAAAAAATTTATTTTTATATGGGGAAATGTAACCAAAACATAATGATGTACGTTGGGGTTTTCAATCAAAAATCCTTAAACATAATTATTGAAGATAAAATTAAACACAAATATCACATAAATAATCAATTTATATATATATTTAAACATCAAATAATTAAAAAAATAGAGTTTTTAAACATTTAAATTTGAAAAAATAAATAAAATATAACCATTTACCTGAATAATTAGGGAAATAATTTAGCATTTTCCCATATCTCTTTAGCATGATCATTTCATAAAACATAGACTATGTCTTCATTATAATCATTTTTATCATCAAAATATCACATAGTAGTTGAAATAATCTAACACTAATCCATAACATTATCATCCTCACCACCCAGTTGAATTATTTTTTCCTTTAAAAATTATGGACCACTGATCATTCAATGGGTCAACGACATAAAATATTTTCATTTATTGTGTCTCCATGATAAATGTTTTCTCTTTGCAACTAACTCATTTCAAATCAACAAGTGAAAAAAAATAATCACCATGTTTCACATGAGTATTTATATCAACCCTATTACACTGAAAATTCGTGACTCGAAATTTAGTATAATAAATTTTTCATATATCCTCAGGAACTCCAAAACATGTTATTGATTGAAAAATGGGTTTCGTATCTTTCACACATGAAAAATAATGTGCTTCAACGATGAAAATTCCCACCAATTTTGAATGGTACTATTATTATCCTAATTTTTGAGTTTAAAATGTGTACCCATTAATATCAAAACTAGACTATGTGATCACATTATTATTTGGTCCCCTTCTAACCATTTCATCATTTCTAATGTAGATAACTTTTCATGACATTCTATTTAAACCATGAAATTAAAGGTTTGTTGTATGAATAATCATCAACCATTTTTGATTTATTTTCATATATCATTCCTTTAATTCATTAATTTGTGGTGATATATAATAGTTAACTTAATCTTAATTTTTTAAAATCTATAAATGTGTCTTCATCACATCATGACAGGAAAAGTACTTTACCTTTATGGCTTGAATCACTTTACCATTACTATAAACTAAAAAATGTTGACATTTATGGAGACCAATATCATATACTTCATAAATATTATTCATAAAAAATAAATCATCTCTTATGATACATATTTTTGAACAATAAAGGCCTCAAGTGGATGAGTATATTTATAATATCCCTTCAAAATTTTCATATATATTTCAAAAGGATATGTCCAATTTAAATAAAAAGGCCCACATATTCATATATCCCACACTAATTGTATAACCATATGAACAACTATATCAAAAAATATTTGAGGGAAATATATTTATTGCTGAAAATGTATAATTAAATATTTATTCCTTAACAAATATATCAAATTAGGATAAAAAATATTTCTAAAAATTTTATTTGATAATTTTTCACAACCTACATATAATATTTCTAAAAGGTCTCAGAAATATTCCTGACTATAAAATCAGCAGTAGTTATGGAATCAATATGTGACTGTAATGAGATTCAATACCTATTAATTTGCAATCCTAAAATGACACCAAAATGCTTCATAGTTGTATTTTTTATTTTCTTTTATGTCTAAAATATATCCAATAAAACTATGAAATATGTTTTTTTACAACATGCATAACATTAGTGTTATTTTTTATCTGTACAAATATCTAATAAGCTAGTTCAAAATAGATAGAGTGTTTCTTCCAGATATTTTTAGATTAAATAAATACATTTCTCTCAAAATGAAGAATCTATATTTTTCACCCTATTATAAAATTTTTCATCAGATTTTTTTTGAGGGAAGAATATATTCTTATAAAATATTTAATTTCTTTTTCAATATATGGATAATATTATCAATTAATAAAAATATTTGATGTTCTATGTTCACTGTCTTTATTTTATTATGAAATTGATAATATAAAGTCTATTATTCACAAATTTCACATTATTTTTATTCATTAACACTATATATATAAATATGCTTCCATATGACCAAAATTCATTTATTGTAAAAAAAATTTAGGAAAAATTAAAATTAAAATTTTTAGATGAACTATAAAAATTATATCCCATATATGTTTTAAATCATCCATAAATGGTGAGAGATACACAAAAATATCATTTCGTGGATTTTTTGGTCCATAAATAATTAAGCTCATCAGAATATATTTTTTCATCATAAATATCATTGGGGTCATGTTGTAAACTACCCAAAAAATAGGTCATGGACTATATTAGATACTTAGGATCTAATATGGAATCATTCCATCCATGCATAGTCCCATTATGAGATTTCAACCTTCACATCTCCAAATTAACATTTTTATTTTCCAACACATTTAAGGGTCATGTGAGAACCCTCATAGATAAAGCAGATTGAGAATTAAAGGATATAAATGACTTATTAAAGACAATTATAATGAAACTGGAATCTCCTTCCCTAAATAGAATCCAGGGAAACGAACTATCCTGGCACTCTGGATCAGCCTCCAGGATTTCTTCATAATGTCGTGCTAGATAATTCCAAGCTTCTATATACTCATCTTTTCTAATATTATTCACATTAAAGCCTCTAACAAGTATGTGGTCTTGATTATCAATCCAATTGTCTTTGTCTCTTTTAATTTCTAGTTGGATTAATCTTCCCATCATTTGATCAATATCTTCCCTCATAGCATTGATTACCAGAAATGAATCCTTTAATTCATTACCTGAAAGCATGAGTAATTCCATCTCCTTATCCAATTCCACATCCTTCAGACCATGCAAGATGCCAGGGGTCCCTACCTCACACTGTTGTCCATGGGGAATCGTATCCTCCACCACTAGTATTGCTTCTTGAGATTGCAAGTCAATCTCCTCATGCTGGTCCTCTTCCATAGAAGTTTATTACTATTTATCTTGGGGATGGATTACATAGTCTTGTTGACCCTCCTCTCCATCCAATGGTAGGAACACCTGATCTTTGAGTTTCCCCACTTTTTTGGCCAACCGGGTCTCTATTGGCCACTGTAGATATGAGTAATCTTTCTGCCCCATTGGTTTCAGCTACTGGGATACAATGCCGCTCCCCAGGTATCTATTTTCATTATTCCCTTTCTTCATTCATTGAATGTGCAGACCTTTGCTGGACGTTCCCAATCCATTACCATCTAAGGAAAAACCTACATCATCAAACTCGATCTCAGAGGGGAAATTTAGATTTCATTCAAACTCTCCCACATTCACTAACACAAATTAGGGCAAGGACAGTGCCAGCCTTTATCTGCACTAACGAAAAAGAGCTGAAAAAGGCGGTACCTTTATCAGTTCTAAAAAAGAGATGATAAAAGTACCCCTTTATCTGCGTTTTTAGTGCAGATAAAGGTACCCACTTTAACAACGCTTTTTTAGTGCTGTTAAAGGGTACCCCTTTACCAGATGTTTTTTATGAGCGCTGATAAAGGGGGGTCTTTATCAACGCTTTTTTTAAAGGCGCTGATAAAGGGTATGTATTCAAAAAAATCCTTAAGAAATATAATTATATATAAATATATAAATATTGATATATTGATATAAATATAATATATATTTTTTTAATTATAATTTAAATATATTTTATATATAAATATACAGTTACACGTATTATATAAGATATTTAATGAAAATGTCCTATAAAAATTTTAAAAAATACTTTTAACTAATAATTTTCTAATTATTATGGAGTAATATTCATTTAATAACTATTTGATTACTAAAAAAAATTAAAAATAGATCCAATTATGTTGAAAACGCAACTCTAACTTCTAACGGCCATAAATTTTGATCCGAGTGTCCGTTTGAGTTCTACAAAATATCAGATCGAACCTGCGATGAGCACTACACCACTGTGATCAAGGGTATTATGGTCATGGTTTTTTCATGGCCAAATAAGGCCCAGAAGGCCTCCAAAACTGAGTTTTTAGTCGGGAAACCCCTATTTTTTAACATTTTGTGAATTTTCAACCTCGTTTAAGGGGGTATTAATGGAATTTTTTGGAGGGGACTAAATTTATTCCAAGGTATTACATTAATATTTATATTATGTATTTGAAATTTCATCTTTTTTTTATAATGCACTACTATTAATAATCAAATATACAGTAATATATACATATTTTTTATATATTCACACATAAAAATTTAATTATTAATATAAATAATAAAATATATTTACATATAAAATATATTAGCTTTATCTAAATAATAACTAATATCAATTTTATTTAAAATAAAAATATATGAATATTTATATACCTATATATTAATCTAACTATATATATATATATTAATATAACTATATATATATATATTAATATAACTATAAATATATATATTAATATTTCTATAAATATATATATTAATATAACTATATATATATATATTAATATAAATATATATTACAATGACATCTATCATGAATTGATTAGGATATTCCCGTTTGAGGCATTATACATGTTTCTAAGCCAATCCCATCTATGTTCGAAAGTGGTGAGAGAGTGTTTCTTTTTGGGACCAAGTACCATTCAAAAGATGGATGAGAAAGTACATCAGAGTCAGAAGAGGTTAGGGATTGGTCAATGTTTCCATAAGTCTTATTCTAATTAAGGATTCCAGATGCATGACTTACAAGTAGGTGATTATGTGTTTTCTTGTGTATAACTATATATACATACACACATAAATAGAGATATAATGAAATGGAAAACAAATCAATATGGAATAGTGGTAAAGGCTTAGGCGTGTAGGGGGGAGGTCTTGAGTTCAAAACATAGTAGAGGCAGGGGCGCATGCATGGGGGTGGATTTGGGGGGCTAGCATTGATAAAGGGGGTGGGTAGTGTAGCGTTGATTTAGGGTGGAGGGGGGTTCGTGCGGGCAGTGGAGGGGCAGGAAAGAGCTATTAAAAGCGGGTCTTAACTTCTATAAAATCCCCCTATTGGTAGGATTTTTTTTAAATTATTTTAAATTTTTTTTAATGTTTTTTAATTTTTTTTAATGTGTTTAATTTTTTTAACTTTTATTTTTGCTAAAAAGAAGAGCTGATAAAAGGGGTCTTAATCATCGCATTTGGGAGCGCTGATAAAGGAGACCTTCCCCCATTTATCTTCATCAGCTTTAACAGTGCTTTTCTAGCGCTATTAAAGGACATTTTTAGTGCTGATAAAAGGGGTATTTGTTGTAGTGATTACTCAAACAGTTAAACTGGTTGTTTATGTTTAGGCCGGACAAGTCCTCTGTATGTCATCTTATCATTTTTTCATCATTTTAATTTTCAAATATTCCCATAACAAAAAGAATTATGTGAAGGTAAAAAAATTTATTTTTTGGACTGTTTTATTTGGGTACATGATAATGAATTATAGAATATATTTACATCTGTATTATTTTTTAATTTCCCATATTTAGGACATTTTGATCAACATTCGCATTCCTTCATATACAACCCAAAGTCATTATGGGAAAGAATGTATATTTTTATAATCCAATCCCAATGTGACTAATATTTTCATTACATAATAAATTTAATCTAAAATCTAGTTTCAATTTAGAAGTATATCTTTTAAAATTTCATGTATTTTAAAGAAACTTTTATAACTCCACCCATTTTGTTCATTCATGTTATAAAATCATAGTATTGAAAAAATAAATTTAAATTTATCACAACCAAAGTATAATGGATTCCCATAATTTCCATAGAATCATTAAAAAATTTATGTTTTTTTAATTGTTTCAATGCCTACATCATGATTTAATTCTTTAATGCGATCATATGTCTCATACTAGATATTTTCATCAACAGTAGATGTTGAAATTTATGATACATTGTCATACAAGATCCAATATGTAAAATTAAGGATAAAACAATATAAAATTATTTTATCCTTGGTTTTTCAAGAATTTAAATTTCTAATATTTAAACACATCATCCATGGAAAAAAATCAATCTTTGTTTTGATGATTCTGTTTAGAAACATCCATGAAATCATTAAGTCCTTTTATAAATTAATTGGTGGTTCCTCATAAATTTATCCAATTATTATCCATTAATTACATAATAACACAATACAAAAGGTGAATATATTTAAACATTTAAATATTAAAGATCATATATATATAATTTAAACTTTTAAATATAACACATTTAATCAAAATAATAAATTTTTGATAACTATTTGATCATAATTTTTTAATGTACAATGATCACATCATATTATAGATAATTTATCATAAAAAATAACAACCACTTATACATAATTTATCTTCCAAAAATTATTCATAATTTATCATCAAAACATTATATACAATTTATTTTAAAAATTAATAAGAAAATTGTGTAAAAACATTTATATATAATTTACAAGACATAAAAACATATAATAACAAAAAAAAATCATAAAAAACAATTATCATAAAAAATTATATATAGTTTACCTTAGAAAAATTGTAAAAAAAATTATACATAAAAAAAACAGACAAACATTTATGAAAAATATATCCTTAATTTATATCAATTTTACAAATAATTATACAAAATATTATATAACAAATTATACAATAAAAAATTATAAATAATTATTATAAAAAAATGTTTATTAGAAAATTATATAAAAATTATGAAAATAATTACATATAAATATTATACATTTTTTTAAAAATAGTGATGCAAAATATCATACAAAAAAATATCCTAATAAAAATTTATCAAAAAAAGTAGTTACACATAAAAAAATATAATAACATATAAAAAATATCATGAAAAACAATTATATATATTTTATTTTCAAAAAAACATATAAATTTTACAATATGAAAATATAATATACCTCTCAAATTCTTATGAACTCAACCATAGTCCATGAAAATTTGCAGAACACTACAAGATTTCCAAAAATGGTCGAAAAAATGATGTAAAAAAAGACCAGCAAAAATATTAAATCGTGGTTTTATGTTGACCATAATACATAAAGTATAATGAATTAAAAAAAAAGTATAAAATATTTAAGTGGAACAAGATTAAAAGTTGACAAAAATCAATTGTAATAGATAATTGATGGTCATTGATGGTCATCGAAGCCGCTAGTAGCTGTCATTGGTTGAAAATAAGGGGTTTGAGTGAATTAAAAAATGGATCAGGTTGTAAATATATTGTTCAAGAACATTTAATGTTGTTTTTCTTGAAATTTGATCATAAATGTGTTTTTTATGATTTTTAACAACAATGCTTTTGAAAACTGATCGAATATAGTTTTTTAATGAGCTTTGATGTTGGATTTCATTAAAAATGACATTATAGATCTTTTCAATAACATATAGTCGTAGTTTTTATTTTATTTGAGATTTAAAGTAGAAATGAATACCTATAATCAATTGTTTTATAAAATAGTATAATTAAAAAACTCCCTTGAAACTTTTAATTTTTGTTTATAAAAATAATAACGTCAAAAAACAGATGTTAAAGACAATATTTCTAGAGGTGAATTTATGAAGTAGAGGAATAAAATTTGAAATATATTTTTGTTACATAGTTTCTTTAAAACCATCAGAAACAAATAGAATAAGATAAATATAGTAAAATTGTATGGCATTGGAAAAATCTATTAACGTCGTATTCATTAAAAAGATATATTTATTTTGGCTTTTTGAGATGAAACTAAAAGGTTTAACTTTATTCGAAAATAGGAATGATTAATTTCAAACCATGTAAAGGATGTCAAAGATGGAATATTATGTCCATAATAAATTATTTAATTAAATAAAAAATATTTTTGTAAAATAATATTACGAAATATGGATATGGTGGAAAATTAATCGGATCAAGAAGAAAAATAAAATTATTTTTTTCTTTAAACATGTCATTTCCTGATTCAACATCTAAAGATAAGAATACTTGTAAAAAATATATAAACTCCATAAATATTGAAATGATAAAAATATAACAGTTGTTTTTAATGGTAGATTATCACAATCATGTCAATGAAAATAAAAGAAATCTTGAAAGAGATTGTATAAATTAATCTATACCTCTTTGGTAACATTTGAATTATAACCTATTGAATATTAAAATTAAATTGAAACTTTAATTAACCAGAATAAATAGATATTCAAGTTAAATATATCATAGTGGGTTTTTATGAACAACATAAAATGAATTAGGTGTATAATACAGAATATGTCTAAATTAATTGGAAATTTAGATAAAAAATCATTACCTGAAATTTACACTAAGTCAAATGTGATTATTATCTTATATAATGGTTCTAAAATTATTATTAATTAATAATAGAACCATTTTAATATTTTTATTAATTTATATATTTCTCATTAATTCTTCATAATAAATTCATGGTAAAATTATTCACCAAGTGTTAACTGTTTTGTTTTCTCATACGTGTTTCATCATGGATGTTCCAGTTCTTCCACATATGATATAGTTTCATCATGTATATAATTTAAATAATTTTATATAAATAATATATATTGTAAATTAATTTTAATAATAGATGATGTAATGTGGTAATGGAAAATTAATCACATTACTTCATGGACTTGATAGTTCACACGTATAAATGAGCGACGATATAAATTTTCAGTGGATATGTGGGGAAATAGTAATATATTATTTTATAATTTAATAATGAAAATAATAACATAAAAAATAATTAATTTATTTTTATTTATCTATATAAACCATTAATTTGAGGTAAATATGGAAAATAAATTACATTTGTTTCCAAGGAAATAGTCTACCGTACAAACAAGCGATGGTTTTGTTTCTTATATGACATAGAAAGAGATGGTTAAATATTATTCAATCAATATAATAAATTATATTTAAAATATATAGACTTTTTCTACTATAATAAAATATTGAGGACATTATTGAAGGTGGAAGAATAAGATGAATAATGAAAGGGTTTGATTAATATGACTACATATTTTTTGAATGAGAGAATTTATATATCCATTTAAGGACCCTAGGTTTAGTATATTCTAACGAACATAACCTATATAACAGGGATACATATTCTTGGGATATAATGTTTCTATTGTTTTAATTTAAATGGCTCAATGTTTGTGATGTAGTGAGGGGAGGTTGTTCCCTATTATATGTTAGGTGAATGGAACACTTAGAATTTGCCATTTTTTTAAAAATATTGTTTAGTCATTTTCATGGAAATTTAGCTCCAAATTGAGTTTATTAAAATGGTTTGATATATTAGGGTTTATATTTATTCATCTAATATGATTTATAAATGTTTTGAGTAAATTTTTACTTTTATCTCTTTATTTTAATCCCCATGTAAACATGGTGTAACATTAACTGTGGTAATAGATTTTTACTATTTTTATTATTAATAATGAAAAAAACTGAATTTAACTCATTAAAAAATATGAAATGATGATTCAAAATATGCTAACCATTTTATAAAATTTCATTTGTTTATGTAAAAAGTTTTTATTCAAAAATAAACTCTCAAAATAGGAGAAAAAATAGCTTTTCAATGAAATTTATTTTTCAAGCATAAAATGATATTAAATTTTATATATGAGTATTAATATTAATTATATGTATATAAATTAATATATTTAGTTATACGATATATAAATTCCATAAAAATATACTATTACTAGTTATTATTTCTATTATTTAAAAAGAAAAAACACTATGCACATAAAAATGATTTTTAGAAATATATATATTTTCCTCCAAATGATATTGTAATAATTTAAATAAATTTAATATTAATTGTAATATTAATTTTACATATTATAAAAAATTATTACAAATAAAAGGATGTTTATATAAAGACTACAGTTTTAATAATTCTTATAAGCCAATTTCCGAGATATTTTAAAAAAACATTTGGGGATCATTATGACACAGTCAGTTCAAAATAGATAATCATCCTAAATATATTAATTTGATGTGATGAAATTTTAAAATTGGAATTTTAAAATAGTTTCAAGAAATTAAAATATAAACTTTCCATAATTAAAGCTCGGGTATCACAATCATCCATCCTATAATTTTTTTATCATCAAATGTTTTATGGATATTACTTTCTTAAAAAATGTGTATGGTGAGGTGTAGGGATGAGAAAGGGGAAATGAGGGAAACCATAAATATATTGATTCCTAAAATTATGAGAAGCACAATCACATTGAAAATACATTGTATTATTTTGATCAGGTTGGGCATAGAATTATTTTTTCATATTGTATAAAAATCTAATGTGGTGGAACGCAAACACAAGGTTGTTGTTGCTCAACAGAGGAACTTCAAAGAGGTGGTGAAGGTGTAAGAAACACATTATATCTTGTACATTTATATACCCCATATTGGAAGGGTTATCAAGAATTGTAGAATAGTTTGGATCTCTTCCAATGAAGTCATGGTTGAAGAATGTGTGAGTTTAGGCAGGAAATATATTATCACAGGAGTTCTGTTCTAGAAGGGAGAAAAAATATGCAGGCTCAATGACCTTACCTCAAGGATTGAGAAAATTTATGGCTTTGATTTTTAGAGATTGAATTCATCTATCTGTTTCTATTAATATGTGGTTTTCCCATCTGATGACTACAAGAGAAGATCGTGGAGTCAGTCATCAATGTCCTCAATGCTTGGATTTTTTAAAATTCAATGAACAAGATAGAAAAATTTATCCTAAAAATGATAGAAACACATTTACTGAGGTGTTGACCTATATATGAAAACATAATTTTCTTTATTATCAACATAGTATTCATTGAGATATAAAATCCACTTAGGGAAATCACATTAGGACAATTATGAAATATAATAATATGAGGATTGAAATTTAAGTTATAATTATAGTGGAGTTTATATTTATAATACCATGGTGTAATAGGTGGTACTCACAAAAAATATGATAGTATCAACCATGAGATTCAGTATAAGAGGAAGCCTAAATTCTGGATGAATAGTTTTTTCATTAATTAATCTTTTAATGAAAACTGATAAAGAGTTAATCATATGATTGATAAGGGGACATGATATGGCTATTAATAAAAAGATGAAGGGGGATTAAATTTTTCACATGGAATATCAGTGAAACATGGAAGTTGAACTATCAAATTTAGGTAATAATAATGAGGTTGTGACGATTGAACACATACATAATGAATGCCTCAATGACTTTAAATAGTCCATTCCACATTTTGAGAAAATGGTGCATTATTCCAATGAACCATCGGCTGGAATGAATAAATCTAGGGTGGATGTTCCATCACCCGAGACATCTTCTTTCTTACATGAGGCTCTCTCAATATCCAGGACACCTCGAAGAAGTCAAAAAATGTATGACTACATAATATTGGTATGGAAATAGATTGTAATGTGTATGTTGAGGAATTTAAATCCATCTCAAACCATCACTATCTTAAAGAGACAGTCAATATAGTGACCATTCGTGACCTAAATAATATGTCAGGTGTTGAGAATATAGATCAGATTTCATATCACTTTCATCAAGTGGGCAACATGAGATTAAATTGGGTGAGGCACCTATCTATGTAATAGTAACATTCCCCCTAGTTAGAATTATGGGATATATGTTACTGATGTTGAAATTAAAGTGGCTATTTCACAAGAATACCCATTAAAGGATTCTAGAAGGGTACCTACTAATGGGGTCATACATGTGGCTTTATAGGATCTCACCTCACATAATCAATGTTATTATAATGAAACACTCAGTCTTGGGTAGTGGCTGATGGAAACATGAAGGAGAGTTCAAAATTTTTCACTTTTTTGGGGAAGGATGAATGGATTCTTGAAGTGGTATCATTAATTGTTCATATAACAAGTGCATGTTCCTAGGAGATGAATACATGTGTAGTTATAACCCCAAATAATGAGGGGAATGTTAAAAAATTCCCACTATAAACTAAGTAAGAACAAAATAAGAATGTTTAGAATGCTGATAATAATAATTTAGAGGGATATTTGTCATAAGTTCCTTTATCTAAATCATCCTAGAGAAGGTATCTCAGGAATAAACCAATGAACATGGAAAATATTGTGAAAAATTAACACCGTTGAGTGTTTTCTTTTGGTCTAATGATGCTGAAGATGCTCAACCCATTGGGAAGAACAAGATTAGTTCAACTGAAAATAAAAATTTCAAATTTCAAATAGATGGAAACTCAAAGGTATCAGGAATGGACATAAATAAAAAATGTAGAAAGGGAAAAAATAAAGGATTGAAATTAAAAATCATGGTTAGTGTGACCAAATAAGGAGGATCCCAAACATGGGTCAATTCCCTTAAACAAATAAAATTATATATTGGAAGTGGGAGGTCTAGGGAATTCCCTAAAGCCCAAATCACTTAAACTATTTATTATGGACTAAAAGCCCATGATTTTTGGTTTTGCTCAACTAATGTTTCCTTTTTATTACTAGAAATCCTTAAAACGGTCCTCTTATAGAATTAATTTTGTCTTACATGTATTTCATGATTCAAATATAGATCACCTATGGGTTCTAAATCAATAAATCAACCATGTTATCACATTAAAAAAGAAATCTCAAAGTGTTTCAGTTTCATAAAACATATCTGGTTATAATATATTAGTTTCAGTAGAGTATGCATCTATATCCTATATAAAAATAAGAGAATTGTGGAGGGAAATTGGGGAAATCTCCAAAAAAAATTAATAAATGGACAATTCTTTTTTATTTCAACACTATATTGAATCATTAATAAACAATTGGATAAAATTTTAATAGAATTACATCCATGTAGTTCCCCTCTTGTATTGATCATTGTAACCTTGTTGTGGTCATTATTATGAGATATGACTTCACATGATATTTTATAAATTAAAGAAAAATAAGTATTCTTGATAGATTATTTGTTAAAATGGATGATAAGATTTATAAGAATGGGGTCTCAGGTCCCACAATCCCATAACATCATTCAGATCACAACCCGATTATTATTGAATTCTCCACACATCTAGAAAGGTAAGATCATCTTCTTATTTAATGTAACAATGGATGGATTGTAATTCCTAGATGTAGGGAAGTTGTGTTAGAGGATTGGAAAATTTAAGTCATTTATGTCCCACTTAAAATTTTTGATGGGAAACTAAATCTTACTAAGGGTATTCTAAGAGAATATAACATAAAATCATTTTCCAAACTGGATGTAGAAATCAAGGGTACCTAGGGTCATCCTTCACATATTCAAATAACGAATCAACATGAGAATACTCCATCTAGAGGATTGATTCATGATCATCACAAGATGAATAATCTATTTATGAATAAATAAATGCTTTATTAAAATCATCTTATTTTTAAATGGTCAAAGGATGGAGTTATTAATCCAATGTAAATTCAAATATTTCATTAAGAGAAGAGACCTAATTCATAGAAAATGACCATCTTCAAAAATGGATACCCCAACACTTTGGAATGTGATATCTCTTTGGAAGTTGTGGATCACTGTGGGAGATGTACAATAATGATAGGTTGGTCAACAAAAATGAAGTTCTTGAGAACATAGCCCCTTGAATTGAGTAGAATCAAAATCAATCCATCATTATGGATCCATCACAATTGGATATTAATGCATCCATCTTCTCTCTCAATATAGTGAGTCCTCCTAGATCTGATGTATTCACCCACAAATTTCTCATGTTTTACTATAATATCCAATTGGATGATAATAACATTTAAATCCTTCAGTTTTTAACAATTCCTCAATGCCTTATGGAAGAAGCTCATGATTCATTACCTTGATTCCTATAAGTGAGACTATTCTTGATATCAAGTATAGGATTCCAACTTCCCTTGGGAAAATAATCCGAAAAAAATTAAGAAGATCATTATGAGTTGGATGGGAATACTTTTACGATCATACTAATGCAAATAAATTTGTATTTTCTATTGAAGAAGCATTCAAAATTTCAATTTCACAGCCTTAAAATATGTAACCTAATGGAATAGAAAAATTATGGAAAAAAATCATACACTTAAAAATGACTTTTCCAAGGATTTTATTACTTTGAAATGAATTTTTAAATTTTCATTCCTATGGAGATATGGATTACCAAATGACTTTATCTGGTAAATTATAACAATTATCAACTCTGTAAGGCTATCCATTCTTGTTCATGGAAACCCAAGTGGATTCTTTCAATTCACATAGAGTGTGAGAAAAGGTTATATAATCTCATGGATTATTTTATATCACTTAATATTTTTGAGAAGATGTATCAATGAACTTTATTATATTGCCTTCTGTAATAAAATCAGAGATAGAACAAGTGCCTATGAACCTTCACATATATTATATATAGATGATGTTATACTTCGTTGGAATTCTTTGAGAAAGAACATATATTCCAATAATTTTTTTAAATTTTGAGGAGATTGTTAGACAAGACATATGTTTAAAGAAATCTTCTATATTTTTTGTGATGGTGTACCAATGGAAAGAAAAACATGATTACTTGAAACCATGCAATGAAGAGGGTTACTATTCCATTATATTAAAATTTTTCCCTCTATTTCTGGGGTAATGTGAGGAAACAATATATGGAGTGAATATGCTTTATAAATTTAAAACAAATGAATATGTGGAAATGGAAGGCCATGTTCTAGGAGGGAATGGCGTGTCTTGTCAATTCTGGGATCACATCCTAATTTTTTAATGATTCTCCTTATATCGGTGTCCTAAAATTCTCAATAAGAAACTTAAAATTAGGATTATGAACATCTTATTGGTGGGGTAAATGTATGAAATGAATTCAGCAACTATTTCCTAGAAGGAATTCATTTAACATATAAAAATGGGAATTCTTGGAATCAAGGACCCTCAGATCTTTAATGATGGTCTTATTGGGGAATTCACCAGGAACATGATTTCTAATAATGAACCTTGCAATTTTTTATCAAATATGTTCAATGGGAGGATTTTGAATGGATACAATTATATACTTGTGTCCTCGGTTTGGAATTAAATTAGGAACTCATTTAATGAAGATATGCCTAAAACAATGTGGCTGGTAAGTAAGAATTCTTTTCTCAACTACAGTAGAACTGCACATATGGATTAACCACTACAGGACACATCTAAATTTCACTCGGAAAGACTTCACATGGAAAATTTTGAATAGATTTTACAAACTCATAGTTTGGATGGTTGTATTCCTATGAAAATTATGTTAGAGATTTGGGAATTAACATTTATGGACATTGAGACATTAGTCTAGATGAAAAACATGAATATTTAATTTAATACTAAGAACTACTACAATATCGAAAGTGGAGGCCCCAATTGACCGCCATCATTGTTGCTAAATTTAAGTTATAATTCATAAAACCCTCTATATTTCTTCTTATTTTGATGATTTGAGAAAAATAGGATTCTCAAACCTGATTATCTTAAAATTTCTAGAAACAATATTATGTTAGGCTGTCACATTTTTTTGAAGGTGAGAGATAATGTGGATCACTATTTTTTCACACTTGGATTTTTCGAGAATCAATGGGATTATAAAGGTAAAATAATTGAAATGCAGTTTGACAGTAACCAAAAAACATCTAATCTCTTGGAGATTATTAGTAATTCTAGTTGGAGAGAAAATGTTCAGAACTTTCTATTGGCCATATTGGCTTCTATTTTACCATATATTTAGATAGATCAAAATTCTAGTATTTTTTTAGAAGTGTCCTATAATCATGTAGGTATTAATTCCATTCATAAATATATATATGATGCAATAATGGTGAATTTTGAAGTTATGAATAAAATCCCAATGGATCTGAACATTCTTAGGTTATTGGGTGTGATATGTGGGATGTTGAATCCCATGGTTCTAAAATATATCCACCGGATTCCACCAATTATTCTACGACCCAATGTCAACTTTTATGGGGTGGCCGTAATAATTATAGGGCCTTTGGGAAGTGGAGGTGTTTTTTGCATACTATGTGGATATTTTTGAAGGATGATTTTATCACAACACTAGAACAGTAGTGGATTATGATGCTAAACTGTGGGCTATAATTCCTATAATCAAGTATAATTACCAGTATTTTTGGAACTCTTTATTGGTCATATCTGATTCATAAATTTATGATAAGGATTTGAAATCAATAAATAAGAGCATTCCTTAAAAAATTACCTCATTATATTGGTTGTTATAATCATGTCAATTGATATAATTTGGTTCTCTCACATTCATATAGAGAATAAAATACAGTTACTGATGTTTTTTCAAAGAAGGTAGTAATGGAAATGAATGTGATGTGGTCCTTTACTACACAAAATTATTATGTTCCAATGGTGCATTTAAATATTCTTGAAGTGATGCACTCCAAACATTTATTAACCCCTTGTAATGCTTGAATTTGATTAATCATTTAATTAAACATTTATTAGGACCATCTTAGAATGGATCCTGGATTTTAGGGGGTATGTATATGAGGTTGGTTATCCATTATGACATGCTTTGGGACAAATTTATCTATCTCTAATTTACTTTTTCTATGAAGTACATTTATATGTTGATCCATATGATTCATAAACACTCTTTCTTTAGTGTAATGAATCTTGATAATCACTTCCTAGTAAGATGGATCTGGTTCAAAATTTATTTCATTATATGTAATAACATGAATTATGTTTAGAAAAAAATTCCTCAACAATGATATTTGAAACAATAATTTACTTTAGGGATTATTTTTAGAATTTCAAAATGGTAAACCATGAATATAGTTATTTCTATAATTTTAAATATCTTAATGTACCTAGGGAACAATATTCCTTTCTTACCAACCTTATAACACTATTGTCTGGATATAATTGTAAGAAACAATTATATCCAACATTAAATTCTTAATATTTCCCTTTATTTTCATCCTAGACCATTTTTTATTTTATTTTCATCAATACAGGTTTAATTATTCTTTACCTTCCCATTGTTTAATTAACATGTTCTTCCTTTCAAAACATTAAAAAAAGTGGGATTGTTCCTTCTGATTCCAAATAATGTTTCAAATAGTTCCATTTATATAGTTAGATGGAATCTATTGTTATAGGATAAATCCACAAAAGGTAAATATTTACCCCATATCCCATTAATATCTAGTGATCATAAACCCAAAATGTAATCTAATGTTTGAATAGTCTTTTTTGATTTTATAAAAATTTGAGTATGGTAGTCAATCCTCAAATTAATCTCGATATCACGAACCTTATAACAACTTTTTCATAATTTTCTGATAAATATTGGATTAGGATCATACATAATAAAAATATATACACCATAAAGTCATTAATATTCAATAATATATTTTTATACAAGTCTCTAAAGAGGAAAATATTATCATATAATGAAGAAATATGTGTATATGGTATGGTGATAAATAACTCATATGGAATCATTATTTCTAGGGGAATTTGGTAATCTATTTAAAAGGATTATTGTAATTTCCTCCCACATACACATAAGAACAGGTAGAGGCTGAATGAATCCAATAGGATATTTCCTATCAACCTCTACTAGTTGAATAACTAATAATCTCTATACATAATAAGTAATTTCCTATTCTATATTATCAGACAAGAAAAATTACTTATAATCAATATACATCAAATTTATAATAGGTTGTATAAATAAATTTGAGTAATGAGAATCATCTAATAATTCCCTTTTCAAATTTGTTATAAAAGGAATATATAAAATCATTCCAAATTTCAAAACACCATCATCAAAAATGAGTTTTTTTATTTCCCCATAATTCACAACATGAAATATCACTTGAGAATTATCAAAATAAAGTTGAAATGATTTTATCATTTACAACAAATACTATTTATAAATCATTTTTAAATGAGTGATGTTTTCACTTACATAATAATTATCTTATCTATATTAACTAAATGCATGAATATATGATATTTATCAATCTACATATTTTGATGGGCTCCATGTTATTTTATAATTAATTCATCAAATACCTTATTTTCTTTCCCAAGATAATAGGGTATAGCGCACTGACAATCATTAAATAGCTTGCGCCATCCCATTTTCCTCATGTTGAGATATTTCTATGAAAGTATGTTTTTCAGACTCTTATAATCTATTTATATCTCACATATCTCAACATATATATAATGTACCACTTTCTTGAATGAAAATAATACAACATATAAATCATGATAATGGGTTGGTCAGTTTTTTTCAAGAGTCTTTAACTCTCTTTACACATAGGAAATAACATTATCTTACCATATGAGGAAAAACATAGTCCATTATTTTATTAATCAATATACCTCAACAATACATCCATTAATATTGGTAGAGTTAATATCAAAGCACTTGTCATTAATCTATTCAATTCATAAAAACATTCTTTACATTCCCTTTTCATAAATAAGCTTCACCCATTTATGTGTATTCTTGGTTAGTGGGTTAGCGAATTGAGAAGAATTTTGAAAATATCATTGATTGTAACTTATCAATCCAAGTATTCAACGTACATTAGTTATGATCATTACTGTAAGTATTTATTTGACTACCTTTTCAACAAGGATAAAATTGGATTCTATCTTTATTGAAATTATATCTATGAAAAGATAATTTTGGAAATAACTATTTTTATCTAAGATTCATATTAACTATTATCAATTGAATCACATGGTCGTTATATAATATAGAGTAAAAAATATAAAATCAATAAATTATAAAAAAAATGAAGATATTTTTTGAATAATTTTTAATCAAATCAATAAAAATAGTTAGTTCATTAGTCTATCCAAAAGATATTATTCTAAATTCATAATGTCTATACTGATACAAAATGTTGTCTTCAAAATACCTTCCTCATTTAATCATAATTTATGACGCTCAGAAAAAATGTAAATAATTGAAAAGTATCGATTTCCTTGAACATGATAAAATATCTCATCATTGTGGGGAGGAGGATCATGTTCATTGTAATAATATCATATATATATATATTATCAATTCAAAACCACATAGATCCATATTTTTTCATAAAAAATACAAGGGGATCCCCAATGTGAAACACTAGGATTTTTAAATAACGTATCACAAATCTCATGTGGTTCATTCCTCATTTATATCAATTATACTATGTTCATTAATTATGGATTATTTAATACATGTCTTGAATCCAAAATTATATTAACTGAAAACACAAATTCACGCTATTATAGATATCCATATAATTAGTTAATAAATACATAAATGTATTCCTTTTCAATTATTTCATCCAAAATTTATATATTAACTTCCTTATCCATAGATTATGCCACATCTTCTTCCCTAATAATCTCATTTAGAAGTGATATTGTCTGTGTTTCTTGCAGAACACTATAATGAGGTATCTCTTATAATGATAGGGAATACCCTACCTTCATCACAAATCATAATTTCTTTATCATGAAATTAACTTTATTCATTATATTTGGAAATTTATTCCACACTAAGGATTATACTCTCATATAGGTATAAGAATTATTTCTAAAAATATGATACATTTATTGTTCATAATGGGAACTAACTGAAACATCCATGTTTTGTTAATATTTCCACTAGGATTCTTGAAAGATAACTCCCTTATTATGGTTTTAGGAATATATATTTTTTTTTTGAAAAATAGAAGATATCATATAGTGTGATGATCCTGAATCAAATAATTCATTTGAAAAATTTGAGGCTATTATTAATGTACCAGTCACCAAATCATTATAGACTTCAATATTAGCTATAGCGATCATGTAAGCTTAGCCTTCCCTCCTTTGACTCTTCTATGGTAGGTCCCCCAAATGCATAAGAAATTGATTTTAATAATGACCATTTTTCCTATTGTTCAATAACTATATAACATTTATTTCATTCCTTATATTTAATTCATCATCTCGGTGGCCCTTATCTATAAAACGTTAAAAAATTCCCATGCTCGTCAAGTATCTTCCAAGATGTTTCTTTCCACAATTTTCACATGATGAATATGTTTTGTTCCATTTTTCATTGAAGCATTATATTTCTCTTCTTTCTCTTTCAGCCTCTTCTTCTCATGATTTCCTGAGAACATATATGATAAATAAAATTTTTTCCATTTTTTTTATGGAACATAATACTATTTCATCAAAAGATCAAATTTTTTGAGAATACAGTGCTCTTCCAAATATTCTATTAGGACCTTAAAATAAATTCTCAATCATTCTTTCTAAATTATTTATGTAATATTTATCATACGTTAATAATATTACAATCGCATTTTAAAACATTATTACCCTCTCAACTTAGTCAATTTTCATTAATATGAGGAATATTCACTTAATGTTATTTTTTTTCTCACATTTGAAAATATATTCTGTATAATGTTATGTTAAAAAAAAATATTTCATATGTTCTATTTCATTTCCCCCAATGTGGGCTAAATAAATTACCAATATTCACATGTATCATTTTTAAGATAACACACTACCAATATAAATTGTTTACATTTCATTGCATCCCAAGGAAAAAAATATCTTCTCAGGAAAGTTAATCCATTTCTCATCTTGTAGTGGATTAATATATCCACTAAATTATAAAGGATTATATCACATTAAATGATTAAATATATGTATATCATATTGTGGAACATAATTTCTCTCCAAATGGGAATGGTTATTCGTTATAAATTAGATTAATTTCCCTAATATGGTTATGATATTCTTGTTTCCAACACTAGTTGCATTGGTTTTCTCACTAGGGTGATATATACATTGGAAAAGTGTATTTATATCATTACCTCTATCAAGAAACATTTTTAAAAATTTAATTTTTCAAATTATATCATGACATTATGAATATCGAAATTTAATTTTCATATTTATTCATATTTATTCTCAAAATTAAAAACATTTTTCTTTGGAAATATCCTCAAATAATAATAATATTTTAAAATATTTGATTTGTTTTCTAAATAAAATTTAAATTATCTCAAGAATATCCCCTATGTGTATCAAACATGGTGTAAAGTAAGGGCCCGTTAACCATAAAGCAGAATGATGGTTGAGATATTCACAACCAACTCTTTTTTACTTTATTACCCCTAGATACACATGTGTCAAACCAATGTCCACATATTGTTCCCAACAAATGATGAAATACTAGTAAAACCACATAAACTATACAATAAAAAATATTTACGAAATTATCATATAATTAAACATATCCTAAAATTATTTCAAAGGGTTTCATTCTTTAATTTATGTTTTAGAAAAAATAGTTCCTTAGGTTTCTACTATAATTACTTTAATACCAACTATAACAACGAAAAATATAGAAACAAATAGTTGGTGTCTACATTATTACATTTCAATAAGATGAAATGGTTTTCAGAAATAAGGACAGATTAGTTTAGTTTTCATGAAGAAATAAATAAACACATAAATCCAAAATTTAATTAAAAATAAAATATAAAACATAACAAATATAAATATTATATATCCTAGAAATCATTCAAAGATTCATTCTTTATATCCAAGTAAAAGAAAAAAATAAAAGGTCAGATAAAATTATTAGTGAGGGTTATGTTTAGACAAATATATCATTGAAAAACATTGAATAATTAATATGGAAATGTTGATAAAAACACATGTAATATAGTCAACAACTAGAATGAAAAATGAATCCATGGATAATATCAATTTAATAATCTCTTGGATAATAAAAAATAAAATATAAATTAAGGAAATACATAATGTAGAACATCATGATCATTCCTTCTATGAGGATATTTTGAAATCCATGTTGGTATTCAAGAAATATACATTTAATAATGCTATCCAACTGATTTTCCAAAATATACATATCGATGAATCGAGGAGTCATATATAAATGTGTCCCACCTATAAATCCATGTTTAATGCATTCCTCATATAATAAATAATCAATTTTATTCTTAAAAATTATTCTCCATCAACAAATACTAATATTAAGTAAATAATACTAAATATCAGTATTTCTAAAGCCAATTAAATAACCTTCATAGTAAAACATAATATAGTGAAATGGTATGTGGTTTAGGAAATAAGAATATCTATAATATAAATAATATAGATATGGAAGGGTAATTTTGTATATAATAAATAATTATCACAAGAAAGTTAAAACATCAATATAATGTTAATTATGATAAATTAATAACAGAAAAAATATGAACATCAATTCATAAAAAACATATACTTTTTTAATGAAATCATCTCTTTTGGTAAATAAAAAAATGGATGAAAAAATTTATAAAAATTTCATGAAATTATTTTCATTCAAAATTAATGGGAAACTTATATAAGAAACTAAAAATTGTAAAACCACTATGGTTATGGGAAAATATATTAACATTATATATGTCAAATAGAAAAATTCCTTTAGGATTTTTGAAAATAAATTTTAAAATGACACTTTTATAGAATATTAAAGATATTACTTAAAACATTTTAAATAATGTAAATTATGTAATGTTATATCCATAATAAACTATTTAGAAAAATAAATTCTTATTTTTAATTTTTTTTTAAACAATATGGATATATATCAAAACTATTTTGATTAAGACGAAAAATATAATTGGATTTTATATTAAAAATTTATTTTCTTTATTCAAGTGGAAAAGATAAGAAAACATGGAAGAAAAAAATGAAAAATTGTTAAAAATAAAGGGGAGAAGATCATATAATGGTTTTATGAATAATATTTTAAAATAACCCTTTAATTAAATGTTGTGCAATTATATAAATGAGAATATAAAAATAAATTCATATATATTTGGTAACCATTGAATTGTATCCACATGAAAGTTTAAGCTTGAATAAAAACATTAAATAACAAGAATAATTATATGTTAATTTTAAATATTACAATGTGTAAGTATAAATATCACATAATTGGAAATATATGCACAACAAAAAATATGTCAAAATAAAGATTAAATTGAGATGAAAACAAATTATCTCATGCATCCAATTATTTGAACATTATTTAACCTCATATATAATTGTTTTAAATTTGTTATTAATTCATGAAAACTCTATATTCATATTTATATTAATTGATATAAATTATCATTACCTATTCATTGCAAATTCATTTTATAATTATTCATTGAGAGATAAGTGTTTAGTTCATTCATTTTTAATCCCAGAGGTTTAGGTTATTGCGAATATGTTATAGTTTCATTATATAAAGTTTTATATTAATGTCAAAAATATCATAATTATTCATTATATGAATTCTTAAAGTCATATATGGATGGTTTTAATAAAAAACATATTATATTGCTTTGTAGAGGTGGTAGTACACCCTTAAACATGAGCGACATTATCTTTTTCCAAGAGAAATATGGGAAAATTTTATGTTTTATTTTTATCATTTTATAATTAAAATTATTGAAAAAATAACATTTTATTTATTTATATCCACCCATATACACCATCCTTGTGATAAATTGATTGAAGAAAAATTGTATTTTTTGTGAGGTGGTAGTTCATCATATTCATGGGTGATGATTTTGTTTCACATTTGATGAAGAATGAGACAAGTAAATATTATTATATCAATAAAATAACCTCTCATTATATACTATAAATGGGTTCAATTATATTATAATAGCTAAGAAATAATTAAATGTGGTTAAAAGAGAATAAAAATGAATGTGATTAGTCAAGATGATTTTTTCTTCCTTAAAAGACCCCCTTTATATATAATTACAGGATGCTAAGTTTCATATATTGGGAACACTAGTACATGAACAAATATAATAATTACTTAAATAATATATTAATCTCATGATTTAAATAATTCATCTAAAAATAGTCATACAACCAAAATATAAATGGGTTTAGTATACTGGATATTATATAAATAAAATATTGTTTTAAAACACATGAAAACATTCAGTCATAATATTTCTCCTATAGAACCATTTTTAGAAATATCTCATGATATAATCATCTCCATAACATGTGTAGTAGAAAGTTTTGAATTATGGGTTCCTAGACACATAGTCAGGGTAAACAATTTCATAACATGAATGAAAAAATGATAAAGAAATCAATATCATAATAAAATATCATAATAATTTAGATGACAGTCATAAAATATGTTAGACTAATATAAGATCATAAAAATACCATTAAGGGATTATAAAAGGTAGTATCTTTTTCCAACCATAGATCATAAGTCATATGACATGTGAGAATGTTATAAGAGTGAAGAATTATTTAAAAATAAGGCATAATAATAAAAACATGAAATTTAATGGGACTGAAATGTATATAGAAAATTTGGAATAACATGATAAACAAAATATAAATGTGAAACAACCATAACCATAGAAAATATTGTAAAAAATTAATTTTATATCATTTTTACATGAAAACATGTCAACAAAGATTTTCATATCTTATTCAGACAATAACATTGGGAACTATTCTTCCCACTTATTATTCACTTATTAAACTTGTGAATAATGACTATCAAATCAAATTTACTCAAAAAACAATTGAAGAAATATTCTTAAATCTAATTCAAAAAAATGAAAACATTTCTTCTTGAATCTCATTCACAAAACTAACATATAAACAAATCTTCCAGTTCCTCCTTCACACAAAATTCATCTAAAAAAAGATTCCTACATCTGATTCACACAACATTACATTTTTTCACATAATACGAAACCATGAAAAATTCAATATAAGGTGATATAGGACACCACCAGTCATCACCATACTTATGAGTTCCATAAATAAAATCAAACTTTCTCTATATCATGAAACCCTTATGGAAAAAAATGTGTTTCATAAAACAATGAAAAACATCACTAACATGAATATAAAAAATAATTCATTATAAAAAATCTCATTTTTTATAATAAGTAATTTTATAATAATTTATAAAGGGATGTCAAAATATAACATCAAGAAACACAAACCCCGATGGGAAAATATAAGTGAAAATATAAATTATTTCATAAATCATATTAAAAAATTGATGTGAAAAATATTTTCAAAAATAAATTCTTGTGTAGGTAATGAGAATTATTATGGAATATATATTATAAAGAGTTTTAAATAATTTATCATTCAAAATAAATTTATTTTTAGAAAATGAGACGTGAAAATATTTGAAAAATTTATCTAGAAAAAGAATCAATAATAACTTGTTCAAGATGAAGAAATATGTTTTCAAAAAATGTAATTCTAAATATTTTAAAATGGTGACATTAACATTAACATTAAAATGGTGATATTTTAAATATTTCAAAAAACATTAACTTTTAAAAAACTTTTAAATTGGTGACATTAAAAAGACATAACATTTTCAACAAATTAATATGTAAATAATTAAAAAAAAATTACTTTTAAGTGAATATTCAATAATAAAACCTTGAAAATCATATAAAATTTATCAGACATAAATGTGGAGTGAATGATATAAATTTTTATTCTTAAAGGGTGAAAAAATAATCTTTAACTTTTTGAAAATACCTAATTTAAAACTCCCATCGTTAAAAGGATGGTGAAAATTTTTCAACAAAATTAATTATGGGGAATAAAAGGTTCATTGGAGATAAAAACTAATTCATTTTAATTTAAGTAATAGAGAATATTTTTTGGAAGTAGAAACACAAAAATAGAAGAAAAATCCAATAAATTAAATGGGAATTATTCTAAATAAAAATTAATTAGCATGAAACAAAGGGTTGAAAACCCATATATTTTAAATACTTTAATTCATGAATTATAAACTAAAGTGAAAAATTATTCCAATCACAAAAAATATTGGGAGTCTTAGTGTATTTGGGTAATTAGATACATACAAAACTAACATGAAAACAGATTCAATTAATTTATTTAAAAACCCCATAGCACACCATATATTTTATTAATCATTTAATAGTGCATTGGATAACCAGGGGAAATACATTAGAAAGTTGTGAGTTAAAAATCCCAATATGGTAATAATAAAAGTATGGAATTAATTAATGTAATAGTTATGAATTTATATTCATAACATGATGTTAAAGAAATTTTAGAATCATTATCAAGAACATTGAAGTATGACATAAAATGATAACATCAAGGTATCATTGGAATACAAAATATAATGTGACATCATTAACATATGTCAAGGATAACCACAAAGACATCATAATATAGTGTTCTTATGATAACTCTATATGCACCCAAAATTGTATCTTAGGAGATAAAATTATTATCTAATTCATTAAACATGAATATAATTTATGGATCACCCATTAAATTCTTATCATGTACACGACTATTTCTTTCATATTGATCATAAAAGATAGTCAATTTTAATCCCAAAAATTGTAATGTCTGTAATATACATGAAAGATACATGAATCTATTATGGAGGAGGAAGGGAAGATATTGGAAGAACCCAAATCATTTGATCTTGAAATTTATGTACAGACTACAACGTTGAATCCAATCATTAAAAAGAAGACTCCCCACAAGCTTGACCATGTTGGTCACAAAGAGAATTTTTATTTTTGTTCGTAGAAAAAACCAGCTACAGAAGTGTGTGATCCCCCTACGTCTTCTAGTCTATGAATTATCTTCCCTCACATTGTCAAATTATTATCCAACCTTAATTCTTAGATTTTTATTCTCTATATCCTAGTATGGTTATCAAGTAAGGGTTTATTCCTCATTTCTCTTACATCCAAGATGTGGAAGAGGAATAAATGATTTTTCTGTGAGTTCTTAATAATTGTGAGAGTTATGGTTCTGAAATTTGAGTAGCTATGAAAATTCAATGACCAAACACTATGAAATGTATAGATTTTGGGATTTAATGATTGGAAGATGATGTCAATGGGGTGAGGCTTTTAGCACGATGACTTCCCTTTTGATGATTATAGGAGGAAACCATAAAGCATTCACTAAATATCTTTAATTATTAGACTGATGTGTATACATTAATTTTATAGAAAGATTAATCATGATAATTTTAGAAACATCCATGATTTTTTATGGATTCAAATATCAAAAATGAAGTAATTTAATTGACATCGATGGATCTCTTAGAACATTGAATTATCTGTGGTCAACTTGCTCAGGATGGATTTTAAAATTGATAACCACAGGTCATGATTTTTTTTGAATATTATTTTGGATGTTTATATGTATTCTACATTAGATGACTATATACTCCATAAAACTATAAATGGAAACCTCAATCATGAAATTTAGTAGGAAAGGAATCCAAAATTCTGGCTCAATTTAAATCAATTTGGTCACCTTTACACTGAATGTAATATGGACTTGATATGAACCTTCTTTAAATCAATAGGGATTTGAGAGACCAATTATAGGTAGTTTCAAGGAATATAAATGTGTATAAATTCCCAAATTCTTCAACTATGTCATGTGTTTCATTCCCCAAAGTAGTTCAGAGAAATATTTTTCTCATTGGTTATTACAATATGTTATTAAAGGTTTTGTAGTAAATATGAATTTAATGTAACTTAGAAAAAATTAATGTTTTAAATGAAATATTGAATTTTTTTTCACATAAGTTATTTGATAACCGACATTAAAATCAAACATGAAAAATTGACATTCCACAACCATTATAATATAAATGACATAGCAAACCATTTTATATAGGTTTTTATACTTCTTAATAAATGAATGATGTAAAAAATTGAATTTTTTTTAATAAATTTTTTATCAAATCTTGTTTCTCTCCATAGTTGACTAGAACCAAAAACAAAAAGAGACAAGCAGCAACAGTAGGAGAACAATTTTTCAATTACAATATTCAAAATTAAAATGTATTGTACAAAGATACTAAAACCTTAAAATATATGTAAAAATATTTTCCTATTCCACATGTATGTGTCTGTGATCATGTACACTATAAGGATGAGGGTTATAAAAAATCATTAAATTAAAATGAAATAATTTAATAATTATTATGAACAAAACCAATGAAATACTATGGAAACTTTTATAATAAAGTCTAACCTGGTTGAACCGTATAACTTTCAATGAAGAAATTATTACATACATAAATATTATTGAAAAATATACACATTATTTTATACATTCCATTTTATAAAATCTCGATTTTAATGTGTTTTTAAATTTAAAATTACATTATTTATAAATAACTGAAAAAGATAGACATTATGAAAGAAAATTAAAATTTTTTTACATAGTTGATCATTGAGTTCTTTATTATAGTATATAAAAGAAAATTTCATGCCCTATTTGAAAATAATCTTAATGATATATATTTATGTCATTATAATATATTAAAGTATTGAAAATTTTAATCTTTTGTGTTCAATACATCGAAAAATATTTATCACACATCACCATGGATAGAGAGAAACCGGTTAATTGCCAACTACCTTAGACAAAATACACATAACCTCCAATAGTCACTAATATAAAATAAAATTTATTTTTAGTGGTTATTATGTTAAAATATGTGTAATCATTGTGAGATATATGTTCCATAGTCTTGAGGATATGGAAGCATCGAGTACTGAATAATTTTATTCTGTTGAAATTTTTCAGTATTATACTTTTTTCTTTCTATTTCATTGATTATCTTTTCCACTGTTGAAATAAACTATGGATCCATAAATATTTATACATCTATAATATCATTCTATTTAAAAATTTTATAAATATACCTAATATAAAACATATATAAGTATAAATTTTCAATAAATCAAACGTATTAAAAGATTTATTTTAATACATACATAAAAAACATACATCGTGTTGATGTCCAACATATATCTATTCAAATTCTCCATGATATTAGTTTTCAAAATCCCCAAATTCATTTCACATCCATAAACACTAGATTAATATGGAATCTCATCAACACCCAACAACAAATTTGAATATGTTTATAATCTATCAAGACTACTATAAATTGTATCAAAAGTCATAGCAGATTGTATTTGTTATTGGATATACATTATTTATTTACCTTTAACGTATTTCATTTAAAAATAAAAAAATATACTTATAAATGTTAAAAAAAATAGTACCAAAATTAAATAAACGATAAAATATACACATAACTCAATGGTAATCTATCATATAAGTCTAGATGGCCAAACTAAAAAGTTTTCGATACTATTTCCAGCTTTGTTCATCACACCTGTAGGTAATTTCACACCAACTAATATATATAAAGTATCATATACAATGACACTATGATACTCTATATGTATATTTTGAAGATGATTATTAACTCTAATATCAAATATCATCCTATATACAATAGTATAATACTTGGAATGATCAACATTTAACTCATGATATATGGGACGATGTGGATCAGGGGGTGGAAGATTATGATAAGAAGGAGCGGGGTCATAAGAAACAGGTGGGGAGTGGGAGATACTAGTTGAGATGGATGAGTGAGAGGTTTATTCTGAAAATATCTTGGTATGTATACAATCATTGATTGTACAATAGCAGCAATCCAATGCTCCATCATCACCAGAAAATCACGAACTAAATCTTCCCAATATTATAATTTCTTTTTTTGAACATCCACCAATATTTTATAATGTGGGAAATTTTTTTCATTGATACACAAGTTAGTTATCTTCGTACATGACCTAGTTATTTAGGATTTCCCAACATTGTACCTAAAATATCTTTCATAACATCATCTATAAAGACCCCATGTGTTTTATTCTCATCAAGAGAATACTGTATGAAATATTTAAAAAAGTCAATAATTAATGAAAATATAAAATAAATTTAATTAAAATAAATTAATTAAGTGAACATATTTCATTCCTCTAGGATTCAACCCTCCACTCTTTCATAAGAAAATGTCTTTTTTCCCTCATCCATCCCCTCTTCCAGTTTTTGTGTCTATATAGAGATGAGGAGGGGATACCTCTGTTGAACCTAAAGAATCAACTCTCAAAATTTGATGTTTTTATGCTATAATTTGTTCTTCCAATAATTTATACCACCCTCTGGTAACATTTGATGGAATATGATTTTTGGTTGGATCTGTTGGTGAGATCTCCTCTATTACTTTAAAATAAGATTTACGGAAAAAAGATCCTTAACATATGCATTAAAATAAAAAAACATAAAAAAATGTATAATTTCACTTAAAAAATGCTTCTCATCTTCTACTTTCAATAAATTTCGTCAATGTTTATTTACCTATAATTTGATATAAATCAGATGGATTCTGAGACTGTCTACCCCTAAAAATGAATTGTTATGTGAGGGATGATTTAACATCTCCCATATCCTATAGCTAATGAAAAAAAATCTTGTCTCTTCCAATATCAGGTACATCATATGTCATATGATAAGATGTGGAACAACATATATTACTATAAAATTTCCAAGATAAAGTTAATATAAACAATCTTGCTTTCCAAAATGTACTCTTATAACTAGGATAATGTCACTTTGTCAACATATCTCCACTCATATAATTAAATAAAGTCTTTTCTTTTACACTGAATTGCTATATATATATATATTTTTAAATTTGGACGTTTTGGAATATTTTTTTCATAAAATTCAACATTTATCCTCTGGTCCTAGATATTTATAACTAATATTTGTGGTAAATGTGAGGTTACACATTTACCAACCCTCAAAATATTTGGTGGCACCATAGATGTATTTTTATCATGTAAAAAAGATTGAGGAGGCTCGTCAACATGAGCATGTGTACATTCCTCCCCAGATATATGAGTAAAATCATACCTAGAAGAATATGGTGGATTAGATTATTGATATTCCATTATCATACAAATGAAATAAATAAAACAAGAAGTACACAAATATATGATTTCAGAAATTACATACAAATGTATTCGAAAAATGAAAAATAATCTAAAAAAGTAAACATAATAAATTTACAGAGGATTCATTTTAATAATCAAAATGAAATTAAAATATATATCATTTAATGAAATTTAAAAAACAAGAAATAATACTATATTACCTCTAATATTAGTTATTTAATAATGGATTGTTTTCCCATATTCATTTTCCATGATCATTCCCAATGGATAGAACCATGTCAACAATGTGATCATCAATATTATCTATTAATCGTTCCATGGAAGTATTGATCTCCCATAAATCATTATCCTTGTCATGTTTAATATCACCAACATACTTTTTTGTTTAAAATAATATACCACTGGATATCGAATTGGTCAAAAATATAAAAAATTTGTCCTGTATGTCTTTCCGTTATAAATGGATGAATTTTATATTCTAAATCATTCATAGTAACATGTGACATTCCAAATTCATCATGTGTGACAATTTTGATACCATTAAATCATTTTCAATTAATCACTAGAAAAATATATTTAATTTAATCAATATACCATATTTTTTCAATGACTCTACAATATTATTTTTATGTAGAAATTGGGATTTTTTATTAAGAACCCAAAAAATGAATTTCTTTGGCGAACACTAATACATTACAATTTTGAACCTGCATCTTGTTGTCCTGATCATTAATATGAAAAATATATCCATCACTTTCATACTGAACAATATAATATAATTTAAACTTGTCTGGCCCACTAACCATCTCAATTTTTCTAATGAATCATATTTATAAATCACAATCCATTTAAACCCTGGTAATTTTTTTTATTCTCATTCAAAATTTACATATCTTTCTTTATTGCATAACATTTTTTGTAAAACTTAATATGCAACGTTATATATGGTTGAGCATCATATATATTGTCAAATATGTATAAATGTGCTTTATTTATCTATTCACCTATCAAAAATTTGATATTGAATCCTTAGATCCCATTTCAACCATAATTAATTAATTCATTGTGATATGGAGGCTATCTAATGAGAACCACTATAGATAAGAAACTTTTAAAAAACAGTGAAACCTCCTTAGAAATATAATTCTCAACAATGGAGGCTTCAGGTAGATATAGATTCTAAACATAACACTTTAAATTCTTTATATAAAATTCAAAAGGATACATAAAACATAGATATAGGTCTATAAAAATAATTATTTCTCATGACAAATGAACTATTAAATTAACGATGATATTAATTATATATGGAGGAAAATACATTTAAAACTGAAAAAGTATATAAATTTCTTCGTTTTCAATATTTTCCAATGCATTCAAATCAATCACCGTATTACAAATTGAATTAAAAAAATAACATACCTTCATGATAGTCATTATGACACTCATGGGTAGTATTCCATGCATTTTAAATGGTAGGAGTTATTGAATCATTTTTTAAAATGAACATATTTCATACCTATCAACTTCAAATCATTTAATGACTCAAGTTTTTTTACATTCAGAGAATACTGTTGCGGCACTTCGATATCATGAAGGCAATGAAAAAAGGGAATTCTCTCCCTCTTGGATAATGTATGAAATTCTTGGGGGTAATAATGTTCTCATTCCAGAAATAGTTAGAGATGATGTCAAAAATATTTATGTCGAGAGTAATTATAGTCGTTCATTGAACACATATATAGTATTTCCTATAATATCTAATAATGTTCCAATCAATCTATCCAAAATATTCTTCTCCACATGCTTGAAATCAATGTTATGCTTGAACTCTTGATCTCATTAATATGGTTCCTCAAAAAATATTTACCATTTCATCCAAATATTTATATCATTGAAAGATTTACATGTCTTTCCAAACATCATGTAGAGTTTCATCTCCCACAAAAAATACTGATCAGTGGATAAATTTTTTGTATCTTTTGAGCCATTGAATTCATTTTTAAATCTTCAATAATAGTAATCCATAGTCAAAAAAATTATATGACCCATGTATACTATATTTCTCAAATGATTAATCTTATAATATGTCATCTGTTATTTGCAAATTGGACATGCTTTATTCCCCGTAATACTTTATCCAGAAAAATTTACATACATTGGGAAGTCATTTGTAGTGAACATAATCATTAAATTTAGAGGAAAAAATTCCACTTTATATAAATCATACACCCTAATACCATCATCATAGAAATGTTTAAAATCATCAATTAATGGTTGCAAGAAATCATCAAAATAATTTTAGGGATGTTTTGGTCTAAAGTTCATTGAACTCAACATGATATACATTCACTTCATACTAAATTTATGAGATAAGTTGAAAATTACCATTAGAAAAGTCCATGAACTATGTGTTCTACTAATTAATTGACAAGGATTAATTAAATTCATTCATAAACCAGGATTTACATTTATAACTTCATTTCTAAATGTGGGATTCTACTCATCAATTTTCTTCCACTGTGGACAATCATCTAGATGCGATAATTTTTCATCACATATGTACTAATTTTCATGACATATTATAATTTTTGTATTATGGGAATTTGAAAATAATAATTTAAAATTAGTAATTATAAGAAGATAATAAAATTACTTGGTAGGGGTCTCTGTATGTGATAAATTAGAAACTTCGTTTTCTATCAACTTATATTGTGGCCAAACATGTATTTTTTTTATACCCTAATCCTATGGGGCATATAATTTTATTCCCATTATAAATTGAACCATGAATATCATTTTATATATGAATAATATCTTTCAATAATTTTCTAAATTCATTAAAACTATTTTCCCTCCAACCATGTTTCTCCATAAAGTTGATCAATTTTAACCATGATGATAAAACCATACATTTTGTAAAATCTGTACACAATGGTTTTTTAGCATTACTATATAGATTATTAATTTTTTTTTTCTTTCTCATTTTCCTCACCATCAATATCATGAATTTTTTCTTTAATTTCATTTGAGTTATCATCTTCAAAATCATCATCATCAATAAATCTGAAATTCTAAATAGTTTTACTATGCCCAATCCAAGTGCTATAACTTATAATAAAACAATGAAAAATTAAATTATTTTTTATTCTACCTTATTATTATATTCATTATATTTAATATTTTTTGGCTTGGAGAAAAAAACATGTCATTGTTTTAAATATTTTGTTTAGAAAATTAAAAAAAAAGAATAAACACCTTTCTCATATTCATCACTCATTAAATGTTTCGTAATTGTACTTTAACTCATTAATATCTATAACAAATATAAAAAATAAATATCTTGTCAAGATGATTCAATTTTATGTTTATATCAAATATGTAATAATTTCAATGTAACACAATATTGAAATATAATAAAAATATATGGGTTTTCAAAAAATATAATTATAAACTATATACAATAATGGATGATATGTTTAAATATAATTGGTAAATTATAAAAAAAATATATGGATGTATTTTTAATTTTTTTACATTTGATATAATAAAATTCCAAAATTATGAGAAGAAAAATGCTTTTAGTGTGAATACCATGTGAGGCATGTGTAATTCATATGTCCCATGGATATAGGGATATTCCATATATTGAAATACATAACTAGAAACACAAAATATCCAATGTCACATGGATGAATTCTATAGAATTTTTTCTTCCTTCACCATCATATAATGATAGGAAAACATAAAATCATTCTTCTAGAACTAAAAAGGACCATCAACATATCAAACCAATCATCAGTCAATGGGAGGGTATATTTTTTCTTTATTGATTATTTATTCATCTTATGGTAATTTATGCACAAAATTATAATACAAACTTCTTTATTAATGAAAATAATTAATGAAACCAATGCTGGTACAAATCCCTAGATGAAATCAATCTATAATAGACCATGAATCTGAATCCTTGAATCTTAAAACTCCAAATAAGTAATAATATTTGTTGTCAATGAAATTAAAGAGGCATAATAGTTGAAACTATACTATGAAATCAGTATATACACCAAGGGTATATTATGAGAACTGCTATATGGAAATCATCCTGAAATTTGTCCAAACCTATTAGGAATAATAATGTATAAACATCCATGGGATCTAATGTCAACCATACTGAAGCACAAAGATGAAACTAAAGAAATAATATTTTTTAAGGAGAAGGTAATTTTATATTTGAGTACACAAAATAAAAAATTAAATTTATGGCTACAATTCCAGTGAAAAATTGAAATATAAGAATTATGGGTGAGATTTACCTAAGAGTGGGGTAAAATGAATGTGAAACAATGAGGATAATGAAACATAAGGATCTAAAAAGGTGGAAAACTGATATTAATGTTGACTGGATCAAACAAAACGAGTGTTAGGGATTAAAATCATGATATATTACATAGATTTTACAATAAGAGAAGAATCGCGAAAGTGGTCCAAATGATGATTCATTAAACTTTAATTAATTTAACACATTAGTTATTACATAAACAAAATTATAAATCTACCTTTTCACATCAGTTATTTTATATCAAATACAGAAAAGTAACTAAAATTATGTTATCACATCTGTTATTATATTACCGACATGATAGAATGATTTATCACATAGGTTTGACAATAAATGACATGATAACCCAGTAAAGAATCCATTATCATGTCAGTTACATAACAACCATAAAAATAATGAAATATATAATGATATATCATGCATGTTATTATATAACAGACGTCATAAACCCAGTTAAATTCCATTGTCACATCAAAAATCAATAACTGACATCCAAAGGGAGATGTGATTTTCTTACTAGTGATGGTGACATATTCCTTATTACTGAGGGTAAGTTTGAGAGAAATAATAATTATGGGGATTCGAGTGGCCAAAATAACCTTGATTAGAAGGAATATATACATGACCAGCCTATACCTGGTCCTCTTATGAAGAATATAGACAATGACAGACCTATCTGAATTAGAGTTTGTAATGTGGATTGAGCATCCATAAAACTCTTCTATCATAAGGACTATCATTATTCTCGAAAAAAAAATCTGGTGCCCAATCAAGATAAGACTAATAAAAAATAAAATAGTTTGGGAATGAAGGCATATACCAAAATGAAATTACCTTTTCCTAAGCATTTTCAACTATTTGACCTACACCACTCTCATGATCATCCATTTAGGGGGAGATAACGTTGACCCATGAGGTTGATATTAGAATATAATTACCTTTCATCAAACCTCTTCAAGTCATTGAAATTATCATTTGTTCCAATATAATAGATTCTCCAACTTATGTGGATTAAAAAGATTAGAGGCATTATAACTGGTGTGAAGCTTCTCATTGTAATGAATGTGACTCTCCAAAAAAAATTTAGGGTCATGTCACTCATGATTCTACCTCAATGGTTTTCATAATATGGATTGTTGAGGGTAATACTCATAATTTAGTTAATCCTAGAAATTAATTTACCCCTATTAATGTGGTATATTGGGATGATGCTACTGAAGAATCCCATTCTCAAGAATAAAATCAAGATAAGAATATATCTCTAGATTTCAGGAGAAAATAAAATTGGAATATATCCTTTAAAGAAAAAAAGAATGAATGAAAAGTATAAAGAAAGACACTCAAAAAGACATTCCACATAATAGAGGGCCTCTTACAAAACGAAAAGCTATTAAAAATGATAGAACTGTATTTGAACTATAAAGGGATTGGAAATTATCCCACATTAATGGCCCTTATACGTTTAGTAATGACCCATGAACCCATCTTGTTATTCTATCTGAGCCATATATGGTTGTCTATAGATGGAATTCCTTCAACAGGACATCATTGGGGTACAATTTTGTCTCAAAAAATTCTCATGATTGTGATATGGATCAATTTCAGCTATTAAATCATGATAATTTTTATATCCTATCATGTAATAGAGGTCCCTAATACCTTTCAGTTTTCTTTTCTCATAGGGAGCTGTAGCCAATATTTCATTCTTATATGCATATGTCTCCTATATCACTATAAGGGAGTTTTGGAGGGAACATTTTCTAAAATCTGGGAATATAAATCACAAGTGGATTACACTTGGGGACATTAACACTACCTTAAATTGTAAGGAGAAAATCATGTCCAATTTTTATAGGTTAGATTATAATCCATTATCCATGGGTATGGACACTTTGGAATTGGTTAAGGTTCCAATTGTTACGGTGATATCACATGGAATGTGTACACTATTAATCATAGGTAGGCTAGTAAAATTGAAATATGTTTTGTGTAAGTTGATGATAAATGTTCCCCCATGGGGTTCAATGGAATTACTCTCTCTAGAATTCATTCTAAACATAATCCGTTAATTATTGAGGTTTATGCATAACTATCAAAGGTATCCCCCATTAATTACAGAATTAATAATGGTTGGTATATCACCCTTGGTTGTACAAAAATCAGAGAGCTGTCCTGGAAGCTATGATATCATGGATACCCCCTCGATGTTTTGGGAAGAAATTGAAATCCTTCAAATTTCCTTTTCAAATAGTGGAGAAAAATTATTTTTCTCATTTTGATTATGATCTTAAGGCTACTAAAAACCTTCTCTCGATTTTCCTAACTTCTAACCAGACCTAGGACACCCCTTCAAAGAGGTAATTGCATGCCCTCTCTAAGATGATTTAAATAAAATCCACTAGTGAAAGGATTACTATGAATTAATTAATTTTTAGATGGACACATATTGGTTATTAGAACACCAAAATCATCTACCAATTATACAAAGAGAATATAGTTAAGGGGTGTAATTTCCCCTAGTATTAATGAATTCATAATCAAATATGAAAATGATAATTCTAATGAATTAATTGAAAACTTTTAATGAATTTTATCAGATGATGGGTCTAATATAATAGAAAATATGATTGAGAAAATCCATGTCTTTATTAGGGATCAAGATAACCAAGCCCTCATATCAACCCCATCTGAAAATTGATTTTGGAAATCATAATTTTCTCTCAGCATTGATAGTGTGGAATTCCTGGATGGGTTCAATAAAACGTTTTTACATTCTATTTAGATATTATTCATGGTGAAGTGATGAATGTTTTAGAGGAAATTATTACCCAGGACAATATTCCAAATGAGATGAATCTAAATTTCATTACACTCATACACAAGTAAGATAATTACAATGATATTAGGCATATATTAAAAAAAATTGGAATACCATTCCAAAAATTATTAAAAAAATCATTGCATTCAGACATCGAAATATAGAGAATGATATCATTACATTGATTCAGTTTGTGTTTCTGCATAGAAAATATTTTTAGAACTTCATTTTCACCACATATAAAAGTATCAATGCTATGAAGAAGAAGGAAAAGGATATGAATATTGAATGTAAAAATGATATCTAAAAATCCTTAGATACCCACATGTGGAGATTAATCACTCTTGGTCTTAAATTGTATAGATTTTCCCCTATATATATTAGTATGATCAGCACCATTCTATGCTCAGCACAACACTCCGTTCTCTTAAATGGTTCACCCAAAGGATTCTTCATGTGCTCTGGGGGTGTTAGGAAAGGTGGCCCCTTATGAGAACATCTATTTTCTCTAGAGGATGATTATTTTAGAATATGTATTAATGACATGGTCAATATTGGAGTTTTCAATAAAATCAAGGCTGGTAGATTTTTGTTCACACCCTCCCAACTTTTCAATGTTGATGATATTATTCTTCTTTAGTATGCTACCAAATAAACTTTATCTTCCATCAAGGCCATATTATTATCATTATAAAGAGGTGGAAATAAAAATGATAAGATGGATCAAATCCTTAATTGTCTTTGGAAATGGATTCTTAGTGAAAAAGAAGAATGAGATTTCTTGGACACTTGGATCCTAGAAGGGGCCTCTCCCTTTTATTTATTTTAGTTTCCAATTTTTTGGTGTAAAGTTAGAAGTTGTTACCCTGAAGATACTTTCATTGTTACTCTACATTATCTAGCCAAATGGACGGTAAAATCCATGACTTCTGAGAGAAGGGTATTCTTAGTCGATTCTGTGATCACTTATATTTTTTTTACTGTTAATATCTTTATTTGTGGATTAAAGGACTCATTAATAATAATCATATTTTTACTAAAAAAATCAATTTGGATTAGGCCTATTTTTGTGCAGAATCTCACTAAAGTATCATGGAAGGATTGTATTAAATTAACGAACCTGGGAAGTCCCTCTATAAAATATATTAAGATCATTAATGATTCCCTTATCACTAAATTAACCTAGAATATTCTAACTTTTAAATATCCCTTTATTGATTATCATTTTAGTATGTTCACATAAAATATGTTAAATGGATGAATTTAGTACATGGATTATTCCACATAGCAGGCCATTAATAAATAAATCAATGCTCTAATAGAAAAATCAAAATGGATATCATGGATAAAATCAAATCTAAATTGATGTACAACTCATTCGCATTAAAACAATCTTGGATAAAGCATGAATATTCCCCAAAACATGTGGAATATTTCCATTATTAATATATTTTCCACAATGTCCAAACATGATATAAATTTTCCCTCTCATGTATCTTTTGAAATAAAGAGGTACACATTCATAGATTGGGACACTCTTTCATGGAATTGGAACTTAAATAGTCAATTAAAAATTATGGACTTTTATAATCTCAATATTAAGAGAGACCTTAATACTCCAACATGAATCATAAAACTATAATGATATTTAATTCTACCTAAATGGGACCTCCTCCTCTATAAAATTTGGATAAAGTGACTACCCACTCATGATAAATTTCAGGGGACTATGCTCTATATGGATAACTTATTTTATTTATGTATTGGTGTTTTAGAATCAATTCCATATGTGTTTGTTGATATATATTTTATTTACAGGATTTGGGGATTCATTTAGGATCTATTTTACACTAGTGTATTTAGGTAGAGATTTTTGAAACATGTAAATAATTTCATTACGACAACTGTTCTCATTGTACAAGTTTACAACATATTCTTGGTTGTTGTAGCTTCTATTGATTCCTTCAAATAGACTCCCCAAAATACCGAACCACTAAGGAACCAACTAGATTCTGATTATGATGAAATTTTATTAATTCATCTATATATCATCAAAACCTCAAACATCAAAATATGATAAATGAATAACCTCAATACACTTCATATGTTTTGTTTTATAGAAGGTATAAAAGAACAAATTTCATGAAATTCATCCTAAAGATTCATCCAGTTTGTCCTTGGATAAATTTGAATGTTGATGGTGTGGAATTTGGATCACCAGGACCGTCAATATGTGGTAGTTTCTTCCTCACGCTCCTTTTTTTTTCCAATGTATGTTTCTCGCATTACATTTTCAATGGAATATCTCACGAATATGAATCACGGGCCATGATATATTCGTTAAAAATTATTGAAATCATAATTTAAATCATATATGGATGAAATATGAATTTTATTTGGCCAATAATGCCTTCAACACATGTACCTGAGTGGTTTCATGGAGAGTTCTACCTTATTTAATTGATTTCATCTATGCAATTAGACATCTTAATTGGAATGACTTAAACTCATACAAAGAATCCATGTTAGTTGTGGATTCATTATCAATGAGTGAGATCATGGAGATTATATAGACATGGGAATTCTAAATTAATGGTCACTACTAATAATTTCTTGAGGAGGACATGTGGTGTTTAATTATTTCATCTTTTTTAAACCCCTTGTAATTCCTGAATCTTCATAGTTCAATTTATATTTTATTTTAGTACACACTTTTCCTGATTCCTAATATTTTTGGGTATATAAATAGAATTACCCATTATATCAAGGATAATAACATATATGTAAATACCCATGAGTAGATTTGGGTATTACTATTCAAAACATAGAAGTTTTTCATAGAAAATCACAGGATCATTTCAGTAGCATAATAGGTGTACATAATGTTTTTCCGAAGTGTTTCATGATCTATAAAGGTAGTCTATCATTGCATGGGAATTCTAAAGGGTAAAGTGATGTGAAAAAAAATTACAAATTCTATAAAAAGTATTAATACAATTAATTTACTTGTATAAAAAGGAATACGAAGAGAATACCTTATCATTAGAGTGTTATTTTAAAATATTTGAGAGGAGATTATTCAGACTTTGGTGACACGTTGTGATAGATTTAGAGATTTATATAAAATTTAAATTAATTCTAAATGGGTTTTAATCAATAGTAATGAGTTTTTTTGTGATTATTTGTAGAGAAAAGGGGAATTATTTATTAATTTATAAACCTATATTTTGGCCTCTAGGTAATAAAAAAACCTATACCACAATCCTTCCCATATATTTCCCATGGGTTTTACCTAAGAGGATGAGTTAAAAATAATTTATAATTATGATAACCTATATAATTAAAATAATATCATTGGTGATGTGTATGTAAGTCATATTTTTAAATAAATGTTTTTATGAACCCAATATATAATATAGGATTTGAAGATTCATTATATGATTGAAAAATAAGTGAAATAACCTAAAAAACAATTTCAAAGCGTAAATATATATTTTGACAGTTTTTCCATTTATATAATTTATTAAATAACTTTTGGATATTATGTTTTCATAATACATACAATATATTTAAACTATATTTAATTTTCAGTAAAAATTTCTATGGTATTAGAATATTTTGAAAAAATAAAAATTAGATAATTTTGAAATATTTGTTTCAAAAAATATATTTATTTTACCAAAATAAGTTTTTAAATATGATAATTTACCCTTTTAAGTAAATATTCTTTTTTATGAAAAAAACTAGTTTTTTATACTCACAACAATCTATGCCTTGTAAAAATACATTCGACTTCATTAAATTAAATTATATTTTATATTTAAATATATATTATTTTTTAAAAATACTACATAAAAAAGGAATATTATTTAGAAATTATAGAATTTATCTACAATTATTAAATTAATATTATATATTTCCTAAAAATAAAACTTTTATTTCTCCAAATAAATTTTTTATTTTTTTAAACTCATTATATAGTCATTTATATTTATATATAAATTTCAAATGAAAACTAATATCTATAATACTTATTTTATTAAAAAGAAAAATATACAATTTAATACTACTACGGTATAGATACATAACCCAATGTTACAATCATTCACACCCTATGTTTATGTTTTGAGTCAGAGGTATTTTCTTGGGGTGGTATGATGAACTTGATTTGGGTTGTGATCTTTATAATATTGAAATTCTCTTATAATCATATTTTCTCTAATTTACGTTGTTAGATATTCTATTATTATTGGTTAAGGGGATTTATTAGGGATGAAATATCCCTTAGATTCTCCAATAAATGGTATTTATATGATATAATCCTACTGATGATGGCCACCACTTGTTCTTTCCATGTAAATTTTACTTAATCATTACCCTTAATATATATTAACCCAAATAGTCACTATATAATTACTATATTATCTATTGTTTAGATTCCTAATGGACTACTATGCATGAAGTATGAATTTTTGATATATATAATAAAATTAAAAAATAACCAATTTTGGGAAATTTGTTTCTAAAACTATATTATCTAATAAAGAATTTATTTATTTTTTAGGGAATTTCATTTATAACAGTTTTGGTCTTTACAAATATAATCATCAAGGATGAATAAATTATTGTGAAATATGATTTCCCAAAAAAATAATTCTTAAATAAAACATAATATCATCATAAGATATAATATATCAATCTTTAATTACTATATTTAAAGAAGTGTGAGCTTGACTGATTAAATATATTTGAGTAAAAAACCATTTATAGCATTTCTAACAATCTAATAAAGACCCCATAGGAGGTATAAATGTAAATGGAACACTTAATTTCCCAAAATTTAAGTTATTAATGATAAAATGTGAAAATAATTTTGTATTTACACCATTGAATATAGCAACATGTAGTTTTACTTAAATATGTGTCAAGGGATTTATATTTGAGATAATGAAACCCTTGTCTGGTTTCCATGCTTAGATAGATGAATTGTAAAACCTTATATATCAATCATAAATATGTTAATAAATAAATTTATACCCATATTAATTCCTACAAATATTTATTTTATTATTTTACAGTCATTATTTACCATTATGTTGGTCAGTTTGTACTTATTTTCCCACAATGAGTGCATCTAGTTTTCACTGTTTATACATGTTTCATAGAAGTGTTGTCTATATCCATTATTAGCCAAAATTTAATTATCCAATTTTTTTATTTTATGTATAATAGAAAAATATAATGATATATGAATATTATTTTTCCTTTTCATGAGTACATTTATATTTATCATAGAATTTGAAATCAATAATGAACATTTTTCATTGATTTTCAACCTATGAAGGATGTTTTCCTAATTAATGAGTTAAATATTGATTTATTATTTATATAAACAAAAACAATTTATTTTAACATATTTATATCACATTAAAACATAAATTGCATTTTCATAATTTTCCATGATATATTTTAATGCATTGTTCAATTAGTTTGTCAAATCCCCCCAATAAGAAACACAAATTGATTTTTAATGATTTTGAGGTGATTTGGTTATAATATCATTAAAAAAGTAGAATAGAGATATAATTTATTTTTTACGTGGGTTATATATCTTGATTATAATTTAATTATAATAAAAATTTATTAAAAAAAACAATTACATAATTTGAAATAATGATTTTCGTCTTATTATGCTTTTTTTAAATGATTGAATTTATAATTATCATTTTTTGATAATATCATATCAATGATATCTGGTATATCTAGAAATAAAATAAGGATATTATAAAATACATATTTATTATTTAAAAACATTCCCAATAACATTAAATTATGGTGATGATTAGGTGAAAAATGGAAATCAATCATCCCTTGGAAGTGGTAGTCCACACATACACATGGTTGATAATTCTGTTTTCTATAGAAAGACAAAAACGATTATTATGATATAAACTTTTAAAATATAAAAAATATCTTTAGTATCATAGAAATATATTAAATTTACTATTATTATAATCCTTTTAGTTCGATGAAGGAAAATAATAAAATTATTGCGTTGTGGAGGCAGTCCTCCACACAACACATGAATCATGTTTTCATTTTTCTTCATAGAAAAAGGGGAGGGAGAATAATTCATATACCATCATTATAATAAAATAATTGATTAATAAACATACTAATAATATAGTTTTAATATAGTGACATGATATTTTAGGAATAATGAAACCACATAATTAAATAGGAAAATAAATAGAGGATCAGTATTATATACCTCAATTCTTGGATTAGATCCTTTTTTAAGGGTATTAATCCTTTCAGGGATGATATTTTCAGAATACCAATGCCTCATTGAGATATATAGGGGTGTGTATAATATGTTTTATAATTATTTATTATGAATATTTTAGGACTGGGTTTGGGGGAAGTGAGGAGAGGAGTGCTCCCTTTATTAGTGATACAAATTGTTATTTATTTAAATACCCCAAAATTTTCAATAATGTGAAGTCACTCTCACATAGAGTGACACAAAAATTTGTAAATAATATATTGTTGAAAAGATAAGTTCAATCCACACCTTCATCATTCAATTTAAATAATATTTTAAACATTTTATTCCCTTTACCTCTAATCAAAATTATTTTATCATTTTAATTTTCACAATGTTAACTTGTTTTTACCTAGGTTATTTATACATTAATAAAAAATTATTTTCATATTTATTATATAATTTGGAACCAATGATTCAAAAAATTAAATACAATTTTTCAATTATTTAGTATGGATGAAATATAATATAAAAATACTAAATGTAAATGTAATAAAATAGTTCATAAATATAAATTAAATTCTAAAAGTTTAAATATGGTTTCCTCATTTCAAAAAATTAAAATTAAGATTTTTAATTCACATATAAATTACAAATTTTTTCTTTTGAATTTTTTTAATAATTTTTCATTTCATAATTATATTCTAATAATGGCATAAAATCTATAATATAAGTTAAATGGCATTTCACTCTATTAACCTAAAACTAAAAATTTTCAAAAAAATACATAAATTCCATCTTAATATTATATTATTATGTATAATAAAAATATTAATTTCAATTTTTCATATTAAATTTCTCTAATTTTATAAATGAGTATTTAATTAAAAACCCCAAATATAGAGGCTAATTTTTCATGTTGATAAATTTCATTTTTAAGTGTTAACAATTCATTGTAGTTATATAATATAAATTAAAAAATATATAATTTTATGATCTTATTAATATTGTCAATATATTTTATTTTAATATAATTATAATTTACTTATTTTTTTGAATTACGACAACAATTTTGGGAAACAAATATGAATAAATAGATTGTATTTGTTGTTTTATCTAACTAATTGAATTTAATTAGCATTAAAAATATTATCTACATTCATTATACCCATATTTCATAATAAGGTTACACTTATTCATAACTTTTCATTAAAATACTATGTTTTCATGGTTATATTTAATATTCAAAATATACATTGTTTTTTGGAAAGAAAACTCGTTATTTATAATAGATTTAATCAAAGATAATATATAGTGAATTCTCATGCCATAAAATAATCCTCCCATCAATTCATTTTTTTATATAAAATTTAATTATCATTGATTAAATGAAGATGCTATGGGAACCATAAAAATACCATGATATATCTTTTATTAAGATATCCACCCCATTATCCTTGGTAATATTAAGATACTTCTAATCCCAAATATACCTCATAGGAGTTCTCAAGAACATAACTTTTATACATTCATTTTTATGATAATATTTTCAACCAAATAATAAAACCAAAAATATTATCATAATGTAAAATAAATAATAGTAAAATAGATAGGAAATGAAAGATAAATCCTAATATTTAATCTCTAATTACACCTTTATTTCAACTTATGAAACATTTTCATACTTGGTTCATCCTATAACCCTCTCGGTTAAACCGAAATTACTTTAAGTTGGGTTATCATTTTCTTATAAACATAATCCCTAAATTTATCTATGAAATAAATCCTTTATTACAATTTATATAGATCATATGTTTAACCAAGTCATTTGCATTGGGTGAGTCAAACCAAATGTATAGTTTGGATTCTTTTTTGTGCATAAGGTGATGATTTATTTAATTCCCAACACACCCTTTTTGGTTCATTACACCGAGGTACATTTTTTTAATTTTACATAAAGGTCTTATATGCATAAAAATAGTTATTTAAAGGTATAGGAATCTACCCAAAAATTTACCATTATTTTTTTGATATCATTATATAAATAGACTAATTTACAGGGGTTTCACTAATTTTCTAAAAAATATTCCACAAAAATAACGAATGTATTTTTTAAAAAATAAACTAATATCTAAAATAACAAAAACATTATACAATACTAACTACATAATCCTAACATAATAATGACCTAAATAATAAATAATCATATGATTTAAATATTACATCACACAAATAGTCAAACAAGGCAAATAAAAATAAGGTTTATTTTCACCATAGATTTTATCCCTAAACATCATATTTAATAACACTTATAAAAATTTATCCATAAATATGGTCCTATAGAACATTTTTTAGGAATATCAACTGATAAAATATTCATCATAACTTGTGGACTGGAAACAAATTAAAGGGGTTAGACAAGAACCATAGTAAGGGTAAAACATATCATAACATGGAAGAAAACCTAAGGAAGACATAAATATCAAAATAAAATTTCATAAGACATTATATTATAATAATAAAACATGATAGAGTGACATAAGATCATAAATGGATCATTACGTATGAATAAGAGATATGTCATAGCTCTAAACAAATCTAAATAGTCAAATAACATGATATCATGACACAAAAATGAAAATTAATATAAAAATAATTCATAGTCATGAAAACATGGAATCTCATAGAAATGAAATGAATCATGAAAATTTTGTATGAATTGATAAACAATGTTGAAATTTAGCCCAACCATAAGTATATACAATATTGTGAACCATGATTTCCACATAAAATTAGCAAAACAACTGTTGTCCAAATATTCTCATATCTCAATCACACAATAAGATAGTTTAAAAAGACACTCACATCTCATTCAAATTAAAAAATTATTAATGAAAATAATTTCATATTATCAACTTAAAAAAACGAGAAAAAATATTCCCACATATCATTCACATAATTAACCTAAAAAAACATCCCACATCTCATTCATATAATAAATTTGTGAACAATGATTCGGGCATCAATTAATCCAAAAAAACTTTTGAAAAATCTCCCTATTTCTTATTCACACAACATTACCTTGTATCATGTAATATTAAAAATTGAAAAATAATTTGGTGGGTGATATACTACCTCACCTGTCATCATCCATATATATCATTTCCATAGTAGAATCAACCATTGATTATCTCATAATTATCACATGTATAAAAATTGGTTTTTTAATATTTTAGAAACATCACATAATATTCACTTAAGAAATAATTAAATAATAAAATCTCACATTTTAAAAATTAATTAATATAATAATAAAATATAAAGGGTGACAATAACATCAATTAATTAAATATAAAACCCTGAGGGAAAATTTAAGATAAAATAAAAAAAATTCACAAACCATTATAAATATTTATGTTATATTATATTAAAAAATACATTTTTGATAAAGGAAATAAAAGACTTATGAGAAACCAATTATAAAGATATATAAATATAATATCTTTGAAAATAAATAATAAATTTAATAATTATGATGTTTTTTAATTTGAATAATTCATTAAAAATAATACTTAATAATATAGACTTGAAAAAGGAATAATTTCTTCAGAAAAATGATGTTAAAACACTTTAACAACATTTAATTTTATAAATATATTTAATAACGTGGAATTGAAGAATTCATAAATTTTTCATTAATGTGAATTGAAAATAATTTGAAGGCATTTACATTTAAATTAATATTTAACAATGGGATATCTGAAAATACAAAAAATCTATCAAAAGAAAATGTGGAGTTGATGATGAAATATTTTATTTTGAAATGATGGAAATATAATTTCGAATGATTTGAAATAAGATTGTTGAAAACCCAAATGAATAAATGAATATAAAACATTTAAATTAAAATTAATTAATTGTAAAAATGGATAATTGGAGACAAAATCAAATTGATTTTCCATTATTGAATTTTGAACATTAACGAGATGTAAAACAATGAATGGGATGAAACCCCATTAAAATAAATATGAATTATTTTAAATAAAAATTCATAAAATAATATTTAAATTAAACATAATATATTAGTAGTTTATAATATATAATTATATAAATATTATTGTAAAATAAGTGTGGTTTTCCCAAAGGCATAGATTTTGGTCAAAAAAGACTCTTTAAGGCTTTATAACTTTTGAATAAAACCTCATGACAGGTATAACATTAAATTTAACACTTAATATTATGATATATAATAATTTAATAATACAAAAGAAAAATATGTGTTTATTTAACTAATTATAAAGAAAAAATTGTGTATTGCTTAAATATGTCACAATAGATATAAATTTCAGACAAAAAAACCCTTACCTTGTTTTCCTACATTGTCAGATTCACTCTATAATCACGTATAATATGAATAAATATCTTAATTAATAATTTTAAATATATATTCAAAACAAAACCTATATATATTTTTTTATTATAATCATTATATACATGTATATTTGTTAGGTTTTACTATTTTTCCAAAAAACATGTTTATAGTTTTGACGTTTTGTAAAAGTTTTATTGGATCACTGTCAGTATTATTTATTTTCAAAAGTTATTTATTAAAATTCTAGTAAATTGGTTATCATGGATGACTTATAATGTTATAGTAACTATAATTATCCTTTCATGAGTACTTTTATCTTTATCCCAAAATATGAAATCAACAATAACCCTTTTTAGTGGTTTTCAACATACGATGGGTGTTTTCATAATTATTGTGTTTAATAAAGATGTATCATTTAAAGAAAAAAAACTATATTATTATTTATATATTTATATAATATTATACAATTAATTATGTATTAATATTAATCTGTTATATAATTTAACATAATTTTCATGTTGTTGATCAAATAGACCTCATCATGAATATAATATGACTATTGATGATTATTAGGTGATTAAGTTAAAATTTCAATAAACCAAAAGAATAATTTTATCATTTTGTATTTATTATTTTTATATATTATCTTCATAATTTGATTATAGGAATATTTAATGGATATGAAAAATTACATTAATGGAATTTATGATTTCCCTATTAGTATGATTGTTTTTTATATTAGAATTTATGATAAACATTTGTGGATAATATAATTAATAGGATCTACAAGTTTTTATACCATAACATTAATTATATAATGAAAATAATATTTATCCTTTAAATAATTTCTCATGGCCATTAATTTAAGGTGGGTATGAAATGAAAAATAGAAATAAATCATCTCAGGGAATCAGTTTTCCATACATACGCATGGTTGACGTTTTCATTTTCCATAGAGTGGTAAAAATGATTAATATGGATTATCATTTCAGGATATAAAATATATCATAAATATCATATTTATACGTAAAATTATCTGTTATGACCACCCATATTTGTTTGTGGAGGAGACAGAAAAAAACCATGATGTCGTTGAGGTGTAGTCCGCACAACAGACGATTAATGTTTTCATTTTTCTTAACAGAATACGGGGAGGGGATAAATGATTATAAAATAATTATAATAAAAATATTATAATAATGATATTTATTTTATTGGTAAAAGTTGGTGAAATAAAACATTATTAAGAATAAATTCACTTAATGAAGTAAAAAACTTAAATATAGGTTGTGGAACATATATATCACTTATTTGATTATCTGAATTATAAAGGGGATTAAAAATTTTAGGGATGTTATTTAGAAATGAAAAATACATCATTAATATGTTTAAGAGTTTTTATAATTTGTTATTTAAAATTTTGTGTCAAAATGTTGAGGTTTTGGTAGAGGTGAAGTGAGCATAAGAGCGCTCCTTTTACAAGTGAAAAGTATATAATATTTTTAAACACCCAAAACTTTTCAATAATTACATATAATCATCGAATAATCTTGATATAAATTTATTAATAATGGATTTCATAATATATAAGGTTTATTATGTTCTCCGACATTCAGTTGGAATCATTTCTTGAAAATGTTTGTCCTTTTACCTATAAGGATACTCATTTTTATAGTTTTTAATTTCACCTCTGTAACATGTTTTTACGTAGTTATTTTAAACTCTAAGAAAAAAAATATATGGTAATTATTATATATTATGGACCCAATAATTAAAAAAAATAATTTTAATATTTTTTCCAAGTTTTTTAAAGTGAAAATTCCATTTTTTAGTTACTATTTTTATATTGTATTAAGAAATGTTTTTTTGAAAAATATTAGATAAATTATTAAATGTCAAATATGGGTTTATAAATTAAATAATGAGTTTGAAATATATTAATTCACTTTTATAATAAATACTTGGTATTATAAAATAATTTCATTAATTTATAATGGATACTTATATAATAATAATGGAAAAAAACAAATATTAGTAACAACAGTATATCACACTATTCACGTAAAATTCAAATGTTTTTGAAAGAACCTAAAAAATAATAATGAGATTATATTATTATTCCTATTTAATTTTTTTTTCAAATTATAAAATGTATTTTATAAAATCTTATTACTAAATAATTAATAAAATCACAACATATAAAGGAGAAATGTTCATATTGGTAAAAAACATTTAAAATTGTTAACAATTCATTGTTCTTGTATCCTATTAATTAAAAACTATTTTTCTGGTAATATTGTATTAACATTATAAATATATGTTGTTATTATTTAATCATTATTTAAAAATATTCTTTATATAAGACACTAATTTTAGGAAAATAATTTTTTCATCATAAAATGATTTTCATAGTTTTTCCAGCTATACTAATTGAATTTAATCAGTATTCAGAGTAGAATTTATTTTTAATATATGTTTGTTAAATAATATGGATATTTTTATTCATACAATCTTATTAAATGAATTTTTTTAATTTTTATGTTTATTATTAAAAATATATGTGGAACCCCAGTTTGGATTGACCACCTGGTGTGGGTGAATTAACGGTTAACTTTACAAAAATTATTTTAATTTCAACCTCTTGAACTAGGTAAGTGTATTGATCCACTAATTTATATCTAATAGTATCACATAAAATGTATAAATAATACTATAGAATATAGAAAACACTTTTTACAAGGTTTGGTACAATGCCCTCCTACTTTTTATGTGGGCCATTTCCCGAAACATAGATTATCCAATATAATATTATTTTAAATTACAATAGTTTATACAAAAAATGTTTATACACCCCAATATTAGATCATCTAGTATGTTGAGACCTCTAGGAAAATTAGTTGAACTTATATTTTGATAATCCCAACTCTGCTCAATCAAATATTCATTATGCTCAATTATATTTTGATAATCTCAATTATATATTGATTAATGCTTAATTACTTATTTCAGTATTTTTGTACACCATGCACATATTTATACATTATAATGTTTATATTATCTTCAGAGAATTTTGTTACTAAATGGATATATATTCTAGCTTGACCCATTCTGCCAATAGAATGCTCAAACAGACAAGTGGTCACTGTTACAGAACAAGGATACCGTTATGAAAAGGCTACCGATACGTGAAGGTCACTGATATGTGAAGCCTACAGATATGCAAAAGTTACCATTACAGACAAGCCTACTGATACAGACAAGTTACCGATCAAGTTCACTGTTACATCAAGTCTACCGATATATGAAGGTCACCGATATGCGAAGCCTACCTATATGTGAAAGTTACCGTTACGAGAAAGATTACTGATACGAACAAGTCTACGGATTATGAGAAGATCACTGGTACAACAAAGCCTACCGAGATTTGAAGGTCACCGATACATCACCGATACAGACAAGTCACCGTTATGCAAGTCTACTGATACACCAAGGAAGCTACCGATACATGATGGCTACCGGTACATGAAAGGTCACTGGTACACTAAGTCTACCGCAACTGATAAAATCTAATGACAGACATGAAGTCTACTAATAGAAAGGATACCGTTACACAAGAGGCTACCGATACACAAGGCTACCTATAACCAAATCTACCGTTACAGAGAATCTGACCCTATCATAATTTCTTTATCTTTATTTAATCTAACCAACAGTCATATCAGGTATATTTTAATGCTCTGTCATTTATTTAATAAAGGTTCTTGGATGTCAGGAAACCATACCTCGTACCTGCAAAAAGAAATTACGTCTTTTGCCAGAGCTCGTGCCATAAATACAAGATGTCCCTATTGCTGAAAAAAGACGGAGAATGAAAAAGGAAAAATATACAGATATTCATTCATGATCAAGAAGACATAGAAGCTCATACACACTCAAGCCTACTCAAGAAGAGTTCCTTCCTTTCACAAGGATTTTTAAGAACCTCATCTACTACACATTCACTATATCTGAACCTGGATGTCAAGCAGAAGACACTCAATTTTCTAGACAGAAACCAGAAGAGGACTCAGAATAATTTTTGATCAAATTTGATGGAGTCCAGAGCTACACTGCAATCACTAGAGACATTCTAAACTCTATATCTTACTCAGTGATTTATTATTTACATTAAGAGTACTGTGTATCATCGGTATTATGTTTTACACACACTGTCTCCTGAAAATTAACTAGAGGATCTGTAAATCCTCACTCAAGCTCCTTACATCTTTTATTTCCCACTATGGATAGTGGTAGAGGTCGTGTGTGACCAGGACAGCTGTATTTTCTGTTGTTTTGTTTCCCACGAAGAACTGTGGTATAGGTCTTTGACCTAGATAGTTGTAAACTATTGAGAACCCTGATCCAGGTTGTGGATACAATTTATATAAATTATTGAGAGGACTAAGTCTCGGCTTGAGACTGAACATCTTGGTTATATCTGCTGTGCTTTATTTGGTTTTATCTAAAACCTTTTATTCTGCTGCCAAGTGTTTTAAAACCTAAACTGTTTTTCAATGTTAATCTGATAATTGAATTAGCAATCATTTTCATTATTTTTAAATCAGCAATTTAGTTTCAAATCTAATCTTATCCTTTTATTAGATTAGCTGGGAATTAATCAATCCCTTTAGAACCTAGCTAAAAGTTTGCTTTAGTTCAAATTCACTTCAATTCAATTTGAATTTTAAATAGGGGGAATTTGTTAAAGGATTTTAAAATAAAAAATTTTAATTGGAACTCAATACACCCCCCTCTTGAGTTTCCACTCCGACCAACATTTGGTATTAGAGGTGTTTAAAATATTTTTTTAAGTACTCTGTTTTTCAACTTTGATTTTAGTTGCATTTTAATGTTCTTAAAATTTCTGTTATTTCTAAATATTTTTCTCTTTAAAATTTCTGTTTCATCCTAGTTATCATGGATAACAGACTTGAAGGTGTTTCTACTAATAGACCACCATTTTTCAATGGAAACAACTATGCTTATTGGAAGATTAAGATGAAAATTCATTTAGAAAGAATTGGTTTAGAGATTTGGACTGCCATAAAATCAGAATATAATATTCCTAAAACTGTTAGATCTACTTGGAACGAAGCTACTAAGACAGCCTACAATAATAATTGCAAAGCTATGAATGCTCTGTATTGTGCTCTAGGAGATGAGGAATTTAATAGAATATCTACTTGTAAGAATGCATATGAAATTTGTGATACTTTAAGTGTTTTTCATGAAGGAACAACTAATGTTAAGGAAATGAGATTGAACACCTATACTATTAAATATGATAATTTTCAGATGAAGCCTGATGAACCCATTTCTGATATGTATCTCAGGTTTAACGAAATTATCAATACAATGATCTCACTGGGAAAGGAAGTTTCATCAAAGGAGCAGATCATGAGAATTTTGAGATGCCTACCTGAAAGATGGAGAGGCACTTCTGTTTCAATCACAGAATCTTGTAATATTGGTCAACTGCCAGTCAAGGAACGTATCAGTAAGTTGATGATTTATGAAGAAGAACTCAAGGTAAACAAAGAAGAAGAATATGAACCAAAAACTAAGTCAGTTGCCTTCAAGACATCTACTTCAAAGAATAAGGATAAGTAGAAACTTCAAGCTGTAAGTGATTTCTCAAGCTGTGAAGAATGTGAAAGTGAAACTGACAGTGATGCAGAAATGGCTCACATAGCCAGAAGGTTTAAGAAAATTTATAGGAAGAATAAATTCTTCAGAAAATCAAATTACAAAGGAAAGTATGACAATAAGGGACATTGGAAGAAGGATTGGAAAAATCCAGATAAAAGTGATGATGTTGTCTGTTATGAGTGCAAAAGAAAAGTACATATTAAAGCAGACTGCCCAAAGCTCAAATTCAAGAAGAAATATGATTACAAGGACAGTAAGTACAAAAAGGCTATGAAGGATACTTGGAGTGCTTTTGAGGATAGCTCTAGTGAATCTGAAGCTTCTGAAACTGAAATCGGAACTAAGGCAAACATGTGTTTTATGACAAACACTTCCGAGGTAACATCTGAAACTCCTGCTTGAAATACATATTATTCTGGAGATGATTTTGAATCTGAAAATTGGTCAAAATCTAAACTATTTTAATACTGTGATATGTTGGAAGAAACCTGTAATGAGATGAAAGACAAATACAAAGGTTTAAAGAAACAATATTCTATAACTGTTAAACATAAATCTGATCGTGACATAGATATAAAAAATAATGCTATGTTACTTAAAGAAAACACTGAACTAAAATTGTAAAATGAGAAAATTAGGAAGGATTTAGAAAAGATCACAAATGGAAAAGATTCTCTTACTCAACTGGTAAGCAGATTGCACCTAGATATACTGCTGGTATAGGATACCAACATGGACAAAGATAAATTACCAAAACTATATTTATTCCTAACTCTGGATAGAATGTAGATAGTTATAGTTCTGGAAGTTCATATGCTTCAACTAGTTATATTCATAGTTATGGATCTAATAAGGTTTATCTGTCTAAATCTATTGATTCTACAAACCTTATGAAACCCATAAGACAAATTTGGGTACCTAAAGTTTTATTGGCTAACCTGTCTAGACCCAAGAAAATATGGGTACCAAAATCATTTCCTATCTAAATCTGTTTTGTAGGAAACCTGCTTAAAGTGCTCCTGTAGGAAGACTTGGTACTTGGACAGTGGATGTTCAATACATATGTCAAGATACTTCTCATGCTTTAAAATCTTAGTCAGAGTTGATTGAGGTTTCGTCACTTTTGGTGATAATTCTAAAGGGAAAATTATCGGCTTAGGCCAGATTGGTAACACTGACTCAGTAATAATTTCTAAAGGTTTATTCGTTGATGGACTTAAATATAATATTTTAAATATCTTTCAGTTATATGATGATGGTTTTAATGTTAAATTTTAAAATGATTAATGCAATGTTTTTAATTCTAAAAATTCTTTGGTATTTTCTACCCTGCAAAATGAAAATGTTTATGCTGTTGATTTAAATTCTTTAGCTATGCAAAATATTACTTGTTTAAATGATTTTCATAAAGAGTATTGGCTTTGGCACAGAAGATTAGGACACTACAATGTACATTCACTTGGAAAACTTATTTGGAAGAACATAGTTAGAGACCTACCAAAACTTCAATTCCCAGCAGATAATGTTTAAAATCCCTATCAAAAGGGAAATCAACATAAATTTTCTTTCAAATCAAAGAAATAAGTGTCAACTTCTCAACCTCTCGAGTTGGTTCACATGGATTTTTTTGGACCTTCCAGATTTTCGAGTTTAAAAGGGAATCACTATGTCTATGTTCTAGTAGATGACTATTCTCGGTATACTTGGGTATATTTTCTAGCTCACAAAAGTGAAGCTTGTTCTTACTTTGTCAAATATTCCAAGTCTATAGAGAACCTTAGTGGACTTATGATTAAAACCTTGAGAAGTGATCATGGTCGTGAGTTTGAAAATCATGAGTTTGAATCCTACTGCTCACACAATGGCTATAGTCACAATTTCTCTGCCCCTAGGGCCCCTCCGCAAAATGGTGTAGTAGAGATGAGGAATAGAACCCTTTAGGAAATTGCCAGAACCATGCACAATGAGTATGACCTGGCTATTTATTTTTGGGCTGAAGCTATTAATACAGCTTGTTATACTATCAATAGAGTCTTGATCAGACCTGTTCTTAAGAAGACCCCTTAAGAGTTATGGAACCATAGGAAACCTAAGGTTAACTACTTCAGATTTTTTGGATGCAAATTCTTTATTCTTAATACCAAAGATAATCTTGACAAGTTAGCATCCAAGAGTGATTAAGGGATTTTCCTAGGTTAATCTATTTCTAGTAAAGCCTATAGAGTTTTCAATAAGAGAACCAAATGTGTGGAGGAATATGTTCACCTCAAATTTGATGAAACTGATCCACATGAACCTAAGACCTCTCTTCAAAATCTTGAAGATGATCTCTCTGTTTTGAACCATAATGATAAAGACAGTGGACCTATAGTTAAAACATCCAGTTCTAGAAATTTTGCAAAACCTACTTCTGTTGACCCCCAACCTGTAGATGAAACTGAAATCTCTCTCTATAACTTTTCATGACCAACTAGGACATTAGAGAACCATCCTTTTGATGTTGTCGTAGGTAATCTAGATAGAGGAACACAGAATAGAGCTTCTCTAAGAAATCAGGTTGAACACCAATCTTTTCTTTCATAGTTAGAACATAAAAATACCAATGATTCTATCAATGATGAATGTTGGATAATAGCTATGCATGAAGAACTAAATCAGTTTGAAAGAAATAAAGTATGGAAATTAGTAGAAATACCTAAGGACACTTTAACCATAGGCACAATGTCGGTGTTTAGAAACAAAGTTGATGAGTTTGGAAACATCATTAGAAAGAACGCTAGACTAGTTGCACAAGGTTACAATCAAGAAGAAGGAATTGACTATAAGGAAACCTTTTCTCCTGTAGCTAGATTAGAGGCAATTAGGATTTTACTTGCCTTTGCATTACATCTGAATTTCAAGTTATATCAAATGGATGTGAAAAGTGCTTTTCAAAATGGTTTTATTTTTGAAGATGTTTTTGTAGAACAATCACCTGGTTTTTCAAATCCTCACTTTAAAAATCATGTTTTTAAACATTCTAAATCTTTATATTGTTTAAAACATGCTCCAAGGGCTTGGTATGAAAGGCATGCAAATTTTCTTATTTCAAAAGGATTTTCAAAAGGAATTTATGATCCCACTATTTTTTTAAATAATTTCAAAAGATGTTTTAATAGTAAAAATTTATGTTGATGATATTATTTTTGGATCTTCTAAGAATTCTTTATGTACTAATTTTTCGAAGGTTATGCAAAATGAATTTGAAATGAGCTTAATGGGAGAGCATAAGTACTTTCTTGTATTTCAAATCTTTCAAACTAAAGATGGTATTGTTTGGAATCAAAGTAAATATACTAATGATTTATTAAAACGTTTTGGTTTGGATAGTATTAAGGGAAGTGATACAAATTTGAGTACCACCTGTAAATTAGATATTGATGAAACTGGGAAACCAGTAGATCAAACTAATTATAGAGACATGATTGGGAGTTTACTTTATCTTACTGCTAGTTGACCTGATATTATGTTTAGTGTATGTATGTGTGCTAGATTTCAAGTTAACCATAAAGAGTCACACTTACTTGCTGTTAAAAGGATTTTCAAATATCTTAAATATACTGCTAACTTGGGACTGTTTTACCCAAAAGAACAACCATTTGATTTAATAAGTTATTCAGATGCTGACTTTTCCGGATGCAAGTTAGATATAAAGAGAACATCTAGAATATGTCATTTGCTTGGAAAGTCCCTAGTATCATGGTGTAGTATGAAACAGAACTCAGTTGCATTATCTACTGCTGAAGTAGAGTATATAGCTATTGGTAGTTGTTGTGCACAGATTATGTGGATGAAATGCACTTTATTGGACTATGGATTTGAGTTTAAACATGTTTCAATTAACTGTGTCAACACTAGTGCGATCAACATATCAAAGAACCCTGTGTCTCATTCTAGAACCAACCACATTTTTGTTAGACACCACTTTCTAAGAGATCATTATCAAAGAGGTGATATAACTCTTGAATTTATTGGCACTGAACTCCAATTAGCTGATATTTTCACTAAGGCTTTAAATTCAAAAAGATTAAGTTTCATTAGACACGAACTAGGAATGATAACTTACTCTCAAAAACCGTTAGGATGAAGCTCACCGTTAGGATGAACCTCACCATTAGGATGAACCTCACAGTTAGAATGAACCTCACCATTAGGATTAACCTCAACCTTATTATGAACCTCACCATTAGGATGAACCTCACTGTTAGGATGAACTTCACTGTTAGACCTCACCGTTAGGACACCTCACCGGTACATCTCTCGTGCTATTTTAAATTTTCGTATTAAGGCCGAGACTTTGCATTTCTTTTTAAAATACGATTTATTTTATATATGAATTCTAAATGATATTAAACCCGACTCTAGACATCACTCAATCACTGCGAACCCGTCTGTTCGAATCCCTCCTACCTAAACCTCTCAACCTCGCAAAAACCCTAAGCCTCGGAATCTGACATGGCCCGTGTGAAGCGACCCTCAGTGGATGAATGGAGTGATTCACCACAAGATAAGAAGCAGAAAGTAACAAATGCTGGTGGAAGTGGAAGTAGTAGAGATGCTGTTCGAAGGAATCCCATGAATCCACATTTATTGAAGAGAGAAATTATAATGGAAAAGGAATTATGTGTGAAATGACTGCTGGAAAGAAAGTACTTAATTCTGAAGGTTCTACAAGAACAAGGATGGATTGAATGCTTCGTGAACAATAATGGACTATACTATCCAACTCTAGTAAATGAGTTTTATGAGTTTGTCTATTTTGAGACATCAGAATCGGAGAATAGGATAATTTCCATTGTGAATGGTCAAACGTTTTCTTTTTCATCAGTTGAATGGGCTGAGAACCTTACAGTTCCTCTTAGTGGTGATTATGGATTTTATTCAAAATCCATACCTACTACTAGTGTCTTTTTCGAATATGAGGATGCCATGTTGGAATTAACAGGAAATGGAACTCTTAGAAATGTCATTGCTGCAGAGATGGCAAGGGAGGAAAAACTACTTTTCAAGTTTATTCAGCATGTTATTAGTCCATGGAGATGAGATTTTTCTACCCTCAGGTTTCAGGATATTTATTTGTTGTATCTGTTAAATCTTATAGTAAAGGTGATTTTATGCAGACTGTTAATGATTCATATTGAGGAGATGACCAGACCGAAGTCTATGTCCAATGAAATTTTCTTTTCTCTGTTGATTTCTATTATGTCGAAAGCAAAGGAGATAGATGGAACTCAAGATGGAACTGTTGTGGTTAAGGATAATTTTCTCCTCACCAGGACTGTGTGTAATTTTATAAAAGTAAGCTGGATCCCTTTGAAGAAATCATGGGTTAATGATGATGAAAAAATATATGACAAGTACACTCCTGTGGATCATCCTTCTAGACCAAAGGATGTGAGGGATCCGGGTCTTGGACCAGATGATCCAGAACCGGCCTATAGTGATGATGAAGCTGAGGAGGAAGAGACATCAGTTGAGGAAGGAGGAGACCCTGATTTACCTCCTAGCCCTATGCCTTGAAACATTTCTTATGGGGCAGCTAGCCCTCCAAAAGAACTGCCAAGGAGAGAAATTATTCTAAAGGAAAATGACACTGAGACTACAGAAGAAGAAGACACATATCATATTTTTGTCAAAGACATATCTAATGAGGATGAGGCAACTGAGTCAGATCAGATTGTTCATGAAGAGAAAGACGTTTCTGGTGAATCAAATGATGAGGAAAATGAATAAGAGCTCAGTTTGAGCCCTCTGATAGACAGCACAGTCAAGACAGTGCCTGATCAGGAAGCAGAAGCTGCATCTGTTGATGAAAGAGTCATTGATGACTCAGAGAAAATGGTTATTGAATCTTATGTAGTTGTAGAAGAAGATGTAGAATTACATCGAGCAGAACAGTTGGAGGAGATTCCTTAGGAGAATGCTCTATGTGAGGGGGAGCCTCTCGGTTCAGTTTCTGTGTTGTATGACATTGAAGGATGGACATCAGATCCAGGATATATGGTTCTTGGACTTTCCTATGGAGATTCGGATGTGGAAGACCATCCCCAATGGGAATCCATTATCCTACCTGCTGTAGCTGAGAATTTGGAAACCAAGGAGGACCTTGAGTCCTTAAAGGATGAAATGAAAGAATCACTGAGAGAATCGATGGCAGATTTGAAGCACAGTCTTGTTGATGAAATGAGGAGTGTGGAGTAATCCATAGAGCTATCTCTGTGATGTGCAATTTCTAGTCCAGTGAAAGGATTTATTGACGAATTTAAGGTGTGTCATAATCTAATTGAGAGTTTGAGAGGAGATGTAGTTTCTCTTAGACAATCAATTGCTTCATTGTCTGCCATGAACAGCTCTCAAACCCAAGTGAATACTGATATCAGATATATCAAAGTGGTAGTCAAATAGTTTGTGGATGTTTTTGAGGCTTTTAAGAAATCAGTCCAAGAACATTTGAACAGTCAAGATTAACTTACTCAGAAGGTGGTTAATAATCTGACACAATCTTTCAAGGAGACTGTAGCTTTCTCAGTTAAACTCCTTCCCTCATCCAGCTCCACTGTCAACCTTGATCAGACCAGATATATTATTCAGGAAGAGTTGGCTAAGGCCAGTACCGGTGGTACCTCAGATACTCAGATCCTTGCTACCACTAGAGAAGTTAGTAGTTTTGTTCATGATCACCTACAGGCAGCTACTGCTTCTCAAGATGCAATTAAAAATAAGGTAGATGCTTATTTTGAGAAGGTCTATACCAAGCATGAAATGAACGACCATTTCAAGCTTTTGATGGAGAATATGAAGTTGCCTCCAGTGACTCAAGCTTTTAGAGAACAGGTTAGTAAGCTCAGGGAGCTTACTCCTGTCTTGGATAAATTCATTGAAAATCGAGATGATTTTGTGTCAGCAATGGGGAGAGGAGGCAGTATTATTATGGATTTTAGGAACCTGTTGCTTCCATTCATGCATGTGGATTCCAGACCTGTGATTTTCCCTCCTTCCCTTCATGCCTCTTCCTCTGGGAGTACACCACAGTTGACTCCAGTTCAGGATATTCAAAGCCTGACACCTATGATCTCACAGAAGAGCACAGATTTCTTATCCAGTACTGTTTCAGTGGCTGACCCTCCAGTTGTTCTTTCAGCTATTCCCAATCCATCTACTCAATTTGAACCTACACCCTATTTTGATCCTAAGGGAAAGAATCCTGTTCAAGAGGATGATTGAGTGTTTCTAGATGTTTTTGATAGTATTCACTTGTATTTTTTTTTGTAACACTGGCTTTCTCAGTTTGTACCGTTTGTACCCTAATGGAAATTTACTCTTATATTCTGCACTTTACAGTGTATCTGTTTCCTTGTAATCTGTTCTCCTTTTTTCTCTACATTTCTCTAATTCTACCCTTCTTTTTTTTAATCACAAAGGGGGAGAAATATCACCAAAGGCAAAAAAATGAGAGAGCACAAGCCCCAAATGTGTACTGGGAGTGCAATTGAAAGGGAGAGAAAAATGAGAACTTTGTTTTAAAAGTTTTTCTTAGGAATTTATTTTCCTCTGATATTAATTTAATTTTCTTTAATACTTTGGAATAATTTGTGCTAGGTTGTGATTATAAGAAAGGGGAAGATTTTTGAGCCCTCTGGGAAAATTAGTTGAACTTATATTTTGATAATCTCAACTCTGATCAATCATATATTCATTATGCTCAATTATATTTTGATAATCTCAATTATACATTGATTAATTATTAATTACATATTTCATTATTTATGTACACCATGCACATATTTATACATTATAATGTTTATATTATCTTCAGAGAATTCGGTTACTAAATGGATATATATCGTAACATGACCCATTCTGCCAATAGAATGCTTAAACTGACAAGTGGTCATCATTATAGAACAAGGGTACCGTTATGAAAAGGCTACCGATATGTGTAGTTCACTGATATTCGAAGCCTACCGATATGAGAAAGCTACCGTTACAGACAAGCCTAATGATATAGACAAGTTACCGATCAAGTTCACCATTACATCAAGTCTACCGATACGTGAAGGTCACCGATATGCGAAGCCTACCGATATGAAAAATTTATCGTTACGAGAAAGCTTACCGATACGAACAAGTCTACCGATTACGAGAAGATCCCTGGTACAACAAAGCCTACCGATATGTGAAGGTCACTGATACATCACTGATACAGACAAGTCACTATTATGCAAGTCTACCGATACACCATGGAATCTACCGGTACATGATGGCTACCGTTACATGAAAGGTCACCAGTACACTAAGTCTACCGATACTAATAAAATCTACCGACATACATGAATTCTACCGATAGAAAGGCTACCGTTACACAAGAGGCTACTGATACACAAGGATACCGATATCCCAAGCTACCGTTACAGAGAATCCGATGCTGTCTTAATTTATTTATCTTTATTTAATCTAACCAACGGTCATATCATTAATATTTTAATGCGCTGTCATGTATTTAATAAAGGTTGTGGGATGTCAAGAAACCGTACCTCATACCTGCAAAAAGAAATAACTTCTTTTTCCGGAGCTCGTGCCATAAATACAAGAAGTCCCTATTGCTGAAAAAAGACAGAGAAAGAAAAAGGAAAAATATACAGATATTCATGCACGATCAAGAAGACACAGAAGCTCATACACACTCAAGCCTACTCAAGAAGAGTTCCTTAATTTCACAAGGATTTTGAAGAACTTCATCGACTACACTTTCACTATCTCTGAAACTGGATGTCAAGAAGACGACACTCTATTTTCCTGACAGAAACTAGAAGAGGACTCAGAATCATTTCTGATAAAATTTGAAGGAGTCAAGAGCTACACAGCAATCACTAGAGACATTCTAAACTCTATATCTTACTAAGTGAGTTATTATTTACATTACCATCATTGTGTATCATCTGTATTAAGTTTTACACATACTGTCTCCTAAAACATAACTGGAGGATCTGTAAATCCTCACTCAAACTCCTTAAATCTTTTATTTCCCACTGTGGATAGTGGTAGAGGTAGTGTGTGACCTAGACAACTGTATTCTTTGTTGTTTTGTTTCCCACGAAGAACTGTGGTAGAGGTCTTTGACCATGACAGTTGTAAATTATTGAGAACCCCGATCTAGGGTGTGGATCCAATTTATATAAATTATAGAGAGGACTATGTCTCGTCTTGAGACTGAACCTCCTGGTTATATCTGATGTGATTTATTTAGTTTTATCTAAAATCTTTTATTCCACTTCCAAGTGTTTTAAAACCTAAACTGTTTTTCAAATTTACTCTGATAATTGAATTAGCAAGTGTTTGCATTATTTGTAAATCATTAAGTTAGTTTCAAAAGCTAATTTGATCCTTTGATGAGATTAGCTGGGAATTAATAAATCCCTTGAGAACCTAGCTAAAAGTTTTCTTTAGTTCAAATTCACTACAATTAAATTTGTATTTTAAATAGGGGGAATTTGGTAAAGGATTTTAAAACAGAAATTTTAATTGGAACTCAATTCACCCCCCTCTTGATTATCCAATCTGACCAACATAGTTGATCCTTTTTGTACCCACCAAATATTAATCTATAATACCTCAATTAGATAATCCCTAACCATATTTTCTTCTCCATTAGACTCTTGAGAAACTAGTTATACCCTCCCCCAAGCACGAGCCTCTCCTTCTTAGCTTTGATACATTGATAGATATATCTTCTGCTCTAGTCACAAATACACAAAGGGAGTTTGATACTCCTATATTATATTATTAAATACACTATGAATATTTTGTACACTTCAAGTGCCTCTTTAGTTGATGATTATGCCTACAAATTTTTATCATGTTCTTGTGATCGTCTGTAGAGGATCATTTTTTCCTTATTCAACCAAAATAAAAGCGTATGAAATATTCATTCCATTTGATGATGTATAGAGCTCAAAAAAATATTTGAATGTGGTTCACATAGCTTCATCAACATTATTTTATATATGAAATATCACAAACAATGTGAAATTAGTTTAGATTCCTTCAAAACAACTCAGATACACCTCATGAAATAATTTCATGGAATTTTTAATAGGTTCTATATGAACCTTATTTTATTCTCCACTATATATACCAGAAATATTATTCCAAAATTGTTTCTATATACATTATATGACTATATAATAGAATATATGTATTAAATAGTAATCTTGGTTCACTTCCTTAATGCTTCACGTTCCGATTCTTCCAAATTCCTTAAATTTGATATTAATGAACTCTATTTATAAAATTAAATCAAATGGTAATTAGTATAACACACTATAAAACTATTATTTATCATAAATATTCACATTGTAGAAATTTATCCTTCAATAAAACCACTAAGTTATTTTTAGAACTCAATCTGAGAAATATATGATCATCCTTTATCGATAAAGATTTCTCCAAAAATAATTGAAAACACATACCTATGTGTTTAATTGGTATTTAAAGGATAATCATAATGTTGTTAAAAAATAATTATACCATAAAATAAGTTATGTTTTTTAACCCATCATGATTTTGAAAAACATATCACCTCTCTCCACAAACATATTGGCCTTCACAAACTGTATGAACTGCATGTAATTTTAGAATACTCGTTTTACATGTATTTAGACCTTCACATATTGCATGGTATTTTTATTCTATGGTGGAATGGTGAATGTTATAAAATATTATCACCATATTTATCTAATGAAAAATTATTCTACATAACATATGATCTCTTTAATAAAATTTAACCTACATTCACATAAAATGTTCACCCAAAAACTAACCATCACATTATATGGTATTTTGTACTTCAAATAATTCATACTGATGTGACATCATCTTATATTTTCATATAGGATTTTATATTATTTTAATATTCACATGTAATTTCATTAAAATAAATATAAATTATCATTGAAAACTATATTTGTCCACATACTGCACGAATTGATAACTTTAAATACTACATTAATGCATCACATACTAACCTGGTTCAAAAAATCAGTTAACAATCACAAGCTATTTATGTAGTTTGTATAAATAATTATTTATCCAAATCACAGTGTTACTTAAAATATTAGATGTTCCATTACAGGACCTGACATAGTATATGATCATCATAGTATTCAAACAGTCATTCACATGGTATATTCCATATGCTGCACTACATCTGAAAACTCATCCTCGACATAAATTCTTATGCTTTTCACAAATTTATTCTTATGTGATTTAAAATGTTAATTCAAGAAAATATTGACCCATTATTTCAATTTATTTTTTTCAATTTCTCATTCAGGAAAACCCTATTTCACATAATTATTTAGTCATCGCAAGGTAGAAGATGTTAAATGACATGATCAAATAGCTTTCATCAACTGGATAAAATAGATGACATTATTTGAGTTTAATTTAAATGGGTGAACAATTGAAAAAAAATGTACGATACCAATATCAATCCAATAAAAGTTCTATCTTATTCTTAATAATAATCTCCCTTCCTTGAAAATATTGAGTTGGCATAGGGTTCGGCACCTAGAAGACAATTCCATCACATATGGAGTTTTCCCACCTATCTGTCCACCTGCGTGCCATATATGCACAAAAATTTGGGATTAATAAACCTATATGCTATAATTATATCCTACATAGGCTCTCACCATCACCCATTACACCATGTATGGTCTCCTAGGTAAGTTCCCATTTGTGGTAGAGTAAGACTTTTCAATTGGCTTGGATGAAAATGTTTGTTTGTAATATATATTCCATGAGTTATATAAATTATCATATGACTCTAATCTAACCTTAATATCTTATTCAAAATATTATTTATTATTAGATAATATATATTTTTATTCTTTCATGTCCTGCTTCTTTTTCCTTCATAAAGTATCATTATTTTTTCATGGAAACCATTAAATCCTCTTCTTAAAACAATTAATACTAAAAAATGGATATTTTCATGGTCTTATTATATTCTTATTCACCCAAATAAAGGATTCCCACTTATTACAACATTGTGAACTCCCTAGAAAATATCATTAACATTTAATATCTCTTCAAAAATCATCTCTTTTAACAATGATAATTGTGCATGAATAACAAACAATACCATTAAATTAATCCATAAAAAATATGTAATCATCAACACTTAATATGTAATTATCCAAAAACATATTCAAACTCAAATGAAAAAAATAAAACACTCTTACAGAAAAATAACCACATTTTTATTAAATCATCAAAGTCTCTGAACATTATAAAAGTCAATATGTGTGCTCAAACATTCTACCCATTTTTGATAATTAAATGTAAAGGGAATGTGTGGGTATTATCATAACCAATATTTTTGCAAAATATATTATCCACCCTTGTATTATTATTTCATGAACACTTATAATAGAGGGATGATATCACATGGTGTTATTAGTAAAAATCCCATAGTTAAACATCTCAAAGTCAACATGGGAAAAATAGTGTATAATATAATATAGATACATCCAAGGTTGTCTAGGATGTACATATACTGACATGTATGTGAAATCATGCTCAGAACTTATAATGTTTCTTTTACGGGACGAAAATAGTAATATATATATCAATGAAATTCTAAATCCTTCACAAACATCAATAGAAACATAAAAATGAAAGGTAAAAAACATATTTCCACAGTTTGTCCCATCTTTTCAACATCCAAGAACTCTACCTTAATTGATATGATTATGTAATTAAGAATGATGGATGAATCGATGATTAGTGTACCTCCTCAATAATCTTTATATGTTGTTCATAAGAACAACATTCATTATTTAATGAGTATTTAATATATTTATCCCAATAATGTTCCTCATTAAGGGATGAATCAAGGTCCTCTAATTATATTCATGTTAGTACAATATATATATATATGGAAATTTGGAGGGACCTTATTTTGTTATAAGGTGCAATCATATTGATAGTTTCTCCTCAACATGAGCAATATATTTCGTCAAATAATTGTATACGAAGATTTCTATGGACTCATATCTCTGTGTTGAGTCTCATATTCTATATTATCTTCCTTCTTCCTTTGAATTTCTTCTTTGTACATAATTTAGTTTTCCATTGAATTTATTTGATCTGAGGAATCCATATGTGCTTACAAATTATTTTTAAATAGCTCTAACTATTGAGGATAGAATGTTAAGAAGTTATTTGTTTTATATCATTACTTCTTATAAATTTCATATAAGACTATCTAAATATTTATATTTTATGTTTCGGATAAATTCTCATTGTTTTTAATTCATCTTGGGATGCCACTTTATTTCCTTTGTTTTTAAAATGTTTTTCGTCTTACTACAATCAATTAGTCAATTTCACTTGATTTTCTCAAGCAACTATGAACTATTTTTTTAAATTATCAATATTATAAGTATATTTACAAGAATTAATAATGTTTTTACATTTAACCCTCTCTCCTTTCACATGTTTAGGAGTATCTCCAAGAATTATTTTCATGAATATGATTAGAGTGTGACACTTCTTATTACATATAATAAAACTTATTCTTACCATTCATATCTATTCTAAATTGTAATCATGAATAGATTTTTTATCATAATATTCATTCTGTAAGAATCTACTTCCAAATATTCACCTTGAATTCCCATTAATTTATTCATGTTTCCAGGAAATGACATGTTTTTGTAGTAAGAGTAGGCATTGAACCCACCCATATATTTCACAGCACCAACAAAAACCACTGAATATAGTTTTCCCACCATGATATGTATTTTATCCAAAACATTATTATTACTACAATTCTACATATTGGGCAGTATTTTTAAAGGTAATATTAATTTAGTTAACATATTTATGTTTAAATTTTATATAAAATAATATATCTCATTCATATTTTTTATTACTATATGTTTAAAAACATTGTTCTTTTTTTCATATCTCAAGACAAACGTGTCACCTTACTTCCATATCCACATCACTCTTTGTTAGAGTCTAATATCCACATTATCAAATGATATATACATGGATGGTATGTACCACCACTCATCATAAAAATGACAACTTATGATTCAAAACTCAATGAAATCATCAATGAATTAAAATCTATTATTTATAGGTATATTCATTTTCATTGAATATTTTTACTATGGTGAAATTATCATATTATCTTTACCTTTATCCCCAAAATGTTGGACATTCATTATTTTCATGAATTGGAATGTTATTACAACATTACAAAGAATTATTTAAATAATTTTTTTAACACCCACAATAGGCTATAAATCTAATTATCTCCTTTTCTAGTGTAGTTTTTCTTGATTTCATGTATTGTAAAACATTTGTTTTTAAGTTGAACCACCATTATTTTGTTTTCTTCATAAGGAGTATATTTTCTTACATTTATCTATAATACACAGTTGATGTTGTGGGGTTATCAAAATTTTTCGTGATCTATATTTCTTAGAATGTGGTTTGAAACCGATTCCAATATTTGAATAATAATTAGTATAAAAATAAGTTTATGGGTTTTGTGATATCTTCTTCCAAGAACTGAATGTTATTTCTACTTGGTTAGTATACTATCTCATTATATTCTCAAATTAATGATTCTTATTGTAGCTTTGGAGAAGTATCTCTTTTTATAGAAATATGTGATGTTTCAACTTGTGCTAATTCTTAATCCCTCAATCTCACCCCCCACTCAAAACACTTCATGTTTAAGGACTTATTCACAAACTCAACTAATCTTTTCTTATCCTAATATAATTAATCTTATTTATATGTTATTGAATAAATTTTTAATATTATATGTAATGATTGAAAATATATTTTACATTATTGATATTATCCTTTAATTTAGTAGCTTTGATAACCATATAATATTTTTTCATATTTTCAAGACCATGGAAAGCTTATAAAAATATCAAATTACTATTTCTCACAAACATTTATTATAAATACATTTATATCTTCAACATATATTAATTTTAATATAAATATATATTTATTCATTTTTATTGATATGATTTGTGGGAGTGTTGGATATACCAACATTTTTATCCAATTGCTCCTCCATATCAGTAGCCTCGCTATCCATTAATAATTTTTCATCCTAAAAACTCTCGAAGCCTTCAAAAATATACTTGGAAACCTCATTGGGAACATTATTTAGAGGTTTACTAAATAAAAAATGAATATTATAATGTTATACGTCCTCATCACAACATGAAATATAATTATTTGGAGAATTATAATGAAAGAATTGTTTTTTCATCATATACCACTTTGATTACCATTAGATAGTTATGTATCTTCCTTTACCCTACAATTCATCTTTTTATTCACTGGATTTCTCTTCTTTCTATTCTGTAATGTATTGGATTAAATTTCTACATTAGAATCCTCAGGAGTAACTTCCCATTTATCTATATGAGGTAGATAAATCATTTTATAAACTCTAGAATACTTAATTTATCTCTTTGGTATTTATAGGGAACCAATTATATGATACCAATTGTGAAAAATCAGTCTATATTAACAATTTATAGGGGAGGATGAATCAATGGTTTACTTTTTAAAAATTCTATTATTTATATTCATCCTCTCTAGCATATTAAGGTTTCAGATCCACTCAGTGATATCTCAAAATCTTATTTCATTTCCAGAACTAATAAGAGGAACACATGGTCATAAAAGGTTCGGTTTAAAGACCTTATCCATGAAATATTGGTTGTTACCTTCAACATGGTTCTCAACCATAATGTTTTTATCATTTACAATGGTTTATGAGGTAACTAGTTATACAACACAATAGTCAATATTCTAGATAATCCCGGTTATACCTCAAGCAATCCAACCCATCTACCTTGGTTGGTTATTCCACCCAATTGTATTACCTTCTCCTTGATCCCCATTGGAAACTTTTTATACACCCATACATTACCAATTTCTTCTTCGTGGCTTTGATCCTTTGATAGAATGATTTTGTGATCATGGTCACTTCTTCACCAATGGATGATGACACTCCTCTACAAGATTTCTAGAGAAACTAAACAAATTGTGTAAAATGAAGGAACCTATAAATATATTGATAATTTCTAGTAGTTTTTTTATAGTTGTTTGAATATTCAGAAGATGATAAAGTCTTCCACAATTATTCAAATTGCTCAAGAAATAATTATTCCTTCTTTCAGATTATGTTTTGTCCTCATAAAAATGTTTGTAAGTGATTGAAACAACTTATTCTATAATATTTCATACTATAAAGGTCGAGATAAATGTTAATTTAGTCCCATTTATTTCAATCACCTAAAATATACCTCATTCAATCATTCCATATAATTATTTAAAAAATTCATGAATAGACTTATCCAAATGTTATATATTTTTCTCTATGCTCAAGATCTTGGGGTTAACATGTCATAATTACAAAAAATAATCCAACCCATTAAACTATTTTTTTTCATAAAAAACATGTCAACTAACTTCATAAAACTCTTGGACTATTCATATGCACAACATTCCATTTAAGTGAACCCACCTTACTATTATACAGATCGTCAAATATTGCACATTATTTTTTCATCCCGGGACACATGCAGCATGTTCATAAAATATTCACTTAAAATAATTAATGAAAAAATATTTTGAATATAATATGATATATTCCAAAAACAATATCTCTAATTCACGTAGCATGTTCACCCATAAACAAACCTACAAAGCTTGCATTATTTTTTAAATTGATGAATTCTTCATGATGCAACCTTATCTTATTTTATCACATAGAGATTGATATGCATTGTGGATTAACATTTTTTTTTTGATTTGTATGTATGGGAATCACATACTACACACATCCATATACTACAAGAATTTATAACTTCACTTACTTGAATTATTCTTCACATAAAAACATTGTTCACAAACAAACATTAGTTTCAAAAAGTATTTGTATAGTTTCTGGAAATCCTTCCTCAGTTGAATTTGGGGGTTCTTTTCAACTTCATATGTTCACAAATGATACCTAATATAGTATGTGATAAATTATTCATGAAAACCCTTTTTCTCATAGTGTCTTCCTTGTATTACATTTTTTTTAGAAAAATCATCCTAAAAAAATTATTTATTGTAAAAATTAATTCATAGGTGATTTACATAGTTCTCTTGATCATAGAATGAAACCTCAAGCCACTCAATTTTTTACGATTTCTCATTCATGTAAACACTATATTGCAGAAGCATTCAAACATCTCAAGGTAGAATTTGATCAGAAAATTCACCACTCATTATATATTGACTGAATCAAACATGCAATTTTTTTTCCTATCATATAAAAGGGTGAGAAATTACAACAAAGGAGTGAGTACCACATAAATACACTCTATGATCCAACCTCTTCTTAATAAGGATATCCCATATTTATGAATCTCAATCTAGAACTATGGTCAGTACTGGGAATACTATGCTCACACATATGGGGTAGCTAAACTGCTCTCCCCGCTTAGGCACCACCCATGAACATAATAAGGATTCTATGTAAAAATTGTCTTTCATTATTTTCTCTATATGTTTTCACCCTCATACATGAATCCCTAGATGTATTGATGGGTTTGTTCCAATGCATGGTTTAGACTTTCTCTAATATGAGCATGGTTGAGGTAGCCTTGTTGGTTAGCCTGCATGGCCAATTTTTTATTTATTTCCCATTCCAAGAGTTATCCAAATTCACATATAATCCTATTCCATCATAAATGTATTCTTAAAAAATTATTCACTCATATTTAACATATATTTCTATTATTGAATTGACCTCTTCTTCGTCCTTCATGTAATTACTTTTCTTTTTCATTGCAATCTTCAAATCCTCTACCACAAATAATTCATCATGGAAATTAATATTTTAATGGTATTATTGTATTCCTATTTACCTGTATAAGCTATGGAAACTTACATAAATTTTATTACACCTTAACAGAAGTCTTTAATATTGATGATCAATTTAACAATCATCACATATAATAAGCAGAATTTTCTAATAATAACATCCAATTCCCTTAAATGAATACATATCAATTCTCTAACAATCATCACTTCAATAAGAATTCCCTAAATACATATTGACACATAATTGATTAAAAATTCTAAACATGGGATACAAATTCCAATTTTTATATTCTTAGTGTTATTTTGTGTGTGATACATGTTATGGACAAAATATTTATTAAGTGCTAATATATGGTCAAATCTCACGGAATTAATAACAATGCAATATAGAATGTGGTTAAGGATGTTATATTTTATTTTTTTGGTTTCTTTATGATAATTAAATCATGAGGTGTGAATTAGTTATAGGAGGAGGTTACCTTTTATAAGTGTTGTGGATGAAACACTACTAATATTCTAATGTTTTAAAATATTATTAATTTATTTTATAGTAAAAGTGACTCCAATTTAATTTTATTTAAAAGAATATATATTTATAGGATATTATTATTTTCCCTTATTAGTATTTAGAAATGTATTATGATTATTTCTACTTTTACCAATTTAGATTAACCCCTAGTAAACCCATTTTAACCATAAATGTGGAAACTAATATTTACCATTTTTTACTTTCCAAAATGAAAAAAATGAATGCGATGTCATTAAAACACATTTAAATGATAAATCCGAATTTGGTAACCATTTTATCAAATTTCATTCTTATTGGTATAAATTAAGTTAAAAATAAAACCACAAATTAATACAAAAAACAAACAGTTTTTCATTAAACTACATTTTTCATGCATACGATAATCCTACATTAACTGTATGACTATTAATCATCATTATATAAATTTAAGTTAACATTTATAGATGTATAGTCTATATATTAGATTTATAGAATTCATTGTCTGGGATTATATTAATTAACTAAAATGGAAATATATTATGCACAATATTCTTTTATAAATATATATTTGATAATGTCTTTATTTATATAAATTTTATACTCAATATATTATTAATAATACATATTTTAGTAAATTATTATAAATAATAGTTTAATTAGTTAAATAATACATTTTTGATTATTCATATAATCTTATCTCTAAAGGGAAAATTTCAGAAAAAAACATTCAAATCTTATTTTGACATAGTAAGTTCAAAATTGGTATTCATCCTAAAAATGTATAATTTATGTTACATGAAATATTAAAATTTGTATTATACTATAGTTTCATGAAAATATAATATCTCTTTTTAATAAGTAAATCTTGGGAGTTAAATGTTGTATAAGGGTGTGATAAATTTTGTGTCGGGGAGAAAGGTAACCCCCTATATTCAAGTGTTAAATAAGGGTATCCCAACCCCTATGTAATGGAATGTTGAATTTTCAGCCACTTTGTAAGGGAAAGTATTTATTTTAAAATGATACATAAGTATAATCCCACATTTCATAAGTGTAGGTCTAAGCCTCATAAGGGAAACTCTAAATTTCTAAAGGATGTATATGGGTGATCATGAAATGTTTATAGGTAAGTATGAATATTTAGCCAATATATTTGTAAAATAATTTACCTTTACATAATATATTGAGACACATAAGGGTAAACCCATGACACCCATACAAAATGCCCATCTTGGTGTAAGGGTATTTTTAATTCTATTTTTTTTTCTTTTTATCTTCCCAGCTCAAATCTAAAATTCATTTTCACATTTGTAATGTATAAAAATCATGGTAAATACATTGTTTGACTTGTTTTATTTTTTATCTCATAATTTAAAATATTTTAAATTCACTTAATTCCAGAATCACCTTAATGGTGAATTAAATGTAAATTTTATACCATGGTTTGAATGCTACAAACCAAAATTCTTTATATTCTTATCAAATATACATGAACTACCTTTTTATTTTTGATATTAAATTGAGTCTATAAATCTCTAAACTCTATATTCCAATATATTTGTAATCTCATTTGATCAATCCGTGTTTTTCTTTATGTTTCCAAATGTTGTAGAATTCACCCTCTCTCCCCCCCTCTCTGTCTTTCTGACCTTTATTCTGGGGTGAAACATTTTCCCCGGGTAAAATCTAGGTTTCCAATTTAGTTTCCAATATTTAAAATTATATTTTCTACGATTTATAGAAATATGGTTATGTCCATCATTAAATGAAAATAACATCGAATTAAATAAAAATGATAAATAATTATCATGATTTTATTGGGATTAGTTTGGTGAGAATCAATATCATCAATTATTGGATTTAAATTATTCTTAAGGAAAATAATTCTTCTCAAATATTATGTATTAAATTGATAATTTGGAATTTATGCAATAAAGTTAACTTATTACCACATGAGGAGTTTCTAATCTTCAAAATAAAATAATTGGAATCGATTATAGGAATACATGGTAAGTGGATTGAACCAATTAGTAAGCAAACATGATTAGAATGATGATTCCTTAGTGGTACATTGGTTTTAAAATTAGTTGGATTGAGGTTGTAATTCCGTATTATCTTGGGTATTTATGTGGAATTTATTGGAATATTTATATTGTGTATATTCTTAGTATCGAGACTTTTGTTTCATTATGGATTATGTGTTTCAGGTTATGCCAATAACTACATTTTAAATATTTTTGACATGTGGAATAGTTGTTTTGATATATTGTTCCTTTCTATGTTATGTGTTGTATGTGGACTTATAAAATACTATAGAAATATATATTTTAGTGTTTAGGTTGAAAATTATCCTAGACATGACCAATTTCATTGAAGGTGAGCATAGATGACATGAAGCATTGGCGATGGATCTGTATTATATGGTTAGCGCCTTATAATGGAATCCATGGGGGAACTCCATACATCCTTTTGAAGAGTTACAATATTTGTTGGTGTGCTCTACTGATGGAAAAAATCCATGGGTGTGTGGTAGATTCCATTATAGTGGCTTTCCAAGTGTGCATACCTTCCCAAGAAAGTAGGTAACCACGGGTATTGGAGAAACATTTCCATTAAAGGTGGCTATGGTTTTATTCCTTAAATGTGGAGCATTAATGTATTTAAAAGAACGAGGAATAACTTATAATGATTTAAGACATGTAGATGACTATATATATGGTGTTCATATGGTACAATGCCAAAGTAGGTATGGTCGATGTTTTTGATACCTTGTCCTGTGCATGAACATTTGGTTTATGATTAATTGTATACATGGGTGAATGATTAATTTTCTATAATGTCATGAACATATATATTTATATATATATAAGTATATGTGAAATTATGTTATGGATTCATTGTTGGTATCTTAATATGTTTTTAATTAAACCTTTCACATACATCATGGTGTGTGAGGAGACATCATGATTATGAATCTGGGGAATGTAAGGGACCCATCAGAAGGATTCTAAAGAGATGAAGATTAGAGATAAATGAAGTAGTGAGACATTAACTTATTTGATGATGTAGTATCTAATTTTATTTTATTTAGGATTCATACAATAGTTTATGTGCCACATCAGGGGTACTTGATTTATTTTATATATGTATAACATCCCATCTAGTATATAATATGCTCCTGTATTATTTTACCATGTTTGGTTAGAATGTATTTTTGTTATAATTTATTTTGGTGGATATGATTTATAATGGTATAGTATTCCCATGTTACTATAAACCCACACCACTAGTTTTCAGCCTCTTGCATTTGGGGAGGCCTGCATGAAGTTATCTGGAACATCATATCTGACCCAGTGGTTTGGGTTGAGTAGTTTCATCATTCATATAAATAGTAATTTGGTCTGAAAAAACCAATAAAAATAGGTTTTTATGATATGTCATTGGTTTATGAGTCGATTCATCCAACAAAAAAAGACTATATAAACTTTTTTTCATCTATACTTCAATATAACACACGTGTTTGGAAAATTTTTCCTTATCAACTACGTCTAAATATAAAGACGAAAACATTTTATCAGTGATAATTATTTTGGAACTGATAAAAGGTGGATTTTATCATCTCTGTTTATCCCTAGTAAAAAACATCCTAATCAAAAACCCCTACAAGCCATGGGGGCTAATGGGGATCTAACTGTAACACCCTTAGCAATGAATTGTTTGATAATGAGTAGACATAATGATTTCATTTAGTTATTATATTTCACAGTATATATATTATTCCATTTTTTTAAGTGTGTAATATATATATATATATATATATATATCTGTGTCTTTGTGTCGTATTCTATGATATTATTAGACATACTGATATTCCTATTAATTTATTTAATTATAAATATATTAATACACACATATTTCAAATTATATTAATGTGTAAACGCACACCCACATTTCTTATAAATTTAAAATCAGAATACATATATTTTAATATATATATATTTATACTATTAATAATATTTAAAATAAATATCATATTTTTATGTAATTGGTTATAATTCCATTTGGAAAATATATTTTTTAATTTTGAATTTAATTCATTTAATTTAAAAAATATAGCTAATTCTATTCGGAATATACAGTAATTTTTCAAATTTGTAAATTGAACGTACTATATATACACACACTCATACATAGATATAATCTTATGAAAAATAATTTAATAATTTATTTTTTATCTAAAATTTTAATTTAACATGAATTAATATATTATAAATTATGAGTGTGTGAAGGTAAGATAATTCAGTTATATATTATTATATAAAGATGATTATTTAACATGATTATATATATATTTATAAATTATATATATACATAAATGAAAATTTAATTTCAAATTAATTTTTTTTGTTTTTATACATAAAAAATAAAAATAAAATATTAATTTCATATTGATTTATAATTGTCTAAATTATTTATTTATTTATATATTAGTTTTTCATTTTTATTCTCTATAAATATATGAAAATAAAATCATTATTAATTATATTAAATAATTATATTTATATTTATAATAAAAACATTTAAACTTAACAACATAAATATTAATTTATATTTTAATATAATATGAATTTGATAAATTGTAAAATTTATTTTCTATAATTTATATTAAAAAAATTTAAATCTTAATTACTTGAAATTTCAAATTGGAATTTGTTTTTTAAAATATATTAATTTTTTATGCGTAATCATTTATATGAATATAATAAATTAAAAAATAATTATACAAATAATTATTTTTTAAATAAATTTTTATTTAAAATTTTTATATGATTTCGAAAAATTAAAATTTAATATGAAAACACATAACTGATATTATTTTATATTTTTCAATTATTATTTAATTTAAAAATGATTTTTTGGACCTAAAATAGGTGATGAAAATAGTTATCTATTAATTTAATGTTTTTTTTTGAAAGGAATAAATGAGACCTAATTTTTCACATGCACTGATAAAAAATTCAACTTATGTGAATTCATATTGGTTATTAATTAACCACTGTCGAATGGAAGCAAGATGATATTCCTTACATTAATTTTTAGAATAATCTATTTCATATTCAAAATAGAGGAACCTAATATCAATTCACATCACTTCCATACAATATGATCTCATCTTGAAATATCTCTCTCCTAATGTTCTTACTTTGAAAAAAAACATCAATGACCCTCCCCTCCTCCCCCAGATCTCTCTCTCTTTGCAACACATTGATGTTCATCGTGTTTTTGAACATCTTCTCCCACATCCCCAAAGCTACTACACAACATCCCTAATTAACATGGCATCACATAACCACTCCCTCACTACAGTAAAAATGTATATTAGAGTTTTTTATGGTTCATTAAAATATTAAAAATTACAACATGTGATAATTATATTTTTTACACATTTTTTTATAATAATTATAAGAAACAACCCATAAGGTTTTAATTTAGTATCTTTTTTTAAAAACACCACTAATTAATCAAAGTATTTCTCATAATCAATTCCCTTCGTCATGTTGGCTCTTCACTTCTTCAATTTCCATGTGTTCCATTCCACATCTCTTCCTAACTTCTTTTTTACCCACAAACCAGAAATAATTTTGCACCTCTCATACTCTCCCCCATCACAGAAGCGGAAATTAGTGATACCAAATTTTGTGTGATATTTATTTATTATCAATCATTAAAAATTAAATAGAAATATTTCATTAATTTCAATATATTTAAGAAGATATAAATAATACGTTCATAGAATGTTCAACTGAGGTATCCAATCTAGGTAAAAAGTATATATATCATGGATGTAGATAAAAGAAGAAAGAAGTTGTCTAATTTATAATCTCTCATGTTATTTGAAGACATTGAGTTTATCATTGGTTTACTGGTGAGTTTTCATTAATGGATAGAATAGGTTTTATGTTTTTTGAGAAGAATATTTATTATCAACATTATAGAAGTTTCATTAAGGAGTTTCCTTAAGAATATTTCAATCAAGAATCGACAATGTTTTATTGTGGATTTTCATTTAGAATTTGACGATGTATGATAGCTAGGGATATTCCAGATAATTAGATAGATTCCAATTAACTAAGATGATTGGATAGATTTGATCATTAAAAAAGATTCATATGATGTTGATTAGACCATTGAAATCAGAAGAGGGATTCTATGTTATGTTAATGTCACTCTCAAACCTACTTGATGGAACCTCAAATATTAAAAGGAAACTATTAATGGTAGTAATTACCAAAGGAAGGTAAATATAATCACATCATAAATGTACACTGATATTTCAAATAATTGTGTATGTGTAATATGATGGTTTCATAAGTTTATTCGTATAACGTTTTCTTTGTTTCACAATCAGACTGATGTTTCAAAGACTATTCCATTATATATAGTTCCCATTAGAGAAACCAAGTTTTAAAGTCTAAACAGATAGAAGAATGTTTAATATACCATTTTAGAAATGTCTATAGTTATATCATACTGAGGTTAAAGGATAAAATTGATCAGATTATTTGAGGGAAAAACATATAACTGAATATATTCACAAATTACATCAGATAGAGAATGATTGGATAATAAAAATTTAGATGTGGAGATGTTTTTTATCCATTTTTTGGATATCACAATGTAATGAAGCTATGTTCCAAGTAGATGTTTATAATTATTGAAGGAACATGATGGTTCATGAACCAACAACTGTATGATGTCCATCAGATAAATTTGTACAATGATAGAGATATAAAATACTGAGTATCTATATTGATCAAGAAAAGGATTCCTAAACCAATCCATAGTTAAAGGAAATATGTGATGATAATCAGATGAAGAATATTTTAAAAAAAAATTGGAGTTTTTATGAAGCATCACACAATGAATATGTTTATATACTAGGTGATCATGAAAAATACTGATTTTCAAGATGGATGAAGACAATTTTAGAATGAGCATAAAAAATCGATAACAAAGTTATAGGAAAAAATTAATGATCATCAAATTGAGGATACTAATGGGTTCCCATCTAAGGTGTTGTACGTAAGATTATATTTAATGTTATCTGAGAGAGGATTTTGTTTAATGTTCATAAGAATAATGATGAAATCAAAATAGATTAGATATAGGATTCCGAAATGTTGAATCAGACAATAGTATCTGAGAGATGTCACAAAATAAGGTGTTACGTAGATATAAATATGATTATTATGACGTCATATAATATAATTCTATACATATACCATATAGAAGGAGTAATTTTAGATCACCAAGGGTCTAAATAATAAGGAAAAATAATAATCATCTTTGAACAAATTAGATTATGAAATTTACCTATAAAGTTATGATAAATAAATATTCAAAAGGAAGATAAAACAAATATGTTAGATCGATGAAGTTATCAATCAAATTTTAGTTAGTGCATGTCATCATTTGAAGGAAGATTCTTGTGAATGAATATTTTTAAAGTTTTTATGAAGTTGTAATGTAATAATAGTTGATTTTTTACTAGATATGATATTTTTAAGGAATTGTTTTCTAGAAATAATGAGTATTTACTTAATAAAACATTAACTATTACATATAGAAGAAAATATTATATATTAAATAATATAGGAATAGTATGAAAAATAATTTTAGAATTGTGATGAACACTCTATGAAAGGAAACATTTTATGAAAAATTTACCATGAGTTATTTTTGTCTTCATAATCGTATATTCCAATGCTATATAATCTCATATGATGGTATATTAGTTGATATTCAAATATTGAAGTTGTTACTAAATGGATTCAACCAACCACAGTATCTAAAATCCATAGATTTATTATATTCTTAGGATATTACTGATTCTTTGTTAGATATCTATCATGAATTAATAATCTATTCACTTAGTTGAATCAGAAGGGGGGGTGATCCTATTGAAAAGTTAATGTGAAGAAAATTTGAATGAATTGATGAGAAGTTTGGTCAGTGAACTTTCAGTCACAATACACTAGAGTGGAGAGGTTTTGTGATCTATATAGATACATCAATGAATGGTATGTGATGTTTTCTCATTCAGAATGATATAAAAATATTTTATGCCTCATGAATATTGAATGTTATTGATAAACAATACCCTACTCATTATTTGATGTTATATATGGTATTTTGTTCACTAATTATATCGAGACATTATTTTTATAATGAGATGTGTAATTTATATACCAATCATAATATTATAATTTATATCATAACCTAGAAATAATTAAATAATAACTTGAGATGATGGTAGGAGTTGATTAAATATTATAGCTGGTCAATATCATACCACCCTTAGAAGGAGAGCATGGTTGTTGATGTTCTAGGTTATAAAGATCATTCTAGTCTATCAATAATGAGAAATGAAATATATAAAATACTAATGTGTTTATAAAATTTGTAACATAAAATTAGGAATAAATTGATATAACTGATCTTTCTAAAATTAATTATTAATTTTCTATCCATGTAAGGATTAAAGAAGCATAGAAGAATGATGTGGAGCTATAGTAAAAGTTGAAAATTTTCCTGATATTAAAATTGGTTTTGATGGAATTTAATGGTTCATGAACTGTCTATATATTCTATATATACTATATTTTAAAAATGTGTTGTTTGATGGGGCTCCTATATCATCATTCTTTATTCATCCTAGATGTGTGAAGATGTAAATTGACCTAAAAGAATATTTATGGTGGGATGACATAAACATAAATATTTAAGAATATGATTCATGATACTTGTAATGTAAATAATTTTAGGAAAAGAGATATAATTTAAAGGGGGGGGTTACATCCATTACTGTTACATGAATGGAAAAGGGAAAACACCAATATGTATTTCAACATTAGACTCCCAAAAATGTCTAAATGAAACAATTCTACTTTTTTATAGTTGATCACCTTTAGAATTCAGAATAATTCATTTAATTTAGATAATTTTGTGATATTAATCTGATTTTAATGTTTTACATTAAGTTAGTGGTGATATTTCATAGAGTACCACATTCTTATGTATCTAATCATGATCTATGGGTTACCTCTATTTTCTGGAAATATCATTAGAAGGATATAAACATAGAGTTTTCTTTTTCAAAACTACCTATTATCGTCACATAGATGGTCAGTACGAGATAAAAATTAAAAAACTAGAGGATATATTGAGATCTTGTTATTCTAACAAAAGGTGGTTAGGATCAACCCCATCATATAATTGAGTTATTTTTTTAAAAAATATCATTGACTTAAACATTCGGATAGATCCTTATGAGACCCTCTATGGTAAGAAGTGAGGAACTCTTACATGCATGGTTGAATATAGTGAATGAAATCTATTGATATCTAATTTATCAAGGAAAATTTCATAGAATGTCAGATCCATTCATCATTATAAAGAAGTAGCTCATAATAGATAGACATGTTATGCTAAAGATCAATAGAAATATATATAGTTCGAAGGGAGTTAAAATGTATTTCTATGAATTTATCTATGGAATAAGGACAAGAGATTCAAGATTAAAGGAAATATAATACATTATTATATTATCCTATTCATGATTCCTGATATACTAGGGATATTATCTTATTTCATGGCGCATCCACTGATCCTCCCTCAAGTTCACAATGTGTTCCATGCAACTATCATGTGAAATTATAAACATGATCTGTCACATGTACTGAACTCAGAGGTCATACCACTAGAGAATGATTTTTCATATGAGGAACAACAAGTTGAAATACTTTATTTCATAGATTATGTTCTACGAAAAAAGACTATTCACCTCGTGAAATTTCATTGGAGTAATTAAAAATCAAAAAAAAGCTACATTGGAACATGAGGATGCAATTAAACAGATATATCCACAAAGTTTTTATTTTTAGTAATAGAATTTTGGTGGTGAAATTAATTTCTAGCGAGTAAGAATGTAACACCCCTTATTTTAGAATACACTATTCCATTGATAAATTTCATTTATTTGATATCTTACATTACAAACAATAGTATGTTTAAACAAACTGTGACATATTATTAAGATGTTATTATTTAATGTGATAATTATCATAAATAAATTTGATTTATGGTTAAAAATTGGAATAAATAGATTATGAAAATATTATATCAAACATATTTAAGAATAATAATTCATTGGTTTTCAATTAATTTGAAGATAAAATAAAAAAATCATTGGAATTAGTTTTTTGAAAACTATTTTAATATGAGCAATGTGTTTTTATCATAACAAAATATAATAATCATTATTAGTTAATGATTATAACTTTATTAGAATATAATATATATTCTATAAAAAATATAACTTTCATCAAATATTTTGTCATGGTTTTGTCTTAGAATAAATCTAATTTTATGGTTAAAATGTATTTTTTATAAAATGTGGTTTTCATCAAAATTTTCATGATAATTATTAAATAAACTTTTATTATTTGTATAAATTTAATCTTGAAAATAGTATACCATATTTAGAATCGTGAGGCCCAAATTTTGGAAATATATTATTTTTTATACATTATGAATAATAAACCTCGTAAAATTTATCACCTCGGTAAAGGGTAAATATGGTTAATCAATGTTAAAACTAAATGTTTAGGTGAATTTTTTTTCATATTAATTATTATTGGATAAATTTAATTTAACACATATCACCTTATTCTTTAATTTTAATTTCCTAATGAGAATAGTTCAAAATAATATTTAAAGAGAAGGAAAATAAGAAATATCACTCTCATATTTTTAAATATCTCTTATTTGTTCACATAGGGGAAAATGTTTTCAATAAATGTAAAATATTTTTTTATTAATGAAATTATATTCATTATGGTAATATATATATAATTTTTATTAATAATATAATTACATTAAATGCTTAAAAAGAACGCATATAATCTTTTATCAATAAATAGAATAAATCGAACAAATAATTTCAAAATATTAAAAGTGAAATAATTTTTGTGATTTTTAGAGATCTTTTGATTTTATAGTGTAATATGTCACATTAAATTTATTTTAGGGAATTATTTTTAGATTAAATATTTATTAAATTCAAATTAATTTAATAGGGTCAAAAATGAAAATAATTTTATTTAGTGAAAATAATATATTATTAAATTTTTAAAAATCCTAAAAAAAATATTTACAGAGGTAATGGAAGATAACATGTGGCCTAAAACTTTTTAATTTAACATTTATGATATATTTTCCTCCTTAAAATTTAAATTATAATCATTTAAGAATGAAAATTTCATCGATGTGGTTCAGGTTTGAATATGTTACCTAAGGGTTAAACCATAATATGAAGTTAAAAACACTACACAAACTAATACAAAGTTTAATATATTATGTTATTTCAACCCCATAAAAACATGGATTCTAATTACCTTCCATTTGTATACATTTCACTATGAATGAATTTTTTGAATTTTAAATTTTTATGAAATTTCAAGTGTATCCTCTCCCTTACTTATAAAATATCACCTCTCATTTCTCTTATTTACTGAACATAGAGATTAATATCTCAACCCAAGACTACCAGAGTATCTTTTAAAAAAACGTATCCACATTCTATAGGTTTTGGGTCTCCCAACATACCAACAATAGTGTCCTTATGTGGAGATCAAAAGGATATATTTAAACGAAGAGGTGGTCTCCTTAACCAACAACTATTTTTAATTATTCTGTTACCTTCTCTAAATCAATAGTATCTGTAATTAAATAACTAATTTAGTATAATAAATTTATTATTATTTTATTATTATTATTATTAATCAACTATTATCAATCTAATTTTCTTTCCAATGGGATGTGAATGTATAAATCTTGTGCAAGTTTGTCTTACCATCTTCCCGTAGCAATAAAATTAATTTTTCATCATAATAATTTATAGTTGATTATTAAAATGGGTTTAATGCTTTTAGAAGATATTTATGGCATAATTATTCTAATATAAAGATATTATCTTATATTATTTCTTTTCCTCCATATTTTTGGAAAACGATATTGTCACTCATTTAGACGTGTGAACCACCGCCTACACATACTAATAGGATTTGTTTTTTATATATGGCATAAATTTATGCTAATAACGATGAATTTTATGAATATATATATATGATTCATAAGATATAATAATTAGTTTATAAAGGTGAATTATTAATAAATTTCTATTTTTTCATCCGAGGAAACTGAAAACAACATTAATGTGTATGTACGACCTACTGTCTCCATGAATAGTGTAATTAATTTTTCTGTAATTAATTTTTATTGATGAATTTATAAATTTATATAATTAAAATATATTATATTTATATAAATATTAATATTATGTATGCGTTGTAACTAGGAAAAATGTAAATTGACTTGGACTACTTAACCAAAAAATTATGTTAAAACATTGGTGTTATCCCCAAGAACCGTGATAATAATTAGAAATTGTTAATAAATGGGTAATAAGATATCATAAGTAAATAATAAAAATTATAATATTTATCATTGTGTTATCTGCATACATGTGTAATTATTCTATATTTATTATACAGGATTTTGGAACATGAGTAAGGAATGTCATGAATTGAGGTATGGAATTTGTGTTTCAATCCAATTTTAATTCTGGATTATTAATGCTTGAATTGTCATAGTGTAAATTATATGATATGTATCTCATAATTTAAATTATTTTTTATTTTTTAGTGGGTAATTATAGAAAAAACATGTTTTCCTTTAATTTCCTTTACATTATGACTCAAGAAATCTAAATAATGATTTTAAAGGAAAAACATAATTTTTCTCTATTCGGTCAATTTTTTTCTCAATTATCCATGTTTTCTAAAAAAAATTTCAATAGTGATTTTAAAATTAATCTCGGATTGTTTAAATTAATTTTTACACTTTACATTATTTTTGTAAAAAAATTGTTTTTTGTCTTTTTCTAGATGAGGTATTTTTTAAAATTTTAAAAAAAGTGTGAAATAAATGCTTTCTGTTAACATATTCCACATAAATGGAATTTCCCGACATAATGGATGAAAAATTCTTTGAATATTTTATAAAATTTTCAGTGATTATTTTAAATAAATTTTTTATCTTAATATTTGATAAATTTTTAGATTTTTGGTAATTAATTTCAAATTGAAAAGGATATTTTCCATAGAATTCATGTAATTCATTTAAATGGATTCTTATCAATGATATCATCATTTGATGTTAATTATTATTTACAAGGGATATTATAGAAAACTATGATTGTCATAAATATATTTCACACAATTTTTATTAATATTCAATAGATTACATAAAGACACACCTGAGGACCATAATAATTTAGTGCATTTGGAAACCTAGAAACACAAACCATTAGTCGGTATATAAAATTTTTCAACTACTACAACAATATTCATAAATAGAAACCTTATTAGACATATCATATGTAATTAATTTAAAAATTTCTTGATAAAATTAATTATAATAAAGGATAATCATGGATTTAGAGTAAGTGTAAAAAATAAAGATACATAAGCATAACACAAGTATAAGTGTATAGGTAAAAGGGTATAAAAATTAAAAACCATACCGTACATATCAAATATCATAATCTTGAATCATGGAATAAATATTGTTAGTACATAATATATGAATCATAATTAAATCAGATAACATTTTCCATGATAGCATAAAATTGGCATAATATAAGGAATTTTTTGTATACCCAAAATCATATAAAATTGTTTCCATATTACCCAATGCTCACTACCAAGGCTATCATATTGGAATGGATTTAAACCCCAAATCATCATAGTAGTAAAGGTTAACACCCAAGACCATTATAGTGGAAAAAGTCCCTTACTAAACAATATTCACTACTCATTTCGGTCATATATTATGGAATCAAATTCACTCATTGTTCTATTATAGTCATAGAAAATCATGTTCACATTATATTATAGGACTGTCTATGTCATAAGATATAAATCTTTACCCTTTGAATTAAATAGAGGTATAGGTCCCAAGTGACAGATAATGAAAAAAATATTTATGTGTTCAATCTGATCATAAAAAATTCATCATATCATAACCCATAATATGAAATAGGTTTCATTTATATTTTATCATTTTATAACATGCGGAGAATAGACAGGTTTCATAATCATTTAATAATTTCATCATTGAATAACCCATGGAATAAAGCAGTTTTTATAACCATTTTATCATTTTATTACCCATGAAAGAAAATTGGGTTTCCTAATAATCATTCCATGATAATCATAAACCATTTAAATAAATAATAAATATATTTTCTCATGATCATATCCCTAGAAATCCATAGGTAATATCAATGGATGTCATCATTGGGGAAAAATGATTTTGAATGAACATTTTAAAAAATTCATGAGGAAAATATCCTTTCGACATTGAAAAACACATTTATAATAAATGAATGTATTTAAAACACCTTTATATGAATATAAACATGAAACATTATATACTAATCTTTATTAAAAATTATGGTCTTTTTTATAGGACGTTTTTTTCAAATCATAAATGATAAACAAAGATTCATTTGAGATTCTCAGTATAAGAGAAATGAGAATTGTATGGAAAATGACTTAAAAATTTCATTCAAATAATTTTTTAAAAAATTAATACATTTGAACTAAAATATTTTTTTAATCATAGGATAATAATCTAAACATTTTTTATATCAATTTTTGAAAACATGTTTTTAGGAAGAAAATAGATACCTAACCGAAGAGATAAATATAGTTGGATTTTCTTGAAAACTTTTAATCAATTATTTTAAGTAACAAATAGTGTATAAATTTTACTATTACTACCAAATATCATTAATAAACAGCGGGGAGAAAAATTCTTGGTTTTCATGCTAAGTTAATCATAATATTTTATCATAAGAAATATAATCTTTAACAATCCTGATGGACTATTTGATTTTAACATATTATCACTACCAATTTTGTAACATTTAATAGAAATAGACATGAAAAAAATAACATGAGGATAAAAAATTCATGAAATTAAATTTCAAATGGGATTCATATACACTTAATGAGTAAATATAAAAGTATAACATAACATACATAAAAAAAAAGAAAAATCGAGAGAAAAACCCCTAATGCTTTTTTATCTTTTGAAACATAAAACATGTGAATGAGAGATCCTAAAATGGATAAATAAATAAAATAATTTAATTACAATCATCATAAAATAAATTCATTGGAATTGTATGAGCCAGATAAAATAAATAGGTGGTGAATATGGGGTTTATCTCAAAGATTTAAAAAGTGAACGAGAAATCCCTTATGTAAGGTCTTGACATCCATCATTTTTTTCAAACAGGATTTATAATATATATAATTTTATTATAAATATAATAATGAATAATATTAATATATATCATTCCATATATTAATTTATTGTAACCTTTTATTACTTTTTTGTTGAAAAATTCAAGGTTATAGTCATGTTTTGGGCAATAACTGATCTATTTTTCACATATGTTTTAACCCGTTATTTCTTGGTACTCATACTTATATAATGATTTCAAAATATCTAAAATGTAAACCATGATATAAATATCATTTTTTCAAAATATATATATTTATATTAATCATAAAATTTACTATTATGAAATGAAATACACCGTTCATGGAGAAAATATGGCACATGAATGCATGAACGCTCTTTCCACATTCTTATCGTATTGAAAAAAATAAATGTAAGTGATATATAGTATATTTAGATAATTATTTTTTATTTCATATATATCGAATAATTTCATTAAAATCATCCTTCATACCATCCATGTAATGTGTGAACTAATAAAAATATTTTGTGAGGCTCTGGTCTATCGTGCACAATAGCGAAGTCATAAAATTCCAACAAAATGAAAAATAAAAAATTATGTGTCATATAAAAGATTAAACATTTATAATAAAATAACAAATTTCATTTATATAGTATATAAACAATAAATCAAACATTATATTCATCCTCGAGGGGTGGTAATGGAGAAACGAATGACTTCTGTTCGTGAGTCGGTTGTCAACCATACACACTAATGATTACTTTGCAACACCTTTGATGGAATTGGAGATGGTTATCCGTTATAAACAGAACATAAAATAATATCAGTATATTTAATATAATTTATTTATAATATCATCCTGGTGTAATAAATATATAATATGGTGGATAAAATAATAAAATAAAAAACACTCACGGAGGAATGTTTCCACCTCTTTGGGTATCCTTCTTATTTTTTCACTAAAAGAATTCCAAGGTTGGATTTATATAAAAAATAATGATTCTTTTAATGGATTAAGAAATTTTGGATGTTTTTTTGGAAGTTGTTTTTATAAAATTTGATTGATAATAGCGTGTAAATAAGGCGAGTGAGTTCCCTTTTATAATTGAGGAGGCATGACATTTTTGAAAATATAAAAAAGTATTTACTAGTCATATGTCAATATTACCTAATGTACCTCCCAAATACATCAATAAAAGAGTGTAGGGAGTATTTTTTCTATAACACCTACACCACACAAAATAATGAATTGTTTTCATGTTATTCATTGGTAATTAAATTTTATCAATTTAATCATTTTAGTTTTTTACTAGGGTAACTTGTATCTTTTTATTTACCTAGTTAATCTAGATATTGTGATTAAAATAAAATGTTCCTTATTATATAATTTTTAACCATTTATAATAAATATAAAATCCAAATTATCAAATAAAATTCCTATGTTTGTTGATAATTAAGTTTCACAAAAACGCAAGTAAAGAGATGAAACATTGTTTTAAACGTTACATTTATAACAAATTATTTCATATTTAGTGGTTAATATAGTAACTATAAAAAAATTGGCCCATCAATGTACCAAATTTTATATTTGTTAAAATCTTAAATTGACTAGGAATAAAATTTTATTTTTAGTAATTTAATATCAATTAATAAAATTACATTTATCATAATATAATATTAATACCAATTTTGACATTATTCATTAAATTTGAATTTTATATGAAAACAAATATTATGGATTTAAATTATATTGTGTTCAAAGAACTATAACATGATATATTTTTATAAATAATTAATTTTATCTAATAATTCATTCAATCTACATTACTTTTAACAGTTTTAGTATCATTTATTTTATTTTTCTATTAAATAAATTATAATGAAGTTAGTTTTTTCTGATGAAATTAAATATTTATTTCATCTATAAACATTATAAATAAACTTTCATCATAAATAATCTAATTTATATTTCCAAAAAATATATTTAATAAAGAAATTGTTTCTTTTTTCCTTATTTGAAATATTTATAGACATTAAATTTAAGGAAGGCCCCTTTTTTGTGTTTTCATTACTTCACTTAATATATAAATCAATTTCAAGAACTTGTTTACCAAAAATCATCAAAATAGATAATAATATTATAAATGTCTTAATATTTCAATAAATTGGTTATTTGAAAAAACATATTACAGCATTTTAACCCTAACCTTTCTAGTTTAATCCCTAGTAAACTCATTTCTGTCAGAATTATGATAAATATTTTTTTTCCGTTTTTACTAATATTTTATTCTTAAAAATTAATTTCAACGTATTATATCATATATTTTATTAATTAAATCACTTAATACATTTTTTAAAATTCCATTCAAATAATTGAAATAATATAATTTGAAAATAATCCAACAAATGTGACGTGAAACTAGATTTTTAAAAATATCAAATAATTTAAAAAGTTGTTATTTAAAAATTCAATATAAAAATGATTCCACTAAACTAAATTTTTGTAATATATATGTAATTGAAATAATTTTACATAATAATAAATATAAAATATAATTTAAATTTATATAAAAAATAAACAAAATTTAGTTTTATGATTACAAATCAGTATTTGGAACTAATCATTAAAAAAATGAAAACTATCTAAAAATACCTAAAATTAACTCGAAGATAAATTGGATAAGATTATTTTAAAAATTAATTTTATTGTAACAAATTCATTTTCTAATATATTTAAATTTTAAATTTATTCATATTAATAAATAAAAAAATACTATTTGATAAAATAATACTTTAATAATATATAAAGAGTTTACCAAAAATTAAGTTATTTTTAATTAATAGCATTCCTTTTTATAAAACCAATATAATTAATATTTAAAAATAATTTATTATTACTTATATATATAATTTCAATGGCTAGGTTATAATTTTTGGGTTTAGATAACTATATTAATAATATATCATGGTTTTGTAAAATATTGTGTTGAGTGCACCAAAAAATAATATTAGTGTTTCATGTAATGCAATATATTGATAGAATTTAATTTATTAGAAAAAATATTTAATGAAAACACGGGTTGTATTATTTTACCCTCTTTAAAATTAATTTCTCCCTCATAATTTCACTCAATCATCAAAGGTTTTACATTGAAAAATTCCTTCATAGAAACCCACATTGTAAAAATTAATTATAAAATTTTCATTAAAGGGGATGTTGGAAACATAATGGATACCTACAGTTACTAATTACATGGTTTCCACATAATTGAACAGATGTTATAAGTAAATATTTGGACATGAAATAAAATAGTAAATAATTATAGGGAGTGATAAAGGTCATTGACCACAACAAATTGGGTGATCTATAGAATATTATATGACCAAAAAACCATAAATCGTTGATATTTTATAAAACCATTTGATTTATCATCATTAATGATTATAGTATAACGTTTTTTCAATATTATTTTATTTAATTTGGGGAATTACTTTACCATCAAGACTGAGAATATATGAAAATGTGCATAGTTGATATATTTCTATTTCATAGGCATAATTTCATCATTTGGTTTTGGATTGATGAATTCCACTTCATTTATTACATTATGAGATATATTTTTCATGTTTGACGCACTAAATAATATGCATAAAAAGGATAATTTATTCCTTCTATGTCGAGTTATTATCAAAATAGAATGGCTAGCACATGTTATGTATAAATATTGATATGGTGAAGTAATATATGAATATATATAAACCACATATTAAGTTCAAAATGAACCATTATATAAATTTTCAACAATATAACCCTTCAAAATTTCAAAATTCATAAATAAGTTCAATAAATTTTCAAATTTTACAAAAAATTAATCGCATAATAAACATTAAGTATGTCTTGATTGTCACATATAAATCATGTCAACACCTTCATAGTGTATTCTTTTTAAACTTGTTAATAAACTATATTACCATAGAACATTATTGAAAACATATTTCCTTTTTTATTCCTTGAATAAAACCATATATTAATAAATATTTTCCATAAATCCAATGATTTTTTAAACTCCATCAATGATAACATATACCAATTTATCATAATATAATTAAAAAGTTCTTTGGTCATAAATACTATCCAATTTAATTAATCCATATCAACCATCTCTTTATAGAAACAAAAAACAATGTCATCATCCTTATTAACATGTTAAGGTTAATCTTCCTTTATTTATAAAATATATACATTATATTAAATCACATATCTAGGTCATTAGTACCATTAATCATATTCTTCAAAACCATAATGAAAAACTTATATTTAATATTCCTTTACATATAATAATTATAGAGTAATAATACATAAACACAATAGTTATTCCACATCATCCATAATCTATTAATCAAGCTTCATTTTCATCTTCGTTAAAACCTTTTTCCTATGATATGAAATATGTATCATGTCTTATCATTCACAAAATAAAATGTAATTATGGTTCTCATATTTAATATAATAATACTATTAGAATAGCCCATACCATTCATGGGTCATTTGTAATCTCTTCATCATTCAATAGAAAAACCATTACTCAAAAATGATTTTTGATTATATTGTGCAGAATTACTCCAATGAAATTGACATGCCTTCATTAATCATTGAATTTACATAGGATTCGATTATATTTGAATTTTTTTATCTCAATCAGTATATACTACAGTAACATAGTATAATAGCATTATGGGGACGAACCCATAGGGATTGATTAGAAGATAAGGAAACATTCATTTGAAATCCTTTATATTGGAGTCCAAACATGTTGATTTGTGTTTTGGATTTAATTAATTTTATTGTGTTTGGTATAAGGCTTAAAATGAAGATAAGTATCAGTGTGAATTTTAGGGTTTATGAGAAATGATAATCTTACTCCTAACTTGGGGTAGTCTAAAGGCTTAGGTTGCGAGGCGGTGTATGGAAAAATTGTTGATTATTGTCAACTAGACTAGATCAATCAGTGATTCATCTATTCCATAGTTCATAAATACAAAATAACCTAGATTAATTCTACAAAGATTATATGGTTGAAAGTATCATAGAATAGTGTTCATAACATGTATTACTTAGCAGCTCATGATGATGTTATACAAAATCTGAGAAATAATGGTATACATGCTTAGTTGATAAATGAAATTATTTAAATAAAAAAGTTTTAATAGAGGGTTAAAAAATACATTATTTTGAAATAATAATGTGGTATAATCTAATAAAAACTTACTTTAATTAGTAATCAATAAATATGAGGTGCATATCTATTTTTGAATGGATGTGGTAATGGAAAAACAGATTTCAAAACCATAATGATGAAGAAATTATTGAATAATTCCAGAATATCAATAAATATAACTTGTATATAATCAAAATTGTAAAATTAATTATATTATGTTGATTTAGGTGTGAAAGGAATGGAGAAACAAGCGAGAGAGAAATGAAAACTCTACTCTAGAAAAGTTTATGCAGTTTTGTGTGCTTCTGGAAATAAATAGATGGGAATTTACGTGGAATTTAATTATATCACATTGTGTAATCTTGTTCCATGATTTTTTACATTTATTTTAGATTTGGAACCAATATTTCACCAAATATTCATAATTTTTATATGTAACGCTTGTTACAATTTTTAATGAAGGCTCAGGACAAGTCTCCTCTCCCGACATGAACATTAGAGTGGAAGTGTGCTTTAAATGTTACAAGATGTGTATTATAAATTAAAGTCATATAATATTTTTATGGTTTTTAAATTATTCATTACATATGCTTAATTTTTTTTTCATTCTCTGAATGATGGTTTCACAACCTGTATGTTTTTTATGTTGTCTCAAAACCTATTTTTCCTAATTTCGACAACTTTTTTTCTTTGCATCCTTGGATACATATTCTCTTAAAAATTCAGAAGAAACCAATAGAATAATTGAATTAAAAATGAATAATAAGTAATTAAATGAATCCAATATATATATATATATATATTATCTTATCAAATTCCACCAACCATGAAAAATTTATTGTCTTCGACAAAAAAACATCTCAACATTGATTTCAAAAGAATGAAATTTTAAATAGAAAAAATTCATTACAACCATGAAAATAAAACTAAGTGTAAGAAAAAAAGTTAGTCTTCTAAAATTGATCCTGTAGAGAAAATCAGTGAATCTATGCATTTCAGTTCTTTATTTAAAATCCTAATATTTAAATTATAATCTCAAATCTATATCTTATATTCCATAATAATTTATTAATTTTCATCATAAATAATTTTATCTTATAAATCATGGTTAAATTTATCTGGAGTTATTATCATACCCTAAATAGATGTTCCTAATAATAGGGTTGCACTCCTCTATTATATCCAATTCATAAATAGAAATACAAAATTAATCATGAGGGATTCATCAAAAATGGTTCAAATGACTCTGAGGCTGAGGGATGGTAGGTAAGAAATTAAAACCATGCTAAAATGAGGGGAAATATAGTATATATTTCTTGATAAATTTCAACAATGAATTGATGTGGCTCCCCCGGGATAAAATAATTCCCACGATCAAAATCCTCCATCACGTCCATTAGTATATCAATTATGTTTAAAAAATGTACTATGTTATTACCTTTTTGTTTTCATTTTATTTATTTTTCAACATTTATGTTTATTCAAGTTCACACATCCATCCCCTAAAAACATAATCTCTATCATAGTATTTATCATTTTAGTAATGGAGAATATTTACCTTCCAAATACACAACAAAAAGATCATTTGGTTTTCATTATATTCTTCCATTTAATATTTTTAGTGGAACAATGATAGAGGAAAATGCCAAAAAACATGGATCATATTAAACTGGTCTGGTAAGTACCACAATAAGTATCCACAATAAAAACATGTCATTTTTATTGACTGAAAATCCCCGCATGCTTGTTCAATGAATATTCAAGCATTATACCAAGAGATGGGTGGGGAGGTAAAATAGGCTTGTAATAGATCCATCCTAAACTAGTTATTCATGAAAACTATGGGATAAATATGGAAAAAAAATAAGGCGGTTCATAGAAAAAATTTCTTAACAAAGATGGCCTAAATAATTTTAAAATTGTATTTATTTATTCAACACCTCAATAAGATATCAATGCATATTGTTATAAGTTTATATGAAACATTTGTTTCTAAAAAATATTCTTTAAAAAGAATATGAAATTATGGGTCCAAAATCTCTTTAGGAATTTGAGTACATAATAAAAAAACTAATAAGCACTTTGGGTATAAAATAAACCAATAATTCAATAAAAATAAATTACAAAATTTTAAAATTGAATTCTATTACTAAAATAAGTAATAAATATAAATATATAAATAGGAGTTCAACATAGATTTCATACATTCTACACAAAATATTTTCTTGTATTTAAATTGGTATAATGAGTTTTTAGGTTTAAAGCATCATTTTAATGAAAATAGTATCCTTAATAGGTGAAAGGTTGAAATAATCCATTTGTATCAATAGTAAAATGAAAATAAGAACCCCCACCTAAATGGAGTTAGTATCCTCAATATAGAAGAAAGTATCGTGGGACTGATGTGGCACATATTACATAAAATAAATGAAATGGACATTTTTATATTTGATTAAGGGGATTTAGAGATCTCTGTATGTGTGTTTATGATTTGGGGAAACATGGTGTATCTTGATATGATGTTTTGAATAACTACATAAGCAATAAAAAGATACATCTTACACTAGATGAAACATTATTCCTTTGGGATTAAATATGATGATATTTGTGAAATAGGTAGGTGAACATAGTGAATAACAATGAAAATTATCATATATATATATAATATGTGGACACAATACATCTCAATAATGTCATATGAAAAATAATGTTATGAAAATTAAGGCAAGAAATCCATAGTGAAATAATAATACCAATGAAAAAATGTATGGGTTCCCTTCTATATAGTTCTAACAAAGATGTCATCAACTAGATGAATGGAAAAATTAATTAATCAATGTTCTCAATATTATCAACAGTCTTATGACACATATAGGAACTTGTAGCTGTTTCATAAATCACACATGGATGCTGGGTATGGACAATAAATTATAGAGTATACCGAGCCAAAATCTTATACAGTAGAAATAATAAGTGTGCTCATCATGTTATGGACTACTAATGAGAATGGATAATAATTGGTATAACCTCAATATAGAACTCAACATCCTCAAGATGTTGATTCACCAAACGTACATGGGAATACATTGGACGAATAGGTGCATCAATTACTATGGAAGAGGATGAATATATATAAATGGATAATCTAACCTAATAATGAAATGTAAAATTAACCATGAAATAATGAGGAAAAAAGTGTATCGCATATATATAATTACTGAAATGAGACATCATTGAAATGGAATAAAAATAAGTAAACACCCAATTATAGTATTAAAATGTGGTAGGAGATCATGATACCAACAATAATCAAAATCCACGAGTTTCTCATCTACAATCCTCTCCCAAAATGAGGGTTCCTATAACAGGCCTAATAGTTCAATATTATAAATGGTTGAAGGTGTTGGTGGATCAATTACGACTGAGGGTTTCATGGTTCCAGAAGTTTCACAAATGAAGGTGGATTTGAGGTAAAAATATGAATAGTTATCATGGATCATGAAATAAGATCGATGAAAGGTACCTCGAGATATTTGGGTAGTGCATGGACCTTCCCTTGCATCACCTACTCTTCTAGAAACTCTTATTGGGGAGAAGGTATATTATATTGAATGGTTGGTCAGTTGGGGTCATGGTTGGTGCAAGAACGGTGGAGGATTATGGTCCTACTAGTGTTGTAGGGCGAAGGGATTTAGGGGATCCTGGGAAGGAGGGATGTTAAATTTTGGGGGTGAAATGAAAGGGATGCATATGTAGTAGCATATGTAATACATGTTCACACACACACACACATATATATATATATACAGGTGTTTAGAGTTTGAATGGTGTGGTATGTGGTGTATGTGGGGTATAAAACAACCTATGACTCATTGGGTGTTGAGTGTGAGTCCCTGGTGAAATATGGGATTGTGGAGGTTGAAGAAGTGTTAGAGGAAGATGATTCAGGAGTTATGAAGGTGTGGAAAACCATTGTACTTGATCGGAGGTGTATCCTTAAATTCAGGTGCTAGATCTGCAAGAGGTGTGTACATAGACATCATGAAGTCCATTTTAGAGGTGGAACATCTGGAAGATGGAGAAGAGATGAGAGAGGCTTCCAATGGGGTAGGAGGAGGTATTTGTGGTGAGGGTGACGCAATGGATATAGATTAGCCATGGGTTGCACACAAGGGAGAGCATCAATAGGGGCATTGTGCGGGAAGGAGAGCATCAGGAGGGGTGTTTTACATCATGAAACCTTGGTTTTTGGTTTTTTATAATCCTCAAATTACATATATTATAATATTAAAAATATTTTTAATTGAAAAATAAAAAAAACGGGTCGTGAACCACCAATATCATTTATTGAATTACATCATGTGTAAATTGGGTTTCCCCATTTATTTCCAAATATATATATAATTTACTTTTAGGTAACCCTAGACTTTCCTTAACTAATCTATATCATATTATAGACTTTGTTGACCTATATCGGGTTTCTTCCCATTAAGTGCTTCTTTTAATGTTGAGAGCTTGACTCAATGGTTCCCAGATGAATCTCATAATGATGAGATTCCACTATATAAATTATTACTCATATATCATCAATCATTTTACCATTATATTTTAAGGGGTTTTCCCCTCATTTATGAATCTTGGTGGTCCAATAGGGTAATAATTTTAAGTCCACAAAGGGTCCTAACAATCTAGATTTTCTCTTTACATGAAAAAACTCCAATGATGAATTGAATAACAATACCTTATTTCCTCGTACAAAATATCATCGCGTGATGCACCAATCCTATCACAACATGGTGTTTTCTTTATAAATCATGGATTTTTCATATTAGTCCTTCTTTATCACTTCATTTTCATCAAATTGTAGCATCCTAACATCCTAATATTTTTGAGAAACTAGATTCAACTTCATAATTTTCAAAAATGAGAAATTATTAAATTCTATGGGAAAATAAAAGGTATTTCCATACACAAATCAGAATACGGTGGTATGGATAGGTATTTTTTACACATTGTAGTATGCGCAGTGTACATAATCAAACATGGGGATCGAGTCCATTCAATTTTTTATTACGTTCTTCTCTATAATTTGTTTGATTCACCTATTTTACAATTCAACTTGCCAAATTTTATATAGATGATACAAATTTACTGTTTTTTATCAGATTTGGTACTTCTCCTTTAATAGAATCATTGGTAACAATTTGTTACCTGGTCACTAATGAGTATTTGGGGGAATCAAAATCATGAAAACCCATTTTTCATTAAGATATTCTTGACCAATATTATCATTTCATGTGTGTAACCTTCAAATTATACCCATTTTTAATGTAGACAATGAAAACAAGAATACAAAACATTACATTTGAATTAGGGAATGTCCCCAAAAATTCTAATCCCAATATATCAAAGGTTTTGTCTTCCATGATTGTGTTTTGGTGAATTTCCTTTCTCTTATCAGTGGTGCTAGTTTCTTAGCACTGATCACAGTTACGAAAATAATTTACTGCATCATGGTGAAGTGTGGGCCGAAAGATTCCAATTTCTAGTTTTTTCACTCCTATTCAATAAGATCCATTATTCCCGCCAATTGGTGACATGTGAAACATGTTGAGAACATTTTGGACCTCTTCTATGGAAATTAGTTCCATATAAATCCACTAATATAGTGCTTAAAAAGTAGTATCTCATCCCAGTAGTAGAGTGAGGATTCGACTAATAATATCCTCCATTATTGGTATGAGAGGTAAAGGTAGTGGGATCCCATGGAGAGATAGTTTGAAATATTAGGAAACAACTGGTGTGCCTTTGTATTTATGTTGAAAATAGTTTCACCGAGGAAGTCAAAAAGAGTATCCAATTCTATCATTTTTTTAAATGTTGTGTTACATTTGAAAAAAATTTGTGATTTAATGATAGTTATTCCATGGAAAAGAATACACCTTATTCATTTATCATTTGAGGGATCAGGTAAATATTTGATTACATTGATCTTTATAGGATCAAATTCCATTCCATATTGAGAGATTTTTTTTCAAGTATTGTGCCTCATTGAACCATGAACTTGTAATTTAATAGTTTAACATTAAACACATTTTTCACATCATAGAAAAAAAATTTGATTAATAAAGCACACATCAAAGTATCATTAATATGCATAAAAAACATCCAGAAGTATTTCCATTAATTCCTCATCCATTTCAATGAATATATAAATCATTTACCTTTGAAAGGTATCTTGTGAAATGTACATACCAAATTATATGCATCCATAGGAAATGGTGCCAAAAGGGCATGTAAATGATGTTTTGGATTAATAATCTTAGTCGACTGTAATATGATTGTATCCTGAATATTATTCCCAGATATAGTAGACATAATGTTCTAGAAATATCTCTTTCATTTGATCCATCTAGGGATATAGAAAATATTAATTAGTAGTTTATTTATTTATGTTTTTTAGTCCATGAATACTCTCTATTCAGTTGTGGTGTGAGTCCATAATAGTTCATCTTCATAATTATTTAAAACAATGAGGTCTTTTTTTATTTTAATGACCTGTAGTAGACTCACCGAATCAATGTTACAGTTTGAAAAAATATTCCCACATCTAGAAGTTTCAGTACAAATTTCTTAAATACCTTCTTCATTCATGGGGTGAGTCACCGTTGGGGTTAGTTTTTGGGTTATTTTTCCACTTCCATTAAAATGTTATGAGTGGATAAAGTGGGGTTGCTTCCATTTATGAAAAACACCCCAATGAAATTGAATTTTTTATGTCATTGTCTTCATTTTTTCAACTTTTACTCATGTGGATATGACATTTATAAGATGATTATGATGGGTAGTGTAGCTTAAATCTCTCAAAATGAATACTTTATTGTGCTTGGGAGAAGTTTCAGCTCCAGCATTGGTGGTTGGATAATGAAGGGTATGAAATGCATGATATTTTTTGTGGTTAGAGGTTCTATGTAGTTAATTTACTCAAATTAATACTCTTCTGTTTTATAGTTATATGTTCACTGCTATCATCCTTGATGTCTATGTATTTATTCTTCTCTTCAATGTGAAAGATACCATTCTAGTCAAAAGAGTCATCCGTTTGGTTTGAAACATTCACTGGGTCAAACACTAATTACCTTTTTTAAAATAGAATCCCCAAGTGTGGACTTTTTTGAACCCCAAATAGTATTACACCCCCCCCCCTCTCCATGTCCCTATCAAGGGATCACTTTAGATAGATCTCCAGCTTAGAAGGATATGTTCCTAGTCAATATGGTAGAGCATCCTTCTGGGTGACGACACGATGGGATATGGTTCGACATAAGAATACATCATCAAATGTGGGTAGAGCCTTATTTCACCCACCTAGTCAGGAAAATAGTAAACCTATAAGAAGAGTGGATCCCGGGGGAAGGAGAAATTATCCTATCAGTGGACACCTCCAATCTTGTTGTTTCATCAAAGGAATTTGGTAGGAAAGAGGTGAAAGGCAGGTTGGGTAGGATGTGCACTCGCTCCTTTAGCCGCCAATCTAGTGTCGTTCCTGAGGATTCAGCTCTTGACACTGAGAGAGAGCAGGACGCTTCTGAAGGTGTGTATGAGGATGATTTTTGGGTGTAACTTCCTTTGGTTTCTCACTTTTTCCGTAAAAGTGTTTCTATAATAAAATAATTAATTTTCAGTGAGTCTATAAGTGGAAACCTAGGATTAGAACCCCGTACCTCCTGAAGAATGGTGTTCTTGTACACCTATCCTTCACTACTAGGCCACTACTAAAGAGGAAAGATCGAACAGAACATGTTTTTCACCTACTATGAATATAAGTCACCACTGATTCACATTAATCAATTCCTTATCAATGGAAATGAATGGTCAACCTATGATAATCGGAACACCTTTTTCTTCTTCCATATCTGAAATGATGTTGTCTGCTGGGAAAAATAAATTTTCTGATTTTGACAAGAACATCCTTGAGAATCCTTTAAGGATAATTTTCTGTTTGGTCATCTAATTGATGTTCCACAATAGTTGTGTTTAATACGTTGATTAATAGTATAAAGAATACACTTAATAGAATGAGGATAATGCTGGATCCTATGTTTCATAGGGTTCTTCAAAAGATTCATTCTCCTATAGTGCATAAAAATAAGAAACTCCAATGATCTATAATTTTTTATGGAATCTTCTACTAAAACGAATAAGAGAACTCTTCATTTTTGGAAATGACTCCCATTCCATCAATTTTTAAATTTTTATATAGCAGTTAATTTAGGAATTTTTCATAGGTAGGATTTTGGTAAATATATTTTGGAAATTTTATGTTGATATGATATTTATAGAACCTTTATAAATATTTCATAGATTTCCCTTAAATTCTTCCATTAATCCTTCATTTTAGGAATGATATTGGTGGTTTCTATTATGATAGTAAAATTTAGATATACAATATGGGTTTCCATTGTGTTGGATATTTTTCAAGAGGTGTTAACACTAAAGGATTATCTTGATCGGTTCTATTCTTTTATTCATTATCATTCTCATCAATGAGCATTATAGTTTTCTTGGGTTCCTAGGACATTTTCTCTGATCCTCCATGTGTTTGCCAAAAAATACTAGATTTTTATTCTACTTATTACCACTTCCTTTACCTATTCCTCTTGGTATGTATTATTATTACCAATTATAATGCATGGAAATATATCATAAATAGACTTTGATATTTTACCCATTTTTTCATCGATGTTGCAGAGGGACACACTTTGAGTTTTAATTTTAGTTTCTTATGTGGAAATCCACTGATTTTTTAATTTAAATAATGGTTGTGTGAAGATTCTATAAATTTCATTGAAGGGGAGCAGTTAGTTTTTGTTGTCATTGTGGATCCACATGAAATTTTATTTGGCCTCTTGAGGAAAGGGGTTTTGGGTACCTGTTGAGATGGTATATGAATTGGATTTATAAGTGGATATCCATGTGGACATAGGTTCATAGGTATTCCATGTCCACTTATCTATTTATAATACTATTTCATATATTTTTGTAGTAGATTATTCATCCTCTACTTATAGTACCGTTGTGGTTTCTAGTATTTTTGGGTTTTCTTATTGTAATTAACATAATTACAATCATTGATTTTTCATTCAATTAATCATGCCCTATATTTTTTGTATATGTTCTTCCATTGAGCATTTAAAAGGTTTAAATGTATATTATTGGAGAAGGAGGTTTTGGTGGGAATGTAGGAAACTGATAGGATTCCATCATTTTAGTAAGGGAGTCAACTTCTACAACCAGATGAGTGTTATATTCAACTAGGTAGATTCCATGTTGAGGTGGTCCATCATCTATTTTAAAATGATTTTAATAATGAGATAACTCATCTTGAATTTATTGACTGACTTTAGGTGTTTTTATTATCAGAACACCATCAACTATAGTGTTTACTACTATGCAGGTAGTGGGTTGGACACCTTGGTAGATGGTGTTCTTGTGAAGACACTCATCATGTACATGATGTGGGATCATCTTAATAAGTTCTTTAATGCGATCCCAATACTCCCATGATGGATCTCTATCGTATTGATTGAAATTATGAATATCATTTCATAGTTTCCATGTTCGGCCTATGGGGATGTAATTATGCAATAATTTCATGGATAATTTTTCTCAAGTCACAACTAACTCAGGAGGTTTACTCTTTATCCATACATTAGAACTATCGTGCCATGAAAAAGGGAACAAACACAATATAATTTCACCATATGACACTCCTTGGTTAAGAAAGATATAACATGCTTCTATGATGTTAGAGACGTGCTCTTGAGGGGTATTAATCTGTAATCCACTAAGCTGGGCCATTTTTAGGATCATGCCACTTAGTCTAGGTTTATTTCAAAGATAAATTCCTAGAAAATAGGGAACAAAATTCTAATCATGGAACCATTGATAAATAGTATGTTTCAGTCGAGGAATATGAACTCTAGTTGTATGGGTTGATCTCTGGGAAGTTCTGGTCGCACATGTTTCTTTTTTATTGGGTTGGGACAAACATGATTGTAAGGATCTACCATACATGGAAGGAAACATTTACAAAGGTACATTACAATTTTAGGATTGAAGATAATTCATTCTTGGGTTCCAAGTCTTGTTGAAAGATTCATGGGGCCTAACACTTGCACAAGGCTAGTAGGAATAAGGATATAGTGGCATCCAAAAAAAGAAAGAATGGAAAGAAATTGGGGTTATGGTGAAGGTAATCCCAGTTTCGTGAAAAAGGATTTGGTGCCTAATCACAACATTCCCCACCAAGGATGGTAAAATATGGTGCACCCTCACACACCGTTGATATAAGGACCAATCCTTAGACAATACAAAATCTAGATTATTAAACTATAATAATCTTATAAAACTCTAGAACATATTTTCTGGTTACTTTTTTAGATAATTAATTCACAATTCGTACTAACAACCCACAAAAATCCACAGTGGATACAACTAGAATAGTGTCCATTTCATTGATAATACAAATATTTTTGACCTAAACTTATTTATTTTCATGAAAAATCCTCACACCATTCATATTGGCTTCTTATTTTCTCATACCAATCCTTAAACCCTGTGAAAAACCTTTTAAAACATGGGATGATAAAAAAATTATATTAAGGGATGTAAAAAGAAGGAATGAAATTGATAGTCCATGAATACTTATAAACATATGAAATAATTTTCACAAAGATATACTTCTCACTATTATTTTAACATATACATACTTTGAGTAAATATAATATTTCCATAAAACATAAATATCCTAGATAAACCATGTAGGAAACTCATGGAATAATTATATTACCATACATACTTATGATTATTATCCTTAAGACTAAAATATTATTTTTATCCATCCTTACTACCATAAAATCCAACCCTCATGGATACCTTATCATTTAACTATAACATTTTCTCTTGAATAACCATTAAGATCAACTTCAAATATACCCAATGTATTAGAGAGATATCATGGACCCACCCATATTTGGTTTATAATGGAACCACCCATAATCATAAATAATTACCAAGAAATTGAACATAATCATAAAACATGAAAACATGAATACATTTATCATCAAAACCCATCCTTGATAAAACACACATACTTTAATATAAAACTAAACAAATGAAAATAAAAACATTTTATTTGAAAATAACCATTAAAAGAGGATTTTTAATGAAAATTACCTTCCCTCGGGTCCGACTTACATAAATTGTGTTCAACCCACTTGTATATAGGTATAATGTGTGGTATTGATTTATTATAGAACTATATTACAATTTATAGTTCCTTATATGATCAAATTATATCATCTTTCAACCCATTAATTTATAATATTTTTTCTTTTTTATTATTTTGAGTGTGTTTATTTCAAGGTTTCTATGCTTGGGTCATTATGTATTTTTTATCAATTGAATGAAAAACTAAAAAATTGAAACGAAATGGTATTGATATGTTTCTATAATTCTAAATTATACTTCATATCATTTTTTCTAATATAATGATTATTTATTTGACAAAATATTAAAGAAAATGATATAATTTATTTTGGTGGGTTTTATAAACATAATGATCATATATCATTTTATTTAATAACATATTTATTTATTGGTTCCATAATATTATATAACTTATGATATGTATAATAAAATATTATTTAAAAATAGTAATGGGTTTCTTACCATCCTTGAATGTGGTAAATTAAATTGAAAACACATCATCCTCGATAATTTTAAATCAACCCATCACAGACACTGTTTTCATTTTATAGAATAAGAGGAGAGAAAGAGAGGTTTGATTTTGAAAATCCCAATAACATCATAATATTATAGTATATGTAAGTTACTAGAGTTATCATAGAATATGGATGATGGGTTGTTTGGAGAAATTAATAAAAGAAAATAAATTGAAAATAAAATGAAAGATGGTTTTACCTATAGAAATTATTCTCCTTGAGAACTAATTGAAGGAACATGGGTTTGGCCATTTGGTGAGACCAGAAAGTCATAAATGCGAGGAAGTGGATTGGTAATGGAATTTTTAGAAAATATACAATATATACAATTTTTAAAGTCTCATGAGAAGAGGTGGTCAAGGGTGGTATTTACAGTGGAGGAGATGAGTGTTTTTTGATTATTTTATTCAATAGAATAATATTTTGGCTCAAGACTATGAATATTTTTTATTCCCAATACTAAATATAGTAAATAGATAAGGATAGTTTGATATTACTGTTATTACATCAAAAACTACACAAGAAATAGTGTATTTACCTTATAATATTTTATAACATAATTTATCATATTTCAATATTCAGTAAGAATTCATCTATTTTAAATAAACTCAAAAAACATAAATCTAACCATTTTTTGATGTATATAAAAAAAATGAACTAAATTTTAGGAAAATAATTTTATATCTATGGGAAAAATAATTATTAAATAAAAGAATCCATTTTTTTAAAAAAAATATAGATTTTAAAATTATAACAGATTATATGAAATATTGGAAATTTAAGTACGGTCTTATAAAATTATCTTATAATCATAAGAAAAAATATATATTAATTTATGAACCGATTTTATAAAGATAAATTTAATTTTAAATCATTGTATTTATTATATTATTGTAAATAAGTATTTATGTGTCACAAATAGACCAACACATAATTTATCATTTTCAAATCATTTATTTACATCGCCTATGATAAAAATATATCATATCATAACTTGTAGGATAAATTAATTTTATTTATACATTAAAAAGAGGGGTTTCTATTCTATTTGTATAGATTTCTTAATTTTGATTAATAACCCATATATTATTATACATATATAATGAATATAACTATTTAATTCTCAAATAAAAACAAATTATTTTATAAGTAACTAGGTTCTTAAATTATACCTCCTTCTGGTGATTGTATCCTTACAATTTTCATCCAACTATTAAACAATTGAGGATACATTTCTATTATTTAATTTTCAAATTACCAGGTTCATTATTCAACCATGTGGTTTATCAGAAAAACCTTAACCAAGTGAATCACATTATTTCTCCATACTTTCTGTCTAAAATCAATAATTTTAACAAGTTTCTCTTTATAAGAAAGGTTATATTCTAGTTGAACTACATATGGGACCAAAACATTAGATAAATCTAGAACATACATTCTTGAAATAAAATCATGAAAAACATTATGTACCATTGATAAATGTAGATTCTATGGTACTCAGAAGGCAACTCGTCCAACTTTCTTAGGATTTAAAAATATCCAATAAAACTTGGACATAATGTATATTTCTTACCAAAAAAATATAACACTTTTCCATGGATATATTTTATGGAAAACATGATCTCATAGCTGAAAAGAAAGGTCTATCCTCATTTTATTTCCATAATGTTTCCATCTTCTGCGAGATTGAATCATATGTTACAGGATCATCTTCACTATATATGGCACTTACTCTACTAATTCAGTTCCTATGAATTCATATCCCTGACTTTATCGAAAAATATTAGAGTCTGACACCACTTACCGTATAATTCCACAAATTTTTTCTTTTGTATTCTATAATGAAAATTATTATTATATAAATCCCCAATTAATACATATAGTGTTCCCAACATCCCTAGTAATCCATTAAACAAGATCAAAGCATATCCTTCAATATTTATATTGTTCACTCTAACTGTGCATCCAGTTAAGGATAATGAATATTAGTAAATTTTATTCAATTACTAATGAATTCTAAAGATGTTTCCAAAAGATAGAAGTGAACATGGGATCATGGTCAGAAAAAATTCTAAAAGGAATACTCTGTAACCTAACTATCTCTATTTATTATTATACAGAAATTTGATATAAAAAACATTATCTAAAGTAGGAATAAAATGTGTAGATTTAGTCAGCCAATCCACAATAACCCAAATCACATTATTAACACTAGAATTCATTTTTAATCCCACCACGATGTCCACAAATATATTTTTCCATTTCAACTCTATTACTGGAAGAGTATGAATCATCCCCTTTGTTAGTTTCAACTCGACTTTAGCTTTTTCACACGTCAAACATTTCATGGTAAAATAAGAATTCCCTTTTTTCATTCCTTCCCACTTGAAACACTCTTGATGGTCTCTGTACATCCTAGATCTAACATGATGAATTGAATATAGATAACTAAAAGCTTATCATAATAAATCTTCCTTCAACCATAAATCAAAAGGAAAACATAATCTCATCCCAAATATCAAAACAAAATATTTATTAATGATAAATTCAATAATCTTATCCTTTTTAAACAATTATATGATTTTTTTACGTATTTTTATTATTTTTTTCTTTCTTAATCTTTTCTTATAATGATGGATTCACGAAAAACTAAAACAAAATAGAGAATTACACACACCAAAAAATTCCAAGACAAAATTAATCAAATCATTTGTCAAGTGTTCATTACCCAAATGTAACATGTCTAATATAACATGATTTTTTTTTGGATCAAGAGACCTTACACATTTTTTTCTTTTCCAGGATGGTAATAGATTGTGAAATCATACTCCATTACAAATAAAATATATCTTATTTTCATCATGTTCAATTCCTTCTATGTGAATATATTCATTAATATTTTATGGACATTTTATACTTCACACATGTATGCTTATAAAGGATACTTCTAGATTTTTAATGGAAAAACCATAGTTTCAACTTTCAAATCATGTGTGGGATAATTAATTTCAAGATATCTTAGTTGTATTGAAGCATAAGATATTTCCTGATCATTTGGTCTCGGAACGAAAACAATTACCATCAATTAAGAATCAATTTAAATGAAAAAATCTCCATTTATGGAAAGAAGATCCAAAACAAGAGCATAAAAAATCATATTTTTAGTTCCTGAAAATAAACAACACCATATTATGAACAAATAAATTTAACCCCATTTCATGTAAACATAGTTAGAAGTCTAGATAACCATATAATGATTTTAATAAACCATCGGTAATATCCTGGTAACCCAAGAAAACTATGAATCTTAGTAACATTCTTTTTCATTTATCAAACAATTTTTTAGCATGATCAACTGTTATTTCCCCATTATTTTTAGTGTTCCCATGAAAATAAATTTGTTTTAACCAAAAATAATTTTTCCTAAATTTCCCATATAACATCTTTAATTTATGGGTTTTTAGAATAATACTTACGTTTTTTCATTTTCTTCATAGAATTTTTAATAAACCAAAATATCATCAATAAAAATAATAAAAAACCATATCCAAATATTCCCAGAAGATTCTTTTCAAAAGATCTAGAAAAACAGTGGGGTTATTTATCTAACCGTAGGGCATAACAAAAAAACTCATAATTCCCATAAATATTTCAGAACACTATTTTTTGGAATGTCATACTCCTTCAACATGAACTGATGGTACCTGGATCTCAAGTCAATCTTGTAATACTACTAAGATCCCTAAAGCTGATCAAAAAATTCATCGATACGAGGTAATGGATACTTATTCATAGAAGAAATGTTAATCAAAGATCTATTATCAATGAAAAGTATAGTGGATGTAACTCTGTTTCTATGAAATGTAAAACAAATTATGTTACTAATGTTTATTTATAGTATAGGGCTGTCCCTAGGACATCTATGTAGGATAATTGATAGGTTTAAAGTGTGTGTGTTTAATAATAATTACTAAAATAGAGGGTTGAAAATAGTTTTAAGAAAACAAAATAATTTAATGAGTTTTATTGTTGAAAAATAAAGGTGGTGATATAAAATTTAATGGAGAAAAAGTGCATTTCACATTCATTGCACAAATTGTATAGTTCATATTTTGGATAATTTTACATGGTTTAAGTGAATCCTTTATTTTAGAGTTTTCAAGATCCTGATTCCCCTCTTGCCACATAAAACGATGCACAAGGAACCAGACCTTGATGACAAAATTGTGTTATCAAGGATTATTACTGAAGAACAAGGAAAAAGGATAACAATGAATAATGAAATCACATGCTTGTGAATGTGAAAAAGGAAACTCCTGTTGTCCAATCGAATCAACCCAATATTCCCAATTTAAATCTTAACCCAATTGGTTTTGATATAAAAAGTGTTTCAGTAGATTAAAACAAAAAAAATTAAAAGAATAATAATTTTATGATAAAGATTATATTAAATGATTCACAAAAAAAAATAAACAAAACTAGTGGAATAAAAAGTATTGTAACTCCCTCCCTTCTGTGTGTACTTTCGTCAAAATCACTATCAATCGATTTGATTTCCATAGAGAGGATAAGGAGGAATGGGTTGAACTTTACCATCATCCTTGATCCCCTATGTTGATATGGTAATCTATAAAATTTTTGATGCATATAAGACTCCTTTGGGTCTTCAGATTTCTTGAGATTTTCCATCTAGAAAAACATACAAAATTGGTGCCCAAGGTTCCCTTTTATAGGAAAAGTGGATGGTGCTTTTGAGTCCCCCTATTTCAATAAAGATTTCTTCTCATTAATTTTAGTGGAAAAATATTCTTATATTTCATTGGAGAAGAATAAATTTTTTCCCCACAGAATTCCTATATTCCTCAAGAATTTGGTTCCATTTTGTAAAACTAAATTCAAATATGTTGACAAAAAATATAACATATCTTTTGATGTCGAGTAGATTCAATTCCCTAGATAGATAAGTTCGGTTGGTCCCTCTAATGGATGAATTGAGAATGAGTGTCTTCATAAGGGTTGTATCCCATTGAATTTTGGATTAGAACATATAATTTCAGACAATGTTAATACAAAAATTAGTATAAGTGACTAATTTATTCCACTTTGTTCTTGGAATCCTACCCAATTTGACTTATTTTTCTTTAACATCATCATTGGACACCATATATCCTCTAACAACAGTGAAATCAGCCAAAAAAGTGAAATTACCTTTTTTAAAAGTTATTGACACAAAATAATTAAATCAAATATAAAGTTAATTTTTCTAATTAAATTTGGAATTTATGATTCAAATTCAGTTTAACACAGTTGTATAAGGCTGTAAATGAATATTATATTGCTACACGATCACACCGTTAAACTTATCTTTTTTCACACCCAATAAAATTCAAATTTAAAAAATGATTCATGTCTATATTTCCAACTTAATTAATATTTTACATTAAAATAAATTTTAACCCATCATAGAAATGGAATAAAAAAATCACACCAAGAAGTGATTCTCCATGGTCATGGAAACAAATGCCTCAGAAATTGTATCAAAATAAAATTTTTAAGGAATTCATGATGACAATATGAGAAAATAATTCAATAGATAACCATGTAACTAATTAACCACATGTGTGTGTGAAACCCATTTCATGATATTCTTCACAATTTGTCTCGTAAATATCGGTTATTTAAAAACAATTCTTCCTAAATGGTTCTATCCATCGAACATTTCCAAAATCCTTTGTTATCAAATTTTAAGACCCCCTCACATAATAATTCCTATTAGTAAAACAATAGTATCGATACCTAAATATCCCCATATGTTGTACATTTCATCACTCTAATTATTTATTTATTTTATATTATTTTTCACTTGCAATGTTTCACTTGGAAAAAAAATTACAGTCATCTATCAAACATTATTTTATCTCTTCACGATAGTAATTATAATAGTTATGAAAATAACAATGGTCGATAAGTAGTGGTTTTTTCCATATTAAGACAAAAAAAAATTTTGTTTTATTTGTAGTTATTTTCTTGGTTCTTTTTACGGAGTAAAACAGTCAGATAATAGGTAGACACACCACCATCAATCTTGTACAGTAATGAGAAAAGATTAGATAATGAACTAAAGTGAGAAAAAATATTTTTGAAAAGATGATTGATTTTAAAATAAATTATAATTTCCTTCTATTGGGTAAGAAAAAACACACTATATGATTGGGTGAAAATATTTGTGGAGATATTAAGTGACATAATTTTCCCTTAAACTACTCACACAAAATGTATCATTGTTCTCAAAGGGTTCAAAATGATATAACTATTTATTACCTAAAAACTGAAATTAAAAATAAATTCTCAACTCAATGTTAAATTCATGATAAAACACACATTTTATTTGTGGTTTTTTTGTTCTTTTTAATGTTAAAAAAATGTAAAATTGGAAATTTCTCAATCATTTTCGTTAACTTCCATGGTTATGTTGGTATTAAAAAAATGGAAATTCTGACACAGATGTGAGGGGGTGAAGAAAGGTATAAAACAATAAAGAAATATAAGAAGATAACAAATAAGAAATATAATGATAGTCCAAATGAACTTAACATGTTATAGAAAAATAAATATATTATTCAGAAAGTGAAAAAGAAAAAAATGAAAAAAATGATAAAAATTGCTAACTAACCTAGGAATTTACCCATCCCCACAATAATAGAGTGTGAAATTTCATCACTATAATAAAATATTGTGTGGGGAGGAAGGGTAAAACCTAGTGGGAGTCATTTTTAGGTTTCGTCCTAAACATGGATTTCCCCCATCAGGGACTCTAGAAGGGCTACGATAAAGTTTTTCATCCTCTTATAATTGATAGTGATATATTTTTTTCTTCATTTCTAACATGAAAACACCAATTATGTAACCATTAGTGAAATTTAATGGAACAAAATTATGTTAACAAATATTACATGGATTTAACATCATCATTTCATGGTAAAGGTGGACCATCTGACCACTATGTAATTGAAGATGAATGATGATAAGGTTATAGTAAGATTTGGTTTTCTCCTAATTATCTAGATGTTCTCATATGAATCTATACACATTTATCAAACTCTTAAATCTTAATCTTCCTATGATAACCTAGACTAAAAAAATTATAATTTAATATTTTAATGGTCTAGTAGGCCCGATGATGTTTCTAAATAGGGAGGTGAGAAATCTATTAAAAAAAATCCCATAAGGAGACATTCCAATGGGAGTTTTAAATGATGTACGGTAATCCCATAATGATCCAATGAGTCTATGACTCCAGTATATTCTATTAGGTTGAGTATTTTTTCATAAAATAGGTTTACCTATATATTTCAGACATCAGCATGACTATTGTTTTGTGTGTGATAAGTAGTAGACACTCAATGTTTAACCCCATACTGATAGAAAAGTGATTACAATGTTTGATTGTAGAAATTAGAACCCTGATCTCTGAGGATGAACCAATGTAATCCAAAAATCTAGAGAATTGTTGTTCTCAAAAATTAAATAGTTATCATGGAATCATCTACCCTCATGGATTTTTCCTCTACCCATTTTGACATGTAATCAACTTCTATAATAATGTACAATTTTCCAAATTATTTATGAAATGGCCTCATGTATTCGACTCCGCAGACATCAATAATTTCATCAGAGATCAATGGTATTTGTGAAATTCAAATTCATTTAGATATATTCCCGATTCATTTAATGTGAGGAGAATATTTACTTAATGCATGGGAATCCTGAATAAATGTTGGAAAAAATACCAAAATCAAGGACATTGCGAGTAGTCCATTGTGCACCAATGTGGACCACATATGTAAGAGTGTGACAGAAACTAAGGATAGACTAAAACTTGATATAGGTAATACAACACAAGAGGACTTAATCACCACAAGTGTGCCAATGGAAGGGGCCATATAAAATTTACCAATGAGAGTCATGTTATAGAAAATCATGATGGTTTTGGATGTAATCATAAGGAATACAGGATGCTACAAAATAATTAAATATTTCGATATAACAAGTGTATAATCATGCATGTGGTACAATTGATCATTCAGAATCATTTCATTTATGTTAATATAAGGGTATAAATTAATATTTATGGATTGGAGTATCCTACTAATATGGTCAAACCCCACATTCACTTCTACATTTTTATCCCTAATTTGTAGATTAAATTTTTGATGTATGAGTATCCAAGGAAGGATACATAGGTTAGCTTCTAGTTTTGTAAGGAAGAACTCGATGATGTCATAATTTTATAACACAATGACGGTGGAACCCAAATGCTCTGAACTAAATTTATCCATGAAATCAAAATAGAATGAATTTTTTTTCAATTGTGGTGTAGTTTTCGGGGTTTAGGTCTGGTGTGTGTGAGGAATTAGCTGTGAAATTTGGAACTCGATTGACCCTTTATGATAAGACTGCTCTAAGTGGATAGTGAGATGCTTCACACATGAGCTCAAATGGTAAATCACACTAAGGTGGTTGGATTACCAAGGGTGATGTTAGATTCCATTTAAATATGTTAAAGCATCTTCACAACTTTTTTCAAACAAAACTTCTTTTCTTTTTGGGAGTAATCAGGGGATTGGAACTGAAATATTAATAAAATCATGAATGAGATGATGATAAATTCCATCATGAACTAAGAAAGAATGCAATTCTGAATTAATTTTAGGGAATAGTAAAGAATAATTGAAATCCAATTTTTATTTAACAAACTGGATATCATCCTATGAAATTACATGACCATGTATTATACATTATCTCACTATGAAATGGAATTTTTCATAATTTAACATTCCATTCCTATCAATACAGAGACATAGTTTAGAACAATCTCTTATCAAAAAATGATCAAAATAGAAACCATTACTGTGAAATCATCAACAAAACATCCATGAAATCCTAAAAATTACTAACCATGCATTGCTAGAATGTACCAAGAGAATTTTAGAGACCAAATAGAACCCTCTTATTGTAAAATGTTCCAAAGGGGCTAGTGATAGTTGATTTTTCCTAAAACTCATACGAAATATGGAACTAAAAATTATCCATAGTATCCATCAAGGAAACTATGGTTGGGATTACCCATATAAATATATTGAATATGGTTAATGAAGTACAATGGGAAATGGTACTACAATTGTGTTGTTTTAGAGGGTTAATGACTATAGATACACACAGATAATTTTAAACATGGGTTAGAACCAATTCATTGTTTTCATTTTTAATTATTTTCAGATCATTTTTGTTATTAATTACCTGCATCTGACTGACCCATTTGACTTTAGATATGGGTAAAATGCTTCAATTATCTAGTAATTTTGTTACCTCCCTTTTAATATCATAGAGTAGGTTTGGTTTAGTCAATGTTGTTTATGAATACATGGTTTAGACCCATCATTTATCAATATATGATGTGTCAAATTAATGGGACAACAACCATAATTTTAACATGTGTACATACCAATGATTGTTTATACTCCATCAAGTCCGATAAATTGTGATTCATGCTCTAGAGGGAGTGAACATGCTATTAGTTTAGTGATATTGTTTCCATTATCAATACTTGAACTTTTCAAATTTTAGGGTAGAGATTTTTGTTCCAAATCAAGTGTATTTTGGATTGGTGGGAGTGAATGTGAAACTCAATGGTCATTGATTTCATATAACTACTCAGTGGTTACATCTGCACCCAAGGAATGAGCTTTTACAAGCTTAGTTATATCATCAATGGTCATGAGTTCCTCAGTACTCAAGAAATCATCAATTAATGAACATGCCTAACATTATTTCTAAACTGGTACAAAATTCCTAGCTTGAATCATTACCTAGAATATGTATCATTTTTGTAAACTCAGAATTAATATGGGTGTTGAAAATATGTTTTTCAAGTGATGATATTACATAAATAGAATCCACTAAATGCGGGGATTGTTCTTTTGAGGGGTTCCTCAAGGATTCAACGATTTTGAAGTGGAAAATGTTACCACCAAAAATCATAGAGAATGTTACATTGTGTAAATTAATTCTATTATTGTTGATTTTATAGATATTCATACCAAATATAACTCGTTTTTTTATTCATACTATCATCTTCCATTTTAGGCACATAAATATTTACATGAATATTTTAATTTTCTATCATCAGAAGAACATCCTCTAACAAAATAGTGGGATGTGATGTACTCTAGTTTTGTAATTGAACAAAATTTATTAAGTGCATTAGTGCCTCTACCTGCAATGAGGATAAAATAGATTGAGGAATCACGTTTATTGATGTACCCAAATCAATCTTAGAATCAGAAAAGAAATACCCCCTAATTGTGCATGGAATGAAGAATGTAACATGATCATTGCATTTGGTGGGAAGTTATTGTTCAAAAAATTCTAATAAATTCCTCCCCAATATCTCCTTTACTTTACTCCAAAGTATCCTTCAATGTGTACACATTTACTTCATAATGAAATCCCATGAATGTGTATGTGGAAAAGGATACTTGTGTTTTCCCATAAGATAATCCCAAGATTCCCACTAATACTCTCAACCTAGTCAAGGGTGAGATAAAAAATTATTCACTTGATTAAACCAAAAAACATTCAAAGAAGAATAAGTTAAGATAAAACATAAATGAAATGTTTCACACAAAAATTACACAAATCATATTACATTAAATGTGCTTAAACCCCCTATAATGTGCATTTAGCTACCTAGAAATGATCAACCACCATTTACCTCACCACTTAGAGGAAGAAGAGGCTCAGGTGGAACATCAACTTCATCATTCATACCTATATTAGGATAGGGGACTCTGGATCTTCTAAGATGTATAGAGGACCCCATTGGTTATTTGAAATGCTAGATCTTTTTATCCTAGTAGAACATACAAATGTGATGACAAATTTTCTATTTTATTGTCAGAGTGTATAGTGGTTCTAAGACCCCAAATTTATAGGATCCACATGGACCATGGTTTTGATTGTCCATACATTCTTATATAGCTATGGAGATAACTGAAAAGTTATTTCCCCACCTATTGACTATCTCCACCAATTTTTTTTCATTTGGAAAAATAAATCACATGATATAAATGAAAAACAAAAACATCTTTTGACATTGAGGATATTCAGTTTTTGACAACCTTGATTTTTAATACAAACATAAATATGATTTATTTGATAAAACATCACTTGATACAACAAATAAGATCGAGAGGATTAGTGTCTTTGGGGCTTAGTATCATTACATAATATCTTGAAACATGAAATACAACATCTTTATTGAAAACTTATTTTACATGACCACTATATTCCCTCGTACTTAGCATTGCATGGGATAACCTGAGGACATGCATAAGAAAATGGTGAGCTATAAAGCCCAGTAAGGGAATACACATGGAATAACAAGAGGAGTAAAATACATGTTAGAAATTAGGCATATCAATAGAGAACAAGAGAAACATGAACATAAAGGCATGATAAAGCATGATAATCATAACATGGAAATGTGGCAACAACACTTAACATGGAATTAGCATGAGCCAAGGCCCATTGCACATGGAGCATGAGTAAATACTCATTGGAAATGAATAAAGACTAAACCATTGTTGCACTTGAATTAGCATGAGTTAACACTCATTTCACATGGCGTATCATGATAATATACTTTACCCAACGCATTGGAGCGCTATAAGGGCGAACCCTTATACATTTAATTTAATGCATAAGTGTGCCATATGGATCATAAAACATGGATTCAGAAAACATAATCATTTATTCCATGACAAAGTAATGTGGAATGAATCTTTATAATCAATAAGTAAATGTACATTAATGTGAATACCATTGACGGAGAAATGGGAATGGTATTCACTACACTATGGCATTGGCTTAGAAAATTGGTGCAATTTCGGCAGAATAACGACGTGATATAAGATTTCATAAAAATGTTTGATGAGGGAGAAAGGGGTGTCTCAACTTATCTACGTGAAATGTAAATTAAGGTGTTCATATAGATACATATCCCAAAAATTGTAATTAAATTTAAATTAATGATACAAAAGTATTGCTTGAATGTAAATGAGGAGAGAGAAGTTTCTTTCAGAATTTTGGCATAGTAATGGGTGTACATGGGAGGCATTTAATGAGAAAGAAAGGCATATCCCATCATTAAAAAAATAATAGGACAGTATGGGAGAGGTTCTAAACCATACCCCAACATTCATAATTGAAATTAAAAGGGAAAAATAACATAAATAAAATTGGACAAAAACGAGAAAGGAAGAACAAACCCTTACTTGGAAGTGTGCTTCCAAAGGCTTGAGAGAGGCTTGAGAGAGACCTCTTAGGAGCTTGGGGAACCTTGGAAGGATTCTATAGAGAGTATGGCAGAGTGTGGACGAACTACATGGGCTTTTAGTGAGGAGTAAGTGGGAGATTGGGTGGGTTTATATTGGAAAGGTGAGTGAATTCTTTATTATTTAGGTTTGGGACACCTTATATTAAATTAATCCAAAACACAAACCATCCCATGGTTTTTTCTCATGTTTTTTCGAAAAGGGAAGAGGAAAAAAATATTTTATAAGGAAAAAGTATGAATTTCATAAAATAATGGGGTTGATTATGTGGAGGTGAGTCACACTCCCATGGTAAATATTTTAAAAAGACAAGAAGTTTAATAAGTCCTGAGGGGTCCATTAATGATTTGTAAAATAAGTCAAACAAACCCAAAATAACATTATTTTAATGGAAAAACATATATTGGCCGAACATAAAGCTTACAATTTTTTATTATATCACTATTGGGTCATTATGATGTCAAAAAACACATTTTATATTTAAACGGTATTTAATTTTTACCCAAAAATTTGACTGTCTCAGAAAATTATGAAAAATTCACTGTTGGATAATTTCTAAATCCTAATTCTAGAAATAACATATATTTTATCTAAATAAATTTATAAATATGTTAATTTTCACTTTGAAAAAAATATGACATTTATCAAAAATTGACGTGTTTTGAAAAAAATGGATTTCAAACCATAATAAAAATTACAATTGCATTAATATAATTATAAGATAATTTTTATTTAATAAAAATTAGTTTAATAATAATAATAATATTTTATTAAAATATTATTAAATTCAAAAATCCCTTAATTTAATAAAATATAATTCTTAATTAAATAATAACTAAAAAACTATTTGTACTTTAAAAAAACTATTTGCAATGTATCAATAATGAAAAGAAAGTATATTCATTATTATATACAGAAAATAAGGTGCAATAACATAGTACTAGCGATTTTTTACATAACCCCTTAAAACAGCCGCATAAGACCTAAGGGTGAGGTGAGCGATGGTGACAGATTATTGGGGTGGCCCGGATAACATCGCTCGAGTGGTAATCTATCTCAACATCCACTTTTCCCGTAGAAGGTCTTGTTCGATCTTGAAATGATGAAGCTCATCTTGGGATTGGTCATGAGTGAAGCCCAAATTTGCCACCTCTTTTTCGAGCTCCGACAAATGGGCTTCGTATGGATAAATTCGACTGGATGAGGCCATCGCTTCTTTTGTCTGAGTAAATTGGATTTGTTAAAGCCCTATATTTATACTAATCATGTGATCACTGTTCAACGACTATAAAATCAATGGTCATAATTCTTAACATAAAACCAAAGAAGTTGACATTTTATATAAACATTTTACATAAAGATACATTTTATTTGATCAAGAGGGATTTCCATTAATGAAACTTTGGGTCGTGATAATATTCCCCCTTCAGAAATTTCACCCTCAAAATTTCCTTTTCCCACACTGAAACAGATGTGGGTAACTCAGCTTCATCATATCCACCGATTCCCAAGTCGCTTCTTCAAACTTCTGGTTTCGCCACAACACCTTGACAAGGGGCATTGTCTTATTTCGTAGAACATTTTCTCTATGATCTGTGATCTTCACTGGTTTCTCCTCATAAGAAAGATCATCCTCCAACTGTACCACCTCAGAAAAGAGTACATGTAAAGGGTCCGGTATGTACTTCCTTAAGAGGGATACATGAAAGATATCATGTACATTAGCCAATGTAGAAGGAACTGCTAGTCGATAAGCCACAGCCCCGACACAATCATGAATCTTGAAGGTGCCGATGTACCTTGGACTTAACTTCCCTTTCTTCCCAAAACTCATGACCTTATTCCACAGAGATATGCGTAGAAAAACCATGTCTCCAACTTTAAACTCAAGGTCTCATCGATGATTATATGCATAACTCTTCTGTCGACTTTGGGCTTCCTTGTTATGCTGCTGAATGGTTTAAACCTTCTCCACCATTTCCTCGACCATTTCTGGTTCAAGTATCTTACGTTCACCGACCTCATCCCAACATGTAGGTGTTCTGCACCTTTTTCAATAGAGGGCTTCATATGGTTCATTTGGATGCTTGAGTAGAAAATGTTATTATAAGAGAACTCAAACAGATGAAGATGTTGATCCCATCCACCTTTAAATTCCATTGAGCATACTCTAAAAATATCCTCAAGTGTTTGGATAGTCCCCTCGGATTGGCCATCATTTTGAGGATGATAGGTTGTACTGAAGTTCAGTTCAGCATTCAGAGCATTTTGAATACTCTTCCAAAAAAGAGAGGTGAATCATGGTTCTCGGTCAGACAAAATAGATAGTGGCACTCCATGCAGTCTTACCACTTCCATGATATATATCTGTTCCAGTTTATCCAATGAGAAATCCTCCTGAATAGCAATGAAGTGTTCAGTCTTTGTAAGATGATCCACAACAACCCAGATTGCATTGTTGCCTTTGGATTTCCTCGGACGTCCGATGAAAAATTTCATGGTGATGTTCTCCCATTTTTATTCTGGTATGGGCAATGGTTGCATCATCCCCTTAGACTTCTGCATCTCTACCTTCACTTGTTGGCACACCAGGCACTTTGATTATATTCAGCGATCTCCTTTTTCATATTATCCCTCTAAAAGTTATTTCAGAGATCTTGATACATCTTTGTGCTCCCTAGGAGAATAGCAAAATTTGAACTACGTGCATCATCCAAAAGTTCCTTCCTCAGCTTCGAACTTGATGGGACACATAGCCTTTTCCCAAATCTCACAATTCCTTCTTCATTAACATTAAACTCTAAGGATTTCCCTTTTTTGATAACTTCCACTTTTTCTTGAATTCCCACATCATCCTTTTGAGAATCCTTTAAACATTCCAAAAGAGACGGTTGAGAAATCATTTGTGAAAGTATTGATGATGTTCCCTTCTTTATGATTCCCTTGTCAATATTCATCAACTCTATGAAGATTGGATCCTTCTCAATTCTCATCATTGAAAGAATCACTAGGTCCATTCTACTTAGGGAATCTACCACCTTGTTCCCTTTCCTATGGTGGTAATGTATTGAACAGTCATAATCCGTGATGAGCTCTATCCATCTTATCTGGTGCATATTAAGCTCTTTCTGTGAGAATATATATTTAAGACTCTTGTGGTCAGTATGTATATCACATTTCTCCCCATATAGATAATGTCGTCAGATTTTCAAGGCAAGGATCACCACCGCCAACTCCAAATCATGCGTTGGATAGTTCCGCTCATGGATTTTCAAATTCCTTGAGGCATAGAATATCACTTTATCATTCTGTATCAGCACACAGCCTAATCCCTTCTTGGAAGAATCCCTGAATACCACAAAAATTTCCCCACTTGTGGGTAAAGTGAGCACGAGCGTAGTGATAAGCCTCCTTTTCAACTCCTTGAAGATTTCCTCGCATTCATCACTCCAATAAAACATTACTCCCTTTCGAGTTAGCTTGGTAAGAGGGTTGGACAATCATGAGAAATTTCTCACAAATCGTCTATAATAACTAGCTAACCCCAAGAAGCTATGGATATCTGTTACCGATGTTGGCCTCGGTCGTCCCTCAATTGTATCTATTTTATAGGGATCCCCTGATATCCCATTGCTTGTGATTATATTGCCTAATAATGATACTTCCTTCAACAAGAACTCAATTTTACTGTACTTTTCATAGATCTTCTCCTTGCGCAAAGTCTCTAGTACAGTTCTTAAATGCTCCTCATGATCCTCCTTGGTTTTTGAGTATATTAGAATATCATTTATAAATACTACCAAAAATATGTCTATGTAATCTCTAAAGACTCTATTCATCAAGTCCATGAAGATTCCTGGAGCATTGGTGAGTCTGAAAGGCATTACTAAGAATTCATAGTGCATGTATCTTGTACGAAAAGCAGTATTGGGGACATCTTTCATCTTGACCCATACATGATAATATCTTGACCACAATTCTACCTTGGAGAAGTATTGTGCTCCATGCAGATGATCAAACAAGTCATCGATCCGTGGAAGAGGATACTTGTTCTTTATCATGATTTTGTTAAGTTCACGATAATCGATGCGAAACCGTATTGACCAATCCTTCTTCTTGACGAAGAGGACCGCTTCACCCCATTGTGATGGACTTGGGCGTATAAACCCATTATCAAGATTCTCCTGTAGTTGTTTCTTCAGCTCTTCAAGTTCCACGACATCCATTCTATATGGAGTCTTGGATATTGGTAGAGCCCCTGGTATAAGTTCACTTGAAAATTCAACATCTCTTCTAGGAGGAAGACTAGGCAGTTCCTCAGGAAACACTTCAGTGAATTCCATCATAGTAGGAATTTTTTCAAGGATGGTTTCTTCCTTGGAATCAATCATCTGAGCCAGATATGTGTGCTCACAGGGCAGTGATATCTATTCGTGAGATGATGGAGCTAAAATAGATTCATCTTCTTCCTTACACTTGTAAAGAATCGGGGAACGATTCTCCATATGGAGTGTGATTTCCCTATCCCAACAATTTATGATGGCTCTATATAAGGAAAGCCAATCCATGCCAAGAATTTCATCAAACTCCACTAGAGTGAGTATGACGAGGTTCTCCGGGAAATTCAATCCACAGATTATAACAGGGAGGACTTATATTCATGGGATGCAATGATTACCTCATTTTCCGTACTCACCGACATCTTCACTTCCATGATTTGTGGTGGTGCTGGGAATGTTCTACTAAACACTCAAGATATACAAGAATGCGTAGAACCTGAATCAAAAAGTGCATTCGCTATTCTTGAATGAATAACTAGCATACCTATCACCACTTCGCTGTCGGGGTTCACTTCTGCAGATGTGATGGCAAAAGCTCTTCCTTGCTACCTTGGAGGTTGTCGGTTGCCTCCGAAAACCTTTGGATTATGGCATTGATTTGCAAGATGCCCCGTTTCTTTTCATTTGTAGCAATGAACAATGCATTGAGGTTCGAACAGTGCGTTCCTCTCCTCTATCGCAGCTGTGGGTCTTTCTTGCCGATATTTAAAAACTAGGTACCCTTCTATTCCATGCCTAAATCATTTCCTTGTCCCCTTGAGGAAATTTCCCGGGTGCTTCTTTCCACACTTTTGGCAAGTGGGGGATGGATCTTCGTAACACCATTGGATTTATCCATCTATCCACTAGCATTGAAGTCCACCTTATACTTCTTGTGCCCATGATACCCCTGTGATTCCACGATCTCCTTTTCAACCTTTAGGGCACATCAGACAATTTCCCCATAGTATTCGAAGTCACGGATCGTTACTGCTTTCCGTAGGATAGGCTTCAGCCCACCAAAGAAGCGGTCAACTTTTCATTCAGGGGTAAGGACAAAGCCGGAAGCGTATCGTGAAATCCTTGTGAAGTTTTCCTCGTAAGCTCCAACAAATTCATCTTCTTTTTTTCTTGTGGTAAAGGAAGTCCCTTTCCATATTAAGATGGAGGGTGCACGGAAAATATTTATCAAAAAACATCTTCTAGAAATCTATCCTTTCCAACGCCTCGATCTCCCCCTCAGGCATCATATTTTCGATCAATGTCCACCATTGATCAGCTTCACCCTACATACAATAATCTTCTACGAGAACCTTCTCTTGTTCATAATATTGAAGGATAGAGAATATCTTTTCAATGGAGTTCATCCATTGTTCAGTGATCTTGGGATCGAATGATTCACTAAAAGTAGGAGGCCTTTGTCTCATGAAGCTCTCAATAGAGACTTGCTCCTTTTTAGGGGGGTTTGGACGTTCCTCTTGACCCATGTTTCTATTCAAAGCTTGAGTTAGCTAAGAGGGATGCATGAAAAATTTCAAGATTCCCGCTCCCATTGGATTGGGCATCTGATTAGTACAATCATCACACTGATCTTCACACCTGTTGTTAGCTCGAGTCCTCCTATTACTGGCCATTGTCAAGAATAAACAGAAAGTTAGGGGGTAACACATAAAGGTTAATCCAAAGGCAAAATATGATGACTTATAAATAAACATTTATTCCCTTAACTCATGAGTCTATAAGCTTCAATCTAGGCTTTTCATGATCTACTTTCTAACATATATTTTTAGGGGAATTTTTTTAATTCCCTTAATAAGGGTTCATACCAATCTTGTGAATTTATCAAAACATATCCCCCGGGAGAGTTGTAACCAAGAGTGCAGCAAGGCTTGTTGTCGTGCACCAGTTCCCATTCGAGTCTAGCTCAAAGAGGTGTTTTCGGGTTTTACCCCTAGGATACATCTGTGCTAGAGCCGCCTCTACCTACTCGTATCCAGACAGGGATATATTTTATTGATAAACCAAATACTCAGTACTTACCCAAACTTAGTGATGTTTTTATTATACTTAGTCTTGTCTCTAAGGCTTTACTAGGGTTTTCTAATCCTAATACCAAAAATAACTAAACCTATCTTCTAATACCAACTATGACAACCCTGCATTTAAATACAAACATAAACATGATTTATTATATAAAACATCACTTGATACAACAATGATGATTGAGAGGTTTAGGGTCTTTGGAGCTTAGGATAATTACATAAAAACTTGAAACATGAAATACAATATCTTTATTGAAAACTTCCTTTACATGACCACTACATTCCCTTTTACATAGCATTGCATGGGATAACCTGAGGACATGCATAAGAAAAGGGTGAGATATAAAGACCATTAAGGGAATACACATGGAATAACAATAAGAGTACAATACATGTTAGACATTAGGCATATCAATAGAGAAAAAGAGAAACATTAACATAAAGGCATGATAATCATAACATGGAAATGTGGCAACAACACTTAACATGGAAATAGCATAAGCCAAGGCCCATTGCACATGGAGAATGAGTAAATCATTATTGCACATGAAGCACAAGTAAACCCTCATTTAACATGAATTATCATGATTCAACACTCATTTCACATGACGTATCATGATACTATACTTTACCCAATGCATTGGAGCACTATAAGGGCACACCCGTCTTAAACATTTCATTTCATGAATCAGTGTGCCACAGGGATCATAAAACATTGATTCATAAAACATAATCATTTATTCCATGAAAAATTAATGTGTAATGAATCTTTATAATAAATTAGTAAATTTTCATGAAGGTGAATACCCTTGATGGAGAAATGGGCATGGTATTCACTACACAATGGCATTGTTTTAGAAAATTGGTGCAATTTCGGCAGCGTAATGGAGTGATATATAAATTCATAAAAATGGTCTATGAGGGAGAAAGGGTTATATAATACTATCTACATGAAATTTACAGTAAGGAGGTAATATAGATACATTTAACAACAATTTTAATAGAATTTAGACTCATGATACAAAAGTATTGATTGAATGTAAATGAGGAGAGACAAGTTCAATTCAGAATTTTTCCATAGTAACGGGTGTACATGAGAGGCATTTAATGAGAGATAAATGGGTATCCCATCATTAAAATACTAAGAGGGCAGTATGGGGGAGGTTCCAAACCATACCCCAACATTCAAAATTGAAATTAAAAGGGAAAACCCACTTAAAGAAAATTGGACAAAAATGAGAAAGGAAAAAAAACCCTTACATGGAAGTGTGCTTCCAAAGGCTTGAGAGAGGCTTATTAGGAGCTTGGGGAACCTTGGGAGGATTCTAGAGAGAGTATGGAAGATGTTGGACGAACTTCAAAGTATTTTAGTGAGGATGAAGTGGGAGCTTGTCCGGGTTTATAATGGAAAGGTGAGTGAATTCTTTATTATTTAGGTTTGGGACCCCTTATATTAAATTAATCGAAACCACAAACCATACGATGGTTTTTAGAAAATGGAGGAGGAAAACAATATTTTATAAAGCCAAAGTCCAAAATTCTTAAAATAATGGGGTTTAGTATGTGGAGGTGAGTCACACGCCCATGGAAAATAATTTAAAAAGACAAGATGTCTAGTAAGTCTTGAGGGGTCTATTAATGCATTGTAAAATAATTAAAACAAACCCAAAATCAGATTATTTAATGGAAAAACATATATTGGACGAAAAAAAGCTTATATTATTTTTATTACATCACTATTGGGTCATTATTATGTCATAAAACACAATATATATTTAAACGTTATTTAATTTTTACCCAAAAATTTGACTGTCTCAGAAAATTATGAAAAATTCACCGATAGATAATTTCGACGTCCTGATTCCAGAAATAACATTTATTTTACCAAAATAATTTTCTTAATATGTTAATTTAATCTTTTAAAATAAAAACCGACATTTATCAAAAAATCACGGGTTTTGACAATAATGGATTTCAAACCTTAATAAAAATTACAATTGCGTTCATAAAATTATAAGATTATTTATATTTAACAAAAATTAATTTAATAATAATAATAATAATATTTTATTAAAATATTATTTAATTTAAAAATCCATTAATTTAATAAAATAGATTTTTTAATTAAATAATAAGTAAAAACACTATTTGTACTTAAAAAACTATTTACAATGTATCAATAATGACAAGAAAGTATATTCATTATTATAAAAAAATTAATGTACATGAACATAGTACTAGAGATTTCTTAAATAAACCCTTAAAAAAGCCACATAAGACCTAAGGGTAAGGTGTGCGATGGTGACAGACTCTTGGGGTGGCTCACATAACATCGATCAAGTGGTAATCTCTATCGACATCCTCTTTTCCTGTAGACGGTCCCGTTCTAGCTTGACATGATGAATCTCATCTTGGGTTTGGTCAAGATTTAATACCAATGATGCCACCTCTTTTTCGATCTCCGACAAATGGGATTCTTATGGAGCAATTCTACTGGATGAGGTCATCTCTTCTTTTTTCTGAGTAAATTGGATTTGTTAAAGCCCTATATTTATACTAATCATGTGATCACTATTCAATGACTATAAATGAAACGACCATAATTCGTAACATGAAACCAAAGAACTTGACATTTTATATAAACATTTTACATAAAGATACATTTAATTAGATCAAGATGGATTTCTATTAATGATACTTTGGGTCATTACACAATTCATTGGAATGATGAGTTTTTTTGGGACCCATAATGAATTAATTTTTCTTCATTGTACTCATAAGAGTTATATCCTAATGAATCTTGGAACAAAAAAAAATACATCTGTAATTTATGAATTAGTTTCTATTTTTTGTTTCAGTGCACTGGTATTCATAGAATCTGGCATAGTTTGGATCATTTCTCTTCATTGTTTTTATGGGCCTCTAAATCCACTCCACCTACAATGAAATCATCCAAACAAGTGAAATTACCCTTTATAACAGGGATTAGAAAAGTTAATCAAATTTGAATTGAAATTTTTTATATAATTTTGAATTTATGATAGAAAATCGGTTTAATATAGTTGTTTAAGGGTGGAAATGAAGATTGAATCACTACACGACCAGAGATCTTCTACATTTTTAACAACAACAGTAGGAGCACCCGATACTAAACTACATAGATAATGAAACCTTTACCAGAAATCTGTTATAACTTATTTTTCAATTATAAAATTTCCACTTGAGACATTCTATAATGGGGTTTAGATAGTCTTAACATCATGAAATAAGTTAATAGTAGATTTTACTTCCCAATCGAAGAGAAACCTAGGTATTCATTTACCATTATCACATCATTAACCTGAATAGTTCCCTTGTTTTCAAAAATATGTAGAAGATGACATTAATTTATATCTTCTAACAATTTTCAGCATCCTGATATGTTATTAATGGCATAGGTTCATTCTTGTATAAAAAATGAAACTCTTTCATAAAAATTTTTTTGTTTCTCTAAAATAAATATCAACATGATAAAAATAAATCCATTCCATAAATATAATAAAATTGAACTCTAATAAGGATAAACAATATGATTTTTAAGTAATATATTTTCATAGATGACAATAGGATGATTCTAAAATTCTGTTTTCCCTTAATATTTCACCTGGTGTGTTTACCATAATTTATGATTTCATTTCTTAATGGGAAATTTCCAATTTACATTAATATTTCTCAAATATAAAGGAATGTTTAGACCTTATATAAAATAATACATTAGATAAATATGAGTAAACAAAAAATTTACTTGATAAAAATTCATTGGATGGCCCAAAATCTATTGAAGTTCTCTCAATGGATTTTGATGCACCCATATACATATAATATGTCTTGTTTACATCATTCAAATCCTTCATCAGATATGTATGTGCATAATTATAAATCTCACCACATTAAAAACACATTATAGTTTTCTTATTATAATTAAACCTAAAAACACCAATATTTTTTTTAATTTTTATCATGGTCCATATTTAAAAACATATCACATAAAAAAATTCCCATTTTTTATGGAATTCCATATGGTTCTTTTTACCATGATTTCCTCAAATAAGAAACTGATTTTCTTACCTTCAGATTAATTTTATTAATAAATTCACATTTATTTCTATCTAGGCCTTCTCTTAAAAAAAATTCAATCATGACATAAAAACACTCAATTTCTACCCTCTTTTCATATCAAACAAGTATCTCATGGCTTTTAAATTTATTGGATTCCAATACCCTTCAATATCTCTGCTCAAATCCGGAGAAAAATTTATTTCTCTTAATATGAGTATCTTGAGTAAAATTTTTAGAATAACATTCCAACTGAGAGAATTTGTAATCACACATTTCCACTAAATCTTCTTTATTTTGTTTAAATTAACGTAATTTGTAATCCATCCTATGTTGAAGCAGCTTAGGAAAGGATTTTTCAAGGAAATGATTCTAAAATTCATCCCATTTAATGGAATAAATCTTATCTCTTTCCATGATATTATTGACCATTGACCACCATTTGTTAGATTCTCCATACAAATGATATATATCATGACTTAAATTTTGATATATGAACACATAATAACATCAACTATCATTTTACAGGATTTAATCAACCCTTTAGCCCCCATTGGTTCAGGAGATGCATTAAAACCCAGGGGGGATGCCTCATAAAATGTTCCACTATAATAATGTTACTTTATGGAAACTATATATGTTAACCTGAATGGATTCCACCACTATTTATGTCTATCCTCAGATGATATATTACTATTAAAACATGCTGGGTTCCAATTCCCACCAATCTAGGTTCTAGTTTCTGAAAAAAATCATCATCTCGATTCCTTCCCTCTTCAGCTGTAACAACCCAGGTAAATAAAGAATATGACATTTTCATATTTATCAATATTTGTGAATAAAATATTAATATGACTTTAAAGGGGACGCTATGCTCGATGGCGTACCCAACACGCAACAACGAGTTACATGGGAATCTTACGTTGCACTCTAATAATAAAATAATATTATTTTAAATGGCAGTTAACATGTAGCCGTTGTATTGGAGGGAATGGATAGAAATAACTAAAATATGATTATGATTATCCAATAAAAGATAAAGGCTTAAAATACAGAAATAATTCAATTTTAGGCGTATATGCCCTAGTTTTCACTAAAGGTTCACTTATCACCTTTTGATGGAGAACCGTCATTAAATATAGTTTTTTTCACTCTTATACATTCTATTGGACCAAATAAAACTCTTCTTTAGAATCGGGACATCAAAATTTACTTTGTGTAAATTTTTGGTATCTTTCCGATAAAGTTCATTTTTTTAATGAATAGTGTAAAATGTTGTATTTTAATTCAAAACCTCTTTTTAATCTAATTTATTTATATTATTAGATTATCATTTTAATTGGTTTTAAATTGAAATTAGAAAATATTTTTATCATTAAATCCAATAGTGGTCGTTGGAATTAATTTCACTTTGAAATCGGACTTAAACTAGTGTCAATCTTTTGATACTTATTGTTTCATAAAAACACGCTATTTGCTCTGACAGCGGGAATTAATTATTAAATTAATTAATTAAACTTATATATTGTGAATTTTGTAAAATGGACTTCATTTTTGAATTCGGAATATCAAATATAGCTTAGGGTGAATTTTTGGTAACTTTCTGAAAAACTTCAATTTTTGATGAATAGTGAAACCACTAAGTGGTACTTATAAAAACTGATTATCAGTTTAAATGAAATTTTTCCACCATTTGGTTTTGAATTTCAAAAATCCAACATACATGGTTTTCATTAAGAATTAAAATGTGGTTCAATGGGACTAAAATATTTTTTTGGTGAATAGTAACTTATTAAGTTTTTAATCGCGATTAGAGGTAATTAGTGTAGTTTAAGGTAAAAATAATGTTTTAATAGTATGAAATGAACTTGAAAAATGTCCTAACCTCATTGTATGTGTCATGGCCGACCAAGACAACCCATTGGTCAACTTGGGGACCCCATGAAGCCACTTTGGTTGGAAAATGACATTAATATCTTTTTTATTTAAAGTTAAAGTAAAAATGAGACAAACATGAAATGTTTTACTAAAACAATATTTAAATAGGGTTATACAAATCATATTTTTGACTATAAATATTCATTGGAAATAAAAAACGATTTTTTACATCATAGTATTTTTTTCATAATTTTTAGAAATTAAATAAATTTAATTATTTATGACATCATGATGACGCAGCGATGACCACATTATTTAACGATTTAAATAAAATGGAATGATAATGTAATATCTAATACCTACACATGTCCAAAACCAATTGGATGAGTGGATTTAGAACCCCTATCACCTTATTCTCGAAAAACATCAATGTGGGACCTCCTAAATCTGAATACCATTTTCAAATAAAGTAACATTTTCTTACTTTCCAAGAGTGCCCCTCCTCTCCTCTGATAAAAGGCCCCCACCTCTACCTCCTTACCCACACTCCCAAAGCCTTTGGATCGGCCAAACCCTGCCCATTTTGTCTCTCCACTTCCCTCTGTTACTCCTTGAAGCCTCACTTTGGGCAGAAGTCTTCCCAAGGAAGCCTTTGAGCTCAAACTAAAGGGAGTTACCCGATTTTAAGGTAATGTGTTCACTTGAGTCCTTTTGTTTTATTTTGCCTCTCCAACCCCCTAAACTCTTTTTATTCATTTCTTTTGTAACAACTCCAGTATCTTCAATATACTAGGATGTTGTTATAACAAGTATTAAAGCTACACTTACACACACCTACATCTAATGGTTAAAGAACATACTGTTTCCGTGGATAGAGAATTTCTACCTCACGAAACGATGATTGTTCAACACTCATATAACACCTTCAAAGCTGGCCATTAAAATGTCACTATATTTATATATGATATATAATATGTTTATGTTTTACTTAAGCTTCTGTATTTATCATTTGTGTCTTACCTTTATGGCTTCTATTATGGGTATACGCGATATCTTCATTTTAGGAAGTGCGGACTACCGCCCCCTCAAAGTGATGTGATTCGTTAATGCCATAAGTGGGACATATAAAGGATGGATTTAATGTTATTATATATTATGTTATACTGGAATTATAATATACCTATATATCATTATTATTTCTTTCCATTAAAGTATGAGATAGAAATGAAAGTAGTGTTCATGCGTACGTACGGCTTATCGTCTCCATGAACGGTGCATTTCATTTCTTATCCCAAAATGTAATGTACTATTATAAGTACATGTATATAATGGATATATATGATGAATGATACATCTAAATGATGAATATAATTATGGAATTAAAATATACATATCTCTCATTTAGTTTTAATTCCATTAATATGACAAAGAAATGAAAGTAGCGTTCATGCGTACGTACGGCTTACCGTCTCCATGAACGGTGCATTTCATTTCTTACCTCTAAATGATTATGTAATATTATAAATACATGTATATGATGGATATAAATGATATATATTCCATCCAAATCAGGAATGTCATTCTGGATATAACGAACCTTTGACCACACGAACAACATGTAATTGTAAGAAGTCCACTTTCGACTTAAGAACCAAATATCGACAAAACAAAAATTATTAACTTAAATGATTACATAATGTTTATAACATGACAATAAGTGATATAAAAGAAAAAATGAACTTGAAAAAGTTTCTTAATAAAGTGTAAATTAACTCATGTTTATTATTCAGGACGTTAAAGAATGATCGAGTCATGTCGGACCTGAGGTAAGGGATCCTACACCTCTCTTTCTTTTTAAGTACACTCTTTTATGTCATTACTTTTAAGCTCATATTTATTAGAATTGGGATGTTATTTTATATTAATCCTACTATAATTATTATGTTCATATGATTAGAGACCCTATTTCTTCTCATCAATCCATTTTGGAAATTTTTAGTGGCGTCGTTAGGCTGCCAAGTTTTCGTAAGAGATCTAACCTCTCTCTTTCTTTTTATGTACTCTCCTTTATGTCACTTCTTTTAAGATCATTTTTGTTATGTTGGGGGATATTATTTTGTATTTTTCTTTCTGTAAAAATTATGTTGATATGATGAGAGACCCTATTTCCTCTCATCAATCCATTTTCGAAGTTTTATGTGGCGTCGTTAGGCTGCTGAGTTTTCGTAAGAGATTTTTCATCTCACTTTTATTCCTGTGAGATTTATGCTACATTTGCCTCAATTTCCATTGAGTGGTTTATGTACTTCCCATTATTACACTCCTTTTTTAATATAATTCCATTAATGGGTATTTACATATTCATTGTATGACACTTCTTCAATGGGGTGTACTTTCCGAAAGCTACCCAAGTCGGTAAGGGAACCTTTCACCCTCTTCATTTTAAAAGACTTCGTTTGTTATGTATTTTAATTCAAATACTATTATGTTGGGTTATGTTCTTCTATATCCTGATTGATGTAAATTTTATGTCCAAGTGATGAGATTCACTTTTTATCTCTCATCAATTCATTTTCTGAATTTTTGAAGTGACGCCGTTAGGCTATTGAATTTTACCAAGGGAACTTTTTAACCCAATTTCAATTTCTTTGGGTTCAACATGTAGTTATTGAATATGTCATCCTTTGAATATGTGTGAATGACCTTTTATTGTTTTACACTTAATATCCAATTATATTGGGTGTATTTATATTTGTCACACATAATTTTGAGATTGATTTATCCTTAATTTAAGGATACCTTCTTTATAAGGGATTTCATCACATTTTACATCTCTATTGAGACTTCATTGTTGTTATGCACTAATTCACTCTTATATGGTGTATATACTATCCTTTGGAATATTATATCATGAATCCATTTATTCTCATGATATTATAAATTTCTGATTAAATTTTTTTCCTCAATTATTGTATTCAAGTGTCTCTAATTTTGGTAAAAACCCTTTAACCAAAATATCACTTTAAATGTTTTAAATATTTGTTCTTATTAATATCCATGTTTTAAAAATGGTTTTAAGGATTTATTTATATTGATATTAATGGTTTAAAATGTTAAAATATTCAAGGTGGTATGAGACACTTTGATTCAAAAATCTCCTTATTAAATGTTTTAAATAGTTTTGGAAATGGTTTCTTTTTGAATGGATTCATTATTTCAATATACTAAAATGTTATATTGTGATTGAAATGTGGAAATCTTATGTTTCATTTATGCATGTTTTATGTGATACGTTTATGTTATGGTTCTTGGGCTTTGATATGAAAACGGGTGGTTCCGTGATAAACTAAGGGCGGGTGAGCCCGATATAGCTCTCCAATGCATTGGGTAACGCGAAGGAGTGAAACGTTAAGGTTTCTCCGAAGAGATTTAGGGAATATACTGTGATGGGTATTCCAAAACGTAACTAAGAGGGTTACTCCCTACGTAAGAATGTTATGAATGCCTCAAGTTACCTTTATGTCTTATGATTTCTATCATTTATTCATGGATTGATGAGGTATGTTAAAGTGCCTATGTTTTATGGGTAAAGTATGATTTCATTCTTATGTATATATGAACTCATGTTTCCTTTCCATATTTTTATAACCCTTACTGAGCTTTTAATGCTCATCCCATGTTTTTGAAATGTTTTTCACAGGTCAAGGGAAAGGTACATGATGTGATGATAGTGTCAAGGATGTGTCAAGAAAAAATCTGTGTTTTATTTTAAATATGTTTCCGTTGATGGGAAGAATGAATATTGTCTTTTATATAACCACTTTGTTAAATGTGGAATTTAATGCAAGTTTCATGATCTAATTCTCTAAAACTCTAAACCTGAAAAGATCCTCAATGTGTAATCTTGTAATAACTCAAGATTAAGTAAGGTTTAAGGCTGGGGCCTTATAGTTGGTATCAAAGGGAGGTTTAGATAACTTTTTAGGTTAGGGTATTCTGTAAGCATAAGTGACATTACCATAATGGTTAGGATTTCAGAAAGAGTCCTAGTTTTAAATAAAGTGAATGAGTAAGTATATCTTAGTTTTTAACTTCCTCATTAGTACATGATGGTTTTGTTGATATACTCACACTGACATTTCTGTTTTTAGTGAATGGATGGATCTAGAAGACACCAAAGAGACAACAGGTTTGAAGGAAACTGTGGTGGTTCCCTGATTAAGGTACAAGATAAAATGGAGTATTCAATGAGGAAACTCATTGTTGTTCTAGACCAAATATCAAAGAGTCATGATCAACCACTTGAACCTTGTTATGTTCTGTAATGCATCATGTACGAGATAACCAATCGATGTGGAAGTTCAGGTAATAATTAAAAAGGTAACCATTAGGGTTTATATGATCCTTACTTTTAAGGTAATTATGGGTTATTATATGTTATGATGGAAAATGAAAGGAATGAGATAAACGTGAGGTTAAAATATGTTATTTTTATTTTTGAATATTTTATCTCGTTTTGGGAAATGTTTTAAGAATTATATAGCTTTGGAAAAAGGACAACACGCAGACCGTGTGACAACCCGTCACGTCGGACAATGATGCGGGAATCGAACCCACAACCAAAGTGTGACTGGTATTTATCGCCTACCACTGGACTACGTGAAGTCCCTGTTTAGTTTGACTGATTCTTTCTAGTTATATGATTTTATGAATTAAGAGTAAGTTGATTTTGGGTTATTTATGAAAATGATTAACCTATCATGGAGGATATGTGATTAGGTTAATTACATTTCAATATGAGACTTTAGGAGCAACTGATGTTGTTTGGAGATAAATGTTACGATTTAACTTGGAAGACTATGTGACTAAATCCTTCAAATATTTGGGGTTTAATCTTATATTGGTTTACTTTGAATAATTTTATGGGCAAATTGTTTATCTAATGGTCCTCGTTGAACTTTGGGTTTTTTTGGACAAATTTTGGTGGTTAAGAATAGATTTTATTTTTATAAAGGGTTATCCTTTTCTGGATTATCTGATCTTGTACTAGCCTTTTTGGTATTGGTTTTGGTTAATGTCTAAATACATGGGAAGTATATAGTTCACTTTTGTGGATTAGGTTATTCTCTAAAAGTTGATTATAGTACTCTTAATGTGAACAAGTATTCTTAAATAATCGCCTTTTGGAGAAAATATGAGTTTGTGTAAGGAATCTAATAAAAGTTCAAAGTCAACATGATAAGTGATTATGTTTCTTTATGAATAAATTCCCAAATAAAAAGTATCTTAAAACAAAAATGTTGTCTATTAACTTTTCCTACTGGGGAATCGAATACCGTTTAACCCATCACAAGTTTGTGATTTTCTCATGGTTAACTTTCTCCTAAACATGTTTTCTATCACTCTTTATCAGAACATGACCCTATTTTTTCTCCTCCATGTCCATGTTTTCATACTTGGAATCCAAGTATGGGTTAACTCGGGTGACCTTTGTACTTATCTTTCTTTATTTTAATGTGATTGTTTTACCGACTTTTCTTCTGATGTGGGACTTTCAAGGATGTTTCCAAGCCCAATTTTAAAATTGCGAGGACGCAATTCCCAAAAGGGGGGAAGGATGTAACAACCCAGGTAAATAAAGAATATGACATTTTCATATTTATCCATATTTGTGAATAAAATATTAATATGACTTTAAAGGGGACGCTATGCTCGATGGCGTACCCAACACGCAACAACGAGTTTCTTGGGAATCTTACGTTGCACTCTATTAATAAAATAATATTATTTTAAATGGCAGTTAACATGTAGTCGTTGTATTGGCGGGAATGGATAGAAATAACTAAAATATGATTATGTTTATCCAATAAAATATAAAGGCTTAAAATACAGAAAGAATTCAATTTTAGGCGTATATGCCCAAGTTTTCACTAAAGGTTCACTTATCGCCTTTTGATCGAGAACCGTCATTAAATATAGTTTTTTTCACTATTATACATTCTATTGGACCAAATAAAACTCTTCTTTAGAATCGGGACATCAAAATTTACTTTGTGTAAATTTTTGGTATCTTTCCGAAAAATTTAATTTTTTTAATGAATAGTGCAAAATGTTGTATTTTAATTCAAAACCTCTTTTTAATCTAATTTATTAATATTATTATATTATCATTTGAATTGGTTTTAAAGTGAAATTAGAAAATATTTTTACCATTAAATCCAATAGTGGTCATTGGAATTAATTTCACTTTGAAATCGGACTTAAGCTAGTGTCAATCTTTTGATACTTATTGTTTCATAAAAACACGCTATTTGCTCTGACAGCGGGAATTAATTATTAAATTAATTAATGAAACTTATATGTTGTGAATTTTGTAAAATGGACTTCATTTTTGAATTTGTAATATCAAATATATCTTAGGGTGAATTTTTTTTAACTTTCTGAAAAACTTCAATTTTTGATGAATAGTGAAACCACTAAGTGGTACTTATAAAAACTGATTTTCCGTTTAAATGAAATTTTGCCACCTTTGTGTTTTGAATTTCAAAAATCTGACATACATGGTTGTAATTAAGAAGTAAAATGTGGTTCAATGGCATTAAAATAATTTTTTGGTGAATAGTAACTTGTTAAGTTTTTAATCGTGATTAGAGGTAATTAGTGTAGTTTAAGGTAAAAATAATGTTTTAATAATATGAAATGAACTTGAAACATGTCCTAATATCGTTGGATGTGTCATGGACGACCAAGAAAACCCATGGGTCAACTTGGGGACCCCATGAATCCACTTTGGTTGGAAAATGATATTAATATCTTTTTTATTTAAAGTTAAAGTAAAAATGAGACAAACATGAAGGTTTTACTAAAACAATTTTTACGTGGGGTTATACAAATCAGAGTTTTGACTATAAATATTCATTGGAAAGCTAAAGAGATTTCCTACATCATAGCAGTTTTTTCATAATTTTTAGACATTAAATAAATTAAATTATTTATGACATCATGATGATGCAGCGATGACCTCATTATTTGACGATTTATATAAAATTGAAAGATAATGTAATATCTAAGACCTAAACATGTCCAAAACATATTGGATGAGGGGATTTATAACCCTTATCACCTTATACTCGAAACAAATCAATATGGGACCTCCTAAATCCGAATACCATTTTCAAATAAAGTAACATTTTCTTACTTTCCAAGAGTGCCCCTCATCTCCTCTTATAAAAGGCCCCCACCTCTACCTCCTTACCCACAGTCCCAAAGCCTTTGTCTCAGCCAACCCCTGCCCATTTTGCCTCTACACTTCCCTCTCTTACTCCTTGAAGCCTCACTTTGGGCAGAAGTCTTCCCAAGGAAGCCTTTGAGCTCAAACCAAAGGGAGTTACCCGATTTTAAGGTAATGTGTCCACTTGAGTCCTTTTGTTTTATTTTGCATCTCCAACCCCCTAAAATCTTTTTATTCATTTATTTTTTAACAACTCCAGTATCTTAAATATACTCGGATGTAATTATAATAAGGATTCTAGCTACACTTACACACACCTACATCAAATGGTTAAATAACATATTGTTTCCGTGGATGGCGAATTTCTGCCTCACGAAACGATGATTGTTCAACACTCATATAACACCTTCAAAGGTGTCCATTAAGATGTCACTATATTTATATATGATATATAATATGTTTATGTTTTACTTAAGCTTCTGTATTTTTCATTTGTGTCTTACCATTATGGCTTCCATTATGGGTATACGCAATATCTTCATTTTAGGAAGTGCGGACTACCGCCCCCTCAAAGTGATGTGATTCGTTAATCCCATACGTGGGATTTATAAAGGATGGATTTAATGTTATTATATATGATGTTATACTTGAATTATAATATACCTATATATCATTATTATTTCTTTCCATTAATGTATGAGATAGAAATGAAAGTTGCGTTCATGCGTACGTACGGCTTACCGTCTCCATGAACGGTGCATTTCATTTCTTATCCCAAAATGTAATGTAATATTATAAGTACATGTATATAATGGATATATATGATGAATGATACATCTAAATGATGAATATAATTCTGGAATTAAAATATACATACCTCTCATTCAGTTTTAATTCCATTAATGTGACAAAGAAATGAATGTAGCGTTCATGCGTACGTACGGCTTACCGTCTCCATGAACAGTGCATTTCATTTCTTACCTCTAAATGATTATGTAATATTATAAATACATGTATATGCTGGATATATATGATATATTTTCTATCCAAATCAGGAATGTCATTCTGGATATAAAGAACCTTTGACCACATGAACAACATGTAATTGTAAGAAGTCCACTTTCGACTTAAGAACCAAATATCGACAAAACAAACATTATTAACGTAAATGATTATATAATGTATATAACATTACAATAAGTGATCTAAAAGGAATAATGAACTAGAAAAAGGTTATTAATAAAGTGTAAATTAACTCAAGTTTGTTATTCAGGACGTTAAAGAATGATCGAGTCAAGTCGGACCCGAGGTAAGGGATCCTACACCTCTCTTTCTTTTTAAGTACTCTTTTATGTCATTCCTTTTAAGCTCATATTTCTTATGATTGGGATGTTCATTTATATTACTCATACTGTACATATTATGTTCATATGATGAGAGACCCTATTTCCTCTCATCAATCCATTTTCGAAGTTTTGAGTGGCACCGTTAGGCTGCCGAGTTTTCGTAAGAGATCTAACCTCTCTCTTTCTTTTTAAGTACTCTCCTTTATGTCACTTCTTTTAAGATCATTTTTGTTATGTTGGGGGATGTTATTTTGTATTCATATTTCTGTAAAATTTATGTTGATATGATTAGATATCCTATTTCTTCTCCTCAATCCATTTTGGAAGTTTTATGTGGCGCCGTTAGGCTGCCGAGTTTTCGTAAGAGATTTTTCATCTCACTTTTATTCCCGTGAGATTTATGCTACATTTGCCACAATTTCCATTGAGTGGTTTATGTACTGCCCATTATTACACACCTTTTTTAATATAATTCCATTTATGGGTATTTACATATTCATTTTATGACACTTCTTCAATGGGGTGTACTTTTCGAAAGTTACCCAAGTCGGTAAGGGAACCTTTCACCCTCCTCATTTTAAAAGACTTCGTTTGTTATGTCTTTTAATTCACATACTATTATTTTGGGATATGTTCCTCTATATCATGATTGATGTAAATTTTATGTCCAAGTGATGATATTCCCTTTTTATCTCTCATCAACTCATTTTCTGAATTTTTGAAGTGACTCCGTTAGGCTGTCGAATTTTACCAAGGGAACTTTTTAACCCAATTTCGATTTCTTTGGGTTCAACATGTAGTTATTGAATATTTCATCCTTTTAATATGTGTGAATGACCATTTATTTTTTTACACTTAATATCCAATTATATTGGGTGTATTTATATTTTTCACACATAATTTTGAGATTGATTTATCCTTAACTTAAGGATACCTTCTTTATAAGGGATTTAATCACATTTTACATCTCTATTGAGACATCATTGTTGTTATACACAAATTCACTCTTATATGGTGTATATACTGTCCTTTGGAATATTATATCATGAATCCATTTATTCTCATGATATTATAATGTTCTGATTAAATGTTATTCCTCAATTATTGTATTCAAGTGTCTCTAATTTTGGTAAAAACCCTTTAACCAGAATATCACTTTAAATGTTTTAATGATTTGTTCTTATTAATATCCATGTTTTGAAAATGGTTTTAATGATTTATTTATATGGTTATTAATGGTTTATAATGTTAAAAGCTTCAATGTGGTATGGGACACTTTGATTCAAAAATCTCCTTATTAAATATTTTAATTGGTTTTGGAAATGGTTTCTTTTTGAACGGATTCATTATTTCAATATACTAAATTGTTATATTGTGATTGAAATGTGGAAATGTTATGTTTCCTTTATGCATGTTTTATGTGATACGTTTATGTTATGGTTCTTGGGAATTGTTATGAAAACGGGTGGTTCCATGATAAACTAAGGGCGGATGAGCCCGATATAGCTCTCCAATGCATTGGGCAACGCGAAGGATTGAAACGTTAAGGTTTCTCCGAAGATATTTAGGGAATATACTGTGATGGGTATTCCAAAACATAACCAAGAGGGTTACTCCCTATGTATGAAAGTTATGAATGTCTCAAGTTACCTTTATGTCTTATGATTTCTATGATTTATTCATGGTTTGATGAGGTATGTTAAAGTGCCTATGTTTTATGGGTAAAGTATGATTTCATTCTTATGTATATATGAACTCATGTTTCCTTTCCATATTTTTATAACCCTTACTGAGCTTTTTATTCTCATCCCATGTTTTTGAAATGTTTTTCACAGGTCAAGGGAAAGGTACATGATGTGATGATAGTGTTAAGTATGTGTCAAGAAAGAATCCGTGTTTTATTTTAAATATGTTTCCGTTGATGGGAAGAATGAATATTGTCTTTTATGTAACCACTTTGTTAAATGTGGAATGTAATGCAAGTTTCAAGATATAATTCTCTAAAACTCTAAACCTGAAAAGATCCTTAATGTGTAATCTTGTAATAACTCAAGATTTTGTAAGGTTTAAGGCTGGGGCCTTATATCAGCTTCCTTGTTTTTTCTATGAAAACCATTATAAAAATATATATCTCTAATAAAGAAACATTGTAATGTTTACATTATATGTCATTTTAACTTAACAATAAGTTTAAAATCATTTATGATATTATATTAACACCATTCAAACCCCTAAAATTATCTAAACGATACTATGATACCAACTATAATGATCTGGCTATAAAAATTACATAATCTAGTTAATTTAACATGAATACAATTTTACATTCCCAATGATCATTTAGATTTAGATTTTTAGATAATAAGGTCATATTTCATATGTAACAACCCACAATAATAAAAATTGGATACTACTAAAAAATCCATTTATTACATGATACAAAAGGTTTAAATAAAACATAAATTCTTTTCATAAAAATTCTTCACAAAATTCAACTTGTCTTCTTCTTTTATGTTATCAATCCATAAACCCTGTGAAATTATTTTCAAACATCAGATGATTAATTTTTTTTATTGAAGTACATAAAAAAGGTAATAGATCGTTTTTTCATTAATAAATTTATACATATGATGTCATTTCATAATAATACACTTATCACACTTAAAGTATCATATACATATTTTGTGAAAACATGATATTTCCATAAAACATAGAAATCCTAAATATACCATTTTGTTAAATTGGGAAATAATTTTCATTCCATCTGTACATATTATTGAAACCCCCATGGATAATATATGATTTTTAACCCTCTTGGTTACCTTACAATGTTACCCTCATGTCTACCTTATAATGTAACTATAGCAGTTACACTTGTAATAACCATTATGATCATTATTTAACATAACAAATGAATTTGAGGGTTATCATACACCCAACCTTATTTGGATTATAATGGAACTAGTCATTATTATGAAATGTTCTCATGAACAAGAGGATAATCATAAAACAATAATACTTCCATCATAATAACAATTCCATGACGAAAATCAATTGTTTTAAAAGAATATTGTTTATATGTAAAGTAAAGAATATTATATGAAAATAAATTTTAATTCTAGTAAATAAGGCCTTAAAATAATAGTGATTCATGAAATCATGAAAATCTAATCATGATTTATATGTTGAAAAACATTCCATTTGAATTTTGTAAAAAAAGAGATTAAATGATGTTTTTTAAAGAAAAGTTCCATACCCCAGGTTCGAATACCATAAAATGTGTTTAGACATCATGTATAATAGATTAATGTGTGTATAAAATTTACTAAATAATAATATTCATATTAATAATTCCTCATATGATCTTATTATAACTTCTTCTCACCCATTCACTTATAATATTTTGTTATTTTTTATTGTTTTTGGTGTGTTAATTTCATGGGTTCCTTGGTGTGTTTATTATGGATTTTCTTATCGAATGAAAGACAAACCCCAGAAGATGAATTAAATTTTATTAATATTTTTATATGATATTAAATTATACCATATATCATTTTTTCTAATAATTTTATTATTCATTTCATAAAACATTAATGAAAATGATTTAATTTATTTTGGCGGTTTTTAGAATCAACACAAACTTTTATCATTATAGTTAATATCATTTTTATATATTGGTTACAGAGCATTATATTACTTATAATATTTATAATTAAAACTTATTTAACCATAATAAGGGGTTTTTTATTAGCCATGAATACAATAATGGAAAATTAAAACACATCGTCCAAGACGATGGTAAATTGACACATGAAGGACGATGTTTTCATTTTTTAGAGTAAGAGTAGAAGATGAGAGTTTTGATGATGGATATTATGTTAACACAATAAAATTATTGTATATGTATGATACTATAGTTATAATTTCACATGGATGAGGGGAGGTTATGAGAGAATAATAAAATAATACAAATTGAAAATAAAATTAGAAGAAAATGATAGAGGATTTTACCTCCTAACCTTATTTTCCATGAGAACCACCTTATGGAACATGGTTTTGGAATTTTGGTGAGTATAGAACGTCATGGACGTGGGTAATAGGATTTTTATGGAAATATGGTTGAAATTAAACATGATACAATGCTTTGTATGTGTGTGGAAAAGAGGTGGTGAGGTGTGATATATATAGTGGAGGAGACAAGAGTTTTTTATTATTGTATTCATTATATTAATATTTTGGCTCAAGAATATGAATAATTTTTATTCATAAGAAAAACTATAGTATATATCAAATTAGTGTTTTAGATTATGGTGCTTAAATTATTTATGACTCACAAAAAAAGTGTGTTTAACTTATAAAGTTATATACGGTAATTTAAAGTATTTTATTATCCACCAAAAAATTAACTATTTTAGAAAAATACCAACAATTAAATCTAACAATTTTTAGATATATATAATTAAAAAATGAACTTAATTTTATGAAAATAATTTTCTAAATATTAAAATTAAATTTTTAATTAAAAGCATCATTTATTTAAAAAAATATCGACTTTTTAATTACAACTGATTCTATGACACTTTGAAAAATTAATTAAGGTCTCATAAAATTATCTTATAATTATAATAAAAAAAATATTAATTTGTAAATCTATTATAAAGATAAAATTTAATTTAAATAAACATATTAATTATAAATTTGTAATTAAAAATTTCTGTTTCACAAAAACAAGAACACTAAATTTATCTTATTCAAAAAAATTATTTTCTAATTATATGATATAAATATATCATATTTTCAATTATAGGATACATCAATTTTATTAATCAATTCCTAGGTTAGGTTACAATTCTATTTTTATATATTCCTTAATTATTATAAATACAACTTATTTTATTATACATTTATAATTATTTTAACAATTTAATTTCAGAATGAAAAAACAAATTACTAGGGTTGATATAGTTGAATTAGCATGGGTTGTGGTCATATTTGAATTTTTTTTATCCCAAAATACAATTTATATAATAAAATATTATAGTAGTTGTGCGTGGTCAATCCCACAATGAAGGGCTGGTATAGAAGGAACTAGTGACTTCAAACCCTTTATGTAGGAGTCCACTGAGGTTCATTTGGGTTTGAGATATAATTAATGCAATTGAGTTTGCTTTAATTTTCAATAATAAGAAAGGGATTGTTGTTGATTTCATGGTTCAGGTGAAAATAATAATCTAAGTCCTAACTTGGGAAAGTGCTAAGTCTTAGGCTGTGATGTTGTGCATAAAAACAAGTTTTTTATTGTCAAACAAAAGATATCTATCAAAAATAAAACTATTACATTGTTTGAATATAACTAATTTTAGTGATGCATTAAGCCTAACATCTATGTTAGAAATTATCATAGGATAATGGTCATAACATGCATTACCCAAATCTGGGTAGGTTCATTCACATAAACTTCCCATGGTTAGGGTTGTGTAAAATAATTGAATAATGCATTACTTTTTAACCTAATAAATTTAATATGGTTACATAATTTTCGTTTAGACATTAATTAAGTTCATAATAACCCCTATCCTTAACCTTTACCAAAATCCTTTTAGCCTCACCTGATGGTATTAAAAAAATTTGAGAAATAATGAGAGACATCCTTGGTTGAGCATTGAAATAGTTGAAATAAGATAGTTTGTAGTCGACGGATCCATAGTCACGTTATTCAAAATAATAAATACTAATAATCCAATCTTATACTTACATGAATCAGTAAAAAAGAAATTTGTAGTGAATATTATCTTTTGAATGTAAATGGAAATTGAAAATAGATTTTGGAATTATAAATGATGAAGAAAGCTATGGAAAATTCTTGTATATCAATAAAAATAACTTTTATTTAATAAAAATGGTACACGGATTTATTTTAAATTGATTTCAGAGAGAATGGAAGTGTGAATATGGGAGCGAAATAATGAAATTTTTCTCTCAAAATGTTTTGTGTGACTTCGTACACATGTATAAATAAATAGATGAGAATTTACATGACGTGTAATCTAATCACGTCATGTAATCTCAATAAATGTTTCCTATATGTATTTTTAATTTGGTTCCAATCTCATCCTAAATATTTAAGATGCTAATATTCGAATCTTTTCATGACATGTAATGGAAAATCACGACATGTCTTTTCTCACGACTTGAACATTAAGAAGAAAGTTACCTTCAAATGTCACACTATGTGTTATGCAGATTTACACCATTTATGATTTCCAGGACCTTCATGACATGTGATTCATGAATTTTGACATTATGTGAATGATCCATACTCATCTTGTATGTTTTTCATGATGTGTTATTGCCCATTTTGTACAATATCAACATCTTTTTCCTTTTTATCCATAAATACATATTCTCTATAAAATTAAATATATACCCAGTGCATTATTGGATAAAATATAAGTAATCATTAATTAAATTAGTTAAAAAATTTATATAAAATTTCCACTTATTATGAATTTATTTGTATAGTTTCAATAATTTACTCATTTAAGTCGTTAATCTATTTATAATACCTCACATAGACTAATATTCTCATCCATTACATTAAGTGAAATTTTTGATTTTTCCTTGACAATATCTTACATTGTGTTCTTCTTCTCCATAGATAAAAAATTTTCTCAATCCATTGAGAAATTCCCTAGAGTTATTTTTTCATATTCATGATAACAATGTAACTGAATATTTTTTCAACCATGTTTTCCATTAAATAAACTCTCAAATAACATTGTACTTATCTTCATTGGTGACTCTAATAGTCGAATAAGGTGCACATTGTTAATCATATTTCATTATATATAATTAAAAAAATTGCAACATCCTTCACTTTATCTATCATACCATTTGGTTTCTAATCACAAAAAATTCATCATATTTAATATTAATCCTTTTTATATATGGTTACCTCCATTGAATAAAACCAAAAAACATTTTTTGAACAACACCTATCAAATTAGAAATAACATGATCTTGTAAAATAACTAATGGGATGTCTAAATCATGACTCCATTTAAATATATGACACCTTAGGATTAAAAAAGGTCATCCATGATCATCATATATAAAAATGATAAATGGTGGCTCAAAATGACTTTTTGAATTCCCAAATAATTTCTCTTAAGTGTGTGAAAATAGGTGTGCAACAAAGGCTATTTTCAGACACCATGTGTCAGTCAAGTTTATATCAATGTGAAATTTTGGAGAAATTAGAACTTTATGCGAGAACCACATCCACTTATATAATCTTGAATGGATTATAAGTACTTGTAAACTATGTTAATGTTTATATGAAATTATAGGAAATTTTCTTATACTTTAAAGCATCCTTAGACTTATCATTAGAGACATCCCTCTGCATATACATAGAAATGTCCATAGGGATCTCGCTAATGTTTTTCATCATAGTTTCCAAAGGTTAAAAAATCATTACATTGATACATATTATAATGACTTGGGATTATAATACATAGATATTACATCATTGTAAACAAATATCCAATACATTACACAAAAACATACCCGAGGACCGTAATAGTTAATTCCCTTGGAATCTTGGAAACACAAATGACGTGTCTTTATGTAAACTACATCATCTCTCACTATGATCTTAATAACTAGAATATTTCATAGAAATATCATATGAAATATATGTATTTATCACCTATGGAAGGAAACAAACTAAATGGTGCTCCTAGATGATTAATAAGTTAAAACAAGGGTGATACATAGGAATAACCTATCCATAAGGGTATAAGAACATAAGAATAACACTTTAAATACATATTGTTCAAATCAATGGTAATAATATTTAATCATATCATAATGATTGGATGTTATAATTGATGAATCATAATGAAATCAAATAACCTTTTCCTTGAGAGAGTAACATTATAATATGGCTTGGAACTTTTGGTATACTAATAAGCATAAAAAATCCATTCTATATTAGTGATGTCTCACTGATAAGGAAATCATATTGGAATGGGTCCATTAACCAAACCATAATAGTAGTCAATGTTCACTCTCAATACAATCATTGATGAAAAATTTTCTTGCTAAATATAGTTCACTCTTCATTCTTGTCATCTCTTACTGAACTAAGTTCACTACTCATTCTAGTCATGTATTAATGAACCATGTTCACTCCCATTTTGTTACATTTTATATTTTGAGATATAAATCACATCCCAATAAATTAGAGGGAGATATGGGTCCTATAAATATCATAATGAAAACCATATTTTTTGTTCCAACAAAATCATAAAATATTCATCATATCATGACCCATGAAATGAAATGGGTTTTATAAACATTTCATTATATCAAAACTGATGGTCCAAAGACAGGATTCATGATAATTTTATCATTTCATCATATCATAACCCATTAATGGAAGAGGGTTTCAAAACCATTTTAACTTTGTATAACAGATGGAATAGAAATGGGTTTTATAAGATCATTCCATCAGAAAAAGAATCAACTCAATGAAATAATAACAATGGTTTCCTTGGTTAATATCCCAATATATAATAGTGAACATCAATAGATGTCATCTTAGATTGAAAAGTTATTTTGAATGATTATTTAAAATATTCCTTGATTTAAATACAATTTCCTCTTTGAAAAAAAAACATTTTAGAATATAAAACATTTTTAAATTCCATTTCATTGAAAATTAACATGAAAACATATAAAGTAAAATTCAATGAAAATAATGGTAATAAATAAGAGATATTTTATTCATTCCATACACATTAAAACATATTTTCCATTCACATTTTCAATAAAATCCAAATAGGAATCGTTTGGAAACCAACATGAAAATTCCATTAAAAATATTTTAAAAGTCAAAAATGGGTAAAACATCATTTAAAATTTATATGATATTAATAAATCATATTTTAAACATTTTTAAGAAAACATGGTTTTGGAAGAAAATGGATTTCCATCCAAAAATAGAAATAAAATTGGATTTTCTTTAAAAATATTAGGAATTATTTTAATTATTTTTCTTTAAAATTGTTCTTATTAAATTAAAATAGAATGAATAAAAAATGGATAATTAGATTAATGTGCCTTATTATTGATTAATAATAATATTTTATCATCAGAAACATTATCATAATCAATCTCTATAAACTATGAGATTGTAACACAAAATCAATACCACTTTGGTAACATTTAATTGTAATCCCAATGAACAAATACTATAAACTGAAACATAAAATATCTTTACATAAATAAATTAAATATATTACATGTAAATTTTTAATTTTATACACTTTTTGAATGATTTTAGGTTTATAACATAATGAAAATCACCATGAATGAAAATTGAGAGAAAATTCCATTTGCGCATTGGTATGTTTTATACCATAATCCCAATGAAATAGAGATCCTAAAATGGATATTTAAATCATAATATTTTCAATAAAATAAACCCAAAATAAATTTATGGTTATAATATACACCGTATAAAATAAATAGGTGGGTATTATGGCTTGTGTCTCATAGAATTAAAAAAGTGAGATGAAAATCCCTTTATGTCTTTACATCCATCATTCACATTCAAAATACTAGTTTAAAAATATCTGTTTATTATATATATATATATATATATTGAAAAATAATAATATATATCTTATCATGTATTACTTTCTTTATATCATTTTATTACTCTGTTATTAAAAATTCTATGTTAATATCTTTTTTCCAGAAATAACTCTTTGTTTTTCACATATGTTTAAACTAGTAATTATTTGGTCATGTTTATTAGATCATGGTTAAATTGTCTCCATTTGTAAAACCATGATATAAATATCACATATATTCAGGTCATATTTGTTTACAATAATCCATTAAATTTATATACAATAAATTGAAGACACCATTTATGGAGATGGTTGGTCATATGTACAGATGAACATTATTTCAATTTTCTTATTAGGTAGAAAAAAAATTATGTGTTATATATTAACATATTTGAATCAAATTTGAGTCATATAAATCACATATTTTCATTAAACCCATCCTCAATACCATACATGTTAAGCGTGAGTGAATCACATCACTTTTCAGGTCTATAGTTCTTCATACACATGAGCAACATTACTATATTCTCGAAAAATGGGAAATATGGTGTTATGCATGATATAATAATTCCTTAATAATAATAAAATCATAAATATCATGTATATCAAATATAAACAAAAAATTCATCATTATTTAAATCCTATATTGATGGTAATAGATAAAGGAATGATCTTAGTTGGCAAGGATGTAGTATTCCATACACACAAACGATTATTTCATTAACAATTTAATAGAAGTGGAGATAGTTGTTGATAATTCAAATAACATAAAAATTCTATTTATATATAAGATAATTACGTTGATTTATCATCATGGTGTAATAATAATTTAAGGATATGTATTAAAAAATAATGTTAAAATTCAAATTTATGAATGTTACACCTTCTTCGTGTATCCAACTTCAATTTACTCCAAATTCGTTCCTATGTAAGATTTATATAAAAAGAGGATTCTAGGATCTAAGGAGGTATGTTAGAAAGTGATGTGGGATTGGTTTGGTTGAGCTAAAGGTCTTGATATGTGTGATTAAGTGAGGGGAGTGACTGCCCTTTTATAATTAACGAGTGGATACATTCTTGTAAATACCCAAAAGAATTTAGTATTGTGAGGACATTATTTCCTCATATGAATAATAAATAGTTCTTTAATAGAGTGAATGAATGATATGGTCCAGAAACGCATCAAACACAAAAAATAACTGTGTTTTTTTATTTCATTTCTTAGTAATTATGATTTCTGAGTCTTACCCTTTTAGTTTTATCATCATGGTAACCTGTATCTTTTTATTTACCTAGTTAATATATTAATTAAGAATAAAATAAAATGAGACTTATTTGGTAATTTGAACCCAATTTTTCTAATCATGACATCCTATTTTTCCAATAAAAATACTATGTGTCTTGAAAATTAATTTAAACATAGGATCATGAAACATGAAAAAAACATTGTTTTAACATTAACAACACTAATATATTTTTTATTATTTTAATGTCAATTTAGTAACTATAAAAAAATATTGGTCCATGAATATACCATGTTTTATATTTATTAGAATTTATAAACAAATTTTTATAATATAGTATTTTTATTTATTTTATATTATTTAATAAAATTTAATTTAGTATAAAATTACATCAATGTAAACTCTAGAATTATTCATTATATTTGATTTTTAAAACATCAAGATAATGATTGAACTAGAATATAATATGTTCACACAAGTATAAAATAATATATTTATCTAAAAGTTAATTTAATACAATAATTCCATCAATTTACATTACTTTTAATATTTTTTATCATTTATTTTATTTTTCTATAAACAAAATAATTATTTAGTTGGTGTTTTTAAACCAATTAAAGTATTTGTTTCATCTCTAAATATTAAAAATTTATTATCATGTTTAAATTTTTTTTTAAATTTAAAACAAAAATTATAACAAAACCTAAGATTATTTTCTCAATCCCAAATTTTTATGTATGTTAAAATAAAGGGAGGGTACTTTTTTCATTTTTTACATAACCTATTATATAGGCCACCTTCTTTGAAATGTGTCCAAAAACTAATCAAAATGGATAAAAAGGTGATAAGGGTAAAAATATTGACATACAATTGGTTTTGGAAAATTGGGTAGGTCATTTTAACCTTTCCCTTCTTAGTTTATCTCAAGATAAACCCATTTTTACCTTAACCGTGGTAAATATTTTTTACAAATTTAACTATTCACTTTATCAAAAATCATTTTAATCTTATTAGATAATATGAATTATTTTTATTCAAAATACTGAATCATTATTTCAATATTCATTAAAAATAACTGGAAAATTTTAATTTAATTTTAATCTCACAGATGTGATGATAAAATTTGTTTTTTAGATAAAATGTTCCAATTTTAAAAAAATTTATATCGAAATTAATCATTAAAATTATTATAGTCAAATAAAATTTATTAATACATATATAATTGAAATAATTTAACATTAAAACCAAATTAATATATAATTGAACATTGTTTCCCAAGTATTGTATTTTTTTCAAGAAGTTATTATGTGAGTAAAGATGAAGTGGTGATGTTTAGAGAATTGATATATGTTATTTTTATAACATTGCATGTCATGATTGAAAAATTATCGTTGATAAATCATATTTTTTCTTAAGTGATCTAAAAAGTCAATGAAATGTGATAAGTTGTTTTCACAATGTTTATCACTACTGAAGTCCATGAAAAAATATTTTGTGTAATGAAGAATTGAATATGGCTATGCATTATGTTTTAATTAATGGGAATGTGAAGATAAGCCCATGAAAAATATAAGTAAATATGTATTTTTTATGAAGAATAAATGAGGAAGAACAGTATTAGAAGGGATGTATTTTTTGTCTTTTCATATTATTATTAATGAAGTTTTGGCATTCCATTTATTCCATAGCATGAATTTTTTCTAATTATTATATGTGGAATTATATAAAATATAGATTTAAACCAACCACTTACCTATTGTAGGCCTACCATTGGATTATGCGGGACATAGAGGGTCAACCACACTACAAGGAACCATACAGGTATAGCAGTGGGAGGCAGGAATATGAGGAGGCTCGCAAGAGCACGCTCATGTAGGGCCAAGCAAGTGAGAAGTGGGAATTCCACCATGTAAGGTGGAAGTGTGGTACCGAGAGCAAGAATGGGGTCATTACAGTGTGTATTGAGAACAATTGTTCTGCTGATGGAGCGTGTTGTGTTATATATCAGTGGCATACCAAGAACATATTCAATTTTTCATGTAATCTGTTCTATCATTATTCACTTATAATTAAATTTAACATAATTTTATTGCACAACATGAAATGGATTATAAGATCTATTAAATCTTCATGGGTGGCCATATTCCTCTTTCCTGATTTGAGGATTCTACTCACACTATTCAAATGTCTTTTTGAGATTTGTATATCATGAACGATTAGCCATGAATCAATATGACGGCCCCAATGAACTCTAAAGATCTAGGATAGATCCATACACATGGTTCCAATTATATTTATATTCTTAAATGTATAATTTAATGATCCAAAATTTTATGGAATCCTAATCTTTTATATCTTCCTAGAGGAAGGAAATTCTGATATTTAAGAATAATAATTTTTGAAATGGATTATGGATGTAGATTTTAATTTAATTCACAAAATTACAATATAGATTTCATGAGGCTGAGTGATGAGGAGTCATGAGTATTCAAAATGGAAACCCTATGTGAAGTAATAAACTAACCCAAGTATTTTAGGTTTTTATGGATGAGTAACTCTATTTCTTTATAATGTGAGTAGAAAATAAAATAAATAATACCTGATTCCTTCATGTTTTTGTGATGCTGCCTTAGTGATATGTGATGACACATGAAGAAGATGTTACATAAGTATTCAGGTATATATTGATGATATATTGTATAAAACTGGAATGATATGTTATGAATAAAGACTTCAATATCATTAATGTAAGCTAGGTGAACCAAAACATAATCAAATCCATGTGAGAATATGATAATCCCTCTGGTATTAAAATGATTCATGAAGTTAATAACCATTCTGGTTTTTCAAATGAGAAACTATATACCACATTTAATAGGGTATTCATGAGTATTGATATAATAAGAAATATTTATGGGTATTAAATTGATGAGTTTAATATCATACTCACATTTGGGTATCATTATTTTATGGAAAAATATATTCATTTATATTATTTCATTAAACATTTACTTGTGGATTTAATTAAGAATCTAAATCATGAAATTTATTGAGATCTATTCACCACATTTTTGTGTATAAATATGTACATGAAACTCATGAGAATATGTCCCCAATTGCAATATCATTTTGAGACACCTTGCATCCATTGTGAAAGATGAATTTCGTGGGTGATACCACGATGGGTAATTCTTGAAGAATGTGATTACATGTAACCAAGTATTTGAAGAAGGGGAATCCAGAATTCACCAAATTTGGATGGAGACTCAAGATCATCATAATAGATGTTCTAGAGGAATTTCACGGGAAAGTATGATCCAATAAGATCATGGAGGTAGATCAAAGATCCACCTATAATGGTAGAAAGACATAAATAAAAGGTGAATCCTTCTAGTTGGGGTTAAGAGTAGTTGATGTCTTCAGGTTGATGTATGCGGTAAATGGAGTCTCCTAGTTGGAGTCAAAGAATGAATTACTTTAGTTTGAGAAAAAATCTAATGGGGTCTCTATGTTGGATATGATGAATTATATTCACTTTTTTTAACCAACAGGGCATGGATTTGGACATCCATTTTTTATCTTTATAAATAATGTGTGTTTCCCTCAATTATTTTACTTCTATATAGGTAGTGAGTTTGTTAGAAATAATTGAGTGGACTAGGAACTATAAAAAATCAAGAGTTAGAATTGAAAAGGAGAAAAAATCATAAAATAAGGACACAATTGATTCACAACTCTTAGTAAATCCTAATCTGGCCCAAGGCTCTACAAGTGGTATTAAAGCATTAGGAAACCTCTATATATCCATGAAGATTTGAAAATTGAATATGATAAAGATTATAATGAGCTCAATGCTCATATTTATTTAAATTTAAAATGGGGTAAAATGAATAAGTAAAGTAATTTCATAAGAAGAATCCAATTAGTAGGGATGAAATCAACCTCTTATCATTTCATATGATGAATATGTAATCTCAGTAGTTTTTCCGTCCATTCATGGTAAAATATAATCCTAGGGTTAATTTTTATTCTAACCCTCAATTGGATAATGAATTTACTCTTTTAGACAATCACATAAATCTTAAAAGGAAATTTGATTATAGTGATGAAGAATAAAAAACATCAAATTATTATTCAATGGAATTATCATGAGATGGAAAATAAAATAAATTTAGAATAGTGAATGATATATATTATTCAATGGTGAAATATTTTGAATTTTAAAATAATGGAATGATGAGAGAAGAAGTGGCCTTGAATATCAACTCAAAGAAAATGGTAAATAATATTAAATTTCAATGAGAAATGATATAAATGCTATCCCAACATATTATAAAAAATTTCCATTGAACTGGTGATGAAGATGAAAGATATTAAATTAAGAGATCATGAGGATAATATGAACACCTCCAAATAAAAAAAACAAATAATCCATTAAATGAAATCTAAATACAAATGCATATAAATAGAAACCAAAATATGAGATTTTCAAGTAAATATTTGACCCATATAAAAACTAAAAATGTGATTCAAGAAAATATGAATGAAACCATTTTTTTATTGTACATGTCTAGGGAAAATCTTGAATATATGTTTCAAGGATAAAAATCTAAAAGTTGTTACAGGAACTGCATTTGTTACATTTTCTCAATAAATGAGAGACCAAATAAGGTATTAGTTTTTTGGTATATTTTTCATTTTTTAAACCTTGGTCATATAGTAAGTAATTTCACTTATTTGAGTGTCTATAATGGTAAATAATTCATTAGGAGATGTTTCACTACTATGAATTACAAGGAAATAACTTATCTTGGAAAAGGCCTATTAAACTGGAAAATAGGATTATTGTTTTGTAGAATTAAAATGATCCATAAAAAAGGGTGTATCATGCCCCCAGATCAATGCACTCACATCAAATCTCATGATGGAAAATAATAAAAATTGGAAATATGTTTCTCCAGCTATGAAGGGTGTGAACAAAAATTTTCCACAAAAAGAAAAGGTCACTAAGAAGAAAATAGTTCCCATTCTATAAACATGGTCGACCAGAAAAAAACAAAATCTGTAGATGATCATGGAATGAATAATTGATTAATAATAAGAAAAAACTCTAACATTGATTTTTTCCACTAAAGAAATAATAGGTTCCTCTTTATTGATTGTTTTTCCTGTTCTGAGATAACATGTAGGGAATTGATGGAGAAGTATTAATCATCCTGGAGTTAATTAATTTCCATGATGAAAGATATGATTACATTTTATGGGGTCTGGTTTTAAGAGACACAAGGTAAGTGAATCACACTCTCATTCCTTTTTATTTGTTTTATAATTTAATATGGTGTGATTGTTTAATGGGAAATATGAAAAAGGGGGTTTTATTCTTATGCGCCTAAAATTTCTAATGTGATTATTGATGTGGGTATAATTTTTCATTTTATTGAATATTATAAAAATTGGAAACTTCTTTTTCGGAATTTAGAAAATATGATATTTATATTACATTTGATTATGTGCTTTGGACATCTTATAAAAATATGGTTATTTTAATCTTGTTTTATAAACTGAGTTTTCCAGTATAGACATAGAGTTGATTTGATAAAGAATTTTTTCCTATGTATCATGTGATATCATTTATTTATTTTAAAATATGAGAAGATAATTTTGAAGATGAATTATGGGCTGATGAGACATCCCAATTTTCCTTTCCATTTTATTTTCAATAAGTTGATAGTAATTAAGGTTTTTACACATGGACTTTTTTATGTGAAGAGATATTGACAACAAAATAAAAAGGGGTAGAGAGTGTTTCCAGATGTTTCATTTATATTCAAGGAGTCAATATGATGGTTAATATGAAGTTTTGAAATATGGTTAATTTTTATGGATTCATTTTATATCATTGTATATTACTCTTGAGCAATTATCCATGATAAATCAGACTATTTTTTAAGTGATATCAAATATCAATGACATGTGATTAGGTCTTTACACATTTTCTACCATAACTGAAGTACATTAAAAAAAATAATTTTCATAAAAAAGAATAATAGAAGTTGATTAATTATGTTTTATTTCATGAGGATGTGGAGGGAAGTCCTTGAAAGAATAAAATTTAATATATATATTTTCATTAAGAATAAATAAGGAAGACGAAGAGAATAAGATAAGTTTTTTTGTCATTTTTTTATCTATCAATGATTGGTATTTTAGTTGTTCCATACATCTCATTTTATCTAATTATTATTTGTTTTCTCATATTAAAAATAGAGGCCAACCAAGCACAACCCTCATCCAGCTTGTCTATGGGATTATGATGGACCTAAAGGGTTAAACATGACCAAAGGAAATAGTCGGGGTTAGCGGTGGGTTGTAGAAAAGTTGGGATGCATATACATATGCACTTACTAAGGGGAACATAATCTAGTAGTAAAAGCACAACCATACAAGGAAGCACAATGGAATAGAGATCTAGAATGTGCTAGTTCCATTGGGTATTCAGAATAACTGATCACCTGATGGAGTGCATTATGTTATGTGTGAGTTGTAGACCATGAGCGGATTATATGCTTGGAATAGTTTGTTCAATAAATTTTAATCATTCAATTAAATTTTAAACAATTCTTATACCACATGAAAGATCTTATATGATAATTCCAACCAGGATGAGTGGTTATCTTCATCCATTCTTTTTCAAGGATTTGGTCTCATTGTTAAACCACCATTTATGAGTTGTGAAGAAAACATCATTGCATCGACGATTCAAGTCGAAGGACCTGATGATATTTCGATATCAAGGAAATATCCATACATGTGTTATGATTGATATTTTTTCACATCCATGTATAATTTAAAAATCATGAATCTATATTACATCATTATCATCCAGAGATTCCTAGATGAAATAAATAACATGATTTAAGAATAGAAATGAACAAAATTGATCTTGCATGAAGCTCCAAATTTAATTTGTGAAAATAAAATTAATATTTCAAGATGTTGACCAATGTGAATCCATGGGTATTCCAAAGGAAAAACCATGTGATTGAATGATGGAATATAATCATTTTGGGTGTTCAAATATGATTAACTATGTTTATTTACATTATGACGAAAAATATAAAGAACAAATACGTGATTGTTTTGGGTATTTATGATACTTCCTTAATGATTTGTGATGCCATATGAATAAGATGATACTCTATTCTTCATGTATCTATTGATGGGATACAATTTTAAATAGGAACATTATGTTGTGCCTAATAATAGTATGAACATGCATTCATTCATGCATTCTAGGTGAGCTATGGATAAACCCAAGCCACGTGATATGATGAAAACCCCTCGAGTATTCAATTTATTCCTGACGTAAATACCCATTCATGTATTTTAGAAGAGAATGGAAATACACACATTAATGTGGTATTCATGAGAAGTTATATAAAACAAAAAATTATGGGTATTCAATTGATGAGTTTAATATCATACGTACATTAGGGTATCATTGTTTGAAGGAAGAGTAAATTGAATGGGTTTAATATCATTACATATTTAATGAAGGATTTAATTTAGAATCTAAATCATGGAATATTTGGAGATCCATCCACAACATTTTGTTGTATAAATTTGTGCATGTAATTGAGGAGAAAATTCACATAATTTCACGATCTTTTTTAGACAACCATCATCCATTGTGCAAGAAAAAATTTTAGGGTGATCTATAGAGAGGTAATTATTGAATAAAGAGATTACATATACCCAATGATTTGATTACGAAGAATCTAGATTGCACATAATCTGTAATCAGTCTTGATACCAGCATAGCATTAGTTCATAAGGACGTACACTAGCAAGTTATATCCTACAAGATTATGGAGGAAAATAAATTAACTTCTTAAAGTGGATCAAATACTTCAACGATGTTCAATCCTTATAATTGGTTCTAGGTGTATTGTAAGACTTATAGTTGGATTTAGGAGAAGGAGTCTATCAATTGGAGTTGGGTCAAGAATTCCTTTAGTTGGAGCCAAAAAAATGGAGTATCTTAGTTAGAGCTAGGGAAATAATATTCCCTTGCGTGATAATGAATAATACATGTTGGGGTACTTAACCAACTTAGAATAGAGTAGGTATTTTTTCATAGGACCTTGTCAATATTGTCTGCATCCCTCTCTTATTTTACTATTTCACCCGATATGAGTATGAGAAAAAATATTGAGTGGATCGAGAACCATAGCATTTTCATAAAGTTGAATTTAAAAGGAGAAAAATCTATACAACTAGGGAACCACTTTTTCATCCTCTTTTAGTAGAACTAAATCCAGCCTGGGGATTGGAACACAATATAAATAAATTAAACGAGAATGAAATTTTCAATTAAAATTCAATATTTTTACCATTCATTAAAATATTAAACATTTCATAAAAATCTCATATATTCACCAAAAGATAAATTTAACATGATGATTTCCAAAACGAAATTTATTTTATTAAAATCATTTTCTCAAAGTGTCAAAATTTAATTTCATTATCGTATAAAAAAAGAAATAAAAAATATTAGAAAATAAAACTTTCTAAACATATAAAGGATTTATTAAAAATCAATTACTTTTTTAGGAATATATTTCATTCATATAAACCAGTTATATTTAATATTTAAATATTAGTTATTATTATTCATATATCTCATTTCAACTACTTTTTTATAATGGTTGGAGTTAAATAACTATATTAATAATATATATTGGTTTTGTTAAAACTCATTGGTTTGGGTAATGTAATATAAACTCAGTGTTCAAGGTTTTATGAGCTATCTATATAATTTAATTTATTGTAATGAAGTTATTAATGAAAACTCAGGTTGTTGCAAATATGATATAATGGTACCATTTATATTAATTATTTATAATTTTTATAATGAAAATATGTTTATGAAACCAATTTATTTTCTGTGGGTTATGATATGATGAATTAATGAAATTTTTATGAGACTAGTATTTTCATGAAATGGTTATTATATAATGATAAGACGAATGTTTAATGTTCTTATGTCATACATATGTATGGTTCTCATTATGTGATTGGTGGTACAAGAATTATATAGCCCTCCAATGATTTGGTGATGTTTTGTATCTCATGAGATAATTATGGGATATAATTTAATTTTAATAATCTAATATTTGAATCTAGTAGATGTGGTTGATCCACTATGGGATGTAGGTGTTGCTGCATGATCTGTTATGATAAAATAATGAATATGGAATCAATGATCCCCTAATATTTGGTTATATTTGATGTTAAACATGACATATGATAAGGTTTATATACTTATGATTGTTCAACACTTTTGTGGAAAGAACATATTTCTCATGATTTATTATTGATTATTTCTCACTATTATGATTCATTATATTGAAAAGATAATGTTCTATACCACGAATCATGTTTTAGACCCCTGATGTATTATGCCTGAACTATTTTATGGTATGTTCATTATCTAATACCATTATGCTTACATTATTCTTTAATATGGTCATCGATTAGTAGATCCCATGTTTACCATTACTGGGCATATAAACTTAACATTTTTTATTTTTCCTTCCCCAGGTTATGAAGAAATGCTTAAGTATAGTATTTTAATTTAAATTACAATGAGGTAGGATATTTTTCATATATTTTGAATATATTAAATTTAATAATAATAATTTGTATCTAGTCTCCAAATACACAAAACTTTTATGGTCTTCGGACATGTATTTGTGACACATATTGAATATTCATCTCAACATATATAAATTTTTTCTTAATTATTTTTGTATCATTCTAATTAACTTTTTTAAAAAATGGTAATGACTAAAAGATGGAAACAACCCTTTTTTAAAAGATATTTCGTGTGAAAATTTTTTTGTATAATGAAGGATATGCAGGTAGTTGATGTTAAAATTTATTTTTTATAGTGATAAATCTTGTTTTTTTACCATATTGGTGTGATTGTATGGGGTCGATTGTAGCACACCCTGTTACAAATTTGTAACCCTTAATTTATATATTTTAAGTATATATGTTTTTTGGTGATGTTTGGGAGGTTTTAAAAAACTTTTTATTGTTTTTGGGGATTTTATATATGTGAAAGGTTTGAGAAGGGTTTGGGGAAACCATGAAATTCCAACAAGAAACTGTGCACAATGGGACATAAGTTAGGAGGAAGGCACATGGGTAGGCGTAGGGTTTGTCAAAACCAATACTTCTACCTAGGAGAAACTGTTCAAAGTCAAATAATGAAATTTTTTACATTTGGTGTATTGTTTTTCTAACTGTATAGTTGAATCATGTATATTCCTCCTTAAGGCAGTGGCTAGTACATGGTTAGCACAAGGTTTTCCTAACTATTTACGGTTTAAATAATTATATTCAAAAAGTGGATCTAGGTTCGGATTAGCCTTTCAATCCTTTTATTCTCTAAACCTTTAATAACATTATATTTAATCCTCCCAAATTTAGTATAACCCTTCCCTGTCAATTGGGAAGAAATATGGAGGCATTTCATGGTAAATTGAAGCTCAGTTCTTTCATTACGTCTTCATTTCTTTTGGTTTTTCTTTTCCATTTTATAGATCGACTTCCATTCCTTTTATGAATTCTTTAATCTAGTATCTATATTAATAGATAAATTTTTTTTATGCCAATTATGATTATATTTGTCCTTGATGGTTTTAGGGTAAGAGATCTAAGGCAGGTTTTTTTAGAATTAAGCCTGCATTCATTTGCATTTTAGTGCTGTTCTTCATTTTTAGCATAAAACATGAGGTAGGTGGATTCAATCATAAAAAGTATTCTTAAATATGAAGAAGTATTTTCAAATTGATTATTTTTATTGAAATTGGTTTTTAACTATTGATAATTTATTATTTGAAACCCTTGGTGGAGAAAATTTACATAATTATGGAAATTAGTAATTTTTTGGAATATGAAATTAGTTACATGATTTGAAAATGATAGTTGGTTTTGATGCATGGGAATGTGTTTTTAATAAAAGTATGGTTTTATTAAAATGTTTTATGAATGTTTTTAATAAAATTATGGTTTTATTGAATTGGTTGAAAGGGTTATTTTTGCACTGAGATTTTTCATCATTTTTGTGTGTGTTCATGTGAATTCTAGATTAATAAGGCTACGAATTCTCCCCCATCATTACATGGATGAATAAGGGAAGGTGAATTACCTTATAAAAAAGGCTCATTAAGTGATATCTTAGTGAACTATAAATCACCAATCATCAGTATCGGGAGGAACAGAGTTCATGAATGGTTGGATGTTTGGATATGTAGAATCGAATTATTTATGCCAAAATAGTACTTTTGGAATAGTTATAAGGTATTGTTTTATTTCATTCCATGGAAAAATGATTTTTTTTTTGAAAAATTGTTTTGATATGGAAACTATTTTATAATATGGTATAATATTTTTTAATGTTTTTTATATAAATTATTTTATATAAATGTTGTATTAAGTTCTATTCTAGTGCTGTGTGTAGGAATGTCATTTGGGGAAAGCCTATGGAGTTACATTGCTCACCACTACAATAGAAAATTGGTGCTTTTGCTGATATCATTTATTGGGACATAGGGAAAGGTAAAATATCACACTTATTTAGTTGTATATCATGATACAAGGGACATTTGTGGAATTGGAGAAATTATCATGTTAGAGATTTGGCATTATGTGAGTTTTGATTGAGTTGTGAAGGTCTTTTATTTTGTTGTATACTTTAATGTTTTAAGTCTTCCAATATGGTACATGGTTATAGTTTGATTTTTATTTTATTGGTATTTCATTTAGATATTTTACATTATTATCATAGATTATATAGTGGTAATTTGGTTGTAGAATTTTTGGTGAAATAGTTTTATGTCAAAGGGAAAATCATCTAGCAATCTTGTATTGATGCCCATGGAATATATTTCCATCCTTTAGCACTATGGGGATGTCATATAAGGCCTAGTAGAAGTTACTACATGACTCAAGACAATGAGGATGGGTGGGATGTTAAAAGTAGTATTATTCTTTGCCCTTCTAATATTTGTGGAACAAGTGGTATCATCTTGTTTGGTCCTTTCAAAACTGGAGGACATCAATTTTTAGTGATCATGGGGTGTATATTCATTCTGGTATATTCACTATATCGGGATGAACGAAAGGAGTAGGATTGTTGGGACAAGAAATTTAGATCCTAAAAGAAGTATCTATCATTTTTATGAAGAACATCAAGTGATCAAGGAGTTGGATACATAAGTGTTTTGGAGCCAATTATAGGATTTAGAATCTCATTATCATGGGTATAGACAATGAGATGATCATTACAAGAATTTTAGAAATGAATTCCCACCAGGTGTGAATATTATATTTTGAATAATGATATCTGATTTTTTGCTAAAGTAATGATTTATGAAAAATGAAAAAGTTGTTATTAAATGTGAGATTTTGAAAATGGAATTCTTGTAGTATTTTGGAAATTTGATAATTTTTAAATGCATGGTGGTATTCTTAAAAATGGTTAAATATAGAATTATTGTGTTTTGGAATGAAATGATGTGATATATCATGTGGTATAATTTTAAATTGTTAGGCCAAAAATTTCTAGAGAGTTAGATAGATTGTTGGTGTTATGTTTATAATAAAATGGAACTGGATAGGCGTCATAGGAACAAACGAGAAGAATATGTTGAGAAGGTGGTTCCACCTGAGCCACATGTTAACCAACAGCTATTTCATAATATATTTTATGAATTTTTGGTTGTGGATAGAGGAAACTGATGTTATAATCCAACCCAAGTGGATCAATCCATCAAATTATAGAAGCAGAACCCAGCCATATTTCTGGGCGATTTGGAACCAGAGAAGGCAGTGTTCTGGCATAATAGGATGAATAGAATATTTGATAAAATTTTCACACTAGAAGAGCTAAAATAAAATCTATAAACATATATGTTGGAGGCTCTCGCAGGACAACTATGGGATTTAGTCATTTTGGCTAAATTAGTCAAGTGTATTACTTGGGGGATTTTGTTGAATTGTTCAACAAAAAAATTCTATCCTCATACATTTTGAATTTCAAGAACAATGATATTCTTTATAATTAAAAATGAGAGCCTCATAGTGATGGATTATACATCTAAATTTATTAATTTAGTCCACCTTTCACCTGATGTTACTACAAGTTCATCCTTGAAGGCACACATATTTGAATGCTTGATGAGGAAAGAGATTCACTCAAATATTTTTTTCCTATGTGTAATTGATTATATGTATATGGTTTACCGAGAAAAAGAAACAGAAAAGGAAATATCAAGATCTATGTATAGAGGAAAACATTTCCTAACTATTTTAAACCGTGGGAACTATAATGTTGAGTGTAAGAAGAATATTGAAACCTACTTCAAAGGTGGGAGAATGGCTCAAAATAAAATGGTTTGATTAGTGAATCTTCCTCGCTAACAAAAGAGCCAACCTCGATATTTTCAATGTGGTTCATTAGAACACATGAATAAATAGTGTATGATAACAGCTAATGAATTATATAATTTCAATTAGATGGAGAATGTTCTATGGTATAGTTCTTTTTCATTGAGGTAGGGTGTTCAGGAATCATCTCATGTTTCACATACATCATATGAGTAGAATACCTCTCATCAGTTGAACAGAGATAGACATTGTCATTCTTAGAATACCATGAATCCTCAGCATGGAAAATAACCAAGTTACACAGTGAAAAATGTTTAATTAATTTGAAATTATATGGAGTTGAGAACATTATTTTGGTTGATCAGTCAGAACCATCGAGGGAGAGAGTTATGATTATTTCGGATTATAGCCCCACGCATGATTTACTTTATATAGGTGCATCCCATTCCTTTATTGATACGCATACAATTTATTTTTGGGTTTAAAAGATGTGACAAGTACTTTTATGTTAATACATAAAACTCCTATATTCCCAAGATAATGTTGAGAGTTTTTATGTCGAGAAAATTCTATAACTTTTCATAGAGATGAGTTGATATGAGATTTATCTATTCTCAAGATGGATATCTATGATATAAACATGGGTATGGATTGGTTGATGATGTTGGTGGAACATTTCAATAGTTATACATGGATAGTCAGTATTATGACTGAGTATGGTTTTGAGAATCACTGTATGGGAGACATGAATTTAAAGGATACTGAAATGGGATTGTTGTAAATTGTAGTGGGAATGCTCTCATACTAGTTAGTAGTTTTACATTGGAATTGATTTAAGATATTTAGAATGGAAGCTTTCATGTAGTTTTTTTATCACAATCTTGAATTAATTTTCAGATAATTTATCAGGGTTTCCACTCACAAGAGAAGTGCAGTTTATGATTCATCTCCTTTTGTTGACTATCCCTATTTAACTTTTGTCTTATCTGATGGGATCAAAAAAAAATTGTAATTGAATGTGTAGTTGTAAGAACTAGAATGGAATATGGTCTTTTTTCCTAACATGTATCCATGGGAAGAATCTATCTTGTTTTTCAAAAAAGAGGATGGAACACTTTGATTGTGTGTGGATTAATATAAGCTTAATGAAGTTATGGTAAAAAATAATTATCCACATTCACACATTGAAGATCTTATCAATCAGTTTAATGGAGATCAGTGGTTATCTAATATTTAATTGTCATTTAGATATCTCCAATTGTATGTTTGGAAGGAGGAAATTCCAAAAACTACATTCAGAGGTAGACATTGACATTATGAATGTGTGGTTATACATATTGGATTTAAGAATGAAACTGTAGTCTTTATGGTATCGATGAATGAAATATTATAGAGAAATATGTATTCGTTTTTGGTGGTGTTTGTGGATGACATATTGTATTATTCATGGATAAGGTATAATAATAAACAATGCTTAGAGATATATTGTAGAATCTTTAGGGATCATCGAATATATGCCAAATTATCAAAGGGTGATATTTGGTTTCATGGGGTGTGATTTCTTGTCCATGTAATTTCTAAAAGGGTTGTTTCTATGGATCTAGAAAAGATAGAAGATATTTCTTCCTGAATAGCAGTAATGAATTAATTTGAGATACATAGTTTCCATGTTCTTACTAGTTTTTACCAACACATTGTTAATGATTTTTCTTGATAGGCATCACCTATAACAACTTGAATAGGGATATTTTTCCAGTAAAATGGAATGATTTATGTGAAAATAATTTTCACGAATTAAGATTTTTCTACACATCAGCACAAATCTTGATTTCTTCATAAACATGAAAAGAGTATGTGATGTATTGTGATGCTTATGGATTAGGGATGGTATGTGTTCTCATGAAAGTATAACATGTGGTTTCTAATAGATCAAGATAGTTTTGGTTTCATGAGAAGAACTTCCCAACATAGGATTTGGAGTTTCCTCTCATATTCCATGATTTGAATACCTGATGTCATTACCTCTTTGGTGAGAAATTTAAAATGTGTATAAATCATAAGGGATTAAATTTTTTTATCACATGTGGATTTGAATCTGAGAAAAATAAGATAGATAGAATATCTCCAAATTTCAACATTGTTTTTATATATAAACCGGATAAATGAAATATGATGAAAGATGCATTAACCATAAAATCATATGCTCAGTTGGTGATTGAAGCTTCAAATAAGTGGTTGTTGACATCGATCCTAGATGAAATTCACTTGGAATTAAATGACTGGGTGATTTTTTGGTTTTCATTCTAGCTTTGGTGGGTCCTACTTTAGTAGATATAGATAAAGAGTCATTGATGTCTGATATAGAATGTGTGGATTTGAGTTCAGAACTCAATGATGGGTAGAACATTGAGGGATGGAGGCTGTATGAAAGTTTTTGGTTACAAATTGAAATTTGATTGTCATACCTATGGATTATTAGGAACAACATCATCACTCCTACAACTATTACAGTTAGTCTTTTCCTCATGGAATAAAAATATGTACAAGGTGTTGAAAGCACAGTATTGGTGGGTCCGTATGAAAAGGATGGTGGATAAGTTTTTTTGAGATGTTGAACTTTTAAGTAGGTTAAAATAGAACATTAGTGAACAGTTTGTATATTGAAGTCCTTACTTATTCTTTTCTTGTAAATATGAGAAGGTAGTTATGGATTTTTTAATAGGCCTCCCAAGAACATTTCACAGACATGATTCCATATTGGTGATAGTGTATTAGATCACCAAGTTGGCCATTTTATCCCTATTTGTGAATCTCAAATGGTGGAATATATATCCAAAATATATATCTAAGATGTGGTTAAGAGGAATGGTTTACCATTTTTGACAGTATTAGACATATATCCAATTTTTTCATCTTTTTTTGGAAATCCTTACAGAAATCCCTTTACACTAAGTTAAATATCAGTACATATTACCACAAATAGATGGAAATACAATCTGTTCAGATGATACAAACATTGGAAGACATGTTATTTAATATTGTAATGGATTTTGGTGTCTCATAGGAAAATCTCATACCTTTCTTGGAGTTCTCATATAAAAATAATTTTCATGCCTCAATAATTAGGGATAACCTTTCAGTATTGAATGGAAGTCATTTTTTTCCCACAATTATAGGTGGAAACTGGTGAGACTTTTCTAGTTGGTAAATACTTGACTTTGAAACAAAATTGAATATTCAGTTGATCTGGAAGAAGAGGGAGACGACTCATAGTATTCAAAAAATCAAATACAGATCATCGTCGACGATTGGTGTTGTTCAAGGTGTGTGATCATGTGCTCTTTATGATATGTACACTACTTGGAAATCACTACTTTTGGAATTAGAGAACCATATATCCTTGATACATAGTCTATTTAGTGATATTGGAATATGTTGCTGGGTGATCGTGTGTTATTTATGAAGTGGTTGGGTGACATTTGTGAGGGTTTGGAGAACTTTTACTATGTTTTTTGGTATTTTCTATAGGTTTATATTATGATCATGATTTCGGTAAACCATGAAGCTCCTATAAAAATGTACACAGTGTGACAATGTTTATGGGAAAGGTGAATTAGTTGGTTCATGGTTTGTCCAACCCTATGACTATATAGGAGAACCCACATAATGTTAGATACTAAACTTTTTCATGGTTTTTCTAGACTTTTCTAACCGTGATGGTCAACCTTGTAAAGTCCTCCTCAAGTTCAAGGCTGGTGCACTGTTAGTATATTTTTTTCTTAAAAATGTGACTATTCATGTATAGTTTGAAAATAATATCCAAAAAGAAGTGGATCTAGGTTAGGATTAGCCTTTAACCCCTCGTTTCATATTCAATATATTGCAAACTCAACATTTTCTCCTTCCAAAGGATATGGAACTCTTCCTAATAAATTTAAAAGAGATTAGGAGGCATTTATTGGTGCATTTAAGACCCATTTCACACAGTATGGCTTTGTTTATGATGATTTTTCATAGATCTACTTCCCTATATCTCTCGATTTCTTAGATCTAGTCCCTTGTTGATATAATTTCTGTTTTTGAGGAAAATCTTGTTTTTATTTTCCATTGGTGACGTTAGTGGAAGATATATATATTGGTTTTTTGGGGACTCAACTGAGTTTCATGGGTGTTTTAGTGTCGTTCATCATTTCCCTATAAAACACAAGGTTCATGGCTACACTCTCAAACCATATTTTTAGAAAATGGTGGCTTAGAATTGAATTGATTGTTTTGATTGAAATTATTTTTGAAATTATTGTGAATTTCTAGTTGGAAACCATCATTTGTGAGGATTTATAGAATTTTAGAAATTGGGTGTTTTGGGGATGGTGAAATTGGTAACATGATTTTAAAATGATGATTTTGAAATGATGGATGGTTTTTATCCAAGGGAAGTGTTCTCAATAGAATATTGGTTTTATTGAAATGGTTTCTATGAAAGGCTTTGAATAAAAATATGGTTGTGTTTAAATGGTTGGAGGGGTTGTTTTTTCACCGGTATTTGGTATCATGGTTGTTTGTATTCATGATCATTTTAGACATATAAGGTTATTAAGTCTCCACCAAAATTAGTGGGATGGATAATGGTCAGGACTTTCCCCCAACAAAAATGGTTAATTATGTGATGACTTAGTAAATGATGACTTATCTCTGATGAGTATAGGGAGCTCCATGTTGTGTGCATGGATGGACATGTGGATATGTGGAATGAAATTAGTTATTCCAAAATGGAACTTGTGGAATTATTTTAATTTATTGTTTTGTTGCATTTCATGGAAAAATTTATTTTAAAGGATAACTATTTTGATATGGAAATAGTTTCATAATATTTTATAATATATTTTAATTTTTTTTATATAATGTTTTTTATATAAATGTTTTAACATTTTTATCCAAGTGTCTTGGATAGGGAAGTCAATCAGGTACATCATAATGTGTTTCATTACTCACCCCATCTTTGAAAATTTGGTTCTTTTGTAGATCATTTTTATTGGGATGCAAGAAAAGGTAAAGAACCACATTTCATTAGTGGTACATCATGAAACTTATGTTGTTTGTGGAGGTGGATCATAAATCATGATGGGGGATTAGATTTATTCTGGTTGTCACCGATTTTTTTTGGGTTTGTCTTCCACTATATAGTTTGATATTAGTAGTCTTCCACTGTGGTACGTGGTTGTAGTTTGATTTTGATATCTATGGTATTTCTTAGTATCATTTAACATTTCTATCAGGCATCACTGAGTGATTATTTTGTAATGTTATGGTTGGTTAGATTTGTTTACTTTGAAGGAAAAGATCACCCCCATCTTGTATTAAATCCCTTGGAATTTATTTCCTACCTTTGGAACATTGGGGATGTCGCATAAGACCAGGTAATAATTCTACTTCGACTCAAGATAATGAGGTGGTGTGGGATGTTATTTTGACCATGAGATAGTGTATATTGTGTTGTGGAATTTCCCATGATCGGCCTTGGGGTGCATTTTATATACTGTTTTTTCTGAAATGTGTTGTAGAAGATGTCATGGGTGGCATTGTGGGATGTGATTTAATTTATGGTTTGTACTATAAGGAATCATATAAAATTTCATTGTTGGGAATAGGGGATGAGTAGGTTGATTTGGGGGAAGGTTGGGTAGGTGTATTCGGGATCCTGGTTATGGCTTGGTGCTACATAATAATGTTGGAAGTAATTTAATTGAAATTAATATTTATGGAATTAAATAAAATGATTGGATATTTCAGGTGATTTATATGGATTTTATTCCTAGGTAACACGTTTAGTTTAGTGATTTAATAGTTAGAAGTGGTGGTGGAGTATGGAGATGGTCTTTTGACAATGTTGGTGGGTTATGATAGTGTTGTTTTATTGAACCTTCAAGGGATATATTTTGTGGGAATCCATATAGTGTATTTAAATCTTTTTTAAATGTTCTTCACCTTAATTAAGTACCCTCACAAATTCCCAACACGCTTTTGGTTCTGAGTTTTTCCTCTGACTACATGGTTTATGAGGGAATGGACAACTAACTACTCCCTCTTCCCTTCTCTTTAATTCATGTGTGGTATAGGTTGTGATGACATGGGAGGTACATGATGTACGAGATACCATTATATAGTATTAATGTAACATGATATTTAATCAATATAATGGAAGACCCTATGGTGTATTGGTTGATGAAATAATCATGTTGAACTAGTAGACCCGTCAGGTTATGGATGAAGATGTCAATAGAATAATGGAAGTCCCTAAAAGGAAATTGTTGACATGAAGTTTTATGGTGTGTTTATGTGGGTAGAAGTAGATAATGAGGTTAATGTCATATATGTTCATGATACCATATTATACTAGATATGTGATGTATAAATTATACATTACATATTGTGTCATGGATAGAGAAGGTATTGGGGGAACATGATTTTTGACGATGGGGAATGAAAATGAAAAACCAGTAGGGAAGTGATTACAGGGTACCTTCTTATTATATCGTGTGATAATATTTTCTTGTGATTAGATGTGATATTGGGTCAGTGATCCTTTGTGAGGATGGGGTAGTTGACCTATTAGAAAATTTTGGGTGCTTTTGTTCGTCTTAAGATACATAAGTTTTTTCTTTCCATGTTTTAAAGAGAGGACAATGGTATTATCATACTGAGTGCAATTGTTATATTCACCCCAATATATATATTTATATAGAAACTATTTTCAGCCTCATAGGTTGAGTTTGGTGTCCAATATGGACAGTAGTAGTTTGGATCATGCATGTTGTAGTGGAATCACTCTCTGTGAGTATAATTACTATTTATTTTGGTTTTTTCTATCATTATTCATTTAGATTTGTATTTTTGGATCTGGGATATTTATATTATGGTGTGATAGGTGAATAATTTATTATTCCTTGGTTTTATATGGGTAACACCACCCATTTTTATGTTTTATAAACTAGGTGATAGGCTCCAACTCAGGGATCATTGGAGGTGGGCCTCATGGGTAAATATTATATTCACTATGGTCCTTGATGGGGTTCCCAATATGATAGGGCCATTAAAAAGTGGAATTGAAAATTTTTATAAGAGATCAAATAGATATTCGAGTTGTTAATTAGTGAGGAATTCATGGGTTTGTAGTGAAATTGTACCTGCTGAACTTGGCTGGTTACATAGATTAAATGACCCACGTAGGATCCTAAATCATCAGACCCACATAAGATCCTAATACAACAAACCCTCATAGGATCCTTGAGTAGTCCCACGTGAATTCCAAGAGTGGATCCAAGTGAGACTCTCTAAGATAGACCCACATAAGATTCTGAAGCATAAACCCACATAGGATCCCAATGAACTGGACAACATAGGATCATTTTCTAATTTTACATACAGTTACAGGGTTCCCGCACTAAGCTCGATTGATTCCTGGAGGGTCTGCACCTCATGCCACATGTCAAATAATCCAACTTCCATGATGTCCCATGAAGAAGTATCCCAATGTTCTGCCACATAAAAGGGGTCTCAATGCAACATACGATGCATCTATCAGACGCCTGACCTGTAATTTATGGGCCTTTTAGTCACAAGGTCCCGGTTGGATTTTTTCTTGATCCAACCCAGTCGTACCCCATATTTCTCCAATACACAAGGGAGTTATACCAAATGGACCTTCTCGATTCAAAGTTTCTGGAATCATAGATGGTTCATCAAACGAACACCTGTAGCTCGTGATATGGCAGAAAGAACAAAAAGGGGTCAAAGATGGTTCGGGTTTGGGCCGAAACAGTCGGACCGACCCAACCCAACCCAACATGGGCTGACCTGACCTAGTTCATGTCGACCCGGCCTGAATCAACGTCCGACCCTAGGTCCGACCTGGCCCTCCTGGTCCAACCTATCCCGTTGGGCGGCCCACTCTAGGTGGTGTGCGGTGGGGCGGCCGGCGGTGTGGCGGCCCGTGGTACAACGGCCTACTCGACTGCCCGGTTGGAAGGTTGGCTAGCCTCCTCCACGCGACATGGTTTCACCTTTACCGGCTGCCGGTAGAGAGCCGGCCTCCATTCCCTCGATGACGCGGCACAAGTCTGTGACTCTTACATGCCGAGTGGCATGGACGCACACCATTTTCACCATCGCGCAGCTCGCCAGAGTACTCACCGCCGCCCTTTCTCCACCGTGGCCATTCTCCAGTGGGGTGGTTTCTCCGTCGCTGTCTTTTTGGCCATTCGGAGTGCCGAATGCTGCTCCCGAGTGCCACTGGTTCTAATCGTTGATAGGAGTCACCATCCTTCTCCATCTCGAAGATCACATCAATACCAAAAATGTTGTATAGAGGTCAGGCCATGTTTTTTTGTCCCGCACCCTCTTCCTTAGGGTGGTCGTAAGTAGCTATTGGGGAGAGGTTCATCAAAAAGGAAAATTTACGAAGGTAAATCAAAATACCAACCCTACCTCAAAGTTCGTTGATGTCAGTGTGGAGGGAAGGACAGATGTCTGTTCATTTTTGATGAAGACGTTCCTCGTTGGAGAAGGAATTCTTCATTGGAGAGCGCATTCATTGTTGGACATAGTTTTTTTCATGGTAGAGTGCGTTATTTATTGGAAGGAGTGTTCATCGTTGGAGAGCGCATTCTTCATTGGATGAAGAGTTTTTCCATTTTCTCTATTTTTTCCAACCAATCCTCCCAAATGTAAAGAGGTGCTAATATAATTCCTTCATCAAATTAAAGTTGGCACATTTTAATAAATGGAACACTTAATTGGAACAATTTATTTTATTGTGTTGGCACAATTTATTGTATTGTGTTGGCAGAATTAATTTTAGAGGATTCCAATATACTTCCCCATATTAGAGAGGGTTTTGGGTGGTCCCCACCACTAGAATTCTATTTGTGGGTTTTTTAGTCCGGGTGGTCCCCACCTCAATAACCCTTATAGTGAGGATTCAAAAATAAAAATAAAAAGATAAATAAATTTATTTTTCATCTCCCTCGAAAAAGTGAAAATTTAACACCACCCTTGACCTACTCCAATCGAGGTGGGGTTCTCCTAATGCGAAAATCGGCGCTACGAGTTCAATAGTGTCCTTATATTTCAATTCCGAGCATCATTTCAAAAGTTACAAAAACCCACTCACACATTTATTGAACATACTTAAAAAAGTTCAGAAATTCCTTCTGGGCACACCGGGCCTCGGAATCACGTGTTGTCAATTTTCACTGATTTGTTAAATCCCCATATAATATAAAAAAAATTACATTGAAATCCCCAGGTATTAACATAGAATTTCCATTGGAATAGTAATAGTATTATACTTCATATTATAATAGTAATGTATAACATAAGTATTTCTTATATTGTAGTAGGTAATATAGAGTGGTAATGTAGTAGTAGTATTGTTCATCCAAAATGGGATGGCTTAAAAAATTGGGGCTCTAGGCTATAGGGCCTTCGAGAAATCCCTACAGGGCCCATCGATGGGACGAGGAGCTTCTATAACTTGTAGATTGGATATACTTATAGTGTTATCTAGAAAATATGAGGTTTAGAGTAGAAATTTGTGTTTCTATTGATGACACAACCTGATATTAAGAAGCATGTTGGCTTAAAATGTAGCACGAGGTAGGGATGATAGGCTAAAAAGGTTGCGCCAAGGATTCAAGCTAATATATAGAAGAAAGTCATGAGGGTCTGCTTCAATATTGGAATAGGGTTCATTTAGTCCTATGGTACTATAATTTCATTTCTCCACTAGGCCTTTATGTCATCTAACTATATGCCCTTTGTGACTTGTGTCATTAGGATCATATAAAGGTTCCCTATCAAACCAATTAAAAAGGGTATTTCCCCAAAAAATCCAAATCATTTGGAATCAGTTTCAGTGATTAACTATAGATAAATTGAATATATATCAAAAACTATAATGTATTTGTTTCATTTAATCTCCTATAATATAATACAATAATTTCTAAAATTTAAATAAAATGCACGACCACTTAGATTTTTTTTTGAAAAACCTAAATATTAATAGGACTATAATTTGGATCAATTATAATGGTTTACTCACCATTTATCTTAAGTGAAACGTGATAATCATCCTTCCCATTTTGTCCTTGAACTTTAAATTGTATTTAAATTTTTTTCATTATATTAACCATTGGGTGAGAATGTTATAATTGAAAAAATTTCTATGCCATACGAACTAATATAAGGGGTATGTGATGGGTTAGAGTAACTTATACATGTTTTAGTGAAATAGTAGGTTGTGAGACCTTATACCCCAAAAAGATCAGACCAAATATCTATAGCACCTAGACAATAATCTCTATAATAACCATAATTATTGTTTTTTTATATCTTAGGATTAATGGTTATATAGATCATTATGGTTTCCTTATTCATTATAATTTAATCTTATAGATTATCATTTCTATTATTATAACATTAATTTCATTTATTAATTTTCTGTATTCATTATCCTCTTATTTAGTAAAGAATAAAATCATTTTATTAATGTTTTTATTTAGGTTCTTAGCCTCTATATCACGTGGATATTCTATAGTAGTATGTGGAGTAATTATAATAATCTATTTAGGGGTATGAACCTCATTAATAAATTTTTAGAAGGGTATGATCAGGGAGTACTGTGATAATAAATTTACCAATTCTCCTATTCCATTACCCATATCAGGATACAGAATATCCCCACAAGATGATGTAGCTAACTTGTGCCTGTTTCATAAAAAAATTATATTGGGACTAAGGACAACAAATATTTTTAGTAAAAAAGTGTTATTTCATAATTTACATGAAATTTAATGGCATGGAAATTGAATGTTTTCCATTGAAATTGAAAAAGTGTTCCATAAACAAGAAAATCATTTTAGGTTAAATTTATAATTAAATTTAAACAAAAAAAAAGTATTTCCTTTTTCTTAATTTCTTTTAATTGATGTTCTTTATCATTAAAAAGCATGTATTCTATCATCAATGAATCACGAGGTTCCTAAGTAGATACCTTTATAGGTAATTCACATATTCTACTTTGATCACCAAACAATGTTTACGAAATGTCCTCGGATGGCATGGATGATTCATCATCTTATTTTGTTATCCATGATCATTACATGTTCCTACATACTTGAAAAAGTATTTCATGAACATATTTTAATTCTGAGGATGATTGGATGAGGAAGTGGTTATCTCGTTCCTGAAATAAAACCCTAGACAAATTATTCATTGATAAATAATTATATTGGTATGAAATGTTGTGAAAAATTGTTAACCTATTCACCAATAACTTATAAGACCGATTATAGACTCATGGATAGGGTAAAATATTTTTCAATTAAACATAACCCTCCAATATTATATCAAATGCATGAATATACTCTTTCCTTGTAAAATAATAATAATATTATTTTATATAATTTCATTCACAAACATATGCGATGATAAAAATAATTTTGAATTCTAATAAATAAATATTTATCAACAGATACAAAATTATGTATATTTTTCCTCCATGAAATTCATTAAATTATGAAAGGAATATTTAAATAAATATTTTTTATTTAGTGAATTAGTTAATAAATAAATATTATATTCACAGTCTAGTGAATAAATATTTATTTAATGAATTATTTCCTAAATAAATCAGTTATATAATAAAAATTATTTATAACCTTGATAAAAAAAATATTCTTAACAAAATAATGATCTTGAGAAATAATATTTATTTATTATTTTCTATAAATATATCCACAATAAATATTTCTTCTTGTTTTTAGAATAATATTCATGAATATTTATATAATTATATAATATTAAACTTATATCAATGGAATCAATTTATGTTTATCCATATAAAACTCTTCCTTAATGGTATTATGAAGGATTCACTAAAGTATATGATTACTATCTAGAAATGGGTCAAACAATCCATATAGTAAAACGTTATGTCAAAATGACTAAAAACACATATAAATACTCTCAGTGTTATATAATATCTTTTTCCCTATATCTCTTGAACCTGATTGGACACCCATGCCAATAACACCTGTTATCGATATTCCTTTCATTGACTATCTGATATGAACACATTAATACACTACGTATATTGAAATTAATGTGATGGTTCCATTTATTTCGACGGGACAAGATATAAATGCCAATAAATATGTAAAAGACAAATCCTTCCTTTTCTTATTCATTAAAAACATATCACCGGTGATGTACCCATCTTACCCAACATTACTATGAACAGATGTCACCGTGGTTATTTAAAATATATATACATTTGTGAGTTAGGATATTTATTAAGAATAATTTTATTGTCTAAGTATTATTACACATGAATTGATATTGAAATATCAAATGAAACATAAATATGTGGATGTCTTATAGGTGGGTATGTTCTCATAACCTTCTTTCATGGATATTAACAATTGAGAAGATCATCAGATGCTGCCTCATAAATTTCTGAGTACTGATAGCATATAGTTAACATACTATCTTTCTCATCATATAATTGTATCTAATCATATACCATTATTCAAGAATATATCCATTGATCATTATAGTTAACATCCTAGAGGGGAAATGTTATAGCTTCTTGTTGTGTAAGATACTAGAGGATAATATCATAATAAATTCTCACTAATGAACAATAAATACGTGATAGGGTTTTTATAGATATTAAATTACATGAATACAGAGGTATCATAAACTAAAATATAGTTGGTTCAAGGTCACCATATCAAACAAACTCACACTTTCACTAGATCTAACTACTAATGACTTATTATATATAATATAAAACTTAATACAGATCCCTCCACAGAGTATGGATACAACTTATTGGCATACGATGTAATATTAGGGATAATTTTGGTTTTTACACATATCATTATAGACCACATATTAACTTCAAATTCACTCAAATAAGAAAATCCCTTATGTAGTGATATTCTCGAGTATCGGACTTTGTGCCTTTGTCGAAAACAAGACATCTTGACATATTCCATGGTCATAGATTATAATAATAATGATAATACTCTTATTACTGAAATAATATAATATTGCAAAAGAACATTTGAAACTTATTATTAAGATAAATTAGAATCTAAAATGTTCTCATATATGGAAACCACTGGATATAATAAGACTTCCTTAAATATTAACTTAGCATCACCATGATAAGATATCATTTATCTTGAATAACGACAAGAGTAAATTTCTCCAACCACTAGTATAATTATTCCACTAGACTCGAAGAACGCATCTAGTTCTAATTTTCTATGTATTTTTTTATTGTTTTAACTACATGTTTCTGTAGTTATCCTATAACTATATTGACATTAATCAATCATGCATCATGAATCAGTAATATCAGTCATTAGTACATACCATTTCATATAAGATAGATTCCTGTAGAAAACCACCCTTAATCATATTCACTGAACTTTATATTTTAATAAAACAAAAATATAATGAATATTTTAATATATCAGGGGAAAAATTATAATTTAATTTTATTAATATAGATTTTGAACATATTTTTTCAAATTAAACCTACAAAGAATTATGGAAATTTTCATTTAGAAACACGATTCTATGAATAATCAAGAAATTATTATTTAAAAAATCACCATTTTATATGTAAAAATGTTTATTAATATATACAATTAATATTTTATTAAATATATATTTTATAAAAATAATGATAAGATCATTTTGTTGTAAGATGGGTGTTTTTAGAAAACATGTTTTTTGAAAAACTTTTTTAAAAAGTAATAATTTTTATCCATTTTAATTAATTTAAATATACAATTATGATAAATTATTTAAATGAAATTCACATATTATATATCTAAATATTATAATTTAAATCCATATAATGGTTTCTACTTGTCATATATTTAATATAACATCATATTGTACATGAAAAATGCATTTCATAAAAAGAATTTCCAGATTCATGGGTTTTATTACAAAAATAAATTCTTCCAATTATGAGAGTTGAATTTAATAAAATGAAACCATATTTATAATCAATATAATAAATATTTGTTAATATATTCAAATTATTTTTTATTAATAATTACTATACAATATAGTAAAAATTACATAACACTCTTTAGTTTAAAATGAACTTTCTTTGGGGGTTACAGTTGCTTATGTTGAAATCAACAATGCAAACCCATCGATTTTTTATTATATAATTTATATTTATTGCTTATAATAAATAGGTCAATATTATATTTTATTTCCTATTCATTTTATTCTTAATGTATTAATTACCTTGGTTAAAAAATTAGTTACTCTTGTGAAAACTAAAATGGTAAAATTAAGTAAACATAGAGGATAAGGGTATACCATGTTTAAAACTTGTTTATTTTTATGATATGGTGGTATATATTTTCCAAAATATCCCTAAAATATATTAATTTTTAAATTTGGTGACACCTATAGTGATAGTGGCTTCCCATTATTGAATATTTCTGGGTATTATTACAATGCCACTCCTCCTCAATTATAAAAGAGAACTCACTCCCCTCACTTATTTACACCCATCCAGAAATTTGTCTCATCCAAAAACTAACAGAATATATTCCCTAGATCAGTATAAATATTATATATGTTATGGTCCCTTCAAAATACCAACCATAGGGTCCCTAATAATAGATCAAATGGAGGTATCTCAAAGGGAAGCTAATCATCTAAACGATGGTCTTTATTTTTATTTATTCATTTAACACCTTAAAATATATATCAACACTTGAAATAAAATCAAAATGTACCTATAATATAAAAGTAATTAATTATGTGGATATAATTATTTTTAACCATATCCTTCTCCATCAATTGAGAAATAAATCCATCGCTCATTTGTATGATAAACTACCTCTTCCCGAACCGATGTGTTTTTTCCCATTAGCGACTTACATGGATAGTGATAAGGATGGAAACAATGAATATATATGATAAATATGAAATTATATTATTTCAATAAAACTAATATATATTATACTTCCTTACCCTTTCAACCATTATTGGAAGGATATTGTCTCTCGTGCATACAAATAACATATCATCTCTATGAAGAGAAATTATTCATTTTCCATTTCCAACCATCAAGAATGATTATGAAGATGTATATAAATATTTAATATGATATTTATAACATTAATATAATTATATATATTATTTAACTAAATCCTATAAATAATAACTAAAAAATTCATGAAAAAACATGCATGAGAAATCAAATAAATTTACACTTAAAATAGTAGTAAAAATAAAAGATTGTTAATGAGCGGTTGGTAAAATGTCATAAGAGGATCATATATAAAATTATTAATATAAATATATTTCTCTTTTCTATGAATGTCACGACCCGCCCTCGGGGTCCGTGTCGTGACTACCCCAAGCCCGCCTTCCATAGGCCAGGGGCTGGCGACTAGCACCAAGGCGTAAATCCCGGTAAAAAGGGAAGGCATTGCCTTTGAAAAGTAACAAACACCACAGAGTAAGAAAGAGGAAAGTAAACACTAAACAAAAGCAGAGTACAACTGAAAGTGCGGCAAAGTAAATGGGCCAGTATACAAACCCAAACTGAAAGTAAAGTACAACTCGAAAGGGAAAACAACAACTGAAAAGTAATAGCCGCTACACCGAGCTGTCCACTGGAAATCCCACCTGAAGGGTGGGTACAGATAGCTCCTCTGCTCCACGGATCCCGCCGTCCGCTCCGTGCACGTCCCGCCCAGTGGTCCACCTCCGGGTACCGTCCCGCTCTGCAAGCCTCAGCTAAGGTCAACGCTGTCCGTCGTCTGCAACCAACACAACGTAGTGCGGTCAAAGCCCGTGCAGGGGTGAGTATAAGCTACTCAGTAGGGACCCCGAGACCCCTGAAGGTCTCCCAAAATCCACAAAGGATAAACCACAAAGAAAGGTACAATCACGAAGTAACAACCGACACTGCTTAGGTATATTCCCATACATATACCTAAGTCACCAATTTCAAATACGCTCCAACCTCCGAGCCCAAGTACAACTCAGTCCACACAGGAAAGTAAACGTATTCCACACAGGAAAGAAAAATGTAATCCACACAGGATAGCACAACACAATCCACACAGGAAAGCAACAGGATTCAGCTCACACAGGTATACTTCTTCGAAAGACGATAAAGATGATCCCTGATCCATCTAAGTCGTCGGACCCACGAAGGATCGATAGGTAACTAACCGAAGGACGATAAAGATGATCTCTGATCCATCTAAGTCGTCGGACCCACGAAGGATCGATAGGTAACTAACCCCCGCAAAGACCCACACAGGATCGGGCCCACACAGGACCTGTAGGCGCTGGCTCACACAGAACCGCTGAGCGCGGACCCACACAGGATCGGACCCACACAGGATCGGGCCCACACAGGACCTGTAGCACTGATCCACGTAGGATCGCTGAGTGTTGTAGTCGTCGTCGTCGAATCCACACAGGATCGGGCCCACACAGGACCTGTAGCACTGATCCACGTAGGATCGCTGAGTGCTGTAGTCGTCGTCGTCGAATCCACACAGGATCTCTGTACTGTTTTCGTCGCAGTCACAGTAGCAGTAGAAGCATTAGTAGCCGTAGTCACAGTCGTGGTCGCAGCCAGCACTAGGGTTCCCGCACACAGCAAGCTCGTTCGGAGGGTCCGCTCCACGAGCCGAGAGGCTGATACATCAATTGTCACAAATCCAGAGTTGATGTATCCAAAAGTTCCGTATCGTCAATAGGAACTCAACGCAACAGACGGCGCGTCGATCGGACGCCCGGTCTGAGAGTTATTGGCATTTTCGTCCCCGGGGCCCGGTTGGTTTTTAAGGCAAAACCAACCCGACCGTACTCCACCTGCATCCAAACCTCGGGTGGAGTATGCAAAAAGATCCGTCTCACTAAGAGGAACACAACACAGCTGACGGCACGTCAATCGGACGTCCGTAGCTCAAGATATGAGCGTTTCCGCTCCGAAGGCCCGGTTGGTTTCGTGAACGAACCAACCCGGCCGAACTCAAAGTAATCCGAAACCTTGAGTGTGATATACCGAAACGACCGTCTCGATCCAAGGATCGTGTTGCCGTAGATAGTTCGTCGATCTGAGGTCCGTGGCTCAAGTTACGGCCAAAAGACCGAAAAAGATTCGAAACGGGGGGTCCGGGTCCGGTTCGACCCGAACCGGGTCGACCCGACCCGGGTCCGACCCGGCCCGGCCGGCCGACCGGCGGCGCGGCGGCCCGGCGGTGGCGCGGCGGAGGCGGCATGCGGGGGGGGGGGGGGGGGGGGGGGGGCGAAGTCCCCCGCTGATTGAGATGGCGGCGCGGCCTTGTGCCGCGCCCTTTGCAAGAAAACGGTCCCCACGTGGGGGCCGGCTTGAGGAAAAACCGGGGGGCTGCTGCCCCCCCCCCCCCCTTCATGGAAACCGCCCCCCTCTTTATGAGGGGGGTTTTTAGAGCTGGCAGGGGAATTAATTTTCCCCGGTTTATTACCATCTGGCCGGCCAGCTGGCCGGCCGGTTTTCTCCAACGGGACCGGAAAATCCAGTCCCCTCTTCGGCTTCCGACGCCGGCGGCCCGGCCGCCGGTCTCCCCGTTCCGCCACGGCCCGGAACCGGCCGTGGTGTTTGTCGTCCGGCGCGGTGCGACGACACCGCGCCCCTCCGCCGCACCTTGATTTCTCTCAACGCGGCGCGACGGCGTCGCGTTCTTGATGATTCTTCCTCGGCGCGCGCGCGACGGCGTCGCGCAAGATAAACATACAATTATCCGCGTGGTGCGACGGCACCACGCCACCTTGCTTCCACCTGCAAGATAAAACAACATGAACGATGGAGGGGTTCGGCCGTGTTCATGCGGTCCGTCCCCCCCTCACGTTAAATAATAAAAAAACTTAAAATATTCAATTGCCTCACGTTAGTCATGCGAACCACGAGCAAGAATAAAATAATTAAACAATAAACAACAACCCCTACCTTGGGTATAGGTTCGAAGATTTGACAACGTCCCGCGGAAGACAACGTCGCGGAGGTCGGGCGTCGCGGTAGTCGTTCGTCAAATCCGATGACGAAGAGGTGTGTCCGATGAGATACGTCGTTGACGAAACTTCTTATGTCGACGAAGGGAGTCCGAGGAGGAAGCGGCGTTCCCTCTCGTTGACACGGAAGACGAAGAAGAACGGAGCAGCGTTCTTCGTCGGAACTTGAGCGTTCTTCGTCAAGTTGAGCGTTCTTCGTCAAAGCATGAAGATGAAGGAGAAGCTCTCAAAATCCTCTCAAGAACAAAGGAAACCAACCCAACAAAATAAAATAAGCTTAAGCTTATTTTATTACACAACCCTCCTCTTGGAATTTAAAAGGTTTGAAATTTAAATTAACCCTCTTCAATTAATTAAGCCAAGTTGTCAACATTAATTGAAATGGGTTAAAGGGGAGGTTTTGAGAGAATTTGAGGAGTTGGGGTTCGTGTGGGCCCCACCACACTTAATCCTCCCAAGGGAGGTTAAGTGGATGTGGGTCCCACTCCCAACTCCCTTTGGTAGGATTTATCTAGTTAAAATAAAATTTGTTCTTCACAAATTTTATTTAACTTAAACTAAAAACCCAAAAATTAACTTTCAACCCGCAACAAACGCAACTTCCGAAATGGTCTCTTTAAGCGAAAATCGGCGCTGCGAGTTCATCGGTGCCCTCAGATTTCAATTCCGAGCACCGGATCAAAAGTTAGGAATTCCCGCTCATTCGTTCACTGAACGTACCCAAGCCAAACTTCGGAAATTGATTCCGGGCACTCCGGGCCTCGAAATCAGGTGCCGTCTGAAACCGCGCTCTTGTAAATTCTAAAAAAATTAAGAAAAAATTTCCTTTGAATTTTACGGGTCTTTACATTACTCCCACCTCAGGGCTTTACGTCCCCGTAAAGATACATCAAAAACTAGGGGAACAAAAGAGGGTACTGAGCACGCATCTGAGCGTTCCACTCCCATGTGCTCTCCTGGAGATTCTCGTGCTGCCATCTGATGCGCACAAGAGGAATCGGTCGCCCACGCAGGACCCGCTCTTGTCGATCCTCTATCTCTACCGGAACCTCCGTAAAAGTTGCCCCATCGTCAACGTCAAGCTCCCCATGGTCAATGATGTGCGTCGGGTCGTGCATGTATCTCCTCAGCTGAGACACGTGGAAGACGTCGTGCACCCGGTGCAACTGAGGTGGTAGAGCCAGGCGATAAGCCACCTCACCAACCCTGCTGAGGACCTGGAAGGGTCCGATGGAGCGTGGAGATAACTTTCCTCCTTGTCCAAATCTCCGAAAACCACGTCGAGGTGAGACCCGCAAGAAGACGTGGTCACCACCCTCGAACTCCAGTGGCCTCCGCCTCCTGTCAGCATAAGGCTTCTGCCGGCTCTGAGCTGCACTCATCCGCCCCTTGATGACCTGGACCATCTCAGGTCCCACAAGAGCTGCAAGATTTCTTCTTTGCCGATAAGAGAAATCTGGTCTCATCCCCTAGATGAACCACATTCTTTCCCTAATACAGTCAATTCCGTCATGATTAGTTAATTTATGGCACGGATGACGTCGTAAGGCCTCGACGCTGCTACCAAGAGGTCCAACCGTTACTCTCGCCTCGAAGGGTCGAGTCACACTGTCGGCATCAGTGTGAGGTTACTGGGTCCCCTCTAGTTGAAATCTCGAAAGTGAGGGTCTAGTCAACAGTTTAACCGGGACCACTCAGTATCAATCAGAAAAAAGGACAGTAAAGCAAACAAAGATAAGTGTCTTTTTATTATTGCAGCTCATAGTACAAGACACGAATACAATAGAAGAATGGAACTAGAAGTACAAGGGACGTATCCACTAGTTCCTCTCCTGTCCACCTGCTCTCGGAGCTCTACTGCCTTGTCCACTACTCGGTTGTTGCTCAAGCACTCACCGCTGCTTCTGTCTCAGTGGCTCCTCTAACACCCGCTGATCAATCGCACGAGGAGTCGGACAGTCACGTGCCAGGTGACCCTTCCCGCCGCAGGAGTAACATTGTCCGTTTCTGGCACGCCTGGCTCTGACCCCACCTCGGGTGCCCCGCACCACCGGTCCCAAAACCCGAGGTCTTCCAACTGCTAGTCTGGTCCTTCTGGACCTCTGCATCATTTGTCTACTGCCCACAGATGACTCGGCTACTGATCGAAAAACACGCGGCAAAGACAGAAGCTCCTGCACACGCTCGGGGTGTAGAGCTACTGGCCCAAACTCCACCCTAAAGAAGGTCTCGAAGTCTTCCCATGCGAAGGTCATCCCGTCGAAAAACTGAAACAAGTGGTTCCACCACCTACCTGCTGCTGCCTGAAGGAGGCTGGCAGCAAAGATCACCATGAAGTCTGCCGGCGTCCCCACTAGCCTGAAGACTCCCACCACAGCCTCCAGCCAATCCTCAGCCGCCTGCGGGTCCATCTCTCCCAGGAACCTGGGTGGCCTCTAGCGCTGGAACTCGTGCAGCGCACTCAAGTGGCGTGCATTGCCTACTGTTGGGGCTGGTGGCATCAATGGCCCAACGAATGGTAGTATCGCTGGTCCCTCAACTGCAAGAGGGCCCTGTACCGAAGCCCCATCGCTCGGTGGGCTGTCGTCACACTCGACTCTCGGAACCCTAGCTGGCTGCCGTCGTGGGGCCATCCTGAAAGGAAACAGGTGCGCCACGGTCAAACAGTATACCTGGTGAGCTGACACAAAGAAATCACAAAGAAAACTCTGAAACACACACGCAATCAATGTTCTCGTGCATTAAGTCGGAAATCAGAAGTCAGGGTCCTGGTGTACGGATACGTCGGCCGCCGCACCAACACTGGACTCCCTGGACTGATAACCACACTCAATACACTAAACATTATTGCTTCACATAGAAAAGATCAGAGTTCACGGTAGAACCGAACTCCTTTGATACCAATTTGTCACGACCCGCCCTCGGGGTCCGTGCCGTGACTACCCCAAGCCCGCCTTCCATAGGCCAGGGCCTGGCGACTAGCACCAAGGCGTAAATCCCGGTAAAAAGGGAAGGCATTGCCTTTGAAAAGTAACAAACACCACAGAGTAAGCAAGCGGAAAGTAAACACTAAACAAAAGGAGAGTACAACTGAAAGTGCGGAAAAGTAAATGGGCTAGTATACAAACCCAAACTGAAAGTAAAGTACAACTCGAAAGGGAAAACAGCAACTGAAAAGTAAAAGCCGCTACACCAAGCTGTCCACTGGAAATCCCACCTGAAGGGTGGGTACAGATAGCTCCTCTGCTCCACGGATCCCACCATCCGCTCCGTGCACGTCCCGCCCAGTGGTCCACCTCCGGGTACCGTCCCGCTCTGCAAGCCTCAGCTAAGGTCAACGTTGTCCGTCGTCTGCAACCAACACAACGTAGTGCGGGCAAAGCCCGTGCAGGGGTGAGTATAAGCTACTCAGTAGGGACCCCGAGACCCCTGAAGGTCTCCCAAAATCCACAAAGGATAAACCACAAAGAAAGGTACAATCACGAAGTAACAACCGACACTGCTTAGGTATATGCCCATACATATACCTAAGTCACCAATTTCAAATACGCTCCAACCTCCGAGCCCAAGTACAACTCAGTCCACACAGGAAAGTAAACGTATTCCACACAAGAAAGAAAAACGTAATCCACACAGGATAGCACAACACAATCCACACAGGAAAGCAACAGGATTCAGCTCACACAGGTATACTTCTTCGAAAGACGATAAAGATGATCCCTGATCCATCTAAGTCGTCGGACCCACGAAGGATCGATAGGTAACTAACCAAAGGACGATAAAGATGATCTCTGATCCATCTAAGTCGTCGGACCCACGAAGGATCGATAGGTAACTAACCCCCGCAAAGACCCACACAGGATCGGGCCCACACAGGACCTGTAGGCGCTGGCTCACACAGAACCGCTGAGCGCGGACCCACACAGGATCGGACCCACACAGGATCGGGCCCACACAGGACCTGTAGCACTGATCCACGTAGGATCGCTGAGTGCTGTAGTCGTCGTCGTCGAATCCACACAGGATCGGGCCCACATAGGACCTGTAGCACTGATCCACGTAGGATCGCTGAGTGCTGTAGTCTTCGTCGTCGAATCCACACAGGATCTCTGTACTGTTGTCGTCGCAGTCACAGTAGCAGTAGAAGCAGTAGTAGTCGTAGTCACAGTCGTGGTCGCAGCCAGCACTAGGGTTCCCGCACACAGTAAGATCGTTCGGAGGGTCCGCTCCACGAGCCGAGAGGCTGATACATCAACTGTCACAAGTCCAGAGTTGATGTATTCAAAAGTTCCGTATCGTCAACAGGAACTCAACACAACAGACGGCGCGTCGATCGGACGCCCGGTCTGAGAGTTATTGGCATTTTCGTCCCCGGGGCCCGGTTGGTTTTTAAGGCAAAACCAACCCGACCGTACTCCACCTGCGTCCAAACCTCGGGCGAAGTATTCCAAAAGATCCGTCTCACTAAGAGGAACACAACACAGCTGACGGCACGTCAATCGGACGTCCGTAGCTCAAGATATGAGCGTTTCCGCTCCGAAGGCCCGGTTGGTTTCGTGAACGAACCAACCCGTCCGAACTCAAAGTAATCCGAAACCTTGAGTGCGATATACCGAAACGACCATCTCGGTCCAAGGATCGCGTTGCCGCAGACGGTTCATCGATTGGAGGTCCATGGCTCATGTTACGGCCAAAAGACCGAAAAATATTCGAAACGGGGGGTCCGGGTCCGGTTCGACCCGGCCCGACCCCCCCTGGGTCGGCCCGGCCGGCCGACCGGCGGCGCGGCGGCGCGGCGGCGCGGCGGCGCGGCGGCCCGGCGGTGGCGCGGCGGCCCGGCGGTGGCGCGGCGGCCCGGCGGTGGCGCGGCGGCCCGGCGGTGGCGCGGCGGCCCGGCGGTGGCGCGGCGGCCTGGCGGCGGCGCGGCGGCCTGGCGGCGGCGCGGCGGCCTGGCGGCGGCGCGGCGGCCCGGCGGTGGCGCGGCGGCCTGGCGGCGCAGCGGAGGCGGCATGCGGGGGGGTTCGAAGTCCCCCGCTGATTGAGATGGCAGCATGGCCTTGTGCCGCGCCCTTTGCAAGAAAACGGCCCCCACGTGGGGGCCGGCTTGAGGAAAAACCGGGGGGCTGCTGCCCCCCCCCCCCCCCTTCATGGAAACCGCCCCCCTCTTTATGAGGGGGGTTTTAGAGCTGGCCGGGGAATTAATTTTCCCCGGTTTATTACCATCCGGCCGGCCTGCTGGCCGGCCGGTTTTCTCCAACGGGACCAGAAAATCCGGTCCCCTCTTCGGCTTCCGACGCCGGCGGCCCGGCCGCCGGTCTCCTCGTTCCGCCGCGGCCCGGAACCGGCCGCGGTGTTTGTCGTCCGGCGCGGTGCGACGACACCGCGCCCCTCCGCCGCACCTTGATTTCTCTCAACGCGGCGCGATGGCGTCGCGTTATTGATGATTCTTCCTCGGCGCGCGCGCGACGGCGTCACGCAAGATAAACATACAATTATCCGCATGGTGCGACGGCACCTCGCCACCTTGCTTCCACCCGCAAGATAAAACAACATGAACGATGGAGGGGTTCGGCCGTGTTCATGCGGTCTGTCCCCCCCTCACGTTAAATAATAACACAACTTAAAATATTCAATTGCCTCACGTTAGTCATGCGAACCACGAGCAAGAATAAAATAATTAAACAATAAACAACAACCCCTACCTTGGGTATAGGTTCGAAGATTTGACAACGTCCCGCGGAAGACAACGTCACGGAGGTCGGGCGTCGCGGTAGTCGTTCGTCAAATCCGATGACGAAGAGGTGCGTCCGAGGAGATACGTCGTTGAAGAAACTTATTATGTCGACGAAGGGAGTCCGAGGAGGAAGCGGCGTTCCCTCTCGTTGACACGGAAGACGAAGAAGAACGGAGCGACGTTCTTCGTCGGAACTTGAGCGTTCTTCGTCAAGTTGAGCGTTCTTCGTCAAATCTTGAAGATGAAGGAGAAGCTCTCAAAATCCTCTCAAGAACAAAGGAAACCAACCCAAAAAAATAAAATAATCTTAAGCTTATTTTATTACACAACCCTCCTCTTAGAATTTCAAATGTTTGAAATTTAAATTAACCCTCTTCAATTAATTAAGCCAAGTTGTCAACATTAATTGAAATGGGTTAAAGGGGAGGTTTTGAGAGAATTTGAGGAGTTGGGGTTCATGTGGGCCCCACCAAACTTAATCCTCCCAAGGGATGTTAAGTGGATGTGGGTCCCACTCCCAACTCCATTTGGTAGGATTTATCTAGTTAAAATAAAATTTCTTCTTCACAAAAAATTTATTTAACTTAAACTAAAAACCCAAAAATTAACTTTCAACCCGCAACAAACGCAACTTCCGAAAAGGTCTCTTTAAGCGAAAATCGGCGCTGCGAGTTCATCGGTGCCCTCAGATTTCAATTCCGAGCACCGGATCAAAAGTTAGGAATTCCCGCTCGTTCGTTCACTGAACATACCCGAGCCAAACTTCGGAAATTGATTCTGGGCACTCCGGGTCTCGGAATCAGGTGCCGTCTGAAACCGCGCTCTTGTAAAATTCTAAAGAAAATTAAGAAAAAATTTCCCTTGAATTTTACGGGTCTTTACAATGAAAAAAATTATTAAAATTATTTATAAACATTTTAAATCATGAACATCTCAATGGAAGTGTGAGGTAGGGGATTTCATCTTAATTTACACTCTATTAAGACATATTTGTTATTATACAATGATTCACTTTTATATGGGGTATATATTTCCTCATAAATGTATATAACACTAATTAGTATTTATTTATTATTATTAATTTTTAAATTCTTGTTAATTATTTCAAGGGGTTATAATTTAAAATTTACCAAGGAGGTGTGATGATATTTTACAATCTCACATTATTTTGAAATTTTTTTACATTTAATAAAAGAATATTATCATTAATCCATCATAATCCACAATAATTTTCTCATCATATGGTTATCTATTATTTTTATAAGTTTTCTTCCAACTTTTCATCTATTTTTTTCTTGAATCAACTAAGCAAATGTTTAAAATAAAAAATGATTATATATGTCATTGAATTAGATATATTTTTCAATTTCCATGTTTCTCGAAAATAAAAGAACAATTCCATTAAATTAATCAAATGATTTATTAAGGATATTCTAATTAAACATTAAAATTTTAAAATTTGTTCTAATGTAACATTACTTTATTTTTGAAATGGAATTATTTTACAAAATATAAAAATTCATCTATTTTTAAAATTTATAGAGATAAAATACATCACAACTACTGTAACCATTTAATGAAATATATATTTTTATACATTTTATTAATTTTAGGAAAAATACAACTATTTTATTTAATCATATTTTAATAATTCAATTCCATTCCATTTATTATTTTAGTTTATATGATTTGAATGAAAAAACATACATTACTGAGGAAGATTTGGTCACCACTCATATCTTGATTAACTTACAATTATTAATATTATTTTGAAAAATCTCTTTTTGTTGATCATGTATATTTAGAAATTAAATATCTATATTCTTTGTACCATGGATATAATTATTTCATAAATTTTACACCGTTTGTAAATACATTGTTTAATTTTAATTTTAATTGATTAATTTCTGAAATATTGATAAATCTATATTCTTTAATCAATATGGAATTTTTGATAAGGCATATTGTTCATGAATTATGTTGAACATTTGATATATGTGTAATGATTTGTAAATGTATTTATAGGTGGGCCCCTAAATTATATAGACCCTTAATGCATCGATAGGTTTAATGATACAAACAGGGTGGGTTAAATTAAATGGGATTTAATCCAAATATTTAAATTTTCTTGGCATAAGGTATTATTTGTATTCAAATCATGATTTTAGAGATCAGAAAATCTAATACTAATCATTTCCTTCATTTTTAATTTATTTATTGTTGTCCATGCGAAAATCATGTTTTTATTATATATTGATGCATTTTGTTCTCAATTTTTTGATTAAAGAGAATGTGTTTTTAAATATTTACCTTTCTAAATTTATTATACTGTATCAAATCATGAATGTTATGTATTTGATTAAATAGCATGCCTTCTCAGTTATTTACCTTTTTATATTGATTATATCATATTCATTCATGATAGATTCCATTGAATAGAACTCTTATTGATCATTTGAGCACACCATTATTTTTATTCATTCCCTATGATATAATGATGAACCCTTTTAATGAGTTGTAGGAATGATGATCATTCTATTTTTTATGTTTTTTATTCATTTCCCATTGTAAATTGGGTTTTAGATATGTATCTGGTTTTTTAAGACTACTAAACTTGTCAATCCTTAATAATTTTACCCCTTGTATCGTTACCAATATAAAAAAGTAGACACCAGCACCATGTTACTAGTGTAAGGTTGTTATAATTATTATTATAGATTTTTTAGTAGAAACATTGGGAACTAGATAATAAAAAACATATATTAAATAAAATAACTCTATGGTAGAGTTTGAGGGTAGGTATAAAAAACATAATAGTGTTTTGGAAAGGAAGTTATTTTGTTGATTTTTTGAGTAATATATCGTTTCCTAGATAATACAAGTATACGTGCTTATATAACAGTTGTACCTAGGTGTAATAACTCTAAATATGGAATACATGGGATTTTTTAATATAATATTTAAAAAAAATTTATTAAAATAATACTTGGTTAAAAATAATTTTAAAACTAACGCATAAAATCAGAAAATCCTTAAATTACATTTTCGTTTTTGGTAGATCATAATGGTGTTAAAGGATTCAATTGTCACGACCCTCCCTCGGGGCCTGTGCCGTGACTACCCCAAGCCCGCCTTCCATAGGCCAGGGGCTGGCGACTAGCACCAAGGCGTAAATCCCAACAAAAAAAGGGAAGGCATTGCATTTGAAAAGTAAACAAGCACCACAGAGTAAGCAAGCGGAAAAGTAAACAGTAAGTAAAAACTGTACAAGCTGTGCTAAAAGTAAAAGGGGCCGAAAATACAAGCCCAAGTGTAAAGTACAACTGAAAGGAAAAAAAAACAGCCACTGAAAGGAAAAGCCGCAGCGTCGAGCCATCCTCTGGAAGTCCCACCTGAAGGGTGGGTACAGATAGCCTCCACTGCACCTCGGGTCCACCTGACCACTCCGAGTACGTCCCGCCCAGTGGTCCACCTCCAGGTACCGTCCTGCGCCGTACGCCTCCACCATGATCAGCGCTGTCCGCCGTCTGCAACCAACACAACGTAGTGCGGGCATAGCCCGTGCAGGGGTGAGTATAACGATACTCATTAGGGACCCCGAGACCCTCAAGGTCTCACTAAAACCAACAAGGATAACCACAAGAAGATCTCAACAGATAACCTCTAATTAGATATATGCCCATACATATACCTAAGTTTTCATGTAACCCATCTCAATAATGAGGCAAACACAAGGTCAAAAGTCTCAGCTCAAACCAGGATTTTCATCATCGAAACCGTAACTGCTGAAGAGCTCCGTCTCTGGAGTGTACAGTGGTCCTGTCACAACTCCGAGGTACTCCCCACTAACTTAAGACTGCTGTAGTACTCCACCTATCGAGAAATGCGGGCCAGCCGCTACCACCAAGCGCTCCCATGTGCCGCTACAACCAAGCGAACCACTGTCGTGGGTCTGCCGCTACAACCAAGCGCTCCCATGTGCCGCTACAACCAAGCGCACCTCTGTCGTGGGTCTTCCGCTACAACCAAGCGCTCCCATGTGCCGCTGCAACCAAGCGCACCTCTGTCGTGGGTCTGCCGCTACAACCAAGCGCTCTCATGTGCCGCTACAACCAAGCGCACCTCTGTCGTGGGTCTGCCGCTACAACCAAGCGCTCCAATGTGCCGCTACAACCAAGCGCACCTCTGTCGTGGGTCTGCCGCTACAACCAAGCGCTCCCATGTGCCGCTACAACCAAGCGGACCTCTGTCGTGGGTCTGCCGCTACAACCAACCGCTCCCATGTATCGCTAAAACCAAGCGCACCACTATCGTGGGTCTGCCGCTACAACCAAGCGCTCCCATGTGCCGCTACAACCAAGTGCACCTCTGTCACACACCGAGTCGTTCGATCAGCAGTCGTCGGGTCTCAGTCAGCTACACGGTCTCCGTGCTCCGCCCGCTCTTCTCCGGGAGGGTCCGCTCCACGAGCTACTGGTCGATACTCCAAGTATCACAAAGTCCCGCAAGGAAGTATCTCGAAGGACCACCTCGTCATTGGGGTCTCAACACAAAAGACGGCGCGTCAATCGGACGCCCGGTCTGTGAGTTATTAGCCTTTTCGTCCCAGGGGCCCGGTTGGTTTCATGAGCGAACCAATCCGGTCGTAACTCAACTTTACCCCGAACACTCACAGGGTACACTCATAGGGACCGTTTTTCAACGTGATCACCAATGCCGCTGACGGTTCGTCAAACGGATGTCTGGTCTGAAAGATATCAGCTTTTCCGTTCCAGGGGTCCGGTTGGATTTCAGTGCGATCCAACCCGGCCACTATCCATCTGCATCCAAAACTCGGGCGGAGGATGCCAAAAGTTCGGTCTCATCAAGAGGAACTCAACGCAACAGACGGTGCGTCAATCGGGCGCCCGGTCTGAGAGTTATTGGCTTTTTCGTCATAGGGGCCCGGTTAGTTTTTAAGGCAAAACCAACCCGACCGTACTCCACTTGCGTCCAAACCTCGGGCAGAGTGAGCCAAAAGATCCGTCTCACTAAGAGGAAACTAACTAAGCTGACGGCACGTCAATCGGATGTCCGTAGCTCAAGATATGAGCGTTTCCGCTCCGAGGGCCCGGTTGGTTTCGTGTACGAACCAACCCAGCCGAACCCAAAGTATTCCGAAACTTTGAGTGCGATAAACCGAAACGACCGACTCGCTCCAAGGATTGTGTTGCCACTGACGGCGAGTCGTTTGGAGGCCCGTAGCTCAAGATACGGCCATTTGAACGAAGTCCGTCCGAAGACGGGGGGTCCGGGCCAGGGCCGACCCGGCCCGACCCCCCCTGGTTGGCCCGGCCCGGCCCGGCCAGGGCCGGTCCGGCTCGGCTCGGCCGAGCGGCCGAGCGGCCGACGCGGGGGAAAGTCGCCGCCCCGCGTGACACCCCCGCGGCAACCGCGGGGTGTCGGCCAGACAACCGCGGGGTGCCGCGGGACAACCCCGCGGCACCCGCGGGGTGTCGCCCTGGACACCCGCGGGGTGTCGCGCTGGACACCCGCGGGGTGCCGCTTGACAACCCCGCGGGGTGCCGCCGCCTCCGGCCGCCGGCGACCCGCGCCACCACCGGCTTCCGCGGGCCGCCGGAGTCGCTCCGGTGGCCCGTTTTCCTTCCCGTCTGCCCCATTGTTCCTCCCGGGTTCCGTTCTTTACTGTGGGATCATCAAACACCCGTTGCGGCACATTCCGTCATCGCCCACCAAATCCGCAAAACACGAAGAACAGCAGAGGGTTGCAGGGCCGTGTTCGTTTGACTCGCACCCTCCGCGTTAGATAAAAACAACGGGAGAAATTGTTCAACACATGAACCGACAATTTTAATAAAATAAAATTGTTCATTTGAAACTGGCTCTTAAGTTTTTAAAGAACGTTCACAGGAATATAAAGAGGGGTATTCCAAAATTATAAAATCCATACCTCGTTGATCGTCGCGCGCGGGCGTTCTTCGCGGAAAGGCTCGTCGTGGAAGAGGGGGATCGTCGCGTCGTCGCGGAAAGGCGTCGCGTCGTCGCGGAAGAGGATTCGTAGATGAAGACGGAGGTTGTCCGAGGTGGAACGACGTCTCCCTTCCTTTGATGTGGAAAGAAGAACGAGGGATGGCGCGTCGTCGTTCTTCGGAAGAAGGACGTGACGACGTTCTTCGTCGGAGACCGATTCGTTCTTCACGTTCTTCGTCGTTGAAGAAGATGTTCTTCAAGCCTCCCAAATCCTCCCAACGTTACAAGACTCAAAAAAAAAGCCCAAGTCTTATTTTATTAACACAAGATAAGAAATTGAATTTCAAAAGAAAAGAAACGATCAATTAATCTCAAAGAATTAATTGTAACAAATTAACAGCCCAATTAAATGGGGCGTTTCTTAACCAGAAAAACGCACGGTTGACTTCTTTTAATAGGGGGGGGGGGTGCGGGTGCGTTACTTAAGAAGAAAAGAAACGGTGGGGCTCGTACGGGCCCCACCTCACAAATATCCAACCAAGGGGGTAGGATATTCCTGGATAGAACCCTATCCAGTTCAACTCAGTTCAAGCCGCCTTTAAGTGGCTTCAAGTGGCTTCCAAGCGGCTTAAGTGAAATAAAATAAAGTTGTCGCAAAATTATTTTATTTCTTAACTTTAAGCCCGAAAATTAAAAACCACACCCGAGAAAACGCAACTCCGGAAGAGGCGTTTCTAAGCGAATACCGGCGCTGCGATTTCATCGGTGCCCTCAGAATTCGATTCCGGGCACCGGTTCAAAAGTTAGAAAAACCCGCTCGTCCGTTCACTGAACGTACCCGAGCCAAACTTCGGAAAATGATTCCGGGCACACCGAGCCTCGGAATCAGGAGCCTTCAGAAACTGCGTTCTTGTAAAATTCCAAAGAAAATTAAGAAAAAAATTTCCTTGAAATTTACGGGTCTTTACATCAATGCCTTCCATCTAGGCTAAAAGAAAAAGTCATAAACCCCCATCTACCTTAGGGTTTTTATATTAATCATTTATTTGTAATGAAATTATTTTTACATAACATTTATTTTAGTTTTAATTTATAAATTTTTATCACTCAATTTCATAAAACTATGTACACTTTTTTAGTAATTAAAGTGTTTTTAAACTTATGTTGAGTTTTTTATATTAATTTTTTTGTTGATATATATATATAAATATAATTTTTTGTTAATACCATGATTTTTAATAATTATTTATTTTTATATTAATAAATAAATTGTGAACTATTTTAAAATTAAATGTTTAACTACTATAATAGTTACGTTAATAATTATATTACTGACATCATTATTATTATTTATTATTTCAATTGTTGTAAATATTTATTAATATAATTTTTATCTATTAATAATCCAATTAGTAAAATTTTATTATAACAACATAATTAATAACAGTTCATAGTAATGTAATTAACATTATAATACTTCATAATAAATATTTATATCAATATTTTAAATTTTAAATTTTATGTCTTTAAGAAATATTGTTTCAGACATGTAAACAAGAGTTTTTTTATTATATTTAAGAAAAAAATATATTTTAAATTATCTTTTTTATGATCACACAGTTAGAAAATTTTAATATAAATTTTTTTGAAACTGTATGATTTATACGTTTTCAAAGTCACCTACATGAAACATAATAATGTTTCTAGTAGGAGACTTTGAAATACTATAAATAACAATTTAACAATAAAATCTAAATGAAATTTTAAATAAAAAAATGAATATATATAAAAAATTGAAAACCAAAATCAATTTATAAAAAAATTGTTGCAAATTAATTTTAATGTAACAACATGTTATTATTGTATAACATTAAGTTTGTATTTATATATTTTTTTACCTTCCTTTTAATTTCAATTATTTGTATATATTTAGTAAATGTTATAAATTTTATTTCTATTTAAGTTATAATTTAACTTATATTCATGTTTTTTAAATTTATGAATATTCTGTTTTTAATCAATAATATTCGGGTCGTGTGAATGAATTTTGGTTGATTAAAATGTTGATATTAGTTTTCTTTTCAATTTTTTTTATATTTATTATTTTTTATGTTTTAATTATAATTTTTTATATTATATTTAATAATATTTTAATGTTACATACTTCCCATTAAATATTTCTTTCTATGATTCAATTTTTTGAATTTAAAATCTTATAAAATTGAAATTGTATATGTGATAAAGATGAAAAATAATTCACTAGATAAACATGTAAAAAATGGTTGATAGTAAAAATAATTTCATCAAATTAATAGAGATACAATAATACATAGGATATAATACATTGTTCATTCAATTACTTTACGATTATAGAAATAATATAAATGAATGACTACAATCCTTGTCTATCATGTGGCCCCATCCCAAAATTTGGCTTTTGAATAGGATGGATGTAGCATGTTCCCCGTATTCTATACTAGGGTGGCATATTATAATCTAGAGACTAATCATCCTAGGGTGTTGGATCTTAAAATGTGTGATTCTCTACATATGACTCATTAGGAGCAGGTGTCATCTGTATTTCAACTTGTTCACCTAATCCATCCCATGTTGTGTAAGTGAAAGGACCAACCATCATCTATTGGGGGAGACAAAGGTACTTTGATGTCACAATTGTTAAAGTTGGACTCATGAGAAATGGGAACTGATATGGTCACGTATCAGATGTACCTTGGGAATACTACATATATTTTGACAATGTAATTGGATCTCTTGCTTCCAGTTGTGCACTCTTGGTAGGATGAGGTTGGATAGTTAGAGGTGTTAACTCTCTAACTATGGAATAGGTGAGGCAACACATACAACATTGCATGGTCTACATCATCGCCACTATAGATCCTCAAAAACAGAAGCTACTAGAGGAGGTTCCCGAGTAGGAACCTCCTCTCCATGGGGAGGAACATAATATCTCTACGGTGGAATATAAAACATACTATTTTGTAAAACATAAAATGTTGGAATCACCTCATCAACTACAGCACGGTGCATTTCATAAAAGAAAATCACATCCTCCTCCAGATCATACATACATATAATATGTTGTAGTGGAGTATAATTTATATAAATTAAAAATGAATTAAAACAACTACAAAAAAATGTAATTTTATTAACTTACCATTTCATGAATCCATCTTCTGAGTTGAGTAACAAATATTGTACACTTTAGTATATACCATGGATATTACTCAACCAAATGTGCTATATGGGATCACATGGTACGTATTACCTCTATATAAAATAATGCACATCTATCCTAGAGGTTTAGACACTCCTCATTTCACAGGTGCGAGTCCATATCCTCCCTCCCTATTTTCGTCACAAAATAAAGAATTTCTAATTATAATATGTCAACTGGAATACACTTGAAAAATTCAAAATGCTGCATGAATCGGACTGATTAATTCCACTCAATGACATGAATGTGATTGAGAGGAACTAAAAATATAGTATCATGAAACCCATTGGTGCAGTACATTGAATGATCATATAATATAGCATAGTATGAAATCCATGATATCTGAAATGAAACTTGATATTTGATAAAATATATGTTACTAATTTTCAAAAATGAAAATATTGTGAAACTGATTAGTCAATTAAGGAATGTATATACTTACATCAGCGGTCTATAGAATATAAAATATGAGATGGTATTATCCCAAATTGTGTCTCATAGTCATTAGGAATTTGTTTTCCAGACTCCACCTATAACGTAAAACATTGACTGTGATAAATAAAAAGATATATATTATAAAAACCAAAATTACCATAAATACAATAAATATTAATGATAATACCATCGTCCATGCGGAAAACCATGTAGAAGATCTCTATAATGTTCTGTACCATCAAAAATTGGGGTTGATGGATGTATAAACTCTTATTAGAACATCTAAATAAGGAATACATGTCCCCTAAGATCAATGTGATCAGATCCTAATGTCATTAATAATTCTCTTTATGAGTATTCCAAGCATTCATATACACAATAGTATCTCCCAACTGGATCAAAGAACACTATTATCTCTAAATACATCATGTCAACATGCATAATAGATGATTAGAAGACAATGTCCATCCAGTGTGCCACAAGATATATGTAAAAGAATGATGTATGGTTATGTGATTTTAAGCGTTCGGGATAACTCTGAAACATACACGTCCATCTACTTACTAGATATTAAAATTACTTCTATATCATAATCATCCCAAACAATGTCATGGAATATAAATTTATATATAATCTCATGCCAGTCTCCACAGTTGCGTCCTACAAGTCTATAACCCTGGATAGGAAGACTAGGAAGAACTTCCACATACTCAAGGGTGATGGTCATCTTTCCCACATGCCAGAGGAATGTGTATGTATTAAGTCTCTATCTATTAATGAGGGAATAATTGATGCAATGATAAATGGATGTATAATAATAAAAAAACACCACATAATCCATCATAGCGTGGGTATGGTATAATGGAAGCTGGAGGTGGAATGTGATGATAATGGTGGTCCCTACACAACCTGATCAATCGAACCGCATGTCCTACTAACACGTCACATGAAACATGAATATAATACTCTGTGAGTATATCAGCATCCTCCATATAAATATATAAATGAAATAAATAATGAATTTATTGTATTTGTAAATATAATTTTATGGTTAGTGTAATGTTTTGATTCATAGAATGAAATATATAACATGGCTAATCCAAATATTTTATGAAATCTATCTTACCAATAGAATGTGTCATGTATTATTGTTTCTAAAATCATATTTCTAATTATTTTAGAAAATTATTTTTCATCAATTTCAAAATCCATTGATGATTTTCATCTCTCCCAATCTTCTATTTTCAAAGGATAATTGTTTTTCCTACATTCCTATTGAAATATAGTCAGGTTTTAGGGAAGTTATAATTTAAAAAAAATGTGTGACAAAATCGATAATATTATTTGGATCCAACTTATGGATTGATTATTTCATTAATGTATTGAAGATATACTAATAGGTTAATCCCAAATTGTTTTATTTTAGCATTTGTGTATTAATTCTCACATCATGGTATATTACATAGTTTTTTTCTCACATGTTATATTTATGGTGTATCTATGGATCGTGTGATTATGCATTCATGTCATCTCACATGTACTAGAAAAAATCCTTATTAAGTGAATAATAAATGATTATTATGAAAACCATATTATTTTTTGAAAATTGTTTTATCATGTAATGTTTATTTTTAATGGTAATAGAAATTTATAGAAGACTATTTTATTTATTGAAATAATGTAATATTGTATAATATTTAGATTTTTGTGATTCATGTTAATGGATTTATAATCGATGAAATATTTATTATTTTATAGTAAAATTATTCAAAAAATTAACAAAATTATAAAAATGAATGTTTTTATATTATAAATATTTAATTGAAAATAATAAAAAGATCACATTTGGAGGGAATAAGACATCGCAGTTAAGAGTGTACACTCAATCCTCTAATGTTAGGGAATTCTTTATAGTTATGACCATAGGTATGGAATATGATATATCTCAAATTTTTCCCATTTTCATAAGGTCGTTCCATCTCATTCCGCATCATACTAGAATTTTGTCTCCCTCACAATCACAACATGTTGATGTTTGGTATCAATATCAACGAGTCATCCTTCATTGGGAAATTTTGATACTCCCCAATAGACATCCATGGTGAAACATAGTTGTTTTAATTGGTGTCCAACTAGTATAATTGATCAACATATTATTCCCATGATATGTTCATAAAGGCACATGTTGTAATGGAATGTGCACATGGAAACTGAAATTCCTGGAGGATTACAAATTGAAAATTACTCACTTCTAATAATATCATACGAACATGACCATTTCTACCCATGATGGGAATATGAAACTCATTCACTTCAAATCAGTAGAATTATTAGTTTAAAATGTTCACTTTTTAAGGAAAATAATCCTCAATATTCTTTTCAATATCTCTTTGAATTTGTCGTCTGTACCTTAGTTCCTTCTAAATGTTGTCTATAGTCTATTATCCTATTTCAATTATGGACATGAAACAATTGTAAAATGAATATTGAAATAGATAAATTATAATTAACCTGTGAATCCCCTTTAAGATTCCATTTGGTCACTCCAAAATGTTTGTGTTCGTGTTTTTATACCTATTCCCCCCTTGTATGTCAATGTCCATTTCTCTATTGGAATTCACATATTATAATCTTGCAGTCCATGACTTTCCCAATAGATTTATTCTCATCATTATTTAGTCCTTTATCGATCTGGATCATATTATATAACAAAGAGATCATATTTCACATAAATTAATGTTATCATTACATTGAAATATAAAAAAATATGAAAGAGATTGTGTACCACGCCTCGTGATAGCCTTCTTCACAGGTTCATAATGGAATGTTTTTTGAATGTTTCTAGTTATGTTTTTGATGTTATACAAATAATATGAATTCAAAGGAATCTATGTAATAGGATATAAATTTATTTCCATATTTATTTATGAGGAAGATCATATTATAAACAGATACCCCAAATACGGGTGAAATGATAGCTGATACATGCTAAAAACCAAATCCGTGATTCCAAATATTCCTTCTCCGCATTAGAAAATGAATATAGTAGAGAAAAATAGTTTCTATCCTGGGATTATGTAATAAAAAATATTTTCTTTTATTTACCCTAGAGAAACATCCCATAAATTTTTATGAACTATTTAATGAAAGGAAATGTGGAAATACATTTAAGGGATGCCTAGAAAAACAAATGAAATCTTACATTTGATAAACCAGGTTTGTTATCATTAGAAAAATGTTCATTCATATCCATATAGAATACAAATTGTCTATTAACTATCGTACATATAAAAATTACAACAAGACACTATATTATTCATCCGAATAATAGTAGTCATAAAAATTTACTTATATTTCTCCAACCATGCATTTCGATAACAAATCTTATAACCAATTTGTTTTTGTATTCTCTCCACTAGAAGAGATATAAGAACATATTCATAGGTCATGATAAGCTCAAAATTTCTTAATGAAAGTGTTTTATAATTCAATTATTAATGATCTATTTCTAGGTTTGGCTTAACATAAGTATGATATAACTCCTTATTAGAAATTTGTCATCCTCGAGATGAAATGTCATGAATTGATCTCAACAGAAATCTACAATCATCCAAGTATTATGTCACACTGTGTGATGTATTTTCTATGGATTGAATCATAAAATAAATATCTAAATAGTACATCAATGTGAATTCTATTCATTGTGTTTCTAACTGAATCCTTTCTTGGAAAATAACTCCCAACATATAATGTTATTCCTGTTCATTATATATATCCTCTAAAAATCTAGGAATATCAATTTCGATCGTTATTACATTCCAATTGAATTAAATAAAATTTTATATTTCGCATGACTAAGATACGAAGAGGGGTTGATCTTTTATAATGTGTTAAGTCTTTAATACAACTAATATATTGCAACAAACTTTAATATATAACATAACTGTAGCACCATAAAACCATTTGGAAATTTTTTTTCATGGACCTAATCATCATCTATGTCCAATGGAAAAGATATTTTCCATAGCATAGAAATGAATTGAAAATGTATATATCTAATATACAAGATCTCTTGATCATGTTATATATTTAAATGACCTAAAATAAATTCTTGATGTTCTCTTGGGATTAAAAAAATCAAATTTCCTAGCCTTTTTCTAGTTTTATACTATTAAAATTACCTAGTTGACATGGGAAAACTCTATTTCCAACATAAAAAAAGTTTTTGATCATGATTTTGATAGTTTATATAATATAGAATATTAGGAATAAGAATTTTTCATTGACCACACAATCTTCTCATTACTAGAATTTTATAATGTATTCTCATATCCTTAAATATAAGACTACTACTTCATAGTATGATTTTTAATCTTCTTAATGTTATTTTTAGTAATTTATTAAGGGAATGTGAATTATCTATAACATATCCCCCATGATTTTAAATCTAACTCTATAGTGAGGCCATATTTTTTTCACTAGTTCATGATCAATTCTAGATCAATATGGTATTTTCTGTATACTTACCCCTAGGAACATTAATTAAAGAGCCTCATCCCCATGTATTATATGTACAAGGATTTTTTCATAGATAAATATATAATATTTAATTTACTGGAATATTATAATGTTATCTTACATTGTAAAAATGACACTAATTTTTTTAGTACAATTATTAATCATCTTAATGGTATGTTCATTATTTTATAAGTTAAATTAAATTCATTAAATAACATTTTATTGAAGTGTAAAACCATGTGTGCAGAAAGGATTGTTTTCATGCACCAGTTCTCGATCTAGTCTACTTCAGTATGGTGTTTTATTGGTTGTTACCCTTAGGAATATATCTTCCAAAGCCACATCCACTTCTAGTGCCTATATGGGGATTTCAATTCTTAAATAACCACATAATATTTTTTTATAAAAATTTCAGAAAATATTATTTATATTGTAAAATATGACACTAATGTTTCATAGTAAAATTTCAAATCTTCATAATGGTATACATAGTAATTTATAAAGAAAAAGGTTATCATATTATTCATATCCAATGGGAGTGAAAACTAGGTGTGTAGAAAGGCCTATTGTTCGGCACCAATTCTTTATTAAGACTAGATTGATGTTGTGTTTTGGTGGTTATTACCCCTAGGAACATATGTTTTAGAGACACATCCACTTGTAGTATCTATAAATTAATTTCATTTCATATATAATTTCATTGAAATTTATAATCTCTTCTTATATCCTAAAATATGACACTAATGTTTTGAATTAAAATTTTAAATCATCCTAAAGGTATGTTCTGTATTTTATAATTATAATATCGATTATCTAATGAATATCCCTCATGAGTGTCAAAGTAGGTGTGTAGAAAGGTATAAATCATCTAAATCTCACGAGTAACAAATCAAGTGTATAGTTATGTATATGTGTCATATAGTTATACCTATTTTATACTATATTAATTCTACCTTAATTTAAAGTTAATAGATACCTAATCATTATATAAACCTATTATAATACATACTTAATCATTAATTTATCATTAGTTTAGTATTCACAAATTATTTATTATTTTGTAGTTAGTTTAATGTTAAATAATAATTCTTGACTAATTAATCCTATGTTCTGCATTACTAATTCTTAATTTAAGAATTACTTATTTTTTTAATAGGTAATTAATCCAAATTTAATTATTCCTTATTCATTCAATAAGGAATCATTAATCACTCATTAATAATTCGTTAAGCATTCGATAGTTAATAGTTATAAGTAGTTAGTTTAATGTTAATTAATAGTTAATCCTTAAATAATTTTTGTTAAATAATTGTTTAATTGTTAATTATTTGGGTGTAAATAATTCTTTAATAAATTAATAATTCTTCGTTATTCATTAATTTATAATTAGTTAATTTATGTTCAATTATTCATTACTCATTCACTAATCACTGGTTAATCACTACATAATTAGTCATTAAGAAATATTTATTCCTATATTAACTATTCCTTAATCATTCTTTTATCACTTATTAATCATTCCTTAATTAATAATTATTAATTATTTAATATATTTTAATTATTATTTTATTACTATTTAATCATTACTAAAGTTGTTAGATTATAGTTAATTAACAATTAATATTTATTTATTTATTTATCATTCATTACTTCATTGTTAATTAATTTTATAATAATCACTGGAGAATCACTACATAGTTAATAGTTATTATGTACTTGCTTTATAGTCAATTACATGATAATTAATTGTTCATAAATATTTAATGATTAATTAATGATTAGTTAATCATTATTTAATCATTATTTAATATTTCATTAATCATTCATTAATCATTACTGAATCATTAATTGAACATTAGATAATCCTACATTAACAATCCCTTAATAATTAATTAATAAATTGTTAATCATTACTTAATTAATAGTTTTTCAAAAGTTACATAAATGTTATTTATTATATTATCATTATTTAAGTATATAGAATATAGTTATTTAATAGATAATCTTTAATTAATTATAGGTTAATCATTACTTCACCATTAATTAATAATATGTTAATCCGTACTTAATCATTGATTAATAATTCTTTAATTACTCATTAATCATTATTTTAATGTTCATTATTCATTAAATATGCATTTTTTAATCATTGTGTAATCATTCATTAAGCATTAGTGAATCCAAAATTAAGAATCAACTAATCATTAATTAATCACTCATTGTTCATTAGTTAATTACTATAATTTAAATAGTCACTTTATAGATTAATAATATTTAAATAATAGTTAATCATTATGTGATTTTTAGTTAGTTATTATTTAATCATTATTTAATCATCTGTTATTCATTAGTTAATTATTAGTTAATTATTACATAAATATTACTAGATCTTGAATTTATTTTTTATTACTAATTTGTTAATCACTCCATAAAAATAACTTAATTAATAGTTATTAGGTACTTATATTATAGTTGGTTATTTGATAATGAATAATTTTCCTTAATGAATCATAATTTGATCCTATTTTTGTCCAAAGATAATCCAATGTTATTAATTATCTAATAATTAATTAAACCTATGTTATTCATTGTTAGATAATCAACACATAATTATTAAATTATCATTTGTTAATCATTAGTTATTTAACAATTACTTATTATCGAATTATTATTTACTAATATTATTCATCATCAACTTAATATTAACTACTAATTAAGTCAGTAATATTTTAATCTTCTGAGTTATACTATATATTTAAACTATAATAATAATAAATATATTACCAAGATTAATTAAAAATAACCAAAAATAGTGATTATAATATTATAATAATTTATGTGATAATATTGACTATTATTTATAAGTTAAATCAAACAGACTAAAAAACATATTAAATAACATATTAAAAACTAAATAATAATTAAACAACTAAAAAAATTAATAACATTAAAATAAATAATAAAAACACCTCAAAATTATGCTCCCCAAATTCTGAACATCACAAAATTTCATTTCTTTAAGGCCACATAATACACCCCACATAAAGTAGGAAACCCTGAGGAAATCATAGAGACAGAGGGAGTGGAATTATGTAAATAGAGGATGAAATGGGTGAGTTTAATGGGGAGGTATGGGTGGATTATTATGTGGAGATACCGAAATGTAGTTATCAATGAAACTTAGATTCATCTTAATTTAAGAAAAATGTATAAAGGAACAAAGAAAATTTCACTAAAATTAACATATAATGCATTTTTCACGTTATTTCCTTTCACCTTCTTTATCATTTCCTCGATTTTGGTTGATGAAAGGAAAATCATTAATCATCCCCAATTCCCTTCATCTTAAACCAAAATGAATTAAGTCATATTCCACCTTTGTGTAATAGTTTTGAAAATATTTTAAAACATTTTTTAAAATAATTATTTTTTTTCAAATAAAAAAAATAAAAAAAAATACATGCCTTGGGATTTGACTTCATCCTCACCTAGTACGTGATAATGGGCCTTACTATGCACTCGTTTTTACACTCCCAGTGTACATTCTTAGAATAATTCTAATTTTCATTAAAATTATTTTAAATGAATTTAAAAATAATTATATCCCCATAGAAACTAAATTTATGATTATGAGATTAACAATGAAAAAATTTTCAATTTATGTAAACAGTTGCACCAAACTGAGAATTGTATGTTATTATTAAAAATAAATAATATCCCAAGCTTATAATGTATATTCCTTTGTTTATAAAATATTTCGTGTAATAATAAATCGTTCTGAAACTCATGGTCGATTTGACATTTCCTACTGATAAGATGATATAGTAGGTATTTGATTTGTGAAGTCAATGGCTATATTAGGGAAGCATGCTCATGTTGTGAAGAATACAATTTCCTAAATGGAGTAACATATTTTTCCATCATGTGAATCACTATTGTTGGATTACTTCCTGTGACATAATCCTATATAATATAGTGGGTCTATTAATCTTGTTCTTGTGGTAAAATAGATTTGGTCCCTCAAAATGATATTTCAAACCTTAGAATGTGATAAAAAGGAAAATGGCACACATTTAATGAATTGTAGAAAATGTTAATCTTTTCAATGGTTGTGTTTGATCTAGAATACTATGGTGGAAGAATAAATAAAACACATGGAATGACTGTATTTTTTAAAAAAATCATTTTACAAATATATCCCTCATAAGGAAAAAACTGAAATGAAGTGAATGGTCTTTAGCTTAAAGAAAGAAGAAGAAGAAATACTTGTGGTGTATAAGTCCAGATTTACAATATTATATAGTTTGTATATGAACTACGTATGAAATAAGGCATACACCGATGAAAATTTCATTTAAGGGATCAAGAAAAGTCTAAAATGGGTGTTAATCAATAATTATTTTTTATCATATGATTAAAAAGATCTTTGACTCATCGAAATAGAGATAAAATTCCCCAGATCCTATATATTTAGCGAGAATCAAGAAAAGGATTTTTCATCTGAACACTAATAAAATGATAAGACATTAAAGAAGAATAATATGGTAAATTAGTTTTTATCATGTAAAAATTATAGGATGAAACATCTTGGGAAAAGGTTCAATGTCATCATATTATTTTAGAAATGTTGCAATAAGGCTCATTTTTCTTGTGTTTGTAAGGAAATAATGATATCATTTCCATCTAGATCATCAACTGTAAATAAACGGCACAATATTCCATCAATTTCCCCAACATCAATTGAAAATACTACAAAAGAGGCTAGTGGATAATGCCAAGCCTATATGATCAGTACATCTGAGGTGGAAGTTCCCAATAATATGGTGGGATTTTCTTTAATAACAACCACATATTTAGTGATTTTTTTTTTTGTTTTAGATCATTTCACTCTATTATATCATCCATGTTTTTCAAGAAAAGTAGAAACTTACCTTGAACTGTATGAATGGATTTGATGGTCAAAACACATAGTGAAAGACTCAGTGCAATAAGGATGTGTTTGTAATTCCCCATAATGTCTCATAAACATGTACTATTTTTGAACATTATTATCATGAAAATGGTAATATTTCATATTATCGATGGTATGGGCTGGACTTCAAATCATGATTCAATGATTTATTTAATGGTGAAATAAATAGTGATTCAAGATGAATATACTGAATTATTTATCTTTTAAGGGAATAATTTATCATCTAATTCATGTATATATCCTCCCTGAATATTTCTTATGAATGAGATTATAATTAAATAAGATCCAAAAATATATATTTAAGAAAAAGTTAATCAAAAAATTGAGAATGTATCTATTTTATATAATGAAATTAATATGTTTCTTAATGTTTGACCTATACAGCCACCTGATTATAAATTCATGTTCTCTGTTAATTTAATCCCCAGTGCGAGTCCAATATCAAAGAATCCCTACAGAATGCAACTGTGGAGTTAGTGGTGCTAATGAAAAAACAAGGGGAGTTTTGTAATAATGGATTCATTCTCCCTAGTGTTTCACCATGGGGATCCCCTTTTCACTTTATTATTAATAAAGATGGATCTATGAGTTGGTGCATTGATTATTACAAAATAATTTCAATTATAATAAAAAACTACAGTCATTTTCCTCCAACTGATGACATATTTAATCAAATTCATGGAGTTTAATATTTTCTAAAATTTACCTTTGTTCTGGGTATCATCAATTATGAGTAAAAATGTAACACATTTTGAAGACTGTTTTCCAAAAAAGGGATAGAATTTATTATATTACATTAATTCCATTTGGATTCACTATTATACTATCGGTTTTTATGTATTTAATAAATATAGTTTTAAATAAATATCTTAATAATTGTTTTTTTCTATTCATTGATGATATCCTGAAGTATTCTAATTGATATGAAGACCATGAAAATCATCTTTGAATCGTTATTAAGTCTCTTAAATAAATTTGTAGTTTGGGAAATTTAGAAACTATTAATTCTGGATTCACAAAGATTCTTTTCTTATCAATATTTTCTCCTAGGATGGAATTTCAATTAATCTAATGAAGAAATTGGCAGTCAATGAATGGCATGCACCAAAGAAAAAAACTGAGTTGTGTAGTTGCTTTCTCTTAACTAGTAACTTTTTGAAATTCATTTGGTATTTTTCAAGATTGGATAACATGTTAACCAAGAATAAATTTAAAGGGGTTAAGTTTGTTTAGAGAATGGAATGTGAATATTATTCTAAAAATTGATGATCAGGTTGTTCAATGATCCAATATTGACTCTACCATCAGGAAATGATATGTTTGAGATATATAGTTATTCTTTAAATAATATACACACTTGTTTCCTGATTAAAAAATGATAACATTATTGCATAGGTGTCATGGAAGTTAAAAACTCATAAATAGTATAATCGAACCCATGATCTTTATATAGAAGTTATAATATATTATTTTAAGATATATGTTATTTTTTAGGAAAGATGTGAAATATACATAGACCATAGGAAAAAAATAGATATTTTTTTACATAAATGTCTCAACATGATCCATAGAATATGTCATGAGCCACACAAACATTATGATTACTCAATAAACTACTATCTAGGGAAATAAAATAAGGTAGAAGATGAATTGAGCAGGAATGATCATGGTGTTATAACCAAAATGAGTATTTATATAGATCCCATGATCATGGATATAGTACATATAGATATGGTAATTATTAATCAAGGGGTTAAATATATTCTTTTTCAAATTATTTTTAATCTAAATTTATTGGAAAAGTGAAACTTTTATATATCATATAATTATAATTTTTAGAAGAAAGTTAAATTTTTGGATGATGGGAAGTTGGAAGACATCATTTGTGAAGATGAAATCTAGATTTTAGAAATGTACTAGGTGTCCAATATATATCTAGTATAAAAAAGGAATTGTTTTATGTAACTCATACCTCAAATTTATTTCTATAACCTGGTAGCGGAAATATGTATAAGGATATTTGGGAACATTTTTTTTTGATATAATGTACTACAAAATTATTGGTTGTGGTTCCAAATATTTTGGTTTTCAACAAGTTAAGGTTGAGATACATCATCCTATAGGTGTTTTATGGCCTCTTACTATATATCTGTTGAAATTGGATTAAATTACTATGAACCTTTTCATAGGGATACTAAATTTTCATTTATGTACTGATTTAGTATGGGTTATTATTGATCATATAATCATATATGTATATTTATTCATTATGAGAGAATATTTACATCTTGTTCACCTCAGCAAGATCTATATTAAGAATGTTTCTATACATCATGGTATACCTATTTCAATTTGTATGGATCGTGATCCCTATATTAAAGATAAATTATATAATTGTCTTTAGAAGTATCTTGATATGGAGCATTATTTAAGCACCTCTTACCGTCCTTAAATTAACGTGATGTACACAAATTCTGCTAAAATATTTGAATACATGTTGATTTCATTATAAATTGACATTAAATATTTCTGGGATCATTATCTACCTTTGTTATCATTTTCTTGTAATATTAGTTTCTATTCATGTATTCAAATGGCATAGTATGATGCATAATATGGTAAGAGATTTAATAATATAACATGTTGGAATGAAGCTGGTGAAATGAAAATCGAAAGGCCAAAATTTATTAAAGTGAATAAAATAAAGGTAAATTTTTTATGGGTCATATTAAATCTCATCAATGTAGAAACAATATTTATACTGATAACCAAATAAACGATTTGGATTTTCAAATGGTATATCATGTTTTCCTGAAGGTGTCTCCATGAATATTAGTCATAAGGTTTGGTATGAATGCAAAATTGAGCCCCAAGTACATCAGATTGCTTAAAATATGAAAAATTATTATAGTTTTGTCTTAACAATTTCTAATTCAAATATTAATCTGTAAATTAAATGATTTTTGTCTATATATCATTATTACAAAATTACATTACAGACCCAACACTTTCTCTCACCTTTTATGAAATAGAATTGGAACCAAAACTATCTTACTAAGAAGATCCCATCAACATTAATGATAATAGAGAGAATGAGTTGAGGAGTCAAAAAAATGAACTAGTGACGGGTTTTTAGGGAAATAATAATTAGTGGGAATGCAATGTGGGAACTAGTGTATGTTTTCAAAAAAAGTAACCATAATTTTTTTAGAAGATAAAATCCATGTATATTTTGATGAATTTTTTTTTATTAGATGAAATAATGTTACACCAAAGAATCATTTAGAGTTGGTGAACATTAAATATTAATTATAATGTAATAAAATTAAAATATAAATATTTCAGGACACTAAATAATAAATTTGAGATCATTAATATTGATGATGAACTTACTTTTTCAAAATACGATTATAAATATTTTTTAAAATTTTCTCTTAGAAATAAGCTCTTATGAACAATAAAAAATTTTAGTATTTAACTACCTCCATTTATTTATAATAATTTTTATTAATTATTATAAATACAAATTTATTTAGTATCAATTATATATTTATATAAGATCATTTTGAGGTAAAAAGATGAATTTTGTTAGATTTGTTTTTAGAAAAATGTTTTTACATAAAAATGCACAATGTATTTACATTTAAATTAATTAAATTAATATCTAGTGGTGAATTATTTAAATTATATTTATATAATATATATTTTACTATTATAATTTGAATCCATCTAATGCCTATTACTAGTGATAAATTTAGTTTAAGACTATCTTACACTTGAAAAATTCTTTTCTTGAAACACCGTTTTTCACCGTGAATTGTGTATTTATTTTTAATATATATTATGTGAGTTAAGTGAATTGAATTCAATAAAATTTATTAATATTTTTAATATTAAATAATAATATTATATAATAATATCAAATAAATATCAGGTCATAATTATCAGTAAAAACATGAAAAATAGTAATTAATGCGGTTACGGTTAAATTGAGGTTTTGCACATTACATACACTTGTGTTAAAATTAATTTCCACACACTTAAATTTTTATATTTTAAATTTTTATTTTAATTATTGGATGTAATAAGATAATATAATATAATAAGGATCCATTAATATTATTTTTAAATTGTTAATTACCTATGACATAAAAATCTAGTTACCGTAGTGAGAACTATAATTGTAGAAGTATGTAAACATAGAGGATAAGAATATAACTTATTTAAATCATGTTTAATTTTATGTTTTGGAGGTTTTATTTAAACATAACTTCCCCTAATCCATTATTTATCAATTTTATAGTCACTTTGTCTGAGAGTGACTTCCCATTATTGAGTAGTTTTGCGCATTTACAAAAAAATCAATTATCAGCTATAAAAGGCCACTTGACCCCAAAACTTATAAAGACCTATCAAACATTTTGGATAAAATAATCCCTAAATAAATATCCCAAAAATTATTATCTACATCATATGTCTTTTTTAACTCCAAAAATACTAACCCTATGGTCTATAAGAAGATATCCAAAGGAGATTTATTTAGGAGAATGTAATTGTTTTAACAAAGATCTATCTTTTGATGTAATCTTTTACCACCATAAAGTATGTTTCAAAAAAAATACAATAAAACCAATTTATCTAATATAATTACATTTTAAAATGTGAATGAAATTATATTTATCTATATCATTCTGTATAAAATGTGAAATAACTCCATCATTCATTTGTGTGGCAAACGACTGCCTCACAAACCAATGTAATTTGTTTTCCATCACTGAATCACATGGATGGTCATAATGATAAATATAATGAAGATATATGATAAATATAAAATGATATTAATTATTTAAACTGATTATATCATCCAATTCATTACCCTTTCTCCTAATAAAGGGCTATTATTGTCTCTTAGGCTTATGTACAACCAACCATCTCCACAAAGTGATGCGATTCATTTTCCATGAACATACTTTTAGATTGTTTCAAAAAATGAATATAATGAATAAATATGATATTTATAACATTAAAATAAATAATAATAATAATTTAATATTTATTATACACATTAAGTGGAACTTTCACTACAAAAGATGCACAAGAAAAGAAAGAAAATAACACCGGAAATAATAGTTTTAAGAAAATATTATTAATGAATGGGTTGTAAAATGTTGTAATAGGATCATATATGATATTATTGATATGAATATGTATATGATATAAATTAATAAAATTCCTAAAAAAATTTATATAGCAGGTTAAATTCCTATAAAATAAAGGTAAGCGTGAGCTATGTGATTTCATCTTAATTAACACTCAAATGATACCTATTTGTTCTTATACACCTATTAACTTTTATATGATGTTCATACTACCCATTTTATATATTTAACCATAATACCTACTAATTAATGTTGATTAATGTTTCAATTCAGTTTTATTCTTTTAAGGTATTGCAATAAATAAGTTATTGAAGAGTTATGAATCTATTTTACAATCTCAATTTCTTTTGATATTTGTTTAATTTTCATTGAACGAATATTATCATTTGTATATCATAAGATCCATGAATTTTCTTATACTATAGATATTTATGTATTCTTCATATGTTCTTCCAAATTTATTTCTCTATGGTACATTAATCAATCAAATAAATGTTGAAAATAAAAATTAATTTTATTTCTCTTAAATCATATATATTTTTCATCCATGTTCCTATTATTAAAAATTGTTTTGTAAAATTTATTTTAATTAAAAAAACTATTTATTTAGGAAATTTTAAATAATATATAAATTTTTAAAAGTGTTCAAATTTAATATTTATGCTAATTTTTTGAATTACATTTTCGGACAACAATAAAAGAAATTTTATTTAATATGTACGGTAATGATGGACATCCCTACCACTATAAATTTTTTATTAAATGATGCATATTATAAATGATTCTAATGGTTTTACATAGAAAACTATTTTATGAAATATAATATAAATATTTCACTTAAATTTCCTTTATTCTTTTTAAGGATAGTATTTAAATTCAAAAACCAATTTTCATGATGAACCAACTATCATCTCTCATTTATTGAGTAATTTTTTTGATTATTGTAATTATTTTGAGATAATAAATTTAATGTGATTAGTTATCATTGGAAATTATATGTCAGTATAATTTGTATCATGAATATGAGTACTTATAAAGCATATACCTGTTTTACATATAGTATTTTCTATGAATGTTATTTGATTAACTAGGGAAATAATGATAAATCAATATTATTTACTCAATATAAAAATTTATTGATAAGGAATATATTTTATAGATTGAAACAATCATTATATATATGAGTAATTATTTGGACATGAAATTATTTGTGGGGCCCGAAATTACATGGCCCCTTGATTCCTTTGTATATCTCATGAGCTAATTCAGTTTGAAAAATTAAATGTGTTTTTACCAATAGTAATAATTGTTCTTAGCATTAGGTCTTAATGGTATAAAAATCATGTTATATGAGATCATTACATAAAATACTATGAATTTACAAAATTGATAATTTAGTTATTATTATCCATCAAATTATTTCACTAATATTATCTATTGATTCATTTTGTGCTTAAATTTTTGATTAAATGTTATCTATTTAAAATTATTTACACTTCCATATTGATTAGGACTTATTGATTCCTTATTGATTATTTTTTACATAACCCTTATAAGGTATTTGACCTTACATTGGTTTTCTTTCCTTTTACTAGTATATGAAGATTAAACCTTTGAATTAGTTTTAAGGATTATGAGTAGTTATTTGGTTATGCTTTATAATCTATTACCAATGTAAAATGGGTGTTATTTATGTATATGTTTCTCCAAGACTACTTCATCCATTGATATTTTTTCCCTGGTACAATTTCTAACATAATAATGTAGACACTAGAACAGATTTACTGATTTTTATGATTTTACAATTTGTAAAATAAAATGTTTAGTAGAAAACTTATTAAATAGATTATGTACAACCTATATTAGGGAACGTAACCATACGGTATAAATTCAAGAAAAGTATATAATAAAAATACAATTTCATTGGTAGGGAAGCTATTTTTTCCCTAGAAACACATCATTTTATGGATACTACAAATGGGTGTAGATATTAAATAGTTATACATAGGTGTAATTACTTTGAAAAGAGAACATTGGGATTTGACTCGTTCAACACATGGTTAATGAAAAAAGTCCTTATAATGCCCATGTTTGGAAATTCCTGGAAGATATTATTAGGATAATTCACATTTTTTTCAATCATTTGTGAATGATTTTAAAATAAATGAATCCTGAAAGAAACCAATATTATGATTTTAAGATTAATAGTGCATAAATTTTCACCTTGTGTTTACTATTAACCCATAATCCAAATTATATGTTATGAATTAAAATTCATAACTTCATGAGAAATCCATCATATTAAATGTTTTAGAAATTATTTTTGGAAGAAATAATTATATCAATACTCATGGTCAATAATGAAATTTCCTTTTGGATCAATTTGATACAACTGGTTTTGGATCTGAGTATATCATGTCTATATTTGGGAATATTACTCATTTTATAATGAATTAATGTTCTTGAATAGTGAAACATATTGTTAAATATAATTAATCTCCAATGATAGATCACATTATGTGATATAATCCACCATAATTTAGTGGTAATACAGATCACGTGCCAGCTAGGTAATGTATTGAGTCCCATAAAATGATATTTCTAGCAAAATGATGCAATGAAAAAGGCAAAGATACAATTTCATTGTATTTCATACTATGTTAGGTTGTTAAACAGTGGTCGTTGATCTATAATACAAGTGAGGAAGTAATAATATAACACATATAATGGAGATTTTTTTAATAATATTTTTTGGAAAATATTGCCATCATGGGAAGTGGAATAAAATAAATAGAATGTTCCTTATATTAAAGAAACATAAAGAATAAAGAGTTTTATAGAATGATTTACCATTAAAATTATATATATATAATTTAATTGTTAAATATGCAATAAAAAATGAGTGATTGGTCATTTATTTGAAGTTATTAAGGTTAGTCTCTATAGGGTGATGATCTCTCAATAAATTCATATTATTAATTAGTTTTATATGCCGTAAAAATAGAAAAGGATTTATCTATATCGAAAATATTTTAGGTGAATCAATACATGAATATGTCTTATATACACCACGAAAATGGGAATGAATTAAAGAAGAATAAGGATATGAATCAATTATCGAAATTTAAAATGCATGGGAAGAACATTTCGGGAAAATGATTAAATGGAATGGATGTTTTTTACAAGTGTTGAGACAAGGGTAATCTAGATAATGAATATAGGGTAAATATTGATACCACTACTATTCATTTATTCAACTATAATTAAATGTAGTATTATTCAAACCAATTTCTCAAGAAATAAGGGAACATACCAAAAAAGTGTCCATGGGGAGAAGGCCAAGACTAAGTGATTACTGATGTTATGGTGGATGTTCCCAATGATGTGGTCAATGGTACTTTAATGAAAGTATCAAATTTAGGTAGTGATTTATCTTATTATTTATCTTCTAAATATTTTATATCATCCATGTTTTACATGAATATGATATACTTCACTAGAACAATAATAAGGGAGTAGTCAATCAAAAATCCTAGTGGGAGGCTGACAATGACAAGGTTGTGTTTGGAAGACCCATTATGACACATAAACATGTTATATTTGAAAACTTTTCTATCATACTTATAGATAACATCAATATAATATTGGTACATAACATCTATAAAAATTAGATGAAAAAATTATTGAATGGGGAATGAAATTTAGATTCAGGATGAAGATGTTTAATTCTATATCTTTAGATTGGATACTTCATCATCTGATCCCAGTCTATATCCGCCCCAGTACATCCTTTGAATTAGATTCTTGGGTAATAAGATAAAAAATAATCTAATGGTGGAAAATGTAATATTCAAATTGAGGATGTACCTATTGTACAAGTATACACTAATGTATTTCTTAAAGAATTACCAAGACAACCACTTGAGCATAATTTTTAGTTCTCCATTGAATGAATCCATAATAGAAGACTAATATCAAATATTTACCATAGAATTTCCATCATGGAGTAAGTATAGTGGAAGAGACAGTTATAGGAGTTTTGTGATAACCGATTTATTCTCCCTAGTATTTTTCCTTGGGGATACCCTATTCTTTTAATTGATTAAAAATATGGATCCTTGATGTTGTTAATTTATTATAGGTAAATGAATGAAATTCCAAAAAGAAAAAGTTTCATATTCCTCAAATTAATGAATTATTCGATCAACTTCATGAAGATGAATATTTTCAAAATATTTCTCTTCATTTTTTGTATATTCAGTTGAAAATAATGAAATAATACATTACAAAGAAAATATTTTGAATGAGGTATGCACATTTTGAGTTTATAAAAAATCCACTTGGATTGACTAATGTGCCATCATTTTTAATGTATTTAATGAGCATAGTATTCAAAGACTATCCTGATAATTTCATTGTGGTATTCATTGATGATATATTGGTGTCATATAAGTGCTATGGGGACCATAAGAATCATTTTTGATCAATATTGAGACTCTTATAAATAAATAGTAATATGGGAGATTTAAGAAGATTGAATTCTAGATTCCGCAATTTTATCTTCATGGATATATTTTCAATAAGGATAGAATCATAGTTTATAATGTAATGATGATTGTAGTTGATGAATAGAATCCACCAATAAAAATAAATAAGGTATGTTGTTTCATTAGTTTATCAACATACAATGTGAGATTCATTCAAAAAATTTCAACATTTCATAACTCATTAATCAATATTAAACATAATGGGGTTAAGTACATTTTGAAAAATTATACTGATTAATTTTATGATGAATTGAAGATGATATTGGTCAATGCTCTAATTATGACCTTACCATCTGGAAATGATGGGTTTGTGATATACAGTGTTTAATAAAATAAGTTATTTGGTTTTTTCCTTATACAACATGATATTGTTATTTCAAATTCATAAAGGTAGTTACCAACTCCTGAATAGAACTATCAAACGCTTGATCTAGATAAGGGTGCTATAATATTTTCATTGATGTTATGAATACATTATCTATGTGGTGAAGGATGTGAGATATAAATGGAATGTAAGGGCCTAAAATACATATTTTTATAGAAATATATGAATATGGGGAAAAGATGATTACTCAATCAGCACAAGGATTATGATTTTTCAAAGCACCACCACATAGGGACTGAAAATAAGGTATTTAGAGCATTGAACATGAAATATCATAGTGTTTTGGGCAAAATAAAGATTTATAAAGATCCCATGTACATAGATATAGTAAATAAATATATGTAATTTATACATAATGTTTTACATAACACTTTGATTAAAATTAATCTGCAAATATGTTTGTTATAAGATATAAGAATATCTCAAAATGACAGTGAGATTATTTAGAAGAAAAATAATGATTTGAATGTTTGTATGTTGGATGATTTCATTGGTGAAGATGTAATTATGAAATTTATAAAGTGATTAGGTGTTACATATATACCTGAGATAAAAAAGAAAATTTTGGGTTTACACTCACAACCTTAAATTCTATACACACCCTAGTATCACTATGATATATATGGTTTTTTGGGAGCATTTTTTTGCAGGATAACATGAAAGAAGTGATTTCTAATTATGTGTCTAGAGGTTTTGTTTGTCCATATGTGAAGGCTTAAATACAGTTTTTAGAGGAGTTATGCAACCTCTTCAAATTATTATATGGATGTGGGAAGAAATTACAATATAAAATTTATTGGAATACCAATTAATCCTGGAATTAATTATTTAATATGGGTTATTATTAATCGTCAATCAAAATATGCACATTTCTATATTATAAGATAAGATTTACCTCTTGATAATCTCACAACACATTATATAAATTATGTTTTAAGACATACTGTAACATATATTTCAATTATTTTAATCATGATCCAAGATGTACATCAAAATTATAGAAGATTCATCAAAACATTCATGATACTGATATTCGTTTAAGCAACTCCTTATATCCTCAAACAAATGGACAATAAAAAAGGGAAATTAAAAAAATGGAATATATGTTTAGGGTACGATAGCATGACTTCAATGTTTTGTGGTATTAGTATATAATTTTTTTTATAGTTTTCCAAAAACTATAGTATCCATTCAAGTATTCAAATATAATCATATGAAGCAATATATGGAAAGTGATTTCGTACTCTAACTTATTCAGATGAAGTTGTTGAAAGGAATCTTGTAGGCATAGAAATTGTTAAAAATGAATTGTAAATGTTAAATACAATTCCAGATAATATTAAATAATATAAAATTAAAAAAATGTAATGTTGATAAACATATAAATGACTTTGAAATTAATGTGGGAGATCGTGTTTTTATAAAAGTATCTCTATCGAAGTGTATGATGTGGTTTGGTAAGAAGGGAAAATTGATGGCTAGGTACATTAACCTCTTTTAAATTTTTAAAAGGATTGGAGTTATTGATTACTAATTAGAAATTACTATAATAATATCTAATTTAGATGAAGTGTTCCATATATAAATGTTAAGGAAGTTAATGCTAGACCCAATACATCTTCTCAACTCTAAACAAAGAGAATTAGAACATATTCTATCACACTATGAAGAGACCATCCATGTTATTGATACCATAGAGTTTGTTTTGAGTTCCTGAAAGAATATAATTGTAAATGTGCAATGTAGAAATTATATAATGGGCGAAAAAACAATGTAACCAGAATATGTAATGAAGAAAAACAACCCTATTTTTAGTAGGTAATATCCAGGAAAATTTCAAGGATTTTTTTTTATTGGAGGGAAGAATTTGACCCCAATCCACAATTATAGTAGGTGAAATTCTTATTTTAATAAAACAAAAATGAAATTACAATTTTAATATTTCATGGAAAAAAATAATATTTTTACATGATAGATATCTATTTTAAAGTTACTTTATCAAAACAATACTAGAATGTATTTTTGAATTTTTCCTGTAGAAATCTGATTTTATGAATAATAAAAACTTTATTATTAATATGCTCCCCCTTTTATTTATAATAATTTGTAATAATATATTTAATTTACAATTTTTTAGTATTCATCTTTATAGACCTAAATTTGTGATCACTTGGAGGTAAAATGTGGTACTTTTTAGAAAACTGGATTTTCCATAAAACTATTTCAGTTTAAATGGTATAATATTGATCCATTTTGATAATTAAAATAATATATAATAATTAATTTTTTAAATAAATTTATATATTATATATCTAAACATATTAATTTGAATCTATCTAATGGTGATTAGGATTCCTAGTTTTAATATAAAATCATATTATTCTTGAAAATGCATATCTTAAAAACTATTTTTTGGCCTGATTTTAGTGTATTTTTAATATAAATTCTACTAATTATGACATTTTATTTAAAAAAATGGATTAGATAGATTTTAATAATAATAAATACTATTATTTAGTAGGTTTTGTTTAATTTTTTGTCATAATGATTAGTAAAATTGATAAAATTAATTAACATTGATATGGATAAAACCAGGTTTTTCCTGTTTGATGCGCTTGTATTAAAATTAATTATATTGAAGCATATAATTATATATTTGATAATTTTTATTTAATATTTAAAATAATTATTTCAAAATTTAATATTAAGTCTCATCTTATTTTGTTCTTAAAGGATAATTAACTCTGGCTAAAAAACCTTGTTACTGTAGTAAAAGCTGAAATAGGGAAAGTATAAAACATTTAGTGCAAATAATATAACATGTTTAAAACATAATTAATTTTTTGGAGGATTTAATAGTTCATAAGTTACCCATACTTCATTACTTATCAATTTTAGAGGCACATGGGCTTAGAGTTACTTCCCATTGTTGAATTGTTTTGAATATTTACAAAAAATACCATCCACCTCAATTATTTAAAGGGAACTCCCTCCCCTCAGTTATTCACATATATGAATCCATTTTTCTTGATTAAACCAAGAAACAAATACGCCCATAGTCCTTATAAACATTATATAGGTTCTTTTATTCCTTTAATACCAACACTAGGGTCCTTACAAAACGATCCAAATGAGGCTTCTATAATAAAAGGTAATCATATTAACAGATAAATTTATCTTTCTTTATTCATTTACCACATTAAATTATGTCTCAAATAAAAAATATAATAAAAAATATATCTTCAATATTCTGATATTTTATTATGTTGATGGAATTATATGTATCCATCCCTATCACCATCAAATGGAAAACAAATCCATCACTCATTTGTATTATGGACTACAACCTCAAAAACCGATGTAATTTCTTTTCCATCACTGGATCACATGGGTAGTAATAATGTTGGAAATAATTAAAATATATGATAAATATTAAATTATATTAGTTATATAAAATGAATATATTTTCTAATTCCTTACCCTTTCACCCATTTATGGATTAATATCATTACTCATGTGTTCATACGGTCTACCGTCTCCATTAAGTGGTGTGATTCATTTTCTATGTCTAACTATAAAAAATGATTATAAAGATATATATAATGAATAAATATAATATTTACAAAATTCATATCAATTTGGATATTACTTAAATATATCTTATACACTATGACCAAATCATTCATGAAAAAACACGCTTGAGAAAACCTATCCATTTACACCAAAAACGACAATAATGAAAAAATATTTTTAACTAATGGGTGGTAAAATATTAAAATCGGCTTTTATATGATATTAAAATTTTGAATATTGTTATTTTTTAGACATAAAAATTTATTATAAAAATTATATATGATGTTAAATTATGGTCAACTAAAGGAAACAGTCAGCTAAGGGATTTTGTATCAATTTACTGTCAATTGAGAGAAATGTGTTATTATGAACCTATTCTAATTTACCTGGTGTATATTAAGATCCTCTTATATATTTAACAAGAATAAATATTTATTCATGATTATTAATGTTTCAATTCAATTTTATTATTTAACGGGGTTAAAAATTTAAATATTCCACAGAGGTAACATGTTATATTACAATCTCAGTTTATTTCAAAATTTATTTTACTTTTATTAAAGGAATATTATCATTTATCCTTCATAATCTCCAATAATTTTTTAATCCTCTTGAATTTTAATTATATTACATATTTTCATACACATTTTACTATCTATGAAATTTTAATCATGAAAATAAATGTTTAAATTAATAATTAATTTTATTCTTCTTTAAATTAGTTATATTTTTTGTCCATGTCCTTGTTTTTCAAAATTATTTTTAAAAAGGTAGTTTTTATTATTGGAATTATTTATTTTTGAATGTTTCCGAAATTTATGACTTTTTAAAAAGCTTATAATTAAATATTTCTAATATTTTTTTAAAGGGAATGTTTCATGAAAAAAGACAAAATGAATGATTTTTAACATATAAGGTCATAATAGAACCTACCAATATCATCACCATTTTAGGAAATGTATCTTATTCTAAATTTTTCAAAAAGGTATTATAAATAAAATTATTTTATTAAATATTACATTAATATTTCACTTCAATTAAATTTATTCTTTCAAATCACCAGATTATAATTTAAAAAACTATATTCTGATGAATCAATGGTCACCTATCATTGCATAATTAATTATGGGATTGTTAACATTATCACGGGATAGTAAAATTATTGTAATCATTTATAATTTAAAAATATATATATATATTCTTTTAATCATGGATATTTCTATTTCCTAACAGTATACCATTTTTACACACGGTGTTAACTTTGAATGTTATTTGGTTAATATGGGAAATACTGATAAAATTATATTATTTACTCAATATGGATATTTATTAACAATTAATATTTATCAAGAATTAAATAAATTATTATATTTTTGAAGAATTATTAAGATATGTTGTGTCGGTTGGTACATAGAGTTATATATCCCCTTGATGTATCATTATATATCATAGGAAGAATCAATTATAAAAATTAAATGGGTTTTTACCAATAGTTCTAAACTATCATAGAGAAAGGTCTTAAATATATTAATATCATCATGTATAATATCATAAAATAAAATATTATACACTTCCTTATTTTAGAATTCTATTATTATTATACAAGAGATTATTTACTTGATATTTTCCATGGATTTATCTTGTGATCAAGTTATTGATAAAAAGATACAGGTTTTTGGATATTTATATTACCGTATTGATTATTCCTTATTTGATCATGAAATTTTAGTAAATTATTAAATGTCATTATTTAATTTATTTATTATTCCATATTTATTATGAATTATACATTAAGATATCATCCATTGTACGTCACAATTGTCGAGCTTCTGAGCACACTCTAATTTGGTTACCTTCCACCATTTTATGAAGATTAATATTTTAAATTAGATTCAAGGATGTGAATAATTTTTTATTAATATTCATATTCTATTACCAAATTAAAATGGATTTAATGTATATACATTATTCTCCGAAATTAATAAATTGATCGGCCCATCAGTATTTTAACCCTTGAATATTTTCCAAAGTAATATAGTAGACAATAGATCCATATTACTATATTCTGTGTTGTTACATTCCTAGAACATGATATTTTGAATTTATTTTATATGTAAATATTATCTTTATATTCCCATGAATGTTTCACAATAAATATTCATATTCCAACAATAATTTAGTTTTTAATTCATTAACTTGTATTTTTAATACCTTGAAAATATATATACTTATGGCTGGATATAGAAAAACTAATGATCAATATCTATAGATATTGTACCCTAGAATTTGGTTTCAATGTTAAATCATTTAGAAAAATTCATTTCTTAGTCCTGGCATCAAAGTAGTAATAAAATAAAGTTTACATATATATGTTATAAACATATATATCATTGATACTAAAGTTCTCCCACTAACCTCTTGTTGACATAAAACATTCATTTGTTTAAAATTATATCTCTATTATCACTATATGTATTATATATATAAATATATTTATATAAAATTAATACATTTATGGGTATCATCTTGAACCATCCAAGTCCTATTTCTCTTGAATAGTCACTATCAGTATAAAGTCATAGAAACATAAAAAATAAGGATCTCCATGATTTTGTACATGGAATCCATTACTAAATTTATGAATAGTTATTAATATTAGATTATTTTAATTTTTAGTTTTGTTGTATGAATAATTTTTCTGAATGAATAATTATTCTAAAAGAATAATATAAGTATCATCCACCACGATGAACATAAACCACGTCTTTGTTTTTGACTTCTTATATTGTCAACATTATTGAATAAAATCCTCAAATTGAGATTATCATACAATTTGTTTTCTATACCAACTAATGTGTATCCATATATTTAACCACATTGAATTTAATTCCACCCCCTCTATCTTACAATATAAGAGTTTTTAGTAAATAAACATTCTCATTTTTTAATATATGTTAATATCTTTAGTTATTATAGGATTATTAACTAATATAAACTTAGATTTTGATTTCCATTTTTATCATAAATATATTTAAAAAATTATTTAGGTAAAATTTCAGTTTTTTCTTAATAGGATATAGTCATTACATAATTAATAAGACACCAGATAGTCAATATATTTTGCATGTGGTTTGTTGGTGTATAGATATTTTTGAAACATGCCTTTAATGAAATATAGAAGATATTGAGAACATATAAGACTCCTAATTGATCTTAAATTTAAATCATCATTATATTGATGTATATAAGGAAATGTGAGATTCCTATTTCCTTAACCCTACTTGTAATTGGTCAAATATTACTCAGATGTGTTTTTCTACAACAGGATTACTCATTGACTCCCAGAATTTATTATGTTCTCTCATTCACGTCATTGGGAAATTCTAAAATATTATCGAGAAATATAATGAAGTATATGAGTTACCTATAACTTAAGAATTTTTCATGTGACCTTGTGGAATATTATATAAAATATTTATTGAAAAAAAATATTTCTATAGGTTTCTTTATCTAATATATTATAATTAGTTTGATAGTATACCTAGAATCTCAGCGCAATATAGCATAAAATAATTTTCATGATTTTAAAACGTCAACCAAAATGTATTTTTCTGGAGAATGAATTTTATTACTACTATAATGTATTTAATTCTTCTGTTATACATCATTATTTCTAGATGGATTTTATGAATCTTGAATAACTAAACTATTAGTCTTATATGGAATACCATAATGAAAAAATTTCAAATATGGAATATTGTTTCATTCTCTCTAAAATTATAGAAGTATAAATGCTTTGGTTCATATAAAAAAAATAGATTAACTTGAACCACACTACCTTGTAGTGAAAATGTTATACTCGTCTTGAGTGATATAAGAATAACCCTTCTTATGATACTTTATAATGAACCATAATTCATTAAATTTTTCTATATTTATTTGTTTTCATTAATATAAATAAATATATTTGAAAACATATCCCTGATTAGTATATCCAAAAATTTTAATGTGATGATGAATAATGTTGACGTAGATGATTCTAATAACTTAATAAATTCTACAAAATTCTTCATCTAATGCCCTTTCATTCCATATAATTGGAAAATGTCTTCCTATTCATGTATTTAATTTTAATAATTATTATAATAAATTGATTATGTGAAAAAATCATTGGATATATATATAATCCATCAGAATTTCAAAATGGTGTTTCATTAATTTTTTTACTGGATAACCAAATTCAAATTATTTTTATCTGTCTACAAAAGTGTTGACAAAAATATTTGTATGTGTTTTCTCTCTATTGTTCAAAAGTTATTGGATGAATAAGTACATCCTTAGAGATAAGTAAAATAACATGGGATCAATGGAAAGTTCCGTAAGAAAGTAAAAACCCAATTTGTTATGTTAATCGATTTATTACATTATTTTGTATACATATCTCGTATAAAAGTTGCATTTTCTTGTTTATACTAATACAGTGTAGTAAAGATATCTTTTAACTCCTGCCAATCATTTCCCTTCTCAATTTATATTATATTATATAACATCGAAAAAGAATATGATTCCTTGTGTTGTATCATGAACTCTAGAGGCATAGCAGTAACATGATATAATGAATATTGGAAGTATCCTCTATAAATCCATGGGAGGAATTGTTTTCTACTTCACTCACTTAATAGAATTCTGAACAGTAATAGAGTATTATAACATATAATAAAAAAATATACTAGTAAATATTTTTTGGAAAATAAATGAAACTCTGTAAAAATTCCGCATGTGAGGAAATTATCTCCGTTAATGAATGGTTGTTTAGTTTTTGTTGGTTCACATTTAATTTTTTATAATAATTTAAAAAATGTAGTAGTACTATACATTATTACTAATTATGTGAGATGAGATAATTTTAATTTTATTAATATTTTCCCACTATAAAAACCCAAATTTTTTTTTATAGAACTGTCAATATAATATCATGTGGGATGGCGCTCAAAGCTCTCGAAGGCGATAACGTTGAAAACCCTAATCGGTCCGGTGATGTTGGGATTCCCAGGGAGAAAGAGGTGATAAATCCTGGCGATGAAGATCGAATTGGTCACTATGATCTCTTCAGTCTGTGTGCGAAGCGCAAGTCTGAGAAAGCGGCGGGTAAGGATCCCTCTGAACACGACAAAAGTTTCGCGGATGTGGTTATGCAGGCTGGAGGTCTATCGTTCCTAGACTGAAAATCGTCTGGCTCGGGTAGAGTTATAAGGAAAGGCCGTATTGCTCATGTGGCGGCTAATCAGTATGCAGTTGAATAGCATGTTAAGATGTGCATGTTTTCAATCATTGCTCGTGTCATAATCCCAAAGGGTGTCTGGCCCTGGAATTTCCATGATCTTACAAACAGGCTTGTGGAGTTATGGGGCTTCAGCGACTGGAAGATGACAACAATGGGAAGGGGCTTCTATCATGTGGTCTTTCCCTCTGATGACTGCAAAAGGCGTGCGTGGAGCTTGGGGTCGCTTCCGTTGCATCCTGGATTTCTGCGGATCCATGAATGGGATAGGAATTTTGACCCTAATATGGTCAAAAACACCTTTGCCCAGGTATGGATACGAATTCATAATCTTAGTTGGATTTATTGGCATCCACAATTGTTATGGGATATTGACTCCTCTGTTGGTAATCCAATCAGGTTAGATAAACCAACAGATAATCCTAGCTTTGTCCATTATGCTAGGATTCTTGTTGAGGTTGATATGTCTATGGTTTTAGTGGAAGAAGTGGTCTTCACTACTAGGGATGATAGTATTAACCTGGAAATAGGTTATGAAAGAAAGCCAAAATTCTGTTCTAACTGCCACAATTTTGGGAATGTTCTCTCTGATTGCAACTTTAACAAAATCTTCTCCAATTGTAACATGAGAGGACATGATTCTGCAAATTTTCGAAAATGGAAAAATAAAAATGGATCCCTGAGGGATAACAGTAATGCACAGGCCCTTGTTAAGAAGGTTAATCAACCTAATCAGTCTGGAAAAGTGATTGTTGCTAGCCCTTCGGATACTGTTGATGCTGCTGCTGCTGATGTGCCCATTACTGAGAATGGAGAGGATAGACAAGACTTTGAGGTGGGTCCTGAATAGGATGTTGATGATTCCAGACAGTTTGAGAATGAAAAGGGACCTGTGAAGACTAGCTGTAATGCACAGGCTTCCCATTTGGAAACTGTTGCTGAACGTGCTGTTGATAAGGACAAGGTGTACACCATTGCAGAGGATAGACATGATTTTGAGGTGGATTCTGAACAGGAATTGCCTGATCCCAGTAAGGGAAGCTCACAGGATGAGGTTATAACACGTGTGGAAGCCCAGACTCTTTAGATGGTCCCTAAGGATCCCCTTCTGAGGTCCAATGAGAGTCTGGACAGACAGCCATTACCCTTTGTTGAGGCTCCTGGCTTCCAGGTCAATAACCCGGTTGTTATGGGACCCCAAGAAGATGTGTTGGCATGCCTCCCTACTGAGGTAGCAGGAGAGTTTTCACAATCTCATCCATATAAGGTTGCTAAAAGGAAGCTCCCCCCTACCCTCACTATGCCTATTGAATCTGGTAATAGGTTCAGTACCCTTTCTGATGACAATTCTGAAGCCTCCATGGATGAGAATGTTTTCAACACTGAAATGGATGATAGCAAACCTCATTCTAAGGAATGTCTCGCTTCAAGTTATATTGGACCCTGTACTAGGCAGAGGTCCTCCAAACAATGAAGATTGTCTTTTGGAACTGCCAGGGTCTTGGGAATTATCCCACGGTCAGGACTCTGAAGCACTTTATTGTGACCAATAAACCCATGTTGCTGGGCATTGCTGAACCAAGGCTGAAATTTTAAAGTTGGATGGCTTTTAATTGGAAAGCTTTGGGGTATTCCCTTATCTCAAATACTCATTTGGCAAATGATAGTGAATCCTTATGGGTGCTCAAACATAATAGTGTCACTATTGACTCTTTTCAAAATGACCAGCAGTCAGTAACCATTTTCTGTTGTATTCACTCTAATTCAGTGTGTGTAACCTTTGTTTATGATTTCAATCAATATATTAGAAGGAGATCTTTATGGAGCATTCTTACCACCATTTCTGAAAGTATGTCTACCAGATGGATCCTTCTTGGTGATTTCAATTCCATTCTGAGGCCTGAGGAGAAAACAAAACTTTTGTAGGGATTCAGCTAGGGATTTTTCTTCTTGCATTGATCGTTGTAGGTTGCATGAAATTCCCATCTCTGGTTCGGAGTTCACATGGTTCAGGCACACTATTAATGGGATGCAAGCTAGAAAATTAGATCGGTGCTTTGTTCAATTGGATGAAAGGAATGATATGATGGAAATCTCTGGCATGACCCTTCCCTGAACTCATTCTGATGATTATCCCATTATAATTGATCTTTTCTTTTCTAATCTGAGATCATCACCTCTACCCTTTAAATTCAACAATGCCTGGTTGGTTGTGCCAGGCTGTAGGGAGGTGATTTTGGAGGCTTGGGAATCTAATACGAATGGCAGTTTTTTGCACAGATTATCTTACAAACTGAAAGCTGTGAAATCTAGGCTCAAGACTTGGAGTATAATTTCGTTTTCAAGCATTGAAAAAGATATCAAGGAGGCTGAATCTCGTCTGTTAGGCTGTCATCAGATGAATCTAATTCAAGATTCTCCTTCTTCAGAGGAAATTTAAGCTGCTGCCAACCTGGATAAACTCTTAGTCCTAAAGGAGAATCTGGATCATAATCAGTTGAATGTTAAATGGATCGAGGATTGAGACAGAAATTCCAGATTGTTTCATTACTTGCACAGGGAGAAGAAGGATAGTAGGACTCTAAAGGCCTTAATAATTGATGATGATTTGTTTACATCTGAAAATGAAATTGTCAATGATATCACATCTTACTTTGAGCAGCTTTATTCTAAATCTGGAGGGAGCAGCTCAAGCAGAATTCTAAATCGTATTGATTCCAGTGTTGATGAGAGTCAGAATAAACAGCTTTCTAAAGCTCCTTCTTTAAAGGAAATTCATTATGCTCTTTTTTCCTTAAACATTTACAGTGTGGCTGGCCCTGATGGCTTCACAAATAAATATTTTATGTTCTACTGGGATATTATTCATGAAGATCTTATCAATGCTATCAGAGAATTCTTTCATCGCTCCTTCTTGACATTTTGGATGGATTCCAATTTTATTATGTTAATTCCTAAGAAAGATAATGCCCTAGATATCAAAGACTTTAGGCCCATAGCCATTGGGAACACGATCCCTAGGATAATCAGTAAGATTATGGCCATTCGGCTTGGCAAAGTGGCTAAAAACATCATTACTAACAATCAGTTTGGCTTTGTACCTGGGAGAAACATTCAAAACTGCTTGTTTACTGCGTCTGAATGTGTCAATATTATGAAAGGTAAGGTTCCCAATGGTAATATGTCTATAAATATTGACATTTCAAAGGCTTTTGATACAATAAGCTGGGAGTTTATCTTCAATATCCTTAGGATGCATGGTTTTTCAGAGAATTTCATTTGCTTGATTTTTTTTATTTTGGAAAGTGCCAGGCTTTCTATTCTTGTCAATGGATCCCCTAGGGGTTTCCAAAAATGCACTAGAGGGGTCAGGCAAGGTTATCCCCTATCTGGGATTCTTTTTGCGATAGCTGAAGACTACTTAAGTGTCTGCCTACATGACCTTGTCAACAGTGGGATTTATCAAAGAATTAGGGCAGGAAGGAATTCTTTTGCTCCTTCACATCTCTTTTATGCAGATGATATCCTTCTTTTCTATGAGGCTGACAGGAAGACTATTTTCTCCATTAAGATGATTTTCTCTCTTTATGAAGATGTTTCAGGTTAGGCAATGAGCTGGAAGAAATCCATTGTTGTCTTTGGTCAAGGTATTAGAAACTTGAAGTAGAGCAGGATTGCAAGAAGGCTTTGGGTTAAGAAAGTCACATTACCCTTTCATTATCTTGGAATCCCTCTATTTTGGGGAAGGGTAAAGCGTGAACATCTTGAGGGTATTTCTCTGAAAATCATCAAACAACTAGCAAGCTGGAAAGGAAAAGCTATGTCCCAGGCTGGGAGAATCTGTCTCGTTAATTCTGTTATTACCTCTATGTTTGTCTACTCATTCTCTGTCTACAGATGGCCAGCAGCTCTCCTCAAGGAGTTGAGTGGCCAGATTAGAAATTTTATATGGACTGGCTCTGTCCAGCAGAAAAAACTTTTAACAATTGCATGGAAAAAGTGCATTAAGCCCATCAAGATGGGAGGAATGGGCATTAAGGATATCAGAGTATTTAATAGTGCTCTCATCCAGAACGTTGTTTGGAAACTTATTGCAAAGCCTGAATTCTCAATGGAATTCTTGATTGACAGATTTGTTTCCAGGTTATAGAAAGGGAAGTGTCTATACCTCAAATCTTCGGTTTGGCCCTCAATAAGGTCCGCCTTTTCCAGTCTTATGTTTCACTCAAAATGGATTGTAAGTCATGGATCTCATCTCAACTGCTGGAGTACTTCATGGTTGTCCTCTCCCCTCAATGGACATGTTTCAGTTTCAGGATCTCTTGCGCAACTGTCTATTGCTGATTTACATGATCATACAGCTGCTATTAACCTCGTTCCTGAAAATTTTAGGCTGGAAATTGCAGATTACATTTATGCGGATGTTGATATCATTGTTTGGAAACCCGCACTTACTGGTTGTTTTTCTACTCGGGATTGCTATAACTTGCAGGTTGGTTTGGTTAATGCTCTGCCCGAATGGATTGAAGGCTTACGAAGGCCTTTTATACCGCCCAGTGACCTGCTGCTTCTCTGGGGGATTTGGCAAAAATAGGTTGCCCCTCCAATGCGCGCTACAACGAAAAGGCTTCAGCCTTCCTTCGGTATGTAAGTTTTATTTCAGAAGTGATGAGACTTTGATTCAAACCTTCATCCACTGTCAATTTGTTTCTCGTCTTTGGGAGCATGTGTAGTTGGCTTTCCATTGCTCCCTTAATACTTTCTCTGTTGATTCCTTGCTTATGTCGTCCTTCAAAACTGGTTCTAGCGAGCATGTTAATTCCTTGCTCCTCTCGGCTATTGTCTCGATTTTCTCATTTATCTGGAAATCTCGGAACAACATTGTGTTTAATAACATCATGCCCTCTTTCAAAGATGGTGTTATGCAGATGCATCGAGCCATCATATTTGCCTCGACAATTCAAACTGGCTTCATGCATAATGATGTATCTGAGTTTGTTCTCTTGAGAGCTCTTGGTGTTCGTGGCAGGGAACAGAAGCCCTGAATGGTAAAGTTTATCAGATGGATCCCACCTATCCGTGAATGGTTGAAGGTGAATGTTGATGGGGCGGCCTCTGGCGCACCAGGTCCTACTGGCTGTGGAGGGGTCTTCAGAACTCATCGGGGCTTCTTTAAATGATGTTTCTTCCATTATGTTGGACATGCTCAGGCAATTGAGGTAGAACTTTGGGCGATGATCAAAGCGATCATGTATGTTGTCTATTATGGTTGGCATAGAATTTGGATGGAGTCAGACTCTGCTGTTGCTGTGAAGATTTTGAAAGATCGATCTCGGAATGTTCCCTGGAGAATGATGTCCTCCTGGATTTCCTGCCTTAAACTTGCTGAATAGCTTTGCTTGGATGTCTCTCATGTCTACCGGGAAGCAAACCAAGTCGCTGATGTTCTCTCGAAGAGAGCCATTACAGAAGCTAGCTCCAGTTGGTCTTTTACCTTACCTCCCTATTGTGACTCCTTGGTCTGCAGGGACAGGGATGATGTCTTATATTCTTGGTTTTGCAAGAGTCCCTGTATTTGAGCTTCATTGTACTGTTTATTTCTTTTTTTTGTTATAATATTTTGTTGGGAGAAGGCCTCTTACTTGTCTCTCGGACCTTCTGGCGAATATCATGTGGGTATTTTAGTGTTAAGGGTCCTTATTTACAATATTTAAATTAATATGAGACCAAGAAAATTATAAGAATGTATTTAAGAATTCTTTCATTCTAACTAAAAACTGTTTTTTCATTGATATGTAGGGTGGAATCGCCAATCTAAAATTCTATATTCATATTTCCTCAGCAATTACCTATAAACTTTTATTGGATAGAATATGTCTAGTCGATGTAACATAGATTTTATTAAATCATCTCACTATCTATGTTAATACTTCTCGATTATTAATATTTCCCCCAATGAAGGAAGATCCAATACTTTATTTATGGGTTCTTCTTAAATAAAATATTGTAAGGCTTTATCCAAAAGAATATTTAATTGACATATTTTTATTTATTATGAATAAACTTTAGTTTTTATCCTTATACATGACATATTAATATGAATTGTATTTTATGTAATATATTAACCACGTACTTATAAGAAATTTATAGAAAATCCACTTGATTTATTTTCATTTTTATGTTAAATACATTTATTTATGTGATTATAGTTAGAAATACTTATAATAAATCATGACCAAGATAAAAATAACATAAATTAATAACATCATCATGATATAATCTAATTTTTGACTTATTGAGATGACAGTAAATCAACCTATGGACCTAGTGGAATGACTCTTGTTATCAATCTTTGAATGAGTAGTAGTATTCCACTTGTCCACTAAAGTATCACCTGGGTTGGTTTTACCTAAATTCCTTGGATCTATCTTGAACTATCTCTATGCACATGGATATTCATTCCATTAATCTATTTTATATACACACACATGCGAGGGGATCCAAATGATTGGTTTTAGGGGAATTTAAATAAAAAACCTGGGATACAGATTTCAAGCATAATAAAGGAGTGAGGGATGATATATAATCCCTCAAATCTAATTTAACAATATATAATTACAAAACCCATGAAATTAATATTAATTTAAATTAAAACAACACATATATAGGTCTTGCCAATGAATTTGATGAATCATATATTTGCGAAAACTATGAATTTAAAATAATTAGTTATTATTCATTTCATGTTGATCTTTATTTATATAATACAGTAGTAAATTAATAGTATTAATTATCAAATTAATTAATTAATTAATTAATTTTAACAGAATCTCTATTATATTTTTTTCCAAACACTCCCATTCACATTAATATTTTTTTTAAATAAAAATTAATTTATTTTTGTCAAAATAATTTAACATTAAGACTTTTAATTTGATGAAACACAAAATACACTTGTTTTTATTACCATGCATGGTGATTGTTGTATATTTTCCACCCAAATGACATATCATGTACACGATATGTGGCATAAAGTTTCATTATATACTATCAATAAATGAATCACATGACCCATGAAAATTACACTACATATACCAATTTATTGTATGTGTAATATAAATTTTATAACGCCCATACATGATTTATAGTTCCATGTATATCATTGAAATTTATTAATATTTTATTATCATATGAATAATATCTAATGACATGTACAATCAAAAAATAACACAGAGAAAATTATTAATTTGTTTTAATGGATTGATTAATTAATTTCTTTTCCATGTATATAAATTTATGTAGTTTATAACCATCCTCAACATATATTTCACATAAATAAGTACAAATTAATTATGTCTCATTGATTTATTTACACCATATATGAATTAATTATAAGAAAAATGAATTAATTTAACTATAAATAAATAAATTACATTATTTTTGTGTTAATCACAACACGTGTGTATTAAATAACCTTTTTTGAATAAATTGCCCCAAATTTAAATTAATTACACCACATGAGAATTAATTACACTTTATGTAACTTAATTACATTTTGTGGGAATCAATTACACAATGATTAATTTAATTACAATTATTGTGTATTAGTTCAACAAATTGTGTATTTATTAAACTATGTGTAAAGTTATTATATAATGTTTGACTTAATAAATTACTCCACTTCCATCGAAAAAAAACCACCACTTCATGTGGGGTGACATAATATTTTGGCGAGTAACATTTCATGTAACCCTATAAATTAGGTGTGGCCTTTGGATAGTTCTTTAGTTGTTCAATAATTATTTCTAACTAATTTTATGTCATATAATTACAAAATGAAAAATAGAATATGTTATCTCAAAAATTGTATTTAGAAAGAAATTATTTAAATTAATACTATCATTTATTGGATCCACATGTTGCAGAGGTTACTATTAGGCCTATAGCCAACATTGATTTAATCATATTGAAAAATAATTTTTAATGTAGATGGTGGGTAATGGCACTAAAAAAATATTCTAATCAAATTGAATAGGGTGTTAGAACCAAGATAATATTTTCACACTAAATTTATAATTAATTTTAATCTAAATAATAAGGATTATATATATCTTCAGTTCATTATATTTTGATTTTTTATATCATTAAAATCCCATTTATTGTATTTTAATTATGTCATGAGGACCCGGATAATATACCCTCTGGTGGTAATCCACATGTTCCCAATTGAACATAAATGAAGCTAATAAAACAAAAGGTGATATCATTCTCAATGGATCATATTGTGTTGTTTTCATTGTTCACTTCATGTTTCATTGGGATTGAATGAATCTATCTTATTCCTATCATTATTCAATGGATGTGAGGAGATGGAATATGTTTTCTAGAGAATAATATAAACCCATAAAGAAATTCTTCATAGAGAGAGAATACTTTAGGTGGGTAATGTTTTTCATAATGATTAATATATCCACAAATAACATAGAAGTCTATTTATAGACTGCTATTTTGGGTTAAATATTTATTAGACACTCATTTTCCATTAATAATATATTGAAGCCATCCATAACCAAATTCTATTAAAAATAATAATAATAATTTTATCACAATAAAGTTGAAAACTCGAACGATAATAAATATTGTTTTATAGTCTGGTAAATAAATTTTTATCATTGGACAAAAAACACTGTTTATTTTTCCTCTTGATCATTTATCGAATATGAAAACACAAATTAAAAATATGTATTGTTATTTCAAAAAATATATTAAAAAATAATTATTCTACCCATAGTGTGTTGAATAAATATTAATGTAATATTCATGAAACTAAATCAATTATTGTTTAAATAAATTATAATTTATTATATTTTGAATAAAATGAGATAAAAATATATTATATATACATAAAATTAAAATATTACCTTGAAAATTAATATTTATTGATTATTTTTTATAAATAAAATATGAAAAAATATTAGTTTTCGGTCTAGAGAGGAATATTCATTACAATTTTTAAATATAAATAATATCATACTTTTATTAACATAAAGACGTTTTGTGTGACCCTATAGGACACTTCATATGAAGCATTATATTGTATTACCTAAAATATTACGAGTATTTTATATTAATGGGGCCTATAAACCACATAGGTATAATTTATGTCTCAACAAAAATAACTAGATACAAACAATCACTATGTAATACAATATCTTTGTCTCAATACTGTATTAGGCATATCACTCATCTATTTCATCAACCTATATACTATATACATCATTCATTGAATATATAAAATGAACGCGTCGATACACCATGGCCATGGAATTTAATATGGTGGTTAATTTTAAATCCTAGGGAAGATATATCAACTTATATAAAGATAAAAGGGATAAATCATCCCTCAAATTATTCATTAATAACATATCACTCATCAAAAACCCAACATACCTAGATTCACCACATACATTTTTAATTATGGTTTATGATAATACATCTAATTAGATGGTTATTGATATGTATTAATAACAATATTAATATCTATGAATCATTTCAGATTCTAGTATGTCAGAATAACTAATGATACATAAATATAATGATTTCTGACATATAGTATTTTTCTCAAAAACACATCTATAAGAGAATACAATGTGTGAAATTCTTGATTTGGAGACTCATCTATTTGTTCTTACTCGTACATTAATTCCAAAAAACTATGTGTCTCATCATAGAATATTATTCAACCATATATCATTGTTTAAGAATATCATTATAGAACTTCAATTTTTTCATCACGGTAGAGAACCGTTATAAACATTTCAATGTGTCATATAAAGTAGAATATTATCACATTAATGTCAAAGAGAATAATAGTCAATATGTGATAAGGTATTTATATATATTCAATTAAATTAATATATAGGTAATATAAATTACAAGAGAGTTTTTTCTGAAAAAATATCTCCCAAAATATGATTATTGGATAAAGTTGAATGTCCATATTTTATACTATAAACCTCATCAAATAAATTATTTTCCCATAGAATTATAACATGTAGTTAATTTTGGATAAATATGAGTTTGATTCTATAAATGGTATGACTGATGATGCTATTATTAATGGAGGGAAAAAATACCCATTTTGTAAATTCTTATACATATAAAAATTATGCTTATGGTATAGGGCCTATTTTCCTTAATCCCTTAGTTCTGTATATTTTAATGAATTACAAATTCATTTATTAACAATTTTTCTAGTTTTATATAATGTTTGAATATATATTTAGTGGATTTTAAAAATCACGGATTGAGTTAATATTTCTATAAAATATCTAACACCATGTACATTTAGATGATGAATTTGTACACCTATAAATATGGGATTAGTATTATTTTAGTGAACTAAAAATATAAATCCAACTATTGTTAAATATTTTGGGGTAGTACTTACTAATCTGAATATAAAATAAAAAATTCAATTTTTAAATAATCCATAGGATGTCCAATTTGGGTATCCAATAGATTAAAATAACTCTATATATAATCTATAATTCTATATTCTTATACAGAGTGCTCTTTTATTTCATAGGTATATGGTTTGACCGATGATGGTTGTCAAAATTTATTACACTTGTAAAAGGACTTGTAATTCAATTGTTTTTTCAGATGATTTTTGTAAGCTTATAAAATAACAAAATCCTCTATATATATTCTATTACAAAAAATTGTTATGTAATTTCCTTTATTTTTATACCCTAAATTAATATTCAATCATGTTATAAATAAATTTCATCACATCAAAAAAATCACTATGAATGTTTTTTATGTTTTTCCTCATGAACTATAATTTTTTTTCAAAATAATGTTTCATAAATACATCCCTAGAATTTTTTTCTATTCTAATATGTGGAATTATGGTTGTTTTTAAAAAATTATCACATTCAATATTATGTGATTTTAGTAAGTGTATCTTTTTTTTTCTCCTTTACATCCTCAAAATTTAGACAATAAATAATTAATTATGGCATGAATTTATATGGTCTAGTTTAATCAACTCTAGATGAAGAAGGTTTTTTTTCAGAAATAAATAATGTTGGTAGGTAATAATAATATTATTTTTGGGAATTATAGGTGATCGATGTGAATTTTTGGTATTCAAATATCTGAGAGGATTGTAGAAACTTCAATGCCCCTCATTTTTTTCATGTCAAAATTTCTTGATTTATTTATTGAAAAATAATGTATATAGATAGGTTTTAAATGTTAAAAAATGGAAGTAAAATAGTATAGTATTGGTTTATGTAATATGAAGGGTATTTATATTTTAAAAGGGCCAAAATGCATAAATGAAGTGTAAGGAAATGGTTTTAGGGTCAATGTGGATCATATAGAGGACTGTTGATTAGAATAAGTTATTGTTCAAAAAAATTAAAAAAATGGTCATGGATTATATGAATTTAAGATAAATATTTATAAACTAATTGGAAGTATAGAATTATTAGGTAGTTAATGGATTTGATTTTATTTATCTTAAAATAAAAATCTGAAAAATTAAGAACCATTAAGACAAACATAACATGGTATGGAAAATATATCATAAAAAAATTTAGTTAGGTAACTTTTAAAGGTAATATCTCTATAATTATTGTTTAAAACAATATTATAGTGTGATTTTATTTTAGAAAAAATTTAAATATTATAGAACTATATCAATAATGTGGATTGTGATCATTTTATTATTTTTTTTAATAACATAGATGATATAGTTAGGTTAAAGTCCTAATGTGGGTAGCATTAGTAAAAACATTGAGGGGATTCTTACTATATTCCCAAATACCATAGTTTGATAATGTATCCATATATTTGAAATATGAAGAGAAAATACTAAAAATTACCATAAGGAATGGATTTTTAAAATATTATGATAAAAAATCAATGAAATAGTATGCATCATTAGGAGGTAGTTTTTTTAATCATAATTTCTAATGAAATAAGATAATAATGATTTGGTTTAGTGGGTTATTTAAATTTTAGTATTTGTGTAGAAAAATATTTAAAAACTATTATGTTTGATTTTATATGTTTAACCAGTATAGTTATTAGGAAAAGGGATAGAGAATGGGGGAGTGTTCAATATCATTTTATAATTTCCGTTATATTTTTTCACTATTATAAATGAGTATAAAGGAGACCATAATGTTGTTAAATCTCATAGTTCAGGTTATGTATGAAAAATGGATGGGAAATTTGGTAATTGGTAATGTGTTTTTTTATTATTTGTATGAATTTTATATTTTATTCAAAACCCTAAATGTGGTTTTAATCTATAACGTTTCAGTTTTTCGCTATTTGATTCAATTTTATTATATATAACATTATGAATTAATTTTATTCTCCAACGTCACTACTCTATCCTTATTCCCATATTAATTATTTTTAGATGTTTTTGGATATCATGGATTTATTTTTTGAGATTATTAAAATATGATTTTGTCTTTGAAAGTCATATAGTTTCATTTTTTCACCTAAAAATTTAAAATATTTTCAGGTTTTTAGAAATATAACATTTTTTACTAGTAAATGATTTTTTTATATTCTAAATGTTGACATATATTCTTATTTTGAGTCAACTATTAGGAAGATAATTTACAAAAATTATAAATTATCTATATAGATATTCAATAATTTTCTATTAAACATTAATAATTTTTCAGGATATCTTTATATTGCAAGAACTCGTTGATGTCATATTTTATCCCCCGGGATTTATATCAACATGTCTAGAAAAATTCAAATTTATTACATTGGGTTGTTTTTTTTAACATGGGTCCTTTAAAAAACTCATGAAATCTTTTAAATTTTATGTTATAGAATTATAGAAAGTTTGGAGGAAGATAATTAATTTTTATAGGTAGATAAAAAACACAATAAATAATAATCAATTCTATATTTTGAAATAAGTCGTGTGGTTTTGGTCGGTTCTAGCTAAAGGTTTCCATCATAGTTATGAATTATTACACTATGGTGTCAATATAAGAGTAAATTTGGGATATGAAAAGGTGGATATTGAAGAATTGTTTGGTGGTGAGAATTATGAAGTAAGTGTCACACTATAACCTCATGAGTTGTGATATGAAAGAAGAATCCACGGCATCATTCAAAAAATTTAAAGCACTTTTTTACAATAATTTTTTATTACAATTTGATGGTAACAATTATTCTATGAATTATGGATCAATTACATTTTTAAGGTTTTTAAATTGGTATAAATTTTTTTTTATGAATTTATAACATCCATGATTTTAGAGGGGTTGATGGAATTACATTATTATGATCCCCATTACACCATATTAGTGATTGTAAAGTTAATTTTTCTATATTTGAATTCATATTAATGATTTAAATAACAAATTTCAACTCTAATTATAAAGCATAAGTGTGGTAATTTTTCCATGATGTGTGAATGTGCATAAAGGTTTCAATATATGGAAACATAGATATTCATTATTGATATTAAATAATTATATTCTCTAATGGAGAAGCATGATAATTAATTAATATGGGTGATTCCTAAGAAGAAATTGCGGGATTATAGATAAAAATAGATATTAAAAAGATCGTTCTTGAATTTATTCTTTATAGAAATAAATGGAGAAAAAAATATGCATAATTACAAAGACTATTGATACACCAACATTTCTATAACCTCTTATTTTGGATTAGGAATATTAATTTATTGACTTGGAAGAGATATTGTATTTTCTTGACTAAGGTGATAAACCTGTTCCAAATCTTATTTTGGTTTTGAAGCTAGACATATTATAAATTTACAATGAATTGTAAAGAGAACTAGTGAAATCAGCATGAATTTTTTGTACACTTATATATTTTCAAGGGTATAATCCGTGGACATAGCTATGTGACGGTAAACCAAGTAGCAATTTTTTTCATCTTTTCTCTGTATTTTTTATATATCTGTTGTGTTAGTGAATTCCATGTTTCAAAAAATATGAAATAATATCATTGGGAATGAATAATTTGATTTTTTATACCGTTATTCTTCCCTCCACCCCCATCCATCTTATGGTATCATTTATTTTATGGGACAATTAAGTGTTCTCAGAGTTAAAATTTAATGTTAATGAAGTTTTTCACCTTGTAAGGCATATTAGTGGTATTGAATCATAATGGAAAAATGATATTTTATTGGAGCAATTTATATCTATATAAAAATAAATTTGAAGACAAATTATAATAAATAGACATTCATATTTAGAAAAATATTATTTTGATGACCCCCCCCCCCCCAGTTCCCCACCTAGGATTGTAGTGAATATGAAAAGGACTCACAAAGCCTACCTCCAGCAAGCCAATCGCAGGTGACTTGTGCTGGGGATATTAAAACACACATATTAAAAAAATACCACAAAGTTTACAATAATATTGAATAATAACCAATCAAACCCATATATAAAATTAAATAATCATTTTATAGTTTATATAATTATATATATATAAATAAACTATAAAATAAAATACCAAAAATAACTCCTCCAATAGAAACCCATGATCATTAGACTAAAATTACATGGGATAATAATGTACATCTAGGTACCAAACTCTATCTTACAAATTTCAAAATAGATATATAAATAAATTGGAGGGTATATATGTATAATTACTATGATTATGCTAAAAAATATCTTGAATACTTATAATAATAATACTAATTCCTCAATAAATAAATAACATTTCCACCTCACCTCGGTACCATGTTAACTACCAACCATCTTTAGAAATTCTTGTTCACCAGGTAATATATCCATATGAAGTAACACAACTTAAAAAAATTTCAATATATCACCCATTAACTACTTCTCCACTAATATGGTCTCTCTCACTCCCCAACGAAATTTGTCCTTTATTACAGTCCCTTTCATATCCACATATATGTATAACCACTTACAATATCATATAAATAACTATAACATACCGACCCGGTGAACCTCTAAGATGGTGGCCAAACCAGTGGTTAAAATGACCTCAAGCACATCTCCCCAAACGGTAAAGGTTACCGACTACCAGCGAGGGACTTTATGTGTCTAAGGGGGAGACTATACCCTCATATGGAATAGGTATTATCATAGAGGACGTAAAAAATAACTAATAATAAATAGCGTAAGCATATAAAAATGAAAAAATTGTAGATGAATCAATATAAATAACCCAACATGATAATACTCATCCATTTCTCAATACCTACAGGCATGTAATCTACTCGGGTGTCAACAATGACCGAGTAGGGTGTGAGATAAAATCCCTCTAGTCCATCACCAACAATGTCTAAACATTACCATTTCATGAAAAAATAAAACGTAGCGATCCTTTATATAATAATTTTAGATAATTAACAAAATACACTGAAATAAATAACTCAGACCGCATTCCCAACATCACCAATCTCTAATTACCTGCTTATGCCTTAGCTATAATTTTGAAAGGAATAACTATAAGAAGAATACACAAATTTATATATATAAATCCTGAACGACTAAGTTAATATGAGGAAGGGAATACCCCCATCCTTGTCCTTTAACATAGTGTCTAAGTCATGTGGCAACCAGGTGTTCTTCAACATTCAAAAAAATACCACAAATCTCAAGAAGCTAACACCGAAATTAATATGATCCCTCATTGCTTTATTATTAAGGTTCATGTTGAGAGTTGGAGTTTGATCTCGTTCCAAAGGTATCGCTATGGAAAATCCTTAAATTTATCCAACACCACCGAGCCTGTCCAAGGAAATGTTTTGAATGTCCAAGTATTACTCAAGGCATGGCATTACCATGAGTCCATTCTAATTTCTAAAAAAGGGGTCAAGTGTCATCTGATGTTGGAATAACCACATTTCCAACGTATCCAACTCGATGGGCCCATTTGGAATCGGTGACACTCATACGTAATAGAAATCCTAGGGAAGTCTCGATCTGGAAAATCCATAGACAACACCCCCCCCCCGACGAATAATGGTAACAGTCCAGAACCGAAGGCCTAAGAATGGCCCTTAATACAGGACCCACCACTTTTCCCCACCCGGAATTTAATTAATGATTTCAGAGCAGCTAATATAACATAATAATCATACGAAATTGCATCTTGAAAACTAAACCAGATACAATTGTACATCACAAGGTACAAATTAAATATTACAGAATAACAAGATAACAAGGAAAGATACCATATCTATATAAGAAGATAATGCACCTTTTCAATAAATAAATAGTTCAACACAAAAAATTAATAGAAATCCGACAATTCAATGATTGTGTTCATCGCAAACTAATTATTTAATTTCATTAAAATAAAAATGGGATACGGAAGACCTACTATTAATTAAATTAAAAACATGGCTAACAGAAAAACATACTGACCATGTCGGAACATCAAAAGGGGTGTCTGACCTTGTTGCAACAATTAAATAAAATTAAATTAAGATAATTATGGGTGAAAAAATTCGAAAAAATAATTACATTAATGAAATTGGGTGAAATTTCACAAATCCAGTAGAAACTAACTAATGGTATAACGATGCATTTTATAAACCAAAAATAAATGGAGGGAATGTGATTAGGAAACCTACCTTATAGTATTAGATTACTCTAAGATCCTTGGATGACTTCGATTTGTCCTAAACAGAAGAAAACCGAATATTTTAAAAATCCCAAAAATAGGGTAAAATCATTTCTTGACGAACTAGGCATAGGATACTGAATGTAAACATATGATTCCACTTTCTCAAGGTTAGCTATGTATTAAGGCTTACTATTCAACTAACGATGAAGAAAACATATGAAGGACGGAGGAGTAGTTGTCTTCCGATGGGGCAGCAAGGTGGTGCACCACCTAGCAAAGAGGGGGAGTGCGACATAGGGGAGAGGAAGAGAGGATTAGAGGAAAAAAAAGAAAGAGAATGAAGAAAAATAATACAAAAATTACAAGAAAAAATAAAAGAAAAATAAAAGGTAAAATAAAATATAATAAAATAATGGAAATGAAAAAGATAAAAATAAATAAAAATGAAAATCACCCATTTTAATTAATTATATTTTTCTTGTGACCTCTTTCTATTGTTTTTCAGAATTACCTTTTATCTAATATTGCATTCATTTAAATATAATTTAAATATCTTATTATTTGTTTCCAATCCTTAATTAATTATTTTATTCCCGAACACCGTGCTAAAGCACGTCATAATAATTTTCATAAAATGCCTGAAGTAATTTAAATTAATTAAATAGATTCCAAGGACTCGTAGTGAGGTGCGCAGACATGCGGCCAAGGTCGAATTAAAGAATTAAATAACAATAATTAAAAACTTTTCATACCTAATAAAGTTTGGGATATTACAACCTCCTCTCTTTATGAAAACTCATCCACAAGTTACCCTTCCGAGGGTAGTGTAACATCGCTAGAGAAAATTTTCGGCCACTACAAACGTACATTCGTCTCTCACTCCTAGGTCTCGTCCTAAACACGTCCGTATTTCCCTAACCCCCAGACTAGAGGGACTGACTTTCATCGGATGAGTTTCATGCTATGGTTGACGATATAGATTATATTATCATTAAATGATGCATCTTCCTTAATCTCAATGTTGTCGGGGTCAAAAGAATGAAACGAGCCTGGGATATGTTGTCGGAGCTGAGAAACATAGAAGAGGTCATGCTGGACATGGTACCTCTAATGTTGCAGTAACCGATAGGCTACCGGCCCAACTCTCTCCACTATCTTGAATGGACAATGTATCTCATTGATAACTTCCCATGTCTTCTGTTCTTCCTATGACCCTACCTCGGAGAAACCTGCAGAAAGACATGATATCCCACCTCGAAATCCAGAGGTCTGCAGCAATGATCTGTATAAGTCTTATTTCTAGACTGAGAAATAGTCATATGATTTTGAATCAGCTGAACTTACTTAGAATTCTCCTGAACAAGATGAGGATCCAACAGATCTTCCACACATGCTTTGAGACAGTATAAGGGTGAACGAAATGGTCAACCATAAGGGGCTTTATACGAATTCATTTGAACTTTTTCATTGAAGATGTTATTATAGGTAAACTCAATAAGAGGTATATGATTCTCCTAGGATCCTCCAAAATCCAATATATTGGATTGTAACATATCCCCTAACACTCGTATAGTTCCCTCGGACAGTCCATCGGGCTGAGGGTGGAATGCAATACCCAGAAGTACATGTGAACCAAGCACCTTTTACAACCCCTTCAAAAACTGTGAAGTAAAGTGTTCATCTCTGTCAGAGAAAATAGAACTAGGTACACCATTAAGTTTCATAATCTATTTGATATACATCCTTCCCAACTCATCAATTATAATGGTCTCCCAGATAGGTAGGATGTGTGCATCCCTGGGAAACCTATCGATAACCACCCATACTGCTTCGCTACCCAGAGGAGACCTTGTAAAGCCTATAAAGAATCCATGGTGATGTAATTCCTTTTCTATTCATGAATGGGAAGAGGTTTTAGGAGTCCAGCAGATCACTAGTGCGCTGCCTTCACCTTTTGGTAGGTTGAGCACTGAGTGATGAAACCTATTTTCTTCTTTTTCATACCAAGCCACCAATACTGTTAACACATGTCTTTGTAAATCGTGGTCATCCCATGATGAAATGCTGAAATGGAGGTGTGATATTCCATAATCTAATGATCCCATATTCCTAAAGGTATCTATACATGACCACGGTAATTGATAGTTTCACTAACATCAACAATACAATCAGGAGGTGGGTTCTCTCCTATACTGCTTTCCCTCAAAACGGGCCCCTCAAAATTAGTCAACTATTTTTTAAAGACATGATCTAGTAGAGAGGACGTCACTGCAAGAGATTCTTGAACTAGTTGATGGCTCAACTCTTGAACCTTTTGATGCATCTATGAAAACAAGGCCATCATCTACCACTCATTATTGGATACCTGAACAGCTTATGTCTTTTTCTTGTGGCTCAATGCTTCCGCCACTAAATTTCATTTTCCATGAGTATATGAAAGCTCAAAATAAAATGACTGCAAGTATTTGAACCACCTGTGTTGCCTTATGTTGAAGTCTCATTGAGGGGAGATATATTTTAATCTTTTTTGATCCTTGTAAACAATGAATTTCCCACCAAACACATATAGTCTCCAACATCATAGATTATGAACCACAACTCCTAACTCAAGTTCTTGTGTAGTATAGTTTTGCTCGTGATGTCTCAGCTAGTGGGATCCACAAGCCACAACTTGATCACCCTGAATTAAAACTACTCCGAGTCTGATTCCTAAAGAATCACAATAAACTCAATAGATTATACTGGGATTAGGCATAAGTAGGATTCGAGATGAGGTTATTCTTCATTTAAATTCCTAGAACAACTCATCACATGGTTCTGACCAGATTAATTGTACATCTTTTTAGTTAAATTCATAAGAGGTGAACTTATGTGGGGGACATCCTTGATGAAACACCTTAATATCAAGCACAACCCAAGAAACAACAGATGTCATAGACACTCTTCGGTTGTTTCCATGAATCCATAGTGCCCACTTTTTCTGGGAACTAATACCCCGGATTTAGATATAATATGACCCAAGAAGGATACTTTATCAATCCAAAATTAGCATTTGATGAGGTTAGCGTACTGCTGGTGCTCTCTCAATATACTAAGCACGATCTCAAGATGGTTTTCATGGTCGTGTATGGAATGTGAATACACTAAGATGTCATCCACGATGAGTACCACAATGGGATCTAGATACGGGTGAAACCCCAGGATCCTTAGATCCATGAAGACTAATGGAACATTCTTGAGGCCGAATGGAATAACCAGATACTCGTACAAGTCATACCTGCTTCGAAATGTTGTATTTCGTATTTCAGATGGTCTCACACGCACCTAGAGGTCTCCCGACCTCAGATCAGTCATGGATACAATAGTTTCTTGCCAATTCTATTCAAATAGATCATCTATACGAGGTATTGTATATCGATTCTTTACTATGACCTTGTCAATTCGACGATAATCCACACATATACTGAGAGTACCATCCGCTTTTAGGGAAAGTAGGACAGGTGAACCCCAACTGTAATGTGTAAGTTATGATGAATCCCTTGTCCGCAAGGTCTTCAAGATGCTTTTTGAAATCTTATAGCTCTGTTGGTGACATCCTATATGAGGAATATAAACTGGTGCCACACCTGGACTGAGCACGATAGTGAACTAAATGTCTCTCATAAGAGGTAATTTAGAAAAAATTTTAGGGAAGACGTCCCTAAAAAGATCAACCACTGGTGGGAATTCAACAAGACGTGTTCCCTGATCGCTTAAGAAGTGACTTTCCAACTGAGATATCACTCTTACCAACCATTCATTTTTAGACTTAGCTCAATCTTCCCACATATCCCATTCTCATTAGTGATGTTTTTTGTCACCCTAATGGGATGGGAAGGACACCCTATGACAATAGTAATCCACTTGATCATTATAAGATGCAAGCCAGTTAATACCATGAATTACTTCGATGCTAGACATGTAGAGGATATAGAAATTCCAAATAAAATGGTTCCCACCTATCTCGAGGGGGAACTCTGGGCACTGGTGTATTACCTCTACCCTGACCCCAAGGGGAGTGTCGAGTTACATGAATCTGCAAATGTACTCTATTATAAAACCAATACTTTGATTAGTAGAAGAAGATATAAAGGAGTGTGATGTGCTGCTATCAAAAAGGAAAAAACTAATGTAGAGGAAACTAAAATAGTACCTCTTCCTATAGATAGTCATGCACTATGTTCCTATGGTGCTGATTTCACTGTGCATATGAGAGTTAATCCATGGCCTCGATACGCTGCCTGTTTGGCCTGAGCATGTCCTCTATGTTGTCACTGATAATCGAAAACTTTATTTCCTCAACCATGACCTCCACCATTTCATTGCTCAGATCAGCTAGTGGAAAAAGAACCCCCAACCTACTTTTGAGTCATAGATACCATACCTAATGGAGGTGCAGGTGTGGACCCTCTACCATTGGTTGCTGAATAGAAAGAATGGAAAAAACACTGAAGGTGACACATCCTACTGCAAGCTCGACACTAATTTAGATCTCTCGTGCACTATGTCTTCTAGTGACCTTTTATACTGCACTGATAACATGTGTAAGGTCCCTCTACATGTGCTTTAGTCTTGGATTTCCTCCACATGCACTTTCAAAATGGAGTTTACAGATTCCAAAAGGGCCATCACCCTGTCTTGTAACTGATCCTCCCTAGCTCACTGTTTTAGCTTCCCTGACATTTCACTTTGAGATTAGAGTAGGATTTACAATCTCTATAACATTGGTCAAATAAAAAAAATTCAGCTATGAGCGGATAGTATACTCAAGTCAGTCCTCAAAAATTCTTGCAGTAGTCTACACATCACTAGTCTGAGATGGGAAAAAATATGTATTTCTGTGAAACATGTATAATACTCTAACAAGGACATATATCCCCGATGAAGATGTCAGAACTCCCACACACAATCATTTCACAGTGTCTTCAGAAACAAGTTATCGTAGATGGAAGATTATAAGTCGGTCCAAACCATTTCATTTGTCTCCTCAGCCTTAGAAATAACATCCCACCAGCGCTTGGCATAGCCACGAAGCATGTAGACTTCCAATTTTACCCTTAATTACTAAAGCTCTTGAGGTGGACAAATATAGATCTTATAGAATCTATCCATGACTCTCCAGTCTGAGGTCTGCCACTCCTCGATATGGTTAGAGGGAGTTGCTGCACAAAGTCTCATGTGAGGTCTGCCAAAATGTGGCAGGTCTGGGGATATTCTAAACTGACTACATAAACACGAGGAGACAACACCTGAACTGAGCTTTAGGGTCCTTTGGAAGATCCAAATGATGTAGTGTTACAGGAGTCTCTACAAGAGGTACTACTAGTGGTTCAAGACTGACCCTCTCTATAATGTGATAAAAACAACTATATTGAGGCACGACACGAAGACGTCATGGAAACATTTTTCAATAATAGCCAAAAACACAATTTTAGACAAGGAGTAATGAAGGTGAGAAAAACATGTAAGGTTCAAAAAGTGGTTTGGTACATATATTTCCTATGAGCACTAAGAAACAAACAACCCGCTTCAAGGGTTGTGTTTCTATATAGAAGAGAAAAATAAAAATGACTACAAAACATGTTATACAGTTTATTCTCAGGTTATATCAAGCTAATATCTAAAAGACTATCACAACATTATATTTAATGAACTAGAATTTCAAAATTTTACCACTAGGGACAACATCACTCACACACAAACATGAAAATGCACGATGAAAGAAGATACGACGTGGAAATTTGTATGACATTTTAAATCTTATAGTACCTATTATGATTCCTATAATGTTTTCCCTCATATAATCAGGCTTCCATGGTAAATCCATTATCTCAATAATACCAACCCAATAACAATGAAATACAAGTGAGTCACCCAAAAATGAAAATATATCAATAGTAACTGGAATAATCAATAACTGCAATCTCATCCCAAGAATTTGGGTTTCTCTTGTACATGGGTTAGCTATGTCTAATCACATGATACATTCAAAATACCTATAATCTAGTCTACTATCTAACCGAAATAGTAATACAAAAAGGAAAACCGCCTTTGATGCAACTTTATAACATCCTGAACTAACTCACCTCTAAGGTGGTGGTCGGACCAGTGGATCACATGACCCCAACCACATCTCCCTGAACGCTAGAGGATGCCGACTTGCAGCAAGGGACATTTTGTGTTCGAGGGGGTGACTGTACCGTCATAGGTAATAGTTATTATCATAGTAGAAGTAAAAAATAACTAATAATAAATATAAAAAGCCTATATAAATGAACAATCGACAGTAGACGCATTATAAATAACCCAACTGAATAATACTCAAGTGTGGAAGCTCGCAAAATTATGTCATGCCATGATGTCTGTCTAAATTGGAAGTATAGAAGATAGAAACCCAAGCACATAGTCAACTAAAAGAAAGTACATAAAGTAGAAGATGTATCAAATGCAAGGCTCCGACCTATGCCCTAGTCTCCATCCTGAGCAGCAATAGAAAATCAAGCATTGCAAGCATCACACTTCACTTTTTCAATACCTGCGAGCATTTAATCTAGTCTAGTGTCAACGATGCCTGAGCAGGGTGTGATATAAAATCACAGTACCCCGGCACCCACAGTGTCTAAAAATTTCAATTTTGTGCAACAAGAAAATGCAGTATGCCTTTATATAACAATTTTAGATAATTATTTAAGTACACTGAAACAAATAACTCTTCCCGGGTTCCCAACGACACCCATCCCTAATGACCTACTTCGGCCAAAGCCGGAAGTCTGAAAGTAATACCTTGAAGAAGAATACACAAATGAATATATAAAAAGATAGGAAGAGTAAGGTAAGACAATGAGGGTAATACCCCCAAGATTTTTCTTTAACTTGGGGTCTCAGTCATGTGTCAACCAAGTGTGCTTAAACAAACCAGAAAATATCACAAATATTGGGAAACTAACACCAGTGTTAATATAAACCCTCAATGCATCATTATTAAGGTTCAAGTTGAGAGTTGCAGTATGAGCCCATCCCAAAGGTATTTCTATAGAATATCCTTCAATTTATCCAATACCACCAGGCCCGTCCAAGGAATTCTTTCAAAAGTTTATATATCCCTCGAAGAAAGGCTTTACCATGATTCCGTTCCGATCTCTCCAAAAGTGGTTGAGTTTAATCTGAGGATTGATTAGCCAGATTTCCAAAGGATCCATCTTGATGGGAACTTTTGTAACTGGTTTCTCTCATTAGTATTATATAGCCCAGGGATGTATCAGTCCGGAAAATCCAAAGACACCACCCCCTGATGCGTAGTGGTAAAAGTAAGAAACAGGGGGTCTAAGCATGGACCTTAATATGGGACCCACATCCTTTCTCCTCCCTAAATTTAATTAAAGTTTTTAGGTCACCAGATATTAAATAATAACCATATGAAATTGCATCATGAAAACTAACCAGATAACCCCATGCATCACTAAGAACAAATTAAATATTTCATTATAACATATTAACAAGGCATGATACTGTATCAACATAAGCATATATTACAAATTTTCAATAAATAAACAGTTCCGCACAAGCAATTTCCAATGATCCAACAATTCAATGTTCATGTTCAATGCAAACTAGTCATTTAATTTCATTATAATAAAAATGAGTTGTGCAAGTCCTGTCGTTAATTAAATTAAAAACTCAAATAACCGAAAAATATACTGAACATGTAGGCATCCCCAAAGGGGTGTCTAACCTTGTTAAAAAAACACAAACAAAATATTATAAGATAATTAAGGCAGCAAAAATTCGGAAAAACAAATACATTAATGAAATTGGGTGAAATTTCACAAAACTAGTAGACACCGACTAGCGGCACAATAATGCATTTATATAATCCCCAAAAAATAGAGGAAAAGCGAGTAGGAACCCCAAACTAATAGTCATAGATGTCTATATGATATGTGGTAGGATTTTATTTGACCTAAATGGAAGAAAACAGATGATTTTAGAAAAACCCAAAAATAACATAAAATTGTTCCATGAGGAACATTGCGTAAGATACTCAACGAAAACGTATGATTCCACATAAACAAGGATACACATTTACTAAGGTTTACTGCGCACCTGATGGTGAAGAAAACAAATGCTAGATGTCGGAGTAGAGGTATGCTGAAAGGGATGCAAAGTGGTGCACCACCTAGGGGAGAGGGGGAGTGAGACGCGGGGGAGTAGAAGAGAGGAAGAGAGGAAAAAAATAAAGAAAAGGAAGAAAAATAAAATAAAATAAATAAAATAAAATAAATGATAAAGAAAATATAAAATAATAATAAAAATAAAATTTAATAAAAGAGTGGAAAGGAAAAAAGATAAAAATAAATAAATATGGAAATCTCCCATTTTAATTACATTTATTTTTCTCATAACCCACTTTCTATTTTATATCGAAATTTACATTTATCCCTTATTGCATTCTTTTACATCATCTTCAAATATATTATTACTCTTTTTTAATCATTGATTAATTATTTGAATCCTGAACATTGGGAAAAATCACAACATAAAATTATTCATAAAATGCCTGCAGTTTTTTAAATTAATTAAATAGCTAACCATAACCTGTAGAGAGGTTCGCAAATGCGCACAATGGGTCTCTCTAAAGAACTAGGCAACAATAATTAAAAATAGTCCATACGGGATAAAGGAAGGGATGTTATAATAACCCTATATTCAGATTAATTAATATCATATATCAAACCTAGTCGCATATCCACTACTATATACCACATCAAAACTTTACATTACATCCCCATTAATGTATGTTAATATAAAACTGTTAGACAATAACCATGTGATCTCCTCTTACGGTCAAAATACCATACTATGTATCCACATAAAAACTATAAAAACCATATTATACCATACATATATATTTTAACCTCAATATATTATAGAAAATATATATATCTATATTGATCCATCATAAACTTTTCTATGTATGAAGGGATAGTGGGGGAGATCAAAAGATCATCCATACATTCACTCCAATACAAGGATATTTGGGAAACAATTCATAATTCAAATTCATATGAGAATCGGTATTGTTATACATATCTTATGGTGTTGCATATGAAATATTAATAATATAAAAAATATAATAACTACACAAAGTCATTTCTTAAGGGTGAACTCAAAACACACCATCCATTCCATAACTATGATGTCGAGCCAACTACCTCACAATAACAAATGATGCCACAACTTCTAGACCACCACAATCAACCACCATGAACATATGAGAAACTTCACACATTCTTCCCATTTAATCATATCTTAGATAAATCATAGATTTAACATTACTAAAAATATTATAGTCATTTATCTATATTTAATTATTGGCCATTCATTTAATATTTTTCTAACAGCTGGAATCTATTAACTATTGTATCTCACCCGTTATAATTTATAGTTCATTGATAATTCCTCCAATAATTAGATCCAACCCATTATCCCTTAACAAATTTCATTATTTACAATTATGTTATCCTATTATTTAGTTATTAATTCATTTATATTCCATTTTATTACCTTAACATTGTTTCCAAGAAGGAGTGACAGAAACATTTCTAGAATATTATATCATTGAATCAACAATCACAAAACCATAACATTTATATATATCTAGCCAAGCCACCGTAATAAAAAACATACAATAACCCACACATGATAATCAGTACCAATACACAGTCTATCATCCAAACAAGACATCATAACTGTCCAAACTCACTCTAACCATTCCATTAAGAACTCGATAAATAAAATCATATAATGGAAATATAGTAGTAATTCAGATTAAACAATCTATTATTAATCATTTTTCTAGGTTAGATCATAATTATAGGTATAAATATAAATGGTTCAAATTCAGATTTACACACAACAAATTGATTACATTATTATTTGATTACCCATTTATAGAAGCTGAAAAATTATTAGGAAACCTGATCAACACACCATCAAACATCATCAAGAAATATCAACAGAAAGTTAATAATATGAAATTCAATAAATCATATAAAAAACACTTCTCTTTATAATTTTATTTTTATAAATTATTATATTATTTAGATTTTTCAATATTATTCACCCAATGATACAAAATCATAATCCTTTTAAAATTAAAAAAATAAATAATTTAGAAGTCTAAAATCACTGAACAATTATAGAATAAACATTTATACACAATAAATGTGAAGAAACTAATAATAAAGTGACAAAAAAATTTAAGGATCAATCAAATGACCTAATAAAAAATAATTAAGAACTAATCAAAATATCAAAAAATATCAAGGGAACCTACTACCATAACCTAATAATAATATAGAGAACCAAAATATTTTGAAAGAGTGAGATGATAAAATGAGTATATGAAAAGAAACTTGAATCAATGAAGAGATTCAGCACTCAAATAAATAATTATAATATAAAAGAGGATAACTGAGGAGCACCAATTGTGGACCATAGGTTGTCTTGGGTTCAAGAGAATGGAAGGAAATATAACCAAAGAAGAGTTAAACCCCTATTTATTGAGAAATATAAAATTCCCTAAACCAAAACATAGTGGAAAAAAGTGGTCATTATGGCCTCAATAATAAAGTGATATGAAGACCCAGGTTTGTAAAATGGATTATAACACCCTTGATGGTGGTCTTTTAAACAATTTTAAAAACTGATTTTGATACCACCATGGTGTAGCATATTATAAAGTAATCATATCAAAATTGATCTCAATGTTGATTCATGGTTTTTTTAAATGATTGTGTTTTTGTAAAGATGAATATAAGAAATAAAATAGTGTATCATGTGTCTCTAATCCCGTCATATAAAACTATTTACATACAATACTTAATTTATTGTGGATATTAAAAATCATAAGTCTAAGAAGTTGTAAAACATAGTAAACTATGTTGATATCAAACATAATGTTGAGTACGAAGCCTATATTATCGATAGTTTGACTAACATTGTGAAATACAATGTGAAATAAATCTTGAGATAAAGGGTAATCAATTAATATGGGGTGAATGTTTAAAAATAAAGTATAAAAAATATTTTCTATATGAAATAGATAAGTTAGACTAGTATGCTGTTAAAAAAGTAATGGATAATAATTAAGATCTATAAAATGATTTGATGGATTGTTTTAACAAAAGATATATTATCAGGAAAAAAAGGTATGGGGGTTAATTACAAACAAAATTTGATCATGGTTAGTGATAATCCACAAGATCCCAATCTGATGATATCGATTGATTTGTGAGAAAAGAAAAAGGTTAATATAAATAAATTAAAAAACACATCATAATACATTCAAAATTAGGTGTAATAATTTTTGAGAAGACAATGCATACAAAATAAATCCATAATAAGTAGATATTTTAAGGGAAAATATAAATAAATAAAGATGAGAATAAATCAATAATAATTGTATGCTTTAATGGATAGTATTTTTAGAGAAAATGATATGGGAATAAATTCATATATTTATCAATAATAATTAGAAGCTGAGGGTTAAAGAGGAAGTCAAATTCATAGTTCTCATTAGATAATGAAATCATCAATAAAGATGAAATTGAAAAATTATCTCAGAGTCCAAAATATGTGTATAACCCATCCTTACCATATGAGGAAAGTAAATATCAAAAACCTAATGATATAAAGAAGAAAACTTTTGTAACGATGAAAAGTGATGGGAATGTTATAGTATTAGAGATTTCATTGAATGAAATAGACTAATCCAGTGAGAAGATTCCTGATGATGGATGAATTTCAGATTCAATGGGGAATAAAAATATATTATTCATTATTTAATATGAGGAAGAATAAATAATAAGATTTCTAATGATGATTGATTGAAATTTATTGTCATTTAATTCCCAAAAGCGGTGTAAATTTATGAGAAAAATATGTGTAATTTTTAACAAAGGATTTATTTAAAATATTCTAACTATAAGATTATTTTATGATAATGGTAATGAAATAAATTTTACCAAGAATTTTTTTAAATCAAATGTATGTATGGTGAAATTGTGATTCAAGGGAAATAAATAATGGAGAAATTGTATCACATTAGTGGAGGAGAAGACGCGTTTTGTTATCTAAAGAAGAATAAAATGATTTGGGGTATAAATGGTTTCTCTGTACAAGATAAAAAATATTTGAGTAATTTGGGATGTGAAAAGATGCATATTATATCCCTAATATTTCAAGTAATCATACTCATACTTATAAATTTTTTTCCAAAGTGAAGGATCAAATGGAATTAGTACCAGCCAAAATATATGGATTTAATAACATTGTTAAAATTAGTTAATTTTTTATTTTTTTTCAAATATAACCAAGGGATATTTATTTAAATATGTACTTATTACAGTTCATTACTGAAAATAGAATAAAATCATGTTATATGGAGTGTATTCACCAATGTAAGGTTTTAAATTTTTTAATGTGTTATTAGATATTGCTAAGAAAACACATGGATATGAAATATTAATATTATAGTATATAAATTTAATGAAGTATAATAATAATTATGTTTTGTATTATCTTATGAGTAATAGGATAAGAAAATGTGTTTTTTAGTAATAATTTTCTATAAAAATAATTTAGTTTAGAGGAAAAATTAGATAATCTGTAAAAAAAATAGAACAATGCTTATTGAAAATGTCTTACTGTATAATTTTTATAAGGAAGTATTTGATATCATGAATATGGATTTCATAAATTCAAGCGAGAAAAATGCACCAAATCATATTTTTTATATGAATAATCTATCATTGAAATACTTTTTATCTTCTTAATTAACAGATTTTATCTACGTGAAAATAAATTCCACTGAAATGATGAATTTTGAGAAGATGGAGGAATTTTTCATTGAAATTATTTTTAGAACAAGGAATGTAAATATTTTCATAGATGGATTATAAAAATTAATGAAATTAAAAATATCACTATTATAGAATAGAAATTTATTTTCCAATAATATTTTGATGAACTTCAGGAAGAATGAGTTATTTAATTGAGTTTCTAAGGGGATCACAAGGGGGTTATGTTTATTTAGAGGAACACATAAATAAATATGTTTAAAATAATAATTAATTATATAAAAGGAATAATATAATGTTGTATGATGATAAAAAAATATTATTGGTGTTTATATATCTCTAGATAAAATAAAACTAACAAATTCTTCTAGACAAACATCATTATTATCGCATTAAGAGACATAAAGTTATCATGATATTTTTATTAATGAATATTTTATGAATGATATGAATGAATATATGAACCAATATAAGAATATAAAATCATGGGAGATTTTTTTGAAGATTGTAAATTAACATGTTATAATAACCAAGTGTGTATTCAATAAAAAGTTGAATGAAGAATAAAAAGTGATTAACAAAAGAAGATTGACTACATTGTTAGGGTACTCTTAAATTAAACTAATATTTGATGATGATATTTTTTATTAGTTGTTATTATTGTAAATGAAACATTTATTTTTAGTCATTGAAGGGAAAACAATGATTGATTTTTCAAAATGGATGTCAAATTTGGGATTCTAAATGGAATTTCTGAAGAATATATATGAATTGAATAAAAATATATATTTCCCATTCATGAAGATTAGAATAAAGTGTATGTTGAAGAATTCACTATATAGAATAAAAAAAATATAATTATATTGGTATTATTGGCTTGATAAATACTTTGGAAATCCTTATTTCTAATATATAAAAGTTACTCATAATCTATATGTTAAGAAAGAGGATGATAAAATGATAATGGCAGTTACCATTTATATAACATAGTACTAGAGGATGGAGTGAATCTCATTTAAATAATATTATTAAATTTATTATTACATAGTTTACAATTTTAATTATTAGTGACTTCAAATTTTCCATTATTTTATTTATTATACATAGAAAGGATAAAATGTTTTTTTCTCAGTAAGAACATACCAATGATGTGATTGAATTTTTTGAAATTGAGTATTAAAAGGCTATAAGAACATTGATTTATACTCATTTGATGTTTTCAAAGTATTATAATGGTAAAAAAGGTGCAATTATGATGTATTTGAAAATCATTTTGAACATTTTTTTATCAAATAGCTTCAAAACCACCAATTTTTTGATTCATTTCAAGATAAAAGTTATAAAATTATTCCCAATGATATAAACTTGTTCTTAGTGAAACAAATACATTGATATATCAATATTATGAAGGATTTATTCTATTTTAAAGAATCCCATAGCATCAAAATGTATTATTATAAAAAATAATTGATTAATCAATTATAGTGAGTGATTTAAATTCTATATCTTATAATAAATTTTAACATATATTTTTTTAATTTTTTGGATACGTAAGAAGTTATAAATTATCTCATTAAGTGTTAAAAAAGATGAATATATAGATAAAAATCATCCTTACATGAAACTGTTATGGATGATGAAAAAAATAATCAAATTGGATTTAAAATAAATGTTTCTATAAAATTAAGGTGTTATAAAATGATTACTATAAATTATATTGAACATCTTTTTGATATCTCATGGGAAAATTATAAAAAGAACATATATCAGTTTTGGAAGAAGAAATATCATCATGGTTTTGTGAAATTGGAGTATGTGTCTATTTAAAGTTATATTAAAAAAATATGATAAGGAAACCTTCCAAAGAATGTTTGGTGAAGTAGTGGTTGACCCTTTGATTATATCCATCTTTATTAACTTAAATAGATTCGAGAGAGGATCCCAACTATTATAAGGTAATTTTCATCCCATCTATGGTTCTAAACGTGTTATATTCAAATATTATTTCATGGAAGTGTATGTTGTCTATCATTGTTTCTATAAAAAATGTAATATTGATTACATGAATTTTACAAATTAGTTATCTTTGGATTTATTGAAAATGAAGAGATATATAGTTTCTGACATTATTAATGGGGAGATATATTCCCATAGAAGGATAGAGAGTGTCTCTTAAAGATTTTATAAAGAAGGGTATCTCTTAAAACATTGATTGAGGAGGGGTAATATGAGGTATTTAAAAGGGGGAAAATTTTCTTTAGGTGGTATTAGGGGTGATTATATGAGTGATTTATCAAGGGTTTTTTTCCAGAACTGTTTTATTATAGAAACAAACATTGGTTACAAGTGTTATAAAATGGTTTTTTGTTACAATATATTACTATTGATGTCAGATTATAAATTAAGTAACATGTTTCACTAAAAAAAATTATAACTTTTTTTTATGATACCGAAAACTAAGGAAGACTTAGAATAAATTCAAAATGAGTTTTTGATTATATATGATGTGTGTAAATAATGGTAGTTTCTGAGTGGTGTGTTAAGATGTATACTGAAGTGTTAAATGATTATAAACAAGCCCAAATGGAAAATTATAGAGAAAAAAATCATCCCAAAACATTTAATATTTTATTTTGTAAAATAATTAATATAGTTCACGAAGGTTCTTCCAAAATTGTTGCACAATAATGATGAATGATCATACCATTGTTTCTATATAGTATTAAATCTAGGATATTTAAGGTTAAATATAAATTAATGGTTTATCGATAAGTATTGTAGCTATACTATAATGACACAATCTCATGACTTATGACATGATGAAATAATATACATCATGGTCCAAATGATGTACAAATTTTATATTACTAAAATATTTTGTTTATTTTACCAGAAAAATCCTAATTAATATTTGATATATTAATGAAATATAATTTTGGAGTTTTTAACAATATGTACAATTTTGAGTATGAATTATTCAATTCCATGAATTTAATTTGATTGAATAAATTAAATCATTAAAATTTTCATTTATTCCTAATGGTGATGGGGTAATTAGTTTTTAAAGTATTTAATTATTATATTTTTTCGGGATATGATTTATTATTTAAATTATTGTCTTTTAAAAAAAGTAAAGATATAAATTCTTATATTTTCCCATGATACATGAATGGAAACATGTAGTATTTATTTTATTATTAGAGAAAAAATTTCTCTTGGTGATAATTGTTATAGATAATTAACATTGAGGGTTATATAGAAGGGTTTTCTAGAAATGATAGATCAATTGGAAATATAATTAATTATTTAATTATTTTGAGTAGTCAAAGGGGTTTATTATGATTATATATATGGACTGGTTGTTTACCCCAATAATAGTGTGAACTCTTATTTTTGTTAATGGGGATATTTTTTTCACTATGAAGATAAATTAGATCTTCTTGACTGAAGATAGTAGTAGGTTATATTTATCAATTTGGTTTTGATTTTTTTTTGAGAATTCTATGAAATAAAAAGACCAGAAATATTCTTATAGTTGTATTTTGGTGAACAGACACAAATCCAGGTGTATCCTACTGAAGGTGATTATCGTATGAAATAAATTAATTATATTTTTTTTAAACATACTAATAATTTCATTCCCTCATATTTTTTTATTTAGTGATTTTTTGGATATTTTGGAAATAAATATTATTTTCAATAAGTTTGGAATTTTTTATTAAATAGTTAAAATAATGTAATTAATTGTTTTATTTGATTTTTAGAAAAAATATTAATGGATTTAATTATATTTCATCCATTATAATTCATTAAAGGTGATTCCTGGAATTTTAATGTTCATTTAAGTGATTTTTAGAATGTTGGATATTCTATATAAAAAGAGAAAATAATTCAAGAAAATCATCTCTACGTTATCAATATAGGGTACATTCAATGTGTATAGTGTTAATGGAGGAGTGTATCTTTGAAAATGGGATAAAATAATGTTCCTAACTAATGTATAATCTATCCAAACTAATAAAAAACTAGAAGAGGTTATATAAAAGAGACTAATGTTGTGTTCCCTTATAGAGCGCATCGGATCCATGTAGAGTTGATGGAGGAATGGATTTAGGAAAAGGGAAAGATGTAGATTACCCCTGAAAACTACAATGATCGATTTAGAGTTCCTACTTAATCTACATTAATATCTGTAGAGTTGTCTGATGTCCATGTAGAGATCATTCCTTGCATAAAGTTCATTGGCTATGTAAAAAATAACCCTCTAAAAGAATGATAGAAAAAATAATTTACACTTCACAGATGAAATTTTTTATTTCACATATACATGAATGATAAAATTAATATGATTAAAAATGGATCAAAAAATGAAAAATATTTCAATCAAATAGAATGGAAATATAAATTTGGGTTTTTAGAGGATAGGCTTATTTGGAGATTAAAATCCCTAAGGATGAAGTATTTTTTAATGAATTAAAAAGTGTTGATCTTGGAGATTTGATCCCGGATAAAGAAGAGTGAAATTAATAATCTATAAAAATAGGATTATGGTAAAGGGAGAATGGATTTATTCTAGGAGTGTAGGTTTTAATTACTATTTTTATTGTTTTCCCTCTTTATTTTTTCGTTTCATGGGTAACCGAATGTATTCATATTCCAATTTAATCATTTCTACCCTTTACATTGGGGGGGTAAATAATTCACTAATTAGGATTGGAGAGTTTATCCTTTTATAATGCTTGAGTCATTACATTGTAATTAGTAAAACCCTCTCTTCCTTATTAATTATTATTGATATATAGTTGTAATTGTTTATATTACATTTGATTATGTTTTCTTTAATTATAATTATTATTTAATATCATATTCGTTGTTCCAACATATCCCTCAATTTATTCATGGTCTATATATGATGGAATAGTCATGGAATAACTGCTGATGTTCTTGATGGTAGGTAATACAAGTGGGATAGGAAGTGGACACTATTTGATTACCTTGGATGAGAAATACCCGATTGGTCATTGCCAAAGTTATATAGGGTTGATGCAATATAAAATAATGAAACATATAAAAGAGGGTAGAATGAGATAAAATTTCAAATAGATATTTTCTCACCATAACCATCAAGAAAAGGTGAGAGGAAAAATTATTGTGAGTCCTATAACTTACTAGTTTATAAGAATAAGAGTTCAATAATTTACTAACTAAGATAAATTCCAATTGAAAAAATAAACCACACCAAATCACCATTTAACAATATTTTCAATAAAAATACATTGTTACATACCTCAAATTTTCATTTTGAAACCATGAAAATTTCAAAACACCACATTTTCGCGATAAAAATGTGAAAAAACATTTTCTCACTCCCCTATAAAGAAAACACTTGGGTTTATATTATAACTTAATTTTGATGAATTAAATAATTTATTTTTGATCCACCATTTGATAGGTAGTAATAAAAACATTTCATTATTTATAAAGAGGTAGTTAAAATATATATTTTAAAAATTATAAAACCAGATATTCTACTAACAAAATATGTTTTTTTGACCCTAGAAATGAAAAATATGTAACAAAACTAAGGAACAATTATATAAAAACTGATTTGAAGTAATTTATTTCATAGACCCTATTAAAACAAAAGTGTTCACTATAAGAATGAAACCATTATAGGAAACCTAAATCAAAAAATAATATATCAATGTGAAACACATTTTAAATATATAAAAAATTATCCATGCATGCTTCCCAAATTGACATTGAATCACATACTGCTATAATTAAATTATATAAAAAATTTCATGGATTAGCTGGTGAGGAACAAAATATGAATATTTAGAACTCTATAATGGTTTTATTCTGACTGAATGCAATATTATTCACTAATGAACAATTCATGTTGGAGAAATTCCCATTTTCAATTAAATTTTATCTCAATGAGTTCTTGTAAAAGATATAACCAAGTGATTTCCATGACTCTGATGACGTAGGAAGATGTTTTAATTAAATATTATTATTTAATATAGGGGAACCATTATAAATGTGTTTTATACCATTATAAAAGTTTCAAGATTTACTATCTATGAGTTTTGGGAGAGGTTTAAAAAGTTTTATGTTATTTTCTTATATACAACAGTAGAGGATCACCTCTTCCTATTATTATTCTACAATTCCCTACTAGAAAATGGAAAAAATCAATTTGGATGTGTGATCTAGGTGATCTGTCACAGAAAAATCACTATCAAATTGCAAAGGGTTAATTGAGAAGATAGCGTAAAACTCATTATAGTTTGGCACAAAGAGGTGCAAGTGCTGGAGGATTAAATACTTATGAAATTTTGACTCGTCTCCACTGTTGGAATCTGAACATGAATATCTCATCAGTATTATTGGGAAAATTATCAGATATAGACTAATAAAAAATAAGAACAAATGATGTTATGTTTGTTATGTTCATCACCAGACTATTTTACTCAATAATTTTTTGAGGTGTAGGGAGTACAATGTTTTTCATCCTTATTTCATCAAAGGAAATACCAAAAACCTAACATATGATGTAATAAAAAATCCCATGTTTAATATATATTTGGGGGTCAAGTTCATCAATATAGACTACCCTAATATAATCAACACCAATAAAATCCCTAATTTAGTAAAAAAAAACTCCAAAAACCACCATCTTTCCACTAAAATATAAAATAGACTTATCAAATTCTTTATTTAAAATGGAAATAATCTCAATAGCTTACTTAACATGAAACACCTAGATTTTTGTGATTTGAGATATATTATAAAAAATAGTATTATTTAAATGTGACCATTCCAATGAATTTACTTGTATGAATATGAGTAACCATATTATGAAATATATGAATAAATTACTTATATAATAAAAATTTATTGATTAGATATTAGAAAATAATCACCCAATATTTTTTGAAGTCATTTTATCAATCAAAAATGTAATATATTTAATAAGAAATATTTAAATTTTATGAGTAAAGGTTATAATAAATTTATAAATATTTTAACTATTATATTTAACTAAATAATAAAAAATGTAAAATCATTATATCAAAATTAACTATCAATAATATTTTTTGGATTTTTGAAAAATTATTGATATTTTAGTAAATAGTGAAAAAAAATTATTTTTCAAATACACACATTAGTTTTAAAGAAATACAATAATTTAAAATTAATGTTCTCTTTTAGATTTGGTTTCAAAGTTAAATATCATCCATTTGATTTTTTATAATCTAATTATTACCATTGGAATCAGTAATATTCGTCATTTTGATATAAGTTATTATTTTTTCATAAAAGTCAATTTTTACAAATACTCTTTTATATTGTCTTTTACGAATTTATATTAGAATTGATTTATGAAACCTCTATATATTTAATACTAAAAATTGATACTGTATTTGTAATCATTAGGATCAAATTTTTTTAATAGATCTCTTTTATTTGTGGTCATAATGAATAGTAATTGTGGTAAATAATTTTCATCTCAGAAATGTAAAATGGAAAAAATTGGGGAAAAACTATGCAAAAATATATCAATATCAACACCAAATGTTCCTATATCTAAATTGAAGCATATTTTTCATCTATATACATAAGAAAATCTAATATTTTAAATTTTTACTTTTTATATTTGATTATGTCACATATAAAATTTTAGGTAACAAAAAATATAAAACATCACCCTTCGGCTTTTTGAAATGTATTATATATTCACATGGGGAAACAAATAGGTTTTTAATGGTAATTAATGATTAAATTTATAAAAATAAAAAAAATACTTCCAATGGAAATTTATTTATAATTTTTAGTTATTCTATAATTACCATAGACCCTTATACCACACTGACTTGGTGCTTGTTCAATAAGTAGAAAAATGAAAGTAAATGATTTTTAAAAAAAATAAAAAAGTAACATTTTTTTGGAATACAGAAGGTTTAAACGTATTTTTATGGTTTATAATAATATATAATTTATGGATAAAGATTTTAAATTTGAATTTATTTGTTATCTTTATGGCTTAAAAGAAAAATTAACAAAATAGTTTTTACAATGAAATTTATGATAATTTTTGAAAAATAATATTTAATTAAATTACATAAAAAATTAATAAGATTTCAAAAGGAAAATAGGGATTATAAAACGTATAGAATATAATCTCTTATCCATTTATGATGCTTTTTTCCTTTATAATTATAATTATAACCTTTTATGATTGAAAATTTTTTTACTATAATTTATGATAAAATTGGTAAGAAAATGAGTTAAACAAAAAGACAAGGTATAAAATGGAATATAATAAAATCTAAATTTTATTTTATGATTATATTTAATCCATATATTCAATATAATAAAATACATTTAATTTTGGATCCAATTTACTTGAGCTAGACACATATTACATTATAATATGTCAATAATTTCCAAAAGTGTCCCTCTCCCACTTACAAAAGTACCCCCTCATTTATCTTCATTACACCACTTTGAACAACATAGATTGAAAAAACCTATCAAATTATCTTAAAAACATTCATATACTCAATATATATACTATTTTATTGTTAAAATACTTATCCAAGGGTTCTTAATTAGGGATCTAAAGAGGTCAGCTGAAGAAGAGGTCGTCTTCTTTACTTACTTTTCCATGTTTATTTCACATTTTACATCATCAAAAAAAATTTATCCATAATAAAATAATAAATCCATAATAATAAATATAATTAGAAATTATTATAATATTATTAAAAGGTTTAATCTCTTTTTTATCCTATGTAATGATAAAAGATTACTTGTGCATACAAATGGATTATCGTCTCCACATAACAGTTTAATTTGTTTTCATCACCATTTTACATAGATGGTTATAAATATGTAAATATTGAAAATATGTATTATTTATGAAATAAATATGGTTATATAAATATATTTTATCATTTACCTTTATAATATTCCATCCATTGGAAAATGGTAATATGACCCATGCTTACGTGTAGACTATGACCTCCGTGAAGCGATGTTATTTTATTTTCATTTTTTATTTATATAGAGGGTAATAAAGATATATTAAATGAATATATATGTTATATATGATATAATAATGATTATATAATGGTTAATTATTAAATGTTTATCTTTTTTTCATCATTCATGAAATAAAAGAAACATTTTAATCTGTATATATCCAACCATCTCCAAGAACAGTGTAATTAATTTCAAAATCTAAAACGTTCAATAATAGTGAGATAAATGTATCTTATGAATTAATATTTTATTTATTGAATTAATAAAATTATTTATTTTATGAAACTATTCCATATATAAAAGAACGGGAATATCGATGATGAAACATGCATGAGACGACTAACTAGTTAACCCCAGAAACAATGATAATAATGAAAGATTGCTAACAAATGTGTGATAATATGTAATAAGTGGATAATATATGATATTATAAAAATGAATATAGTTAATTTATTTAATATAGAAAATGTAAAAACCATTATACATGATGTTAAATCACAGTAAACAATGTGGAATTATTAGTTAAGGGGTTTTATAACTCAATTTCTATTAATTGTGGTATAATTATACTTCAATGACTATATTTTATCTTGATTAGGTGTGAAATGTGAACTAATTGAATTCATTTTCATTTAAAAAATTGATTAAATTTTTTCCCACATAATCACATAATTGATTAATTATCAAATTAATGATACAATATTTGTAAGGGATTTCATCTCAATTACCACTCTATTGACAAATATATGGTATTATTCACTTATTTAATTTAATTTTATATATATACTACCCCTTTTATGTATTTAACATGGATATATATTTATGAATTATTATTTGTGTTTTAATTACTTTTTTAATATTTAAGGGGGTTACAATTTATAAGATAGATGGATGTAATAATTTATTTAAGAATCCCATTTTTTCTATGATTACTTATATTTATTATTGATGAAATATTATAATATATCCTTCATAGAAAATATATATTTTTATTATCTTCTAGATACATAATTTTTTTCTATATTTTATTCAATCTTTTCCACTCGTTTTCAATTGCATCAAGTAAATCAATGTTTTAAATAATATTTGATCTTATTTCTATTTTGATCGGGTATATATATCTTCCATGTCTATATTTAATAAAAATTAACATAATAAATTATAATTCAATAAAATGATTTATTAAGTATATTTTTTTTGTAAATTAATTTTTAAGAGGTTTGAAAGGAAATTTTTTAATTTTTTAAAAAATATTAATTTTCAACTATCATTATAATAAATCAAATTGAATTCTTCCTTTTATCATATATGACATTAAAATAATTTCTAGATGCAATAATATTTTTAAAATATCTAAATTACATTATTATTTTCAATTTTTTTTGAAAATACTTCTCTTTATGAAAAACATATTTTAATATTTTCCTTCTATTTTCTTCTTTTTTCAAAAGAAATTGAATTTATTACAAAATCTATTTTTTAATGAATTGATTGTCATGTTTTATATCATTAGATTTTTGTATCAATTAAATTTCTTTAGAAACATTAATATTATTATGTTCAAGTTTGATTTTAAATATCTTAATTATCAATATTTTTTGTATCAAAAACATTCTTATTTCCGAAACTATAAACCAAATGTAAATATGGTGGTTTACTATGAAATATATTTGATTGGCTGGGGAAATCTTGATATTTTTATCCTTTATAATAGAAATGTATTTATTTATATTCCATAATTTTTATAAATTAATTTTATCATTCATGTTATAATGAATGCATTGGGATTATTAAGTAAAGGTAGGGGCATAAAATTACAAAACACTATGATATATTGGTAGATCTCATCTGATAGATCATATTGGGTATTTGGTTGAGGCCTTTCACATTTATTTAATATCTATTGGCAGAAGGCCTAAATAGTAATTTTACGATTTAAAAAATTATGATTTATATCCTTAATTAATCAATTATTAATGTACATGTGATTATTTTAATATTTATGATATCGATGGATACGTTTCAAGATCTTCTTATTATTTAAATGGATATTTTTTGTTCTTATTTATTCATGTTGTATTATTCCTCGTGCTCATGTTATTGACTAAGTTGAATGTGTTTTTAGTTGTTTACCTTTACATATTGATTATGAATTCATTAAAAGGGGGAATATTTTATTGTATGTAACCCTTAAGACACATTTAAGAACACCCATATTTTGTTTCCCTTACCTGGAATATGAAGAAGTAATCTTAGAATGAGTTCACAGATACCAAATATTTATATTCACTATGTTTTATATTTTATTTCCAATGTAATATGGGAATCATTTTTGTACATGGTTCTTAAATTATACCAAACTAGTCGATCCTTGGTTATGTGATCACTAATATATTTTGCCAATATAAAAAAAGTAGACATTGGATCCAGGTTGTTGGAGTTGTGTTCTTTATAGTTGATATCAATGAAAGTTTAGTAGAATTGTTGTGATATAGATTTAGTACAAAATAGACTTGGAAACATAATATTATTATATAATTTCTTGTATTCTAGTTATATTATAATATCATAAATATTTTGATAAGGTTGAGATTATATAGTTTCCTATAAATATATACATACTTAGATACTACAAGTGGATGTTGTTTTGACACGGATACATCAAGGGGTAATAATCCTAAAAGGAGTTGGTCAAGAATATCTCAAACATCATTATTTTTCATGGTGAGGGTTTCCTTATTACTCACCTTGTTTGAAACTCCTCAGGAATTTTATTGGTTTAATTCACATTTTCATTGTTAACCATTATCAAGGAATTGAATAGAATATGATCATGGATGACCTAGGTTAAATATAATTTCTCCTATATTGAAAATAATTTGTCATTATTTAGATATCCAATGAATTATTTTTCATGATTATTTGGTTTCTATAGTGACCTCGGGCTTTTACATATATTATTACATGATTTTATGCATAATTAACCATCACATAAAAACCAAGGATCATAAAGTATATTTTCCTTGGATGAAAAGGTACATAAAATTAAAAACATGGAACATTAAGAAATTATATTTATATTAATATTTCATAATGTAATCCAAAAATAATTTGATATCCTACATCATTATAATATAACCTATGAAACAATAAGATAAAAAATGAGGAGCTAAAAATCCCAGTAAGGGAACGAGTATGGAAAAAAGCATAACACATGGGTTACAAGGCATAAAATGATAAAATAAAAGGCATAGATCATGGATAAAAATGTACAATAATAATTTATAGAACAAGGAATCATATGATCATGTAATCATAGGAAAGTGAAAGAAACATACATCTGAACATAGACATGACTTGAGGCTAACAACCAATACTATATCACTTGGTGGTCAAAGTCCCATAATTGATTAGGTTTACTCCATAACCCCATACAGGATGTCTCATGAGAATAAAAAATCCTTAAATGAGTTGGAGATATATATTGGTGCACCCGTCATGACATGTTCATGCATATGTGTTCCACATGAAGAATCCAATAACAGTAATAAAGATAAGTGTTACCAATATAAAAAAATGGGCATTGTAATCAGGTCATTATCCATTACTAATGGGTGTATCATAATGATTTCTATGAAAGAATGGATTAAAATTATACAGAGAGATTAAAAATGGAAAATGGGAGTATATCATGAAAAATGAATTCCAAATAAATTGATAATATGTAAAAATAGTGTCTAAGAAACTATAGAAATGAGCCACTTTAGTGCGGTTTAAGGGAAAATATTAAAGATTATTTAATGATGAAAAAGTTATAATTGATTGTATAAAAAAATGAACTAATATAGATTTTCATGATAAAATGTATTTTTTTAAATTTACTGTTAGTTTGAATAGATTATGGAGTGAAAATAAAAATGGGTATGAAATTGGGAAGTTCCCTTTAATCAGGCTTGTTTATCAAGAGAAATTTAGAAGGGAATCTTTTAAAATATGAATTTTCCCCAAAAATAAAAACAAAATGATCGTCATAAATACTTTTGGAAAATATAAATACAATAAATGGTCTGTAAAAAATAATTATGTGATAAATTGGTGACAATAGAGATAAACTGTAACCTGAAGATATTTTGGATGTTCGGAGAGAATCCTTTACCTTATGTCTAAATTGGTTCTGTAATTGCAATTAATATCATCAATAATATAATTATGTACATTATTTAATTAAATAATAACCACTTATAGATATATTTTATTTATTATATTATTATTAATTACAATTATGATCATTTTGATTACTTTTAATGTTTAATTTTTTTCATTCTGGTAGCATTCATTTCCAGATTTAATAATATATTCCCTTGAGATTAATTATGGTAGTTAATGTAAAATATAACAAATAATACATAAGTGTAATTATATTATATTTATACTCCTCTATTATTTTAAAATTTTCATTATATATTTTTTATTTATCATATAAGAATAATTCATTAGATAGTATGTTAATGAAAAATGATTAGTTTTTTTGCAGTTTTTCGATCATTATGAACATGTTTCTTTTATTTTTTAATATTATGTATATATAATAGTTACTGAACATTAAAAAATATATAGCATTATATTTTTAATAGTATTTAACAATAATAATTGTTTTATCACTACCATTGAAGGCTGTAATTGAAAATGAAAACTCATCATCCACGAAGGTGGAGAATCGACACCTTAGGGATAAATGTTATAATTTTTAGAATAAAAGTAGATGAGACGTGATTTGATAGTGGATATTAAAATAATCTAATAAAATTTATATATGTATATATGATTGAAGTTTTATCATGTTACTTTATATAGTGGAGTAAAGGATGAGGTGGATGAATGAAATAATTCAAAAGGGAAACATGGAGGATTTACCTCTTGAATATTGATTCCTTGAGAACCTCCTTAAGAAACAATGGTTTGGTATTTTTTTATGATAAGATATCCTAGATGTGGGGAATAGTCATTGGAAGTTAATTTGGAAGAATTTATACATGATTCTAGGTTTTGAATGTGAGATAGAAGGGGTGGTATTTATAGTGAGAGAGGAGGTTTTTTTATCTAAATCATTATTATTATTATTATTATTGGCTCAGGACCAACATTTAGGTTGATTACTAAGAATAAATACAATACCTTTTTTAGGAGAGTTCTAACCCATGGATTGTTACATCGTAGATAAATCATCCATGACTAAATGATTCATATATATTTTATATATTTTAAATTACCATATTTCACTATTTAAAAAAATTCAACTATTTTAGAAAAATCCAAAATGATCACCTTGACAATTTTTTTACCTTTATATTTATAAAAAATCACCATTTTATGGAAATAATTTTATAAATTTGATAGATTTTTGTTTTAGTTAAAATGATCATTTATTCAAATAATACAGATTTTAATATTATACCTGTTTTTCTGACACATTAAAAATTAATTAAGGTCTTGTGAAATTAGATTCTATTTATAAGAAAACAAAATATTAAGTTGTGAATCCATTTTATGATATTTTATTTTATTTTAATTCATTAAATTAATCAAAAAAGGGTAAATAAATATTTTCATCTTCAAAACTTACCAACACGTATTTATAAAATGTAAAAATTTATTTTCATATACCATTAAATAAATATATCATATTTTCATTTATAAGATGTTTAGATTTTATTTATAAATTTATAATATAATATACTATTTTATTATTTGTTATACTATTCTTCATGGTCATACTACTATTACAACAGTCATGTTATTATCCCTTCAGTATAGGTTCCTTAAAATCTCTAAATACAACTTATTTTATTCATCATTTATGATAATATTTTTTTATTTTGTTCTCTATGTGATGTATGTGTTTTATAATATATAAAAAATTATTATAAATGAAATTCCATTGATTAATTTTGGGTAACTACATTCTTGCCCCCTTTTGAAGTTTCTCCATCGAAATTTTATTTTACATACTAAGGTTAAAAGTGTTGAGGGTATTTATACTTCATAATTTTTTTCTATTTCTCAGTTGTCCTATTCATACTTAAGGTTCCTCCACAACACATTGACAACGTGATATTTATTTTTTCATATGAATTTGTCTCTATCATCCATGATGTTCACTAGATTCTCTTCATATGATAGGTCTCTCACTAATTTGACCACATCCACATTCAGTACAAATGAGGGGTCAGATATGTACTTCCTTGGGATACATACATGGAATATTTCATGAACCTAAGACAATTTGGTGGATGTTCATACCAATAGTCCACTGCTCCTATGTGATAAAGGATCTCAAAGGGGGCAATGTTCCTTAGGCTAAAAATCCCTTTCTTTATAACCCACATGACTCTCTTACATATTTATATATGAGGGAAGACTTTGCCTGCAAAATTGGACTCCAATTCCTTTCAATAGTTTAAAAAATTCCACCTTTTCCATCACTATGAATCTTTGATATGTTGTTGGATGGATCAAAACTTGTCTATCATATTTTTTCACAAGATCAGGTCCAAGAAGCTTTTATTCACCATCCTCATCCAAAAAAGTTGGAGTTATACATCACTTCCCTTACATAACATCATATGTATTCATATAAATACTCGAGTGGATGCTACTACTGTATGAGAAGTCAACCAATATAATATTTTAATCCCATCATAATTTTAATTATAATAACCATTACTTTATTATGTCTCGCACTATCAAAATATTTCTTTTACATTGTCCATCATTTTGTGGTGATAGGACAAACTAAACATTAATTCCGTACTGAAATAATGTTGAATAATTATGTAGAATTTAGATGTAAAACTTGTATCAAAACCATATATGATTGAAATTGGAACCTCATGAATCCTCATAACTACCTTCACATATATTTTGGATAGGTTTTTCAGAGATATATATTCTTGAATAGTGATAAAGTAGAAAATATATGTGATTCAATCCACCACAACCCATATAACACTTTGTCATTTTTTGGGATACCAATGACAAAGTCTATAGTGGTGTTATCCCATATCCATGTGGGTATACACAATGGTTGCATCATCCCATTAGAATTTGGTTGTTCGTCTTTAAAATTTTAATATACCAAACACCTTAATATATACTCGACATTGTCCTTATTCATATTTCCCCTTCGTATATTCACTCAAAGATCATGGTATATCTTATTACTTCTATGATTGATGTGGAAATACTAGTTATATGAATTATCCTATAGATCCTTCTTTATCATAGGATATGAAGGTAGGAAAATCCTTGTTCAAAACCAAATCACACTAGCATCATCGATATAGAACTCTTGTATATTCTATTCCTTTACCTCTTTTACCTTCTAGTGTAGCTCCATATCATCCCTTAAGGCTTCCATGATCTTCTCTTTAATAGATGGTTTGGAAATAATGTAAAAAATATGGGATGTATTATCTACCATTATGATTTTTAAATCCAACCTTTTTGTTTACATGAAGATTGTGTCTTTCTCAATCCATGTCATGGATATAGTATAAGGTTGTTTTCTCCTAAGGGATTGGCGACCTTGTTCAACTCTCCCAGATGGTAGTGAATAGAGAAATCATAGTCCTTGATTAACTCTAACTGTATTCTTTGATTCATGTTGAGTTCCTTATATGTTAAAATACACATAATACTTTTGTGATTAATATATAAGTAACACTTCTCACCATATAGGTAGTGTCAAAATATTTTCAAGGAAAAATTCCCCGCTTCTAGCTGTAGATCATGTGTTGAGTAGTTATTCTCATGTATATTTGACTACTATGAGGTGTAGGATATCACATTATCATTATTCATTATTAAATAACATGTTCATTTATTTTAAGAATAAATATATATCACATAACCTTCTCCACATATTGGTAGTGTGAGTAAAGGTAAATTAAATTTCCTCTCCTTAGGGTCCTTGAAACATTTCCACCATTATTCTGTCTATACTTAATTTCACCATTCCATTTTACCTTTTTTTAGCGGGTTATAAAATAATGGTAAATTCTTAAAAAAATAATAGAGTAACCCATATATGCAATGAAAACTATGGATCTTCATTTCATATGTTTTCCTAGACAACTCTTAGATTACCTTTGTCTATGAAAATACATAGATATTTATTTTATAGTGATAACATGAACTAATAATGATACTTCCTCCATCTAGAACATAGATTTACTATACTTTTGTTAAATTATATCCCTTCATAATTTCATTAGTACAATATTCAAAATATCCTCATGTTCCCCTTTCTCTTAGAGTATATAAGAATATTATAAATTAAGACCACCAAAAATTTATCAAGGTGATCTCTAAAGACTTTATTCATTATGTCCGTGAATTGTTTTGGAGAATTAATGAGTCCAAAGGGAATTAATAATTAATCATAGTCTTTATACATCATTCAAAAGGTGGTCTTGGTAATATATTCCTTATTCATCTTTAATTGGTGATACCCTAACCGAAGGTCCACCTTATAGAAATACATAGCCTCACATAGCTAATCAAACATGCCATCTAACTGTGATAAGGGATACTTTTTCATTATCATTTTTTTTCAGATTACGATAATCAATGCTAAGGAACATTGATATGTCCTACTTCATAATGAAGATAACTACCGCACCCTATGGTGAAACACTAGATCATAAAAAAGATTTTACCAAATTCCCATATAACTACTTTTACAGTTCTGCTAACTCAATGGTGTAAAATCTATAATGTGTCATTGATATGGTTAGTGATCCATGAATAATCTCAATTGAGAACACAAACACTTTGTCTAGAGGTAGATTGAAAAATTATTTAAGGAACACATTAACACAGTTTGAAAAAATAGTCATGTATTTTAAAATGATCCTTTTTTGTCTCAATCATTTGATCTATATACGCTTTCTCATAACGTAATAATATCCACAGTTAAGATGATTATTTTGAAGTAGATTCATCATTCTGCATCAAAATGTACATAATTTGAGGCTACCTTTAGATGTTATTTAACTTTACTAAATTTATATTTATTATTTTTGGATACTATATGTATTATTCTCGAAACCGGGAACTAAAACATCAGGTGATTTGAAATACACTACATCATTTTCCATAATGAATAGATCCAATTGTTGTAGGGCATCTGTTTTATTTGGAATTATTCTATTTTCTAGTTTTTTATGATTAAATCGGACCAATCAACGAATATATTGATCCACAATTCATTCAACTTATGTGATGGTAATTTTTATGATGTCTATCAGAGGTATTTATCTTTTTGGAAGTTGATTGATCAATTTTAATTTGAACAGAACAAACTGAGGTCATAATGAACATTAATCGAGGTCCAGTCATATGAATTTTCTTGTACACTTATCCCTGGATTCACTGATCATCATGGAAATTCTTCATTGTCCGGTGATTAAATGTTTCACTGAACAATCTATTATTGATAACTATTTTCTCAGAAAAATAATATTTAATCATAGATCTGATATTAACACGACATGATAGAGGTGAGACAAAAAAGTTGGAGCAATTCAGATGAGGGTTGATACCAAATTCCATGTTCTTTGTCACGTAGGGAAGAATAATGAAGATCTTATATTTTTAAAGGATCAATAGCCTGAATATTTTTGATTTGGTTATGGCCAGGTTCGATGATGATCAATCTACATTTTATCAGAAATGAAATCACATGATTGAAATCTGTTACTTTGATAGGACACATGGTGGAAGAACCAAGGTTTCTAGAAAAAAATGATATACATAGCGTTTAATGTGGGATTACATGGAATGTGGGTCCCCAAAGTTGTGTCTACTGTTTTGGGTAGGAGATAGGTTTCAAACATCATGTGTCTTGGACTACATGATGTGTAACCTCTCCCTTGAGACGTCGTGTGTACATAAGAGATACATAGATGTGGGATAGAGTTCACTGGTGGTCTTCACAGTGTGTACTCCATTACATGGACCGAGGTAGACCAAGTACATGGGGTGAGATGTATACTTTCACATGGGTAGAGGTAACAGTATACCTACAAAAGTGTAATAATACAGGGGAAAAAAATGATCACATGGTCCATTTACCTGGAATGAACCTATGGTTAATGGACATGGCATGTGAATCCTAATACACTCCAGGTACACAATTAAAAATGGATTGGATATCTTTTCCTTGGAATCATGGACAAGTTTTTTTAGGGTACATTCATCTTGAAATTTCCCTGAAGGGTGGAATGAATCATATCCTACTCCTAGGACTACAATACCTTCAGTAGGGCTTCCTATATAGAGTCATTGGAATATCTCCAAGAGTCCTAGAGCATGATCTTCAATTCATCTTGTTGCCCCAGGTGGAGTTCTTGGTATCTTCACGACCAACACTACAAATATGTCGATCTTCTACTTAGTGTGTTAATCAAGATTGAGTTTTTCGGTATCTCTCTATGGCCTTGGGATTTATCATCATTATGTATCGTATCTGTTTAGAATATAATCACGTTCTTTCTCATGATGAGACCCAATGATAATCACCTCTCAAACAAAAATCATTAGTGCTATTAGACTGGGGAGTGTGTTCTCCCCGATGAGTGCTTTGTGGAACAATTAATCTTAAATCCTTGGCAATGTATACGTTGGTTATGGATTACCACAAGTCTATGTGTCATTGTTGAGTATTTCTAGATATTCTTATTATACATGTTTAAAACATATACCTGTGTGGAGATGAATTTATTTCCTTTGTTATATGCACTGTAGTTTAGGGGTGTCCAACTGAGTATTATTATACTCATGCCAACAAGTGCTTTGCCCGCACATTTTTTGTCTTTTGCTGATGATCATCCTTATGAATAGTTATTATGTGGACGTAAACCAAATGATTCATATTGAAACCAGATAGACCGAGGTGGTCTCTTATGGATTTATGACAGTAGTCGAAATAATTTACAATCATGTTGGACTTGTATTTCAAACTCTTTGTGGTGGGCTTATATTTGGCCCTGTTTACTTTTATTTTACTTCTTTCCATACTCTAGTTATCGGACTAGATTATTACACATATTGATGTTTAGTTGTTTTCATATTTCATCCATGTATGGTATTGGTGATGTTTTCATGTGTATAGGTGCTTAGGTTAAGTCCTATAGTGTGAGTGATATGGCTTATTGGGGCTAGTCACTAGCCCCTTTCCTATTAAAGGCAGTCATGGAGAGTTGTTTCTTAGGTCCCACTATGACAGGTCATGATAGAGTTGTATCAAAGGTGGCCAGTTCTATGATAATATCGAGAGTATATGATATTGGATTGGGTTAAAAGTGTTATGGTTCTCATGTTCATCTATTTTTCTAGGGACTCCAGTGTTGGTGTGGTAGTCGACGTATCCCTACATGAGGAATCTGATCACTTGTTTCTAAACTGTACACGAGAACGTTGTTTTTATGGATGGCCATAGAACAATTATCATATACGAATATTTTTTGTTTTCAACATCCTTCTAAAGTTAGCTTTATCAATATAATCATCGAATGTGGTACATCTTATTGGATTTAGGATTCCTCTGTGATGTAAACCATCTAGGAGTCATCATGATGATTAAATGATGACCCTCATAGTGATGAGGCATCGGTACAGGGACTAAATCCTAAGATATTGCATTTGGGTGCTGCACCATCCATACCACAACCTGTAGACTACCACATCATATCTGTAGTACCGATAAAATGATGTGTGTAGGATGACTGTGATTCAATCTTTTTAGTAATAGAAACCTTTCACGTTCTTTGGAAAGCCCAACCCTTGGGAGGTTTAAGACATTCCTCGGGTGGTGACATGTTTTTTCCTTTTAGTCATGAAACCGATGAATTAGATTCTGGTCCCAATGATGTGCCTTCTTCCCGAGTCAGCTGGGCAATGGTTGGGGTTAGTTATCCAGTTTTACGACGAGGTGACTATTTCATGGATAGTGTTCAAATTAATTTAAGGGAGGATTTTTCACTAGATATGATTAGTGATATGAATATCCAAGAGCCTTTTCAGCTCCATATTAGCATCATTATAGTGTCTATGTATTCATCTAGGTTTACCAAGCATTCTAGATACTCAATGGATATGGTTCGAGATCATCTCTTCATGGCTCAAACCTTCATGTGAGGTTTACATAGAGACATATGAGACATTTTTACTCCTCTATGTATTACGACCTATTGTAGGGTGGTAGATCAACCTTTGGAGGTTGAAAGTTTCCTAGATGAACAGTTACAGATGGTGGTGGTAGTAGTGGACATGTTGGAGCAGAGACCTTGGATGTAGATAGCCAACATCAGTATCAAGGGACTATACATGTGATGCATTTTATGAGTAGGTCATGGGATAGACGATCTGCAGTTTAGTTCTCAAAGTGTAGATCTAGTCATACTCGAGTGATGAGGTTCTACTCATGTGATTGTAGGGGACATATCACTCCAGATTTTCTGACCCACCATACATCTAATAGAGTGTCCATAGACAGGCCACCATAGAAGAGTCAATGGAAGGACAAAGCAGGTTTTTTGGGTGGAAGACATGGAAGAGAAGATGGGAGATCCATACGAGGTGGTCGATGCTTGGACATGTTACCACCACAACCCCTAGGTAGTCTATGCCAGGATTACGGATCTGCAGGATTGGGAAAGGGACAATTATAGGTGGTCAAAGCGTATGAATCAGAGGCTTCAATAATGATTTAAGGTATTGTATTTCAATTCTACCTTTTCTATGGAATTTAATGACATGTGTTATTTTCATTCATTTCTTTCCACATACCGTGTGCATGAAATAGATATTCTCATTGAACCTTTTCCTTAACCCTGCTTTTAGAGACTCCTACTTGAGAAGACTCAGTGACCACACACTTATGCTGATAGCTTGATGTGACTCTTGGAGGTGAGATTTTATATTGAAATATATTGGTAGTATCATTGATGCCTTATTACTTCATTCTTCATATAGACTATTTATCTATATTCCATGAATAAATAGACTAATTTTAAGAGAAGGATACGGTATGTCTGCTGTGATGAAACCATGATTTCCTTTTTATGTGAAAAAGAGACACAAGAAATTAAGGAAGGATTCATTCATTGGATATTGAAGATGACTACCCATCAGTTTTCTAGACTAACCCTCGATGTAGTGTATGTTAGTTGTTTGGAATTTCCATCAGTGGTGGTCAAGTATGGGAATGTCTTCCTTGAGGATGTTCCATGTTTAAATCCACATTGGTAGTTATACTTTCACATTGATCTATTCTCCACAATGAAACAGATATCTATATCTTCATATCATATGTCTTCTTTAATTCTTCACATGATGAGGTTTCACTTAGAATAATTACAAAGTAAGGGTTTTGTTTGACTTAGTATTTCACCATATTCATCCTATATTTTCATTTCGAATAATGCAGATTAGAGGATGAGGTTGTTTGTGGAATACCATCACATATACAACGTGATTATGAAGAATATATATCCACTACCAAGGATCAATGAAATCTTTGATTAGTTGTGAGAAATATGATGGTTCTCAAAGGTTGACCTCTAGCCTGGCTATCACTAGTCGCGATTACTAGATGAGGATATACTAGTGACAAAATATTGATTCCCCTATACTCACTATGAGTACATTGTGAAATCATTTTTCCTGAATAACTCCCCATCAATGTTCATAGGACACACTAACCATATATTTCATCATTACTTACACCAGTTTTTGGGATTTGTTTCATTGATGATATCCTTATGTACTCAGCGTCTGTAGAGGAGCATGTGAGACACTTGAGGATTTTTCTACACATACTATGATCTCATCAGATTTACGAAACACTCTTTATGTTCTAGACATGTTTATAGGTAGTAAAATTTATGAGAAATGTGATCACATTGGATAGAGTGGAATTAGACCAGGACAAGGTTGAGGTAGTGTTATCTTGAATGTCTCCTAAGAGTGTGGTGGAAGTACTAATAATATTTAGGTTTCTAGACTTTTATATGAGATTCATTTTTGGATTCTATAGGATATCAGTACCCTTGACATCATTCTCTCAAAAAGAACAACCTTTGAAATGAACAATGAAGTGCCATTTTGATTTTTAGTAGTTGAGGATGAGCTTGAGAAGTTCCCCCATCTTGATATTTTTGTGGGAGGGTGTTGAGTATGTAGTGTTCAGTGATGTATCAGGAAGCGGTCTTGGTTTTGTTACAATACATAGGAACGTAATGATTTCATATGATTCATGCCATTAGAGACCACCTGAGTAGAACTATGTGACCCACAATATTTAGTTCGCAGTGGTGGTATTCCCATTGAATATTTCTAAACACTGTCTGATGGTTGAGAGGTTTAGTAACTAGTAAAATCCCAAGAGTCTGAAGTATGACTTCTCTCAGAAGGACACAAATCTTGGTAGAGTCAATGGGTATAGTTCCTCTAGGATTATGTCATGTATATTTTTTATACTCTTAGAAAGGGGAACTTGGTAATAGATTCTCTAAGAAGGATATCATGTTCGTAGCTACTTAATGAGGCATTAGAGCAGTTTCCCACATTTAATTCATCATTTATGGATAGGGATGGAGTATATTTCCTCTAATAGATGGTTTTTATCCCCCCCAATCTTGTAACGATTCAATGTGACACATATTTGAGATTCTTACTGCGAGAACCAACATACTGAGATATATATAAGGAATTCTTCTAATTTATTTTCTAAAGGTATAGAGTACATCGTTATTTTCAGAGGAAAAATGATTGTCCAAGTGACATTGCATGATGATGTTCTGAGATCGTTTCATAATTCCCTTCTTTCAGTACATCTAGGAGTGGGAAAGATGTACTAGGACCTCCAATGTTAGTTACAGTGGCTTGGGATAAGGAATGTACTTGTAGAGTTGGTCTCTTGATGCCTTACTTTTTAGAATTAGATGGCTGAGCACCAAGTTATAGTGGGTTTAGCTCAACCCCTTGAGGTTCTATATGGATGTCGGATGTGAAATATTTATAATTTTTAATGGGATTACAACATATTAATAGGGGCAGGATTCCATATGGGTATTCATAGACTGACTCACCATATCAGCCCACATCATAGATATATGAGACAATAGTTCTATAGAGAGATTAAGACACCTCTACATTCATGATATTGTTTTTTCATGGATTCTTATCAATAGTTGACTCTAATTTTGATGCTCACATTACTTCATGGTTGTATAAGGGATTACAAAAGTTGTATGGGAACCAATTACTATTTAACATAGTGTTGCACCCCTAAACGGATGGCCAAAGAGAGCATGCCATTATGGATCTAGAGTACATATCGTGTGCTTTAATGATAAACTTTTCCTATAGTTGGTAGTATCACCAACCACTTGTGAATCTTTCATAAAACAATAACAACCATTACACAATCTGTATGGCACCATCCAAGGATTTTTATAGGAACCATGTCGGTCCCCACATTGCTGGACTAAACCAGTAGTGTTTCAGTCATGGGCATTATGTTTTTTATGATAATATAGAGATGGTTAAGATCATCTAGGAGTAGTTTAAGACATCAAAAATTCACTAGATGTCTAATGCAGAAAGGAGACGATGGCCATTGGAGTTTGAGGAAGGATACCATGTGTTTCTAATCATTTCAAATTGAAGTCGATTATGGAGATTCAGATGGGGTGGAAATCAATATCTAAGGATAAATATACCTTTATAGATACTACATATAGTTTGTGAGGTTTAATACATCTTAGATCAACCTCTATAGTTATAATGGCTGCCAAAAATATTTCAAGTGTTGTAGTTAATGATTTACGGGCATGACCCATTGCACGTCATCGAATGGGGAAAGCTGTATTTTGAGGATGAACCAACCTCTACTGAGTCCTTAATAATGATTGAATATCGGAAGGATATGATCCTTGTGGGAGATAAATTCCTTTAGTGTGTGTGTTCTAGCAGAACAGGAATCTCCAAGAGAGTACATGTGAGAAGGAGGATCAAATTCAGGATTAGTTCCTACATATTTTTGAGTATCCCTTGTTTTGGATTTTCTGGGATGTAAATCCCCAATATGGTGAGAATTTAATGTCTTGGATTTTCCATGTATTATTTCTTTCATATTATATAGATTATTTTCGAGACCAAGGATTGAGGGGACATATGATTCGGAAGGCTGGTGTTCTTGGGAGAAATTTTTGAAATATACTAATTTCACACGCACAAGGCTTTCCTAAAAAAGTGTAATAAAATATAAATGGTTGCCCGAATAAAAATACATGGGAATTGTTAACATTATAATGTGAGTTTTACCGTAGGAGATACATAACATAATTCTGCCTGAGTCATTTATGGAAAAGTTATAATGCACAAAAAAATGAATAATATAATTAAAGTACATTATTTTAATTCCTTTTGTTGACACAATGATTTTTGGATATTTTAATAGATCATTGTGTCTTATTTCGAGGAGTAAGAAACATATCCTTGGAAATGTTGGATGTAGTACCCCCGGTTTGAGGTATGTGGCCTTTTATGCCTTTTATGTGTTTAAAGTGCATGGGATCAGTTGGAAAGAGGTTGGGAGAGTTTGGAATGGTTTTTGATTAGTTTGGAGGCTTTTCTATGGGTGCAAAGTTTGAGCACGGTTAGGGAAAACCATGGGGATTACCTAAGAAACCTTGTATGGGAAATAGTAGGCTTCACACGACCAACGCACGGTTTTCCAAACAATGCGAGGAAACCATGTAGACCCTCCCTCTTGAGTCAGTAGAGTGCGCATGGTTAGTGCACATTTTTCCAAACTAGGTGGGCTAACCATACGGCCACTTAAAAGTAGGGTTTTTAAGTCCGGGCTTGCTCAGGGCTACCTCATTTCTCTTCAAACATCCTCCCACTCGAGCCTCACTTGGGATTTCGGGTTCTCTGGGGTTGATGGTAATCTCCCACAAGTTTTGGAAGTGATTCGAAGGGGTTTGTAATTGGTTTTTCCTAGGTAAGTCTCTCCTCATGTTTCCCTTGTGTATTCCTCTAGATCAACACCCCTCTCTTTCATGGTTTTCTATATCTACACTTTTTTTGTGCAGATCTAATGTTGTGGTTTCTTTGGATGTGTATTTTAAGGCTTCTTATGGTTAGGTAATGGAATCTAGAGAGGTTTCACTGGTGCGTTCTTCAAATTTGAGGTTCGGTTGCCGGTAGGTCGATTTCGCCAGAACCCTAGAGGTAGGTGGCTTCTCTCTCGACACCACATAGTTAGAACTAGTGGTTATTTGTTAAAATTAATTGTTATGCTTGAAATTAATTATGATCTGTTGTGTGAAATTTCTTAGAAATCCCTTGGGTGTTGTTTTGGGGATTTTTGGGGAAAAGTGGTTTTATGGTGAAATGCTATTATGGTGGATTTTAAAAATGGATATTTTTAAATGGGATGCTATGGATGATTTGTTTAAAATAATTTATGGAAATGGTTTTCAATAAAAAGTTTGTTTTATTGAAATGTTGTTTGTCATGGAAAAATGGTTTTCAATAAATGAGTGATTTTTTGAAGTGGATTGATATGCAATGGAATTGGTTGATTGCATGTTGTTGTGACCCTGATGGGGTATATGCTTGGTGGTTATTGGTTGAATTTTAGTGTGGAAGTGGAGATAAGTACTAATATAAAAAGGGGATCAATAGTGGATGGAAGGGCCACCATCAATGGTAACTCGACGGGATGTGCCAATGTAATGAGGGGATGGGTAGTGGATGGAAGTTCCACCATCTATAGCAAGTGGGTGGGAAGTCCCTCTTGAGTGGATTGTTAATGAATGGGTTGGACGGGGAGTGCCACCATGGTTGGTTGTGTTATTTGTTGGTGATGTTTGTAGATGGGGCATGTGAGTGAAATATGAAAATGGTAATAGGCTTATGGTATGGTTGATTTGGATTTTTTGTGTGGCATGGTTGATTTTGCATATGGTATGTTTGGCTTATAAACAATTGGTATCTTGGTATTGTTTTATATAAACTGTTTTATAAAAAAGTTCTAATGGTTTTATCCTAGTGGCATGTGTAGGGAAGTCATTTGGGGAAAAACTACTGAGTAGTTGTACTCAACCCCTTCTTTGTCACTTTGGTGTCTTTGGAGATGTTGTGTACCAGGATATATGTAAAGGTAAGGCATATCATTTCTAGTGGTTCGTGGCGATTCTTGTGATGTGTTGGTGGAGCTTGGAGCTTGGATCCTGGTGTAGAGTTGTGGTGGAATCATGGCACGTGGAGCCTTATTGTTTGGTCTTCCGCATAGTACTCTGAAATGTTGTTGTTGTTTTGGTTTTGGGTTTTCTAGTGTAACAACATGGTTGTCTTTTGGGAGTTAATTTTGGAATGTTTTATTGACATGCATCATATAGTGGTGGTTAATGGATGGTTTGGTTGGTTTTGTCTTAAGGGAAAATCATTCTCCAATTTGATGTTGAATCACTTAGCATTTTTTTACAGCCTTTGGCATCTTGGAAATGTCACTTAAGGCCAAGTAGCCCTCACAGCCTCTTCTGGACAATGAGGTAGGGGCAGGGTGTTACAAATGGTATCAGTTTGTTCGATCCTTTGGTGTTGACATTCATTGTGGTATATTCCTTTAGTCGGTATGGTAGAAAGGCGTAGGATTATCAGAACATGGAATGTATAGTATAAAAATACGTATCTAACCCTTTTTATACTGAACTTCAAGTTACTAGGGATTTGGGTACATAAGTGTGTTGGAGACAGTTATAGGTATTGGCTATCTAATTGTTGTGGGTGTAGCCAATGAGAGGAGCATGGCATCCATGGTAGAAATGACATCCCACTAGGATGCATATTTCATTGGGGTACAATGATTTATGGGATGAATTGAGAAATGGTTGTACAAATGTGTGAAATTGTAATGGGAATAGATTTGATATTTTTAAAATGATTTTGTTTGGATAGATGTTCAAACATGAGAAATGAGAACTTGTGGGAAGCCTTGTTGTGATAATATTGTGTAATGCAATTTGAAATGGGAATTCTTGATATCTATTGAAGTGAGACTCATGGGTGTTGTTTTTTGTTTATAGAAATTGCAACAGGTAGGCATCGTAGAGACCAACCAGAGGAGGTTGCTAAGAATGTGGTAGCACCTGAGCCTCAATTGAGCCAACAGTTAGTGCAGAGTAATGTGCAAGTTTTCCATGATGTGGAAAGTGAAAATAAAGTGGATGAAGCAACACATATGGATCATGCAGTTCAGTTTCAAAAGCAAAATCCAACAATCTTCTGGGATGATTTAGAGCCAGAAATGGCAGAGGCCTGGATGAATAGAATGACCAAGATCTTTGAGTTCTTGGGAATTCTGGTAGAGTTGAAAGTGACGTTGGGCACGTATATGTTGGAAGATCTTTCCCTTCAGTGGTGGGAGTTGGTAGTTCAAGCGGAACAGACCAAGGTGTGACATGGGAAGGCTTTTAGGAATTGTTTAATGAATAATTCTACCCACAAACGTTCAGAATTCATCGTATGACTGATTTCTTCAGTTTGAAGCAAGAGCTTATGTTCGTGACGGAGTATGCTGATATGTTTATGAACATAGTGCGGTTTGCACCCAAGGTGGTGGGTAGCATGTCATTGAATGAATCAATCATTGAAGCAGGGTTAAGCCATGAAATCCATTCAATGATAGACGTACCCTATATATATGATTACACGGAGATGGTGAATAGAGCCTCAGTGGCTGAGAAAGATTTATTGGGCACTCCGGGTAGAGGAAGCATGGTGGTACCCATGGGTAATAGTGGGAACTCTAATTCCGGGTTCAAGTGGAAGAGGGACACTTATTCCCCAGGTGGGGACATGGAACATAATCCGATGACTGGATCGGAAAATCTTCCTCTGAAGCCATAGATTAGGCTGGGATGTTTTTAGTGAGGTTTTACGAGAAACATCAAGAGGGATTTCATGATACAACCACAAGCATCTCATAATTGTAAGCAGATGGGGAATCTGCAACGTTGTTTTAGGAATTCTCCATGGTCGGGTGTGTGTGAAAATACTCAGGGATCGCAGACGTCGTATGCTTCGACGGGACTGGGACAACAACACACCCCTCATCAGAAAAGTAAAGTGGGTCATGGTGATTCTCATAATACTACGACACCTCAGCAAAGCAATAAAGAGTAGAGTGTGGAAACAAAGGTATTTTTCAGAGGTGAGCAGGTTGTGGTGGATGATCATTCGGGACCATCCACGGTACAAGGTTCTATTATTTTAAATTCTACCTTGATGCAAGTGTAGTTTGATACGGGTGCTTCACACTCTTTCATTGCTGCACGTATGGTTGATTTGTTGGGTTTAAGGGTAGAAGTGATCCCTTCAGGTTTTAAAATATAAAACTCCTCTGGGTCGAAGAGAGTGTTGAGACTTCTTGTGTAGAGCATGTTGTACCATTCTGGGTGAGGTTGAGCTAATGTGGAATTTCACAATGCTTGAGATGGATGGGTATGATGTAATCTTGATAATGGATTGGCTAGTGGAGTTTAATACCCACATCAATTGTAATACACAGACATTGGCTTTTACGACACATGATGGTATTAGAAATCTCTTTAGGGGAGAGAAGAATTAATGGAAGGGAGCAATGGATTTGTTGGCACCAACAGTCGACACGTTATCATATCAGTTGGCGGTGTTGTCATTGGAATCGATATACGGTGCTGAGCAGAGTATTATACTGTCAATGATGGATCAATTCATGGATTTTTTTTCCCAAAGAATTCTCTGGGTTACCTCCCGTAAGAGAAGTGGAGATTACGATTGATCTTCTTCTAGGCACCAGTCCTATCTCACTTTCATCTTATCAGATGGAACGTGATGAATTGTGGGAATTGAATGTCCAGTTGCAAGAGAAAGAAAAAAAAAGTGTTTATCTGGCCTAGCACATCTCCGTGGGCAGCACCGACATTGTTTGTGAAAATGGAGGACGAAACTTTGAGGCTCTATGTTGATTATTGTAGATAGAACCAAGTTACGATAACGAACAGATATCCACTTACAGAAATTGATGATTTGGTTGACCAGTTGAGGGGAGCATAGTTGTTCTCCATGATCGACCTGAGGTCGAGAGATCATCAATTGTAGGTGAGGAAGGATGATATTCCTAAAACGGCTTTCAGAAGTAGATATGGTTATTATGAAGGCGTGGTTATGTCGTTTGGTCAAACGAATTCACCAGTGCTATTCATGGAATTGATAAATCAGATATTTCAGAGATATTTGGATTCATTTGTGGTGGTGTTTTTAGACGATATTCTAGTGTATTCAAAGACATGGGTGGAGCATGATCAGCACACGAAGACAGTGCTAAGGAGTTTCAGTGATCATCGGTTGTTTGCCAAATTATCAATGTGTGACTTTTGGATATAGGAAGTTCATTTTCATTTCCATGTGATTTCGGAAAGAGGTGTTTTAGTTGATCCAAAAAGGACAGAGGTTGTTTTATTGTGGAAACCGCCAAAGAATGTGTCTGAGATACAGAGTTTTCTTACTCTTACTGGGTATTATCGGCATTTTGTTCATGATTTTTCTCATTTCTCTTTGTCGATGTCAACTTTGACTAGAATTAATTTCCCATTCGAGTGGAATGAACAGTGTGAGCAGTGTTTGGAATAGCTAAAGGTTCACCTTACATCACCACCAATCATGGTTTTTACAGAACTAGGAAAAAGGTATGTGGTGTATTATGATGCATCAGGATTAGGGTTGGGGTGCATTCTCATGAAAGGGAATCATGTGGTTGCGTATGGCTCACAGCAGTTGAGGGAGCATGAGAAGAACTACCCAACTCATGATTTGGAGTTGGCAGCGGTATCCCATCATTTGAAAGTGTGGTGTCATTATCTCTTCGGTGAGAAATTCACGGTATATATAGATCATAAGAGTTTGAAGCACATTTTCTCACAAATGGATTTGATCTTGAGGCAAAAGAGATGGTTGATATATCTCTAGATGTTTTATTTTGACTTGATGTACACATCAGGTAAAGAAAATTCGGTGGAAGATTCATTAAGTATAAAATCATATGCTCAAATGGTAAAACATGCATCAGACCAGTGGCAGTTGATGTCGGTTATAGATGACTTGCGGTTGGAATATGAGGACCATTGGGATAGAGTGGTCTTCTTTATGGTTTTGTTGATTCCGTACTTGGTTGGCCTGGTTAGAGAGGCACAAATATCTGATTCAGGGTGTGGGACCATGCGTTCGAGACTCAATGGCAGGGATACCATTGAGGGTTTGCAATTGAATGAAGATTCAGTTCTGTGTTTTCAGAATCAGATGGTTGTAGATGTTTCTTGTTAGGAGGATCTTCTCAGGGCGTACCATTATTCTAGGTGGGTTGTTCATCCTAGAATTCAGAAAATTTATAAAGCATTGAAATCGTAGTTCTAGTGGGCTGGCATGAAAAGAAGGGTGGCTGAATTTGTTTTGAGATGCATGACTTGTTAGCAGGTCAGGGAAGAGAATCATAGGCAAGTGGGAATATTGTAGTCTTTACCAATACCTTTTTGGAAGTTAGACAAAATAGTGATGGATTTTGTCACATGTTTCCCATGAACGGTCAGAAAGAATGATGCCATTTGGGAGATAGTGGATCAGCTAATGAAGTCGGCCCATTTCATTCCAATTTTTGAATCTCATACAGTAGAGGATCTATCCAAAATCTAAACCCGGGAGGTGGAAAAGATGCATGGTGTTCTAGTTTCGATCAAATTCGATAGAGATCCGAGGTTTATATCTCATTTATAGAAATACTTATAGAAATCCCTTGGGACACAGTTGACTATGAGCAAGACGTATCACCCTAAGATGGATGGTCAATCCTATAGGAAGATACAAACACTAGAGGATATGTTGTGGGCTTGTGTCATGGATTTTGGTTCCGCGTGGGGGGAGCACTTGTTGTTGGATGTGTTCTCATATAATAACAGTTATCAGGGATCTATACTGATGGCTCTGTTTGAAGCGTTGTATGGGAGGCCATGTTGTTCTCTACTATGTTGCATTGAAATGGGTGATTCGTCAATGGTTGGACCGAGCCTTGTCCAAGAGACTACAGAGAAGATCATGATGATCAAAAAGATAATGGAGATGAATCAGAGTCATCATAAATCATATGCAGATCATCATCGATGGTCGTTGGCATTCGAGGTGAGTGATAATGTTTCCTTGAGGATCTCTCCTAGGTTGGGAAATCGTTGGTTTGGGAGGCATGGAAAGTTATCTCCGAGATATATTGGACATTTTGATATTCTTAAGTGGGTTGGTGAGGTGGCTTATCGTTTGACTTTTCCACCTAGGTTCAGTGCGGTGCACATTTTTTTCATGTGGCATAGTTGAAAAAGTATCCACCGAATCATGACCATGTGATTCGATTGGATCATATTGAGCTAGAACCAGATGCTTCATTGGTGCACGTGCCAGTGTGGGTTGTGGATAGGCAAGAGAATGTCTTGTGTGGTAAAAGCATCAGTTTAGTTTGTTTTTTGTGGCAACATGTTATGATTCGAGAGGATACTAGGGAGAGGGAGGAAGAGATGGTTGGGCAGTGGCCCGATATCTTTCAGTAATGGGTCAGTTCCCTACATTACGAGGACAGAATGTCCAATGGGGGGGTGAATGTAGTACCCACGGTTTGAGTTATGGGGCCTTTTTATGCCTTTTTTATGTTTTTGAAGTGCATGGGATGAGTTGGGAAGAGGTTAGGAGAGTTTGGAATGCTTTTGGATGAGTTTGGAGGATTTTTTATGGGTTCACAGTTTGAGCACGATTAGGGGAAACCATGCGGATTCCTCAGGAAACCGTTTAGGGGAAATAGTAGGCTTCTCATGGCATGCACATAGTTTTCCAAACTGTGCAGACTGTCCCTCTTGAAGTAGTAGAGTGCGCACGGTTAGCGCACGTTTTTCCAAACTGTGCGAGCTAACCGTGCAGCCACATTAAAGTAGGGTTTTTAAGTCCGAGCTCCCTCGGGGATGCCTCATTTCTCTCGAAACTTCCCCCCACTGATGCCCCACTTGGGATTTTGGGTTCTCATGGGTTGAGGGTGATCTCCCAAACGTTTTCGAATTGATTTGAAGGGGTTTGAAGGTTTTTTCCTCCTAGGTAAGTCTCTCCTCTTGTTTCCCGTTTGTTTTCCTCTAGATCTACATCCCTCTCTTTCTTGGTTTTCTAGATCTACACATCTTGTGTGTAGATATAGGATTGTAGTTTCCTTGTATGTTGAATTTAAGGCTTTTCATGGTTAGGGAAGAGGATCTAGAGAGGTTTCAGTTTTACGTTCGCCATATTTGAGGTTCGGTTGCTTGTGGGCCGAGTTCGCTGGAACACTAAAGGTAGGTGGCTTTTCTCTTGACTCCACCTGGTTTGAACTAGTGGTTCTTTGTTATAATTAATTTTTGTGCTCGAAATTAATTGTGATTTGTATTGCAAAATTGGTTGGAAATCGCTTGGGTGATGTTTTGAGGATCTTTTGGGAAAAAGTGGTTTTATGGTAAAATGCTATTTTGGTGGATTTTAACAATGGGGATTTTAAAATGAGATTCTTTGGATGATTTGTGAAAATGATTAATGGAAACAATTTTCAATAAATGGTTTGTTTTATTGAAATGTTTTTTAGCATGGAAAATGGTTTTCAATAAATGGGTGATTTATTGAAGAAGATTGATATGTAATGGAATTGGTTGATTTCATGTTATTGTGACCCTGATGAGGTATATGCTAGGTTGTGATTGGTTTAATTGTTGTGTGGAAGTGGCGAGAAGTACCACTATAAAAAGGGGATGGATAGTGGATAGAAGGGCCACCATGAATGGTAAGTGGACGGGAAGTTCCACTATAATGAAGGGATGGGTAGTGGACGGAGAGGAAACCATCAATAAAAAGTGGGAGGGAAGTCCCTATTGAGGGGATTGATAATGAATGGGTTGGACAAGGAGTTCCAACATGGTTTGTTGTGTTCTTTTTTTTGTGATGTTTGTAGATGGGGCTTGTGAGTGAAATATGAAAATAGTTATAGGATTGTGGTATGGTAGATTTGGCTTCTTTGTGTGGCATGGTTGATTTTTCTTCTGGAATTTTTGGCTTATAAAGTATTGGTAGCTCAATTTTGTTTTATATAAACAGTTTTATATAAATTTTCTATAGGTTTTATCCTAGTGGCATGTGTAAGGAAGTCATTTGGGGAAAACCTACTGTGTAGTTGTACTCACCACCTGCTTTGGCACTTTGATGTCTTTGCATATGTTTTATTCTAAAATACAGGTAAAGGTAAGGCATCTCCATGCTAGTGGTTCGTTGTGATGCTTGTTATGTGTTGGTGGAGCTTGGAGAATTGAGCTTGGTGTAGAGCTGTGGTGGAATCATGGCATGTGGTGCTTTGTTGTTTGTTCTTCCTCATAGTACTCTGATATGGTGTTTTTTTTGGGTTTTGGGTTATATGTTGGAACAACTTGGTTGCCTATTGGGAATTCATGTTGAGATTTTTTATTGACATGAATCATATAGTGGTTGATAATGGATGGTTTGGTTGGTTTTTTATTAAGGGAATATCATTCCCCAATTTTAACTTGAAGCCCCCGACATTTATTTCCAGCCTTTGGTGTCTTGGAATATTCTCTTAAGGCCAAGTAGCCCTCAATGTCTCCTCATTCCAATGAGGTAGGGGCCGAGTGTTACATTGTAGGACTGTTGGAAAGATAATTAAGGATTCTCTTTCATGAGAATAACAACATGTTTGGGGATAAACGATCGACAAGACTCATATTCGATGGTTCATTCCAACAACAATGACACCACATCATTATCTATCAAGGATAGATCCAGTCTAGTTAGGTAATGTGTTTTATTGGAATTTGATTTCCTATATTTATTTCTATGGTGAATGCTGAACAATCAATGAACATATTGATCGGTGGTTCTATCATCGTGTGGTATAGTTATAATTGGGAATTTTATGAGAATAATTTCTCTTCCTGGTTGTTGGTTGCTCAATTTTTATTCTAAACAAAAAAACTGAGATTGACACAAACATAAATCAAGGTACGTTCCTTTTTATTGTTCTTTTTTATTTTCTCTATCGATTAAGCATTCATCATGGATGTTCTTCATTGGAACACAGTTCGTCATTTTACCAATTAATTGATCTTTGAGTACTAGTATCTAGGTTCAAATATCTAATATTGTAGATACAGTATTGTAATGATGCCATAGAGGTGACACAATAGACATTGCGTGATTCAAAATATAGTTGAATCCCGATTTTGTGTTCTTAAACGAGCGGTAAAGAATGATGATGATCTTGTTTTCTAAGTAGATATAAGGTTTGGATCAAGTTTACTTAGTGATAGATATGCTTGAAGAGGCTTCATATATGTTTTTGTGGAAAGGGAACCACTAGATAAATTTTCAGATCATCATCTACGAAGCATGGAGGAAGAACCAGGGTCTCTGAAAAAACGTGATCAACAAGGCATATAATCTAGGATTACATGTAATGTGTCCCCCATAGAAGTGTCTTGGGTTTTAGGTAGGAGGTAATTATTAAACTATGTGTGGATCATCCTCTAAGTTCTATGACCTCTCCATATAGAATTGACATGTCCTTTACATAGAATACAAGCACAGGTTGGATTACACGGGTTTCCTACATGGCATGTACTCCCTTACATAGACACGGGTAGACAATGTACTTGAGATGATCCATATTTTAGCACATTAATAGAGTACATGGGATGCCTACATAACATATACTAATAAAAATACATAGATAGAGGGCATAGTTCATTTACATGGGTTGAACTCCTGGTCAAGGGACATGGCATGTGCCCCCTACTACACAATGTGTACTTTATTAAACATGGTGTGGACCTCTTCCCTCCGTATCATGGATAAGTTTCATTATGGAATCTTCACCGTATCATTTCCTTGCAAGATGGAATGAATCATCACCTACTCCTAAGACTATGATCCCTTCAGAAAAGCTTCCTGGATAGAGTCATTTAAATCCGTCTTACAGGCATGGATCGAGATATTTTATTAATATTCATTCCATAGGTGGAGTTATTGGAATCTTCACGACCAACACTATGTGGGCGTCGATCCTCTACTTTGCGGGTTAATCTAGATTGAGTTTTTTGTATCACCCGATGTCCATTTAAGTGATCCACATATTTGTATCTTATCTATTCATAATATCATTGTGTTCCTTATCATGACGAGATGTGATGAGAAGCACCTCTTAGACGGACCTCATCAATACTATCAGAATGAAGACAATGTACTCTTAGATGAGTTAATTATGGAATATTTAAGACGAAATCCTGTGATGGGTATAATATGGTTGTGAATTACCTCTATATAGTGTGTATTTGTTGAGTATATTAGAATATTCTTCTTATATTTTTTGTTGACATAAACTTGTGTAGAGATGACTCTATTTTATTTGTTGTATGTTTTGTGGTTTGGAGGTGTCCTTATGATTATTGGTACACTAACCCATGCACAGGCTCTTCCCACATGTGTCGTGTCTTCTATAGAATATTGACCATTTGATAAATTCTTGGGTAAACCAGGACCAGACGATGCTTAGTGAGACCAGAAATGCCGAGGTTTGTTCCTATGGGATTCTCAGAGCAATCCCAATACTTTACATTCATGTTGGATGTTTGTTTCAGACTCTTTTTGGTGGGATTATATTTGGACATGTTTACTTTTCTTTTACTTCATGTCATACTCTAGTAATTGTATTATTGGTATGCATGCATGTTTGTTTAGTTTTTATTAAATTTCATTTTTGTATGTTCTTAGAGTGGTGTGTGTGTGTGTATAAGTACATATGATAAGGCCTCCCATGTTATTGTTAAAATTATAAACTCTAGTCACTATCCCATGGACTATTAGAGGTAGTATTGAGGATTCATGGCCCTGGCCCCACTTGGACAAGTTGTGACATGTGAAGAGTGTTATCCATTTCTCGATAGATGATTTTGGCTTTATATAAATATATCCAATCTTTTCCCAGTATAGAGTCAAACTCAACCAAAGGAATTACAATGATTTTTTCTTGGAGGTTTAATCCACAAACATTAATTCGGGTGGAGTTATCTACTTTGAATGCAATAATTTCCCCATTTTATGTTCTCATTGAAAAATCAACCATCATTTTTAGGTGGTGTTTAAATAGATTTGTTAAACTTCCAAGATATGAAAGAATGTATAGAACCATGATCAAATAGTAAATTGAAAATTCATGAATGAATATCCATCATACATGTCACCACTTTATATTCAAGATCCACCTTGGTAGTACTAATATAATATTACTTTCCATTCTACATTTGAGTTTGTTTTTGGTTTCCTCTAATAACCCTTGTCTTAGAGAATTGTCTCGCATAATTCCCATATTCATTGTAGTTTAATAACTTCACTAAATGATTTGTATTGACCTAAACCATAATTTATTCTTTTGAATTTGTGTTCTTCTTTATATACCTTTGTAATTATTCAGTCTAATTCCCCAATTTTATCAATTTGAAGCATCTCTTAGTTCATATTATAATGTTTCCATGATGCATCTTATCGCACTTTTAACACATGTGATGTTGGGTTTTATGTCCATCAAAGGATTTATCAGTTTAAACTCTCACATTAAACTCTATTTTCCTCTTTTTAACTCCAATCCCATGATAATATTGAGAATCTATAACCACCATCTCAACCATAAGGGTAAAACAGACAATCTCATAGTACTTGTTCACATATTGAATCACCAATTATTATCATAAAATCGACATTAGTATAATAAATTATCAATCACATTTGTTTCAGTATTCATTAAAAAATAGAGGCATCTTGTGAATGTATTTTGTAGATTAATTTATACTCTCTGATAGATTGATCTTATTTTTATCTCAGTCTTAGAAACTCCCGACCATTTTAAGATGTAGTGTTCGGGGAAAATATTTATTGAAAAATATTTTATTGAGTACTTCCCAGTCCATGGAATAAATTTCCTCCATAGACATTGTTTTTCTTATCATTTTCATCCAATATTTTCATCCCCGTCAAGGAATTATCCTTCATGAAAAAATTTCTTTTATTTTGAACACTGAAGGGAAGATAATTTCTTCTTAGTGGAGTTAATCCATTATTTCATACTAAGGGGATCATAAGAAGCACTAAATACATCAGGCCATTATTGCAAAAAGTATTTCAATGAGACATAATATTTATTAAGACAATGAAGGAGTTTCAATGGATGAAATTTACTATTCATTACATGATCCTGTTTTTCTAGTATTATCATGATATTTTGAGCTACCTTTCCCTGGATATTTGGAATCTCATTAGGGAAAACATCACATTTCCTATCACATTGATTATTAGCACTGGTTCTCCAATTTACTAAAACTAACTATGAAAATAAAAAGTAAAATCAGGTGGGATTGATTACATAACTAATAATAATATAAAAATGAAACATTTAACATAGAAGGATAATAGTTTAAATTAATGTTATATCCTAATTTTGGATTCCTTAATATTCAATATATGTTATGAATGGTTATATAATTAACCCCAGGGTTACTATTAAAGTATTCTATTCCTAAACCACAAAAATAACTAAATTATTCTATGATGAAAACTATAGTTACCTTAACCTTTTACACATACTATTATATGATTTTATGTATAATTAACAATCAAATAAAAACCAAGGATGGTAAATTATATTTTCATTAAAAGACAAGGAACATAAAATTAAAAATATGGGACTAGAATGAAAAATATTTATATTAATATTACATAATTATCTCCTAACATCATTTGAGATCCTTCATCTGTATAAGATAACCTATGGAATAATAGGAAAAAGCATGAGCTAAAAATCCCCGTAAGAGAATATGTATGGAAAAGAAGCATAACACATCAGTTAGAAGGCATAACATGATAACATAAAAGGCATGTCTCATGTATGAACATGTGGAAGAACTGTATATAGAAAATGGAATCATGTGATCATGGAAACATAGTATTATGGTATAAATATTCAATATGCCATAAATATGTGTCAAGGATAACTACCAAGACTATATCACATGGTGGACAATGCTCCATAATGTATTAGGTTTACTCCCAAACCCCAGACATGATTTCTTCGGAGACTTAACATTTACCAATGCATTGGAGAATTACATGGGCTCACCCATCATTACATGTTCATGAATATGTATTTCACATGAAGAATCAAACATAAGGAATAAACATTAGGGTTATTTATGGAATAAAATAGGCATCATAATCATGTCATTTGGGATAACAATTCGTTGTATCGTAATGGTGTTCATAAAATAATGTATATAAATCTTACATAGAGATTAATAAGGTAAAATGTATTATATCTAGATAAATTATGTCCAAATTAGGTGAAAATATATATATATATATAGTGTTTTATAAATGATTAAATTTGATATGATTTAAGTGAAAATATTAAAGATTCATCAATCTGGAAAAAAGTATAATTATTTATGAAAAACCAAACAATTTCTAATATAGTTTTTCAATATAAATTGATTTATTTTATAAAAATAATTGTTGATTGAAAAATATTTTGTTGTGTAAATGAAAATGGGTATGAAATTGGGAAGTTCCCTTTAATCTAGTTGGGTTATCAGGTGGAATTGAGAACAGATCATTTTAAAATATGCATTTACCCATCAATGAATGATGAATTCATATTGATAAATATTTTTGGGACATATAATCATAATATTGGGTAATTATAAAATAATAATGAAGAAATAAATTGTATAAAAGAAAGAGAAAGTGTGACCCAAAGGTAATTTGGAGGTTTAGATAGAATCCCTTCCCTTATGTATAAATGTGTTTTGCACATGCACATTATTTTTTAAATAAAAAACTTGTATACATTAATTAATTAATTTATAACCTATTAAAAATATATTTGATTTGTTATAATTTTATTACGTTAACTTATGGTCATTTTTAAATGTTATATTACTTAATTTAGTCAATCTCAGAGTGTTTATTTCATGATTTTCGGATTAGTTCCCTTGATTTTGATTATTGGAGTTATTTTAAATTTGAAGAAAAACTATAGAAATAGAATTATCTAATATAGGTTCACATAAATAATATTATATCTTCTCATATATGATGTTTCATTTTGGAATTAGGATGATTTATTAGATATAATGTTAAAGATAAATGTTTAGTTTATTTTCGTAGGATTCTGATCATCATGAACTAGTTTTATTATTATTCAATAACGTGAATATATTTTTTATTAATAAAACATGATAAAAGATATAATATACAAAATTAAATATTATTAAACCATAATAATGTCTTTTTTACTAGAATTGACTATGTTATTGGAAACCAAAAACTCATCGTCCATTCAGGTGGTGAATCAACACCTCTCGGAAAATGATTTCATTTTTAGAATGAAACGAGAAGATAATATAATTGATTATTCATATAATATTATCAAAGTAGAATTAATATATATATATATATCATACTAAAGTTATAATGTAACATTGTATTTTGCAGAAAAGTATGAGGTAGAATAAAGAGAAAATTTAATAGAAAAAGGTGTGTGACTTTATCTCTGGAATATTGTCTCCTATAGAACCTCCATAAGTAACTTGGATTTAGACTTTTGTTGATTTTATAGGCTTCTAGATATGGTGAGGATGATTAGGAAGCTTTTTTTTAGAATTTATGCAAGATTAAAGGCTTTGTACTTGTAACGTCTCGGTTCCAGAAGCCACCTAGAGGCGCCCCGTACCTGGCTGGTCACATGTTATAAAGCACATTTCCCCGAACGATAGAGGATATTTAATAGTAGTGTGGGACTTGGGTGTGATGGTGAGAAAAATATTGCCTCATTGGTAGAGTAAAACAATAGAGGTAAAAAATGGAAATAGAGGATGTAAAAACAAGAAATAATTAGACAATTTAAGTAATAAATAATTGGAGCACATATATACATTGATCCATGATACATATGTCTAGGGAAACAGCCAAACATGTCACAATTCTAAATACAATGATAATACCAAGTAAAAATAGAAATACAAGTAAATAACTTCTCAGCATCACAATCCATATCTTGGTCCCATGATCTCCATCTCCACAACAATCAAGTACTTGAAGTGGAAGGGTGCTTACCCTTTCTATACCTGGAGCAATATAATCTGTTTGGGCCCAAAAGAATGGTCCATACATAGAGTGAGATGAATCCCAGCAGGAAACCACTAAAAGATCTATTACTAATAGTTATTGAATATATATGGTAGGAAATAAGCCAATAAAAAGAAATAGTAAACAAAGAAGTACTCAAAATAAAACATTCTTACGGTTTCAAAGAATTGAAAATCTTACATCAAGTAAGCAACTAATCAAATATGGTAACCCTATGTGATGTACTCACACCCCATCCCCTCTGGTTCAACCAAAAAAGTAAAAGAAACCCTCTAGGAAGCACCCATAGTCTCACCCCTCTGGTTCGGATAAGTATAATCTCTCTGAGGAAGCAGTCACTATCAATTCCCCCTATATTCTCCTATAGGTACTAAAGGCACTCTAGGGAAGCACTCAACGTCTATTCCCCTTGTGTCCCGCATTCAATAACTACAGAAACTCCGAGGAAGCACTCATCTACAATTCCCTCAGTGGTGTCACAACGTAATATTATAAAAGACACTCTGAGAAGCCCATACGTCTATTCTCCATATGCTCCTCTACACAAGGTTATCACAACCCTATGTATATTAAATGAGAAGAGAAATGCGTAGCAGAAAAAGTAAACCTTAAGGACTACTTAGCTAATCATTCTATAGCATATTAGCATCTCATAAAAGATAATCACACAATTCTAAAATACTAGGCATGGGAAACAACCTGCATCCTAATAGGCAAGGTAGACCAAAACGGTCACAAATACACATGCATGGGAAACCACTTCCAAATCATATCAATTAACTCTATTTACATTAAGTTATCTTTTATTCAAGTATAAAATCATATCAGGAAAGCAGCAGGGCTAAAACAGTAAACAGACAATACCTATTTTATGGTTATTGGGTGATTTTGCACATAAAACTCAATGAATTTCCACTGAATGGCACAAACCACCCACCTCGGCATTGTAGGATCATTATACTCTAGTATCAGCCCTTGGATTGACCTAAAACGTGTTTGATCTACAAAAATGACTAAAATTTTCATCCCACGATATCTCATGAGAGAGGAGAAATCAGATGATTGTGATCAAGAAGAAGAGATTAATAACTGATGCGATTCCAACACAACTGATGGAGTTTGATTCAGAGAACGGACACTCGTTCGGGGGCAGTGGGAAGATTCATGATCGTACGGGTTCTCTCGGATGAAGAAGTCAATGAATAAGAAGTTTCTATCGATAAGACATGACCCCAGTCAATATAATGAAAAAAATAAAATACACAGTGTGTACTTTTGAAGTAAACAGTGTGTACTCTCCCTTACCGAGCCCTGCATTAGGCAGCCTCCGGGTCACCACACATGGTCGTGTGCAAGGCTGTTACATGGCTAGCACACTACAACCCACGGTAACTGAGTACATGGCATGTACTCGTAAAGTACACGACGTGTACATAAAAAATTTCCAGAAACTACTAATTTTCCTCAAAAACACCAGAAAGAGAAAAACATATTTGAAATGAAGATCTGGGTTCTTAAAAACTTCCCCCCTTAAATAAATTTTTCTATGAATTTCCATTTTAAGGCATTGTAGACGAAGAAACTCCGAACAGCTCTGGCCACTGCTATTATACATCGGCCTCTGTCTCCTAGGTCTCATCCTGTACTCTCTCATGCTACCATAACACTTATACCAGTGGAAAAGAACAGCCACGAAGAACCTTCTAAATTTGATCAAAAATCTGAATAGGTTGCTCCTCGAACGAGGCATCTAACTTGAGATCAACCTCCTCCATTTGGAATATGTGAGACGGGTCTGAGAAGTAACATTAAATCTGAGAAACATGTAAAACGTCATGCATAGCCTGTTACGATTGAGTTAACTGGTACCGATAGGCCCCTAGTCTAACTCTCACCGACACCTCAAATGGCCCGAAGTACCTCAGTGAATGCTTAACTTGTCTTCTAATCCTCCAATGTCCCAACCTCTGTGTGACACATATAAAAAACTGATCTCCGAACTCAAAATCTAGAGGATGTCTCCGTCAATCAACATAAGACCTCTATTGATACTGTTCAGTAGCCATCCTCTTCTAAATCAACAATATCTGCTCTATGGTCTCCTAAACAAGAAAAGGTCCAAACTAAGCTGCCTCTCCTTCCTCCAACCAAAATAAGGTTGATTGGAATGGCCTACCATACAAATCCTCATAAGGTTCCATCTGTATAGTTTCTTGAATACTATTCTATTAGGAAAACTCCACAAGCGATATGTGCTTATCCTAAGCACCTCCAAAATCCTTAATTCATGCTCGAAGCATGTCCTCAAGCACCAAAATCATACGCTCATACTGTCCATCTATCTAGTAATAGTAAGCTGTACTCAAAATAACATATGCACCCAAAGCCTTATAAAGCCCCTACTCGACTTGAGATGTGAAGTGTGCATCCCAGTCTGAAACAATGGAGTAAAAAACCCCATGTAGAGGCACAATCTATCAGATGTACAACCTTCCCAGGTCTTCAACATTGATGGTCTCCTTGATCGGTAAGAGATTATATACCTTCATGAGTCTCTCAATGATAACCCATAAAACAGAATTCCCTCGAGGTTACCACAAAAAACCTATCATGAATTCCATCGCTACATTGTTCCACTTCCACTCGTGAATGGGTAATAGATGAAAAATCCCTGTAGGTCCCTGATGCTCCACCTTAACCTGCTTATAGGGGGAACACCTCATGAAAAAACATGGAACATCTCTCTCCATACCTGGAAACCAATAATGATGGTGTAGATCACAATAAATCTTGGTGATACCAAGGTGAACTACAAGAAATGGGGAATTAATGTCCTACAGCTGCTCCCTAAGTATGTATTCTTACACCCACACGTGCCCCTAGAAACACAAGATCCCATCCTCGCCTATGGTCCATCCAGGAATAATGTCTTCTATTGAACCACTCTCCCATTGGACTATGCCTTCATAATCTGACAGCAGGCTCATTCGCACTCGATCAAGAAGTGTAGAGTTAACTGCAACTAAAGTAAGAAAGGTCTACCCCTGTCTATCATGCACATCCAAATGCATTTCAGATAATAGATCCATAAGATACATTTCACTACTGGACTCCTGACCATCCTATATCAAAGTCCTTTTACTCAACGCATCATCTACTGCATTGCCTTTCCTAGGAATATAGGCAGGATCAAATCCAAAATACTGAAGGTACTCAACCCACCCTCATTGTCTCAAATTCAGGTCATGCTGAGTGAAGATGTACTGGAAGCTTTTAGGGTTGGTGAAAACCACAAAATGATCTCCCGAAAGATAATGTATCCAATAGCGTAAAGCATGAACAACAATAGCCAACTCGATATTGTGTGTTGGGTAGTTCGTTTCATGTGGCCTCATCTTCCGAGACCTGTATGCAATGACTCCTTCCCCCTGTATAAGCAAAAATCCCAGCCTGATACCTGAAGCATCACAGTAAACAATGTAGCTCTTGCCCCGATCTAGATACACTAGTAACGGTTCTGATGTCAACCTCCTTTTCATCTCATGAAATGATGAGTAACAACAATCTGACCATAAGAACATCACACCATTCTTAGTCAGACCTATCAGTAGTGCTGCTAAGAGTGAAAAGTCCTGTATGAAATGTCTATAGTATCCAGCCAACCCAATAAAACTCCGCACCTCAAATATGTTTTACAGATGCTCCCCGAAAACTACTAGTCTCACTTTCTTTGGGTCTACTAATACTCTTGTATCTGAGATAACATGACCCAAGAAGTGAATATGCTTTATCCAAAAGCAACATTTAGAGTTCTTTGCATATAATTGATTCTCACTAAGTGTACTCAAAACGATCTCACGATGTGTGTCATTGTCATGTCGAGTGTGAGAGTACACAAAGAGATCTTCCACGAAGACTACCATGATAAAATCCATTTATAGATGGAACAGTCAGTTCATCAGTGACATGAAGACTGCAGGCGGTTTCGTGAGACTGAATGGAATAACCACATACTCGTATAGACCATACTTACTCCAAAACGCTGTAAGAGGTATATCAAATGGTATAACGTGAAACTGATGGTAACTGGACCTCAATTCAATCTTCAAGAACACTCCATCTCCTCAAATCTAATAAAAAATATCATCAATATTCAGCAAGTGAAATCGGTTCTTGACCATAAATTGGTACAACATCCAATAATCCACAGAAATTTTGAGGGAACCTTCCACCTTTTTCACAAATAGGATAGGAGAACCCCAAAGAGAAGTACTGGGTTTCATTGAACCCTTTTCCTGCAACTCTTCCAATTACATCCTCAGCTCCTATAACTCTGGTGTAGCCATCCTATAAGGAGGAATGGACACTAGTTCTGTCCCTGGAAAAAGCCCAATCGTATTGTCTACCTTACACTCTGGAGGAAAAAATTAAAATTCCTCTATAAAGACATCCCTGAAATGATCTACCACTAGAAGAAAGAACATATGTGAAGTTCCTTACTCATTTAGATATAGACTAGCGATCTGGGATGTATATCCTCCCAACCCATGATGCTCATTTCACACCCTTATCATCTACATTATCCCTTCTAGTACCCAAAAGTGTGTCTAGCATCACGATATCAGCATAAGAAAAGATACAGAGCCCACGGCTCTCCACAATTATAGCAGATATAATGCTACGGGAATCCCCTATATAGAAAAGATAAAATTATAAAACTGTGGAAACTAGGATCGTACCTCGAATGGTAGTGGGTCTGAGATCTTTCAATTTCTTGGTCTGCTCCACTGCAAAAGTCTGGCCTACACTGCGGCCCTGTGACCCTACCGGACCACTCTGAACTGATCGACCCTATTGTCGCAGAAATCCTGGCGACGGACTACCATGACCTTGATATCCATCTCAGCCAAAACGGGTGGAAGAAATCCAGTTCCCTAAATTTTGAGAAACTTGTGGTGCTACTCTGGAATGAGGATCCATAGAAGAACCCATGTCACCAGCTGTTGGTGAAACAATTTGAAATAAGTGCAAAATATAACCCATCTTTACGAAATATCCACACTCCATTGGGTCTCTCGGGAAATATGGCCTTGTATTCCCACTCTCCTCACACATTTTTAATACCACATAGCTACCTGAAGGTGCATCCGTCATACTCAGATATCCTTGTGTAGCCTCCATGGGGCGCTTCCTCCTATCAGCTGGAGAAGCACTAACTCAGGATGCTGAACCTTCCTGGACCACAGCTCCAAAATCACTCAGATTATGCTCCATAATCAGTTCCTATTTGACAATAGAAGTGATAGACATCAACATGATGATGTTCACCTATGATCAGATATCCTCCCTAAGACCATCCTCTAACTTCCTTGCCATGAACAACCCATTTCCCCTTATTAAGGATGTAAATCACTGATGCTCGGTGAAGTGAGATGAATACTCCATAACAGAAAGAGTACCTTGCTCTAGACTTATAAAATATAGGGTTCGATCGGCCCTCAAGGTCTTTGGGAAGAAGTAGTCACAGAAGATATGATGAAACTCCTCCCAAGCCACTAACCTGTTGATGTCCCTCTTGTGATATCACATCCCACCATCTCTTGGAAGAATATTGAATCATATATGTAGCGAGCCTGACCCTCATCTCTCAAGGGGTCTCAAGATTATCAATGATCATGAACATGGATTCCAGTCATGGCACTACAGCCTGGGGTATTTTATCCCTTGAGAATGTGGGAGGATTCTGCTGCTGAAAGACCCGTGTCAATTCTGCCATTGACATGGTAGGAGGTGGAACTCCCTGGAATGTCTACATCATCCTTAGAAAGCCCTCCCTAAACTGTGCATCAGCACCAATTTCAGGTATAACTGTTGGTGCCAAAACAGGCACAACTGGATGATCTTCAAGAAGTCCCCAATCAGCAATATTCGGAATTTGATCACTACCTCGTAAATGGTCGACAACCAGAGGGTGCCTCGGTGGCATGACCCTGCAAGGTCAAAAACACACCTTAGATTAATATTATCATGTAATGAAAACTGAAATTATAAGAGGGTAACATGATAAAGAGACATTCAGGTTCTAAAAAACATGACTATATGGCGTGTATGTCCCCTACACGATGTGTTCCCTTAAACAATTCACATGGGCATGTACTCCTGCCACAACTGGTCATGTAACACCCAAAACACACAACGTTTTGTCTAAGAAAAAATCGTGTACTTGAATAATCATTCCCATACCCTAGTCCCGTTACACAGTTAAGCCACATGATTCTACTGGAAGGAGACTACATGGCGTGTTCGTGCCAAACACAGCGTTTACTAGACGAGCTTCTCCGACCTGTGTTATTAGTGACACAGCTGGATACATGGCTCAGATGACACATCATGTTCCATCTGGACATGGCAAGTACTTGGAAGATTTTACCGACCCACGTTGTTAGCTACACAGATAGATACATGGGTTATACTACACGGTGTGTAGTATCAAGGACATGACCAACACGTGTTTTTCGCGACACGAACAGTTACATAGTTCTACAACATAGAGTATACATCTGGTACACGATGTGTCCTACTAAGATTTCCCATCCCTGTGTCTCTACCGAAAGAGCCAGTGATACGGATAGAGACTACACAGCTTCTATAAAATGTACATGGCATGTAATTATGAAAAACAGTTTCTTCCCGAACAGATGGCCACATGGTATGTGTTCATCACTACACTCTATGTATTCTCGGTTTTTTCAGACAGTAAGCCTCATAAACTATTCCAGAAGCCAAGAAAACACAGAATCAAGAATTAAAGTGTTATATTCTGATCCATGACGGCCCATACTCCTTGCGAATCAATGCTTGACATCATATACATGTCATGAACAAGAATAAAAGGGAAATGGTTCACCAAATTGTGGTCCATGAGGGCCCATAACAACTCAAGAACCAAATATTGGCATTCAATAAAAATTAACCTTACACAAATAATACCATATCTAACTGCAGGTATTCTATCAAGGCATCTGTCACTACATCAAGCACATCTATCACAATGTCTACCACAGTAACATGAAATCACTAATTCACCCTATATGGCATAGAAATAATGAATAATATGTTATTTATAGAAAGTTTCTATATGACGCATGAGATGGAAAACGCTCATCTCATCAGGTTGAAATAGAAATAGAACCTCAATAATATAAAAAATAATATCACAAAGCAAGTGAATCACCAAACGGTGAAAATAAAATCAACCGTCAAATTGAAAAACTAGAAAAGTTACAATAATGATTTAATTTTGATTTATCCTATACACGGATTAGCTACTCACAAGAATAGATTATTACTAAGTATCAATTACGTCATATCCCTAGATAAAGGCTAAAAATAGTAAATCATGAAGAATGAAATGCCTTTGATACCACTTTGTAATGTCTCGATTCTGGAAGCCACCTAGAGGCACCTTGTACCCAGTTGGTCACATGGCCTCAAGCACATTTCCCAAAATGCCAGGGGCTGCCGACTAGCAGCGAGGGCCTTGGGTGTGACAGTGGGAAAACTATGCCCTCATTGGCTGAGTAACACAACAGAAGTAAACACATGGAAATAGAGGAAGCAATAAACAAGAAATAAGTAGATATTAGAAGTAATAAATAACTAGAGAACATATATAAAATGACCCATGATATATATGTCTTGGTAAACACCCAAACAAGTCATAATTCTGAATACAATACTAATTCAAATTACATGAAAACAACAAGTAAATATCTACTTAGCATCACAAGCCATAGCTTGGTCCAATTCTCTCCACCTCCATAGCAATCATGTACTTAAAGTAGAAGGGCGCTTGAATATTTCAATACATGTAGTAATATAATCTATTTCAGCCCAAAACCATGGTTTAAACAGGGTGTTAGACGAATCACAACAGGCAACCAGCAAAAGATCTATGCCTAATAGTTAGTAAATATATATGGCAGGAAATACGCAAAAAAATAGTAAACAAATAAGTACTCAAAAGAAAACATTCCTACAGTGTCAAATCATTCCAAATCATACATCAAGTAAGAAGATAATGAAAGCTGGTAACCCTATGAGATGTACTCACAGCCCAACCCCTCTGGTTCAACCAAACAAGTACAAGAAACCCTATGGGAAGCACACAGAGTCTCACCCCTCTGGTTTAGTTAATGTATAGACTATCTGAGGAATAACTCACCGTAAATTCCTCTTATAGTCTCGTATCGGTAATAAAAGAACTCTGGGGAAGCACTCAATGTCTATTCCCCCTGTGGCATTCGTCAAGGAACTACATCCACTATGATAAAGCAGTCATCGTCAATTCCCCCTATAGTCTCGCATCATAATATTATAAAAGACACTCTAGATAAGCCCCTATGTCCATTCTACCTATGGTCCTCTATAATAGGTTCTCACGGCACTATGTATGTCAAACAAGTATAGAAATGCATATCGGCCAAAGTAAACTTTAAGAACCAATTAGATAATCAGTCTATAGCATATCAACATCTCAGATAAGATAATCACACCATCCTATAATACTAGGCTTTGGAAACAAACAACAGCCTAACATGAAAGCTAGAAAAAAATGGTCATAAACAAACATGCATGGGAAAAAACTTCCAAATCATAGAAATTAAAATTATTTACAGGCAATTAACCTCTATTCAAGTATACAATCAGAGCAGGAAAACAAATGGCTAAAACATTAAACACGCAAAACCCCATTCATGGGTATTGGGAATTTTTTCACATATAACTCAAAGTCTTTCCACAGAAAGTCACAAAACACCTACCTCAGTGTTGTAGGAATGTTATACTTTTGTGTCTCCCATTGAATTGGCCTAGAATGCAGTAGATATAGAAAAACGTGTCAAACGTTAAACCCACAATATCTCACGAGAGAGGAGAAATCATAAGATGGTATTAACGAAGAATAAATAAATCGCTGATGTGATTCCAATGAAACCAAAAGAGATTGATTCGGAGAATGGATGCTCGCTCGGGGCTCGGGGAAGATTCAGCTTCATACGAGTTCTCTCGGATGAAGAAGTCGAAGAAGAAGTTGTTTCTATCGATAAGACATCATCCTGGTCTGTTTAATGAAACAAAAGAAAATACATGGCGTGTACTTAGGAAGTACATGATTTGTACTTTCCCTTACCAAGCCCCTCTTTAGGCGGCCTCCAGGTCATGAAACACGGTCATGTACAAGGCTGCTAAACAACCAACACACAGCTACCCATGGTAACCGAGTACAAGGCGTGTACTCATAGAGCACACGGTATGTACTTAAAAAATTTCCAGAAACATTATATTTTCCTCAAAAACACCAGAATGAGAAAAACATACCTGAGAACAAGATCTTGGTTCTTACGGTATTTGTGAAAAGAATGGGTGGCGAGAAGTGGTATTTATAGTGGGAGGAGAGGGGTGTTTTTTATTATTTTATTCATTTGTTTATAATATTGGCTCATGACTATTAGTTTTGTCGATTCCTATGACTAAAAACATCAAATGTTTCATGATAATTCAAACTAATGGCTTCTTACTTCATACAAACATCATTCATGACACAATAATTCATGTATATGTTAAATACCGTAATTGATAATATTTTACTATTCAAGAAAAATTCAACTATTTTAGTAAAATCCCAAAAATTCACCATAACCATTTTTTGACATTTAGATTTAAAAAATGGACTCCATATTATTTAAATAATTTTCAAAATATGTGTATTTCAATTTTTAATTAAAATCATCATTTATTGAAAAAATACTAATTTTATTATTTTAAACGATTTGATGACACTTTGAAAAATTAATTACAGTCACTTTAAATAATAATATAATTATAAGACAAAAAAAGATTAATTTATGTATATATTTTTTGAAAATAAATTTTCTTTATAATCATTAAATTTATTATAAAATTATAAATAAATATTGACATTTGTCAAAAATACAAACAATTAATTTATAGTTTTTAAAACAATTATTTACTTACAACATGATATAATTATATCATATTTCCATTTATAAGACTCATAAATTTTCTTTATAATAAAATAGATGATTTTAATATAATTTTGGTTAGGTTTCTATTCATAACGGTTATATTACTATTCCAAAGACTAGGTTATTGTTCTATCGGTATATGTTCCTTAATTTCGGTTAATACCACTTTTTTGTTTCATCATTTTTAATAATACTATTTATATTGTGTTATCTATGTGATGTATGTTTTTTATAATATATTACATAATCATATGAAGGAAAATTTCATTGAAAATATTTTGGGTCATTAGAGTTTCCCAGAGTGATTTTTCATTATCATACTATGATTTTTCATTTCAATCAATTGTTGGAACTAGAAATGACCATCTTAACACTTAATGTTATGCATAATGGTATTATTTACCTTAGGGGAAACCAAATTTAATAGGATCTTAATGGTTAAACAATATTATTATCTTAAGTTATCTATATTTTTATATGATTAACAATTTTAACTCTGGTGAGTTTTTTGACACACCTAATAAGGGAATAATGGAGTTTCATATGAAGGGATAAAGATTCACCTTCAAGAATTTTCAGAAAGTGGTAACAATAACCTAGGTAAACATGTCAAAGGAACATGAATATTTTTTGGGTTTATAAAATAAGGATATAGAGAATGTAATTAAAAAGGAAAAATGAATACTTTTATGGATTTTGTCCTATATAATCATTTATATTTCAATGTACTATGTGTGGGGAATATTTGAATTATCTATGTTAATGATCTATTTTTAGAGATAACTCATATTCCAAGGATGTTCATACGTAATTTAATTCATTGATGTATAATTGTTGAACTAGTTATTTGTTTTTGTTCATTTATTATGACATTTTTGTTATAATAATAATAAAAAATCTAGGGATTGTTCTTTAATAGTTTTTTTAAGGATTTGAATTTTTTTGATGAATAATACCAATAACCATGAAAATAGATTAGTTTTTAAGGTGATATTTTTATATAAAACATAATTAATGGAAAGATAACCCATAATATGTTCTTAATTTTGAGTGAATAAGTTTTAGTTGGTATAAAGAGATGATTGAAATTGATGAAGTAAATGGGATAGTATTGGTAACATTGACATTGGTCAGTAATTTGATGAAAAAGTAATTTAGATCATCTTAGATGAATTTTATTACAATTTTTTATTTATACAATATGTACAATAGTCCATTCAATTTTTTAAGGAATAAAGATATATATAATTTATGAAATAAGTTATATTTTTGTTTAGGTATTACGATAATTAAAGTTATTATATTTTTTCAAGGGAATAAATCATCAAGGTATTCACATGTTTGTTATTTTGACATTATGAAAATTTTTATATTTTCTGGGGATTCAGGATTGGTCAAATAAATAATTTTTTTGGTTACTAAATTTTTTAGACATATTTTAGAGTATTATTAATGATAAATATTTGTGGAATGTATTAAGTTGAACTTAGGGGGTTATTGTTGAAATTTAGGAGATTTATGTTTGATATTCATCCATATTAGATAACTTATTCTATGAATTTTGGTTTTGTTAAATATTTAAAGAAATAAGGAATTAATTTTCAATCTTTTAGGGATATATTGATCCATTAAAATCGTATCTTAGTGCATTAATCGTGAAAAATTCATCATGATTCTTCATATCACAGAATAAGAGATAATGTGGAAGGTCATTGAAGCAAAACCAAAGGGTAAATTTTTTCTTATTAATATGAAAGGAATAATGTAAATACATTTTATTTTGTTAAATGATTTTTCAATAAAATAATCCCCCAAATACCATAAAATTATCTTTAAATAAAAAATTTACCATTTTACCTTTAGTTTGGATGAATATATGGTCCTTTCACCACTTAGTAAATATGGTTTTGTGGTTTTTAACTTTCTCATGACCATGTCCTTTATCACTCACTAATAGTCATACGATTGTAATTTTCTCCTCCATGTCTATATCTTAACTTCCCACCAATTTTATTTTTCTATGGTAACCCAATTATGTGTAATTTTAGGTAAACATTAACCATACCACATCCCCTTTTGAAAATATGTTTTATTATCCCTGTTTAGGATTTTGGTTTTAAATAAATGTAATTGAAATCGTTAATAATTGGACGAAAAAGATAAAATTATGAGTTTATGATTTATTTATGGGGGGAAAATGTAACACCCTGAAAAGTTAGTTTTGAATAAACAATATTAATATCTTTCTTAAAACACAACATCGATCTTCATGAGAATTTAGATATATTATAAAAATAAAAATATTAATATCACATTTCCACTAAATTTGTGAGTATGAAAATTTTAATGACCTGAAGCTAGATATTTGTATTTGGTGCCAAAATATTATTACATTAGAATATATACAAGATTCACATCCTAAAGGATGTAATTGTTTAGCAGTTTTGGAATACTAGATTACAAACATGATTCCAATAATACATTGGGATAAGAAAATAAATCTTAAAGAATCAAAAATATAAAGAATCCTAGTAAATCAATAAAAAAATTCATCTTAATACACTAGGGAATGGAAAAAATAATGGTGATATCAAATTCTCGGTAAGGGTTATGCATAGTGGAATAAATAATGAATCAATGAGCATAAACAATATGGAAAGTTAAATAACTAATCACAGATGCGATTTAATCAATAAAATGAGAATATATCTAACCCATAGATGTTTTTATAGTGAATATATATTAGATAATAATAAATATTTAATGAATTAATGATTTTCTTATTTATCAGATTTCATGTTTCCTAGTCATACAGTTCCTTTACCATCAAAATCTATCCTCAGGATAGTTTAAAACATACTGGGTGGAAACTCATCTAATTTGGACAACTTATTCATCTCAGGTGACTATTGATGCATTGAGCATATTTCCTTAACCGGTCCCTAACATATTTCATGAATTTCCAAATCAGTCATCATATATTGACTAATGCATTTAGATCATATAAATGTTTCCATATGAAGTATATGTATTTAGTATAAGAAATATATTTATCATCATTTTCATTATAAATAAAATAATATTAAAAATAAACAACATATATAAAAATGTTTTATGGTTTATTAAATAATAATATCAAATAGAAAATAATAATGATATTTAAGATAAATGTAATGTACAATAATGAAATGATCACATAGAAGTGATTGTTTTAAGGGAAAGTTAATAATAACAAAAGAGAGTGAGATTGCATAAATGAATTTTCCCACTTTTTAATTTTCAATTAAAACCCCCATTGATGGTATATTTCAAAAAGAAACTTAAAATACCCTAAATTATGAGTAAACTGTGATATTAATTGGAAATGATTCAATATATACACCACATCGATTTGAAATGGTATATAATAAGATATAAATCTCAATGGAATGTAATGTGTGATGAAATCCATTACTACTCACGAAACATTTGAATATTGTGATACATGAACGATAAGCCTAAATTGAAATATTTTATATCATAAAATTAAATAAATTCATGATATAAAATTTCATAAGGTATTTTATACATCATTCAAAATATACTATTCGTGAATATGGAATATGTTTCGCAGTAATAAATGCGGGATTAGAAATCTGATTAATTTATGCTCTCCATTGTTTGGACACTATTTATCTACTTGTATAATTGTTTGAAACAAGATATTAACATAAACAATGACCCTATTAATATTTATTATATCATATATTGTCTTTTTATAACATATTATAACTCGTTTATTATTAATCATTCATCATTTTCATCTTTTCTTGTGTTTATTTCCTTATTTTTCATTTATGTTTTGACTTGTAATATTTTACTTATTATGTAGATCATCATATCGACGTATGAAAAATTAAAAACAAGATTTAAATATTATATATATACATTATATTTTTATTTATATTAATGTATAATGTTTGTAGATAGGAAATTCAATACATCGTTAATGGAGATAGTAGGTCATACAAACGCATGAACATTGTTACTATTTTCTTATCATAAAAAAACTATTAATGTTAAATTATACATTTATATATAATAATTCAAGTATCATATTTAAATCATATATTTTAAATATTTTTATTAAAACCATCCTTAACACATTCCATGGAAATCTTGAATGTATCACATCAGTTTGAGGAGGCGGTAGTCCACAGATTTGCAAATGATGTGTCATACTCCCAAAAAATTGAATGAATGATGTTATGTGTTATAAAATAGTCATATAAGCCGATATAATTTAAATATAATAAATAACATATACAAAATCTAAATCCATAATTATTTATAACCTTTAATGGTGGTAATGGAAGAACAAACGACATCATTTTGCAGGAGGTTAGTCCAACGTACCCACGAATGATGATTTCCAAAACCATTTGATAGAAGTGGTTGTAGGAATAGGTCATTACATTAATGTAAAAAAATATAAGTATATTTATGATATATATTTATTTATATATTCAAAATATAATAATAATTTAATTGGTGTATTAATAAATAAAATAAAATGTCTCGTTGAAGAATGTTACCTCTTTTTCAGGTAACTTATTTTGATTTATACTCATATACTACCTTGTATGGATATATTAAAAAATTTTGTCCACTAGGATGATATGAGGGATGTTTGGAGAATAATTTGGAAGATTTTAGATGATAAAACAGGATTTTTATGTCTAAATAAGTGAGGGGGTGTGTCTCTTTTTATAGTGTTGGATGAGTGGAATTCTTGTAAATATAAAAAAGTAAACAATACTAGGAGGTCTTCCTTACATAATGTGAATCCAATAATGGAGAAAATTAGAAACAAGAGGTTATATTGTATAAATATTAGACAAAAAAATATTTGTGAAAATTTTATGTCATTTTACCCTTGAGATTAATGTATAACCATTATGTAAACCCATTTTCACCTTAATCAATATAAATAATTTTAATTTGTTTCACTAATAAATTTCATAAAAAAATATTTTGAAATTATTAGACATTATAAATTATTATAATTTTTAATATTGAATCCAATTTTTCAAATTAAAATCATATAAGTGGATGAAATTAATTTTAAAAAAATCCCACAGATGGGATAAGAAAGAATTTTTCTAAATATAATATCCTTAAAAGATCACAATGTTTTTACATCTAAATTCAGTATAAAAATGATTAAAATTACCAAAATTGTATTAATTTATGTCCAATTTATTTAATAATACATTAAGACCAATAAAAAATTAAAATTTATCATTATTAATTAATTATGTAATATTTCAATTTTCAATTAAAATTCTTTATTTTTCATTATTCATTAAAAAATAAAAAGTCACATATTGTTCCCTTAAGTTCATCATAATATAATTGTGAGATTAATTTTTTAAAACAATTATTACTTTTATATATTAAAATTGTAAAAGTTCTATAATTTTAGTTTCACATAGGTTCTCCATTAAAAGGAATAAAATATTCCATTATAAAAATAAGATATTTTTTTTAAAATTATATTTGTTCTTATCATATTCTTATCAAATATATAAGATTTATGATGAAACATTTTATTGAATATATAATATTTAATTCACATTAAGATCATTAACTAATTTTTATTAATTTTATTTACATAAATTTCTTTTGGGAGTATAAAAATATTTCGTTATAAAAATATTACCTTTATTTTATGTTGGTTTTTATATTCATTTATAATTACTTGATATCCAATGAATTCAACTGTATTTTCTTGTAAGTTATTTAATAATATTAATAAGCATAAATTTAACAACTATGTTATATATAGATATATTCAATAATAACATCCTAATGATATATTATGGTCTGGTGAAAATCAATCTTGTGTGTAATGAAAACAATCAAAGAAAGTTGTTATTACATGTAATGCTAGATAAAATCAATGTCTCTTCTTATTCAAGCTATAAAATGTATTAAATTTTATTTAAAAAAGTGAAATATATTATAATATATCGAGAGGGTATATTTCTTTCTAATTTTAGTGTTTCATGTCATACACGCTATCAAAAAAATGATACTCTTTTACAATTTCAAGGTGTTACATTCTCCCAACCTTAAATAGATTTTATCATAACAATTAAATATCGATCATGGTAATAAATTGTTTAAATTTTTAAAATTTATTTATTGGAAACTCTTAATAATAAATGGGTTAATAAAATATCTTCTTAATAAGTGAGAAATATAATTATAATTTCTATATGGAATAACATATAACTAGGTTTCTACAAAGGAGAACATTAATGGAAAGTTAAAATATATACACAGAGGAAAATAGTAAATAATTATAGAGAGTGATTGAGGTCACTGATAAAGAATAAGTAAATTATAAATGGAATTTTTATGGCCTTAAAATTATAAATCTATGAATAATTAAAAGATAATTGGTACAAAAAAATTATGGTATTAGGATTATATTTTTTATTGAATACCCTTTTTCCAATAGTTATAGAATTATTTAACCCACTAAGAATATGAATAAATATACATATATGACACATTTCAATTTCATAAACACAATATTATCATTTTGATCCCTCTTGGACAATTTATAATTCATATCTTAGAAAAAGATACATTATATGGTGAAGTAGTACATTAATCACTAATCGATTTTCCAATGTCTAAATTAAACCATTTAATGAATGGTCAATCTTCTGACTCCTCCATGTATTATGTTCCAAAAAATAAGAATATGTTCTAAATATGTTACTAAAATCCAAATTAATTTATTCATATCAATAATCTCTTTATCCAAGCATTGTTATCAAAACCTTAAGAACATATTACAGGCAATATTTTCCTCAAACATTTGTTTTCCAAAAAATTAATTTCTACTACATGAAATTTATTTGTACCATTCAAATTATGATATCACATACTTAATGGAAGAAAACTACAATTGAATCCTTAGATATTTCATAATTATTATGATCAGTACATCACTAATAAAATACCTGATCTGTAATATGATGCCCCTCCTCATTGGATTGTGTTGTTGAAGAGTTGACACTTGTCCATAGACAACATCATTGTGGCTGGAAATTAAAGTTGAGTGCTTTACGAATAGTGTGAGATGACTTCCACTTTTTGAATGAAAAAAATCAACAAAATATTCCAACACCAAAACAACTACACGATTCATTTCAACCATGTTTCACAATTCAATAATACCAAAGGACTATTACAATCCAACCATAGTAATAGATAATAAGAGTACAAAAAGAAAGACTAAAAAACACAAAGAAGTTATAACAGAACTCCACATCTCCACAAAAATCTCCAATCTCCAAGCACCATAATACAACCACAGCATCACAATGCACCAAAAAAGGAATGATATATCATACATTTCCCTATGTATTTGAATACAACATATTCAAAATCACCGAAGTTACAAAAGAAGGGGGTGATTAAAATATTCAGAAGGTTTTCCCCAATGACTTCCCTACTCATTCCATTAAAAGAAAACAAGTCAGGATAATTATATAAATCAATTTATATATTCCATTGAAGTCATTAAATAATTAACAATAACCACACCACATCCTTACCCAAATAAATTCACCCAAATATACCCAATTCCAATGAATCAACCAAAAAAGTCTTTAGCTATTCTACCCATTCCATATTGCAAAACAAAATTCCCCTTGTGTGGATGCATTCACATTTCAACCATAAAATTCATTTTCCACACAACAGATATCTATGTTACCATTAATCATGTAACTTCATATCCAAACCCATCCCCTTTTTATAATTACACTTTACACCCAAATTCTAACCATTGATGGTGGTACTTCATGCCTATTATCCATCCCTTTCAACCCATTGTTGTATCATAGAAGAAAACAATCATATCAATCAATATTTTATAAAACCATATCTGGACATAGTTTCCAAACCTAGAAATCCCTTAAGAAACTAAAAACTCTAATAGAAGACACAACCATTTAAATAAGCCAATTTTTTTGAAAATGTTATTAAACCACATTCATACCATATTTTATTTCACTAAAAAAAACCCATTTATTGAAAACCATTTTTTCCAAACCACTTCCCAAAATAATCCTTGACATTATTTTAAAATTATCAATTTAAAATCCAACAAAAAAACATTACACAAAAATAGCCCAATTTTCCCAAATCCTTAAAACACCACAAAATGGATGTCAACATGATTCACACAGCATAAGAATCATCAATTTAAAGAATAAAACAAAAATTTGAAATTAAATCTTTCATGTTATTTCAAAATTAATATGATATTGAATCCACCAACCTTAGGGTTCTAGAAAAATCGAACAACTCCAAACCAAACAACTCTGGGTGAAATATTCCCTAGAAACAGCCTTAGCTATCTTCGAATAACTTAAAAAATACTAAATCTCGACATTTTAGGAAACAAAAACCCTTGAAACAAATTTTATGTGTATAGATCTAGAAAACTTGGAGAGAGGGGATTTAGATCTATGAAAAACCATAAAACAACCATGAGAGGAGACTAACTAGAGGTGAATCTCCTTCAAACCAACAAAAAACCCTTTGATGTGCTTCCAAAACAAGTTTAAGAGTTTCCTTAAACCATGAGAAGAGAAAGGACCAAGTTGGTATTGAGTTTAAGAGGAAATCGGTGTTTTAGGTCCAATATCATGTGTCCCCATTTTTGAACCATATTTATATTTTCTGCATGGTTAGCTCATACGTTAGAAAATCTGTTAGCTATCCATGCATCAAATACCACCCCATGACAGACCTCTCATGGTTGGCCCACATGGTTAGAAAAATTGTTCACTGGTTATAGGAAATCCTTTTGTCTCCACTTCAACTATTTTATAGAGATTATGCACAGTTTCCTATAACTATGCTCAAACCGTATTCCCTTAAAAACTCTTCCACCCCTTCCAAAAACCGCCAAAACTCTCACAATCTTTACCCAAAAAAATTACATCCATAAAAGGAATAAATAATGGTTACATAACTCAAACAAAAGGTACTACATTATGACATCATAAAATAGTGACTCATCACTTTTCCCAAATGCTATGGTCATTGCTCAACCTTCACTTTCTCCAACACCCATGTCTCCACCAAAATATGGACATGTTATCACAAAATCCAAACAAGACTGATGATTTTACCATGCAATAATTTCTAATTTCTATCCCCAATCTTCAATTACAAGTCCACAAAATAATCATCCAAGTATATCTCAACATGATCTCAACAAATAACATTGTCGTGATCCAGCTAATTCATTTTCAATTGTGACACATGGAACACATTGTGCACCAAAATAATCTGGGGCGGAAAATCCAACCGATATTTTCCCTCTCTAACCCTCTAATGTATCTAAAAATTCCCATTATACCATGGAGATAACATTCCCTAATTTCAAAATTTATGATGTCCCAACCACATTTATATTGTCAAGAACACATGATTACCCACCTTGAATGAAAATGGACCATAGAATATGGTCTGCATATGATTTCTAATTTCTCTGAGTTATCTCCATTATCTTCCTGATCAACATAATCATTTCTATTTTCTCTTGGATAAGGATCATCACATGACATTATGTTTCACCTATTTTCACCCAACGTACTAGAGAATGACATGGGATACCATAAAAAGCTTCAAACAAATCCATATGTTTGGAGGCCAGATAACTGTTATTTCTAGAGAACACCACTAATGGAATTATCTCCTCTCATGATAAAAAAAAATCAATCTCATAATCCTGCTACATATCTTCTAAATTTTTTATCATCCTCTCAGATTTAACATCCATCTGAGGATGATATGTCATACTTATCTTCAACCCTATCATAAGGGATTTTAGGAAGGATTTCCAGAAATGAGACGTAAACCATTGATATTTTTCTAATACAATTGAATCCAGAATACATTCCTCTTTCCCACCACCCAAATGTAGATTTTGGGCAGATCCTCCAACATTTGAGATTCACGAATAGGGATAAAATGGGTTGACATTGTGAGCTGATCCACTATCACCCAAATGACATCGCGCTTCTTGAACATTCCTGGGAGACCTATAAAAACATCCATCACTATTTTCTTCCATTTTCACATTGGGATATGTAAATACTGTAACATATATATATGCCAAAAATGCTCTGCATCAACTTGATGACAATTCAAGCATGTCAACAAAAATGTTTCCAGATTCCTTTTCATATCCGTCCACCAAAAATAATCATTCAATTCCTTATTCATTTTCGGAATTCCATGATGGAAAAATCATTTGGAATGATAATAAGCACTATGAAGTATCTCTTGACAAGACACTGGTATAACCATTGGGTTTTGAAATCACAACATTGAATTCACATCCAGTTTCTAGACCTCAATGGTCACCACACTAAGGAGCTTTGACCTCATAGACACACAATCTGAATTAGACATATTCTATTATATATCTAATCCAACCATGTTAAGGATAAATGAGACTGAAAAGAAAACGTCTACATCACCCAATCATCACATTCCAACCTCATGTCAGACATAAACAATATAAAATTCCATTGATCATATGTCTATTTTACCACTAGAGCATATGAATTTCTACTTAATGCTTCGTCCACAAAAATTTTAATTACCAGGTGTGTACATCAAGTCAAATTCAAACATCTTGAGATACTCAATCCATATCCTTTTTTCCAAACTTAAATACCATGGATAAAAAAAATTCCACAAGCTCTTATGATTGGTATTAACCATGAATTTATCATAGAAGATATAATGACACCAAATTTTCAAAAAATACACCACTACTACCAACACCAAATCATGTGTTGGGTATTTCATCTCTTGGAACCTCAACTGTCATGAGAACAATGAAACAAGATGATCCCCTTTTATGATAACATTCCCCAACACTGATCTCAATGAATCTGAATACACCAGGAACCATTTCCTTAGTTCTGGAAAATCCACTATTGGTACTGATGTAATACAATCCTTCAGTTCATCAAAATATTTTCTGAACAACTCATTCAATTGAAATGGAATATTCTATATTTTTTATTATATCATTTGAGAAGCTAATAATGATAATCCATGAAAGAAACATTGATAATACCCAGCTAGACCAAGGATGCTCTATATCTCATAAACATTATTTGGTGGTTTCCAAGAGATGATGGCCTCAATAGTCTCTAGATCCACTAAAACACCCTTATGATAAATAACACGACCAAGGAAACAATCTTCATGTATCTAAATATTTTACTTTGACAATTTGGAAAATAATTGATGCTCTCTCTCAAGATTCCAAGCACTATTTCTAGTTTTTTCTCATGCTCCTCCCTTGTCCTTTAATATAAAAATATATCATCCATGAATTACACCATGAATGAATCTATATATCTCTAAAAAATAAGATTCATTAATTCAGGGGACACTGCTTTTGTATTTATAAGACCAATGAAAATAAATGAAATCTCATAATGGTCGTATCTACTACTAAAGTCTGTTTTGGGAACATTCCCTTTTCACACCCCCAAATGATGATATCCATATAATAGGTCAATCTTAGAGAACCACTGAGCTCCCCTCAATTGATCGAACATGTCATCAATGCATGGAAGTGGATTTCAATTCTTTATCATGTATTGCTTAAGATTATAAGAATAAACACATGGTCAAAGAGTTCAATCACCCTTTTAAACAGATAAAATGGGTGATGCCCATAGAGACGTGTAAGCCTCGATGAACAATTGGTTTTCAAGCTCTTGCAAATACACAATCAATTCCCTTGATTTTTTTTGTGCCATCCAGTAATATGTAAGTGAGATAGAACTGCTCCCATTAGGGAGATGAATCAAAAAAAATCCACTTATCTCATGGGTGGAAACCCTAAGAATTATACAGCAAAGACATCAATAAACTAATCTACCACTTCGGAAAAAATTCATCTCCCAACCTCTTCCATCGATTCCATAGACAATTCCACTAATTAATATGAAATTTTCCCAAATTCCATTCCATAAAATCTATTTTCTCCCATCTTTTCATTCTTCTATTCTCTAAAGAGATGGTTGATGCCATCACTGCTCGTTAAACTAATGGTTCATGAATAATAGTCAATACGAGCCTTAAACAATTTCTATAAATCCATACCTAGTAGTATATAATATTCATCCTTCACACGAACAGATAAGTCCCACATCAACTCAAACTTATACACAACTTTATCACATTTTCAACATATGGTCGATGGACACTCTCTTTGACCCTTAAGTGTTTGAATTTTTAAAATAAAGGGAATCCTTTTCCATAAAAAGACCCATAAAAATAAATAACAAGAGATTAAATGATGAATGAGAAGCAATTTTATAAAAAATATTTGAATGAAGGTAGAAATCAATAGAATCATACATTTCACCGTGTATGATCTCGACTGATCATCCACCACAACTTACTCGGCTCCAAACCGATTCTTACTTACCACAGAATTATCTATTATTAACCTACTGAAACTTCCTCTACTAAGGATTTGGGGTATTCCTATAATCACCATGACTCACATTCTTCTACAGACAAAGAGTATGTTACTTCCACCATCCAGTCAAGGCATAAGACACCTGCGACCACTAGGGAGCGTTAAGGACACCGGACATCAGAGCATTACAACAATAACATTAATGATATCTCATTTTCTTGCAATTATGAATAGCATGAAGTTGTGAAATGCAATCCCACTTCTTATGGACTATAGAACCACACTAAAAACATCCTTACTTACTCAGAGACTTCATAGGAAGATTTACTAATCCTTCAATCAGATTTTGTCCCATACTCCCACCCTATAATTAAGTGTTAATATTCTACTTGATCACTACGTTAGAGTTCCAACTATTTCCCATGGGTACTAACATGCTTACCCCCTTATAACCCCCAATACATCCCTTTCATCCACTAATTTTATGATCTATATTTCCATATAATCACTTTTACATAGCACCACAATTTTGGAATTAATTTCTTTTCTCAAAACTAATTCAATGATCCCCACTACAAATGTGTATGATCCTCCAATATGTACATCTCTTTATTCACTTTTAACTATATTTGTGTACCTAGAAAATCAATGATTTGATTCATCCAATTTATCCATGCACCCCCCCCCCCTTTCTGGTTATGAATCGCATAGAAATAGTGGGTGGGTTATGCTTTTGAAATTGAACCGAGTCATCCACATTCCACAGCTCAAAGTTTTTGTTCCCAAATTTCACATCTTGGAATGATTTAATTATTCACTGAACTAGATAGTGGTTCACCAGGTGCTCAACTGCAACAAAATTTTCAACATCAACCTCCAATTTTTATCTATATGGCCAACCTGGTACCATCTCTTTCTACACAAGAACAACCACAACGTTCACTCTCTAACAACTAAAGTCTTAAAGTTTCAAATTAAGTCAAATTACACAATCACCATCATGCATCCAAAATTACCATTTTTTCATTTTCACTGCACATTTAATAAATCCACCTTCCTTTGAAAATCATCTAATTTTCAAAATACCTCTCAATTTTCTTTTTAAAACGCTTCATTGAAAACAATTTCTGGATTCTTCAAAATTTAATAATTCATACTACACATAAATAATTATTCCAAATGAAATATAAAATCCTAGTGGGAATTCACTTCTTCAATAAATTCCATGCTCATATCATTGGATATAGACATGATAAGGAGATCACATTCCTATATGTGTCTCCAACGAACTTATGTGACCAACTCCCTGGTAACTTGATGTTCAACATAAAGGGTTAGCTATGCCTTTTTTCTATAAATGTTAGGTTCTGAATTTCGTACTCCATGATACCATCACGAGTTGATTAAAAATTAAGAATAAATGACAATTAAAAAACTCAAAACTATTTCCAACACCAAAAAAACAAACTTTACTTGTACATCATGGACTGAAAAAGTTGATACCAAATATAACATTCTTCCCCTCATCATTTGCTTCAGTTTGGGTGGAGGTGCTCCTCGTCCTTAAGAGACATACCCAATGCGCCAAAGGCTGGAAATTAATTTCAATGCTTCAGGAATTGGGGGGGGGGGGTAACATTTTACCATTTTGAATGAAAAACACCCTAGAAATGGTGAAAATGAAAAAACATCTTCATGATTCATGTCATGCATGTTTCAAAATTCAATAATACCAATGGACTAGTACAAAAAAATCATAATCATACATAATCAGAGTACCAAGAGGATGACTTAACAACCAATCCCATTGAATCTATGAAAAAACTTCATATCTCCACAACAATATCCATGCTCCATGAACCATAATACCTCCCAAGCATCAGGATGTACCACTAATGAAATGAGATGTGTTATCTTTCCCTATATATTGGAATACAACATTTACAAAATCACCAAAGAGTCAAAGTAGGGGGTGAGTACAATAATTAGTATGTTTCCCCAAATGACATCTCTACTCATGATACTATGATAAAAATTTCATCACAATTATATAAAACAAATTATATAATCCATTAGCACAGTTCAATAATTAACAACAAGAAAAACACATCTTTACCCAAAGAAATTGAACCAAATAAACATAATTCCAACGAAACAACCCAAAAAGTATTCATTAATTCTCCCCATTCCATATTTCATAACCTAATTCACCTTTCACAGTCAAACACACATTTCAACCATAAACAACATTCTCCACAAGCCTGATCTATGTGTTTCCATTGATAGGGAACTTCACAACCAACCATATCCCCTATTTATAGTGGTACATCACGACCACATACCAACTCTTGATGGCGGTCCTTGACTCCCACTATCCATCCCATCCAACCAATGCTTATATAACATAATGCAATAATCATAAAAACCAAAATTTAACAAAACCATATCAACAATCAATTATCAAACAAAACAACCCCTGATAAAAATCAACAATTCCCACACAATCTATAACTATTTTAATTAGGACAACATTTATTGAAAATATCATTAATCAACATTCATCCCAAATGTAATTTAGAAAAAATGATCCTTTTGGTGTAAACAATTTTTTTCAATCCATTTACCAAAAATACACAATTCCATGATTTTAAAATTATCATTTTTTAATCCAATAGCAATCACATTACACAAAAATAACCCATTTTACCTAAAATCCAAAAAAAATATCACAAAATGTATTTAAAACAATACTGGCACCACAAAAAAATAATCAATTTCAAGAAACAACAATGAATTTTAAATTTTATCCTTGATTTTCTACAAAAATGAATATGACAGTGAAGCCACTTATATTTGGGGTTTGAAAAAATCAACCAGTACCAAACCACACCACAAATATAAGTGAATTATACCCCAAAACACCTTAGATATCTATTTCAATAATCAAAAGGCCTAAATCTAATAATTTTAGAAAGAAACCCCTAGATGTACTTGCTATGATCATAGATCTAGAAAAATGAGATAGGCATACATTTAGATCTAATAAAAACCTCAAAAAACAAAGACATGAGACTTAATGATGGAGAATCTCCTTAAAAACACTAAGAAACCCATTATATTTTCTTCCAATACAAGTGAAAGATATCCCATAACCCTTATGAAAAGAAATTATTGGGTGGGGTTCAAGTGGGAAATGAAATTGGTGTTTTATGGAAAATCCAGAGTTACCACGTTTTTAAAAACCCTATTTTTAATGCTGCCCACAGTTAGCTCACATGGTTAGAAAAATCGTGTGTCAACTCTGCTCATTCTACTACATAAAGATGGACCCATCATGGTTGAACCACATAGTTAGACACACCATGCACCGACTATGTGAAACCCCACTCTCTCATCATTCATGGTTTTCAAGATATTCTTCACTATTTCTACTAACTGTGATGAAACTGTGCACCCTTAGAAAGGAATCCAACTATTTCCAAAACCCTTTAGAACTCTCCCAAACATTACCAAAACACATTAAATACATAAAAGTGGAATACAAATGGGTACATAACTCAAACTATGGGTACTAAAAGAATAAAATTATTCTTGACTCTAAACACATGGATATTAATCATTCGCATCAGTTGTATTAATAACATAAGATTGATTTTAATACCATAGATTCTTCAAAGGAATATTTCCTTTACACTAGGATAATATATTTTGGTAGGCCCCCATCTAAATTTAGTTGAAACACTAAATAACAGTGTATTAATTAGTCCCAATACATTATAAATCCTACTGACCCTTTTCTCCAACACTTATAACATACTCAGAATCTCTTAAAGCATTACCTATGATGATTTTTCCAAAGTTATCAAAAAGATATAATAGATTCATTCCATTATTATTATTTGAATTATTCCATTTTTTAGGGTTTTAAAAATACATATTCTTATTTTTTTCCCTTTTAATCCATAGGTCAGAGATAATTCATTCTCTATATTAATAGAACAAAAAACTATATCATCGTATGAAGAAAATGTTTGCGAGACCAGCACACTTCATGGAATTGTCTTAAGCCCTTCAAATAAATGGTCAATCATGAACATTGTGTTACATATATAATATATATCATGCACAAATAAACTTTTAAAGGTGTCTTCATACCCTAAAAACATTCTTTCCCCATTTTTATTTAAGCTATGGAGTATTCTTTTTTTTCTATTTTCTCCCCGTGAGGAAGATATTTTTTGTTGAATGTATACTTAAAATCATTTCATTATATGAGTTATATTTATTATCCCTCCCATGTATCTGGATCAATTACCATAATTTTCTACTCTCTTCTTTGATTTAATATATTAAATGTGTGACCTTTTCCATATCACAACATCCCAGAAATGAAAATATATTTTCCAATGAGTTAATCCATTTTTCAGTAGCAATTGGATTTGTATTCCCACTAAAGGATGGGGTCCTCTATCCCATAAATCAATCTAATAATGTAGAGTCTCATTGGAGAATATTTTTCTCCATTTGAGAATGGTTATGTTTGATATCCTGATTAAGCTTCCCTAAAATAGAAAAAAAATTAAGTTCCAATACCAACTAGATTGGTTCCCTCATTAATGAAATATATACATTATATATGAGTATTGAGACTATTCGTCCTTCCATGATCCATTTCTAAACAATGGCATATACTAGATTATATCTTATCAAAATGAAATATAATATATTATTATATTAGATTTAGTGATATAAAAAATAGATTAATAATATTATTCATATATAAACTCGTAATCATAAAAGTGGGATTATTTTTTATGATCATAAATACATATTCTAAAATTATATAATTTGGTGTTGTTCCAAAATATATATTTTCCAAAATCTAGATCACATTATTACTATCAAACATGATCTGATACTAACTCTAACGATCTGGTCGTATATTCCTATAGCTTATTTATTACTTTTATTACATTGGAAGGGATATAGGATCAAATCCTAAATGGCTAAATAGTTTATCAATTTTTGGAATACCAGATTACAGACATGATACCCATAATAAACTGTGAATAGTAAATGAAGCATAAAGAGTGTTAAAGATCAACATCCTTTAAAATAATTCCTATAATTCTTCTTCATATCCAAGGGAAAGATCATTAATGGATAAGTAAAATGGAATCAATAATTAATTATTGGGCCAAATCAATATGTAATGTTAAATAACTGAACACACATGTCATTTAATACATTGACTAAGATTAAAATGAATAAATATATTTTTTCATAGTGAAAATTTTAGGGATAAAATTAATAGAATAATTTGTGGATGAAATTCTTAATTATAAAATTTTATGTTCACTAGGTACACGATTCATTTACAATCAATATACTTCATCAAGACTGATTAAAACATACTGGGGGAAAACCCATATGATTTTTCCAATTGATTCGTCTCATGAGTCTACAGATTCATCCAGGTGATTTCCTTAACCATTACCAATCCCATGTAAATAATTCGCAAATCGTATCTTTGTAAACATAATAATATATTTAATTAGAAAAAACTCCTCATCAAATATCTATATTGAGTAAAGATATGGATTTATGAACCATTCCCCATGTAATCAGATAACAATAAAAGTAAACACCATATATACAAATGGAATAATGATTAGTAAATATTTATATCTATTAAAAAATAAAATATATATTTATGATATATTTAATCTATAATAAAAATTGTTTATAAGAAAGTGAATGTTCCATGTGAAAGTTAAAAATCACAAATGAATGTGAGATTTCCAAGATAAATTTTACCACTTTGTAATTATCATGTTAAATCCCATTGGATGGGATAATTCAAAATTAATAACAAAATACATGAATTATGAGTGAATAATTATTTTAAATAAAAAATGGGCAATATATACACCAAATAAAATTGAATATGTTCATAATTACAGATAAGCCTCAATTGAATGCAAATAAAGATGAAATCCATTAATACATGAGTAACTTTTGAGTCATGATATCTGAGAAAGAATAAAATAAATTCAAACATTGAATATAATGAAATAAATGAACTTCATTATATATCATTTCATAGTGTATTATATACACCACACAAAATAAATGAGTGATGAATATTGAATAATTCCCGCAGAAATAAAACTGAGACTATAAAACCTTTTACCTGACCCACTATATTGGTTGAAAGCTATTTAACAAACATAATAATTGTTTTATTTATGTAATTATACTATATATGGAAAATATTAATGTTTATGATATCATATATAGTACTTTTAAAATATATTATAAATCATTCACAAATAATCTTTCATTATTTTCTTCTTTTTAGGAGTTTATCACCCTATTATTTGAGTATGTTTTGACTAGTAATTATTTGTTTCAATTAATTATATCATAATTTAATTATATTAATAATTTAAAACATTAATTAAATATTATATAAATTCATTATAAAGTTATTTATAGTAATCGATAATTTTTGGATATAAGAAAATTTAATGCACCATTCATGGAGACGGTATGTCATACGTACGCATGAACATTGATTCCATTTTATTGTCATGTTAATATAATGAAAGGTAAATGATATATATGTATATTATAATTAAATTATTATTTTAATCATGAAATATTTAACATATTTTTATGAAACCCTTTCTTAAAACATTCCATGCAAAGCGTGAATGTATCAAATCGATTTGAAGAGACGGTAGTCTACACGTCCACAAACGATGTTATCATATTCCCACAAAATATAAAACAAGATGTTCTGGGTTATAAAATAATTAAATATTCATAAAGATATTATTAATATAACATATACCATATATAAATTATAAAACCATCATTATATACAACCATGAAATGTGGAAATAGAATAAAAAATGACATTGGTTTGCGAAGCAGTAGTCCGCTGTACACATGAATGTTGATTACGTAACCAATTTTATGGAATTGTGTGAAGATGTAGGACATGAATTTTAGATGAACAAATTACATTATATTTAGCATACTAAATTTATTATAAAAAATATATATAATAAGAATTTAAAGGGTGTATAAATATATAAAACCAATGTACTCGTTGATTATTGTTAACTGTTTTTTGGGTAACTCATTTAGGTTTATACCAAAAGACTTCATTGGATGTCTTTATTCAAAAATTCATGACTCTAGGATTATGGGAGGTATTTTTAGAGCTTATATGGGTAGGTTTTTAAGGGAAAACTTCATTTATAGGTGTGAATAATTGATGGTGTGAGTTTCTTTTTATAGTGGAGGAGGAGTGGCATCATTATAAATATAAAAAAACATTATTAAGAGGTATTAATTACATCATGTTCCTCTAAATAATGAACCAGATTCTAAAACAGTTTATATATGGCCAAAATATATACATCAAATTTCTTTTTTAAAAGTCTCTAAGTCATGTTTCCTCTTAAGATTAAAGTACAACCACTATGTAAATTCATTTTCACCCAATAAGTGTAATTAATTTTAATTGATTTAACTAATCCTATTGGTAAAAAAATATGTTGAACTTAATAGAAATTATAAATTACCATGACTCAAAATATTTAATTAATTTTTCCAAATTCATATAACATTCGTGGTGGAAATTAATTTAAAATTAATCACATAGATGAGACGGGAAAGTGGGTTTTTAAAGTAAAATGTTCAATATCTCACTGCATTTTTTTATCTTAATTAAATTAAAAATTATAATAAAGGACTAAATAGTATCAATAGATATAAAAGTACTCTAATAATACTTTAAAAAAATTAAAAATATAATATAACACTATAAATTATTTAGGATTAAAGTTATTTTTCAATCAAAATTCAGAATTTTTCAATATTCATAAAAAAATAACACATCATAAAAAATAGAAAATTTTGACCATAATATAATTTTGGATTTTAGATTTAATAAATGAATTTTATTTCGCACAGAAAATTTTTAAATCATGAAAATTTTATTTTGAAAAAATTTGTTTTATTAAAAGGATGCACAACTTCCTTTATAAAAATATAGATTTTTATGTGTAAAAAAGGAATTATTCTTACTTTATGCCTATAAAATCTGTTTTATTTATGTAAAAAATTGTTTTATTGTATAATATATTAATTTAATTAAGATCGTTCACTAGTAGTAATTATATTTATTAAGATATGTTTACTTTGGGAGCATAAAAATAGTACTTTATAAAAATATTTCATTTATATTAAATTTTTTTAAATTAATTTATACTTTTTTGGTAAATAAAGAATTAAACTATATATTATTATATGTTAGTTAATACTACTAATTAAAACCAATAAAATGTCTATGTTATATCTTATTCTATTAAATAAAAATATTTTAATAATATAATGTTGTTCGGTAAAACTCAGTCTTATGTGTAACGAAAGATATCAAATAATATTGTTTTTTGGATAATTAAATATAAATTCAATTTTGAATACACTAAAAGATATATATTGTATTTAATTTATTGAATACAGTAAATATATCATATAGTATTGATAGGTTATATTCATTTCTCTACTTGATGTTATGTGTCAAAAATGTTATCGAATAAAATGTTATTCTTTATGAATTTTTTAGGTGTTACAAATATGAGTAACCAAATAATTAAATATATTAATAACAGTCTTAATAATTTTTTTGATTAATTATTTAGAAATAATAACTCAATTTTTAGTGAATACATTTTATGCTTCAAAAATTCATTTTCATTGTTAATTTTTTTTATTATTTTTTTTTCATAGATATTATAATTAATTTAATTCCCTTTAGAAATAATCTCTTGACTTTTTTCATGGAAATTATAATTCTAAAATGAATTTCCTGATTTTTTTGGAGTGGGTTGAATTCCTCACCAATTTTGAATTTTCAGTGTTTAGTGGGTAGGAAAACTCTTTCCTTGAATAATATAAATAAATTCAAAGAATTTAATGACCCAATGATTTTTTTTAGTCATGGATTAAGGCTTGAAAAGTTTCATGTGGTATTGGTTGTGTTTCAGAGCCATCAGAGGCTAAAAACCCAAAATTCTCAGGGTATACAAACTCAGTTGCACGTTTTAAAAAACCTATATAGCCTCCAAGGAGTAGTTGTGTAGCCCATATAAAAGTGTTAAATTTTAATTCTTCCCCTACCATCTTATTTCTTCTTTCTCCCTTGTTCTTCTCACATAGGTGGTCTTCCTCTAGTGTTCTTGGATCTCCCTTCCTCATTCTCTATGTGTTGAGGTTTCTTCTTCGTATAAGCTCTTTTATTCAATCCATTGGGGTGTTGGATCCATTTCTTTATGCCTTTGAATCCTCATTCAACTTTTATTCCTTTCCCTATATATATAGAATTTTAAATACATGAGATCGGATTTACACTATTTCCACGGTGTTCATTTAAATCACTGATTTCTTTCAAATCATATTGAGATAGAGGCTAATATTGAACATGTTCATGTATACCAACCTGATGTTGGTGTTTATTATCTTTATTTATGATATTACAACTATTTTTGGGTTATATTTTGAGCTCTTCAATGTGTTTTCTAAGAAGGACCCTATAAATTTAATGTTTTTTTAGATAAATAATTTGTCCCATTGGAGGTGCCTACAGGAACAGTCCTCTAATTTACAAATGGTTGAATCTTATTGATATGTTGAAACATGGGTAGTTTAGGCTTTGGGTATTTATTTTATTAAATTGAATTGTTTTAAATTAAATATATTGATTTTTTAATTCCATGGGAATTGGATGGGCTCAACCTAAGGATTAAGATGGTGTGGACACCTAGTTTGTGGTGATACGATCATCATGACAGGCTTGGCCTAAGAAATATTTGTGATGATGATCACTGATTCAGTGACATGGTATTTTTTATGAGGGGGTGATGTCTGTAGGATTTGGGTAATGCTCGTGTGATATTGGATGGTGTTGACCATTAAATGAGCGATATGTGCACAATGGAAAGTGCTAGAATTGTGTGGTTTATGTTCTTTTTGTGGTTTCCTTCAACCTATGTTGGAAAATGCACTGGTTGGAGTCACGTGAATATAGTAAGAATCAGATGTTGAGTTTTATTTACCACTCATGTGGGAATAAACCTTTGTTATTTATGGATTCTGGAAATGGTTGGAGGTGTTTAGTGTAGAAATTCACAAGGATTGACAGGATCCATCTTATGAGAGTCATGAGGCTATCAGTTTGGTGTTTAAAATCACCAGAATTTAGACCATTTTTTCAGCACACATATGGGAGGATTGAAATTTTTATTCCTTGGAATGTTGGTTGTTGTGTCGATGGTGATATTATTTAGAGGAAAAATATTTTTGTACCTTGTAAGTCGGGCCAAGGGCTGATAAGGTTTCAATTGAGCTATGGTCTGAGGGACCAGATTCTTATTATTATGGTATTCCAAAGAGATATCAGTTTCTTAAAATAGAAATGATGTTTCGGTAAGAATGTGGTACCACGTGACATTACTAGAGGAGGAACCTAAGGGTTCACCAAGACTTATTTACATCATAGGAATCCTTGAGATTCTTTCCAAGGATCCTCCAACTATAGTTATATTGGCGATGAATGAATTAGGAAATAGATTATTTCTAGATTCTGAGGAAAATGGAAGAATGTTTAATAATATAATTTTCATGTGTTTTTTATTTACCATTGTAGTATACAACATCTAAATGACAGATGTCCGATATGCACACATTGCTGGTGGATTACTGAAATTCATTCTTACACCCTACTTGGGCCCTTCGGAACACATGTGGATTTTATGGTTTTATAATAAGGTTTGGGTTTAGAATCTGGAGTTGTACCTTACTATTGGATGTTTATAATGGGATTTATGGCAAGGTTAAATGGGTTCTAACCTCAGCTAAAAATTCTATTTTTTTTTCATTTTTATTTCAGCATGAAATTATATATACATGTATGAGATCATCCATCAGTAACCCTTCTGCTTATCTATATGTAAAACCGTCTATATATGCGTGTTCTATTTTTGTATCTACAAATGGAATGTTGTGTCATTTAATTGTGTAGTGTTAATGAGCTTGTTTATTATTATTTCTTCTTTTTTATTGTGTTAACATCAATAGTGGGTTACTAGTCTATAATATGTTGGACTTTCTTATATACTGCTATATAATTATATTTATCTTTATTATATCATCAAAATATATTATAGTCTCCCCACATTCCCTATTTATATCAAATCGACATGTAAGAAACTGTTGGTGGTTGGGGAGGCACGCCTAAGGCCAGTGGAACTCAACCTGAAGCACTGTTTGGGTGACTAAACAGGTCAAGGTGATAAAAATGGTATCATAAGAATTTATGTTACATGTTCTGGGTCATAATATTAGTAATATGGTTTACCATATATTAGGATGTTGTTGGAACTAGGTTTAAAGCGCGTGTTATGGTTCTTACAGAACCATGCATGGAGGACATACCATGTTTCTAGGGGAAAAGTTTTTGTAACTATTCTTATCATTTTATAGTTAATATGATTTCCACTTCAAGTGATCTACATGGATGTGATTTTTACTTATTATGATATGTCACCTTGGCCAGGTATTGAATGAAAACTGATATGGAACCATAGAATAGTATTGAAATTTGTGTTTGTTGTGTTGAATTATTCGTTTTTGATTAGGCGCATATGATGTTACTAATATATATCATTTTTTCTAGGATAAAAGATGGGTTTTGATTTTCATTGGGGTACGTGATTGGTCTAAGATGGGTTGGGTTGTTTAAAGTGTCAACAAATGAAGATAAGCGGAATTTTCCGTTCAAGCCTCTCTTCGGTGGCATATTACTCAACCAGCCCATGAAAGGGGAACCCAAGAAATATATATGTAATATTTGATATGATAATGATATATATATCTATGTTTGTGTGTTTTATGAGACTAATTTTGAATGGATAAGGTAGGATTGATGACATGGGATGATGTTGATCACTAGGTTGGGTGGAGAGGTCATTTAATTGAGGTGATATGTTTCATCGGGATGGGCTCCACTTGATGAATATGTGGTATCTAGCTCTGATATGGGTGGGTAAGAAGTCATGATGTTGAATGTTGTGTGATATGGTTTGGATGGGGTAAGGGTGGTGAGTTCACACTTCATGTTACTGATTCCCTATCTTTGTTGTACATATGTTATTTAATATGTCCTACCATGTATTGGTATTAAATGTGTTGCCACCTAGATAGTCTCCAATGTAGTTTCAAGAAGACGATGATTTAGTGTTGTAGAAGTAGGAACATGTAGAAACTTATGAGGTTCAAGATGAGGCCCCAAAGGGTTGGGAAGATCATGAGCCAAAGGTACTGCTTCAGATATAGGCTCATGTTTTGACTCCAGTGCAAGCAGGTAAGGTACTTTCTTTGACATATTTTAAGCCCAGTCTAGATGATATGTTCAATGCATATCTGGTACATTTCATTCAGTGCATCGACATGGGATCACAGGGAGAATATCCTTTTATAGATAATTTTACTCAAGAGTTCCACTCACAACACACACCTCTATTTTAGGATGAGATAATACCCTAGGCGACTATGAACTAGATTGAATTGATGTAGAGGATATTTGAGATTATTGTGAACCCCTTAGGTTGGAGGGTGAAGAAGGATATGTATATGCCTAGATGGCCAAAAAATCGCTATTGGGATGTTCAGGTCTTGTAAAGAAGACATGAGGGACTTTCATTCCATGAATATGGGGCCAGGTTCTTCGAATAGTTCTTCTTGGTGATGCTGAGGGTACAGAGAGCCCATGATTTATTATTCCTACAATAGAGTGACATGAACATCATAGACTATGAAAATATTTTCATTATGTTTTCTGTTTTCACTACTCTATGGTGGGATATGATACCTAGAGGAGGAGGTTTTTCATGTTTTGTTTATAGAACTCCATCAAGCTGCAAGTAGACATCTTCAGGAAAGGCTCATTCTTGGGGCCCGTGAAACTAGCACTCAAAGAAAAGTAAAATTTGACGGATCGGTCATACTCGAGATGGGTGACGGTGTCATGTGATTTCAGTGGAGACACTTTAGATAGTGTGATGGAATGTTGGGAGTAGTTCTAGAAGGGTGATCAGGGTAGGGACAAGAGCATAACACCTAATAGTGGGTCATTGATTTTGTTATACTAGTACGGGATATAGGGTCATGCACATACTTTGTGTGATCAGGTATCAATAGAGTTTTATGCATGATGACAGGTTTGAACCTTGAGGTATTTTGTAGGAAGACTTATTGAATAGCCAATAGTTCGGGACTAGGGTCGGCTCATGGTTCTGAGATTGGACAAGGAGCAGTATAAGAAGTTGATAGTTAGAAGCCTTCTATAAACAGATGTCATGGAAGAGACCAAGAGACCCTGTAGTGGGGTATGTGGCAGGTGGCTACTGCATCACCACAAGTAGGTTAGGCTTTGGATAGTCAGTCATTAGTCTTGATGCACAACATGGAGCATCCTGGGTCTGAGTAGGTTGGTGAGCTGGTTACAGTTAGAGGTACATTGTGGGCATGGCCAAGGATTTTCATTGTATTATTTTTTCATTTCATTTTTAGTGGCATGTCCATTTTAGGTGTATAAGGTATATGGGATGTTTATATGGACTAACTAGTAGCTAGTTAATTGGGTGACATTGGTTCGTATGCATTATATATATATATATGAGCTTTACGGAACAAGTATATATATATGATCATCATTGGATATAGGAATTGTATTAGATGTGTTGGAAACTTGGAAACGATGTGATATATTATTACTTGTTCCGATTAGGCATCCAGTCATTAATGTGATGCATGACTTTCTTGAGCTGTGAGGTATCGAGACATATTTGACCATCTGAATAGATGTTGGACTTCATAGGTTTCTTGTATGGTAAGGACATGATGCATCAATCTGGTGATATATAGAACCCTATGATTAGAGGGTATGAAATAGGATAACCAAATGAGGTATGGTAGAGATGATTCATCAAAGGAGGAATTGTAGTGCAATTATAATCTATAGGTCATCGGTATTTTTTATTTTTGGGTAGGAATGTAACTGGTGTAGGTAACTCTTATGGATGGGGGAGCCATTGGGTAGTTGACTTGGTCCCGTTTGAAAGGGGTAATCCAAGTTAATTTTAATGATATGTGTATCTTTGGAACCATATCTGGATTTTTATATATATTGGGAATAGTATATGTTAATCTATATAGATTGTAACATCTTGGATTTTTGGAGCGGGTCAAATTTCTCTTCTATTTTGAATTTTCAAAGATTGTTGGGTAGAAAAACTCATTCCTACACTAAAAGAACTATATTTAAAGAGTTTCATTAACCAAATTCCTTGATTTTAGTAATGTTTTAGGGCTTCATATGTGTCAGGGGTTGGGGGTTTGTTTGGGCTTCAAGTTCGCTAGTGGTTGAAAACCCAAACATCATAGGGTGTGAATATTGAGGCTCATTGTTTGAAAATCCCATGATGCCTCCATGTAGTTACCATATATCCCACCTAAAAGTGATAAATTTCCATTATACCCATCTCATCTTTTATCTTTTTCACCATTTTTTCTCCCTCATGTGGGCTTTGTACAATGATCATAGATCACCCTTCCCCCTCTTCAAGGTGTTGAGGTAACTTCTTCACAAATTCTCTATTCTTTAATCTGTTTTTGTCATTTTTTTAATGATTATGAATTTGAATAAACATTAATCTTTTCTTCATTAACCTCACAATACATAATTTAAAAAAATTTCATGCCAATTTACGCTTTTTTATAGACATTCATCTAAAACCATTATTTCTTCCATATCAGGTGATTAAGAGGCTATGATCTGACGTGTGGGTATCTAAAATTATGAGGTAGGTGATTCCTATCTTAATATTGTAATTGCAGAGTTTTTCATGTGGTGTGTATTTGATCATTTCATTTTTTTAACAGAGTCCCTATAAATTTAATTTTTTTCTCTAAATAATTAACCGTACCCATTGGAGGTAGATATGGGAATGCTCTTCATGTTTACAAATGGTCGAGCCTTAGTGAGAGGTTATGCCTTAGGATGTTTATGATGGGGTTATTTATTTATTTAAATTGATTTTTTTGATTTATTTATATTCAAAGTTGAGTTTCATTGGAACTGGATGGGATACACCTGATGAATGAGATAAGGTTGGCAATGTGGTTTGATGTGATATGATTGTTTGGATGGGCTTGGCCTAAGTCATTTTTTTGATGTTGATCATTGGTTGGGTGACTTTTTATTCATGATAAGGTGAATGTGTAATTCTGATATTTCCATGTAACATGTTCTATTGGATTTTGTGACCATCATATGAGCGATGTGGTCGTAGAGGAATAAGGTGCCATAATGTTGCTGCTTAGATTGGTTTTCAGTGAATTCCGCTCACCTCTATTGTCGAATTATTGATTTGGAGTTGTGGGAACACAGTAGAACTCATATGTTGAGGTGATATTGTCCACTTGTGTGGGCAGATGAGTATTATAGTTTTGTCTTAGGTAAATTTTTTGATGTTCTTGATATATATTTCCATGGTGATGGTGAGGCTCCTTTATATTATAGTGATGAGGATGTTGGTTGCGGTTGAGGATCACCAAACTAGAGATTATTGGTTCTGGACACATTTGGGGGGACGAAAATCACAATTACATGGGATTTTAGTTGTTGAGAACATGGAGATATTATATTGAGGATAATTATAATGTTGGATAATATGTCAGGATAAGGGATGATGCGGTTTGTTTTAAGATAAGGTATGAGGGAATGGATTTTTACTATTTGGGAATGACTTTAGGGAGTTAGTTACTTGATATGGACTTCAGATGCCAGTTGGAATGTGTTTAAAAAGTGATATTTCTAGAGGTGGACCCTGAGGGTTCCCTTATACTAATTTACATCAGAATATTCCAGGAATTTATTTCCTAGGGTTCTGCTACTATAGTTACAGCGAAGATAGATAAATAATTTAATTTCTTATTTGTGGCTGCTGAGCACAAGGGAATAATGTTTAATAATATGAAGTACATGTACTATTTTATTTACCCTTTTAGTAGTCACCTTCTAAATCCTACATGTAATATAATAAAATATTGGTGGAGGCCTACTGAGATTATTTATCACACCCTACATGGTCCCTTTAGGACTCCTGTAGATTTTATGGGTTTGTGATTAGTTATAGGTTTAGGCTCTTAAAATTCACCTTAGCGTTAGCTATTTATCATGGGATGGATGACAAGGCACCATGGGTTTTTTCCCCAGCTAGAATTTCTATTGTGTTTTCATTTTTTCTTCATGCTATAATATATGTACAAACTGTGGTTGGCTATCAATGACCCTCATTCTTATTTTTCTGTATGACCTTCTGTAACAGAATGTTCTATTTCATTTACTACAAATGGAATGCTGTGATGTTTAATTCTATAGTGGTATTAAGATTGTTTATTATTATTACATCTACTATTTATTCTGATTCCACCATTGGAAGGTTATTAGTTAAATGTGAATTATAATTTTTTTTCACTAATGTATATGTATATAAACTATTATTATATCATAACCATGGGGTATAGTCTCTCCACTAGAACCTCTTTATACCCTCCCTCCTAGTCGGCATCATTTAACATTCGGGGAGGCACACTTAAGGCCAGTGGAACATGGAATAAAGAAATAATTGTTTGACTAAATGGATCCAAGATCTACAAAATTCACATATGAAAAATATTATAATAATCAAAATAATTTCATTTTAATAATGATTATTCATGATTTCCATATAATTTATTTTTCTTGCATAAAATTGCATTTTTTCATAAATTATTTCCATTGCATTTTATGAATTTATATTAAAACGTATTTCAAACAATTTTAATGATTTAATATTAAAAAATATATCTTATTTTTAATTAGGTGGTTCAAATTTGGTAAAGATAACCCTTTATTTTTTGACATTATGAATAGAAAATGCGGTAAGTACTTGTCAACGTCATAAGGGTAAAATGTTTATAACCTGGTTAGGACATTGATATAAGGTTTCAAAATCAACCCAACCCATTCTTATATTTAATTGTTTGAGTATATTTAATCTATAATCATAAAGAATTATAATGTTTTTCTTTTTTTACAATTATCTTTTATTATAAACAATATAATATTTTCAGTAAACAAAAAATTAAAATGACACTCTCTTTCTTATAAAAATATATTAGATGATCACATTGGAATAAAAATAAGTTTTCAATAAATACTAAAGCTTATATTTAGAATAATAATATTATATCCATGATGTTAATTTTTGTTTAATAAATTTTAACTATTATATAATTTCAATAAATCCTTATAAAACACTCACATGGCGATGTGTAAGCCATGGAGAAATAAAATCAAAGATTTTGGAAACATAAAATGTAATATTTTTGGGACGAATTATAGTTTAACGTTAATTTTATAATTAATAATAATGTAAATTTTTTTTTAAAAATTCATATTTGAATTCATTATTTATCTTAAAGTCTTTAAAGTCAAATTAGATGAATAGTGTCCAAAATTATATAAATTATCTTTTATGAATTCAATATTTATTTAAATTTTTAAGAATCATTAAATTCTTGGAAGATTAAAATTATCATGTTAAAAACTCTAAAATTTTATCTCTTTTCCATATATGAGCAATTTTTAACCTTATTAGTAAAATTATAACCCTTTAAGATAGAATGTTTTTTATCACGGTTAAGGTTAAAATTGGTTAAAAAGCGGTTAAACTAGAAGATAGATTTTAAAATTGTATCTAAATTTATATAAATTTAATTTTATGATAATATTAATATCACATCCTCCTTATATATTAATCAATGTTATTTTGGAATCATTTTACTTGAGTTAGACACATATTATATTATAATATTTCATGAAAATTTTAAAGCAACCCTCTAACATATATGAATGGGAAATCATCCTTTCTCTTGTTTACATAACATTGAGCCATCTAGATTAACCATACCCTAGAAAATTATCTTATAATGCTTCCTATCTTATAAATAGTTTTTTTCTACTCATAAAATACCATTCCATGGGTCCTTATGAAGTGATCGAAAGGAAATCTACCGAAGAAAATGGTCATCATCTTTACCAACTCTTTCATGTTTATTTCTTCTGATACATCCAATAAATCTATTTTAACCATAATAAAATTAAAAAAAAGTATTATAAATATAATTAGATATTATTATGAGTATATTAAAACAATTTCCTACTCTTTTCCATCCAATATAAAATAAAACGATCATTAGTGTATATGTACGACAGACCATCTCTATGTAGCGGTGTAATTTTTTCCATCACTATTTTACATGGATTCTTATAAAGATAAAAATAATTATTATATATATTATTTATGAAATATTTATATCTCTAGGAATATAATTGATCATTTATCACCTTACCTATCCATAAACTAGAAAATGACAACATTGCACATGCGTACTTGTGGACTACCACCTCAATGAAGCAATGTGATTCATTTTTTTAATTCTCTCTAAATTGATGATAATAAAATATATGTATTAAATATAAATGATATATATGATATAATAATTAATATTTAAAATCAATTATTATTTACCTTTCATTGATTCCATCCATTGAAAAGTGACAAAATCATTCTGGTGTATGTATGGTCTACTGTCTCTATGAATGGTGCAATTCATTTTTCTATCATCACCGATCAATAATGATTATAAAAATTTATATAATGACAAAAATATAATATTTATTTCATTAATATAATTTTACATATTATTAATCTATCTCATATTCATAATAACTATACCATCTCTTATTAACCATATATGAGAAAACTAATCAGTTAATACAAAAAACATTGATAATAATTAATGAATATTGAAAAATAGGACATAAAATATTATAAGTGGATCGTATAAGATGTTATAAATATGAATATGGTTTTCATAAAAAGTTAATAAAATGTTTAAAACTAGTATACATGAGGTTAATTCATGTTCTATAAAGTGGAAGTGATGAAAGGATTTTATTAACTCACTTTCCCTGAATTGGGTTATAAAAACAAATCATTGACTACGTTATGCCATGATTATATATTAAATGATATCTAATAGTGTTATGTTTTATTTCCACGTTATTTACAAATTAAAATTTTCACACATAAAAACTTCATTGAACAATTCTTACTACAATGATATGACCATTATATGGGAATTCATCCCAATTTCCACTCCATTGTTCCATATCTCATATTATGCATCAATTTTATTTTATTTAGTGAGTATAATAAACAATTTATGTATTTAAAATGAATATATATTTATAAATTATTATTAATGTTTTAATTAAAGTATAAAATGTCAAGGGTTTACAAATTAAATGTTACCAAAGTGGCAAGAATTTATTTTACAGTATTATTTTTCTACCGTTTATTATATTTTTCATCTAAGTATTATTATGATATATCCTTTATAAAATAAATCTAATTTACCATCCTCCAAATATTTATGGATTCTGCATGTTTTATGCCAACTTTTCCTCAATTTTTTCACTTGAATAATGAAAAGAAATGTTGAAATTATTTATATTTTGATTGGGTATATTTTTCATCCATTTCCTTGTTTTAAAAAAATAATTTACGAAATCCCTTTTTATTTACTCAAATGATTTATTCAAGAAATTTTATGTAATATATGAATTTTTACATTTTTAATAGAATATTTATAATGTTTTCATAATGATTTATTTCCATATTTACATAATAAATGTTAAAAGGAATGTTTATTTTTAATATATACTATGTTAATGGAATTTCACACCACTATAATGGTTTTATAATATTTAGCTTCTTCTATAGGTTTTCAATGGATTTATAAATATAGAGCAATAATGGAAATTTATTTTAGTGTTTTTCTTTCATTATATGTTATTATCTAAAAGAAATGAATCTATTAAAAATTATATTTTTAATGAATTTATGGTCATATTTTATATCTTATTAATTTTTTAGTTATTAACATTATCTTGAAACATTCAATTTAACATGATCATATTTCCTTAGACATTATATTTCACATAAATATCCATCTTTTTTATATTTGGGATATGTTTATATACTAAAGTGTATTCTATTTCTATATAGGGTTTTTTATAACTGTTATTTAATTAACTGTGGAAATACTGATATCATTTATCCTTTCTCAATTTCAACATTTATTGAATATGAATATCGTTTATGAATGAAATTTATCATTAAATGTATGGGGAATTCATTGGACTTATTATGTGATTATTAGGTCCAGATGTTAAACAACCCCTGGATGAATTGGTAGGTCTCATATGAAAAAATAAGTTGAGTATTTTTCCAATTACTTAAAAGTAATTATAAGAGATCTGTAATTATTAATTTCATCAATATAAAATTAGTTATGTATTTCCATGTGATTATTTGAATAGTTGTAATATCCATAGAGATTTTTTAACAACATGCGATTATTTATATAGAAATTTTATTATCATTTATTCACATCATATTATTATTAATTATTATGTTATTTTTTAAATTTAATGTGTTTTAAGTTATTTACATTTCCATATTAATGAATCATTTTTTAATAATGATAGATATCTCTATATTCAACCCTTAATAAGAATTTGAGATTTACCTTATTTTGTTTCTTTACCCAAATATATAATGAATTAGAATTTTAATGAGTTCAAGGATACTTAATAGTTACTAACAATAAGTTTTATATTTTATTTCCAATGTAATATGGGAATAAATATTGTATTAGGTTAATCAAGACTACTAAATTGATCCATCCATGGTAATGTGACCCGTTTTATATTATTCCAATATAATAAATTATACACCCACTCAAGATTACTAAATTTGGGGTATTTATAAATTACCACATATCTTTCAAAAAAATAAGAAATTTGAATAACCATATACTTGTTATAAATATCTTTTATTTCTATAATAAGATAATAAAGTTGAGAATTTTTGTAATCATGTGTGGAAATTAAGAAACTTTAATGGAAATATTATTGAAATTTTATCCAAAAAAAAGGAAAACTAAATTTACACTCATTACATAACCTAATAAAAATTGTTATAATGATGAAAAATAGAATTCATAGAGAAAATTAATCAAGAAACCCACATAAAACTGAATAAAAGGATTCGAAACATGTGGTGAATGATGTTGGAAATTACGAGTAGATTTTGGGCAACCAGCCTAAAGAATAAAAGGATGATTATAAATATGGGGATGGTAAAATGAAAAATAAAATCCATTAAATATATTTTAAAAGGAATATAAATACCTTCCCATCCCATTCCCCTCAATAATGACACAATCAATGAAGATATGGGTGAAATCACTTCAAAATGTAAATTTTGGAAGCTCGTATAAATGTGGAGATTAATATACCCCCTCTATAATATCTCAAAAAATACCAAAGATTAAAATATTTCTCAATGTTTGTTGAACCAGAAATATGTGTCTTCAAAGGGAAAAAGAGGTAGACCTTTAATGATGTGTATCAATTTTGTTTCACCATAAATTCACAAAAAAAAGTTAGGATCCAAGTATATTATATAACCCTTACCCAATTTGTTTCAGGAATTTCATTGATTCTTTATATCATTTTGGTTCATCTATTAATGTATTTCTCTAATATGATTTTAAATGTATATAGATGGAAAAACTGAATCTATTAATAGTAGTGGTAAAATGTGAAAATAGATCCACTATTTTTCAATTGGGAGACTTAGAGGATGTTATAGTGGGAGTGAAAAAAAGTATTTTTCTAGCTGTCATTAATGTTCTTAATGTGGTGGAATAAAGAGAAACTACACAATTATCCATAATTATTGGGAGTCCAACATTAATTAAAGCTAATACCATACTCAATTTTTTTGAAGGATCCTTTACCAGGGAGTATGGAGACAACACTATCCACTTTAATATTTTTTACTCAATGTGGGACCCATCATAGGACCTTTCACAACTCATGCATTCCAAAATTAATGAAACTAATCCTAGTTAATATTCTAGTAAGTTACTATAATTTTTATCTATAGTGAAACATTTAATGATGAAAATTATCATAGAGAATGAAACACTATAGAAATATTTGAGATTTTATTTAGATTAGAAAAATATCTAATAAATAATGTTTTTAATGGTTTGATTACTTCTTCTATGATGAAAATGTTGATTTTCATTCACAATGACATAAATTCTTGATTTTGATATTAGAAATGATAATATGATTTCATATTTATAAAAACCGTTGATTTTGGATTTAAAACTGTTCCAACTATGACAACCTCTACTTCATTAAGAATACCTTCTCAAAGAACCTATGTATTGTATATCAATGTATAGAACCCTATTTATTGTAATTACACCTCAATAAAAAGATATATCATGATTCTCAATCGGTGTTTCAATTATTCAAAAAAAACATTACAGTTCACCTATTCCATTTTATATACTCATAGTTTCTCTAAAAAATAAGAGTGTATCACTATATATAAATTTGAATTTTCTGATAGATTCATTTTACAGTTGACCACCTTCTAAGACATTAAAAAAATACAATGAACTATGTAAAAACATACCTCAAATATTAGTTTCAATGGTCTTAAATTATATTTAACTATATTGTAGAATTATAATATTTCCTTCATGATTGTTGATGTAGAGACCCGAATCCTGACGTACATGGACATTACATTACATTTGCGGAATACTTAGTACATAATAAAAACACACACACAAGGATTGTAATAGTTTAGTGTCTTTGAAAACTCGGAATATAATCTCCTAATCCTGGTGAAAGATCTTTAACATCTCCCATAAAGATCTTCTTTTTTTTATACCTAAACCTTTCTTTATATCCTGGGGAAAAGTAAACATAAAAGCGTGAGCTCAAATTCTCAGTAAGGGTAATCAAAAGAAATATCAATCACATCATATACAAAAGCACATAACTTTTGGAAATCTTAACCTGCAAAAGAGATCATAATTTCATAACATGGGATAAATCATGTCAGTGAAATGTAATCACAATAATCATAACATAAAACATGAAACTTTGTGGCATAAACACATAATCATAGAGAATCATTTCTTGTTAGTCAAGACTCATTTCCAAGACTATCTTAGTGGACAAAGTCCCTTTCTGAACCGAGTCACCCTCGTTTCAGTCCTGTTTCACTGAACCGGTATAACCTACCATTCCAGCCATGTCTATCTCATGAGATATAAAATCTTTACCCAATGCATTGGAGGGAGATATAGGTCCCACCCATCTCATAATGATACCATTCTTATGTGTGCCACAAAATCATAAATTATACATCATTGCATAACCCATGTAATAAAAATGGGATTCTTAAACAACATGACATCATAAAATCATTCATATAAGATAAAGGAATCCATAAAAATAATTCTATCACAACATAGTCCAATAAATGTAATAATAGGGTTATAAACAGAACCCTTTATTATCTTAGATGGAAAATAATTTTGATAAAACACTTGAACTCCATTCTTGAGGAAAATATCCTTTCTACTTCAAAAACACTTTTCCTTTCTTAACATGTAATACAATTTTAAACTAAAATAAGTTGATTAAAAATAAACTTGAAAACTTGTAAAGGAAGCTTCTTGGAAATAATGTTTTAAAAATCCATTCATTCCGTATAAGTTAAAAAAACATTTTTTGTACTTTTGTGGGAAAAGTCAAAAAGTACCTCGTACGAAAAACGACAAAAGATTCCTTTCATATTCTTTACTAAAAACTCACCGAAGGGTAAAATTGGACTTAAAAAATTGTATGTGGATGGAAATAATATTACATATTCAGGAAACAAGGGTGTGGATGATAAAATAAACCCCAGTAAATACTAAAGTATAAACAATCCCTGATAAAAATGAGATTGTGATATTTCCCTTACCTTAGGTCCGATTTTCTTCGTAAGTGTCTGAACCTCCTGTATAATGATTTAAATCATGTTATTGACTTATTCCAGAATCATATTCATTGTTATTATATCATATATGGTCCACTTATGACTTTATATTACCCGTTCTTCTGTAAATTCATGTTAAAGTAGCGTTTTGGGTAAAATCGTCTCATTTGTCGTTCGAGTTTTTAACTTGTAATTGTTAATATGATTACTTGGATCATGATTACTTATATCCAGAATGTAAAACATGATTTATATATAATATATATTCAGAATATATATATATATAATATATCGATAAGTGGAATGAAATACACCGTTCATGGAGACGGTAGTCCGTACGTTCGCATGAACGCTATTTTCGTTTCCTTATTGAATTGAATGGAATTAAGTAGATGATATACATATAAATATACATAAATCCAGTATCATTATTAAGTCATATATTTCATTAGTACTTATTATATATACTTTATAATCATTCATGAATGGTTAATCATTGAGAATGAATCTCATCGCGTCGTGGAGACGGTAGTCCGTACGTACGCACGAGCGATGATATCGTTCCCATGGTCGTGGAATTGTGTTGAAGTGTATGTAAACTATTTCAGTATCAATATCACTTTATTATAATCATATATAGTTACTCATTAAACCATTATACCCATCCAATTAAGGTGGTGGCGGAAAATAGATTACACCACGGCATGGAGACGGTATTCCGTACGTACGCACGCGCGGTGATTTCATTTTCCGTAGGATGGATAGATGGTTTAATAGGGTTGTTTCATACATATAATAACATATCAGTATATGAGTGATACTGATGTTATTATTTCATAATGAAACAACTAAATAATAAGAAGTTGAAGAAGAAAGAAATTGGAATGGATCGGTAATGAATATTACCTCTTCTTTGAAGTGCTTCTTTGAGACCTCCTTTTAGGGCACTAAAATTGGTCTTTAAAGAAGACCAGGACCTCTAGGATGATACTGGGGAAGTGGAGAAGAGATTTTGGAAGGGGTTTGCAGAGCTTGAATGCTTAAATTGGTGTGAGGAGGAGAGGGAGGAGGTGCCCTTTTATAAGGGAGGAGAGGGGCATCTTAGGAAAATCTCAAAATATTATTTTATATTAAGGTCAAATTCGGTTTATAATGGTTCCAAATGGTCTTATTTCGAGGCTAAAGTGGGGAGGGGTCGCAATCCTCTCATCCAATAGGATTTAGACAAGTTTAGGTTATTATTTTAACCTTATCAATTAGATTTAACTCTAAGTTAAATAATTTAACTTTTACCGTGTCTTTTTGTTTTCTTACACTATATGGTTAATAAACTTACTATATGAAGCCAAAATAACCCCAAGTTGTTTATTATTAATATATCTATCATTATATAAGTCATTTTTCCGAGCCTTAGATTTTTAAGAATTAAATAACAATTAATAATATAATATTTGTTTTAAAAACTAATTTATGTCAATTTTGACACTATTTGGTACATGATTTTTATGAAATTTCTAACAGAATGATAAGTTCGAACCAAGTTACGTAAATCAACAATAACATGTCATATTGACCTATAAAATTAGTGTACATCATAAAAGGTCTCAAATTACATTTATTTGGGCATTTATAACATCAATTATGTTAATATTTTCTTAAAACTTTAATTACTGCATCATTCTTGTGTCATAAATAAATTAAATTATTTAAAGTATAAAAATTACAAATAAAATACCATTATGTAGGAAATCATTTTATCTTTCTAATGACTATTTATAGTCGAAATTATATTATGTATAACCCTATATGAAAAATGTTTTAGTTAATAAACTTTGATATTAACTCTTTTAACTCTTCTTTGAATTAAATAATAATAAATGTCCTAATCTAATCAAAGTGGGCCTAAATGATTATATTTTACACTTAAGGTTATTTATGGCCGAGATACACTTGTCCAATAGGATTAGGACATGTGTTAGGGTAATATTAATATCATTTTTACCCTTAATTACCCTATTTACTTTTAACCGTGGTAAATAAAAGTAAAAAGTTATTATTCACCAAAAATTATTTTCATCTCATTGAACCACATTTTACTTACGGACATCAACCGTGTCTCTCAGATTTTTGAAATTCCATTCACAGAAGCGGTAAAATTAAGATTTATGAAAAATAATTTTTTTTAACTACCACTTAGTAGTTTCACTATTCATCAAAAATTGAAGTTTTTTCAAGAAAATGCCAAAATTTCACCCTATGCTATAATTGATATTCCGAATTCAAAAATGATTTCTACTTTACAAAATTCCTGACATATAAGTTGCATTAATTAATTTTATAATTACTTTCCACTGTCACAACAAATAACGTGTTTTTAAGAGATAATAACACTTGTTTATGTCTGGTGTAAATGTGAAAATACATCCAATGACCAACATTGTATTGAATTGTAAAAATATATTCTAAATATACTTTAAAACCACTCAAATTAATAATTTATCACTATTAATTATTTCGATTAAAAAAGTTGTTTTTAATTAAAATTTAGTAATTTTCACTATTCATCAGAATATGAAAGTTATCTGAAAAGTACCAAAATTTCACCTAAGGCTAAATTCGATACTCCAAATCCAAAAATGAAGTCCATTTTGAGAGATAAAATTTCTAAAATTTTAAAAGCTGGTTATTACTATTCATAACGGCTAGTTTTAATAATATTTTAATAGCATATCGTTGTTTAGTGAAACTCGGTATTGCGTACTACACACGCTATCGAGGAAGGTCACGATTGCGTGTAATACAAGGCAAGTCAAGGATGCGTGTTGTGCAATCTCCTTTTGGTGTAGCGTACAACACAATACATTAGTGAAATTAAAAAGAATATTTTTCATAAAATTTCGGGGTGTTACATTCTACCGCCCTTAAAATGAATTTCGCCCTCGAAATTCGTCAGGGTTATAAATGGTTTACTATTCGAAAGTTTCTTTAATAGAAACCCACATAGTAAAAAGGAATACCAAAACCAATCTTTAAAAACAAAGCTATGAAATGTAACGGTTACCCAAATAAACAAATCACTGGGTTTCCACATTGGTGAAAATATGGATATGGAAGAGAAATCTAACAATCATGTTCTGATGGAGAGTGGTAGAGAACATGGCTATGGAAAAGCCAGTAATCACAAATCCATATATTTGTGATGATATAAGGTACCATCTGATTCATCAGGTATAAGATCACTAGGACAACATTTTTGGTTTTCAAGATCATTTCCCTAAAGTTGAAAATTTGAATTAGAATAAATACTTACTTGATTTTGGTACAATCTCACTTTTGTTCGTGCCATGAACAATTCCCACTTCATCTCTTAAATAAATGAAGTTGAATTTGTTATTCGTTAAGTGTTAGCAGATCATGTGATAGAATGACGGGTCATTCCATCTGTCTCAAACAAAAGGTTAGCAAAAATTATATACATAAGTCGATATATAGTGAGATTAATCATATATGGTTTCTAAAATGGACTTATACTTCATATATCATACTGCTTAATATAATAAAACTAGTTCCTACTAAATAGGGACTTCCTGTAGGCCAGTGGTAGGCGATAAAGGCCAGTCGCACTTCGATTGTGGGTTCGATTTCCACAGCCTTGTCCGACGCGATGGGTTGTCGCCCGTCCTGCAGGTTGTCCTTTTTCTAAAACTATATTACTATAACATCCCATCAATAATATCGAAAAAACTTCTATCCTTAAACAATACTAACTTATGTCCAACATAATCCATTCCAATATTTAGGCTTATCCATAATACTGCAGTCCACTCTCATGACATAGTGAAAATGATTACCAGATATTTAATACCATCGTTGATCCCCATATATCATAAGATATGTTTTGTTGGTCACATTCCAAACATTCAAAGTCCTTAATCATGTATTCTCTTGAATAACCATTGAGCCATAGTGAAAACATGAATGCAGTTAAAAGTTAACACCTTCCACATACCAAAATCCTCAAAATTCAATATACTCAAACCATGATATCACTTAGTCCTTATATCAATCATGAGCTCATGAATACTGTTAAACATTTAATTTTCTCATTTTCCCTTCATTATGCGCATATCATCTTATTTCCAAAAATATCTCAATCACTTTGAATACCACATTTGACCAATACATAAATATTCCAATACTCCATGATACAACATTATTTTGGAATCCCATTACATAAACACTTAATCATTCCACCACATCGTTGTCATATTCAACATCGCCAATAGTGATCGCATGTGACTTCCCTTTGTCCTTTGCCTTAAGCGGTTGCTCATGTCGATCATCACTAACCCTTGGATTAGGGCATTTATTACCATAATGCCCCATTTCCTTGCACTTGAAGCATTGAAGTGTTGGTGGTGCGTTCTCTGCAGTGTTTGCTTTATTCACATCATTATAAACCCTTTTTCCATTACTTCGACACTCAGCTGCTCGATGACCTTCTTTTCTACACTTAAAACATTTTCTAGTCCCTTTAAGACAATCTCCACCATGCCTCTTTCCACACTATGTGCATAAGGAAACATTCATCTTCTTTTCACCATTATTCTGAGATTTCTCCTTGAACTCCATCTTTCGTTTCTTGTCAAAACCATGAGATGGATATGTAACACCAACTTCCATTTCTACCTTGATATCACAACGCACAATTTCGTCATAGATACTGAAGTCTCTTATAGCTAATACCCTTCGAAGACTTGGTTTTAAGCCACTGAAAAATCTATCAACATTACTTTCAGGTTGGATGATAATACCAGATGAATACCTTGCAAGTCTTGTAAAATTCGCTTCGTATATACCAACAGATTCATCATCCTTCTGCTTCAGCTCAAGAAACTCCTTTTCCATCTTTGTTCGAAGAATACGAGGGAAGTACTTACTGAAAAACAAGTTCTGGAACTCGTCCCATTCCATGGACTCAATTTCATCTCTTGGACTCGTATTCTTGATAAGATTCCACCATTGGTCAGCTTCACCTTCCAAACGATATACTGCTAAGATGACTTTATCATGTTCAGAACATTGAAGAACTGAAAATATCTTTTCAGTGGTACTGATCCATTGTTCAGCAACAAGTGGATCAGATGTCCCACTGAAAGAAGGTGGACGTTGCCTCATGAAGGTCTCAATATAATATTGTTCCCTTCTCTTCTCATTTGGAAGTCCAGAATGATTCATAGCTTGTGTAAGTATAGCAATAAGATTTTTCAATCCATCTCCCATAACATTTGTTTGTTCAGGAGGGAAATCATTGCATTGTCCATTGCGTTGATCAACACGGTTCCTTCGGGTTCCAGCCATCGTCTAAAACCCAAAAAGAATAGTGTGAGAGGAAAAAATCATGATAGGGAAAACAATATAATAAAGGGGGAGTACCCTTAATATCTAACATCTTAGGTTAAATTCTATGATCGTTATCGTAGTTCTAGGACTGTATCTTATACGTATACTTATCCTTAGGGACATCCCTAGACATACCTTAGAAATATCTCTAGGGATCTCACTAACGCTTTCGCATCCTATTTTCCAAAGGTTGACTAAACCTTTCCACTGATACCAACTGTAGAGACCCGAAGCCTGACGTACATGGACATTACATTGCATTTGTGGAATACTTAGTACATAATAAAAACACACACACAAGGATCGTAATAGTTTAGTGTCTTTGGAAACTCGGAATATAATATTCTAATCCCGGTGAAAGATCTCCAATATCTCCCATAAAGATCTTCTTTTTTTTATATCTAAACCTTTCTTTATATCCTGGGGAAAAGTAAACATATAAGGGTGAGCTCAAATGCTTAGTAAGGGTAAACAAAAGAAATATCAATCACATCATATACAAAAGCACATAACTTTTGGAAATCTTAACCTGCAAAAGAGATCATAATTTCATAAAATGGGATAAATCATGGCTGTGAAATGTAATCACAATAATCATAACTTTAAACATAAAACTTTGTGGCATACACACATAATCATAGAGAATCATTTCTTGTTAGTCAAAACTCATTGCCAAGACTATCTTAGTGGAAAAAGTCCCTTTCGGAACCGAGTCACCCTCATTTCAGTCTTGTTTCACTGAACCGGTATAACCTACCGTTCCAGCCATGTCTATCTCATGAGATATAAAATATTTACCCAATGCATTGGAGGGATATATAGGTCCCACTCATCTCATAATGATACCATTCTTATGTGTGCCACAAAATCATAAATCATACATCATTGCATAACCCATGTAATAAAAATGGGATTCTTAAACAACATGACATCATAAAACCATTCATATAAGATAAAGGAATCCATAAAAATAATTCCATCACAACATAGTCTAATCAATGTAATAATAGGGATATAAACAGAACCCTTTAATGTCTTAGATGGAAAATAATTTTGATAAAACACTTGAACTCCATTCTTGAGGAAAATATCCTTTCTACTACAAAAACACTTTTCCTTTCTTAACATGTAATAAAATTTTAAACTAAAAGAAGTTTATTAAAAATAAACATGAAAACATGTAAAGGAAGCTTCTTGGAAATAATGTTTTAAAAATCCATTCATGCCTTATAAGTTAAAAAAACATTCTTTGTACTTTTGTCGGAAAAGTCAAAAAGTACCTCGTACGAAAAACAACAAAAGATTCCTTTCATATTCTTTACTAAAAACTCACCGAAGGGTAAAATTGGATTTAAACAATTGTAGGTGGATGGAAATAATATTACATATTCAGGAAACAAGGATGTGGATGATAAAATAAACCCCAGTAAATACTAAAGTATAAACAATCTCGTATAAAAATGAGATTGTGATATTTCCCTTACCTTAGGTCCAATTTTCTTCGTAAGTGTCCAAACCTCCAGTATAATGATTTAAATCATGTTATTGAATTATTCCAGAATCATATTCATTTTTATTATATCATATATGGTCCACTTATGACTTTATATTACCCGTTCTTTTGTAAATTCATGTTAAAGTAGCGTTTTGGGTAAAATCACCTCATTTGTTGTTCGTGTTTTTAACTTGTAATTATTAATATGATTACATGGATCATGATTACTTATATACAGAATGTAAAACATGATTTATATATAATATATATTCAGAATATATATATATATATATAATATATCGATAAATGTAATGAAATACACCGTTCATGGAGACGGTAGTCCGTACGTACGCGTGAACGCTATTTTCGTTTCCTTATTGAATTCAATGGAATTAAGTAGATGACATACATATAAATATACATAAATCCAGTATCATTATTATGTCATATATTTAATTAGTACTTATTATATGTACTTTATAATCATTCAAGAATGGTTAATCATTGAGAATGAATCTCATCGCGTCGTGGAGACGGTAGTCCGTATGTACGCTCGAGCGATGATATCGTTCCCATGGTCGTGGAATTGTGTTGAAGTGTATGTATACTATTTCAGTATCAATATAACTTTATAATAATCATATATAGTTACTCATTACACCATTATACCCATCCAATTAAGGTGGTGGCGGAAAATAGATTACACCACGGCATGGAGACGGTATTCCGTACGTACACACACGCGGTGATTTCATTTTCCGTAGGATGGATAGATGGTTAAATAGTGTTGTTTCATACTTATAATAACATATCAGTATATGAGTGATACTGATGTTATTACTTCATAATGAAACAACTAAATAAGAAGAAGTTGAAGAAGAATGAAATTGGAATGGATCGGTAATGGATATTACCTCTTCTTTGAAGTGCTTCTTTGAGACCTCCTTTTAGGGCACTAAAATTGGTCTTTAAAGAAGTCCAGGACCTCTAGGATGATACTAGGGAAGTGGAGAAGATATTTTTTTAGGGTTTGTCCGAGCTTGAATACTCAAATTGGTGTGAGGAGGAGAGGGAGGAGGTGCCCTTTTATAAGGGAGGAGAGGGGCATCTTGGGAAAATCTCAAAATATTATTTTATATTAAGGTCAAATTCGGTTTATAATGGTTCCAAATGGTCTTATTTCGAAGCTAAAGTTGGTATGGGTCGAAATACTCTCATCCAATAGGATTTAGACAAGTTTAGGTTATTATATTAACCTTATCAATTAGATTTAACTCTAAGTTAAATAATTTAACTTTTACCGTGTCTTTTTGTTTTCTTACACTATATGGTTAATAAAATTACTATATGAAGCCAAAAGAACCCCAAGTTGTTTATTATTAATATATATATCCTTATCTAAGTCATTTTTCCGAACCTTAGATTTTTAGGAATTAAATAACAATTAATAATATAATATTTTTTAAAAAAACTAATTTATGTCAATTTTGACACTATTTGGTACATGATTTTTATGAAATTTCTAAGAGAATGATAAGTTCGAACCAAGTTACGTAAATCAACAATAACATGTCATATTAACCTATAAAATTAGTTTAAGTCATAAAAAGTCTCAAATTAAATTTATTTGGGCATTTATAACATCAATTATGTTAATATTTTCTTAAAAGTTTAATTACTGCATCATCGTTGTGTCATAAATAAATTAAATTATTTAAAGTATAAAAATTACAAATAAAATACCATTATGTAGGAAATCCTTTTATATTTATAATTAATATGTATAGTCGAAATTATATTATTTATAACCCTATATTAAATATGTTTTAGTAAATAAACTTTGATTTTAACTCTTTTAACTCTTCTTTGAATTAAATAATAATAAATGTCCTAATCTAATCAAAGTGGGCCTAAATGATAATATTTTACACTTAAGGTTGTTTTTGGCCAATATACACTTGTCCAATAGGATTAGGACATGTGTTAGGGTAATATTAATATCATTTTTACCCTTAATTACCCTATTTACTTTTAACCGTGGTAAATAAAAGTAAAAAAGTTACTATTCACCAAAAATTATTTTCATCTCATTGAACCAAATTTTACTTACTGACATCAACCGTGTCTTTTGGATTTTTGAAATTCCATTCACAGAAGCGGTAAAATTAAGATTTATGAAAAATATTTTTTTTTAACTACCACTTAGTAGTTTCACTATTTATAAAAAATTGAAGTTTTTTCAAAAAAATGCCAAACTTTCACCCTAAGCTATAATTGATATTCCGAATTCAAAAATGATTTCTATTTTACAAAATTCAGAACATATAAGTTGCATTAATTAATTTTATAATTATATTCCGCTGTCACAACAAATAGCTTGTTTTTAAGAGATAATAACACTTGTTTATGTCTGGTGTAAATGTGAAATTACATCCAATGACCAACATTGTATTGAATTGTAAAAATATATTCTAAATATACTTTAAAACCACTCAAATTAATAATTTATCACATTTAATTATTTCTATTAAAAAAGTTGTTTTTAATTAAAATTTAGTAATTTTCACTATTCATCAGAATATGAAAGTTATCTGAAAAGTACCAAAATTTCACCTAAGGCTAAATTCGATACTCCTACTACAAAAATGAAGTCCATTTTGAGAGATAAAATTTCTAAAATAATAAAAGGTGGTTATTACTATTCACAACGGCTAGTTTTAATAATATTTTAATAGCATATCATTGTTTAGTGAAACTCGGTATTGCGTACTACACACGCTATCGAGGAAGGTCGCGATTGCGTGTAATACAAGGCAGGTCAAGGATGCATGTTGTGAAATCTCCTTTTGGTGTAGCGTACAACACAAGACATTAGTGAAATTAAAAAAATATTTTTCATAAAATTTCGGGGTGTTACAGTTGAGTGTTTGAATTTTTAACTCAAAGTCATCACAATGATCTTTCCTTCATGATTGTTGAGGGTTTGAATTATTAGTATGATAATGTCAAATTTGTCTATCTTGTTAATTTTCTTTATATCTAGAACACTTATTGTAAAAATACCACAAAGAAGTATCAACTTTTTCCAATGATTTCTATACTAAGAAAAAAATACATTACCCAATAATATTGTAATTTTTGTAAACATGATTCTTTCCCTGTTCAATAAAAATTCCAAACCACTTGCTCTAAAAAATAGCCCCCTATGGATTTTCTTTATCAGGAAGGGAACATAAATCACTAATGAACCAAAACCTAGGATATTGGTCACTATCCAATAATTCTAAGCCTACATGAGAGGGTTAGGTGTAAGAAATAATATTCATTAAATAAAAATACCATAAATTCTACAACAAAGTGATTAACAATCATTCTTAACTTCTTCCTAAATTTTAGACTTCATCATCACAAACCAATGATTTATACAACTTATAAAGAACATATTCTTTCATTAACTTCCACAAAATAACCAAATTGTTTACACATGATAACATCACATCTTTAAACTTCTAAAAAAATGCCTCTTAATTATATGGTCAACCAAAAAATGGTAAGTCACATATAAATGGGTAGACATTTTTATCATATTTCTACCCTTTTTACAAAGACATGAATTGATAAGAATGGATTAAGGACGAGACAACATGTTTTTTCATTGAGGAGAGTGAGATTGAGCACCCATAATCAACCTCATATTTAAAATGATTATTTTGGTAATGGTTTAGTGAGGATATAATCTACCTACATAGTTGTTGGTGTTAACTCGTTTTCTTATTCTTCAAGATCTATATTGAAAAATGTAAACTTGAAATCCATTATTAACATCTTATATCTCATTTTTGTGATAATAAAAACTAATATTTTGACAGTTTCAAGTCTTCCAACTCGGGAAATGGTCCCATAAAATTAAATTCCTTATACTTGTGATTGTCAATTATAAAATACTTTTTCCGTGTTTCTAAACACCTCAACTCCACCACCAAATTGTTTTAAAACCTAAATTTTTTTAATTATATTCTTATATTCATGTTTGTTTACCATCTCCCATGTCACATTTTTTAATATAAACCAATTATTCATTTAGGTAATTAACCAATTCTTATTTTTTGTAATTATGATGTTTTATAAAATTCACATTTATAGACATAAGAATTATCATAATTTTTTTAATATAACACATGTATCCTCAAACATTATGAGGGAATCTAATGAAGATACTATCAAATTTTATTTGATAAAAATTCCCAAGATTCTTATCTTTTACATTCATACTAAATGGGTGAAAACACCCTTAGGTATTTCAATATTAGGGTATATTTGTAATAAATCTCATATATATTTATATTAGATTGTTGTACTTGAAAACAATAAATCTGAAATTGAATTGTATCTCATGTATATTATCTCCAAAATAATCAAGAAGTATTATGCTCAATTTTCCTGGTTTATGCCATCTCAACCAAAAATCTATTATTTATTTATGATTCATCTTTCTGTTATGGTGTATATGGTTCAAAAATTTCGGGACTAATTTTTTTATTTTCATGATAGCATTAAAACATATTATTTGAGTATTAATCAACATCATTAGTTCAAATATTATTTATAGAGTATCTATATTCCATTTCATCAGTTCTCCATATATTTTTAAACATATTTAGATCCTATGATTTGTGTTTCAAAAACATAATACATTAAATATGAGTAAAATCATTGATAATGAGAATAAAATTCTTATATTTGTTTATTGATAGATTTTTCATGGCCTATATTTTTAGGATGAATAATCTCTCAGGGATGAGTTGTTGGTATATCAAATCCCATATATACTAAATTTAAAATATTCCCTAGACATAATATCTAACAACATCAATATCTTATTTTTACCGTGATAGGAATATCATGAACACTGCCTCTCATGGTCATCTTTTTAATATTCCACTATCTCATATGTCCAAGAATTTCATTCCATAACAATTTTTTTTCATAATGATCACATAGAATGGTCCTTATGTATATCCAACACAAAAAATAGAACATTGGTTCATTATCCTCAAATAGAAAAATTCCCATCTTCAATATTTATAATTATAAAACCATATCTTTAATAATATATTTCATTTCCTTCATCACAAACATAAAAAACACTTTTCATATTTTGTCATAGTTATTAAAAAAAGGAACATCATGATTTCAATTTTTCATTTACATTGATGAAAATTCCAATACATTTTATTCTGATTGAATCATAATATTCAAAAGTCATTATCCCTTATTTTTATTCATTAACATTTTATTGAAATTTCAAATCTCTTGACATATGTGAAGAACACCCACTACCCAATATTCATTGTTGTTATCCTTTTGTGGCCTTGAGAGAAATTCCAACAACTAATTTTATTTAACATCAATTTTCATCCTTCTAATTATTATTTTTATATTTTTCATGCAATAATTTTGGATATGGTATCATTGGAAGTCACACTTAAACAATATTTCCAGGTTAAACACATCTTTGGAAAATAGTTTGCAATGGTTGGAATCTTTTTTTTTTTGCAAACTTCATTTTTTTAGTTTATCTTATTTTAGTGGGTTAACTCCTCCTCAAATATAAATAAAATTACTTCTAGACTCATTTTATTTTTGATGATAAAAATAACACATATGTTTTTTAAATCCTTGATGTTCAAATAGTAACCATGAAAAGACATATTTACCTTTCAAAACACCACATTTATCATAATTGTGAACAAATCCTCTATAATCCTGGGTTACCTTTTATGAACTATATTTTTGTTGGAATCCAAATATATCCTCTTTCATATTAAAATAATTTTCATCTTTAATATTGTATCCAGTTATAACATCTTTTTTTATCAATACTGGATTTTTTTACAAACTCTAGAATTAGATTTCTTTAAGAAAAAAATTTCCAATTTAAGTTGTTTCCTTTTATAATATTTCTTATAACTACTCTCATACTTATAAAAAAATTAAAGGTAAAATTTTATTATACTATTTAGCTCCATAACTTTTATATAATTATTTATATTATTTATTTTAATTCTTAAATCTAGACATTTCTCATTCAGTTTCAAAAATTATATAATTTTTTTGGGCATATTGGTCGAGTATATCTCGACCATAATCATCCAAAAGTCAATCAAGTATTTTTAATAGGTGGTGTCTCCATCATAGACTGAGACAAAAATTATTATTATAACAATTAAATGGGGGGGTTACATTATTATGAAATCAGGGACTTTTTTATAATCCCTTTTCTAAAGATGAAGAAGTTCCACAAGAATATCCTCCTTCCATGTAAGATCCTGACTGATACCCATGTTAGACAGACTGTCAGCAATCTTGTTTTCTTCACGAAAGGTGTGTGTGGAAATGTAGTCGATCTCCATGAGGGAGGCTAGGAATCTCATCCATAGAGTAGTGATAGGCCAGGATAGATATAATTCCCCGTTCGATTTTGCTTGAACAACATTGGATGAGTCACTCTAAATACAGATTTTGTTCCATCCCTTTTTCATGATGAAGCACACATCGTGAATCACACCTATCATTTCCGCCTTCAAGGACGAGGCCATGCCCCAGTTACCAAAGAAGCATCCATGGAATCTCCAATTAAAATCCTAGAATATCACTCCATAACAAGCAGGTCTATGATTTCCTTTGTAATCTCCATCAACATTCACTTTAATCCAGTCTAGAAGAGGGTTTTTCCAGAAAACATCAAAGGTGCACTTCAGTTGCCTATAGATAACATCAACTCTGAGTTGACGAAGGATCTAAAAATCACCAACCGAGTTGTCACAATAGGATTTTTGAATAGAATCGACATCATTGATGGATATTCAAATTTGTGTACGACCTTCATTATGGTTGAATGAATAGTTGTAGTGAATAATGGAATTTCAATCATACCAGATCACATATAAGAGCTCTGCCACCACTTCTACGAAGATATTTTTGATTTGATGTGAAGAATTTAACTCCACACTGAAATGGCACAGGGTTTTTGGGGATCCTTTACATTTTGAAAATCTCGTGTTGGGTTTTCTGGTCTGGGAATCACGGCAGTGTAGGCCTATCGGTAGCCTTAGCCTATCGGTGGCCTTGGGCTACCGGTATCCTCGGCCTACTGGTAGCCTTCTCCTACCGGTATCCCTATCCTACTGGTGGTCTTGGCCTACCGGGGCCATCGCCTACCGGTCGCCTTAGCCTACCGGTAGCCGTCACCCACCGGTGGCATTCAGCGACCGGTGGCTCTGGCCTACCCCCTCGGGTTCTTTCCAATGGCGTTCCTACTTGCAAATTACAGTTTTAAAATCTATTTTGACCTGCTTGACATTGTTTTAAAGACCCGTAACTACATAAGAGTTTTAATTAAATAATTAATGAATTAATGAGTCAGTTTAAACCACCCGACCCCCTTAATGACGAGTGGGGCCGTGTGGCCAACCCACGACATCGTGCCTCACGCGGTTCTGTGTTCTTATCTCAACTGTCCGCAACCCTTATAAACTAGAGGGTTAGGAATGGTTTCTTCTTTCCTGGATCATGGATTTTCACGAACAGCTTTTGGTGCATCGGGCGAGCCGCATCTTTATCCGTAAGGTTCCACGCCCGACCTAAGCGTCGATCGTCTATCAACAAGTAGGTAATTGTTTCCTTCATCTCTCTCTTTTTTGTATCATGCGGGGTGGGTGTTCTTTTGTTTCGGTATAATTGGATAAACCATACCTAAATAAAGATAATTAATGGATTCTAAAATGAATGAAGGGGGCTGTGATTGTTGATGTTGTTTATATTATGATCATCTTTCTAAGTTGTGTTGTCTTGCGAGTTCTGAAAATCGATTCCATTAGTGGTTGTTGTCTGTGCATTACTGAACCCCTGGTGGTGTTTTAAATGACTTGTTTTGTAATTGTAAACTCCCGCTATGAAAAGTAAACTGGTTAATCACGTATACCCGAATGAATAAATTGGAAGCACCAGGATCAATCCTTCTGTGATAACCCCCGGTTAAAGCACACGAAATTGAAATCATGGAGCATGTAAAATCTTTTAAATATGAAAATATAGTCACGAACCTGCTTTTTGTCAGTGGTAGTGGTTGGTTGTTTCCTTTTACGGGCTGATTGCTATAGATGTTGGAGGGGATGGGATCCCCTATTTTTATACTCTCAATGGTTGTGGAATCAGGGATGAGATCCCCTATTGTTATGGATTCAGTGTTTCTGAGATTTGAGACTGTGTGGTAACCTTGTTTATATCATGAATTGGGGTGGGATTCCATGTTGTTGAGAATCCCTTCTTGCTCCTGGATTTTGGGCATGGGGCTGTAACTTAGGGTTCTCTTTATTTGATGTGGCCTTACGAGAAAACCGGTTGTGGGTGTTATGGTTGATGTTTCACGGTTTACATTCCTGGACTTGTGCCTATGTTTACTAGTTGCCCAGTAGTTCTTAAACTTTTTTAATCATTGTTACTGAACATGAAAATACAATGGGAAAAATGGGTTTTGTTGGCTAGAGTCGTGACTTGGGCGCAGTGCTATTTGTGCTCTTTAGGAGGACTGAAGGAAAACCTAAACTTTGGGTGAGTTCTTGTTACATTTATCTATATTTTTAGTTTTGTGTTTCTTATTCACGCCCCACCCAAGTTGAGAAATTAGTGTCAAACACCCCCATTTCATGGGGGAGGGTGTTTTTTCCAACACTACTCTTAGTGGCTGGTTATTAGCTCATTTTCTGCTCCCTTTCCCGGATAGCCCAAGTATCTCCAGGCAGGCTGTGATGGCCTGATGTCCATTATTATCCCAAGAACCTTCGGGTGGGGTAGTGTGGTGATTGGCCAGGTGTGTGCGGTAGGTGGTTTCCCAAGAGTCTTCGGGATGAGGCCCAGGTGTCTTCGTGTGTGGCAGTGGATCTTCTAGCCCAGGTGTCTTCGGGCGTGGCAGTGGATCTTCTAGCCCAGGTGTCTTCGGTTGTGGTGGTGGCTGTTCTAGCTTAGGTGTTTACAGGCGTGGTTACGTGTGAAAGTTGGGACCCCGGTGTGTGCGGGTGAGATTCGGAAGCGGGACTGCGTGTGGTTGTGGCCCAGGTGTGTGCGGGCGGGTGTGGCAGTGGGACTGTGGTGAGAATGGCGGGATTGGTTTGATGTGTAGGATGTATCAATAACTAGTGGGAAAGTGGCGTGGGGTACCCAAACATCAATGTGATCTTTTATATATATTACTTGACTTGCATTATTTGGTGATTGTGTCTTGGTGAGGCTTGGGTGGATAGTTTACCTTGATAGGTGTTTGGTTTACTCCTTTTCTCATGGGACTTTAGTATGTTCCCCCACTTATGCATGAGAGTCTTTGGTTTTCACTACTGGGTGTACTTTTATGCTCACCCTATGTATATAAAACTGCTTTCAAGTTTCCAGGAGGACTTCAGGGATCGCGCGGGACCGTACAAGCTTGGACCTTTGGGGCAGTTCTTGTTGCAGTTTTTTTATTTCTTTGGTACTTAACTTGTAGTCACCTTTTGTACATTGTGGCTCTTACTTTTGGAACATGCATGTGGGAATGGTTTACTTTTGGATGTACTTTTCTTTTACCTTGGTGTTGTTGGGTTTCATCTTCTTATCTCCCGATCCTATAAAACAAAAAGGGTAATACCTTCCATTTGTGTGTAATTTCTATACCCTTGGTGCTAGTCTCCACTCTGGGTCATATTGAAGGTGGGTTTCGTGGGTCATTATCTCTCCTTAAACTTAAATAAGGAAGGGACTGGAAATCTGCTAACCCTTCACTCCTTTTTTGTGAAGGCGGGTCGTGATAGAATGGTATCAGAGGTGATGGTTGAGAGATAGGGTGGAGTCTGTAGTTAGGAATAGTTAGGATTGCATTGGATGGTAAGGCAACAGTGTTGGGTGACCTTGGTGCGTGAATTAGGCTAGGGAAGACCGGCTAGGAAACTGGATTTTAGGGCCCCCCGTGATCCGACGCAAGGACTCTAGACGTAAGGAATGACCAAGTGATGCCACACTGATTGCAGGGTAGAGACCCTAGGAATGGTACATGCATCATAATGACTTCTGTTCTCATGTTTTTGGGGTGTTTTGGGAATTAAGAATAAACAAAAAGTGTAAGAAGTTTTAAAGAAAATAATTTGCACTACTTGGGATTAGGCATTCCTTGTTTACCTTCCAGCTATGGCACCTGGAAGGCGACTGCGTGTGGTACAGACGATCGAGGCCCCATAGACAACCTTGGCCGATCGGCAGAGAGCTGACCGAGAAGAGGAGGATGACTAGTGGCAGAGGAATCTTCGGGCGTTCCAGTGAAAGAACCTCGAGATGTATGATTGCAGCACCTCTAACATGAAGACGGAAGGCTGGCTAGAGGAGCGATTGATAACTTTTGGCCTGATTCGGGCCCCGAACGAGTACAAGGTTCCTCTTGCCGTCATCCTGATTTTGGGAGCGGCACGTCAGTGGTGGATGCATTACCTAGGGTAGAGGAGGGAGGCTGAGGTGGATTGGGTGGATTTTGAGAGTGAGTTCCGGGCGGAATTCCTCTCTTCGACGATGAAGGCTGAAAAGAGATAGGAGCTACTCTCCCTCTAGCAGGGGAGTATGTCCATGAGGGAGCTAGGGATCATGTTCAAGGACCTCCTACGTTTTTCTCCAGAACTCTTTCGCAATGAGGAGTCTTAGGAAAGACGTTTGGAGGAGGCGCTCCGACCCTCCCTCTAGTATGTTGTTACCCCCTTTACCCTGCCGACGTACTTGGAGGTCCAGAAGAAGGCCGAAGTTCTTGAGAAGATGCATGGTCTAGGAGGAGTGTCACGAGACGGGATCGAGCTAGGACCATCGAAGGGGAAGGCCGTCAGCGCCAGGCCTCCATCGTCAGGACCCCCCAGCTTCTGACCCGTAGGGAGCAGGCCACAACAGTTTCATTTTCGATCCCCTGGTCTGCACCCTTTTCCTACGGGCACGGGGCCGCGGTGCTTTGTCTGTGGGAGCCCTGGACATCTCTGGAGTCAGCTCCCGAACCGGGTATAGTACGGCGGTGGCAGACAACCCCACCACCGACCCCAGTAGCAGCTTCCAGCCATGCCTTTCCAGTAGTAGCAGCAGGGACAGCGAGCTCCCGCTCCTCTGAGGGAAGACGTTGGAAGAGGAGGCCGACCTCAGGGGGCTCCTTTGGGACCTCGATCGGGGTGTGGTCGGGGAGGTGGCCGACAGCCGAGGGGGGGGGGAGCTGGGCGTGGACATTTTCACGCTGTAGAGGCATCAGTTTTAGCAGGGCCGGAGGTTGTTCGAGGTACGATCAATCTGTTTAGTACCCATGCTTATGCCTTGTTTGATACCGGAGCTTCCCACTCATTTGTTGCACCCAGTATAGCCCGTGCCTTGTGTCTAGATACTGAGAGACTTCCAGTGCCCCTGGTGTTGAGAACACCAATCGGAGGTCAGACCGACTTGTTGTTTGTTTTTCGGGGATGCAGGCTAATGATAGGGCAACATTAGTCGGTTAGGGATCTTCTTCAGCTACAGATACAACCATACAATGTCATCCTGGGCATCGAATGGCTATTCTCGGTGTGTGCCGTCATTGACTATTCCCGAATAAGATTCTTTTTCTCAGACTTGGGCGGCCGGCGTGTTATTTTCACTGGCGAGCGGAGTAGTTAGAAGGGCGAAAAGCGAGATGAACCCATCCTCTCCTTGTTAGCTGAGCTGTGAGTATGTTCGATAGATGCTGAAATGGTGGAAGTGCCAGAGATCGTCTGTGGGTTTATGGACGTCTTCCCTGAGGAGGTGATGACTCTACCCCCTCGTCGTGATATCGAGTTCGGGATAGACCAATAGCCTGGTGCTCTTCCGATCTCAATGGCTCCGTACTGGATGACACCTTGAGAGCTGTAGGAGTTGCAGATCCAAATTGACGATCTGATGAAGAGGGGTTATGTTCGCCCGAGTGCGTTACCATGGGGCACTCCAGTCTTGTTCGCAAAGAAGGCAGATGGTGGCCTCAGGATGTGCATTGACTACAGGAGGCTGAATCAGGTGACGATCAAGAATCACTACTCTCTTCCGAGGATAGAGGATCTTTTCGACCAGCTGAAAGGGGAAGGATGGTTCTTGAAGATCGACCTGCGGTCTGGGTATCACCAGCTGAGAGTGAAGGAGGGCAACATTCCGAAGATGGCATGTAGGTGTAGATATGGACACTTTGAGTTCGTAGTCATGCCCTTCGGTGTTACAAACGCCCCGGCTATGTTCATGGGGCTTATAACCTCCATATTCCGGGAGTACTTAGATCGGTTCATGGTTGTGTTCATTGGTGATATCCTGATCTATTCGAGATCAGAGGAGGACCATGCAGAGAACCTGAGGACAGTTTTGGAGGTCCTCCAACAGCATCAACTCTATGGGAAGTTGTCGAAATGCATGTTCTGGACATGAGAAGTGCACTTCCTTGGGAACGTGGTGTCCGATCAGGGGGTAGCGGTGGACCCGTCAAAAGTTGAGGCAATCGTTTCTTGGGCAGCACCCAAGAATGTGGCATAGGTCCGTAGTTTCCTTGGGCTGGTGGGTTACTATCGGAGGATCATACCCAACTCTTCTCGAGTAGCAGCCCCTTTGACAACCCTTACCAAGAATGACCGGGTTTTTGTGTGGAGTGAGCAGTGCGAGTCAGCCTTCAGCTATCTGAAAGTGAAGTTGGTTAGTGCCCTGGTCCTGAGATTACCAGAAGAAGGGGTGGCTTATGAGGTATTCTGTGATGCTTCAGGGCCAGGACTGGGATGTGTGTTGATGCAGCAACAAGGGGTGATCTCTTATGGGTCCAGGAAGTTATACCCTCATGAGCGTAATTACGCCACCCACGACCTGGAGCTTGCAGCGTTCGTTTTTTCACTAATGTTATTGTAGAACTACCTCATCGGAGAACGCTTTATGGTCTTCATGGATCACAAAAGCTTGAGGTATATCTTCTCCCAGTGGGACCTAAACTTGCGACAGTAGAGATGGGTGGAGTTCCTCCAGGATTACGACTTCGAGATCTCTTGTACTCGGTGCAAGGGAAAGGTAGTGGCCGATTCCTTGAGAAGGAGGAAGCAGAAGGATGTGGTTTGAGAGTCGGAAGACGCCTGGAAGGCGATGGAGGAGTTGGCTGCCTTACACCTGGATGCGAAGATGGATAGCTGTAGACTTTTCCTATATCAGATGACAATGCAGTCATCTCTGTTTCAGCATGTGGAGGAGTCTCAGTGGGGATACCTAGAGTGCGAAGTAATGCGTGACCAGGGCAATGCTCCTGAAGGATGGACAAAGGATGGCCAGAACTGGATGCTTTTCCAGGGAAGGTTTTTCGTTCCAGAGGCGATGTGCGGAAACGTTCTCAGTGAGTTCCACAACTCACCCCTGGCGGTACACCGAGGAGTTTCCAAGATGTACTAGGGACTCAAGAGGCAGTTTTGGTGGCTCGGAGTTAAGCGAGCGGTGGCAGAGTTTGTGGCCAAGTGCTTAGTGTGTCAGCAGGTGAAGGCTGAACACTGAGTTCCAGGAAGCCTACTGCATCCTCTAGATTTCCCTGAGTGAAAGTGGGATGACATCTCGATGGATTTCGTCATGGGACTACCCATGGTCCAAGAGGGATACGACGCCATCTGGGTGGTAGTGGACAGGTTGACGAAATCGGCTCACTTCCTGGTGATCAGGGAGTCGTGTGAAGTGGATGCTTTGGCGCGAAGGTACGTGGATGAGGTGGTTCAGTTGCATGGGATTCTGAGGTCTATAGTCTCGGATAGGGATGCATGATTTACATTGCGAGTCTAGAGAGGATTGCAACATGCTTTTGGCACCCAGCTACGCCATAGCACTGCTTTCCACCCCCAGACAGATTGACCGATAGAGCGCAGCATCCAGACCATTGATGATATGTTGTGGGCATGTGTTCTGGACATAGGGGGACGATGGGTGAGATACTTTCCCCTGGTAGAGGTTGACTACAATAATATCTATCACTCTACAATCGGTATGGACCTGTTTGAATCTTTTTACGGGAGGCCATGTCGTTATCCTCTGTGTTGGACCGAAGTAGGAGAGGTAGGCATCCTTGGCCCAGAGGTGGTGTAGAGCACGACAGAAAAGGTTCAGCTCATATGGGAAAAAATGAAGGTAGCCTAGGACTGACAGAAGTTGTATGCGGATACGAGGAGGAGGCCCTTAGAGTTTGAGGTTGGAGACCACGTGTTTTTGAAGGTCTCCCTTCGGCGTGGGCAGCAGAGGTTCGACAAGGGGAGTAAGCTTTCTCCCAGGTTCATCGAACCCTTCGAAGTGTTGCGGCGGGATGGCGAAGTGGATTATAAGCTAGCATTACCACCGCCACTACTGAGGATTCATGATGTCTTCCATGTGTCCCAGCTCTGTCGGTACCTGAACAATGATTCACACGTCTTTGATTGGGGTGAGTTGGACATCGAGTATGACGTGCCTTTTGTGGAGAGACTAGTGATGATCGAGAATCGCAAAGAGAAGGTGCTACGTGGGCGAACCATTCCCTTAGTCCATGTGTTGTGAAGACATGGTGGGCTTGAGGAGAGTACGTGGGAAAGGGAAGCACAGATGAGTGCCCAGTACCCAAAGTTATTTTGAGTTTTGTTCCCTGTTTTACCTATTGTGGTAGAACTTTTTTCCTTGTTGACTATGAAATGTATAGGTTTTCTTCCTCTGAATGCATGTGAAAATCCCTGGCTATGTGGGAGGGTAGAAACTGACCCCTAATCAAGACGCCTTAACGTGGATGCGACTAAACCCGTGCAGGCGAGTCAGTGCCGCCCAAAGTGGATAATATCGTGACATGGGGGAGGAGACTCCCCAACCCACATACCTGGGAAGCTTGGCTTGGTATGTTGGAAGTGTGCGTGGGTTCACTCCTAAGAGGTATCTTTAGAGGTGGTTGTTTGGACCCTCTCTTTCCTTCTGGTTTGTTTTCATTCTTGGGTACGAGAATTGTTTAAGAGGTATCTGATGTAACAGCCCGGGTTTTATTGGGATCCATTACTTTGTGAAAATCTAGTGTTGGGTTTTCTGTTCTGAGAATCACGGCGGTGTAGACCTATCGGTAGCCTTAGCCAACCGGTGGCCTTGGACTACCTGTAGCCTTGGCCTACTAGTGGCCCTGGCCTACCGGTCGCCTTGGCCTACCGGTAGCCTTCGCCTACTGGTCACCTTGGCCTTCTGGTGGCTCCGGCCTACCCCCACGGGTTCGTTCCAGTGGCATTCATTCTTGCACAATTAGTGTTTAAAACCCTATTTTGACATGTATGAGCATGTTTTAAAGACCCATAACTACATAAGAGTTTTAATTAAATTCTTAATTAATAAATTAGTCGGTTTAAACCACCAGACCCCCTTAATGATGAGTGGGGCCGCATGGCCAACCCACGACCCCGCGCCTAATGCGGTTCGACATTCTTATCTCAACCGTCTACGACCCTTATAAACTAGAGGGTTAGGCATGGTTTCTTATTTCCTGGATCGTGGCTTTTCACGAACAGCTTTTGGTGCATCGAGTGAGTGGCATCGTTATCCGTAAGGTTCCGCACCCTGCCTAAGAGTCGATCGTCTATCAACAATTAGAGAATTTTCTCCTTCGTCTCTCTCTTTTGAGTATCATGCGTGGTGGGCGTGATTTTGTTTTGGTAGAATTGGATAAACTAGACCTAAATAAAGATAATGAACGAATTCTATAACGAATGAAGGGGGATGTGATCATTAATGTTTTTTATATTATGATCATCTTTCTGAGTTGTGATGGCTTGCAAGTTCTGAAAATCGAGGTCGTTGGTGCTCATTTTCTGTGCATTAATGAAACCCTGGTGGTGTTTTAAATGACTTGTTTTGTAATTGTAAACTCTTGCAATGAAAAGTAAATTGGTTAATCACGTATACCCGGATGAATAAATTGGAAGCACTAGGATCAATCCTTCTATCATAACCCCATGTTAAAGCACACAAAATTGAAATCATGGAGCATGTAAAATCTTTTAAATATGAAAATACAGGCACAACCCAGCTTTGTTTCGGTGGTAGTGGTTGGTTGTTTCCTTTTACGTGATGATTGCTGGAGATGTGGGAGGGGATAAGATCCCATGTTTTTATACTCTCAATGGTTGTGGAATCGGGGATGAGATCCCCAGTAGTTATGGATTCAGTGGTTGCGAATTTTGAGACCGAGTGGCTACCTTGTTTATATCACGAATTGGGGTGGGATCCCTTGTTGTTGAGAAGCCCTTCTTTCTCCCGGATGTTGGGCATGGGGCTGTAACATAGGGTTCTCTTTAGTTGATGCGACTTTACGTGAAAACTGGGCGTGGGTGTTATGGTTGATGTTTGACTGTTTACTTTCCTAGACTTGTGCCTATGTTTACTAGTTTCTGAGTAGTTCTTAAACTTGTTTAAACATTATTACTGAACATGAAACAAGAATGGAACAAATGGGTTTTGTTGGCGAGAGTCGTGACTAGGACGCAGTGTTGTTTGTGCTCTTTAGGGGGACTGAAGGAAAACTTAAACATTGGGTGAGTTCTTGTTACCTATATCTATATTTATAGTTTTGTGTTTCTTATTCATTCCCCACCTAAGTTGATAACTTAGTCCCGAACCCCCCCATTTCATGGGGGAGGGTGTTTTTCCCAAAACTACGCTTAGTGGCTGGTTATTAGCTCCTTTTCTGATCCCTTTCCAGGATAGCCCATGTATCTTCGGGCAGGCTGTGATGGCATGAGGTCCATTATTAGCCCAACAACCATTGGCCAGGGTAGTGTGGTGATTGTCCAAGTGTGTGCGGAAGGTGGTTTCCTAAGTGTATTCGGGATGAGGCCCAGGTGTCTTTGGGCGTGGCAGTGGATCTTCTAGCCTAGGTGTCTTCGGGTGTGGAAGTGGATCTTCTAGCGTAGGTGTCTTCAGGCGTGGTGGTGGTTTTTCTGGCCTAGGTGTTTTCTGGCGTGGTTACATGTGACAGTTGTGGCCTAGGTTTGAGCGGGAGAGATTTGGAAGTGGTACTGCATGTGGTTGTGGCCCAAGTGTGTGCGGGCGGGTGTGGCAGTGGGACTGCAGTGAGAATGGCGGGATTGGTTCAATGCGTAGGATGTCTCAATAACCAGTGGGAAAGTGGCATGGAGAACCCAAAAATCAATGTTCTCTTTTATATGTATTACTTGATTTTCATTATTTGGGCAGTGTGTCTTGGTGAGGCTTGGGTGGATAGTTTACCTTGATAGGTGGTTGGTTTACTCCTTTTCTCATGGGACATTAGTATGTTCCCCCACTTGGGCACGAGAGTCTTTGGTTTTCCCTACTAAGTGTACTTGTATGCTCACCCTATGTATATAAAACTGCTTTCAGGTTTCCAGGAGGACTTCAGGGATCGTGCGGGACCATACTAGCTTTGACCTTTGGGGCAGTTGGAGTTTCTGTTTTTTTCTTTCTTTGGCACTTACCTTGTAGTCACCTTTTTTTACTTTGTGGCTCTTTCTTTTGGAACATGCATGTGGGAATGCTTTACTATTGGTTTTACTTTTCTTTTACCTTGGTGTTGTTGGGTTTCATCTTCCTATCTCCTAATCCTATAAAACAAAAAGGGTAATGCCTTCCGTTTGTGTGTAATTTCTATATCCTTGGTGCTAGTCGCTAATCCGGGACCTATTGAAGGCGGGTTTCAGGGGTCATTATCTCTCCTTCAACATAAATAAGGAAGGGTCTTGCAATCTGCTGACCCATCCCTCCTTTTTTTAAAGGCGGGTTGTGACACCCATAGTAATTCATTTGAGTACTAATTGAGTTCGAATGTAACCATCTATAGACAAACAAGTCAGTAATATAATTCCAAAGCGTAGAAACTGTAGCACAAAACAAAAATAGAAGGTTAGAATCTTCATTGTGATGATATCTAAAATGACACTTAGAGCGATGTTTTATCCCAAAATATTGAAGACATACTTCTGTGGTAACACGATTATGGGCAATATGCCTGATGAGATTAAGTCTCGAGGGATTAATCTAGTTCTTATTAAAGTAGTTTAACAAAACAAAGTTGTGATCTGGATTAGTATTGTTATGAATGTAAAAAAAATTGAGTCATGTATCCCATTTGGAGCAGGTTTCCAAATAAGAAAATCATCATTATCATAGGTATAATTATCAATAATATGAAGGATGTTATCAGGTAGGTCGTATCCATCGGATAGCATGATATCTTTGACAGTACAATTCGTGCTTACCCGATTGGAGTTAGAAGGTAACTTAGTGATGAGAGGATCTTTAGTCCAGTTATCCAACAAAATATTTATGGAAGAGTCAACAATAACCATCCCGCTAGATTTGGCCATTATCTGTGATAAGGAATGTTTAATAGAGGGGTAGATGGACGTTTGGACATAGTTAAAATTGTCTATCATAAGTTTGTCATTAAATCTATTTTAAGGAATGAGATGGAATCAGAGTTGTTATTAATCAATCTCTAGGGGAGCCTATCTTGAAGAGAATTGTTAAAGTGTCGATGATTTTTGATACCAATAAAATCTTTATCAAACGGCTTGCAAAAATTAGCCCACTAGATGGTCCGAAGATTCCTTTCTTGAATGCTACCAGTCCAAATTAAATTCTTTATGTAGACATTACTTTTTTTTAAGAAGACCAATTGTCCAATTATATATCATTAGAGAGTATACCAACATTGACACAATAGTATATTTCACCAAACAGATCCTTCCCATAATGGAGATGGATTTTCTCTTCCCGGAGGAGAGCTTGTTGACCACTTGGTCAAAAATGGATGAAGAAAAGATAGTTTTAGGCCTTCCCCAAAAAATAGACACCCCAATGTTTTTGAAAGGTAAGGCTCCTTCCTTGATATTCATACAATTGGCGATGTCATTTTTTCTATTAGGGGAAAAAATTTCCCAAAGATTCAAAAAGTTTCTATTGTATATGATTAGTTTCCTTAAATTCCACCTTCATTTATACTTCACATATTTTGTTAATAGTCTATATTCCTAGGGAAATTTCGTAACATAATTGATCACTTGAAAAAACATAGAATTTTATTCATGTAATGATTTCAAATTATTTTTTATTGGTATTATTTTTTTATTTTCATTTTCACATTATCAAGGTTAAAAAATTTAAAATACAATATTATAATTCTTTTTTTACCATAAAAGTAATTTTAGAATCCTCTTCTTATTATTCTTATTCATTTTTTTTGTTTTAATCACTCGTGAAACTCTCCTTATCAACTATTCACTAAGAAACATATCCATACCATCTTCATTGTAATCTTCAGCTTCCATATCTATGTAATCAAATTTCGCTCATATATAATTTTTTTCTATTTTAATATTTATAGAACTCATAATAATTTCCTTTAAAAAAAGAAATTGATTTATTTCGTTTTATTTTTATGTTATCCCCTTAAAATTTCATATTCTCCATCACTATCTCCCTCTTATTTTGTCCATGGAAAATTGTCTATCAAATTTATAATTCATCCTTAATTAATGATCTTTAATAATAGAATAACTTTATCCTTGTATCCCTTTTTAACCTTTCAATAAAATAATGATATGAATTATTAAAAACATTTACACATTAAATCATAAATTTTTGAGTCACAAACATCATCCACAAAGTAAACTTAATTATAATTTTCATACATAGTATCGTTGAATGTAATTTATCATTCATCATTGTCCTTGTTCATGAGATATTTTTCACTTCTAATTTCAGATACGATAAGAATAAAATTAAAATCATACAGGGAGAGATTTTTAGGATCTCTATCATTTAATTACGATACATTGGTGTCATATTTTTCAGGATTAATTACGATGGTAGCCGCCATCGGGGCCAGGCACCATACATCTTTGTACGGGGCAATTCTAGTCAGCAATACAAGGTGGGGAGTTAGGTGATCAATGACGCAGAAAGCTGGGGAGGGGTAGTTCAAGTGGGATGGGCCTACGTGTCATGTATTGGGCATGGTATGCCTCTAGGCCTTCAGGCCATGTACTGCGGGTTTCTCGGGCCTTGTGCCTTCGGCCTACGGGTCATGTACGGGTTCCCCTTCAACACTTAAAGGGGGATTATATTTAATAAAGTAAAATAGAAGTCATTTGGGCCATTCAGGGTGTATATTCCAATGAAAATTAATTACTATTTAATAAAACTTGAACATCCATGTAAACATTAGTCATCAAACTCTACATAGTCTAGTGTAAAATAAAACAAAATTGAATATGATATATATAATATATATCATTCCATATTTATGTAATAATTGAGAGGGAAGTAAACCAATGATTAACACATCTTATGATTTCCTATTTTTAAAACAACATTCACCTATAATTACGGAAAAATGACTATACACAAATAGAACACATAGTCACACCCATAAGATCATAATAATTTACAAGGTTCACTACTCAACAAGTTTAGTTAATCATTATTTATGGTCTATGTAACACCCGAGACTTTTATGAGAAATATTTTGTTTTTATGTTATATAAATCATCAAAGGAATCTTTCACTACACAGAACACTTGCTTGGATTTCTTTACACGCAATCACGACCTTCCTCGATAGCTTGCATCGTACGCAATACTGAGTATCACTAAAAAACAATATGCTTTTAAAACTAGCCGTTATGAATAGTATTAACTGAATTTTGAATTTTATAACATTTTAAATCAACATATTCATTTTCTAGAATGAGGTATAAAAGAAAAATTAGTTTTTTTAGATAAAAGAAGTATTTTTAAAAAAATGCAGTTTTGCGGCGTTTTGATGGCGCACCCACATTTAATATAGTTTTTGACATGTTTATAAGTTCAATTTGACAAAATAAAATTCTTATTTTGAATCAGGGTATAAAAATTTACTTTGGATACATTTTTGAAATTTTTCTGATAACTTTCATATTTTGATGAATAGTAAAAATACGCTAATTTTTAATTTAAAACAACTTTTTTCATTGAGATAATTTATATGGATAAATTATAATATTTAATGGTTTTAAAAAATAAATAGAATATATTTTTACCATTTAATATAATGGATGTCATTAGCATTAATTTCACATCGAATTCATAGGTAAAAACATTTCAATCTTTGGCAATGTTTTAACTTCTAAAACCCGTTTTATTAACAACGGGATTTATTTTAAATTAATTACTGCAACATATATGTTTTTAATTTTGAAAAATGGATTCCATATTCATAATTAGTGGGTCCAAATTTTTTTAATAGGCTACTTTTTATTTTTGGGCATTATGAATAGTAACTATGGTAAATTTTATTTACCATAGTTAAAGGTAAATCGGGTAATTGAGCGTAAATATAAGATTAAAAATTACACTAAAACCTACCAAAATCCTATTAGATGACTAAAAGGCGACCCATATCACCTATGGGTCGGATTATATTAATTTAATGGACTTTTTTCCATGAAAATATTTTAATTATTATTAAAACCAAAGAATGTGACAACATGTAACTTTCTTAAATCTTATAAGTATAATAATTTTAATTTAGTGATAAACTTCATGAAACTTATAAAATGAATAGTCTCCAGAAAGATAATACAATTATCTAAATCATAGAAATTTATTTATAATTTTTAGGAATTAAATAATTATCATTAATTATGACACAATAGTGATGTCAAATTATTTTATTAATTAAAATATCAAATAAATGGTTTTAAAAATAAAAAACTAAATATTATATGAACTATTTAATGTGATCCACTAATTTTCTAGAAATATATGACATTTTATGGATCTATTAAATCTTTCAGTTTGAACATATCTTCTGTATATATTTTATTTAAATTCAAATAAATGAATAGTGTCAAAATTGACACTATTGTTATTTTATAAAAATAACATATTATAAAATTGTTTAAAAAGAACAAAAATATTTAAAAATTATAAATTAAAATTCATATGGTCAAAAATTTAATAAAGTGTCAAATTATGGAAATTTCACAACACATATGTAATTATATATAATAATTTATAATTTAGAATATTATTACCACAAATAAAATTAAATTGATAAATAAGGATAAATAAAGTTGATAATGTTTAAAATAAATTCCTAACATGTCTAAATTTACTTGGTTGATGATATTACAACCCTATATCACCTAATATTCTGATATGAGTCATTTTGGAAGTTTTTATGTGGGGTTGGGATTTAATATAAACTAATATTTCTTATATTTCCAAAGGTGCCCCTCTCTTCCCTTATAAAAGGGCACCTCCTCCCTCTTCTCCTCACACAAATTTGAGCCTTCAAGCTTGGAAAATACCTACCCATTTCACTTCCCCACTTCTCTATAAACATCCTAGAGGTCCTGGTCTTCTTCAAATACCAATTGTAGTGCCCTAAGAGGAGGTCTCAAAGAGGCACTTCAAAGAAGAGGTAATGCCCGTTACCGATTCTTTCATCTTTATTTCTTCTTCCACTTATTATTATTTAGTTGTTTCATTATAAAGTAATAACATAAGTATCACTCATATACTGATATGTTATTATAAGTATAAAACAACCCTATTTCACCATCTATCCATCCTACGGAAAACGAAATCACCGCGCGTGCGTACGTACGGAATACCGTCTCCACGCCGTGGTGTAATCTATTTTCCCCCACCACCTTACTTGGATGGGTATAATGGTTTAAATAATAACTATATATGATTATTGTAAAGTTATATTGATTCTGAAATAGTATACATACACCTCAATACAATTCCACGATCATGGGAACGATATCATCGCTCGTGCGTACGTACGGAATACCATCTCCACGATGTGATGCGACTCGTTATACATTATCTTCATTGCATAATGATTATATAAATGAATTGAATGAATGAATATAATATATATTACACTAATACCATTCTGGAAATGAGGTATCTATAACCTAATGAGAAGAATTAGAATTCATTCGACAAAACACGCATAAGAACAAAAAGTAATAAACACACGAATAACAAGTAGTAATGAAATATTACTAATAAGAAGCTAAGAATATGACCATATATGATATCATAAAAATAATTATGATTCTGGAATAATTCAATAACATTATTTAAATAATTATACAGGAGGTTCGGACACTTACGAAGCAAATCGGACCTAAGGTAAGGGAAATATCACAATATCATTTTTATACGAGATTTTTTATACTTTGGAATTTACTGGGGTTTATTTTATCATCCACATCCATGTTTCCTCAATATATAATATTTATATCCTTATACAATATTTTATATCCAATTTTACCCTTCGGTGTGTTATTAGTAAAAGATATGAAAGAAATCTTTTGTCATTTTTCGTACGAGGTGCTTTTTGACTTTTCCAACAAAAGTACGAGAAGAATGTTTTCCTTTAACTTATACAAAATGAATGGATTTTTAAAATATTATTTCCAAGAAGCTTCCCATACAAGTTTTCAAGTTTATTTTTAATCAACTTCTTTTAGTTTAAAATTGAATTCCATGTTAAGAAAGGAAAAGTGTTTTTGAAGTAGAAAGGATATTTTCCTCAAGAATGGAGTTCAAGTGTTTTATAAAAATTATTTTCCATTTAATATAATAAAAGTTTATGTTTTTATCCCTATTATTACATTGATTTTATTATGTTGTGATGGAATTATTTTTATGAATTCCATTATCTTATATGTATTGTATTATGATGTCACGATTTTAAGATTCTCATTTTTATTACATGGGTTATGCTAGGATGTATGGTTTATGATTTTGTGGCACACATAAGAATGGTATCATTATGAGATGGGTGGGACCTATATCCCCCTCCAATTCATTGGGTAATGATTTTATATTTCATTTGATAGACATGGCTAGAACGGAAGGTTATACCGGTTCAGTGAAACACGACTGAAACGAGGAGTTAACTCGATTCAGAAATGGACTTTGTCCACTAAGATAGTCTTCGAAATGAGTCTTGTCTAATATGAAATGATTCTTAATGACTATGTGTGTATGCCACAATGATTCATGTTTTATGTTATGATTATTGGGATTACATTTCACTTCCATGATTTATCCCATGTTATGAAATTATGATCTCTTTTACAGGGTTTGATTTCCAAAATGTTATGTTTTTATTTTGATGTGATTGATATTTCTTTTGTTTACCCTTACTGAGCATTTAAGCTCACCCTTTTGTATGTTTTCTTTCCCCAGGTCAGGAATAAGGTTATTAAGTAAGATATGCCAAAAGGGACTATAGATATGATGAAATAAATGGGAGACAGTGTAGACAGTTTATGAACCAGTTGTTTATGTTTCCCAGTTTCTAAAGACACTATACTTATACGGTCCGTTAATGGTTTTGTTATATGTTGTAATAAGTGTGATTCAATTTTGAAGTAATAACAATTTATGTAAAGTATGGGTCGTTATAGTTGGTATCAGAGGAAAGGTATAGTCAACCTTTGGAAACTAGGAAGTGAAAGCCTAAGTAATAACCCTAAGGATAAGTCTAAGCATAGAACACAATCTTAGTGTTTTAAAAATGGCCATGAATAACCTAGGATAAGACCTTAAGTGTGAAATTTTATTCTTGATTATGTGGTTTTCCTGTTATTATTAGTGTTTCTTACACTATTCTTCTTGGTTTTAGTCAATGACTGGAACCCGAAGGAACTGTGTTAATGCGGAATGCGACGGGCAATGCAATGATTGTCCCCCTGAGCAACCAAACTTTATGGGAGCTGGAATGAAAAATCTTGTAGCCATGCTCACACAACATTCTCAAGCTATGAATCATGAAGGAATTCCAAATGAGCAAAAGAAGGAGCAACATTCTGTTTAATCATTCATGAGGTAGCGTCCTCCTTCATTCAGCAGGTCTACTGATCCATTAGTTGCTGAACAATGGATTAGTACTACTGAAAAGATATTTTCAGTTCTTTAATGTTATGAACATGATAAAGTCATCTTAGCAATGTATCGTTTGGAAGGTGATGCTGATCAATGGTGGAATCTTATCAAGAATACGAGGAAAAGAGATGAAATTGAGTCCATGGAATGGGATGAGTTCAAGAACTTATTTTTGAATAAGTACTTTTCTTGTATTCTCCGAACAAAGATGGAGAAAGAGTTTCTTGAACTGAAGAAAAAGGATGATGAATCTGTTGGTACCTATGAAGAAAATTTTACAATACTGGCAATGTGCACTTCTGGTATTATTATCCAACCTGAGAGTAAGAACGATCAATTCATTAGTGGCTTAAAACCAAGTCTTTGAAGGGCCTTATCCATAAGGGAATTCAATAGCTATGAGGAAATCGTTCGATGTTCTCTCAAAGTTGAGATGGAGATTGGAGTAACCCATCAGTCATATGGGTTTTATAAGAAGAGGAAAATGGAATTCAAAGGAAAATCTAATGAGAACTCTAAAAATAAGATGAGCTTTCCCTTATGCTCAAAGTGTGGAAAGAAACATGGAGGGAGATTTCTTAAAGGGACAAGTAAATGATTCAAATGTGGAAAGGAAGGTCATAAGGCATTTGAATGCCGAAATTATGGGAAGAAGATGTCTAATGATGCAAACAAAGAAAGGGACACACAGAATGAACCTACTACACTTCAATGTTTCACGTGCAAGGAGATGGGGAATTATGCCAATAAATTCCCTAATCCAAGGGTTGTTGATGTTGATCGAAATCAAAAGAATCTTAAGGCTAAAGAAAAAAGAAAAGTCACATGCAATTTCTATTAGCGATGTGGAGTACGATAACGATGTGGTGAAAGTTACACTTACCATCCACTCTAGAGTAGAAAATGTTTTATTTCATTCTGGATCCACCCACTCTTTTTATTTCTGAAGATTTTTCTAAGGGTATCACCGAATTACCTCAACAATTAGATGTTGAGTTAGCTGTGACAACAGCTAATGCCACAACAGTCGCATCAAAAGTTTATAATTCTTCCCCGATTGAAGTTTGTGGGAAAGTGGTTCCTGCAAATCATGTGATCCTTCCTATAGTGGAATTTGATGTGATTATTGGCATGGATTGGATTTCTCTATATTGATCTCATATCAATTGCCAAAGAAGGGAAGTCACATTTCACATTCCAGATCAATCTATGATCATCTATCGATGCAAGGATGAACATAACCTTCCAGTGGAAATTTCTTCCATATTATGGGTCTTGATTCCACTGAATGAAGGTTATTTATTTCAAATGGTTGGTGAGAAACTCGTGATTAATAATATTCCCATTGTACGAGATTTTGATGATGACTTTCCGGAGGAATTGCTGGGTCTTCCACAAAATCGTGAAGTTGAGTTTTCAATAGAACACGTACTGGGTGCTTTTCCTATTTCAAAGACACCTTATAGAATGGCCCAAATTGAGTTGTAGGAATTGAAGAAGAAACTCCATGAGAATCTTGATAAGGGATTCGTACGCCCTAGTGTGTCACCTTGGGGATCACCTATTCTATTTGTTAAGAAGAAAGATGGATCAATGAGACTCTACATTGATTATCGAGAACATAACTAGATCACTATCAAGAACAAATATGCTCTCCCACGCATTGATGACTTATTTGACCAACTACACGGAGCTCAATACATTTCCAAGATTGATCTTCATTCAGGGTATCATCAATTAATGGTCAAAAGGGAGGATATACCAAAGAATGCTTTCCGTACAAGGTATGGACACTATGAATTTATAGTGATGCCATTTGGTCTTACTAATGCCCCCGCTATCTTCATGGATCCAATGAATCGAGTCTTTAGATACTATCATGATCAATTTGTGGTAGTCTTTATAAATGATATTCTTGTCTATTCAAAGAGAAAGGAAGAACATGAAGATCACTTGAGTCTTATATTGAAGACACTGAGAAAGGAGAATCATTATGCCAAATTTACAAAGTGTGAATTTTGGCTTCAAAAAGATTCATTTTTGGGTCACATAATCTCAAAAGAGGGGATATCTATAGATCCAGCAAAAACAGAGGTTATCGAAAGATGTTCGAGACCAACAACAGTAACTGAGATCCGAAGTTTTATTGGTTTGGCTGGATATTATCAACGTTTTGTGAAAGATTTTTCATGATTATCTAATCCACTCACCAGGTTTACTCAGAAAAGAGTTAAGTTTGTTTGGACAGAGGAATGTGAAGAGAATTTCAAGGAGTTGAAAAGAAGGTTATCCAGTGCACCTATTCTCACACTACCTTGTAGTGGAGAAAGGTTTGTGATCTACAGTGATGCATCCAAGAAGGGATTGGGGTGTGTTCTTATGTAAAATGATATGGTGATAGATTATGCCTCACGACAGTTGAAAATACATGAGAAAAATTACCCAACTAATGATTTGGAGTTAGCTGTGGTAATATTTGCATTAATGATTTGGAGGCATTATCTTTATGGAGAAAGGTGTGACATTTATACTGATCATAAATGTTTAAAATATATTTTCACACAAAAGGAGCTGAATATGAGCCAAAGAAGATGGTTGGAGCTGATTAATGATTACGACTGCTCAATTCATTACCACCCTCGGAAAGCAAACAAGGTGGCAGATGAATTAAGTCGACAAGACCATGCTAGATTATCCATGATGAGGATCACAAAAGATCCTATATTTATGGATTTACAAAGGATGGATCTTAGAATTATAATGGAAGGGGAAAATCGTATATTTCTCAAATGAATGTTAAACCATCTATACATGTGAAGATTAAAGGGGAACAGAAAGAAGATGTAGAGTTAGAAAAGAAGGTGAGAAATGTTCCTGAATTCAGCCTTGATTTTGATGGGATAATAATGTTCAAGAATTGGGTTTGTGTTCCTCCCATCCCAGAATTAAAGAAGGAGCTTCTCGATGAGGCTCATAGTTCTTCATTCTCTATTCATCTTGGAAGCACGAAGATGTATAGGGACCTAAAAGAGTACTTCTGGTGGGAAGGCATGAATAAAGATATTGCTGAATATGTCTCTCGATGCTTGGTTTTTCAGAAAGTTAAAGCTGGGAGACAAAAGTCTAAGGGGATGTTACAACCATTACCCATACCTGAATGGAAATGGGAAAAAATCACTATGGACTTTGTCACAGGACTTCCTAAAACATCTAAAGGCAATAATTCTATCTGGTTCATAGTTGATCGTCTTACAAATTCTGCACACTTCATTACTATTAGACAGGATTTCTCTCTAGATCAGCTTTCCAGGATATATGTAAAGGAAGTGGTAAGATTGCATGGAGTATCACTTTCTATTATATCTGATCGGGATCCTAGGTTTACCTCAAAGTTGTAGAGAAGTATTCAGCATACTCTAGATACATAGTTGAGTTTCAGCACTGCTTATCATCCTCAGACAGATAGTCAGTCTGAGAGGAAAATTCAAACTCTAGAAGATATGTTGAGAGCTTGATCTATAGATTTAAAAGGTGGTTGGGATCAACACCTACCTTTGGTGGAATTTTCTTATAATAATAGCTTTCCCTCCAGTATTCAGATGGCTCCTTATAAATCTCTCTATGGAAAGAAATGCAGGACTCCAACTTGCTGGGATGAAGTTAGGGAAAGAAAGCTATTAGGACCTGATCTTGTTGATGAGATGGCAGAAAAGGTCCGATCTATTCAACAACACATTAGAGCAGCTCACAGTCGACAAAAAAGTTATGCCGACAACCGAAGAAAAGACTTAGAATTTGAAGTGGGTGATAAGGTGTTCTTACGAATATCTCCCTGGAAGTGGGTCATGATATTTGGAAGGAAGGGAAAGTTGAGCCCTAGATATATCAGTCCTTTTGAAATTCTGGATCGTGTTGGGAAGGTAGCTTACTGATTGGCGCTTCAACCGAATATCTATCAAGTTCACGATGTGTTCCATGTATCTCTCCCGAGAAAATATATATCTGATCCTTCACATGTACTCTTCTCAGAAGTTGTACCGCTGGAGCAAGATCTCTCTTATAAAGAACATCCGATAGAGATTCTGGATCGTAGCCAAAATGTTCTATGAAACAAGACCACTCACTTCGTGAAATTTTTATGGAGGAACCACCAATTAGAAGAAGCTACATGAGAACTTGAGGATATGATGAGGGAGAGGTATCCTCATCTGTTTGTTACAATGTGACGAATTTCTAGGGCAAAGTTCATTTTTAGTGGGGTAGAATGTAACACCCGAGAATTTTCTGAGAAATATTTTGTTTTTATGTTATATAAATCATCAAAGGAATCTTTCACTATACACAACACTTTCTTGGATTGCTTTACACGCAATCATGACCTTCCTCGATAGCTTGCGTCGTACGCAATATCGAGTTTCACTAAAAAACAATATGCTATTAAAACTAGCCGTTATGAATAGTATTAACTGAATTTTAAATTTTATAACATTTTAATTCAACTTATACATTTTCTAGAATGAGGTATAAAATCAAAATTAGTTTTTTTTGGATAAAAGAAGTATTTTTTCAAAAAATGCTGTTTTGCCGCCTTTTGATGGCTCTCCCACATTAAATATAGTTTTTCACATGTTTATAAGTTCAATTTGACAAAATAAAATTCTTCTTTTAGATCAGGGTATAAAAATTTACTTTGGATAAATTTTTGATATTTTTTTGATAACTTTCATATTTTGATGAATAGTAAAAATACGCTAATTTTTAATTACAAACAACTTTTTTCATTGAGATAATTTATATGGATAAATTATAATAATGAATGGTTTTAAAGTATAAATAGAATATATTTTTACCATTTAATATAATGTATGTCATTAGCATTAATTTCACATTGAATTCATAGGTAAAAACATTTCAATCTTTGGCAATGTTTTAACTTCTAAAACCTGCTTTCTTAACAACGGGATTTATTTTAAATTAATTACTGAAACTTATATGTTTTGAATTTTGAAAACTGGATTCCATATTCAGAATCAGTGGGTCCAAATTATGTTAATAGGCTAATTTTAATTTTTGGGCATTATGAATAGTAACTACGATATATTTTATTTACCATAGTTAAAGGTAAGTTGGGTAATTAAAGGTAAATATAAGATTATAAAATTACCCTAACACCTGCCAAAATTTTATTGGCTAACTAAAAGTTGACCCATAACACCTAAGGGTCGGATTAGATTCATTTAATGGACTTTTTTCTATGAAAATAATTTAGTTATTATTAAAACCAAAGAATGTGACAACATGTCACTTTCTTAAATCTTATAAGTATAATAATTTTAATTTAGTGATAAGCTTCATGAATCGTCGAATATGAATAGTCTCCAGAAAGATAATACAATTATCCACCTCATAGGAATTTATTTATAATTTTTAGGGATTAAATAATTATCATTAATTATGACACAATAGTGATGTTGAAATTATTTTAATAATTAAAATATAAAATAAATGGTTTTAAAAAAAATAAAATAAATATTATATGATCTATTTAATGTTCTCCACTAATTTTCTCGATACATATGACATTTTATGTATCTATTAAAGCTTTTTGTTCGAACAGACCATCTGTATATATTTTATTTAAATTCAAATACATGAATACTTTAAAAATTGACACTATTGTTATTTTATAAACATTACATATTATAAAATTGATTAAAAATAAAAAAAATATTTAAAAATTATAAATTAAAATCAGAATTGTCGAAAATTTCATAAAGTGTCAAATTATGGAAAATTCACAACACTTATGTAATTATTTATAATAATTTAAAATTTTGAATATTATTCCCGCAAATAAAATTAAATTGATAAATAAGGATAAATCAAGTTGATAATGTTTAAAATAAATTCCTAACATGTCTAAATTTTATTGGATGATGAGATTAAAACCCTATCTCTTCTAATATTCGGATATGTGTCATTTTGGAATTTTTTATGTGGGGTTGGGATTTAATATAATCTAATATTTCTTATATTTCAAAAGGTGTCCCTCTCCTCCCTTATAAAAGGGCACCTCCTCCCTCTTCTCCTCACACCAATTTGTGCCTTCATTCTCGGCCAATCCCTTCCCATTTCACTTCCCCGCTTCTCTAGAAACATCATTGAGGTCCTGGTCTTCTTCAAAGACCAATTATAGTGCCCTAAGAGGAGGTCTCAAAGAGGCGTTTCAAAGAAGAGGTAATGCCCGTTACCGATTCGTTCATCTTTATTTCTTCTTGCACTTCTTCTTTTTTAGTTGTTTCATTATAAAGTAAAAACATAAGTATCACTCATATACTGATATGTTATTATAAGTATGAAACAACCCTATTTCACCATCTATCCATCCTACAGAAAACAAAATCACCGTGCGTGCGTACGTACGGAATACCGTCTCCACGTCGTGGTGTAATCTATTTTCCCCCACAAATTTACTTGGATGGGTATAATGGTGTAAATAATAACTATATATTATTATTGTAAAGTGATATTGATTCTGAAATAGTATACATACACTCCAATACAATTCCACGATCATGGGAACGATATCATCGCTCGTGCGTACGTACGGAATACCGTATCCACGATGTGATGCGACTCTTTCTACATGATCTTCATTGTAGAATGATTATATAAATGAATTTAATGAGTGAATATGATATATATTACACTAATACCATTCTGTAAATGAGGTATCTATATCCTAAAGAGAAGAATAAGAATTCATTCGACAAAACACGCATAAGAACAAAAAGTAATAAACACCCGAATAATAAGTAGTAAAGAAATATTACTAATAAGAAGCTAAGAATATGACCATATATGATATCATAAAAATAATTATGATTCTGGAATAAGTCAATAACATTATTTAAATCATTATATAGGAGGTTCAGACACTTAAGAAGAAAATCAGACCTAAGGTAAGGGAAATATCACAATCTCATTTTTATCCAAGATTGTTTATACTTTGGAATTGACTGGGGTGTATTTTATCATCCACATCCATGTTTCCCCAATATATAATATTTATATCCTTCTAAAATAGTTTATATCCAATTTTACCCTTTGGTGAGTTTTTAGTAAAAGATATGAAAGGAATCTTCTGTCGTTTTTTGTACGAGGTACTTTTTGACTTTTCCGACAAAAGTACGAGAAGAATGTTTTCTTTTAACTTATACGACATGAATGGATTTTAAAAACATTATTTCCCAGAAGCTTCCCTTAAAATAATTCAAGTTAATTTTTAATCAACTTCTTTTAGTTTAGAATTGTAATATTTGTTAAGAAAGGAAAAGTGTTTTTGAAGTAGAAAGGATATTTTCCTCAAAAATGGAGTTCAAGTGTTTTATCAAAATTATTTCCATCTAAGATAATAAAGGGTTCTGTTTCTATCCCTATTATTACATTGATTTGATTATGTTGTGATGTAATTATTTTTATGAATTCCTTTATCTTATATGAATTGTTTTATGATGTCACGATGTTTAAGATTCCCATTTTTATTACATGGGTTATGCTATGATATATGGTTTATGATTTTGTGGCACACATATGAATGGTATCATTATGAGATGGGTGGGACCTATATCTACCTCCAATGAATTGGGTAAAGATTTTATATCTCATTAGATAGACATGGCTGGAATGGAAGGTTATTTCGGTTCAATGAAACAGGACTGAAACGAGGAGTGAACTCGATTCAGAAATGGACTTTGTCCACTAAGATAGTCATAGCAATGAGTCTTGACTAATAAGAAATGATTCTCAATGACTATGTGTGTATTCCACAAAGTTTCATCTTTTATGTTATGATTATTGGGATTACATTTCACTTTTATGATTTATCTCATGTTATGAAATTATGATCTCTTTTGCAGGGTATGATTTCCAAAATGTTATGTTTTTATTTTGATATGATTGATATTTCTTTTGTTTACCCTTACTGAGCATTTGAACTCACCCTTTTGTATGTTTTCTTTCCCCTGGTCAGGAAGAAGGTTATTAAGTAAGATATTCCAAAAGGGACTATAGATATGATGAAATAAATGGGAGACAGTGTAGACACTTTATGAACCAATTGTTTATGTTTCCTAGTTTCTAAAGACACTATACCTATATGGTACTTTCATGGTTTTGTTATATGTTGTAATAAGTGTGCTTAAATTTTGAATTAATAAAAATGTATGTATTGTATGGGTCATTATAGTCTAGAAATAATATAACCATATAGTTAACTATAAAACAACCTGTTTGGTTGAAAAACAAGGGTATATCCAAAACATTCATAACATAATATTCCTTTGAAAGAATATTTTCTTCTTGAATATATAATACAATAATAAAAATTTGAAAAAATGATATATATATTCATCAATAGGTTGCAACAGAACATATATTTGATGTTATGGATTCTTCATGATATCTATTCTACGGTTTTGGTCTTCTTTATCTATTTCCTACACAAATTCATGTACGATTTTTCCAAGAACATATTTTTCAAGTGAATTATCATCTTAAAATGACTCATCTGGAGCCTCACTTCTTCATATGGTACTTTTTAATCTGGAACTGCTTTATCTATAATATCTTCTCTTAGTAACTCATGTATGGTACTACACTATCTATAGACATGTGTCTGGTACTTGTAACTTAACAAAAATATTTATCAAAATTCTATGTCAGCTTCAAGATTCTTTAACAATAAGTTCACAATATCCAGAATTGCATTTATATACTCATAGTTTCTCTAAAATATAATGGAGGTATATTAAATCAAAATTTTTATTTCATATTTGAGTCGTTCTTTAGTTGACCACCTTCATAGACTCTAAATAAAGAAAAGTTAATAATCTTCATAATAACTTTCCACTAATCATAGCATCAATAATAGTCAATTTTTCATGTTATCTTATCAAGAATCAAGATCATTCATTATTTATTATTATGTTATTGAATTTCTAGTTCTCTGTGTAATAACCCAATATTTTGTATAGTATTTTTTTCGAATTAATTTAATCATTTTAATATTTTTGATTTATTTAAAAACTAAAAATAGTTTTTTTATTAAACCACTATATATTGATGTGTTATATTCAACAGAAATTTAATTGTACACTACATGAAAAAAAATATCTTTCTTTACAAGAAAAAATGAGATTATATGGTGTTACCAATAATAGTTACTTTTCTCGATGGCTTGTGTAAGATGCAAGACTGAGTGTTACCGAACAATAAATAATTATTACAATATTGATTTTTATAGTATATTACATGGATATTAAATTAAATATTCTATGATTAACTAAATTATTAATTTATATTGTTTAATTCATTGGTTACCTATTAATTATAAAAGAAGATAAAACAAAATGAAAATAAAGGGACATGATTTATAAAATTCTATTTATATTTGAAAAATGTGATTTATATTAATAAGTTAAAATAATTAGTAATAGTAAATTATATTAATAAAATATATATTTTATATACTAAAATAATTTTTTATAATAATCTAATAAATTTTATAAATATGAGATAATAACTGGCCCAATTTTAGGATTTAACACTATATTCTTATAAAGGTATTTTTACCACATTTTAATGGTGAGCCAGTTTTAAACCCATTAATTTGAAAATTCATATATATAATATGTAAAAATAAAAATCACCTTTTAAATATAGACACAAAAATAGGTTAGGATATATATTTGGTATTTTTGTAAAGATGTATTTTTTTAATGAATATTAAAAAATATAGAATGTTAATTAAAACAAGATTTTTCTTCTAATATATTAGTAATGATAAATTATATTTTAAATCAGTTGTAAAGTGTAATTAGATAAGAATTTTATGAATTAATAAAATTCAGGATATTGTAATCAATTTTAGTTGAAATTGGGTATATAAATTTCGAATCTTTTTGGACTGTTTTTCCATAAAAACGTAATAGGCCATCCCTTAAGAGGGATTATTTTAAAAATTATTTCTACCACTTATATGATTATAATTTTGAAAAATGAATTCCATATTTTTATTCTTAATAATTTATAACATCTAATTTTTTAAACTTAGTTTTTTTCAAAAAAATATTAATGAAATTGATTACAATTAATTACAAGAATTAAGGAAAAAATTAGGTTAACAAAGTAGTAAACCTTTTATTAAAGAACCAAAAATACATATAAACTTTTAAATGACAAATTAAATTTAATACATAGTCCATTAACCATCAATTAACGATTATTTTTTGTTTGGTTTGACTTTTGATAGGTAAAAACGTGTGTATACCTGACTTGTTTTAAAAAATGTCAGGTTTGTCTTTTCCCTTCCCTATAAAAATCCACCAACTCTCCATCTTTATCAAACATATTGAAACACTTATTTTTTCCCAAAATCTTTCCAATACACTTCCCAACAACTTTAAATTACATATATAATCCTCCAATATTTAATAAATCAATCCAAGCATTTCTTTTGACACAAACCAAAAGGCATTACCCGATTAAAAGGTAACATATTCTCTTAAGTTCCTTTCTTTAATTTTATTTCTCCACCCCTACACTCTATATATTCTATTATTGTATAAAAACCAGTATATTAAACAAAATAGAATTTTTTATGTTATTTTTTGGACCTACAGTTAATCAAACCGATATATAATGGGTAATTAACATATTGTTTACGTGTCGGCAAACTACAGCCTAAAAAATAATGATTGTTCATTTTCTCTTTACACATCTCCTAGGGGGAATTATGATTGAATATATATTTATATATTTTATATTTTATATTTATTTTGTATTTATTATTCTATAATTATTTTACAATCCATATCATTATAGTTTATATTTTTTGTTAATATGATAATTTTGTTTGAGGAAGTGTGGACTACCGCCACCTCAAGGCAATGTGATTCGTTCATACACTTTGTGGAATGTATTAACAATGGTTTTATTGAATATGAATGATATATATGATATAATTAAGATAAAATAAATATGATATATATACATATATATATATATACTTTTATTTTACTTATTTCCTTCAACACAATTATTAATCCGAAATAGCATTAATGCGTACATAGTACCAACTATCTCTATGAACGATGTATTATATTTCATAATTATATATTATATTTATTATTAGAAATGAAATATTGATAATATAAATGAAATTTATATAATTATTTAGATATATTAAATCATTAAAAAATATAAATTAACAAAGATATAACATATTAAGACACTTGTAAAGAACAAAATAGATATTAACCAAAGGGAAACAATAAAATAGAATTGTTATCAAGAGGGTAATATAATGTCACATTATAAATATATAATTTATTAGATATAAATATATTGTTATATGGTATATTTATAATGAAATTATAAATTTTATTTATGATTTTGGAATGATTATTACATGATTCAAGACACAAGGTAAGAGGATTTCATCTCACTATTTCATGAGATACACGTTTTATTATCCACCCATTCATTTTGAGTGGTTTGTATACTAACCATTGATTTATTCAATGAATATTATACTTAAATTTATGGGTATTTAAATACCCATTATTTTATCTTTATTTCATGTGGTTAATGTTTAAAAAATAGACCAAATTGGTAAGACAACTTTGTCTCGATTTTCTTACATTGAGACACATGTTTAATTATGAACCTACCTTGTTTTTCAAGGTGTATGTAATTTCATTTTACATGTTATGTCAGGAATATAATTATTTTTATGATATTTAAGGTTCATATAATATATTTTTCTTATATGGGGAGTATATTTCAAATTTTATAAATGGGTGTGATTTTATTGAAACAATTGCATCGCTTTTCAAGATTGTTTATGTTTATACTTCCAATAATGAAATATTATGATCCATATATCAAGAAAATTAAATAATTTTATTATCCTCTATTTTATCACGGTGTATTCATGTATTGGTACTATATTCACACTATTTGGTAAATAATATAGGTAATAAAGTGTTTTTATGAAATATAGACTTTACACCCTCTTCGATCAGAAATCCATTTTTTTTCAAAAACCATATTTCAAAAAATGTTTTGAAACGATCCTTGAATATTATTATTAAAGAAAAATGGATTGTTACTTGTTTTCAAATATTCCATTATAAGTTTTCAGGTATTTTTTAAAAGGAAAAGGTTTTACAAAAATGTTTTAGATTTTAGAAATTATTTTCAATGAAAACAGGTTATTTCCTAATGAAATATATTTAAAAGATCATTTAAAATGATTTCCCATCTAATATGACATCCATTGGTGTTACTCGTTACAATTTAGGTAAATTTTTCAAGGTTTCCATTCATACAAATTCTATTAATGGATTTTTTTTATGAAATGATGTTTATGAAACTCATTTTTCATTTAGGGGATATATGATTTTGAAACCAGCTTATTTTTATAGTTCCTGTTTAGTATGAAATGATTATGAACCATTATTTTATTAAATAATATGATATGATTATATGATTATAATACCCATTTATTTTCATTGGTTGTGATATTATTATTTATGTTCTTTTAAATAATGTATGTATGTTTTCACTATAAGATGGGTTGGACCTATATCTGCCTCCAATGCATTGAGTAAATATTAATATATCATGAGATTAAACTATTATAGTATTTTATGTGATTCATGACTAATAATATCGGCATGGGAGTGAACTATGACTACTATGATGGTATATAGAGTGAACTCAAACAACTAAGATGGTCTTGCGAGTTAACCATGACTTCCACGATGGTATTGGATGTTAACCCATAATATTATTATGGTCTTGGATGTGATACTTTGGATACTATGGAAATATTATTATGAACTTATGTTTCTCCCACAATTCCTTGTTTTATCATATATTATGGCCTAATGGATTATGTTCTTCATTTCTTTATGATTCATGACTTTTTAACTACCATGCTTTATTCTATGTTTCATATTTATGATCTCAAATATATTGGATATGATCTTCTATTTTCATGTTCATGGTCTCATACCATTATGCTCATGATTATGATTACATGTCTCTTAATTTACCCTTACAGAGCATCTGAGCTCACCCATTTTTATGTTTCTTTCCACATGTTCGTAAGATATGTATTAGTTAAGATGTTTCTAATAAGGGTTATAATCATGAATAACATAGGGGGTTATAATATATCTCCCTTTTGTATCGGTGTTTATGTTTCCATGTTTACAAAGGAACTAGAATAATATGGTCTTTGCATATATAGTTGTTCAACATTTTAAGTATTCACCAAAAGTTATGAAATGATAATTCATAAAAATGGATAATCACAATACATCATCATCATAATGCATGTATTTATAATGTTTATAAAGCTATCCTATAACATCCATAAGATTATTCTTTTTTTGAAATAATCCACCCAATAATTCTCCATATAGTATTATTTCATAAGAATGTTATCCATCTCGTACTTCTTTGAATGCATTCTCTCTATCTAAAAACATCTTCTCTGATTAACTCATATTTCATATTTGGTATTCTTTATATTGGTTAATCTATTAAAATTATCATTTTCCCTCTTTCTAGATCTTTTCATGTTATTATTTCACAAATTATCAAGGGTTCTATGTACAAAAAACATTATTTCTCAATAAAATAAACTCACATAACTTCTTCCAAACAATATATATCTGTAATGCGTTCAAAAATATTCCCTTGTTTATACTTTATAGAATGGATTCTTCGAAAAAACTCAAATTTCAATAATTTGATCAATTTTTCATTTTGCTTCTAATACATCAATTTATTCATCTCGAAATGTCATAGTCTGTCAATCATAATTGAAAATTGGTTTTTATAAAAGTTGTTTAAAAAACACTATCTATTCAAAAATTATTGAAACCTCGTGATCAAACAATTACATTATTTAATTATTTTTCAAGAATTATGAATTACATAGAATAATCATGATATATAGTACTTTAAAGAACAATAAAGCTTCACCTGATATCCATTGTCTAAAATATTCATTCTAAAATTATCATTTTTTATATCTAGATAAATCTTCTTCTATTAGGAACAACCCTTTTAAAAACATAACAAATAAGTCTCCAATTTTTCAATGGATTTATGTACTATAAAAAATAAAGTTCATTAAAAAAATTCTTTTTTAACAATATTCTTTATCAAATAATTAACAAATCAAAACCACTTAGTCTCAACATAATGGGTCTACCCCAATCAAATAGTTCCCATTAAAATAGTCTTTTTCATAGTGAGGAATGATAAAATTTAGTTAAAACAAGAGAGAAATTGAAGTAGCTTGAGAGTCTATATATACTATGATTCTGAATTAGGTCACTAGGATGGACCATTTCTCCATCCCATTTAATAACTAAATGTTACAAATAGTGACCTAGAGAACTAACTATTATCTTCTAGATAGTTGTTATTATTACTTTATGGTACCCATTTCTCAAGAAAAACAGGATAATACATCTTTTACAAGTCTCTTTATAACATTTTCTTATAATTTGATTTCATTTGTATTTTGTAATTCCATTTGAAATTTATACGGATTATAGTACATGTCATTTAGGACCACATTGATGATTTCATGGAGGAATTTTTCAATAATTTTTCTTTTTTTAGTGACTCAGTTGATAATTATTTAAAAATATATAAATGGTCTTGAAACAAAATTCTTAATAAGGTATAAATTTGAACATTGAAAAGTTTCATTTTATGATGTAATGGGTAAGAGTCAAAGGGTATATCATTTCAATGAAATGCATTGTGGTGGATAAAAAAAATTTGAATTCAGAAATTCATTTCCTTACAAAACATATGTGAAAAATATTAGATCATTTATCGGGAAAATATGTTTTTATATATAGTTCATCATTTAATTTAGTAAAAATTTTCTTCCGATTTCCATGTTATTTTCTAAATAATAATATTGTGATTTTTATTATGGTTATAAGGATTTTTTGGATGAGTTAACATGCAGATTTAAAACCTCACTAGTGGTATTACCTATACACTACGAAAAACCTTTGGAGTTCCATTTTAATGATTCTATTTAATATATATGAAAACTCTTACATACCAAATTATATATGAAACTCAATTCATTTCTTATGATTTTAAAATATTTAATTCTACCCATAAAAATGCATAAAAATAAAAATGGAGTTTATAGTAGTTTCATTATCATTAGAAAAGTTCATATATTTCTATCTTGAAACCAAATTTGTAGTTATCTATGATACTTATGCTATTAATTACCTGATATAGAAGGAAAATAGAAAACCAGTTTGATCAGATGGATTTTTCTACATTAGGAATTAAATTTTGAGATCAAATTTAAGAAAAAATCATAAGAATGTAGAAAATAAATTTATTAGGATGTACAACACAAATAAATTGTAACTTCCAATCATATAACCATATCATGAACACATTACTAGAGATAATGTGTATTTTTTAAAAGTATATGTACAATGATATACTAACATTATAAATTTTTTAGCATCTTTCATGTCCCAAATCACATTAATCCCAAATAAATTTAATGACTAATATTCGAATAAAAAAAATTTGTTGGGAATATATATATAATTTGAAGGTTATAATGACCAATTTATAAGAGTATACATACGAGGGGGAGAAATTCAATCGATTATTAGATTATATCACCCTATATCCTATAGTGGATGTGTTAGACACCGAATAAGAGATATGAAAATTATTGAATATATAATTTATTTTCCAACCATGAGTATATATTCTCATGAATGTCGAAAGTAGTGTAAATTTTTTTCATTCATTGAAAACATTAAAAAATTATTGTATTGCCCCAAAATCCAATAAGCATTTTTCAAATTCAAAAGTATTGGGAATGGATTTTAGTATACCATTTATCATGTATTTTTGATAATCCTAAAAACATTCTTATATTTTAATATATTTAAAAAAATTTAGTATATGAATTCAATAAAATTAATGGTGCTAATTTTGTGTATCATATTTTCAAGATTATCATGTTTTGATTGTTTGAAATTCTATAAGACATCATCGATGATCAAGGTACCCAGATTTTCAATAAAAGTATAGAGTAATTGATGAGGGTATATAGAGTGTATCTTAAGTCTTTAAAATTAAACAATCCATATAAAAATAGTATTTATGGAATTTAAAATAGAAAAATCAAATGAATTTTGGAAAAAACTATTAAACCAAGATAAAAATATTAGATTCAAATTTTGGAAGACACCTTATAGACCTATAGGATAGTACACACCCCCACCATTCGAGTTAATACACAGAGGCTAGTTAGTGGATAGAGTTATCACCTACCTATTGGTATAAAACACATATCATACTAGGAAATGATATAGATGTCCATTGAGAAAGAAAGCCCTAGGAATGATAAAAAACAATAGCTACATGAGCTACAATAAATTAAGAGAGATGAATTTTAGAATTCTATATTTTACAAATAAATTACTAGAGGGAAAAATTATATGATTATTCAAAAAAAATACTTATATCCAGGGGAACAAGAACTTCTATATAGCTCAAGGCTGAAGATGATACCAGATATGATTTCCTCTAAATTGGAAGGGTTATTTATAGTTACTCAGGCTCATTCTTTTGTGGATGTGTAGATTGTAAAAATAGGGTAATAAAACCTATTCCCTTCTAATGGGAATAGGTTGATGATATTCCATCTAAAAATAATGGAATAACTCGTGGAGGAGATCACACTCATATAAATATTTTATCAATGAAGATCCAATAGGTTTTACCACTTATTTGTGGAAGTTACTTCTCTAAAAACAGCTTTTTAAACTCTATAATTATGTTTATTCCTGGTTTTAAATATTAATTAATACCATATCATATATTCATTTTTCATATTAATGAATTTAATATGATAATTTTCTAAGGTTACAGGTCTCAATAAAAGTTCATAATAGTTCCCCGCTATGATGAGAACCTAGTAATTCTATTAAAGTAATCTATAAATTATATGTTCAATGGAAGGGTGATAGAAAATTTTAGGTGTGGATACTCATACGATATTGAGACACTTTATCATGGTGTTTCCATTTATTAATCATAATATTTTATGTTTTGAGAACATAAACGTCCTGAAGGAAACTCAAATTTTTATGTTTTGATTGATTTTCATATTTTTGAACATGTTTCATGGTACAGAGACTTGAATATTATTATCAATTATTGGAAATATTTGTTTAAATTGATGTGTTGATGAAAACCATGATATAAATACTTGTAATGAAGTAGGATATGTTTGGTGCATCACCACCGGCACTTCATTAATGAATAATGTGAGAAATAAATTTTTCCTTTAGTTATTAAATAGAATTTAATATCTCATGGCCTTTTATTTAAATGAAACTACTTTATTAAGTCCCTGGACAGAGAATTTTATTGGAAAGTTTATTTCTGGAATTTTAAAAAAGATACATCAAAAAAATAGGTTGATGACACTGGTAAAAAACATTATTGATTATAGACGTCTCAATAAAGGTATTATATTACACATTATATGTTTATATATGTTAATTTTCATTTTTTAATTTAACAGCCTTCACAATGAAAGCATTGGCATGTTTCTAGATATTAACCATTTACATTAGGTGTAACGACCAAATTTTACTGAGAAATAGGTCTCGAGGGTAACACACTATGTGTATTTAGAACCGTAGATAAATTATTTATGAATTTTACTAGCTGAATAAATATTTTTCCTATAAATGGTTTAATAATTATTCATATTGTGTTGATCACAAATATTCTGTCTCAAATTACATGAGGGAATATAAGTGCACTGAATAATTAATAAATATTTTTCCATTTTTTTAGTGGAAATAATATTAGTTTATTTATCGGTGAATAATTTAGTGACATGTTATTATTTAAGTGAATAGTCATTATTTTTAATTCAATAAATATTGTGGAAGATATGTAGATGATTTATATCGGTCTCAAGAGAAATAATATATTAATTTTTTTTAATATTTTTTTTATTGATTTTTAGATAATTAGTAATATTTATCTTTGAATCTAGTGTTTTTCATGTAAAATATAATCATATTATTATTATTTAGACATGGGTCTTATTGGGGATTAATATAATGATAAGGGATCAGGTGAAATTATTATTCTATAAGATCATCTCTATTTAAAACTGATTATATTATTTTCATCCATAATTATCATTTTGAAAAATAAATGTCCTTAGTGAATTCTCTCAAGCCTAAGAGATTTTATTCATATAATTATCTCAATCATGGAGAGATATCTTATTCTTAAAAAAACTTCATACAAGATATATAATGAAGATCCCTTCCACCCGAAGATAATCACATGGCGATCATCAATGAATTATGCAAGAATAAAAAACATCCATGTCAGCACTTTGGGATTTGTATGATGACTTTTAGAGGTCTGCATTGTATAAGGAGATCTCTATAGGAGTTGTCAATCGAATCATCTCACTGTAATGATGAAAAGACAATAAGTGGTCTACTAATAAATCAATAGGGAAAGATATTCTACATAAGGTATTTATTTATTTAAATATATTTATTATAAATTTTATGTGATGATCTTCCCTTATTGGTTTTGGTGGTGAAGAAAATTACTATTTGAAATTATTTTATTGGTCATGGAGTTCTTTTTAATTTACATAACATATTATCCCTTGGTTATGAAAAAAATAATTGATAACTACTTCCCAAGAGGAATTTTTATATGATCAGAATAATCCAGTCATATCAGAGTAGTTAAATATTAATTTATAATTATGTATTAATAATTTATCAATTATATTCTTTTTAGGTCATTATTTCATTTATATTTTATTCATTATTCAATTGGAAGTTCAAAAAACATGAATACACATATTAATACGATTCATTCAAGTGCCATATTATCTTAAATAGATTATGATCACATGAATTATGATTGGAAATTCCCTCAGGGAGGTTCTAGAATTATAATTAGTATAACGGTTAAATAGAATATTATAGAAAAGTAAAAATCATATAACAAGGTACATAGCACAATGATTTTTCATGCGATACATGAAGTGTTGAGAGATAAATGACACATGGAATTTCTTAAATCATTTAAATACAATATTTTCTAATGTGACTCGACTAGTATTTAAAATTACATAAAATGTTGATGGTATACACATTATGTAGACTAAATTGTTTAATAGTCAGATTTTCAAGAACTGTGTAGTAAAATATGTGTCACATGATGAAAATATCATTAATGAGGTATACAAAATGAATCTAGAATACACAACATGAAACTCGTTAATCATAATTTTTTAAAAACATCTCATGTTTGTTAGAAGGGTTCACTAAAACATGATAAGAAGAACACACAGACTGTGGATCACTAGTACACCTCACACAGTCCAATCAATATACATGTTGAGTCCCTAGGTGTCCATTTGAGATACAGAGAAAGTGATATACATGACTTGTATCTTGTTAGTGCACATTATTTTTCCAGCATGTAATTAATAGAATATAATTAAATCAAGAATAATAAATTACAACATAAAACTATAGTTATATGGTTTACAAGTGGTTTGTAGACTCTGTAATAATGTTTCAAGAATTTTAATTTTCTTTTAATTCCATGTAATATTCCAAAAATTTGGGTCAATCCATTTATATTTTATGATTGACTTCATGATGGGTATCATTAAGAAAATTTTGAAGGATATTAAATAAAAGGAATTAATTAATTGATTAATTCATGATCATTTATATTAATAATAAAAAATATTAGAATTAGACTCTTTCTTGTTTATATTTACATATTTTCTTCTTATGTATGGAATATCAAGAGCTTACAACAACAATTTTAGGTTCTTTGTTTCTTTTTAATTTTATTATTACTATATGGTTTTGGATGAAATTATTTTATAAAATTTAAATGTTGGATTTTGTGTCATCCCCTCCTAAATTATGTAAGTGATTAAATTGTTTTGGTTTATTTTATGTAAACCTATTAACCTATAATATGGTTCCCATAATCTACTTGTATGTAAAATGGTATGTAATGGATAGAAATCTTTAGTGAGGTAAGGTCGTTCAATATTAGAAAAAATATATAACGAACCTAGTATTTACATTGGAGTCTATACGTAATATTATATCCCAAAACAGGTTATATATCTTGGTGATTTATCCCAAATTCATGGTTTAGTTTATCATTAATTTGATAAAAAAACATTAGATATCCTCATGATCATACCAATATTACTAGTTTATTTCTATCATTTTCATAGTTAATTATTTGTGGGGTACTTTATCACTATAATTTATTAAAAAAATATACAGTCATGTAATATTAAATTAAAATAAAGTATCCTATGTGTAGCTTTTACATAAACACGGTTAATAACTTAATAAAAATATAAATTATATTAAAAATCATGTAATGAGATAAAATTGGCTATAAATGAATAAAGAAAAATACCTCAATTAATATATTAAATCAACATTTTTTCCATTAGATTGTATAAAATTGGTCAATTATATCATTATGATTGGTCTGAACCTCACTATGACACAATAATTTAATGGTTAGTTCTTAAAAATGTTCTAGTTTGAACTGGTTTAATTCACATCAAGAGGAATATTCATTTCTAAACTGTCTGTAAAATTGGATGAAATTTTTTAGGATCTAAATAAAACATATTTTAGGATTCAGGAGACCAATCAATAGATCAAGGAGTAGTGAGTTGATATAATTGTAAAATACCTACCTACCAAAATAACATTGAGTAATTAACTAGGCCCTCACATGGGTTTTGATGAGGGAAATTTATATCCATTTTGTTATAATATCCATGCATTGAGATATACCAAAACCAAGAGTGGGGGATATTAGTTTTCAATCAAATAATAAGAGATAAATAAATTGATAAGTAAATAATCTAAATTCTATTCCAAATAAATTACAATAATTCTTCTCTTATTTAGTATAGAAAAGGTAATCAATATGAATTTGATTTTATCATTTTAATCTATATTAGATAAGGATAACCTTGTCACCATCTTGAATTTCTAAGAATGGTACAGGTTCTTGTCTATTATGATCTTCCATGATAAGAAATTATACGTACAAGAAACCCTTATTCCAAATGAACCTAATATAGAGTTCAGTTATTAAGAACTATCACTCTGTATGAAATATTTTGATGATTCCACATATAACCAATGTCCTATGAAATCATCTGATTCTAGTGATCTTATAAAGTAATACTAGTATATGAATGTGTATAACATGATTCCCCTCCACATGATCATTATTTTGAGAATGAATGAAAAAAGTGATATGTGATTTCCAATACAGAATTCAACATCAATCATAGAGAGTTCGTGCCACTATTCCTCATGTGGTCAAAATTATTGGAAACATTGAATTATTTTACATCTTGGCCATCAATATCACTAATGATTTATGAATATATATCATTTTTTTAGTAATACCCAAGAGATTCTATGTTTTAATTATTACATACAATATGAGAAGTAGTGAAACGAATTTATTATAACTCTCTACTTTGATTCTCCATGTTGATAAGGATGAGAGGAATTGATAACCCATTTTAATTATGGAGAATAAATGGATGAATAATGAAATTATAACTAATATTTTTCCTATGTATAAGTCTCATGAGCACCATACTTCCAAGAAAATGATGATTCAAATTTTTTAACATGAAAAAAGAAGCAATATGTTCTTTACATGGAATTATGGGACACATAAAAAAGAACTATACCTAGTTAAAAAAAGAACGGGGTTGATTTATGTGTGTTTATAATTGACTGAAATATATCCATATCCACCAGTTTGGTATTAAATTCAACTTCTAGTACTCTGTATATATATTGGAACAGATTAGATTCAAAAATATTTCCATAGGTGTGGTGAATATTAAATCATCCAATGGATAATGAAATCCTACCATGGATATAGTAGATTACCTCCTTCCATATAATTTAAAGTTGATCATGGTTTTGAAAGAATGTTATTATATAACCTATGTTTCCTACAATATAATTTATATATCCCACCTATATATGGATGGTTTTATTTTCATATTCATAAATAAATGTTTTTTAATTTTTACACTAAACTTATATTGTGCTATAGAGTATTTTAATAATACTTTTCATGTATTATATCATAAAAACAAAATATTGGAAATTTATAACATATAAAGGTTGATTGATTCGTAACACACACAGTTATGGAATAACCAACTTTTTCATGTAAAAGAGAATTGGATGAAAAAAATAAACCAAGATGGGTATATAGAATGTTTTTAACTAAATACACATGATATATTCTTCACCTATTTACAAGTTGGATTTACCAAAAAACATTTTTTTTTCAAGTATAATGGGATAAAAAACATATAGAATTGGTACAAACTAATGTTTATGGACCATTTACCCGAGAATCTATAGGTGGGTATTCTCGCCACAAAACTTTTACTTTTGACTTGAGAATATTTAGTTATGGGTCCTCAATGAGGTATAAGTATGAATCCATTGATAAATAAAAATATATAATTTATGAAATAGAGAATCAACTTCACATGAATATAGAGAATTTTAGATCTAATTTCGGCAGTGTGTATCTTAACCAGGATTTTATTTAATTAAGTTAGTATGGTATTATATAACATATAACTCTTAAATGTAAAACATAATGGATTGGTGATAGGGAAATACGGAATTATACCTTTCATAACATGTTAAGGTTGATGATTAGTCTTTCATATCTTTCATGATCATTTTGGAGATATACAATGAAGAGTACATAAAACACACTAAACTAAGTAGTAACTAATGTGAAAAGAGTAATACTATAAAAATTAATATATGGAATGAAATCCATATTATCAAACATACATGATAGAGATGTGTGTTTTAATTCTGATATATCTATAAATAAAATACCACCTTGAGGTATGAAGTAATTCTTTGTAGGGTATCCAAAGGAAACAAGAGGATGATATATATAAACCCTCAGAAAAAATAATTTGTCTAAATACATTCCATACTTTTTTAAAGGGATCACATCCTAGAAAATAATAGTGGGGGAATGATTAACATTTAGGAAGTTGATGCTAAAGATCCATAAGATTTTGTATAAGAACACATTTCATAGGTCACCATGGAAGGTGTTGATCCAAAGATGCATGAACTATATAGAAGAACCGGAGAGGTTAGAGGACAAAAAAAGAAATTTTTTTCAAGTCATCATGGATTTTTACTCATTATTGGTTGAAGATAATGAAACACTTTCCTATAATGAGGTAGTATAGGGAATCTAATATAAAATATGGAAAGAATCCATGAATTATGAGATGGATTCCGTTTATTAAAAATAATTTTGGGTTTCTGTTGATTCTTCAATTAATGAAAATCCTAATATGTTTAAGATGGTATTTAAGAGAAAAACATACATGGAAGGTATAGTTGGTACCTATTAATCATAGTTAAAGGCTAAAGGGGTTGAACAGTGTGAAGAATAGAATGTGTGGAACCTTTTTTCCAGTATCCAAACATAAATTATTCGTAATTATACTTTCCATAAAAACAGTCCATGACTATGAGGTCTGTAAAATTGTCATTTAAACTATTTTCCTTAAAGGTAACCCTATGGAATATGTCTAGATAACACCACTAGAAGGGTTTGTAACTCCCGATAATGTTATAAGGTTTGAAAATTGTATAATCCCATTTATGGAATGATCCATGAATCTAGTTCATGGAATATTAATTTAAATGATTCCATTTAAGAATATGTTTCCGTAAAGAATAAATGTGAACCATGTGTTTACAACTGTATTGTTGGGGGTGTGGTCATTTCCCTAATAGTATATGTTGATGACATACTACTGAATAAAAACCATATACATATCTTATTATCAGTTAAGGACTGGTAAAATAATTGTATGTCTATGATTGAATAATTTTAGGTGGCTTATATTATTGGGATCAAGATCATTTGAGATAGATCCAAGAGATTCGTTGTACTAAATAATGGTATATATATTGAACAAATATTGAAGAGATTTGGCATGGAATAATCTGATAGGATATTTTTTCTAGTGTCACATGGTATATATCTATCTAAGAAAATGATTCCTCAAACACAACATGATAAATATAAGTTGATTATTATTTCATAAACAAATTTTATAGGATTAATCATTTATTCCATATTTTTTAGTAAACTTGATGTTTCCTACACATTCATAATTGTAGTAAGATATTAAGATGATCTAGGAGAACAACCTCTGTATGTTCATAATATTATCCATAATCATCTGAGGAATAATAATGATATGTACTTGGTAGTTTGTGGATATAATGGATTATTTATTAGGGGAAAACTTATTCAATATTCTAAACATATCATAATGATTTAATGTCATTGTCAAAAAATTTCCTTAGACTCAGAGTAATAGATTTGTGGTAGAAGAGTTTAATAAAACAATTTAACACTAATTCTAGATATGAATCTAATTATATTTCATCTTATTATATATCCAAATAATAAAAATGGATTTAAAAAAATATTCATGAACTTAATTAGGTTCCTAATATTAACTAATATATCAAACTATATTTCAAAAATACTATAATGATGGTTCTCATAAAGTATACAAGGTCACATCAATGGTAAAAAGCATAGACATCCTAAGTATCACCTTTTCAGAGGTTTTTCACAAAAGGGTGAGGTAATGATATGAAGATTTTCCATGAATGAGAATGTGGTAGACCCCTAGAACAATCCATTATCTCAGAAAAAGCATGAGCATCATGTGAGAGTTAACATAATGAGAGGTTTTAGTTGTTGGATTTAGATTAAGATGGGGCCTTTTGGACTCAGTTCCATGGAAAAAACATCTTTATATTTTATGAGAAATTTTATACATTTTTTGAATATTAAATAATATCATATATCATATTTTTTTCTCTTTTGTGTAACATTATTATTAATATGTCTTAATGTTACTTTTCACATTGAAAGTTCATGTGAGATCCTTGATATGATGAAAATATAAGACTGATATTAAATTACATTTGCAAATATATGTTTTGTGATCAAATGAAGGAATTTAAGTGATAAAAAATAAACAATCTATCAGGGTTGTAGGCTCATAGGACATTCAAAAACATTCTCTTAGTTGATGTCCTTAGTAATCTCTAGAAAGAAGGTTGTGAGAACATGCACCGCAATGGGGAAATCCATATATATTTGTCACATCAGATGTTCCTAACAAATAATGTGTTTAATGGTCTTTAAAAAATAATATTATTACTAATTCATGATATAGTTCATGTAATTTGAGATATTGAGGAAAAACATGATGACATATGTTCATGGTAATGTAAGATACACTAGGTACATCATGAGTAACATTGAAATAATGAATATTTCAAGAATGGTTTTCCCCAATATTAATTAATATAAGCTGAAATAATAATCCATTTGATGGAAGTGGATCTACCTATTAAATTCCATGGACATGGAATTATATCTCTTTGTATGTTTTAGTAACATAAAAGAAATTAGCATCGAGCACATTGGTTAATGATACCTGTATGAAACCTATTGACTATTACTATGATAATAAAGGGATTGTATTATATAATGTATATTTTTATGTGGTTAATGTCATTTAGTATGTTTAATTCATTATATATGGGTAACTTAAATGGTTGATAGGCAATGACATTGGAATTTAACTGTAACAACCTAATACCAGTGAGAAAGAGGCTTAGAGGGTAACACACTAAATGTATTCGGAACCTTAGTTAAATTTTATATGAATTTAACATTTGAATAAATAGTATTCCCATATGAGATTTAATAATTATTCTTGTTGATTTGATCAAAAATATATAATCACCTGTTTTTTAAAAGAATATATATGGGTTAAATGTTTCATAAATATATATTCACTATTTTAGTGAATATAATATTTATTTATTTAACAGTGGAGAATTTCATAAAATTTACTTATTTAAACAAATAGTAATTATTTAATATTTGATAAATATTGAAGTGGATTGGTATATTAAATCTATCGATCCATTAATAAATGAATATATTAAATATACAATTGATTTAATAATAATTTATTAATTCAAGATAATAATATGTGTTAATCTATGAGTCATGAACATGTTAGTTAAATAATATTAATAATTTATTGACATGGAGCTCATAGGGGATAAATATAATGATAAGGGATTTTGTGCAATTATTATTCTCTAACCCTAGATCTATATAAACTTGATTTAATTATTATGAAAAAAAATATTCGTTTTATACAAAAAAACCTAGACAAAACCCTCTAAATACCTAGATATAATTTCTTCTATAATTTTCTAAAGAATGAGGAGTAATCCTCCTATAACAACCAATCAAGAATATATATATATCAAGATGGTTTCTGACACCTAAATTTATTCGTGTGGAGATCATCAATGAAATATTAAAGTTGTAGAATATTCAATGATATCACATAAGGAATTTTGTTGTATAATTAAAAGGTTTTCATTGAATGTGTGGATAACATAGAGAGGGATTAAAATCATAAATCCTCTCAAAACTAATACATAAAAATATACGTTTTCTACTAGTTCATCAAAGAAAAATGATTTTCAATAAAAAATTTGTTTTATAAAGAAATTAATTTTAAATCATATATTATCTTATGTCATTATTATTTTATTTATTAAATAAAATAAATCATGAATTATTTTCATTATTCATTCTATTACTTTTCATGTACCTTATAGATTATTCATTTATTATGATAAAGTGTAGTGTTTTCTATTTCCTAATAGGTTCTTCCACTATTGTTCGACCCATCATCATTATAACTTGATTGAATTATGATTTTCTATTTATATTTTTTTTACGATGAATCTGTTCAAATGCATTAATGATAATTCATCATATATGTGTGGAGAAGGGAGCTATTTTTAGTTAATATTTTTTTTAAAAAAACCATTTTACCATTTTTATGTATTGTTTATAAAAAATATTTTTCAAATTTTGGTGAGTCTATTTTCAATTATTAGTTTATTTTTTTAAAAAAAGTTGATATTAATTTTAATTTAATTTAAAATATTTAATTTATTATAATTTTGAGAAACTAATTTTACCCATTTACTCACCATAGATGAATATTGAAATGAATTTTTTCAAATTCTATGTGATATAAATTCATGAAAATCACATTAAATTTTGAATGTCATTCCAAAAAATATCATATATTTTAACTCCATTTATGAATAGGCTTCTAATATTATTTTAACATTTATTTACAAAACCCATTTTTATTATTTTAAACAATGTGTTCTTGAGAAAACAAAAAATTAAGAGTAATAAAGTTAATACTATATAATATTTGAGGACTTTCTTCTATACATGATTGAGAAATTATTTTAATTTTTAGATCCCCTATTTTAATTAAACATAATTTTTGGACTACCATTACATTTAACACTTATAAAAATTATAATTCAACAATTAATTTGAGAGGAATACACATTATGAGCCAAAAATACATACCTACCTTACTCTAGATTCTAATGAATTATCTGTATTAAATTTAAATATGGGGAAGGAATAAAGTGAACAAGAAATAGTTATTTTTTAGAATCATCTTGATCTAAAGTGAGAATTGTTACAAATTTTAGGTAGCTGATTTGTGAGAAAAATCATACTCATAAGGATGGGACGATGATATTGATATCATCCAATGTAGATAATGGAATTCCACCTCCATTTTATGTATCCAGTTTCTCTCTATCTTTATCTCTCTAAAAAATAAATTGTATATAAGAATTATATAATAGAAATGATGGATTCAGAGATGAATTCATGATGAAAAAATTCTACAAAAGTTTATATATGGAATATATATATCACTTATACATAAGTACTTAAATATTGACTCCCTGGGAAATTGGAGGTGATTTTATATGGATTCTAAAGCTGAAATCATCCTACATGTGATGTTTTGAGGAAATATTTGAAAACAAATCCCGTTGTAAAGAAGTTCATCAAATGGATTTAAATATAGAAGGAAAATATATCTTAACCTAGATAAATATTGGTATAATACCCACAAAAATAATTCAATTTCACTCTCTTAATTTAAGATATGAATCAATGAAAAAAATTTATCAACGAAAATCTACTAATGGAAAAATATATATTATTTTATTATTGTGGTAGAAATTGCAAAATATATGGGTTTTTATTTTAGAACATGTAGTAGTGGAGCATCATAAAGAGAATAATATGTTATCGGGGGAATATATTATTGGATTAAACCAAAAAATAAAAAAAATTCTTCAATATTATTCCATGACTTATATATATTTATTATATTTTTCTCATTTGAACCAAACAATCCTTAAGCCTTAACAGAACCTAAGTAAGTTCTTCATGACATTAAAAAATACATTACACTTTAGGGGTAGATGAATAAACTCATCAAGCATATAGTGACCCTTATATCACCTTGTAATGCTAACAATATTACTTTAAATTCATACTTGAGTTCTAGGAGAAAGGTTTTTGGATTAATAAATATACATTTTCCTAAGAGAGTATAATAAGTTGAAATTGATTTAATATAGTTATAGAAGAATATTAAATCAATATCACTAAAGAATAATGACATTTTGAGAACCATGATGTTCAAAAATGGAACTCACATTCTCTAATGGTTAAATATTATTTGGGTAATCTCCATGAAATTCACTTGTTTTTGAGTCTATGGATGAAGATTGGGGGAATTTACATAGGTGATAAATTCATCATATATTGTTATTATTCGATTAATTTTATTCCCTCATTTTTTTAAATTCATTGAGTTTTTTATGTTTTAGAATTAAAGTTCTATTTTAGAATGTTTTGAAAATATTGATTTAATAGAAAAAATTATGGAATTATTTATATAGTTTTGTATTTGGAATTAAATTTATGGATACTCATGTGCATTTAACATGAATTAAAGAATTATTAAGAGGTATGATGTTCTTTGGATAAATCTAGATATTATGTATTGGAAGGAAAAATGTAAAAGGAAATAAAATTTACATCATTGATATAGTGTACATTTTATACATGTAGAGTTAATAGAGAATAAAATTTTTCCAAGGTACCAATGTATAGTTCTCATATAGAGTTCATTTGATCCTCATAGTGTTAATAGAAAAGTTTATTTTATAAAATTAACTAATATAGAGTTCCCATGTATAGTACATTCGATCCACAATGAGTTGATAAAGAATATAATTTTGAAAAATGTACCAATTTATTGTTCTTATATGTATTACATTTAACCCACTTAAAGTTACCAAGAACTATAAATTTTTCCACATATATTTCACAGGAAACTTATATTTATCCATGAATTGTTGTTTTTATCAATGTAGAGTTCATTATCAATGTAGCGTTCAATTTTCTTATTCATTATTATACACTAAATGAATCTCCAAGAAAATTAATTTCACTACACACCCAAATTTTGGGATTCTATTTCAGTACATATGAAATAAATTAAAGGATTCAACATGGATAATAATATGAAAAAAAATTATCAAAGTGAATGAAAATAAGTCATCATATTTCTAGGAATCTTGGATTGTGTGGATATCAAAATATATGAGGAAGAAAAAACATTCTATGAATTCAAAAGTTGGGATCATAGATTTTTTACCAAATACAATGAATCAGAAAATAATGGATATACAAATAGGAGGATGAGTCCAAAGGTAGGAAAGAGTTATGTTGGCAAGATCAGGTTTGACTATTATTGTAATATATTTTCATCATTGATTTTCTATTTTATTGAGTAATTTATTCTTTTATTCTTATAATTTACTATATTATACTTATATTATCGTGGGTTTTTTATTTTGTTATTTGGTAAGGGAATGTTATCCTTTTGTAATGCTTTAGTATTTACACATTAATGAATAAAACACCCCCTCATTAACGAGTTTCTATTTTCATTGAATGGTCATTATATCCGATGAGAGTTTGTTTGATTTCATTCCTTTTATTATTTATTTACTTTTTTAATGATATATCACAACACACAAATAATACCTTATCTATATATGGAGGAATAGTCATGTGATATGTGGGGAAGTTATATATGATTTGGGGAATAGTGGAATGGGTTGTAGATACTCTGGATTGTCTAGGAAGAACAATAACCAATTTGGTATCAATTAAGTTAACATTGTTTGATTCACTCTAATAATTTATATAAATAAAGGATCTTTGAAAGAGATTAGAATTTAAATTATGGTATTCTCATCATAATAATATAGAAAAGCGTGGGAATGGAAGAGATTTTGAATCCCCTCACTTAATTTTTGATACAAGGTGGAGTTAAATAATATAAATACTAACCTTGACAAATCACCCTTTTAAAAGAATAGTTTTAAAACTTTTTTTTATTCCTAATCATTTCAATACAAATCCAAAACAATTTAAACAAACCAATTCCTCTTTCCCAAACTTATAAGTGCTTTTTTTGATCTTCTCTAGAAAAAACCCAAGGATTACTACTATAACTCTATTTTAACTGAGGAAATAATTTCTTTTTAATCCACCCTATGATAACTGTTTATTAGTAAACCAATTAAAAATATATTGTTTCTATTTTCTATTCATTAATATTATATTTTTTGAGGTATAATTATGTTTCAACTCTCCAAAATACATGGTTATTAGGAAGGAAAATTTTAATTTATCATACCCTAATTAACCCACATATTATTTTTTTCATTTCTTGCATGGAATGATTGTGGATAATTTGACTATAATTAATATAAAAATTCATTGAATTAATCACTAAAGTAACTAAAATAACATAGCAATTTATAAAACATCATGGTCTATCATTGGATGCCCAATAATGTGGTCAGTTTCACCAAACTGTATTACTTTTCAGTGGTGACTTTTCTACATTGTGTTTGTGTTGTATTTGTTTTCAATGAGTTTGTAAATATGTATTAAAGTTTAATAACTACTTGGAAGCTAATTGTTGTTCCTAAGAATGGTTGTTAAAGACTGATTTCAATCTATATAAGATCACAGATAATTTTTTTGAATTAAAGTAGACTTTCTTGGAGAATTGTAATGAACTCACTTCATTGAATTGGATGTCATGCTTGAAGTGTTATCCGTATAATTTTTTCAATGGTTAAACTAGTCATAAGTCCAAAATACATGTGTCAATTGTGTGGAGGAAGACAAATTTTTTTAAATAATGAATAATAAGTAATGAAAATGAAAATATTGATTTATAAAAAGACAAATTTATTTTAGATCATAAAAAATATTATTTTTTAGGAAAAATTAGAATAATTTCATGTGATATAATCATTATTACATGATGAGATAATTAATTTGAATGACATGATATAATAGACGGCTATATTTCGTTAGTTTTCATGAAGGAATCATTGTAAATAATGAATTTATTGGATTAAAAACTTATACATAGTTACTATTACTAATTATTTCAAGTGGTCGCATTATATAAAATGGGCTAGCCCATAGAACCCCATGGAACCCTCAACTTCCTATCTGGGACTGTAGGGGTCAACCACATAATAGAGTGTTAACATGTCCAAACACATATAGCTCAGATGATGTGCATAGAACCCACAAGGATTCCACAGGTAATAGTAGGAGGATTAGGAGGTTCATAGAGCCTATATGGTGCTCATGTGGACTGTGCCAGTGTATAGTGGAAACCATGAGGGTGGATTTTTCAGTGTTGTGGGTGTCAAAACTGACTAAAATCATTATCTGTTAAAGTGGGGAAATATATTATTATGCACCACTCAAAAAAACTAATTATCAGTGTGGGAAACCTCTTATAGATCACTATACACCCTCCATTAAAATATATGTAAATAGAAATAATTTTCTGGTATGTTGTGATCTAATTCAACTAATCCTCATCAACATCAAACACTACCTCCTGACTAAGCATTCTTTGTCAATTGCATGTATTAATCGATGATAGAATACTTGCACAAGACAATAAGTATTCCAACCATATTCCACTGATCAAACTGAGAAAATGAATACATGTTCAACATCCTGAATTGATGCTTGAAACTACATCATGCATGCATGTCGTAACTCAAAAACAATATTTGGAGGAATGAAAATGAAGATTCATAGGCCATCTTATGCATTTAAAATGAATGGACACATTCACGATTCCATAATTATGGATCATGAATTATTGAAATTCATGTGAGTCCTTAAATAAATCTTATATCATGATGATATTAGGTATTTCAATATAAGGGTATTATAGTTATTTAGTGATTTTCAGATATAATAAATTACGACACTGCATAATTATCAGATTACTGGATGCAAATGAAAATGTGGATGAAATGTAGTGATACCATGACTATAAATATATAAGAACCATGGATCAATATTAATTATCATTCTCAACAAATTTTTATCTAATAGATATCATTAGAAAACAGTTATAGAATTATTATGCTTCCACATGGATGAAAGGGAGAGTACAATGAACCTACCAGGTTCCTTAAAGAAATGGAAAATCCTTCCATGTGAATTTTTTGACTACATAGAGGAGAGGTGATCCCACATTTGATACATTTTCCTGAACAATATTGATTCCATGAACAAAATGTGTTGAACAATGTATTTTAAAATATATAAAACCTTAAACAATTTAGATGCAAATCCAGTGTTCATTTATTTTCCTTGTGTAAAGAGGAAATAGTAACATAAATTCTGGGTATAAAACCTTATGTGAATAATATATTTGTAATAAATGGGCCTATGAGAATTGTGATGAATATATCCCGTATAAAAAAATTACACTAACATGAAGAGAGATAGTGTTTCATATATTGTTTCAGGCATCAATTCATATAGAGCCTTCATAATATATTACATGAATATGGTGTATAAAGAAATTAGGTTCATTATGTGGAGATAGTGTGTTTCGTTACAATGTTGTTTAGACTATGAGTATTTTAAAACTTGGAAAACATCACATTCATGTCATAATATGAATTCATGATGGTATCTGATATGTACCAAATTTTGGTGTTTCATGATGAATGTGTTATGCCAGAAGACCTTGTATGAAATATTGTTTTCATGTAAATAATATCCATTTTATTTCACACATTAAAAACATAAAAAATATGATTTATAATATTTATGTGAGATGAAGTGATATCATGCAATGAAGTGTGGATGAATACAATTTTTAGATTATTGAACACCTTTCAGTTGATAATTTTTATAATCCAATGAGCTTTTGTACAAGTAATATCTTCTATTGTTTCATAAGATAATTGGGTTGGATTTGATTTATTGTTTTGGATTATATCAATCCAATTTGAATAAATTAAGTGAGACCAGTTTTTTAGGACATTGGAAATATAAGTGAGATATTAGAAGATGAAAATTTATTATTGTTGAAGGTGAAAAGTCAAAGTACTGATTCAGAAAAAAATGACTACATGAACATGAAATAGAATGAGGCCAACTTGTACACTACAACCATAGAGATATAAAATTGATGACATGTTCATCAGTGTTTGTTTAAGATTTATAGAATAACTAGTGGTTCCTATATAAATAAAGATATATATCCTTTATACAGTGTGGATATTACCTGTATGAACTTATGTGAAAATTTCACTACACATTTTATCACAATAATTTATAGTGATAATAAAATTCATTAAAAACCATGGGTAGAAAATTCTAAGGATTATGATTCTCACATCAAGACCAAACCATATAAGAATCATAGAGGAATATTTTATAAAATAGAATTTTTAAAATATAACCAATGATCCCCCACACAATTTATTTTCTGAACTACAGATATATAAATTATATCACAGGGAATGGTTCCATATACATGATTCTCTGCATTTAATGTTATTCTTTTTGAAGATTTGAATTTCTTTCATGGAATTTTAATGAAATGATTTTTTGGATATGTTCATTATATTTCAAATTATTTATCTTTGATGGATAAAATTTTGATTAATGGAAATATAAATATATGAGGAATATGATGAAAATGTTCTTCCTTTTATGATTGGAAAAATAAGTCTCATCTCTTCCTAGAATTGATGATGTTATATCTAAATTTTTTGTTATGAAAAAATGTTATTTTAATAACCAAGGATATGGAAAATATTATTACCTCTATGGGATCAAGGAATTAAAGTGATCATGTGGTACATGCTAATTAATGTTCAAAAAATACTATAGATGAGTTAGGAACTTGTTATAGTGATAACATGAAAGTGGACTTTTGAATTAACATGTTAAGGGATATGATGCATTTTTTTCTGAAATATATTCTTTCTATTATATATGGGGATTATTAAAACCTGAATAATAAAATCGCATTTCTTAAGTATATGTATGAATAAATTTTGAATATATATATGAACAAGTTAAACACTTGAGAAAATATCTCCATAAAAGATAAACCAACTAATGTTTTTTAAGAAGATTAATACATTAGAATAAAATTATAAAAACAACATTTATTTCAAGAATGATCATGCTGAATCCAAATCAAATATGATCAAATAGCGTGACAGTTGGATAAAGTATATTAAAAAATTGATTGTGGATGAAATTGTAATTAAAAAAGAAATAATGGGAAGTTAGATTGATTTCAGTGGTGGATGATAACATCATAAAATATATAAATTGAATGGAATGTTGAGACAAACATTAATGTTTTTAGAATTTTTTAGTTGAGTCATTATAACATACTAAAAGAAGATTTTTTACTACAAGTGATACTTCAACACAAATTTATAAGGAGGGTTATTATCATAAAATAACTCTATCTATTGGAAATTTTAGATTTAAATTAGATAATTTTAAATCTTAATAAGTCTCTTAGAAAAAGCTATCATCCCTCTCTATAAATATGGTTTGTACTAGTTCTAGTTCTATGTTTAACGTAGGTTCCAAAATCAAAAGCTATGAAAAAGTAGATGATAAAATATGATGAATTACTTATCACTACATCTTCATTGAGTAATGAAATAAGTGGAAATAATTGTTCCCCTAAAGAATTATAGAATTAGATTGAAAATAAATAGAAATTGTAAGCATATCTTTAGGTAGACAGTTATTTGAAATAAGATATCAGTCATTCAGAGCTATTTTTAGTGCTTTAAAATATTTTGGAACAATGCATCTGATTGTTGGTCTAATATGGTACTATATGAAAATATAAGTATTCCTACACCAAGGGAGATGAATTAGGTGACTGAGAAAGGATTGTGTATGATTGAAAATAATCATAATATTATAATCTCATTTGAAAGTTTGAAGAATATTTTTGGAATTTGTAATGGAAATGGTTACAAGGGAGAGGCATGAAAGTATAAATTATTTAATAATAAAAGTAAAACAAATATTTAAAAAATTGCATAGAAGATGAAGAATAAAATATTGTTTATAAGTAATAATTAAGTGGATACCGTGGTTGATAATTAGAATAAGACAAATATTCAAAGTAATCCCATAAGGATCAAGAATGTGGTTACACCCAAAAGAAGTAGTTTCTTATTTCTTCAATTATGAGGTCACACAATGGATAACTATAATAATTCCCTAGAAATCATAATGAATAGATTCATGATCATAAAAAAATATAATGTCAGTCCAAGAGAATAATAAATGGACTAATGTGGTATAAAAAACACCTGATAAGATAGGTGAATCTACTAAAACAATTGTGCATATTCTAAATGAAAAACTATTAATTTTTCTATATTATTTTGAATGATAAATTAATATTCAATAGGATCAAGAGAAAGGATATGTTAAATTATAATAATAGATTCCACATGTTTAAATAGAATATATTGAGATTTTATCAATAAATGATAACCATTAAATATTAGATGTTCTATGTTTAAGGGGAAAAGGATGCATATATATCTGATGTGTTTTTTATAATACATTATCAAGAAGAAATTCCAAATAAGAATAAAAACGAACCATGTAACAAAAGTTACATGATGGAAATTAGAAAGAATATGATTCCACAATAACTAATTGGTGAAAGAAAAGATTCCATGATTCCAAATAATACTAGGAAATATAATAAAGTTAGCAGGAAGAGTTCATCCTAACATGGAGACCAAATGAAAGGAGTTTCATAGTTGATAATAAATTCTTAACCATGTTTCTCATATTGAGAAACCGAGGATACATCCACTTTTTTTATAACCAATTTTTTGTTAATTATTTTTATCGAATTTATGGTGATGCACATACCTTGTGGGAGAACAAATTAAAAGAAATTATATCACCATATCTATAAGAATGAATATTCATTATAATCATTAAGGAAGTAAACATCCTTGTTTAATCTGTCTGTCAATATCTCGAAATTATTTTCTATAAAAGAATCAATGATCATCCATGATGAAGATGATAAAACTAGTGTATTTTTCAAATAATTTATAACAACCTTCGTGGATGAGATAAAAATATTCGTAATGACATTAATTTAATTCCAAACAGTAACTAATTACAATATCTATCTTGATAATGTGAAACTAGATATCATAACTTGAGTGGGAGTATCCAATCAAATATCTAGACCATTGTACAATAGTTAATGATGTTACAACTAAAAGGTAATAGTTTAAGAACTCTGTGCTGAGGAATGTTCAAACATTATCATATCCTTATTCACAAAATTTTAATTATGTATAATCTTAAGGGAGATAAGAGAAAATTAATCAATAAAATGAAAAAAAAATTGTTAAAGATATTACTCGATTGAATTCAAGAATAGAACTTACTATGTATACATGGATATTTTTAATATGTGTGATGAGATGAGTGCAAGAATTTTAAGTCACTAAGTTTCGAGATAACCTTTATGAAAATATGTTTTATTTGACATGTTATAATAAAATTTCATCAATTGGGATCCACCAATTATGTTTAACCAATAAATAGTTGACCAATATCTAAGGAAAGAAACAAGCTATGGAATCCTAGCTAGTATCATATTTTGAATTGATAATGGATATCATCGATGTATAAATTGTACCCTCTTATTATCTATGTTGGTTTATCCTACATATATTTAGAGTGGAATAATTTATGGGAAATTTCTTACGAAATAAATGATATTATCCACTTTTTGGATCCTTCCATTTATTATCATTTTGGGACAAAGAATGAATTGATAATTTAAAGGATCACGTGGTAGAGAATAAATAAATCATATATTACAATTCAATGACCATATTTACATGTAATTATTTATTTCTATTGATAAAACAAATATATTATAGATCCATGTTTTTTATGTTTTATTTATTTTTAATGTGAATGTAAATTTGTCATGAAGTTGAAGAAAATATTTAATATTCATCGGTGTCTCAACCATGTCTTTTGAAGATAGGGATACCTATATATAAGATGAAGGATCTATTTTAGATGAATTGGTGATTATTGAGGGATTTGTTATGGATTCATTTAATAAAATTAGATGTCATTCTTGAATAATTATCCCTATAAGTTAGATTATTTTTTATTTCGTCTTATTTATAAAATACAGCAGTCAATAATGTTGTGGATGAAACATAATTTTTAATAATGAAGAAGAAGTGAATACCGTGAAAATATTTATTTTCTTGAAGAAGAATTTAATGATGATTGTGAAAAAAATTAAATTCATATAAAAGAATAATATGTTCATGAAATTTAAACACTATTGTGTGGGGAGAGATTTAATGTGAATTACATACAAAAATAAGAAGTTTCATTTACATTTTTGTATTAAGGAATCATTTTTAATATGTAATTTTTTTCTGAAAAGTTTATAATTAGTAATTATTATTGAGTATTTGATATGGGCCTTTAAAAAATGGGCAATCCCACAGCCATCCAAGGACACCCACAAATACACATGTTAGACTATATCAGCCAACCACCTAGAAGAGGGTTAATATGTAGAATGGAAAGCATTATAGAGGGTGTAAATAGCATCCACAAAGAGAGAAGGGGCATATCATGAGGATAAATAGGCACATCTCACCATTAAGGTGCTCGGGCGGACCGAAAAAGCATGTGGTGTAACCCGTGTTGGTTGTAGTTATAGTGTTTCTGGTCAAAAAACATGTTTTTGGATTGATCTAATAGAGGAATGATATCTATTATTAAGAACATTGCATTCAATATGAATATCAATCTGCAATAGTGCATTAAAGGTACTATTAATCCACTATTAAAAGTTATGTTAATAAATTTTTTTCCCTGATCTATTGTTGTCTTGACGGTATGATATTCATCAACACCATCCCCCACATCCCAAATAGGTTTTCAATACCATTAACATGTAGTATTCAGCAACAACATATTAGTCCCTAAGGACATGTTTTCTATCAATATTAAACTGATCAAACCATGACAAAAAGTCCTTCTCAATGTCCTAAAGTAATTCATGCAATATCATTTTCTATAAATGTCTTAACTCAAAGAAAATGATCTAATAAAACGAAAACAAAGTTGAAGAATATTTTTTTTATCTATAATTCCTAGAATTTTTCAATATTCTAAAATGATGGATCACGCGTTAATGACATGCACATGAGTTATAAAATAAATCCAATACCATGATAACCGTAGGTATTTCATTTTTTTTTATTTGAGATATATATTGGAATTAAAAAAAATTAGACCATGATAGTGAATAATATTTTGGAACCTCAACAAAACATAAAATTTGGATACAAGCTGGTAATACCATTCTTAATAATATTGAGGTTTGAGGGCTTGATTTTGGTGTGTCTGCCCACATTATATTATTTGATAGATCTCATTCACATAAAACATAGAATTGTAAGGCTTCAAATTACATTAATGGGGTATTATAAGGATCCAGAAGGTTTTGAAAAGAAATATAATGTCCTTTTATGAGTATTAGGAAGTTATATAAAAGAGAGGAGGTCCCACTCCGGACATATTTATGTGAAGGATATTCATTCCATGAACACATTGTCTTTCATGAAGTATTTTTCCATGTATAAAACCTTGAAAAATGAATACGTAAGTCCAATATATAGTGATTTCACTTACATAAAGAATAAAAGGTAATTTAGTATCCTCATATAAAACCATACATTGAGAATGTGTGTGAATTAAATTCTCTTAATAGATTTCTGAAGAATATATCTCATGTAAAAAATTACACTAATACGAAGAGAGATATTATTGCATATATTTTTGTGTTAATAAAATCTTATGGGAAATATGTAGTAAATTACATGAACTAAAATGTTATTATAAATAAGCTGAAATGTGTGGAGATAGTTTAATAAGTGACTAATTTTCTAAGTCTATGAATATTTTAAAATAATAAGAGTATTCCATACATGTGATGCATTTATAAAGTTAGGTGAGATGCACATAGTTTTGTTATTACTTGAAGAATGTGTAATTTAGGAACACTATGCATGAAATATTGTCTTTATGTAAATAATTTTCATCAACATTCATACATGAATGAATTATAAAATATTTTTGACAATATTTTCTGGATCTAGAGTGATATATTTCTGTGAATCAAGGAAGAAGAAAACATGCAATGTATTGGACACCATTCAGTTGATCATTGTGATAATTCAATGAGTTTTAGTATAAATAATATCTTATATATATTTAGAAGAGTATCGAGACAAAATTCACACAATGTTATTAATTTAATTCCTTGGATGTTAAAGTCATGTAGTGAGACTAGTGATTTAGCATATTAGAAATATTAGTGGGATATGAGAAGATAAAAACATCAGATAGTTAAAGGAGAGAAGGTCCAATAACGATTCCAAAAAATATATTTGATTACATGGAACTAAAATAGAACATGGAAAACATGCATACTAAATTAGTAGGTATATGTAGTTGAAGACCTGTCCACATGATTTTTTTGAAAATCTGCTAAAGAGTTAGTGGTTAAATTATATAAATCCATTTATAAATTATAGGAAGTCTATATTACTTGTCTAAACTTGTGTGAAGATTTTACTTCAATAATCATCACTACATTTTGTACTATTAATAAAATCCATGAAATGACCACATGATTATAATTTCATTGAGTAATTTCTCTCATCGAGACTGAACCTTGTAAAAATAATCATGTGATTTCCAGTTGTTTCAAATTTTTTTCCTATGATAATAGTGAGACATTTAAGAATAAAGTATCAAGAATTTAACTAGCCTAAATTGTTGAAATTAAAAAATGGGTTTTATCACATTAGGCAATAACATGATTTTTTCCTCCTCCCCCACTCTAAATGTTGTTATACTAGGTTTCTCATTATATGATGACAATTTTTAAGGGTTATAAAATCTTATATGATGATTTAAATGTTAAAAAATTAAAGAGTGTAACTAAGATTTCCATTATGTTGAAACTTATAGATGTTTTATGAAATGGTCTAATTAATATTGGTTGAACATTATGAAATATTAATATATTATATATTTCATCTTGATCCATAAGAAAATTTCTATCAGTATGATATTGAATATTCCAAATATAATTCCTAAAAACTATATAGCATCCTAGTTTTGTGTCCACTCATTTAGTGTCCTATCCTGATTCACCACATGAACCCATGAACATCTTCCCATACACTATAATCTACAAACTAGCAATGAGGGTCTATGAGTGACTCTGGGGATACTATATCCCCATAATAAATTGTGTTGTATTGGATAAATAATCAAATAATAACATCATAGTACATAAAAGAAATATTCATATTTAAAAATAACAAATGAATGTGGAATAAATAATGATTAAAACTGTCATACTGATATAAAAGACCGATCACCCACTACACTGATAAAATATAAAATGTAAATAAAAAAAGAAACAAAATTATAATGTAGGACATACCCCCAAATTTTGGAATCACCTTTTATCCCCAATCCCCGGTAAAGCATCTCTAGCTTGAAAACATAATATTGGCCCACGACCCAAACTACACATATGAAGTTGTGAGATGTATTGTCGTGTATAAAATTGAAATAAAATCCCAAACAGTGTGTGAGTATAAAAAAATATATGTAACCACCAATCAGGTAATGTACATACCAATAAAATAGTGATATGTGTATGTAACATTCTCTAAATAAATAAATAACTAAGGGAATTAACAAAATTAATAAAATAAAGTAAAATAAACCATCCTTATTACATAAGTTCATGACACCAATTAATCATACCTTATATGACTTGTTTTGGAGTGAATCTTAGCACATTATAAAATCATGCCAAACCGTATGAAAACATTAGGGCCCGATCAAACCTGCAATACATGTAATACTGACTTAGGGGATTTTCTACCCCGATATATAATGATAATTACCAAAAATATAATCTCACCATGGAATATATGTTAGAGCATGCCTCTATGTGTAACGGGAACCCAGTAGATAGCTGGCCATGAGAACCCACTATAAGACACCCCTTATGACATCATGTAATAAGTATTATCATATATAAAAAAGATAGCAAGATCATATAGGAATTAGTAAGTAGCAATCCACTAAGATATAACTAGCCATAATCCCCCATCGAGATGACATGTAGTGCCCACCCATTCCCAACACCAATATAATTCCACAGATCCAAATCTATGGTGGCACCTAAAATAATGTCTAAATTGCATCATAGGTAAATTTATTTATAATTTCACCTCTTATGGTGTTTTATTTATATCATACCAAATATCCCAAGGGGTATGTGTTATATCCCATTATATCCACCTCTAAAAAGTTAGGTAACTGTTCATGACCACATTATAGGGGATTTCACATATTTTATTTAAGAAATTTAAAGGAGATAGGGGTTTGATGAATGATTAAACATTTCTTAAATATCCACATCCCATTAGTTCATGTGGATTGTATGATTATATGGTGACACATACGGATATATCTTCCCAAGTCTAAAATATATCCCTAGGTTAAAATATGAGTTAGGGAACCTACTCAGGTCACCAAGATCAATTCATAATTGGAGGAAACATACGTGGAGTCCTTAGTATAATGCACTAGTCTAGGTTCAACACCAATAAAAAATGGAATTACATTACTTGTCAGTTTTGTACATGGTATAGCCTCTTAATCCTCACAACTAAGATATATTGGAAACAAATTATTGAGATAGTGCATAACTGATCTCAATGTAATTGGGGCCTATCTAGGATGGTCCAATCACATGACCTGTCACCATTTAACATTTGGCACATCCCAGTGGGCCAACATATATCATGAGGGGAACGATCACTTTCCCCTTACTCTATTCGACAATCCTAACAGCTCTAAAGTATCATAAGGGTCGATATATGGACTATAAAGGTGAATTAATATCAAGGGATCCTAAGAATGGGATACACTATCTTTTCAATTTCATTATTCTTATTAAACCCCTCCATGATTTCATATGTCTTGGAATTATAATAGTTCAAGCCTCATCCATCGGCGGCCGAGGTATCCAACCATTGCACTAGGTCTATATTGGATTCGGAACTTTGTAACTCTTCATTCTTCGATTCTCTTTTCTATTTAAAAATGTAATTCTAAATATAATTTTAAAATTTAATTAAATAATTTAATTAAATTAATGGTTTAATCAACTTCATGGAGATACCAGACAAACATATTCCTATAAATATCATTCTTAAATCCATTAATCCTTTATTAAGACCACATAACACATTAAGAAGATTATCACATTTTAATTCTATTCATAAAAACTTTCATAGGGTGGGCCATGATTTTTGAAGACCATACCACACTTTGAGTACCTGCATCAGGATCAAATATCCCAAGTTTGTTAATTATATTCAATTTTATAATCAATTTTCAATCTAAAATTTAATTATAATTAAAAATGAATTGGAATATTATCTATAAACTCACTAGTCCAAACCATCACATCAATGCAACCAACCATCCACTAATGATTTATGATATACCTCCAAAAGTAACTCGAAAAAAATAAACCTAATTGGGATGAATTCGAGAAACATGTTAATTTAATTTTAAGGATAAACTTATAAAAATTATAATGATAATTTACCTTCCTATAAATGATGAGATAAACAAGTAATATTCATTATCAAATTTCACCTTTCAATGTTACAGAATATTCTCATCGAATAAAAGATATTTCACCATCCTTTGGGGAAATTACCATCAACGCCTAACATAAAACGGAACAAAATTAGATTTTGGGAGTGATGAAAATGAGTAGAATATATAGATAATGATCATACCTAAATCAAACTGAGAATTACCCCAAAACCATTATTTTCTCATGGGGATTGAAGGTAAGGAACGGAAGATACCATCATAGTCGGCACAAAAAATGATGGGGGTGGAGAGGGTCTTCCCCCTTTGAAAATCCTAGGGGAAAATAATTTTCCCCTTTTGAAGGTCACCAACATGACAATGACTAGATAGAGGCTGGAAGCTATAACTAAATAGTATTTCCACCTCTACTCCCTTCAATCATATTTTTTTTAAATCTGAACTACCCCTTCAGCACCTTTCAATAACCAAAGAAATCCTTTTAAGAGGTTACAACTCTAGGAATTCTATTATGATCACTGAATTAAAACCAAACCATTGAATACGTTAAAAATATTCAATTGTTCACTAGGATTCCCATCATATATAGACATGGGTTATTGAAATATAAGATCATTGTTTACCCTAATTATTCATATCCATTAAATGTGATGTTCTAAAAGACTGTGGAAAATATAAGGTTTCTTATGATCATTTTAGATTTACATATTCTTTTGATACCCTAATAGGGTGAAATAAATTATTTTCTCCTCAGTAATTGACATTAAACTCATGTAGACATGCTTGAAACAGTTGGCTACAGGTATTCCATTCTTGTTATTTTTTTATTATTTATTAAAAACATATAGTTAGATTCTCTGAAAATCAAGTATTTGGGTTGGTCTTATATTGAATTTTATGTGTTAGTAATCACATAAAAATTAATTAACTTAATCATATCCAAATAATCAATGTTCAGTTATATTTCACAATGAATGAGGAAATTATAAAATGTGATCCATCATGTACCATAGTGTAGGCTATTCAAAATGATTTTTTAAATTATTCAAATTGATGGACCATGATATATTGGTAATCTGAAATGGTTTTTGTGCTTATAAATGTTATAATACTACACTAAATGGGATGAAAATTAATATTATTGGAATGTATAGAAAATCATGAATGATCAAACATGGTAGGATAATTTTCTACAAAATGGTCAAATAATATAATTTCCCTAGTGGCCATCAAAATGAGTGTTGGACAAGAAAGAAGACACTTTTTTCAAAATATAATGTCTTTCATGAAAGTTAATGCTCCCCATACTTATTGGGAAAACAATGTTTCCCCATGTCTTTATATAAACTATTAAAATCCATTAAAATAATCAAGGATCATATAATTTCTAAAAGAGAAAAATTATATTTTATACATTGTGGTGAACGTTTTTTGTGTTATAGTCTTAGAGAATGTTTTTTTAATTGTGAAAACCTTTCACCAACGTATAGGGATTTTACTATAACAAAAAATAGGAAAATGTGATCATGGATTAATGTTCACTTACTTGGTTTAAAAACCTGAAAATAACATTTTTCTTATATTTATTTATGATTAGACAATAAGTTTAAATATAACATGTTTATTTTAGTAACATTATTTTAAAAAATATTTAATTTATATTCATGGTCTCGAAATTTATGAAATTTTTATTATTATATAAAAAAGTGTATATAATAAAATCACATATTTCTGAAACATAAAGGAGTAAATATAAAATCATTATAAATTATTATATGAAATATTCAAATGGAATAAAAGTTAATTGTTCATGTTTTTATATTAAAAAATTATAAAGTGTTTATAATTTATTTATAAATCATACATAATTTTTATCTCATGATTCAATATCCTAAGTATTAATATATTTATATTATTCCCTAATATTATTCATGAATATTAATCTTATATTATGAATTATAATGCATTATTTAGTTTTAAGTGATAAACTAATTCTGTAAATTATTATAAATTCATTTAAGGAGTTAAATTATAGGTTTGAATGGTTTACTAGTTTAATTATTATAATAGAAGAATATTTTAAATGAACACTATGATTGATACTGTATACCACATGAAACACAATGATTAAATTAACACTGACATATTATTAAAATATTATAATTAAAATATGATTGTTATAACCATACCATTAAATTTTTAGTTATTAATAGAATTAACTAATTTATAAAATATATATAATTTTTCTAATAAATATAAAGATACTTATAAATTTTTAATAAATAAACAGTCAATTTTTAATGAATACATTTTTTTAAAATGATTTTTATTTATTTTTGTGAGAAAATTATATAATTAATTTTTGAATATTTTATAAAATTTATTATATAAAATTAAAATATATTTTTAAATCAATATATAGGTATTATCATAGGGTGACGTTTTTTGGATTTTTCATCAAGCATTTAATTTTTAGTGAATATTGAAAAGAAGATATTTTTCTAAAACTATAATTTCTATAAATAAAATTAGTAACTAAAAATCTATTTTATTATTCTAATTTGATTCAAACTTAAAATAAGTATTATATAGTTATGTATAATCTAATTAATTTCATTTAAATATTTTTTTATATTTTATTTTAGTATATGTTTATTTATGGGTTTAAAAAGCATTTTTTTGAATCGTTTTTAAATTTCATAATGTGTCTCTATTTTAATTAATTAATATAACCCCTCATTAGGAATATTTTAAATAAAATTTATTTATGATATATCTATAAATATAGATTTAAATTCCAAAAATTATGATTTCTAATCATATATTTAATATATTATCAATTATTGTTTAAAAATATTATTTATAGAAAAATTATTTTCGACACGGTTTACTTGTTTAATTTTAAATCGAAATAAACCAATTATTTTTTAAATTTGAAAAATTTTATTATATAATTTTATATATAATAATTAATATTATATAACAATTTCAATATATGTTTTGATCATAAATAGTTGTAAAAAATATAAAAAACTAGTTACTATGGTGAAAATTAAAATGGTAAAAAGTGAATAACCATTGATGTAAATTAAATAACATGATTAAAAATGGTTATTTTTTGGTGTTAGATGTTTTTATATACCTTATAACCACTCCAATTTATTATTTTTCAATTTTTTAGGCCCTTGGCTAAAGAGTGACTTCTCATTGTTGAATAGTTTTGGGTACTTAAAAACCGCAACTCCTCAATTATAAAAGGAAACCCCTCCCCTCACATATTCAATCCTATCAAGAATTTTTTAACCAATCCTAGCAAAATATCTCCCCAAAATCATTATATATATTCTATATCGTACATTCATTCCAATATACAAACCTTAGGGTCCTTAAAATGATAACCAATGGAGGTTTTCCTAAGAAATGGTAATCATCTTTATCATGGTCCTTCTTTTTTTACTTATTATTTTTATAAATTAAATTATTTCACTAGATTTTAAATAATTGATATTATCTACTATAAAATTATATTTTTTATTTTTATTTCATAATTTTTATCTATCTCCATTTCCATCAAACGGTAAACAAAACAATCATTCATGTATATAGAGGACTACTAGCTCATGAACCGATGTAATTAATTTTCCATAATATCCTATCAACGATATTAATAATTATGGATTTAATATTAATAGATTATATTAATTACATATTAATAATGATATATAATTAATATATCATAAAATTTGTTACCTTATCATCCATGAAAAAATTATAATGTTATTCATGTGTATGGGGGACCACTGCCTCACGAATCAACTGGATTCATTTTTTATTACCGCATCACATTTATTTTAAATTTAAGTGTATTTAATGAAATATAATGATAAATATGATATTATTATAATTTTATTATTTTAAAATAACAATTACCTTCATTCTAAAATAATCATTGAAAAATGGTAATGTTTCACATGTGTATGTACGACTTACAGTCACCGTGAATGTAGTATAGTTTATTTTTGAACAACCATAATCCATAGATAGTTTTAAAAATTTATAATTATGTATAAAAATTAAAATTATTTCATGATTATTATTCTAGATTTGATTTAACAATGCCCCCATTGACCATGGCCAACGAACCCATGTCATTTTGAAATTATCATCTATGATTCCTCACAACATTCGACCTGGACATAACTAAAAAATTATCTAAATAATTCATTAAAATAAATGATGTAAATGTACTAAGTATATTGGAATAAAAATCTAAAATTTTCTTAAGATAAAATATTATTAATTAATTTTTAATATATATCATATTATGTACACATATGACATGTCTCAACATAATTTTATGGATTTTGTCTCAATTTCCTTTCATATAAGAGTATTTTAAATAAATGCACCAAATTCATTTTATATGGTGTATATACTACCCAATTAAATGTCATATGATGAATAATTCATAATTAATTTTATATTTGGTTTGAATTAAAATTATTTAACCCCAGGGGATTTTACATTAAGGTTACATAATTATAAAGGATTTTATAAATAAATTTCATTTACTAGGTTAAATTAATAAATAATTTTCATTGATATGATAAAATTATCTATGAATTGAAAATTGATTATTTTAGAGATTTTGAAATTTTTTATATGGACTTGCATTTTACACACATAATAACTTCATTGATTAATTTTTACATCAATGACATGATCTTTATAATTGATTTCCATCTCATTTTTATTTCTCTAAGACATAGTCCATATTCACCAGATATATATATTTTTGTGTGTATATAGTACCCCTTAGTAATTTAATATCTTGAATATCATTAAATTAATGGTATTTAATATTTAATTTTATGTTTTTTATTTCATTTTTATTATTATTTAAATGTTAATAAAGTGGTAGTGGTTAATTTCATAATGTTATCATTATTCGGGATTTTTTTAAGATTGAATTTTTATTGAAGGAAATTATGTGATCATTTTATAATAAAACCCATTAATTTTATTCTCCCATGGGTTTTTATTAATTTTTCAAGTAATACTATAATTTTACATTCTTTGGTACTTGAAATTTTTTAGAATATTAATTTATGAAAAATAAACATTATTACTCTCTTTAATTAAAAATGATTTTTCTTCCATGCCATGTTTTATAAAAAAATCCTAATTGTTTATATAATTATAATTTGATTGTTAAATGTCATATATACCCATTTTGGTCCTTCATAAAAAAATATTAAAATTAATCTTCCTAAGTTGATGAAATAAGGTACCATTTAACATTTAACAAAAATGTGAATGTAATCGTTGTTATAAGATACTTGAAATCAATGAAATTTTCCAATATTGAAACCACACAATTATTGGAAGATGATTTCATAGGTTTCAATGTATACTTATAATAATTTTTTCTATAATATTTTAGAAATATAATATCTTTTGAAGAATTTATTTTGAAGTGACAAAAATATTTTCCAAAAAAAATATTCCATGTAATCATTTAAATAAATTTTCACCAATGACAGAAATCATTGTTGTTGTGGATTTAGTTTAAATTCTCTATATATGTCTCGCAAATATATTGATATCGTTTTATACCTTACATCAACAAGGTAATACATTCCTTCTTTTCATCTATCAAATTCCTTTATTAAGAATTTTTCTTTGATTATGATACGAGATAAGATTATGCAACCCATTTTCTATCAATGGGTAATTCTAATTTTTTTCTTTATTATTGATTTTATTTTTGTGGAAGTCATAAATCATGAACATGTAATTATCAGTGTTACAAAATAGCAATCTAATGGAATAGTTAAATCTTTAGTCTCATGTGGCATCATTTTTAGGATAATGGATTAAACCTAATCTTTTATGGGAATTTTTTCTTAATTTGGTATTTTCTGAAATGTTATCCTTGACTATTGTTTATGTCATGTTATTTTTTTCTTCCAAATTTCATATGATTAAACGATCTTTTGATTCTAAGTTCTATATTTTATTATTCCATATAAATACTCAATAACCTTATCTTTTAAGAAATAATGTTATACCTTTGACTCACATGTTTTGTTTCCTTGTGATATTTATTCCATTACTAGGATTTTTAGTTCATCCATTTTTTCTATTTCTTCTCTAGGGTATCCAATGTAGTTTTCAGTGATGGAAAAGATTTAGGAACTAATTATGGAGATTAGAAGAATTAATTTTTATTTTATCCTCACTTTGATGTATTATGAACCTAGTTTAACAATAAACTAGGCCTCACAATCATTGAGCTATAATTAATATATTTTAATATTAAAGATCATGTAATAATTTATGAAAAAAATTTGGGAACTATAGTTGGTATCAAAGAACTTAAATTTTTTTTGTGGGTTAGTACTATATTATTTTATTCATAACCCAAGGGATAATTATATGTTTTAGAATTTATATTTAAAAATATTAATTAATTTTGGGGAAGTATAGATAATGTGGGTTCCAAGAAAATACCTCTCTAGCTGGATACTACAAATGGATATACCTTTAAATTGTTGTACTAAGTGGTAATAACCATAAAAAGGACGCATTGAGCTAGAATCAATTTTCCCTTGGTGCATGATAATGGGCTTTACTACACACCTGGTTTGACACTCACATGTGATATGTTTTTTAGAACTCACAAACTCTTTGTGATCAATTATTAAAGACTTAGAAAAAAATTTAGGCTAAAAACATAATTAAAAATTATACTGTGGAAAACCAGGATTGAAACCTAGAGACTGATAAGTTAAGATATACTTATAATTTATAAGTTATTCCTTATTGGTTTATAATTTCCAATTTATGAATTTTAATTCATTCTCATTTGGTTTCTATTATTTATTTCCATTTAGGGTGGGAAATAGGATCATGCATGACAATAAACAATGTGATAGGAAATATAAGGATCTCTCTATAGAGATTCATAACCTAATAGGAATTGAAGTTATACATATTATGGTCAAGTAAAATGATATGTCTCAAATTATGGGTAATAATTATAATATAATTGAATTTCAAAACACATCAAAGAAGATAAAGATAATGTCTCATTGAATTTCAGGTGTTTAAGATAATAGGGAAAAGAAGATTCAATTTCTTAAAAATAAAAAAAGAGGGAAGAGGCACCATGTAAAATTCATTCAGGGAACTAAAAGATGATCATGTTAAAGGAGGCCACAAAACAATGAATTTCCAGAAAAATATGATTATAGATTACCCGATAAAATGAATTAAAGTTTTACATAATACACAAGTAACTATTCAATAGCATATATTAGGTAAATAAGGTCATTATCTTGGTGAATTTCATAATCCAATGATTAATTCATAAGGTATTGTTTTGTGAAAATAATTGAAGTTGAATGTTTTAAGTGTTTAGTTTTTGGAAATATAGAATCATAATGTCGATTTTTTTTATTAATTTTATGTTATATGAATCATGAATCTTTTAATGATCCTTATATAGTGGTATTTATATAATGATTTTCAGGAATATATTTATGGGAACTAATAACCTGCAGACGAAATTTAATGTTAAGGTGATTTTTTATGGAAAACACATGATTGGTTAAAAGTTAAACAATAATTCATACTTCATTTTTAGAATATTGTAGTCAATTATGAATATTTTAATCATGTAGGAAAATATAATAAGATTCATTGAAGACATAGTGGTTAAATTTTAATTTTTTAAAATAAATTATTTTGAGAAAGTATTACATGTTTTTGGGAATGTTACATGAATTATAAAATTATGGTTTTATAAATAATAAAACATGTATTTAAGGTTATAACCCATCATATCCAACAAGTTTGTAGGGGAAGAACCCACATCTAGAGGTCGATAATTGTGTAACACATACCAACAAAATTATAAAGCCCCAAACATTACATAAATTTATTTTACTTCAAAGTAGAGGAATTTTAATTACAAAATATAACAAATCCATGATATCACCATATAATAATAGTGTATTTAGAATCTGTGAAACATAAAAAATTGGTTCATAATACATCTTTATTATCTCTATCTTATTTTCTCAAAACTGGACTATTGTTTTAACGTATCTTACTTAATACCCTCCTTCATAACCTGGGTAAATGAAGCATAATAAAGGGAGAGCTCAGATTCTCAGAAAGGTTAAACAAGGTAGATATCAATATTATCATAGTAATATTACAAAAGAACACATCATTGTAAAATCATATCTAGTATATTAAAGATCATGATATCTTACAAATGGGATAAATCATGAATGTTCATAATAATAAATGAATGTAATCCAAAAAGTTAGAAAATAAAATATGAAGTTTTGTGGCTCACAGATAAGCATAGAAAATCATTATGTATTATTTAGTATTCATTTACAAAACCATTATAGGGACCAAAGTCCATTATTGAACCATGTTCACTCCTTGTTCCATCCATGTATTACTGAAATGAGATTATTTTCCATTCCATCAATGTCTATATCATGAGATATAAATCATTACATAATTAATTGGAGGGAGATATTGGCCCCACCAATCTCTTAATTAAATTATTTGTATGTGTTCTACAATAAAATAAATAATTCATCATAACCCAAGGATTAAAATGTATTTCATTAAACAATATTCCACCATAACATAATCCAAGGAAAACAAATGGATTTAATTGTAAAAATTCCAACACAAACACAATAAAATCATTCGAAAAATAAATATATTTTACATGAAACATAACCCTATTAATGAATTCTATGTGGATGATTAATTTTCCCTTTTAATGATGTCGATTTTCCACTAATTAAATTTTCAAATTTCAAACCATTTATTATGGTACATAAGTTCAAATTTTGATGACACAATTTATGTAATTGGTATAATTTAACACCCCAATATTGTAAAATTACACTAAGCTCGATAGAATAAATAACATGCACCACAAAGATTGAGCGAACAATGACATATTATTAAATTATAATTTTTTAAATATGACAGTTATAACCTTGACATTATATTGTTAATTATGAATATGATAAAATAATAAATGAAATACACATTAATTTTAAAATTAATATAAACTTATTTATTTATTCATACAAAATTAGATCTCAATTTTAAATATAATTTTCATAAATGATTTTTTATTAAATTTTTTAGAAAATATTATAATTAATTTTTGAAACATTATTGAATAATATTTTATAAATTGAAGAAAAATTAAAATATTAATATAAATATTATATTAGGGTAAAATTTAGGAATTTTATTTGGAAAATATTGATTATTCAGTGAATAGTTAAGAATGCTCTTTTTTGTAAACCTTTCATATCTTATGACAAATTAAGAAATTTAGAATTATCATGATTAATTAAATTTGATTTATAATTAAGATAAGTGTTATATATTTAGATATAATTCAATTAATTAAATTTAAATCACATTTATACTATAATATAGTATATGTTTATTGTTTGGTTTAAAACCCCATTTTTTTGAAATATATTTTGAAGTACATAATGTTCCTCCATTTTAATCTCTTAAAAAACTAATTATAAATGATTTAAATTACATTTATATATTATATATCTATAAATAATAATATAAAAAGACATATATTTGATTTTCAGTCATATAATAAATATAACATCATTTGTTTCTTTAAAAATGCATTTCTTGAAATACTCTTTTTCGACACGTTTTACTGGATTAATTTTAAATTAAAATTTTCAAATTCGATGATTTGGATTTTATAAAATGGTTTAAATATTTTTAATAATTATAATTAATATTAGTTAATAATTGTATCTCAATATTTGGCCATAATTGAAATTGAAAACAATAAGAATATTTGTTACCGGGGTAAAAAAATTGAAACAGTAAAAAGTGGTCAACCGTAGAGGTAAATGAAATAAATTTTTTAAAACATGATTATTTTTTAATTATAGAGGTTTGTGTTGACCATATCACACCTACAATTCAATATCTATCAATTATATAGTTACATGTCATGAGATTGACGTCCCATTACTGAATATTTTTGGACATTTACAAAATTTTCACTCCTCCTCGATTATAATAGTGAACCCCTCCACTCACTTCATCACATATCTAAATGCATTTTGCTCGAACAACCCGAATTCATGGTAATTTTTTAAAACTACATCATATATATATATATAATTTTTAATTATTATTATATTATTATTAGGGATATTATGAAATAATGACACATTTGATCATGATAAACACACTAATGTTGTTTTGTAATTATGAACTAAGCTTCCTCACAACAACTGATGTTGACATAACTGATTATGTAATAAAATATTTCATTAAATAAAATAATTAAATTATTTAATAATAAATAATTAAACCCAATAATTGTAATTAATATATTCTATTATTAATATATGTTTATTATACATAAGATAAAGGACATACATCTCATGTCTGGACTCAAGGTAAAGGATTTCATCTCAATTTAATTTAATTGAAGCACATTTTAATGTGACGTGCCTAATTTATTTTACATGGTGTATATACCACCATTATACTTATTATATCATTAATATTACATAATTCTGGTTATTTTCTGTTAAAATTATTGTTATTTCAACAAAGGGAATTTGACTTGAAAGTGATCAAATTGGAATGGATTGTATCACCCAATTTTTTTCAATGGGTTTAATTACTTATTCATTATATATTACATTATAATATTTATTGTATAATTTCTATTTATTATTTTATATTTTATTTCCAAATTTTCTATATTGAGTTATATCTGAATCAAATAATAAAATTCATAGATTAATTCTCAGTTCATTTCTACTAAATTAGTAAGGGTTTTTTCTCACTTTTATTTTCCGAATACGTATTCCACATTTACTACTTATTTATTCTTATGGTATTTATAATACCCACTTTATATATTATATCATTAATCTATTTTTATTTTTGGTATTGAAAAATTGATTTTATATTTTTTCATTCATGGGGGTTATGATTTAAATCCTACGAAAGTAATAAGAGTTTATTTCACAATCTCATCATTTTTCAAGATTTTTTTTCATGAAATTACATTGATGGAAATTATTCTATAATATAATAATAAAACAATTTTATTTTATTATTCCTTGGTTATTAAGTAATTTTTTAAATAATATTTCCTTTCTCTTATATTTTGTACTTAAATTTGTTGATAAATTGTTTTTCAGAAAAACCAACATTATTATTCTTCCGTGTAGAGAAGGTTTTTTATTCCAAGCCCGTGTTTTCAGAAAATGTTTTCAAATTTATTTTAAATATTTTTATTTGATTTTTAAATATCATTTTCCACATGTTTTATTTTTTATGAAATTAATTGGAGTATTCCTGACGTTTTCCATACAAGGTAACTTTTTACATTTACATGAAATGTGAATGGAATATTTTTTAAATGTACTTAGAATATCTATAATTTCCTAAAGTCATGACCACTAAATTTTTATAATCTTAATTTATAAGTTCCAATTTTTTTATAAAAATAAAAAAATTAAGTAATATTTGGAAAAACAATTATATTTTTAATAATTTATTTAGAGGTGAAATGATATTTTCCTCTACATATATTCCTTTTAATATTTAAAATATTTTTTGTCAAAAACAAAACATTTTATGTTAGGGATTTATTCTAAATGATTTATATATTTATATAAGATATATACCATTCCTATTATGCCTTACTTTTCTGGGGTAATACGTGCCTTATTTTTATCACTAAATTCCTTGATTATTAAATTTCCATTTTTTATGCTATAAGAAAAGATTATGAAACCAATTTTCATTCCATGGGTAATTCTTATATTTATATATTAGGTTTGTGGTCCATTTTTTGAAGACATAGATCATGAATGTGGTATGATGAGTGAACACATATAATGATCTAATCCATTGGGTAAATATTTTCCCACATGAGGTGTCATGTATGGGATTATGGAGTAACCCTAATCCATTGTGGGACTTTACCACGCATGTGATATTTTCTAGGAAATTAATCTTGGCTCATTTTTAGGGCATGTTATATGTTTACACTACATTTTCTTTGATTCAATGATATTATGATATTTTCTTTTTTATGTTAGGCTTCGTTTTCATTACTCATGATCCGTTTATGTTATGATGTCTTGTAATATCTTTGACTTTCAGGTTACATTTATTTGTCAAGTTTATTGCCTTACTAGGATTTTTAGGATGCCACTTTTGTCTATGTATTACCCAATATATTCCATGTAGTGTTAGGGGATCATTATTTACAATAAATAAAGAATCATAGTCTGTGGCTTGTAATTAATTGATGTTTATTTCAAAAATAATTTAATAATTATTGAAAGAGGTCTGGGTCTCTATAATTATACCATGAAAATTTTTACAGCGTTTTTGAAATTATTATAGGGAAGAACATAATAACGGGTGAGGGATAAAAGGGTGACGAGTTCACCTTATGGAAGCCTATAAAAGTGAATTCATATTGATAATACCCTCATAACGTGTTTATTAGACTTAGGAAGAAGGAAATGTTATGGAAAACTTTTAGAGCCATGTGTGGCCATTTGAAAGAAGAGAGAGATTTTATAAGTTCTCTCCTATAAGGTTATATTTGAAGAATGACTGCCCTCATAGATGATGAGGTGTAGAAAAATAGAGTACATGATAGACTAGTGATAATTCTCTAAATAATATAGAAACATCAAAATAATGGGGGAGTAAAGTTTTCAAAAGTACAGCATGATTCCTTTATCCATGAAAACATTCAAGCCCCTAAAGAAATATTTAGCTTCTACAATAAGAGAAGAAACACCACTATCCATATTTTAGATAAAGTACATAAAATCTAATAGAATGTTACCCACATGGTTTCTAAGACCCATGGCCATAACTCCATCACCAAAGGAACCATCCGTATGAATTATTAAACTATGAATCAGTCGGAGCCACTTAACCCATCACCCAATTGTTAAAATCATAATGGGGTGAGGGACATGAAGTGTTTTCCACTTACAGAGTTCTATGAAGGGATTTAAAGTAAAAGATGGTGAAGATACATTGAGGACCCGACATTCTAAAGTGATTCATCAATAAAAATAAGATGGAGGAGGGAATGGGGATCCATGACTAATGTCATTTATGAAAACCCATTAGAACAATTATATAGAGATAAAAACAAAGATGTTAAGGCTACTATACTGAAAATGGATGTACAACCCAATAATCTAGAGTGAATGATATAATTTAATCTATCCATGTAGGTGGAGAGATCTGACAATGCACAAAACTAGGACAACAACACCTTCTCTCACTCCCCTTCCAAAAAAATATATGACAATGAATCTATATGGGGGGATTCACAACACCAACAATGAGATACAAGTGAAATACATCACCACTGCATGAAGAGTTATATGTGTAGCACATGTATAAGGCTCCAAAATTTAAAATATCTATTCTTTTTTGGAATGAGAGGACTCCATAGATCATTTCTTGACCTCAATTGAGGGAGGTAAATAAGGTCAGTACATCTATAAATTGTAGTGGATAAGGACACATTAGTATATCCAGATAAGATTAGACAATAAATGAAAAAAATAGAGAAAAAATCCTTGGCCACCACCTTATTGTTTTCGTCATGAACTAAATCCAACAAAGGCTTGATTCTTAACATCAATCTAAGTGTGAGGTCTAAGATGAGTCAATAAGGGAATAAAAATGAATCACTAAACCATGAATCATTCTAATAAAAAAATTTGACATCAATTATCACCCACCTGGAAGAACTAATAATAAAAGAGAAATTTCTAACAATATTCTTCAATGTTCAGGATTCATTAACACTACCTTAAATCCCCTTAAGATCGTGAGGGTTTCCAAATCTAGAGCATGAGAATATAGTCCAAATGTTTCTTCCTACAACCGACTCCCAAATAAGTTTATGATGAGTTTCATACATGGGGTCTACAGAAATATGGATGTCCAAACCTCCACCACCAATAATGTGTGAGATATGATTCCAACTCACCTAAATCATGAGATATTCACATTGAGAATCCTATAAAAATATTGAAAACAAACCTTATAGTGATTTGGTCACAACATTTATAATTAATATTGAGGGGAGAATATGAATCTCCATTGATGTGAGAACATGCTAAATCAGAGTAATATTACCAAAAAACAAGAGGAATCTAATTTTAAAATTATAAATATACGCATTGATTTTATCAATGAGGAAATAAAAGTGAAGGATCTTGAAATTTTTATTGGATAAAGAATCTGTATGATAAAATGTTGTGGAATATTTATTTATAGAATCCAATCCATCTTACTATGTCTTCAACCATGCAGTTAGATATGTATTTGTGTAAGAAAACATTTCACGAAGAAGTGTAATATTTATTGGTGATCTAGATGATGTGATCATTGATAACGTTATTGAATGAATTAAACATGGGAAAATCACCATTTAAGAATATGAAAATTCAATCTACAAACAAAATATGAGATACGTCTAGATGGACATCATGACCATAAAACCTTCCCACATATATGATGTCTATAAGATGGTTTAGCCACCTGTTGATGTATTATTGAACCAAAATACATAAGATTGGTTAAATTGGATATCCTAAAATTATTCCATGATTATATTTCGTGAAACCAAATATTTTCTCAGTTAGACCAATTGAAATCATGGAGAAGATATTTATCTAAATAGAATATTAAAGCATGTGGTTGAAAATCTAAAGCAATTTAGCACTCTGGAAATAAAACATCACTCTATACTATTTATGTATTGTTCTGTGTCCGCTTTAACCATAATATTACTTCATAATGTTTTGTTGTTCATCCCTTTAACATTTATTGACCAATTCAAACATCTCCCAACATATTCCTCCCAATAACAAAGGTATGTTTTCCATCCATAATCAAGGAGAGGATAAGATTCACTAACCTATTGTTAAGAAAATTAGATTCAATTACTGAATTATAATTTTTATAAAAAAATTCACATGTCGTCCTTAAAAATAGTGGGGATAAAAATTTTAGATAGATGAAAAAATGTGATGTAGGACTCTGGTATATACAACTATCCCACTATAAGTAATATTGGACAACCTTTATCACATTACCTTTGGTGAAGTCCTATATTGAGGAGAATAACAAACCTAAAAAATCATATAGGATGGGGGGTGAATTCATTACTCGGGTTTTGCATGACCATTAGGATCTCAAACTCTAATGAACTCAATGAAATACTAGAATTTTACTGTGCAGAAAATAGGATGTGAATGATTGAATTAAAAGAAGAGGGGGATGAGGTGGTAATATAATAATTAACAACAATGAAAACCTCATTATCAAAATTTAGAATAAAAGAAAAATTTTCCAAAAACAACTTACCCAACTTAGGTTTATTGTTCTTAAATTCATCATCTTCATGTTGCGTATTTAGAGAACCAAACCTATGATTTTTATCTGTACAAGCATGAAAAAATGAAGTATTGTGATCACCCTCCTTGAGTATGTAGATCTGCTAATCCTCTACTTCATTTAAATCTTCTTGATGAAGAATACCATATATTTCCATTTTTTTAGAATATATGATCTCAAATATTTTTTCATTTCAATATTCTTTCAAGGCCAGTTCAAGAGAGGGAATATATTTTTAATGCTTGTTCATATAGAGAATAGGTTTTTTTAAATTTATATCTTAGTCCTGATGAGATATATGAATTCCCATAATATTAAACTAAGGAATTTACCAAGGGGTTCCAAACATATCATCATTCCAACTCTAAGGCAGTTGGTTGATAAAATGTTTTTAGTGGGTCCAGATTATATAAAATTGGAATCTCTCATTTGAGAAACTAGAAACTACCTACATGATCAGTAAGGGATAATAATCACATGGTGAGTGAGGGGTGTATTATTGACTTTCTTGGGAAAACATAAAGTCTATGAATATTGTAAAAAATGATCTAGGTCCATCCAGTTTCTCTTATATAGGCTTTGGATGTGTTACTTTGTGGATTTTTCCCAGTGAAACAAAAATAAATGAGAATTAAAGACACCATGAATTCATTAAATTCATAAATATCCATCCTAGAAAAGAGAAAAGATAATTTCTTTTTATAATAGTTTTTTATTGTTGTAAATTAACCTACAATAATCTATGGAGAAATCCCCATGTTGAAATTTGATATCTCATTCTATATGATGTTTCTTATATGAACATCATATTTACCATGAACAATAGAATGATATTTTTTTTTTCTCATAACCACCATTAACATCACGTATTGAGATTATTTACAAATTTATTCGACTTCATAGTTACCACACATTAAAATCCAGATATGATTATTTATGGAGGAGGTAAGAAATAACTAGGCAAAAAAATGTGTTGTCATACTTAGAAAAATAACCTAACTAATGATTTTGTATTAAAGAATACATACTAGAAATATCATATTTATAAACGACCTTAAGTATAAATTATAATTTCTAGGAGGCACTCACCACACTTAAATTTCATACAAGCATAGAATTTAGGACAAGATGAACGGGTATGAATGAGAAGAAAATAAATAAAATTACAAACTAGATGATGAATAACTATCAATTATTATAGCTTGGTTATTGTAAACTGATCATGTAACATTGTTGAAACTATACCAGAGTTTGGGGAAATTGTATTTAAGGATTTTCCAATGAACCTCATCCCTTGGGAAACGCACTGATGATCCAAAATAAACCCCTACCTCATCTGAAACTAGTGGGAAAACTATTATAAATAAGTACCATAAGGGAAGGTAGGATAACATAATTATTTCCCTAGAGATAATGGTTCACTAGTAGAGGATGTATAATCTAGTGAGTTATTAGGGGTGGGGGAAGGAGTTATTGCAATAATGGTTGAAAGTGGAAGATGCTTTTGACCCCTGATATTTAGTAACATCTCAAAGAAGACAAGGGTATAGACTACTGTCATGAGATAAGGATACTCCCGGACTAAAAGAGGATACATCATAATAATTTCCTAAGATGATTATTAATTAACATGAGATAACACACACCCCTTCATAGAGGGGAAACTAAGATCACATGTCGGTATTAGACACCCTTTAAATAGGGAGATCTTATAAAAATTGGAGATATTTTGACATTGAACCCGACATGTAAATCATAAATTCACGAAAGAATCATACAAAATTTTCTTATAGAAAATAACCTCCTCACCAATCAAAATATTAAGGTTCCAAGGAAGATTCCAAGAGAGATCTGGCTCAACATAGATGCATAGAGACATCAGATGATGATGTTGATCATTTGTTCATGGAACTACTAAAACTGGCGAAGAGAGTCTCCACTAACTTTAATCACAAAATAATTTTAGAATGGGTGAAAAATACCATGAATACTATAACACCCAAAAAAAATTGATTATTATATTCGATAGCATATAGGATGTGCAACACCAAGTTTTACGGAACAACGATATACTATAAAAAAATTATTATTTAATGTAAAATTTATCCCTTACCCATAAAATTGGTTATTATGAATAGTATTAATTGATTTATGAAATATATATAAAGTTCATACTTGATAAAAATCATTAATTAATTCTCAGGAACTAAGTACTCTATTTATTGAAAAGTTATTTTATGCTTCAGAGATAGGTTTTCTCCAAACATGATTTTTATTGCTTTTTTTGAGAGAATATTAAATTTTACATTGATAATTACATAAATTTTATTAAATAAAAATAATAATATTTTTTGAATAATTATAACTAAATTATCATATGGTGAAGTTGTATTTTTTTTCTAAAATTTTTATTTTTCATTGAATAGTGAAATATACTAATTTATAGGATACTATATTATTGATTCAATCAATTAAATAGATCCATTTTCATTATAATTATTTTAAGGATAAAATATTTCTCTTATTTTATTAGTTATTCAGTTAATTTCATTTAAATAAATTTTATCATTGAATTCACCATTAAAAGCTTTTAATATATAAAGAAGATTTTTTTTTGAAAACATCATTTTCATAGTGTTTTGAATTTTTATTTTAAATTAATTAGTCAGACTTATAGAAATTTAATATTGAAAAATTTATTTCATATTTGTAATCATGGAGAAATAATTTTGTGATTAAACCCCTTTTATTTTTGTTCATTATGAATAGTAGTCGTAGTAAATAATTATAATCATGGTTAACATAAATTCGATAATTGTAGACAATACAATTTCCATAAAACATGATATAATTTTATTAGATGAGCTTATTTTCTCCACACTAATCCAATACTACAATATACGTTATAAATTCCCATTTGGATATGATTTTTACCTTTATATTATTTTATTTAATGGTAATTCAAAAATTACATTCCCTTTATTTCATTTTATTTAAAAAAATTACATAAGTATAAACATAGTATATGTTTTATTATAAATAGTTATTTGAAAGTTAAATATATTTTTTCATGTAAATTTAATTCTATTTTTAAATTAATAAAAAATACATTAAATTTTAATGTAACACCGACGTAGTATTTATTAAATTAATAGTGAAAAATTAATGATTTTAAAAATACTAAAAGTGATATAATTTGACTGAATTATTATGTCCCACGAATTTAATAGAACTTTATGACATGTTAGGGTGTTTTTTGGTTATTAGATTCAAATTTCAACATTGTCTTCATTTATTTAGATTCATATTGAACGAATAGTTCCAAAAATTACATTAATAATATTTCTTAATAAATAATATTTTATTGAATTATTTAAAAATCATAAAGATATTAAAACCAGAAAAATGAAATGAAGATTGTTGAAAACATCATCCATGGTATATTTATATGTTCTTTTTCCTTTTATGGTAATATTCTTTACCCATAAATGGTAGAAGAAATAAATGTTGGAGTAATTTTTTAAAGGGATAAAGGGAGGTTAAAACTGTAAGATTAGGGTCGAAACCTAACCAAAACATATCAAAATTAATTGGATGAGAGTATTTAGAATCAGAATTATATTATTTTTTTAATTATAATAATTTTAATCCATTTTACATGAAAAATAATTTATACTAATTTAAAACATTAAAATATTCCAAGAATATCCCTATCCTCACTTTTAAAAGGACACCCACTCCCTCGCTTTATTACACCATTTTGTGCCTCATATATCAAAAATAACCTTGAAATTTATCCTCTAAACATCCTTATACGCATTATAGATTTAATTTTATTCCTAAAATACCTACCATATGATCCTTAATAGGATATCTAATGAAGATTTCCAAATAAGTGGTGATCATCTTACACAACTTGTTTCAATTTATTTGTTCTCCTACCTGCACTAAATTTATGGAATATATAAAAAAATAATTAATTTTATATACTAAATATAATTATATTTTATTATAATTATGAAACCTCCATTATATACCCTCTCTACCTTCAAATGGGAAGTGAAATTATCATTGGGGTGTATGTATGTCACACCATCTCCACTTAACTATATGATTCATTTATCATCAAAAAATTTTATAGATGGTTATTATGATTGTTTTAATGTTTAGATATTATATTTATGACATAATTATTATTGTTTAATTATAATATCATATCTACCTTTTTACTTTATAATCCATTGTAAAATGATAATGTCGCTCACACGTTAGTGTGGACTATCACGTCCATGAAGCGATGTGATCTATTTTTCATTTTTATATTATGTGGATGGTAATGATGATATATTTGATGAATATATATGTTGTAAAAATAATAATACAGATTCAATGATGGTGAATTTTTATTTACTTTTCCTTTATTACATTTATTTTAATGTGAAAATAGCATTCATGCATATGTACGCCCTACTATCTCCATGAAAAGTGTAATTCATTTTTTTATATTTATATTTAATAGATAACAGTAAATATATATATAATTAATATAAAATATATTAATAAAATGGTAAAAATTTTGGAGATTATGGTACCATGATAAAATTGTAAGGGAAAAAACGACTAAACTAAAACATACATGAAAAAGGAAACCGTTATCACCCGGAACAATGATTTTAACAAGTATTTCATAATAAATGAGTGATAAAAGATTATAAGTAAATAATTTATATAATTATATGTTATTATGGTTCTATAATAGATTCATAATAAATCTGTTTTTTATACAATATTTATGATCATTTAGGAAGTATGTTAGTCTTGGGGTAAGGGTTAATTTCACAATCTCATCATTAATAGGGATTGATTTTTAAGCCTTGATTGGGGGGATTATTGGATCATTCTATCTTTAACCCAATTTATTTTTCACAAATATATATATTTATATAAATACCAATTTTTTATTTTATTTTCCTCTCTCTATGGTGTCAAGATATAGAAATTATGTTTTTGAGAAAATTAATATTTATTTCTCTCTTCAATCATAAATCAGTATTATTCCACACACAGATTTTATAAAAAAATATATTTATATTTTAAATATTATACAATGATTTCTTAAAGTCATTTTTTCCCATATATGATATTTTCTAATGTTTTAATGGAATTTTTGTGTTATTTTTTAGTTATGCACGTTTTAACTTTTTAAAAAAATATGAAAGGAATATGTTTTTATCTTTTACAACATGAATAGAATTTCTTTCCATCATGAAAAATCAATGATTTGGAGTTTTCTTTACATTTTTAAAATATTAAATTTAAATAAAAATTTTTCCATAATATTTCGAAAAAATTATATTTTAAATATTCAATTTCAATGTGTAATTTTTTAGAAGTATTCACTACCACAAAATTGGGATTCCACTGCTCCAACCGTTATCAGCGCTAAAAAGTGCAGATAATGTGGGGGGGTAGTAGAGCTAAAAAAAGTGCTCATAAGGGGGCACTTTCAACAGCACTAAAAAAGAGATGATAAAAGGCCCCTTTTATCAGCCCTTTTTTAGCACTAATAAATACCCCCCCCCCCCTTTATCATCCCTTTTTAGCGCTGTTAACGGGGACCCCTTTATTAGCACATTTTTAGTAGCACTGATAAAAGTGGGGCTTTATCAATGATTTTTCCTAGCGTTGATAAGTTTTATATTTCAAAAAAAAACATGAAAAATATTATATTGTTATATATGTATATTTATATTGATATAAATATAATATATATTTTTTAAATATGTTTTAGATAATATAAATAGACTATTACTTTTAATATATAAGAAATGTAGTGAAAATGGCTTCAAAATATTTTTAAAAAATATTATTATTTAATAATTTTCAAATTATCATCGATTATAAATTATTTAATAACAATTTGAAGTCACGAAAAATAAAAAACAAATAATAATAACTCTAAAATAAGTGAAAAATGTAAATAAAACTTCAAAAGGCCATAACTTTTGATCTGGGTGTCCATTTGTGCTCTAGAGTATATCAAATTGAATCCTGGGACAAGCTCTACGAGCTAGTGATTTATGTAGGCCTTTTTTACACTTTTCAAGGCCAAAAAAGTCCTAGAAGGCCTCCAAAACTCAGTTTTTAGTCGGGATACACCAATTTGTTAACATTCAAACATGTATAAATTCTGATCTCGATGTCTATTAGGCCTTTAAAACATATCATATTGAATATTGTTTCATTTTTCTTCAATTTGACTGGTTGTGGAGTTCAAGAGGGCTTTTGGATTATATGTTATGGTCGTTTTAACATTCTATGGCTTTTCAAATACACATATATTTGTATTTATTCGTAATTGTGTTTGTGTGTGTGCCTATATGTGTTTGTGTTATATATATATATATATTTATTTATTTATTTATAAACACACAAAATAACAAATTTTATAAATGTATTTAAAACTAATATTATAAATATATATTAATATACAAATAAATATATGAATAAAAAATTATAACAAAAAATATATATTTAAATAAATATAAATATTTATTAATATAAGAATGAATATATATATATATACTAAAATATGAATATATATATATATGTGTGTGTGTGTGTGTATTAATTTAACTAAATATATTTATATTAATATGAATCTATATTAATATAAGAATAAATATAACTATATGTATATAAATATTAATATATATGAATATACAAATAAATGTATACATGTTAGTATATGAATAAATATATATGTATTAATATAACTAAATATATTTATATTAATATGAATCTATATTAATATATGAAGAAATATATATATATATATATATATATCATTAAATTGATAAAAAAATTAAATGGATCAGTGGTAATGGTGTAGGAACGCAAGGAGGGAGGTCGTGGGTTCGAGTTCAGGTGGAAGCAAGGAGGTGAAAACGTGTGGGGGATGCGTATGAAGGGTAGCGTGAAGGAGAGTGTTTGGGGGGGAGGGGGTCTACCTAGAAATGATAAAGGGGGTCAAGAACTCTTAAATTCTCTCCCCCTGACATTATATAATTTTTTTTATTTTTTAAATTTATTTTTGACTTCTATCAGTGCTAAAAATGCTCTGATAAAAGGGGCCTCTATCAGTTCTTTTCTATTCACTGATAAAAGGGACCCCTATCTTCGCCTTGAATAACAGCGCTTTTTCTAGCACAGTTAATGAAATTTTCTAACACTGATACAAGCCATATTTGTAGTAGTGATTCTGTTGATATTTTTAAATTATTATCATCTATGTCAATATCCTTTTAGGTATTATTATTATTTATTGATGATACAATCAAAATATAACATCATTCATTTTTTATGGATTCTTTATGATCAGTTTTTCTGGGTAAAGTAATGATATTTTTTATGTTTGTTCCTTACGTAAAGATATGTATTCATTATTACGGCATATTGATTCTATTTTATTGATTATTCGTATGATGAATTGATTAGATGTATTATGTGATTGGTGTGGCCTAGAATAACATATCACCTCAATGCATTGGTAGGTCTCATGAGAAAAAATAAATATGGCATTTGGATAAGACCTTAATTATTTATGTATATGTCTTGGAACAAGGTCATGAAGATATATTATTAATTTATTATCATAATAGCGAGATGATAAATTCCAAATTTATGGAATTATGTATTCCATCATTTTGAAATCAGTTATTCATGTCCATGTTATTATTTTAATAGTATTTATATACATGGAAAAGTTTCATGTTCATGTTATTATTAATAATTTTTTTGGATCATTATTTATTTTGGACATATTACTCAGGCCTTATTTATTCTTTTTCGTCTTTTTTTGTACACATACCCTTAATGATCATTTAAGAAATCCCCTTTCTTATGATAATTTTCACTATGAATATAAGCAGTGTATTAAGAATTATATACAATTATATAATAGATGAAATAATTATTTTCTCAAAGAAAATACGTTTCTCTATTTTTTGTTTTCAAATATAGGTAAAAAAAAGTATGTATCTATTTTATAAATACTGCTAAACTAATTGGTCATTATAGATGTGATTCATTATATATTATACAAGTGTAATATTGTATCCATGAGCTTTGGGCTACTTGAGTTGCAGTCTTTATAGTTGGGATCAATGGAAGTTTAATAGAAACTTATGGAACTAGATTTAGGAAAACATAGATTAGGGAACATAACCATGTTTATTACGTTAGGTATATGTCCAAGTATTGGATAACACCATGACATTTTTTTATAACAGTGATTTTTTGATGTTTATAAAAATACACCCCATTTTGGACACTATAATTTGAAGTGGATTTATGAAATATTCACCTAGGGTAATAAACCTAAAAATAATTAGTCAAATATATCTTTTTCATCATTCTGATGCACAATTACTGTTCTATTATAGTGAGACTGGATTGAAACTCCCAAGGAATATTATTTAAATAACTCACATTTTCATTAGGAACCAATATAATGGATTTTAATAGATAATAAAAAAGTATGACCTAAGTTAAACATAAGGTTTCATAGTGTAAAAATATAGAGTAATTATTTAAACGTCATGTGAATGATAATTCATGATTTCCCACTATGAAAATTCCCTCCCATACTATGATTTTTAGTTTTGGTAAGTATATGGAACCATAAATAACCATTTTAATGTCAAAGGTGATGGAAAATACTATGATTATGAGAATCCAAATTGGATGATAACTCTAGTGAAAAATATTTTTTTATGCTTAATTAGAGATTATGATATATGATTAACAATGTGGACCATAAACAACTCCTTAACTAACCAAAGTAGAGATGGATAGAGTTCGCTAAGAGCTTGGGTGGTTGATATCATGGAGTAAAGCAGTACAAGTTTCATTTTTGTTAGAAATATGGAATCATAAACCCCTGATAATGTCTCAAATTAATAGAAAAATGTTTTATGTGTGGAAAATAAGGGAATATATCAATGAATTATCTATGAAAAATGATGATTATAGTATAAGAAAAAAAATTCATCCCATGAAACCATTTATTGAACAGTGCCTCATGTTTATGGAATATTTGAATTATCATATATAATGCCATAATAAAAGGGTTGAATAAAAAAATATGGAATAAAATTTTTATGGAAATCATTAAAAATTATGTATTGAAGTTTTTATGTATTAGTATTTTATAATTATGTTGTAGATGTATTATATAAATTATTTTCTCAATATAAGAATCACAAAACATATAAGGGTTATTATATAATAGTTTTAAGGATTCAAAAACATATGGTAGTGATAGCCAATAAAATTTATTTAGTGGAAAGGTGATTATTTTTATTGATGAATTAAATGGGATAAAATTTGTGACCTTGAAAATAGTAATTTATTTTTAGGTAAATTAATTTTTTCCCTCTTTAATGAAGTTTATTACACTTCTGGATTTATGGAAACAAAATGTGATTTTATTTGAGGAATAAGTGTTGTGTAAATTTTTTATGCATATATGTTTTTATATGGGGTTAACATAAGAATTATATATATCATCATGAGTTTATAAGATTAATGTTTTCATTACTTCAAAAGAATAAATACCCATTTTGATGTTTTATGTGATGGTATTTTGAGGTGATTTAAAACTTTTACTAGTTTTTTTGGAAGAATACACTATTGAGGAATAAATATCCATTTGGGTTAGTATATCATTTGATTTAAATTTATTTATTGGATATTTTATAGTGGAATATAAAAAATATTGACGGTTAGAACTGATTAATTGATAATGTGATATGTTCAAAAATATTTATAATCAACCTAAGGATTAACTTTTAGTATAGTGTTGGAATTTTATACATGATATTTTGGTGAATTTAACTACATTATAATATTATAAAATGAATTATCATGGTGATTCATGATATTTAGGGGATGTATAATTAGGTTGAAGTATATGTAACCCATAGGTGTCATATGTTTGTAAACATGAAATTTTATTTGGGAAGAGTGAAATTAATTTTTTTGGGAAGCAAGTTAAACTTTATAAGATCGCCATTGATGTTTAAACATACATTAATGTTGATTTTATTAAGGATAACTTTTATGGTTGGTTATTTTTTGTGGAATAATGTAATTTTAAACTTTAGTGTTATTGTAGAAATTTTGAGGTAAAATGTATTATTTATTTATATAATGTCTTCTAAATTTTAGATATTATCTTACTTAATAGTAACCATTTATATTTTGGTCAATATTAAAATAAATTATTAATAGATTATTATCCTATTTTGGATTATGTAGAATTTGATTTCAGTGTTCCGACATGAAACAATCATCCAAATTACTCATCATTTTGGAACAAAGATGAGGTAGTGGTATAAATTGATTAATGGATGAAATTATTCATTTTAACTTGGAATATTTCATTATTTTGTTATTTTAAATTTTAAATGAATCCCTTAACCTTAGGAAAATAATAATTAAATAAAAAAATTTACATGATTATTATCATTTTAGATGATTTAATGGTGTGTTCACCCCTCTCATATTTGGTTTTTTGTGGCCATTAACATTCTCTTGACCATATTCATTATCATTTTAAATTGTAAGTTGGAAGTTATTCTTCTCATCCTTCTCTATAGTTCATCATCGAACTAATTTTATCCATATCTAGGATCCAAAATATGTGATAATCTTTATAACCTTTATGTCTCTCAATCAATTTTTTATTAAATTTTTTTATTATTTATCATTATAGAGGGGTTTTCAATAAATTTTGAACCATTTGTGACTAAGATAAAATTGAAAGGGAATAGTTTATTTAATGTGGTTATACTATAACACCCTGAAATTTTATTTTACAATGTTTGATAGTGTATGAGATATTCAACACCGAGTTTATGCAAACCAGGATATACTATTAAAAATTATTATTTAATGTAACTGTCATCTCCTAGACATTGAATTAGTCGGCATAAATAGTATTAAATATATTATGAAATATATATATATAAAGGACATAATCAATAGAAACTCAATGATTAATTATTATTAAATATGTACTCGATTTTTAGTAAATTTATTTTATGCTTCAGAAATGAGTTTTCTTCAGAAATTATTTTTTAATTATTTTTTATGTGAAAATATTATAATCAATTTATGTAAATTATATATATTTTATGTTATTAAAAATCATTTAATTCCGAATATACAAAAATTTAGGTTGAATTTTTCCAGTTCTTCAGAAAAGATTAATTTCTCAATAAATACTGAAAATACATATTTTTATTTAAATATTTTTTTTACAGAGTTTACAATTTATTTAAAAATTATTTATAACTAAAATTATTTATATTTAAATATGAAGGATTCAATTAAGATAATTTGAATAAATTTTATCATTCAATTTGTTAAAAAAACTATTTTACACATAAAAATTCATTTTTCTAAAAAAAATCTTTTCATTTTTCATTTTGATTTAAAATTTATTACTGTCAGTTATAGAAATTTAATCTAGAAAAATGGATTCCATATTTGTGATCAGGAGTTCCAAATTTGATAAGAATATCCCTTTTATGTTATGTCATTATGAATAGTAACCATGGTAAATAATTGTCAAAGTAGTAGGGGTAAATCAAGTAATTATGGATTAAAAAATGAATCTAATTATAGCCTTAATTTCATTGGATGAACCTATTTCATCTTTAATCATCTGATATTATAATATATGAGCATTTTTTAATTGAATTTGATTTTGACATTTATATTATTTTATTTAAATAATAGTTAAAAATTTCATTCTTTAAATTTTATTATCTTTAAATTTTTTACATAAGTTTAAATAGAATATATGTTCAGTTAAAAATATTTATTTTAATGATGAATAATTTTTTATCATGGTAATTTTTTTTATTTTTTTTAAGAATTAATTACCTTATGTTCTTACTGAACTTATACATAGTTTTATTCAGTTAATAGAAAATGAAAATAGTTTATTTTAAATGTATTAAATGATACATAATTTGAATTAATTAATTTTATGATGATTTTTTTGATATATATGGAATGTTTGGTTATTTTTAAATTATTATATTCTAATTCACCCTTTTATTGATGTATTACATGTCATATTAACATAATATAGTAAAAGGTGTAATTAATAATATTTTATTAAATGATTTAAAATTCCTAAAAATATTAAATTCGTTGAAATTTGTGGGATATTTTATTAAAACATAAAAAATGATTCATTAATGGATTTTATTCATTTTTGGTAACATTATTGTCCCATAAACGGTAAAAAATCTTAATACTGCAGTAATTTTCAATAGGGATAATTAGGGATTATAACTAAATGATAAGTATAAAAACATTAAAAAAAACATGATCAAATGTTATTGGATCACATTATTTAGACTCATAATCATATTAAATTTTAATTATATAATTTTTTAGATATCTTATGAGATAAATAATTTATATCAATTTCATAATTTATGAAATTCAAAAAATACCTCTCCCCTTACTTATAAAAGGACACCCCTTCCCTCCCTTATTTACAACACATTGAGCTCCATAGTTCATAAAATCCCTAAAACTTATCTTCTAAATGTCCTTATCCACATTCTAGATGTCATTTCCTTTCCAAAAGACTAACCCTAGTATCCTTAAGAGGATATCTAAAACAGTTCTTTCATTTAAGTGGTAATCAATTTACCCAACCTCAGTCAATTAATTTTGTATTCTACATCCTATAAATAAATTTTATTTATGATAAAATAATAAATTATGAATCCCAAATGTAGTTAATTTTTTAATTATTATAAAAAAACTATTATATACACTCATTTCCAATCAATGGTAAATGAAATTATCGCTCGTGTGCATGTACGGATTACCATCTCCACATACCGATATGATTCAGTTTTCATCACTATCATTTATGAATGGGTATTATGATAGGTACAATATCTAAATGTTATATTTATGAAATAATTATACTTCTGGAATTATAAAAGAATATCTACCTTTTACCATACAATCCATTGGAGAATGATAACGTCTCTTGTGTATACAAATGGACTACCACCGCCACAAAGTGATGTGATCAATTTTTAATTTCTATTTTTCATGAATGGTAATACGGATAGATTTAATGAATTTATATTATTTATATTTTATTATAATGATTCTATACAAATGAATTAATATTTAACTTTTTTACCAAACATCAAAAAGTTAAAATAGTATTTATGTGTACATACATCCTACCTTCTCCATGAATGGTGTAATTAATTTTTTTATCTATATGATTTATGGATTAATTTAAATTAAAATATAATGAATATATATGATATTTATATAATTTTTTACATTATGGATAATATTTTACCATGATAAATGTCAAAAACACAAAACTAATGAACCAAAACATACCTGAAAAATGAAGCAATTATCCACCAAATATTTATTTTAATAAATAATTACTAATAAACAGGTGATAAAATATTTTAAATAATTTAAATAAGGATATAAATGAATATTTTTCAATAATATATGTATAATAAAGCAATATTTTTTTGCATAGTATTTTCAAACATGTATTAAATAAGTTATATATGAGTTGAGGGTTTATTTCACAATCTCAACGTTATTCATGATTGTATATGTTTAAGTCTACAATAGGGGAATTTTTTATTCCCCCTATCTTAAACCGAAAAAATTTAATTCTTCTATATTTATTTATATAAAATAAAAATTTTACCTTAATTTTTACCTCTTTATGTATTCATTTTACCAATATAATGTTTTTTAGGAAAGTTGACTTAATTTCATTCTTTTTTCAAAATACGTTTTAATCATAATCCATATCTTCTAAAAAAATCATGAATTTTTTTAACATAATAATAATATTTCATAAATCATTTTTACCGATAAATTATTTTTTTCATAAGGGATTATAAGGAATCAAATTTTTCGTTTTCTAAAGGAGGTACCTTTTTACATTTTATAAATTTATGAAAGCAATGTTTTTTACTTATGTAGCATGAATAGAATCTACCATTATTATGTAGACTTAGTGATTTGATGTTCCATTTACAAATTTACATGATTATTTTTAGTGAAAATATTTTTTTAAATATTTGAAAAAAATTACTCTTTAAATATGTGATTCTAAAGGGGGTTTACACCGATAAATTATTAGAGATAATTTCAAGTTATTTTTATATCTTTCGACATCATTTAGTCGAATCTTATGATTTATTTGGGATATTTTTAAATGAAAAAATACACTATACTTTAATGGATGGTTTATGATCATTTAAACTGGGAAATCATTAACATTTCATATTCTAATTATTTAAATATGAATGGTTATTTATTTTTAAGGAATGTTGATTATGATTTGTTTATTATTCATATGATGAATACATTTGACATATTAAGTTTTAGGTGGGGCCCAAAATTTCATAACACCATGATTCATTAGTAGGTATCTTGAAACAAAATATACTGGTTATTTGGCCAAGTCCTAACTCATTTATATTGATGTCTAGGAAGGATGCCATGACTGTACATTCTAGATGTATTAGAATGATGCCTCAATGGTATATTTTAATATATTGACATTATTAATTTCAACCATTAGGAAATAAATTATTTATGCCTTTGTTATTGTTTTCATAGTTTTTATATCAATTTAAATTTTTTAATCTCATGTGATTATTTATATTTATTTTTTTGATCATCATTTATTTTTTCATTTTAGCCTTTACTTATTTATTCAATCTTATATTATGTTGTATGTCTACCCTTACTATGAATTTGACTTCATCATGTTCTAATTTTTCTTTTCCCCATGAGTCGATGAACTATATTATTAATGATATGAAAATATATTCTAGAGGAAATAATGATATTCTAAATGATAATACTCTATTTTGTTTTATTTTTTAAATTTATGTTAGATTCAATTATGTATCTAGTTTACCATGACTTCCTAAATATTCAGTCCTTAGATATGTGATTCCTTATATAATATTCATATTTAATAATGTAACCACCATATCTATTCTAAAAGTGATAGGTTATTTACAAAAAATCCATAGAGATACTAAGGAAGGTTTGAAGCATTTGTGAAACACTACATACCACATGAATAGAATTAAACACTGGAAGCCAGATGGATGAAATTCTTGAGAAAAAACCATAGATTAATTTTCATAAGATGAAAAAAAGATGAAAAAATTAAGGGGTTAAGGATACTAACCATATCATGAGAGTATATTTCTATAAATATGTTAATATGGAAATTTAAATTAATAAGACCATAAATGTCAAGACTAAACATTACACCATCATGTCATTGTATAAAGATGAAACTTCTCAAAAATCATCACATGGAATACATAAATATGGATCCCAAGTAGTTGAACACTAAGGCAAAAAATAAAACATGATCAAAAGAGCCAAACTATGACTAAATAATGAGGCAAAAAATGGACTTCAGGCCTAGATCCTCAAAATTTCATGACAATGTTATGGGCACCAGATGATGAGAGGACCATGAAAGAATATGGTTTAAGAGTATGTATGTGAAGGAGGAACTCAGAAGATCCAATAATATAGGATACGAGGCACACAGTGTATTCCATATGCATGAAAGGGAGCTGAAGGAGTTGTTTTCTAGAAAGATATATTGAAATACATATCTATTGGAAGAGTCGATAGGATAGCCATTCTATCCCACACTAGCGTTTTATTAATAATTAAATTCGTCAATAATGTTTCTAAACCAACTTTAGCTTTCTCATAAGTCATTAAAAGAGTTACACATTACAATGCTTTGAAAATATTGATTTTGTAGAAGGAATATGAATTATAAACAAAAATATAAAATAAATTCCAACATGAAAAAAATATCTGAGATAGAATAATGATATTAAGTCTCCATTAAAAATATTTAGTGTCCAAATTCATTCCAATGTAAAAAATTTCCAATACGAAAATCATCCAAAAAAATTGTTTCTTATAAATAATAGAACCTGTAGATTATATTGAGTAAGAAAACTAGGTAATATGGTGATACAAAGAGTTAGGGGATTTATTTTTGGCCTTTTATTTTTTTACACTTATCTCAAAAAAACATTTTAAGGATAACAAAGGAATATTATTAGGTTTATTTAGATGCTTGATTGTGAAAATATTATTCTAATAAACCATCACATTGTAATATATGGTATGACTGGCATGATATTCTATATAAATAACTACGTGATGTGTGTAATACCGTAGCAGACTCCTTACATATCTAAATACAGATCTTATTTCACTAATAGATATGATGAAACTAAAAGGGTTCATGATTTTATTGGATAATGTTTAAGACAACCCCTTATTAAATGAATATAAAATATACACTCATCAAATAAAATATAACTGTAGATAAAATGGTATCTGCATCATCGAACATGTTTTTGAGATAATTCCATGAGAAGGAAAAACATAATAGAAGAAGATCCCTTTACATGGGTAAAAACCTAATAACTATTCTTATTAAAAGAATTGAAATTATATATATTAGACTATATAGATTCTTAATTAAAAAATGATAAAGTTTTATAACATGCTGATCTAGATGCTTCTAAGAAGAAAAATGTGATTCAGTTACAATTTTAATGAAATTATATATATGAATCGTGACCATAGAGATTTCAGTCTCCAATCATATGTTTAATATGATTTTGTTTGTTAATGAATAAATGAGACTAAATGTTTCTTTTAAGGAATGTTATATCTATGAAATTCATTTCTAATTCATTATTGTAATTAATTTTAAAATTATTCAGAATTAAATGAAACATTACCCTATCTCTTAAAAGTATTTATGATAAATAAATTTTGAATGATGTTTAATAGTTCTGGAATTGTACTGATAGTACATGTGGGTGAATGATTAATGAAAAAAAATAATATTTAGCAATTTCATTGGGAATATAGTTTAGGTCATTGAAACCTAATGTCTTTTTGATGAATTGAATAAAATTATCCTGCATAGAGAATTATCGAATATGTTTTATGGGTTTGAAAATATGCATGGATAGTTATTGTACTATATTAATGTTACAGGAATAAATTTATTTATTTTTAAGGGTATATGATATAAAATATATAAATTATAATATTATATGTATATAAGAGTTTAAAAACAAGGAAAGGATTGATAAATATATTTTCATTTAAAATGTGATGTGAAGTGTTGTTATACAATATATTTGGATGGAATTGAATATTTTAACCTTAGTAGTTCCCAAATAATATATTTTTTTCATCTCTTTTATCAATTATTATAAGATAATTTAGTTTTGAAGAAATATTCATTAAAAAAATGAGATGATAAAAATGTTTTTTGATTCCTCAAATACTATAAAATTATTGAAAAAATGATAGGGATGAATGGATTCTGATCTAGTATAAAATACATTGTCCAAATATTTGTTAAAATATGTTGAACATGTTCCCTCCACCCATAAGTGTAATATTTTAAGTAATAAAATATAATTTTCATATTATTTCTCTAAAGACATAGAATAACATATTTCATGCATAAGTTCATTTATTAGTTTTTAAATATATTGAGGAAAGTAAAAAATAGTTATTTCATACATGAATGGGTTTTTGTATCTTAACATGATATTCCAGATAGAATTTAGCTTCTAATAGGATTGTCTGGGTATATATGGAAATAGATATGTTCAATTGAAAAAATAAAATATTATACAAATAAAATTTATTGTGATTGTCACATAATATACTAAAAATATATTAGGGTATTTCATTAAAGAATAATTTAAAGAGTTTCATATTATTATCGTAACAAAGTGACTTTAACATTATATCCTAAAATAGATTGTGATGAATGGATAATGATAAAATAATTTTTAAAGTTCTATTTCTTTACAAACACTCATCTAAATAATTTTTTAATTGAAATTTCGATGAAAGGTGATGATGATGAACATATAAGAAGATCTATATAGAAAAAAAATTATTATGATCATAACTTCTGATATTTGAATTATAATGAGTTTGAATACTATGGTCATGGTGATTAACATTATAAATATATTTACTAAGTCTCAATTTATTTAAAAAACTATATTAATAGATTTTACTCTCTAAAAGAGTCTAGTGGGAGGGTTTTATATTATATTCACCTATATATATGGAGTAAATTACAATGATGTTTATTGAGATTTAAAAAACCCCAATGAGAAATTAACATAAGGAAACTCTAATTATATATCATATTAGATATTATTAGCTAGCATCTTATGTATGATTTTTTATTATTCCAAAATGATTTTATGAATATTAAATTTATCATGCCATATAAAGTTAATTATTATCTTTATCCTTCTTACATGATGGTTTTATACGTATTTCATGAATTTTAATGATAAATAACACTTCAAAAAATGATTTTGAGTTATCAATAAATGATTTTTTGAATAGAGTATTATAATTTGGGTAAAAAGATTATTGTTTGTATGAGTATAATTTAAAATATAGATATAGTGTATTCTTATAAGTTGTAAATTAAGTTTCCTACACCATATGACCTTTCAAGAATATCATATTGAATTTTATATACCATTTCATTGATATTATTGGAGTTCATGTTTCATATTGAATCCCCATAATTAATGTTGCAAAGATACTTAGCATGAGCACCATCATTTTTTTATAAATTTCTTATAAAGGCCTTGATGGTTAGATAATCAGAGTATAGTTGACCACTTAGTGGATCATGTTTTTAGTTGAAGCTTTAAAATGATGGGATTTTTCCAGTCATGCAATGAGTTTTAAATATTCCTCATTGATTGGAATAGACTAAATAAGTGTATCCCTATACCTATATATAGTGAATACGATGTTCTTATATATTTTGATGAAGGGTATATCATGTTTTTACCCTGTTAAATAAATGAAACTTGTTGTATCCATTAACATAGTATTTATATACATAGAGAATAAAGAACATATGAGTGGTCTATGTGGTATTAACATACTCCATGTCTAATGGAAACTTTATGTCTTATATAAAAGTATTTTGTTATAATACATACTTGTATGTAATACATATGGTAGATAATATGCATAGAGATGGTTGTGATTGAAAGAGGTCATACAAAATTCTAATATAAATTGAGTGGAATGGATTCTTTACTATAGGTATCTCTTATCATAGTTTTATAGATACTAAAATTCATCATCATTATAAACACTACAAAGACCTGCATGGTCATTCATTATGGTTTTGTTAATAAGTATCAAGATTATGAAACTTTGGGAGATAATCTATAACTTCTTTGGTGGATATCTAGAATAATGTTTGGATATATATTTTTCATGTAGTTATATAGGATGTAAAATCTAGTGAAAATTGATTATAGATTTTTAAAAAATAGTTTTGGATTATTTATAAAAATATTGTTTGATATAGTTTCAAAAGGTGTTACATATGATGTGACATAAGGTAAAATTGTGTGAATACCCAATAGAAGTAGTATAAGTAGAAGATTATTGGGATTATGCTATAATGAATCCCTAATGGTTTGGCAGTTGGGACCACATTATTTCGTACCTTTTGATGCACCATGACATGGTTAGTGTCACAATGTTGTATTTCATTTCATTGGATTTATAATTTTTTGTAATAAAACGTTGGATTCCCTCTCGTCCCACTCTAAACTCTATCATACTAGGTAATTCATTATGCGATGACTAAGTTGAGGATTCAGAAAATCTTGAATGATTATTTAAACATTAATATATCACTAAGAGGTTTAACAAATTGTTTTAATGTTTTTAAATGTATGAAATGTTTATAAAACATTCCAATCAATATTTGCTAAATAATTTGAGTTAATTATATCCTATAGAATCAATTTTATCCTTAAGAAACATATTTCAAGTATGATACTAAATGATTGTGATAGAAATACATAAAGCTGAGTTATTTCATAGATTTGTTCTCTTATACCTTTAAATATAAGTTTTTATAAGATCAAGGTATAGAGAAAGTTCATTCTCAATCATTATAACACTCAAAAAATGTTTTGGAAACCCTGGGTGGAAGGAATCCCTTAGATTATCCATATTATCTATATTAAACTCATGTGGAAGATCTTGTGTCATATAGTGAAATGTATGTTTTTATTATTCTTTATTTTCTTATTTGATCCAAATGGTTAGATAGAATCATGGTTAATTGGGATTTAGAGTCCTTTTATGCTGTGTTTTTGTTTATTTTAAAATCCCTATGAGACCCTTCAAAATAAATTAAAGATGTGTTAAATAAAAATTTCTAATCTACATATATGATTTTTCATAGGTTCATATGTTATTTATAATACTTATTAGTAATAAATTTTAAATATTATAATTACTATAATCATATTTCCTTATCCCAACAAGTTCATTAAGCTATAATAAAATTATGTTGTAATGTTTTATGTAAATCAACGTTCATTATCTTAATATATGTATACAAATTATGTTTGATAAAGAATTATTAATTTCATGGTTTCCCATATACCAACTAAAATAGGATATACCTATTAGTGTTTTAAATGGTGATTGATTCTCTATGTTTTTATGGACATAAAAATATACTAATTTATTTTAATATTTTTATCAATTTTTCTAAAAAAATTTCTTCACATCTAAGCCATAAAATTACACTTTCCATATTTTTTAAGTGTGATACAAGGTCTTGGTGTTGTTTCTTTCCCAATATTAATCAACTAATCTCTTTATAATGTGTTTTTCAATGTTTGTGACCCAATCATAAATTAGTAACTGAGGTGTTTAATACTAATAAAAATTAATACTAATTTTATAAAAATAATTATTGTATTCCTCAATGTCACCTTGGATTACACCTTTTGAAGAATAAAACAAATATAATAATTGCCTAATGTTTTTTTAGAATTTTCATGAAAGGGACCTATGAAATCAATTCCCGATATATTAAACACTTCAACCACTAAGATTTTGTTATGAGAAATCAAATTCCATTTTTAAATATTTCATATTCATTAAATGGAATCTCACGATATTATGTACTCTCAATAAACTTATGGATATAATTCTAAAAGAATAAACATTGAAAAATATTGAACTCAGTGAGATCGAGTATACGTTGTCTTATCATTGTTGATGAAAAAAATGGGTTACGTCCCGACATGGTATTGAACACACAATACTAAATAATTCTATCTCCAAATTTATTAAAAACAATTCCTTTCGTGATAGTAACTAGATACTATAATGAATTTCTTCATTTATAGGTAATTATAATGTGGATAAATAGTTCCATTTTATAAATAATTTATAATATTGGAATGCTATGGATGATATTTCCAATTAGCATGAAGAGGTTCTGATCTGAGGACTATTCATGAATATCCATTTCTTATTCCTCCACCAAATTCATAAACATAAGATTTGATACGTAGAAAAATATCTTGTTTTATAATCAATTTTTATCTTTGATGAAATGGTCAAATTCATGCAGAAATAATATCCGCTATATTACCATTAATTTTCAATAATTTTTATTAAATAACCATTAGAGGGTGGAAAGATATATAAAAAATACCTTAGAGAGAAGAAGATATTATCTAAAACTATCAAACTAAATTAACAATATCCCCAAGATATTTATTTCTATCATTTTTGTTGTTTTTGTATTTATATTGAGTTAATGTTATCTAATATATAGGTTAAAAAATATGATCCACTATCAGACGAAGAGATTATTCCATTTTATAATCACATAAATCACACAAAAGTTCGAATATGTTTTCATGTTTAAGTTATATAATGATTCGAGAAACTATTAATTCTATTTTTATATTTTTTAAGGAATCCATGAACGATTAATAAAATATAAATATAACATCCTTTAATAGTATATTAGTGTTTCATTTTGTTATTATGAAAAACTGTTTAAAAATTAATGGAAATGATATTATTTACATGAAATTTATAGATCCCCTTGATTATGGTAGGATCATGTAAATATTTTATCACCATTATTTTTATAGAATAACATTAATTCCTTCTATTTATATCGATTAGATAATAATTGTAAAATTACATTACCTTATTTTAAGTATTTCTCTTATCCCTTTTTGTTTCCCTCTTTATTTTGGTGTATTTTGGGACTCTTGAGGATGGAGAGTGTTTTATCTAAAAAATGACCTAATGTTAAGAGATGGATGTTTTTTTGGAATTAATGGAGTCTAGGTATCAATGTAATGATGTATTTGTGGGATTATCCCATAATATGGAGAACACCAGTGTTGGGTCTGATTTTTCTCAAGATAATATTGACATTTCACTATCTGTATGAGAAATACACATCATGAACCATTTACACATTGGATAATTTTTACTGTGTATATTTCATTTGTTTTTCAAATATAATGTAAATAATTACACCATGAAAATTTTAGATGTTGTGAATGGTTAGGATATGTATTTTAATCTGACGTGACACATTTTTATGGTAAAATGTTTTAATCAATAATTATATGTCATGAAGGTTTTGCACACCATGTTTTGATTGGATAAGGAGAGTTTTAAAAAATTACATGGATGATTTAATTTATTATTTGTCTTAATAATTTTATCTATCACCCTACAAGCACTCCCATAAGATTTTTTGGACTTCCACTACTTCTGAAATGGTTCATTCATTGATTGATCAATAGGGTTTTTGTGTTGCATCTCTTTGGTAAAAGGATTAACATTACCCTTGATCATAGTTGCATTATTGCACTATCATTTCATATTTTATGATGTTGTGGTTTTTCCCTTGTATATACACTATATAATGTTTTCAAGGGGTTGGACCATTATTTTTTGTGGTGAATTAGGTATTTGTTCTTTTAGGGTTATAATGATCTATCCTTTCGGTCATCTTTTGTATTTGAGGGGTGTGATTCTAAGGTATGGGAATCAATCTCATGGCCTCTATTGTTGAACATGTGTTCTTTCCTGGATGTTTGATCCTATTGCGGGTGTGTCAAACCCAATTTTGAGGTAGGTGGTTGCGTATCTAGAATATGTTAGATTAAATGTATTTCACTAGTTTTATAAATTAATTTCCATATAAATTTTCATGATTGGATAGTGTGGCTAGAAAAAAATTTTAGTAAAAGATAGTTCCCCTTGTTTTAGTAAAACAAATGGTATTTCCAAATCATTATGAAATCAATTTATAAAATTGTTATAAGATTTTTTTGATGAAATGGTTTGAAAAATGTAGCACATGGTAATTCTTGAGTAATTTTGGGGATGTTTTAGAAATATGTATCATCCATTAGTACTGTCAGGGTTTCATTCATGGGGTGTTCATCTTCTCTTGAGGCATGTTGTTCTAGGTACATGTTAGAAACTATTTGGAGGTCAACATTGTGGGTTTTTTCCCGAATCTCTAGATCATACGAATATATCTAGACACATTATTCAGCTGATTGTCTATGTTTGGTGTAAGAGGGTCCAATCTAGATAAACATGTAATGATCTTTGGTAGGATGTAACATGTGCTATTGTATTATAATATATTACCTTGTACAACCAGGTATTGTATAGGATATGTGATATATTATTTTGTTTAATTTGATTTATTTGATATATGGAATATTTTTTGAATCTTTTTTCTTTGGAAGTGTGTAAAAGGGAGAAATTATATGACTTACCATTATTCTGATTTAAAAACTGTGTAACTTTTTATGTAGTCTCTCTTCTATTAATGTTGATAATATTCATATTATTATATAGATACATGTTATGGAACATGTGATTGGGATCCTACTGAACTCGTTTATCGTACACCCTACACAACCCTTCAGTGGTGCATAAACCATGTTATGTCATTCGTTGTAGTGAAAGGCATGGTGCCACTTTGAGGTGCATTTTTTTATGAGCTATGCCTGGGTAGCTAGTGGTGAGGTGGTTGGAGTTCTCCCAATAAATCACATAGATTAGTTCTTTTGGTTTTATTTTTCCTTTGTGGTGGAACATGTGGGTTGTAGATTATTTACTTTCTTTTTTATATCAATTCTTCTATTTTCTTTTTCTATGACATATATACCATGTTTTATTCATATGTTGTATCTTACCATTGTGTATATTTATTTCACAATTTTTTCTTTGGGATGGGAGAAATTATTTCTTCTAGTTGTTGTTGAATCTCAGCTTCTAGTCTCTAGGCCATGGGGATCATTAATTCCCATAAGGTATGTAATAGATTGGGTCAGGTGCCAATTTGAGTGGTTATTGGGGTTCAGTTCATCATAGTTTTGTATCAGCGTAGAAGGTTGATGTGCACAATTTTGAAAATTTGGTAGATTGGTTATGGAATTGTTGGGACATGATGGGTAGGTTGTGTTGAGTTGTTGGTCATCTCTTAGTGTAACGATACTCAAGTTACCATGTGATATTGGGAAAACTGTCTCATATTTTGAGTTATTGATTTTAATGATAGTTCTTTGCTTATGGTTTTATAGTTTGAGAGGACAATATCCAATTATATAATCATTTCTACTATTTTGGATCTCAATGGTATGCCTCATAGATTTCTTCTATGGGTTCCTCAGGATTTTTCCGTTGATGATCCTCAAGGGAATCATCCTATAGATTAGAATCTCAATGAAGATATAATTAGGGAAATTCATGATATCTTCCAATATATACCGCATATCAAGAATATAGATTTGGAGTTACATATAAGAGCAATATAAGAAAGGGAGGGATCACAAGAGTTCTTACATGAGAAGGTACCATCCTTTAAAGGCATTGATGAACATCAAGAGGTCAAAGAATAGCTGGAAAAGACCAATCAGATCATTGACTTCTTGTATACACCCGAGAGTATAAAGGTTAATTGCATAGTGTTCAATCTTGTGGGTCCAATTAATCAATGGTGGGATTCCATTGTATAGGTAGATAACCACAAGGGTTTTGATTTTAAGGATTTCAATACCTTCATCTTCAAGTATTTTTTTACAAAGTCGCCGAAAATGGTGAATTCTCTACATTTTTATTATTTACCATAGGGAGAGTGTTCATTGTCATTGTACAGAAATCAATTTTCAAATATATTTTTTCTCTAGAGGTTTTAATGAATGACCAGAAAAAGGCTAAGAAGTTCATGCTGGGTTTTTTATCAGATATCAAGTGGTATATATTTTTGCTGATTCTCTAGACTTATGTAGACATGGTAGATGGGTCTATTTTGGTAGATATATATATGATAAGAAGAGGTTGGTTGGTTTTACCCATACATTATACCCAGTGGAATCATTAGTGGACCACATGGGAAAACATGGATGTTTAAAATACATCACAGGAGTGGTTGAGGTGGTTCCCAGTAACAGGCCTCCTCTGCACCTTCAATTAAATCATGTAGAGTTCTAATGACTTACTATTACAGTGGAATAGTATGGAACACCTAAAATTGTTATTATCTGCCTTTAATGGAGTGAAATAATAGTGGACATTATGTTCATATATTTCATTTAAACCATGTTATTTCTATAATTTTTTATGGTTAGTGATTATTGGATCCAAATTCTACTATGCTTTAATCAGAGGCTATAAAGAATACAGGGATCTATACACTACCCTCAAGAGTGAATAACATTCATGTAGTGGATGATTTTCTATCAGAGGTAGATGAATGTATAGTGGAAATGATTCATACCATCTTTGTGGCATCAATGGTATCAACAAACTTAATTGATACTGGTTCCTCCCACTAGTTTATATCTGGAAATTTTTTCGATATACTTAAACTTCCAATAAATCTCATGTCCTTTATAATGGATTTAGTGACTCCTATATGTAAATGGAAAGATCAGGGGTTTTGTGTCCTTCTTGTTCAATATTGGTAGGTGATATAGAGTTAGTCAATTATTTCCTCTTTATATATCTATATTTTTTTACATCATCATCGAGATTAATTTGCTTACAATTAATCATGATGAGGTTCATTGTTATGATCATTGAGTCTTGTTTCTTATAGTTTATGGGAGAACTCAAGTGTTTCAAGGATAGTGTAATATATGGTATATATGTGTAAAACCTTCCTCCATAGATCTTAATAGAATTTTTTTTTCTATAGAATTTGATCACAATGGTATTTCTTCTCTTGTTTATCTTCCTTCTATTGTTCAGGATTTTTCTATTTTTTCCTAGAGGATTTATCTGGTCGTACTCCAGAGTGGTAGGTAGAGTTTATTATTTACCTAGTTCTAAATAAGTATCAAATTTAGATACTATATTATCATATAGGTCCAGATGAATTTAAATAGTTTAATATTTAGTTGAATGATCTTATGGGGAAAGATTTTTATTTCCGTTGTTTCTCGCTTTGGGTATCCCATATGCTCTTTTCCAAGATGTTAGATGGTTCACTCTTATTTTTGGAGGAATATTGAATGAAAAATCAGGATACACTTAAGAAAAAGTATCTTTTTGTCTTTGTATATGATTTTCATAACCATTTAATAGATGAAAAGTGGTTTTTAAAGATAGATCTCTAGTGATGATGTCATCACCATAGAGTTTGGGAGTCTAATATACTGAAAAGGAACTTCATAATAAGATATAATCATTATGAATACAATGTAATGACATTTGTTCTGACTAAATATCCTATATTTTTCATTTCTCTGATGAATTACATATTCCATTAATATCTTAAAACTTTTTTGATAGTGTTTATGGATGGTATATCAGTTTGATCGGGAACATTTTGTGAGGACAAACACTATTTTTCATTGGTTCCAGAAATAATGAGGATTCACTGTTTATATATAAATATTTCATAATGAACTATCCAGATACAATAATTAGAGTTCTTGGTAAATTTTATTTCTAAGCATGGTTTATTAATTTATCCTGTGAAGGTGAAGGTTGTCTTGTCATGGGAAGAGATACATAATGCTTTTGAGATTCATAACTTCCATCATCTTTTTGTATAATATCAATGGTTCTACAAGGATTCCTCAAATTCTGTGTCATGATTGAAATATAATACAATGAATGGGGTGAAACTCATATGGGATAAAAATTATAAGTTATATTTCAATGAACTAATCAAATTCTAACATCAGCTCTTATTTGAATCTTACATAGGTCTGGAAATCTGTATGTGGTTTCCTTTGATTCTTATGGTAATGTTTTAGGTAATGTGATTACATAGGATGATCATGTGGTAGATTATGGTTTTTTCCATCTTCAACTACATGATAAGAATTTCCCCTGACACGATTTAGAGATTTCCAATATTATGCATGCTCCTAAGTGTTTGTGGAACTATAATTTTTTGGGAGAGGATCACAGAATTTTCGGAACAGTGGAATCCGGGAAATATCTTTTCTCAAAAATAATTGAATACCATATAGAGATGATACATGGAATACATCCAAACATTTTACATCAAAATATCCTAACCCCCACGGAAGGGGATTGACGTTGAATAGTCTGTCGGCAGGAATGTACCATCACAAGCTATTTTGGAATTTAAGGAAGAGTGGAATATTTTGGGACACTTCACTCAGTCCTCCTAGATTCTATAGATAATCATTTATGCATGATTTCTTCCAATTTTTATTTATCATCATCTCTTATTGAATTTATTATGTAAGGTAAATAAATGTAGGACAATTTCATGGGAATTAATGAAACCCTATAAGGTGGGGAGGCCATTTCGAGTTGTTCACTCTCTTTATATAGAATTCTCTATTTTAGGGATTAGTTTTTTATCCTGACATCTAAGAGGAACATATTTTTATGTAACTATCATAGTTCTTATTTACTGTTAATCGAGGAAGTATGAATATGTATTATGACCTGAGAGGGTGATTCTGGTGGTCAGGTATGAAGTTTAACATTTCATATTTTATGTATCATTGTTAAACATGTAAATATATAAAGGTATTACATCTAAAACATTCTTGTTTTCACCAACACCTTCTAGTTCTAGATTGGAATTGGGACTAGGTGTTCATGTACTTAGTTCGTGGATTTTCATGGTCTTCCAATTGGAGGAATTATATCTCGGGAGTGATTAATTGGTTTACAAAGTTACCTCACTTCAATCCGATAAAGTAAAATACTAAGGATGAAGACATGGGTAAACAATATATATATATATATATATATATGACGATTTAAGGTTACATGAGACCCCCTATACCACTATTTCATCATGAATTGCATGTATTCATAAGCAGTCTAAAAATGTCTCCAGGATGTGATAGGGACTTAGGAAAATGTGAGTATGTATTATCATCCATAGATAGATAGCTATATGGATCATGTTATTCATATCCTGGAGGATATTCATTATTCATATGTATTTAATTTTGATGGATCCTAGGATAACCATGTGAGTATGTTTTTTCTTAAAAAAATTTCCATTTGTCTTTTAGAATATATCCCTTAGAGGATGTGTATGGTCTCCCATGTAGGTCACCTCTTTGTTTGGAATAGTTAAAGAAGGCCTATTTTGGGGGACTGAGTCTCGTATAGGATATTTCATTGAGGAATTATGAAATACATCAACTTATAGATTATATTCAAAAGTATCATAAGTGGATTGGATGTTGTGTGCATGTATTAAATGGTTAAATGGTTGTAGTTTTCCCAGACAATATCATAGTGTATCTATTTTATTTACTATGTCATTTGTTGTTTGAGTTGTTTCTTATAGATTGTTTAGTTTCAATTGAGTTGTATTGATTTTTCTGTTTTCTTTTTCTATAACATATATTTCTTATTTTACTCTTCCTTTGTGTCTTCCCATAATATATATATATTTATGTATGTATATATATATGTATGTATATATATCTCTCTCTCTTTGGGTGTGTGTGATGTATTTTACTTTATGGTTGGAGAAATCGTTTCCTTTAGTTAATTCTGATGCTCAGGTGGTAGTCGCCATCTCATGGGGATTGGAATTTCCCTTTAGGTATGTTAGGGCTTGGGTAAGGTACCAATTAGAGTGGTTATCTGGGTTATGTTTTTCATCATTTAGATTCTTTATTTACATTGAAATAGAAATTCTCAAAATTTGGCTCTAATATATTTTATTCAGAAAAAATATGTACCACATTTAGGTCCTAGAGGAATATCATGAAAGATCTTCTAAAAATACTAATATATTCTATAAAATTATCTAATATATCATCTATAATTTATTTAAATATATGATTCATTAACTTTTGAAAAAAATTCACATAATTTCATATATAAAAAATATAAGCAATGACATATGAAGGTTTCATACAAATATGTTAATTTCAATTGGATCTTTCCACTAGATCCACTAGTTTTTAGTGGTAGTTATAATAAAAATTAAAAAATAATTAATATTCATGAATGAAAAATAATTATTTTCATATTAAATCGTCATCATGCCTCCTTTATTATGAATAACCTAGAATGGGTGTAGCCGAATTCTATCATTAGTTGAAAATATAATTTCAACATCGAGAAACATAAAAACTCATCTCTAACTACCTTAAATAGGGTAGGTATAATTTTTCATTAAGGTTGATTTGAAGGATTTATCTATACATTTAGAAATAATTTGTTCATAAAAATTATTTTTTTAATACCTTAATGTAGAAAATTCATCAATCTGTTTATTATTATATATTCCATAGTTATTTAAGGAGATTTTCCTTCTTAATCTATTGAAAAATAATTATATATACTGATAGTATTTTATTTTTTCCAAATAATGAGTACCTTAAAGTGGTTGGGGGTTTCTTTAATTAATCATTTAGTGGGATTATGATTGAATGTAATATTTTTCTTTGTCATCCAAGCTACGAGGTACCTCTTTATTATACCCAATGTAAATAAAAAGTTCTACCAAGTTTTATTCCTATTATTCATATAAAATCATCATGGATGAGTTATTTTATTTAGAAAAATCATATGATAGTCCTAAAAATATTAACCATGATTAATATCATTTATTTGATTGATGGAGACTTATTCAACATCAATGTGAAAAATAAACACTCTTTAATTGATTTCAATCGGTTTCCTTCCCAATAAAATTTTATTCTCACAAACATAATGGGAATTTCTATAAATTTTATCCAAAATATTAAAAAACAAGTAGAAAAACTGAATTTTTCCAATTTGACCGAAGTATATTCAATAATACCATGTGGATATTTCCCCTATCAGTTAGTGAGATGGTCAGTAATTTATATATTTTTATGTTAATCCAATCCCACCATTATGAATATTCTTAGGGTAATCAAATCCATGTTTTCATATAAATCACAATGTTCCTTCCAGATTTTGAAAGATACAATAATGATTGGGGTGAAGAAGCTTCATGAATTTCTCTTTTTAGATGAATTTTTAAATTATAATGAATTGCTAACCAATTAAAGAGGATAATGAAAAATTATCCATTGTTTTCATATTAGATAAGAGCTTCTTAAAAATTTGACACACATCACCATTTTAAAAGAATCCCTCTGTAAATGTTTTGTGATTCACTTGGATTTTATTAAAATTTTAAAAATTATGATCTCAATTTTTATTAGTTTATCTAACCATTTACATTATTTTATGTTATTTTCGTTTTCATAAATTATTTTGGATATTTATAATATATGTAGTTAATCATATATTAAAAATTGTTATTACTTGAATTAGTAAAAATTAAAAATAAATTTTATTTTTATATAATATTTAATATCATTCATTATTAATATTACTAATTTTATTATTATATTACTGCTATTATTTTTTTTGTTATTATTATATCAAATTTATACTAAAACTAATTTATATTATTATTTTACTTCAGTTAAATTTAATGAAATATATCTATTTATAATTATTTCTAGTTTTACGCATATATTTTATAATTATATGAATTATTATTATTATTTTTAAGTGTATTTGTGATTATAATTATATCATATCATTTATTGAACATCTATTATGATTATTATATTATTAGTATTATTTTTATTTTATAATATATTTTTCATATGAATATTATTATCATGTATTTCTATAATTGGTAGTGCATGATTTACATTGTATTTTTCTCCCTCCTAAGACAACTATAAATTTCAATAAAACTAAATGAATATTTTTATTGTTGTATTTTATTATTATTATTAATTAATATGAAAATTTTAATGTTTTTTATTTTCATTGTTATTCAACAATGTAAAATATTATATCATAAAACTGTATTTTCATAAAAAATTAAACTATAAAAATTGGGGTACAAGTGTTGGTTCTGAATTCCACTTCAGGCCATAGGTTTCCATATTTGAGGAATCCAAAGGAATAATTTCACATAGTCAATGATTTGGAGGATCCCAAAGGAGTTGCGCACAATATTTAGATCATGCATGCAATAAATAAATCTTTGTACCAGCCTCTCACACACCCAATGTGACATCAACAAGGTTATTACCCTCCAAATTCCTTAAAATGACCGAGGAATATGCGTGATGGAGATATAGATAGCGTGCAAGAAAGACATCTATGTGTAAGCCTATTTAGTTCCCACTACGACATTAGATAACCCCTTCGATGCCAGTCCCTTATGCTCCACCACCTATATTTTTTCCTATATATAAAATGGTACCCTTATCTCTTTAAGATTACACTCCATGAGTCAAACTATCACTATCGTTCATATAAGATGGCCCCTTCCATGACTGTGTGAAGTACTTGGATTAAAGGTATAGGGTCTTTCCTGATTGGTCCCCTATGTGTCTGCCTTCGGGAGGTCACACAAGGGAGTAACCCCCACCAATTTTCTTCTTCACCTAAGGAAAATGCACTCAAAAGACCGGTCATACACGTGAGTCTTGGCCTTCTTTAATACTTCTTTTTCCTCAACCCTTCCATATTGTATTCAAGAATAAAATCTTGTGTGCACTCTTTCATCTTGTGTCGATGTCATTAATATTAAGTTCACACCTTCCTTAGGTCTCCATGGGATCTCCTTCTTTCACGGCACCGTGTTGGAGCTCATTTTTCACACAACATCCCTATCTTGTGTGCACTTCCTCTGTGTAGCCCTCCAGGCTTGTGCATAGTGATTTATGGGTTCCCCAAGTGGGGTTTCATGTTATGTTTCCTTAACATATGCTTCTTCTCAATCGTATTCCAATATCCATTGATTCTTTGTATAGCTATGCTAACATGGACCCCACAATTGAATATTCCTCCACCCTGTTGTATTTGAGAATTGTGTGTGCCTTCCCTTCCCCATGTGTCAGTTGGTACAATTAATATAATTCCATGGGGAGGGGAGTGAGTCATAATCAACTGAGTTCCCTGATTTTAAACTTCAAAGTACACACAACCTCATCATATGACATTAAATTCTATGTTTCTGTATGTGTGATGAGTCTACGTGGGCCAGAGAGGGGATGCGATAGGGAACCATACACTTCCTATCATTCAATCCTCCAACTATCACTCCTTTTGCACTTTGTGGCCACGTGTGCCTTAGGAAATCTCTACATAATACAAAAACCACCTACTTGGTCTTACCTTATAGAAGAAGTCCCATTCTCCATCTCCCTAGGATGATAGCCTTGTGTAAGACCCACACCATCTTTCGTGAATGCAATATTCAGGATACAATTGTTTGTTCTACTATTACCTCTTGTTTCTCACACCAGTCATGACTCGTGTGGGAATTCAGTAAACAATGACAATGAAATCCCCTTAAGGATACAAACACATGTAATCCCTAGCACGACATTGGTTACCTATCCATGTGCATGACCCATTCCCCCCTTCACTACCAAACTATTTGAAAATTGATCTATATCTTCTAAACTGTGCATTTAGGAAACCTCTTCAAATGTTCAATCCAATCACTCCATAAAATTCATATGTTCCGACAACTTCATGTCGACTCACTTTCTCCCTACATGAAATTAAATTGAACCCTCTGTACATTGAGGATTTTGATCCCATTTGGGTATGTAGGACGCCTCTTTGAGGTTCAATCCCGGCCAATGCTAACCCTAATTCTTTCCTCAAGGGGTGTACCCTAATGATGTGACATATTCACTTTTTACGTCACCTTTCCTAGATCCACCTGCTGAGGTTTCCCAATCCATCCTCCAAGAAAGCTAATAATTCATAATCCCCACACACCTCACCATACTCTTCCAACCGTGTTTGATCCTTTTCGGAAGGGAATCAAACCATAAATAAGGCCCCGAAATGTTTTCATGTCGCTATCCTTTGTGTATGCCTTGATTCTATGCCAATATCCTAATATATGTGGACATTGATCCATGCCTTTAAAATATGGTATGTAAGAATCCTCACTAATGTTCAATCCCATCACCCACTTTCCATCTCGATTACTCCTTCGATCATTTTTGTCTCTAGAAGATCATGCCCCTACCTGGAGGTTCTACTTCCTTCAGGTCCTTATGCATGTGATACATACTCACAAGATGCCTCCCTTTGGGTCTCATCACCACATTAAAACTACATTGTCTTTGATTCCCATCCACTGGGATACATAGAAGGTCTCCCTGAGATTCAATCCAAACACCATCACATTCTCGTCGGTCGCACCTTGTTCATTCCACCCACTTCTCCAAATCATCCATCATTCATGTTAATTCCAACTCGGGCTACCACAACCCAATTGGATCATACCATCCATTAAAAAAGCTATCCATGCCTAATCCCCATTCATCCCATTTCTCTTTGCAGCACTCAGGCAGATAATCTAGCACAATCCTTGTACATCATATACATTTAACAAAGAGTTCCCCTCTTCCTAATGGAATCTAATCATGTGTAAAACTCAAAACTATTCCCACACGAACTAATTGTATATTGTTCCATGTCTTCTATACTATGTATATTGGAATCCCCACTGTGGTTCAATCACAGCCAATGGTAAACCTTATCATCACACATTTTGGGGTGCACTTCCATGATCCTTCCTTTATGATGTTCAGATTGACTTCATGGTGTAAAATCTTCTATTTGTGGGATACACCACTCTAGGTTTGACCTCATTGGGTGTTTTAATCCATCCACATGGTAAACCCTCTTGGTGATCCATCCTAAGGATATACCAATATGATACTCTCTCTTCATTGTTCTGATCATTCTGATTCAACTCATTATGATGTTAAACATACTACATACCCCATTAAAAATATGTGGTATACCCCATGTTAAACATATGGGAAGATGAGGAAAACCATAGAGACACGAATCTGTCATATGATTCTCTACATTTGACATTGGATGCATCATGTTTCCACACTCTTGAGAAACCCTCTAATAAGGGAGAAGTTAGGTGTATTTATGTTCCAATGTCCAGACATGCCAGTGATGCCCAAAGTGACTACATCCTTGGCTAAAGGTTGTTTTCATGACATGCCCCATGGTAATTTCATGACGAAAGTAGTGTAATTGAATAGTATCGACAAATATATGGAACAGGGAGGAGATTAATGATCAAGAACTTAATCTTTATGGGGGACCTATACTAGGTAAAAAATTATGAGGAGGCATCCAAGGAAGGAGGGACTGACATCCCATGATCTCATTTTGATCAAGGAGAAAACATTGCTGAAGAAGTCATGAATGTCGCACACCTTTGGAATGTGAAAATATAGGTAAATAGATGCAGATCCCCATAGATGGTGTGTTCCCAGATGGAAAGAGTTGAAAACATAAACGATGAACCTGACACGAGTCTTTTCTACTTAAACCCTAGGGATTAGTAGCGTTGGAGGCATCTGCATATAAGCGTGTCACCATGCAATGCTTTCAAGCACCAGGAAAATAGTTGCCTCTCACCCACAGGCACAATGGAATGGGAAATTTCAATGTGAAAATATTTCATGACTTCACCTCCTCCATGGCTACTTCCACAACCAAGTTTACCAGGTTCCCATGCCATATCCCACCCACAGAATTCATCCTTAGAAGTGTGATGGATGCAATTATTTAATGATATGAATAAGGGGGTCATTCCAACGAAGGTTATGAACTTCCGGTATTTGGAGGCTTCTATACCAAGCCATCACCACCACTACCAAGGGAAACACATGGAACTACTACTCCCTACATTACTGTCAAACCGTTTTGGGTGCCTCTCCCCAGAATGATCCTATGACTCGTTCTCCTACACTGTTGTGGTGAGGGACGTGAGAGTCATCCCAGATATTACCAACACCTAAGATAAACTATAGAGGGATCCCTTCATACCACATCAATTTTGTCATCTCATATCATTAGCCGAGGAACAAGTGTTTAATGCCACTGCTCCACTGGCCTCAGTTCGGTTGACCTGACACCAACATTAGGTGAAGGATTAGGAAGAAGCCCATTAGGGGGTGTCATATTCTATAGCTTCAGTTTCCCATTCCACCCTCGATGTGTTATATAATATCCCTTCCATTTCATATCATGCATTCAATATCTCCCGATTGGTATTGAGACCCCACCCACCTCACTAATAGGCTAGGTTGACTCTAATAGTAATCAGTGCAGACAGAAGTTGTCACAGGCCAACCCATGACGAAGCGATTCACTACGGAGGCCCTCCTTGTACCATCACCATTAAGAGTATAGGTCCTCCCCGCACTCATAACTAGAATAGAGGTCCTCACCATGACACAATCATTAGTCCAAGCTGAGGCTACACTCATCTTGTGGACATCCATCACGTAGGTCCTGCCTATTTCTAGGGTATTAGGTATATGGTTTTTCCACATATTTTAGGTTATCGACATTAACGTCCTCCTCTCCCCATTTCCACTCAACATAGAGGTCCTCCCAATGTTCCATCCATCTTCAGTGGAGTCCCACCCCACTATAGCACTTTCATCCATGGTGGTCCTCCCCATGAATCTATATATTAGTACATATGTTTTCCCCATACCCATTCTCAAGAACACAGTGGTACTCCTCGTGTCACAATCAAAATTTTCTTGGGTGCTCCTCAAAACCCATCTAAACCAAGTGGATTTCCTCCCCACTCTCTTACTCAACATAGTGTACCTCCTCATTTCCTCATCAGCACATAGAGTGTAGGTCCCCCCCACTCTCATAGTAGTCATGGAAGAGGTCCTCCCCACTTCAACAATAAAAGGTATGAGGTTCCTCCTCATATCCCATCCAAATCCAGCGGAGGCCCTCCCTACTCAAGCATTGTCCCACATGGTGTCCCTCTCTGTGTTGAATATTTACCCTTCCCTAAAGAACCATCTCGGGGAAGAAGGGTGAACCATCAATACCAAAGGAAGAACCCCAAGAAGCACCAGATCACAATCAGTCTGGTCCACCTTTTATATTCTTAAGATTAGTGTGATTTGATGATGGATCTGTCACCCAATCATCTACATCAGGTTTTGGGGTAGGAACCTGATGCATGATATTCTTCCTTCTGGAAAGCGATATGTATCGTATCCCTAACGCCATTCACATATACATGTAGGTTAAGGAATATTTTTCTCCCCTTCAGGGTCTATCCATACAGACCTCTATGTCATCCCCATGATTATTCTCCACCTCAACTAGAGATTACATAGTGTTATTTTGGAGAATATTGGATGTTTAGAATCAACTAGATCTACCACCGGACTTTTCTGTCTTTACAAATTAAGCAGTGGTCATCACCCGACCATACTAGGACATGATGATGTTGTCAGTATAATCTTTGAGAGATGACCTAGTATATAGTGGTATGTCAGCTCATGCATCGTTTTCTCCACTAAAAATTCCACCATTAAAGTGATCCACCTCAGTGTTGTTACAATTTTGTAAACCTCCACTAGATGAAGAATGGTAAAACCAATTGAAGGATCTTGTTTTCGAATGATGATTTTTATGGGACATTCTCATAGTGGATCAGCTTTATGAATTTTTCTATCCAACAGAAACCCCAGAATATGACATTCCATAATTTTTCATCCAATATGAAGTCATGAGTTTCTATTGAACCATCTAGGTGTTGCATTTCTATATTAGGAAATGTCTTTTTGTGTAATCAAAGAGTCAAGATGATTATAACGATATCGGCCATCAATGACGCATGGTTGATCTAGTCACACTACAAGTGGATCTGCACCCTACATAACTCGGCTTCCATTAGTCTCTGTAGTAGATATGTGTTCAAAGAGTAATTGTGCTATTCATAATCAACAAAGAGGGATCCTTGTACTTATAGATTTGGGGATGGGGGAAGTATGATACTCTTCCCTTCATCCTTATACGGCACCTGCCTAACATTTCAGGTGATATCAAGGACATCCCTCCAGGTGTAGTCGTATTGAACATAGAAGAGCTCATTGATAAATACATATAGATAGGGATAATTGATGTGATCATTCCCCTATTGAGAAAACAACATATGTTGGATCGGCCTAGAATTGTCTCTAACTAGTAAAGACACTTGCTTGGCCTTGCAGAACGCACATAGTCATTGCCTCTTGGTTGGGACCCTAGCAAGGGAAAATGATAGAACAAGACGTGTAATTCTTTTCACTTATAAATTTCACTATAGAAAATAGAGGATGAACCCCAAAATCTTGTGTTTCTCCAACAGTTCACCAAAAAAGGATCACTGACAAGCTCTATGTTAAGCATGTTGTGAAACACCACCCAAATTATGGTGATCCTCAGTATGGTCCCATCCTTCCTCCATCGGGGTAGTAGGGGAGTTCACATATTCTACCAGGACAGTTTCCTCTCATTGATCTTGACAGCCATGCATATCCCAACAAGGTAGAGGTCAGAGGATGGGGAGAGAGTCCATGTTTCACATCGCTATACCCACCCAATATGTGTGAGAATATTATCTGATTCTGGCTCTATATGCAATTACAATAGTATCCCCTAAGGTTTCTCTTTAGGTTATTACTCTAGTTTCTCCATAGGCCATCTCTCCAGAAGCTCCTTGAGGAATCCAACTAGCATTTGAGCTAGCTTATAATGTTGGAGATCCCACCGAAGAGATGGTGATCAGAAATATTCTCCAGCACTAGAATCCATGCCCGGATGACCCAATGATCAGTCTCATTTCCCGCATCAAGGATCTGGAAATGAGATGGGTGTTAATATAACCTGATGGAAAGTCGTTGTTTGCATGGGTGGATGTTATGTTAGCACCCTGAGGCTTCATAAATCATACCTTCTCCCCCCCTTCAAGGGGATGGGCATGCCACTTTAGCATCTGACCTAATTTATATCAATGTGTGGACCCATTTTTGGAACTCCAGTGCATATAGAATCTAATAAGATCCGGTGTTTCGTATAGAAAATGAATGGTCATGCATTCATCTGATAAACCCAGCTACCCATCAGGCCTATAGCTATTTGGGAAGATTTCTACATGTAGTTTCTTTACCCGTTTAGCTCCACCACTCGCAAGACTGGTATTGCTGACCTATTCTGATTTGAAAAACGACCTAATGACTGCATTATAGACATAATCGCTGGGTGGATGGGTCTTAGGTAGTTTCTCGATATGTCATTGACACAATAGAAGATGTTGATGATGTGCATGGGGATTGTGGAGACTGAACTGGTACCCTCTCTTATCACACAGAACTTCATTGGTGTACTTTTTGATTTATCTTACCTTGCTCGGCACCTGAAGGATTCCTTTCGATATGCTAAGAAGGAAGGTCTATTGCCTCCTCCATCTCCTACAAGAAGAGCCACCTTGTCTAATATAGTTGTCATTGCACAGGTAGAGGCCCCAAGTCCACATGGTTTTTTACCTGTAGATTCATGTCATTATCCTCATCATGGTCCATATACTTATGCCCAACCTCAAGCTCAGCATCCCCCCCCCCTTAGAATTAGTAGGTGACACCATGTAATGAAAAACCACTGCCCATGTGAGATAATCAGTTTCAAACTCCTCACCAGGCTCTAGCCCACCATCAAGGACATACTTCTAAGGTCCCTTTCCTGGACATGAGAAATCATACCAACTCATTTGATGAGGCTCAAGTACCGTTTTATTTTTGGGGTGTCATGGATCAGGAAATCCAATAGTTTCCAGAATGAAGGAGACCCTAGGATGATGATCTCACTAATTGCCCCAACAATTTCCTGTATCACCGGTTCCTTGGACATAAAATCAAGTAGTGATATGTGTTGATGAACTTGATCCATGACTAGGTCGACAATAAAATTGTACGTTTGGGTCCTGATCTGGCATAGGTGGCATCTGTGTCTACAAATATAGACATAAATAGTGAAGTTTAATGGTAGAAAGTCTCCAGTGGAGGGTCCCAATAGTGTGATGATTGGTTTTCTTTCAAAGCAATTAATCACACCCAAGGTATATTTTGTGAAAATTTGAATCATCCCAAGCCTCCTGAAGTCACCACACCTCCCCCATCTTCTACTGATACATCCAATTCTCAACCTTTTGTCTCTCAGATGATTAGGAATCGACAGAGTAATGGAAAACAAATCACCCCCTTGGTTTCCAAGTAGTCTCATTCTCGTAGCTAATTCATGCCCCCAGAGAAGGTAATCATCCCTATAAACAGCCCATTATTGTAGGATTCAACATAGGATAACCATAAGTATGACACAGTGATCACCATTGAAATGGTGGACCCGTACATGGTTCTCAATGATGAGGAGAATCTAGGTGGTCCCCAAAATATCCCCAGTCAGAACCATCATTAGCAAAGCTGTGCATATGTAAATCACCATAATGCATTGACTAGCTTTCCCAGCCAACACATACATATCACTGAGAGTAGAAAATAGGATCAATGCAAAGATCAACATGCACATCCCCTCATCCTGTCTCATTAGATATTCTTCCACATTCTTTGGTTCTACTCGATCATGTAGAGTCGTTTTGACTGTACCGTGATCAGATGTATTCAAGCATGGACATACCACATTCTTGCAACATTTAGCTGGTGGTCATTTTTTTTGGTTCATCTAGTGCGTAGTGGGATATCCCTAGTACCATCAAGAACCTAGCAGTCTGACCATCCATACCCCTCATACCACCTACCACATAGAAAACTCTTATTAGTAGAAATGTGCGCCTATCATGAAAGTTCAATGTTCCCAAGCACCTCGCCATTATCTCTATAAAGATATCGATCCTTGAGGATCCATGCATATTCCAAGATATGTGTGATTCCCTCAAGAGGATTTAAGGTGCCCACTTTAGTTCAAAACAGAGGTAATTGTCATGGATGAATCCCATACTAAGGAAGATGAGAATTCAGACTGACAATCTATCATCTCATTATCAAGATAAGATGATGGATCCCTTATACAGGGGAACATCCTCCCATTGTACATCACATGCCATCTTAATGGCATGGAAGTCTATCGTTACCTTGTCAACCCAAGTTCTATGATCAATCTAATCTTGACCCATACTCTCTACATGCTTGGACTATTTGAAGCAGATCTCAGTCCCTTTGACATGAAAATTCATGGTTATGACGGGACAAAGAAGAGGCCATGTGGAACGATTCACTTGAATACTTAGTTTGGTGTCATGATTCCCTATACTGAATTCATGGTTTCCTTGTAATACATCTTCTAAAACCATCTTATATGTAGAACTTGTCTCCATCAGCACATAAAAGTTCTCTCATCATATCATTAATTCCTCAAGTACTCACTCAACGGTTGAGTGATCATACTACAAGATGATTCATGTCCCTTTTCCTCAAATGAATCCCTTTATTGGGATGTTGACTATTATAAGTGCAAGGACCAGTAGGTTTAAAATAATGATATTTAGCACAATACTCCATCAGCACACCTGTGGACAAATTTGGACAATGCATTGATCATGTCGATTCATTAGTTGGATACCAAAACCCGAGACATAAGACATTTCTTATTTGTCTCATGAAGGAGTGGAAAACACCTTCCATGGTACAAGAAATACTACATGACCACCTCACACTCCTACACGAACCAGGAATGGGTGATAACAGAACCCCTTACCCCTGTAAGGTATCGGGATGTTCACCACATGGATTCAAAAATAAACCATACGTGCATGTTCTATCATGCAGGGTCACACCAACATAAGCCAAAGCACCACTACTCCTTTGATATCATCATGAGTGGGAACCTTGGGGAATGGCCTGATGGAATTGGGTGAACAACCTTTGTTTCCATGGTTTTAGTGGTACGACGTTCTCCAAATAAAGATTCTATTATCACATAAGTCAGCACCAGCCTCCCATCAGGGTCAGAAAACTTGGAAAATTACATCCACTCAATGATAATCTCACTTTAGAATATTAATATAATTTGGAAGATGATCCTCCAGAATTCAAAAAGATTGTCTCTACTGCCATCGATGAGTTGATATTGGTGAATCTCAGTACTGAGGAACACCTGAGACCAACACAAATCAGTATAGATAATCCTATTGAAAATGAATAGTATAATTTGGATTTCATGAAGCATCATGAGGATGTATTTTCCTATAGGTGGGATGAGATTTCATGACTAGACCCTCAGACCATCATCCACCACCTTGGTCTTCTAGTAAGACAACGTGGGTTCAAACAGCCTCCCAAAAAGATGCACCCCTCTCATAGTTCCCTGGTCGCGATTGATATTGACATGATCATCAAATAAAAAATTATCAATGAAGTCCAATACACCATATCATTAGCCAAAATCATTTAAATTGGGAAGGATAATAGATATACCGAGTCTGCATTGACTTCCAAGATCTCAACCACCACTATATAAAGGATGATTTTCCTCTTCCTATGACAGATCTTTTTATTGATGCCACTACTAGGTTCCCAGATATCTCCTTTATGGATGTGTATTCCAAGTATAATCATATATGAATATCCAATGAGGATGAATATTCCACCACTTTTATGGAACCTCGATGTATTTTTTATTACAAATTAATTTCCTTCAGAATGAAGAATGGCGGATCCACCAATTAGTATACCATGCAATGCATATTCAAATTTTTCCTTGGGAAATTGGTGGAATACTAACTAGATGATCTGGTAGTAATGTACATATAGTTTTAGGACCATATCAAATATCTTTAGAAAATCATTGACTTCCTCTTGCCCTACCATCTAATGATAAATCCCTTGATATGTGCCTCCAGGTTTACCTTTGGAAACATACATGACATTTTCATTAGATATAGAACTATCTAGATCGATCTAGAGAAGAACAAGGCCATCATTCAGTTTCCACAAAAAATAAATCATTGAGAGGTTTGGGGATTCCAAGGCCACCTAGCCTACATACGCTGATTTATAGTGAATCTGGTCAGAAATTGTAATCCAATTTACTAACTCAGGAAGAAAGGTGTTGACTATCAGTGGGATAAAGAGTGTCAAAGTTATTTTGAGGAGATCAAGTAGTACCTACTATAGCCTCCAATTCTGATGTCTCTTGTATTCAAAAATCCACTGGTCCTTTCTGTGACCACCCTATAATAATCCTTAGACACCATTCTTTCCTAGAAATATAATGAAAGGATATAGAAGAGTTGGTATTATCGTAGTTGTATGCTTCTCGACAAAGAGACCAGATAATCCTCTCTCGAGAAGAGCTTCTTCACACTGGTCTTTGTATTGTAGAAGTTGGTTCATTATTTAAAACAACTTAATATACAACTGGTGTCTAATGTGGACCATGTAAATCAAATTCTGAATCTCCCTTTTGTGACAAGCCATCTAGATCAGTGTACAGTGACCCGTCATTAGTTCGATATTAGGTGTGTTCTACAGAATACGGTCAAGAGTTAGGTGATGGTAGATTTTCTACTCACCCATCCATCTCCCAGAGAGTAGTCTCTATATATTAACATCCCCAATTAATCTATGCTCATAGTGGATCATGCTATGCCATGTTTTCATATTCACTTCAATGGTGCTTCCCAAATTCCAACCAGATGAATGATCAATGATCCCGGAATCAATAGAGTAGGCATAGGTATTGTCTTTATCATGACCAATGAGGATTCCTTTCTTTATTTGTTATTTATTTGATAGGATTGCACCAGAAACTAGGTGGAGTATTAGGCTCTAATAATTGGTATCGAGACGGCCCTTGATATTTATGTCCCCCAAAAACATGTGATGGGGCACTTCGAGCTATTCATCAACCAGATCAATGGAGACTATGTCGTTAGGAACCCGGAGCTCAATCCTTTGTCAGAGTAAGTAGGTGATGGCCTGCTTCCCCCATGGCCTAATGTTATTCATGTTCTTCATTCATAGAATTGTCTAGAGGATGCCTTGGCCAGCCCTGTCGCATTACTCGTAGAGCCATTCAAGGATGATTTCTTCATCCATGTGGTGCATCGATGGGTCATCACTCATGTCACCCCAAATGATGATGACATCTTGTAGGTAATCAATATTATGGCTAGTTTCTCTATATCAGGACCTCCAGCCCCCCCTACCGCACCAGGAGATACCTGTAATTGGATTAATCATTTTTTTGATTATATCCATCATGGATATCTACTAACAGATATAGTCGAATGTGATCGAATCTATTGGCGTGTAGTGCAATTCACCCTCTAGAGTGGTCCCACAGTTGAAAAAATCCTCAAAAAATGTGGGTTATTGGGACTTGTCCTCCATTTCATTCAAGGAGGTGATATCTCCTAGGTTATGAAGGAAGTCCATGTCAGTTTCTATAGAGAACATCATGTTGGGTCGAAACTCTCCCATTGGACATAAAGGTTGGGATACTTTAGTCCCATAGTGATCCATGATTATATCATGTTCTCCAAGAGGTTTAACGTGTGTCATATCCATTACAATTTTGTTAATCAGCCTCTGGAGTCTCCCCATTATAACAAGTACTCTAGGCCCTTGTCAGTTTACGGAATCGAAGTGATGGGACCATATCTATCATCAACATCTTGTCAGTGCCGAGTCATTTTAACTACCACGTGTTTTCTTCTCCATGTGGGGATATTAGAATATTCTCAAGGAATTCAACACCCATTCTATCATTGATTTTTTGATCTCTATGATCCTCCACAAATTCGGATTTCCCCATGACATATTCATTGATAATAGAACCAACATTGATGTAGTTGAGAAAATGATATTGTACGTGAAGTACATCATTTAGTCCCACCATACTTCTCATTAGCAAGAATAAGAAAATTGATGAATCAAGTAGTTCAAGAAGACCCTCGCTAACATTTCTCAAAATATGGTCTATCAGAACCAAAAACATTTTCCAGGAAAGATCCCCAAAACTATATGAGGTTACTGGATGATGAATCGTAATTGTTCCCAGGTGAAATCATATTCCCTTGTGTATGGAACAGAAACATTTCTACCCATCAATAATCATTTTTTGTCGCTTCGTACTACTATCTTTGATTATATGTCATCAGACAAAGTAGCAGAGGCATGTCTGGCTTAGCAAGAATCCCATGATAAGAACAATATTTAGTACTAGGAAAATCTAGAGAGGCACAATAATAAGATAACTAGAAGTTTTAAGAAGAATATTCATCTCCACTCCTACCTTCAATGGGAAGTAGTGTTGGCCTTGAGGATACTAATGATACCCAATAGGAAGCCTCCAAAGTTAGATCCCAACTGAGATGGACCCAATATCATTCACATGTTTAACTCCAATGGTGCATATTCCTTGGACACGTTGTATGGAGAGATTATTACTCTTCCCACCAATCAGAAGTTCCTCTACTAGTACATTTTTATGGTAATCCTTATCACATTCGTCCTCCATGATTTTAAATTACATGATATTGGATGTTCTCCATGTTGTTAAATGACACGGTCTTCATCATCCTCTATCATGATAAACATCACAGTTTCTCCTTATGGTCTGAGCTCTATGAATATAAACTAGATTCTTTTGTGTATTTAATGATGTCAAACACTAAGATTTATTTTCCTTTATCTCCTCCTACATGAACTTTAATTGTCTTTGTATCCTTACCACATGATGTTATACTTCACAATATCTCGGTAACTACATATAGATTGATTCCCATACTTATGCGATACATAGGAATTCCCAGATATTTTATATTTATATCTATCCCCATGTTTCCCATCCTTGATCTGACAACCTGTGGTTTCTCCTAGGATCTTGTGGTGTTTTATGGACTTGGCCTTCATTCACGTCGAGCTTGAAACAGCCACACCATGTTATTCCCATATGATCCCATTCATCCTTACCTCATGAAATTAAACAATAAGGAATTATAGAACTATGTATGGATTGATTCCTACACTCATATGATATGTAAGAATGACCAATCATTTTTTTTACGAGTCCAAAACCTGGTACAAAAATTCATTTCATCTTTCTGGCATTTTTCTTTAACTATCATAGGATCACAAGGTGTTGTGTGGTACCTTCTTTGGTCTTCATTCATGTCAGGTTTAGAATGACTATACCATATACCCCCTTAATATAACTTCCCCAATATCCATTATCCATACCGCATGATGATTAATTGCACAACATCCCAAGAACTATGTGGTGCTTGATTCCTGCCCTCGCAGAATATGTATGAACACCTTGAGATTTTTTATTTGGGTCCATCCCTAGGTTCATCAATTCTCCTTCTTGACCTTCAGCTTGAGTTCTCTCCTGGGATTGTGAATGGTGTGGTGTTCAGTTATTTGATCCTCATTCACATCAGGTTATTTTTCCACACCATACACGTCCCCCTTTAGGATAACTCCCACCATGTCTTCCTTACTGCATGACATTAAACTACATGGAATTCAAGAACTATTTTCCCCCTGATTCCCATATTTACGGTATATGTAGGAATGCCCATACAATTTATCTACGGGTCCCGCCCCGGGTTCATCAACCCACTTTACCTATTTCCTCCACTCTTCTTTTTGAGTCTTTTTTCCTAAATTGCATCCATCTACCTTTTTTGCCTCATCAACACGCTCATTTGTGCAGTGTAGTAGGGCCTAGAGTGTTGGATTATTCATGGAGATGTTTTCATTCAGTTTACATGCTTCATGTGTTTCTTTATTTTGGTCTTCATCGTCTTTCACATCTGAAGGGACCCCCAAACGGTATGGATTGTCATCCTTATTGATCTCCTACCATCATAGAACAATGTCCCCGAATGTATTGAAGGACATTTCGAAGTAGGTTCTGCATTTTTAATATAGTCAACGGTCGACCCTCTGGTGTTTGTTCCCATCCAAAGCCACACAATATGGATACTATGTCATAATCATGGTAAGTAGTTATCCTCCATCATTACACCACCCTCATTGTCTCTCAAATATCAGATGGATGTGATTCACATCCTTCTTTACCTACTCATGTTTGGATGAAATTTTTACACTCTTGGGTTAACCCCTTCATGCACCTTTGTGCGTTGAGTGGGCATATTAGTGTCATGGTGTCATTCATGACTCCACACCTCTGTTCCACCAATCATTACATCCATGTGTCAAAATATATTTTCCTCCCTTTATTTACTGCACCAAGCATGGCTCAATAGGGGTTAGGGGTCTGACTAATACTTTTACCCGCATGGAATAATTTTACCACCTTGCAGTCCGAACCATATGATCTTAAACTAGGAGTTCACGTCTCAAGGTCCAAGAATCATAGCTTTAAACTATATTCACATTACCATATAAAGATTTGGTGTTGTTTAAATCTTTCAAGTTCTCCTTCACATCATATTTCTTTTTGGAACTGCACTACACATTTCCTATTTCAATGCCTCACCTTGGGTATGAGCTCTACGACCATAAACTAAGATCCCAAATATCCCTATTTTATGATGTTAAACTACTACATATGCATCTGGGTTGTATGATGATAAAGTACCCAACATTACAATATCTTCATCCCTGAAGAAATTTCCCTTTTTGTATTTCATATTTTCCCTTATATCTTCAAGAACTATGTGTGGATTTATTCCCATCCTAGTGGGATACATAGTGACACCAAAATATAATGTCCTTATATCCATCCATAGGATCACAAACCTATTCACCCATTTAGTGGAATAAGATTATCTTGGAAGCATGTGGTGTGGCACTGGACCTCCTTAGTCCTCATTTCATTTCAAGTTTACAATAAACCACACCATGTACCTCCCTTAATATCCTTTATTATATTCATCCTTATCGTATGACCTTAAACTACACTGGCATTTCCATTGAACACGACATTTAACTGGGAACCTCATGATCTAAACTCTACGACTATAAATATTATTTCTATTATATAATTTTTAATGACATTAAATTACATAAAAACCCCTATTTTTCTCATTCAGATGATATTACCCATTTTTCATTGGCGATTTTCCATTCCTTCCATCGAGAGCTATATGTGGCTTAATTAATACCCTCGCAGGATAGATAGGTCCACCCGAACCTTTTTTCAGTGTCCTAGAAACAAAATCTTTTTAATCTTTTTGTTCTCATGACATGGGTTCCTCTAGATTTACATGGTGTTGTTGAGACCTCCTTGGTCCTCATTCTTGTCCTTCTTGAAATAGCCACATCATGTTACTACTTTGGGATAAATCCTTTAAATCATCCTTAATACATGATGTTAAAATGGACGAGCATGTTTAAACTTCACATGTACCCTTTATATGAGTATCTAACACCCTTTATATGAGTATCTAACATCCTTCACATTTGAAAGGACCCCCAAATATAGTCATAGATTATTGCGTGAAGATGGAGAGTATCGACCAATCTTACATAATGAAAGAAAAGCCACGTGTGAAGTGACCCCATTTGACTCATTCATTCTCTATATGAAATACTAAGGAAGAATTTGATGTTCTTACAAGCCTTGATCCATGTCATACGACTCTCTTATTATATGTAAGGATCATCATCTTCTAGATCTTTAGGATATGTAGGACTTATTTAAGAAAGATGGTCAAAAGTTCAATAGTAGGGTCTTCCTCATGTGTCCTTTTAGAGGGACTGGGCCCTATGATATATGGGTGTCCATTATCACTCATTTCTTCTCTAGAAAAATCTTCAATGACAGCTTTAGGATCAACATTGGTAGTGGAATCACCTGTACCAACCACTTACTACTCATCAGGAGCCAGGGCTAGATTAGTTTGAATGTTCTCTTCTTCAAGGGTAGGTAAAATCATCAGCGGATCTCCAACAAATGTCCTAGAATCAAACTTTTATCATCTTCCAATCCTTTTATTATTTCATGGAGAATGGGTACCCTGGTCGTTTGGATCCCAAGATAATGTGTATGGTTCTATAAAAACTTTGATGACTTTCGAGAGCTTAGTGCATCCAAATAATGTTCCTGATTCAAATTAAGAGTTTCCACCACATGAGATCCATGGGTTATAGAAAAATCAATGATTAGAATTGATTATTTATTGATAGTGGGTAAGTCCTGAGATTACGAGGTCGTCACTTTTCCCCTCCCTCCAGTTCACCTCTGGTTGCTTCAATTGTGGTTGGTCGACCACCATTCTCAGCTCTAGATATAGATTCAGGGAGATGACTTTCTGGGTCTGTTGGCATATTCCCACCTTCGGTAGTGAGATCCCCCCTAATCATTAGTACCATTATTTTTATATTCAATGAAGAGTTTTTTTAGTGGATTTGAGTTATGAAATGTGATGGGTCAGGATATATAAGACTTAAAACATACCTCAAGGTTTTAAGCTAGTTCCTCATCAGATCCTAAGACTTCACTACTCCCATGGGGGATCCTTTGGTGGGCCACTATCCCATATGATTATTTATCTATAGGCTCCACATCCTGAGAATCCTGCTGTTCCAATTCCATTTCCTCCTCCTCTAACTATTCTTCGTGTTCTTCATCATCGTCATCCTTGGGTGGCATTTCGTTAAGGTCATGTTCTTGACCGAGCATTACTTTTACAAGGATGTGGTTATTCATACCTCCCTCGTTGGCATGCATATACATCCATGGATTTCAATTATATGTGTCGGTGGTGAAGGTTCACCTTTTCCACCACCTGAATGTTCCCCATGACCAGCAGATCAATCCCATTGAGCACAGGTTTTTTCCATAGGTCTTCAAGTGATATTGATTATAACAGTGTTAAACAAGAAGACCATAGGGTTGGGAAAATGAATTCAATAGTCGGTTGTAGGATATATCTTTGTTTTTCCCTATTTAATCTTTAGATGGACCATGATGTTGCACACAGGACCACCTCCATTCACAAATCATAGGTGTGGCCGCCACTTGAGATCATCCATCCGTTAAGGTTCTAGCATATTCTTCCCTATCAACCCAACTTTCCACAAGTCCTTCTTCCCTCATAGCACCACACCTTCTATATAATATTATAGAATATATACTCACCACCTTGATTTTTAAAATGTTATTCTGAAAACTCCCTTTCAAATATGATACGACCTAGTGATCATCATATTCCGTTGAAAATACAGCATTAACATCAGTGGGGTGAGGGAGTTGATTATTTCACCAAAGTCAGAAATTATGAAGATGATCCAAAACTAATGAAGGATACAAGGATTATTCTCTACCTCAACCATTACATATACAGTCTTTGTCATCTAGTGTGTTTTTCCAAACTACCTGAAAAACTATGAAGGAACATAGGGTTCGCGAAAAATCATTCCATCAATCTGGGCCACCAGCACACCTCCCCTAGTTCTCTTCAGATACTCTCTCATCTCCAACTAATCTAAATGGTCATCCACCATCTAAACAAATGATGTTTGAAATGGGTCTAAGTTAATGTTTTCATGATTTTTTATCCAAAGCTAGAACCCTTCATCATTGAGAATTTGTGGTTGAAACCCGATGATGCTCTTTAAATAAGGTCATAGGCTATGGCTTGGAGGAAATATGACATTTGGAAAAACATACCTGCCCCGGTGAGATGTATTCCACCCTTATGGAATTTGTAATGTATTCAGATTCTCAGGGGCGTACCTCATCTTGAAATTCACCCTATGAATATATATAGCCTCACTAATTCTGGAACCCCCATATTTACCATTTGTTGGTCTTCAATGATTTCGGTCATCACCAGCATTCTTAGATGAACCCTCATCCTTGTATCTATCACTATCAGTCGACATATGCTTATGAAGGAAGCAAGGAAACCAGCATACAACACATTTGGTCCTCGACATTCATTCACACTGAAGACCCACAATTGGTATTCACTTAACTCTAGGAACACCAAATACGACCATTCATTGCCCCTATACGATGCATTTAGACATTTTTTCCCTCGCTCTAGAATCCTTAAATTTGCATCCCTATGGAGGAACATACTGAACCATGAAATATTAATGATATACTCTATGATGTATTTGATTCCCAACCTCTAAATCTCCATATCCATAAAATTCCATGTAAGAATAGAGGTTTGTGTCCTTTCTCCACATATGTTCTCTGATGAAAGTAACTCATAATACTAAAACACTTCTAGAGTAATTACTCTAAATCAATGGTTGCTTAAAAGGATTATTCCAACCTCTCCATGGTGGTGATGGAATGTATTGGTATCATGATACCACTGACAGAATAGCTTTGTTCACTGATCCTAATAGAAGTAGAAGTGAAATTGTTAAATCAACATGGCTTCGAATTGCGTGATATTATGATGCTCTATCCCAAACTCCTCATATTTTTTGAATACCATGTACACCCATGCCCACTAACTCATAAAATTTTCCCCATACCCAAGTCTCATTTCGCTTTCCATCCTTTGCTCTTATCATAGATACTACTACTGGGAATGATTTCATGGTGGGTGGGAAAATCCTTAGTGACTGGTTCACCGCTCGTAACTATCCTAGTTTTTGGGTTTAGAATGTAAAAATCCATATCCCAAGTCTCCCTGGATGGGTGACCATTGTTTTTTATGTTCAACCATTAAAGGCCATATTCTTGTGTCACCCATTACTATAGAATGTCCATCCTGAAAAACAAAATAAACCACTCCTCAATAATTTATATGTTTTATAGATGGTGGCTATAGATTAGTACATAGTTTTTATAAGCATGTTTCAGTATTCCTAGGTTCATTTTATTGTCAGTTATTACACATCTCACATGATGAAATTGAGGGTTAGGGATCATCTCGTCACTTTGTATAGCTCCAGTGGCCTCTCTCCCAGTAGAATCCTATTGAAAAACTTTCTCAATCAAGAAACGAATATGAAAAGTGGTTAGCGTGAATGATTCAAGGTTGGAACACAAAAAATATGGTTTCACGAAAGATGGGATGATGACTGTGCAAAAATTTGACCCAATCAAGTTAATGCAAGATCCTACACTCATGCATAAGATTTGAAAAAAGTGTTAAAGGTATCAAAAGGTTCTTGTTTGTACTTTGAAGAAATAATCAACATACATGTACATTAGAAAATCACATGTCGTATAGAAATTCAAAGTATAGTGACTTGGTCCCCATGTATATTTATAGGTGAATACCTTCCCCTTAATGTGATCACAAGGCGTCTTGCTCATTAGTTACACAATTTTGTATGCACCATTATTTTGGAAGTATTATCTTTGATAATTCCCTTGGAACACGACCATATGGTCTCTTTTATGATCATATTCGGAGGGGATAATTTGTCAGGGATAAATTCTTCTTGAGTCCATAGGTTGGAATATTTGAGGAACCCAATGTCAAATTTTGCCTCGAAGGACAATCCTGAGGATACCAAAGAAGATGCGCAAATGAAATAAATCATCATGCAAGACTCTTACACACCCAATAAAATGTCAACAAGGTTATTTTTCACCTAACCATCAAAAAAATGACCAAGGAATATGCTCAACATATATCTATCTAGTCAAATAGAAATAAATCTATTTGAAAGACTATTTCACATCCAATGTGATGCCAAATGTCCTATTCCATGCCACCCTCCTTACGCGACTCCATGAAGATGTTCTCCAATAAATAGATAGCTACCCTCCCCCCTTTAATAGAATTATTTGGCAGTCAAATTGTCGCTCCTGTTCACGTAGGATGACCCCTTTAATGACTGTGTGAATGTCATGGCTTCAAGGTATAAGATCTTGCGCGATAGGTCCACTATGGGTCCACCTTCGACTGGGCTCTCAATAGCTTGACCCTCACCAATTTTCATTTTCATGTAAGTAAAATTCACGCAAATGACCCATATTGCATGCATGTATTGGACTTCTGTATTACTTTTGTTACCTTAAAACTTCTATCTTGCATGCAAATCTCTAATATTGAGTTCACCCTTCCATATTGCACGCAAGTACCTAATAAATAATGCACCCATTTGGTTGGACTCCCTGGGTTGTCCTTACTCCGAGGCACCATGATCGAGCTCCTTTTCAATGAAACATCCCTATATTGTGTCTACTTCCTCCGCATAGCCCTCCCTGTTTGTGCACAATGATTTCCGGGTTCCATGAGTGGTGATTCATGTTATGTTTCCTTTTACTAAGCTTATTCACATAGGTACAATAATATATATTGCTTCTTCACATACCTATGAACACATTGACCCATCAATTGAAAATTACTTCACCCCATTGTATCTAGGAATTACTTGTGTCCTCCCTTCCCAAATTTTTGGGTTGGTGCATGTTATGATAGTCCAAGTGGTGAGGAGTGAGTCTTCATCATCTGAGATGCAGGATGTTAAAAATCCCAGTAACCGCATCCTCAATACATGATGTTAAACGATAAGTTTCTACATGTGTGATTACTATGAGGGGACCAGAGAGGGTATGGAACTGTGAACCTCTCACTTCCCACCTTTCAGTCTTCCCTCTGTCACTCCCATTGCTATTTGTCACCATGTGCTCCTCGACCTGGCTACATGTAATCCCCAGACCACCTTCTCGAGCTTCCCTTCTAGAATACATCCTAATCTCTATCTCCCTAGGCTACTTTCCATGCGTAATCCCCACACCATCTTTCTTGGCTTCACCTTTTGTGAAACAAATATCTAGTATACTGTTACCTCATATTAATCACAAAGAGAATGAATCACATGGTCTTTGAGTAAACGAGGACCATGAAATCCTCTTTGGGATGATAACCATGTGTAATCCAATGAATGACATTGGGCCGCTAGCCATTCTTAATCCCTGTGCTACCCTTCACTTCTGAACTATATGAAGTTAGATACCTGTTTTCTAAATTGGGTGTGTAGGGAGCCTCTCTAGGTTCACGTCCACCACTCCCTAAAATTAATCTCTTCCATCCACTACACATCATCTCACTTTTTTCCTACATGATGTTAAACTCCACAATCCAAACTACGTGAGTTTAGAGCCCACTCAATTATATAGGACACCACTTTGAGGTTCAATCCCAACCAATGGTATCCCTGGTTCTCCTTTCTAGGGTTGTACCCTTATAATGAAAGATCTTCCCTTTTTGGGACATATTTCCTAAATCCCCCCCCCCAATGGTGTCTGGATCCATCTTCCTCGGTATCTAACCATGCATATGCCCCATACACCTCACAATACTCCTCTAACCAAGAGTGGTCCTCTTACGAAGTGAAGCTAAACATGTATAATCCCTAGGCTTGATTTTGGGTCATCATCCTTTGTGTACACCCGAATTCTATTCCCCAATCCTAAACAATGTCAAATTTTATCATAGTATTTAAGATAGAGTATGTTGGAAGCCTCACTATGTTAAATAATATCACCCACTTTCTATCCTGGCCTCTCTTGTGAGCCTTCATGTTTAGGAAGATCATTCCCCAACCTGTAGGTTCTAATTCCTTCAGTTCATTATCCATGAACTCTATTCTAACAATCCACCTCCCTAGGTGTCTCCTTGCACCATCTCAAACTATGTGAACATTGATTCCCAGTCAATAGAATACATTGGAAAACTCCTTTTCAATCAAGCCCAGCACTATAACCTTCATGTCTGTTCCACCTCATTCATTTCACCCACTTAACCCAATCATCCATCATCCATCCTGATTCCTATGTGAGCCAAAACATCCCTATGGGATCACTCTATCCATTCAAAAAACTAACCATGTGTATGCCCCATTCATCCCATTTCCTTTTGCAGTACTTGGTCATCAGATCACGAAGAAGCCCAACCCATCATATACATACAACCAAGAGTTCCCCTATTGCGAAGTGTAGCTAACCATGTGTACGTCCAAAACCATGCCCACTCAAACTACATGGGGTTTTATCTCTATATTGTAGACAGAGTACATATTAAGCCACCTGGAGGATCAATCCCAGCCATTGGTAAACCAGGGAATCCCCCTTTTTAGGGTGTTCTTCCTTGATACGTCCTTTGTGATTTCCAGATCAACCTTCACTGTGTGAAATCATCCCATTTTGTGACACATCATTTAGGGTTCATCCTCATTGGGTGTATGATCTATCAATCTGGTAAACCTTCTATGTACTCTCTTACAAGGATGTACCAATTTGATCCACTCTCCTCGGTGTTCTTATTAGTCCAATATTTCTATGTATGATGTTAAACTTGCGGTATACCTGGTGTTAAATATAGGAACCAAAGGAGAAACTCAGAGACATGTTTCCATAATATGATATCCTGATTCAATGTTGGATTCCATGGGATTTTGTTCCGACAAGAAGCTCTATGATAAGGGAGAAGTCGGGTTTACCGATGTTTCTGTGTCCAGACATGCCAACAATTCCCAACGTGACTACTTACCTGACCGAAGGATGCTACCCTGACATGACTTGTTGTAATGTCCTAAAATAATCAACATAATTAACTAGTGTCGAAAAAGAGATGGAATCAGGAGGAGTTTCATGAACAACATCTTAATCATTAATGGAAGGCTAGACTAGGCAACAAATTCAGAAGAAGAATCCACAAATGAAAGGACTGACATCCCATCATCCTATTTAAATCAAGGATCAAACATCACTGAAGAAGTTATGAATTACACCCACCTTTGGAAAGTGGTACTGTGAGGAAACATATGTGCATCCCCATAGATAGCGTGTGCCCCAACAGAAAGCATAAAAAACAACATAACTTCCAGATATATCATAAAGAGATATATCATTACAAAATTTTAGAAAATATAGATTAAATAGATATATTACCTTGATAATCTCATTCTGAAGGACATTTATAAGTTATTTAACATCCATAAGAAAATTAATTATAAAAAAATCATCCCAGCTATATAAAAAAGAAATTCTAGATAACTGAAATTATTCCTCCAAGAATGTTGGGGTTCTTACATCACATATATAACACCATGTATCAAGAATCCATCTCAAACAAAAATCTCCCCAAACCTTAATAATTTTGTAATAGAACTATGACAATGAATGACTTATTTCATCTTCGGATTCCACTTCCCTACCAGGGTTATTATAGAAGCAACTAATCACACACCATTTACATCCATTAAAACTCCTCCATGGCCTATAATTTAAGGGATAACCTATGCCACTCCATTTGTGTTATTTTTTATCCAACCTATAATTAGTGTCAGGAATGAAATTCAGATCAATACTTATAAAATTATAAAATTACCCACAACATCAATCATGCCGAGTAAAAATATATCATGAATATATTTACATGAAATCCCAATATTAAATGGATTAACACCTCAAATATTTTCCATTACATGATAAATAACAACATAAAATGAAACCTCATTTCCCTTATGCTTCATGTAATTTATATTTAACTAAATAATGTGAAATATTTCAACCGTAATAACTATAAATATATTATTCAATTAAGGAGAAAAATTAATGATTTTAAATGTATTAATATCTTTTTAAGAAAAAAAACAAATAAAAATAGGGAGTTTATTATAATCAAATATGAATTCTAATACAGATCCAGGAAAATTACAATAAATAAAAAATGGTCATTACTTTTATGACTCCTAATATATAGAAATTGAATCTAAAGTGAAACAATCATTTTTTTATTTACTTTAGTAGGAATATTACCATGATAATATTTCTAAATAATGTTGACCGGAGAGGGAGGAACCAATTTTTTATAGAATCATTTTTTATGATTTCCAATCAGGTGTGTTATCTATTATTGATGAGGTAGAAAAATTACATTGTACGATACCATTACTCAGCATCTCATAGATAATAATATCCTCACTTGAAAAAAATGATATTTATTAATGTCATTCTTAAAAAACATGGCAAAACATCGAATGAATAATTAAAATTATTTCTAATAGAGATATAAATGTAAATAATCATATATTCTTATATAATATAAAATCAATGATTTATTTATCAATTCTCCATCCAATATTTCATATTAGAGGTATTATAGACAAACCCTCTTGAATATATCTATATAAATGTAAAAAAAATCATTTTATTAGAACAAACAAATGAACCCACTGGATTATAAAGTCTCATAATGAAATTTTTAATAAATTTTTCACTAAGAAAGAGTTTATCATGTATCATTCCTAATAATGAATGTTGTATAAAGAGTGTATGGGCAGATTATTAGATATATTAATACCATTGATAAACTTACCATTAAATTTATAATGTTTTAAAAAATTATCCAATTTCAAAATACTGATCTTCTATGAAAAAGTACCACCAATTCAAAAAAATAACATAGGACAACAAAACTTTTCATAAGGTTATAATGAAAATTTAAAAATTGAAAAATATTAAAATATCTTATACATGACAAAATCCTTAACCAGGAAAATCATACCATGTATTGAGTGTGATTTATCGTTCCAGGTTGATAGCCACATTTTAATTTTCTTACTGATCTTTGAGAAATTTCAAGGCTTAACTCGACCCAAAAAATAGGGAACCGCAAATATATAAACCAATGAACCCATTCTTTCATAACATTAATGTTCATAAGAAATACCATTCTAGAATGATTGATCCTTTCCCTAATATAAATTCTAGACTTAAACCAATTATTATATTACCTATAATAACTTATATAATTCAAAAATATATCTTTATACTTATCCAAATTTCATTTAAAAAAATGGTAGAAAAAAATAGTATCCTCAATATAAATTTAATGACATGTAGTAGTCGTACACCAGAAGCTTGAATTGGTTTAATATTACCTTATTTAACTTTTTTGGTATTACATGAATGATGAAATATTACAAAATATAAAACAACAAGAATGATAGTTGGATAATTTTCATCACTCATTTCAAACATGAGAAGTAAATTTCTAAGAAACATTAACTAAAATATGATTAGAAAATATTAAAAAAATAAAAAAATTGTTCTAAATAAAATATTATAACAAATAAAATTTAATACACATTAATGAAAAAATTTCATCACATATTATCAAGAGCCATCATGATTTTAACTTTAAAAGAGACATTCCCACCCCTGAAATTATTATTTATTAAATTGACATACTTTAAGGATGTTATTAATAAATCCTGAAATTTTTAATCATGCCTGAATCTGTAGTAATTATAAGAAACAAACTTTTGAATGATATCTCTAAGCCTTGATTGGACAAAATTACTTTAAATTTTATACAATAAAATTTTACAAGATAGTTGGTCAAAACATAGAGATACAATTTTCATTGTTTTATTTTATAATTTAATCCAAAACAATGATAATAAGAAATAATTGAGTTTTTTATCCTTAAAAAATTCTTTTATGAAATCTTTTACATCAAAATTCATGTTATAATAAAATATTTGAAAAAAAATATAAATCCATATAGTTTTGGGGCACTATCTGGATTCAATGAAAATATACAAGCCTTAATATCTTCATTATTAGGGGTTTCATTCAAGAAGATAATTTCTTGTAGTGGAACTATCCATGTAATGGAATCTTTAAAGGAAATATCATACTCAATATTAGTTTCGTTAAAAATATCTTGATACTAGTCAATGAAAAATATAAAAAAATTATCCCTATTGGATATGTCATTGTCATTATGTTAAGTTAGTAAAAGTCTTTTTAAGATTTCTAGTAATTTTAATTCAACATAAAATACAGTATTATAATATCTATTTTTTAAACATTTTACACTATTTTCAGTCAAAATTTCACACTTTTCATTAATATAAAATATTGCATAGGGATTAGCATAGATTTATTTTCTAGAGACATGTCAATGAAATCACTCTGGGTGTGTTAAAAGTAAATATCATATACCTCAGTATCAGTCTCAAAGATATCATCAAAAATATTAGTATATTTATTTTACTCCATGATTTAGATCTATGTTTTTGGAATGTTCTTTTTTAGACTACAGGAATAAATACGATTTCTATAATGAGTTGAATCCTATTTATCCATAATACTATAACCAACCTTATTAAAATAATTTAAAAAATTACCAATTTTGAATGTAAAAGGTTTCCTATCATCTCTCTTATGTTATGAAGGGAAAATATAGAGATGATAAACAAAATTAATTTTGTAAGAGAAGTAGTGGACATATTATCCCAGTAATCTAATGAAACATAATTATGAATAGTTATATAAAACATATTATTAATTATATTATTTAAAATAATTTTTTACTAGGAATAATTTTTATATATAAGATACAATTAAATTATATCATTCACATCCAGTCAATTCTTAAATTTCATGTTAGTAGTTGAGATAAAACTCATACCAATTTTCAGTTTTCCAATCCATCACCACAGTGATAACCATTCTAATTATCCATGTATCTCTGATGTACTGATTGAGATATTAAATATAATCCCTAAGAGACATAATTTAATGATTATTATTTTAGTAATAAATAAAATAACATTTTGTGATACATCTATTAATTATAAACTAACATGTTTTCATTTTTCAGTGACATTATTAGGAGAAATTTTAAAGATGCTACAAGGTCTCTACTACTATATTTATTAAAATAATATTAAATATTTTTTATTGAATTTTTTAGAAATTAAACCCTGATAATGAATAAATTTTTATCATATATTTTAAAATATCTATAAGAAGTATCTTAAAATACTTAACAATAATATAAATCATGTACGTTTTTTCATTATTGGCTGTCCTTAGACACCTCAAGAATATAATATTTTTTATAGATTTATTTTTATTTTTACCACCACTGAAAGTTGAATTATATTTAATCATTGATCATTTCTTCATGCCAGCTACTTTCTATGAATAACTTCTCCAAATTGAGTGTAATGTCATTCATGTTACTTAGTATTTATTCTCCAATATAGACTATTATCATAAAAATAATCTCCAACTATGTTTGAAACCCTAATTCCATTTTTATTCAAACATGAATTTTCTTTTCCAATATTTAGTATCTCAACATAATAATTTTATTTTTCTTGTTAATTATCATCATCAATGTACTCATTCATATGATATTCAAATTAATTTTCTCTTGATTCCATAAGCACTTAGGGTTTTTCCCCTCTTGTAAATACATATATTAACTCCTCCATTTTGGTAAATGTTTTCTTCATAATATAGTCTACTCCATAATAATGGATATTTAAAATACGGTCAATTTTAATATACTCTATGGAATCACACTTTTTTCTATATGTGTTTCACTTCATGAAATTTTTCTATTTATGTTCTTTATCTTGAATTTTATCTCTAGGTGGAGTTACTATCATTTAGATATCCTTCAAAAATATATTTTATATTTTTAATGTTATTACCCCTTGTTATTATATTCTTACCTTGGAAATTTTTATTATTATTGATGTGCAAATTTAATTTTCACTTTCATCATTGTTTGATATTTAAATACAACATTGACAGTTACATTTCAAAAATTGTAAAATGTAGGTATAAATTCATAGTAAATTTATGCCTCATAAAGTTATACATTTTTAATTTCTTTATCTTTACTGTTAATAGGATATTCATTATTTATAACCAAATAAATTTTTTCATAATACCCCATCTTTCCCTATTATGTTTTCCCATCCATATTTAATTATATTCCAATACAAGAGGGAAGATCATTTAGGATTTTTACATACTAAATAGTAATAATGATTCAATGAACCCTTTTACATATCTATGAATTAATGTTTTTATATTGTAATGGATGAATTTTATAAAACCATTCTATTTTCATTAAATATTTCACTTTAAATAATTTTATTTCAATGATAGCTTCTGTTACACACAACATTGAGTTTTTACATAACAGGTAACATTATTAAAATATAATGTGTTAATTATAGATTAATAATTGACTTATTGTGTATTAATAATAATAACTACATTATGTAAAATATAAGATCAAAATTTTTATAAAATTAATTCATTTTTATCAAATAATTATAATTTAAAAACATTATTTGAAAATAAAAGTGATGTTTTATCTGAAAAACATATTATTAATGAAATTTATTTTAAATTAATAAATTAAATTAATCCTTATTGGTGAATGATTTTAATGAATTTTTTATATTATTTACTTGATAAAATGTTCTGAACATTAAAAAAGTATTTTTTTAATCATTGGACAATAATAAATCCAATTGTTTGATTAATTTTTTTCTAAATATAAGTTTTGTCTTGTTTTTAGAACTTAAGTTAAATTAAATTTCTTCCATTTATAGGTTTTTAATTATATAAAATTAATTTGAAATTTAAAATTAGAAGTTTAAAATTCGGAAAATATATCAAATTGATTTTTTTCTAATATGAATAGTTACTGTGGAATATTTTATTGCCTCGGTAAAGGGTAAATCAGGTTAATATGGATTAAATATATGTTTTAACGCTATAAATTTTCATCATAATTATTATTAAATGAATTTAATTATTTATTCTACACATTATATTCAAATTTTATTTTTTATGGGATAATTTCAAAAAAAATGACATATATTATTAAAATTAATGAAAGATACAAAATGACATTGTATTAGTTTTTAGTATGAATTTTGTGAATATGTAAGAAATAAAGTAAGATATGAATGAATATATATATATATATATATATATTTTAATAATATTATTTTCTTGATAGAAATTTATTTTTAATTTTTAGTAATTTTATAATGGCCCTAATTCTTCATGCAACACTGATGTAGTATTTCCCCATTTAATAAAAGAATATAATAGATTACATTTAAAACATTAAGTGATACAAATTCCATGATTTAATACGAAACACAAATGTTCTTGATCTATAGAACATATTATGGGGGTTATAAAGAATTATATTCAAATTTACCCTTTTTCTTGATGTAATTAATGTTAAATTAAATGAACTCTCTCAAAATTGACAGTAATGATGTTTTATCAAATTAATAATTTATTCTATTATTTAAAAAACATAGAAAAAATTAAATAATATAGAATTAATATTTTATGGTCTATAATGTCATATATTTTCCATTTATGGGCCAAATTTCACCTTATAAGTGGAAATTACTACCCTTTAATATGAAAGAACGTGTTACCTTTTTTAGAATTAAAATTGGTTTCTTGAGGACTAATCACAATGTTATGTTTAAAAATTACACTAAAACATGTATAAATTATATGGGGTTGTGTAATTAAAACCATATATTTTTATACCTTAAAATCCATGTCCATTTTTAATCATATGGTTTTTTAATGAATTTATTATAATTTAATGTTTTAGTAAATTCCAAAAGTGCACCTCAACTCAATTATAAAAGGGAACCTCATATCTCACTTATTTACACCTCTTTGAGAATTATATATAACAAAACTCTTCTTATTTCTATTCCCAACTTACCTAGACACATTCTATAGATTCATGTCTTGCAAAAGACCAACCCTAGATCCCCATAGATGAAATCAAATCGAGTCTGTTCCAAGTAGAGGAAATCACCTAAAACAATCACTTTCCATTATAATATTTTTTAACTAATATAAATATATTATATTTATCATAAAATAAAAAATTCATGGTTCTATGTATTCTAAAATTTTATTTTTATTATGAAACAACATTATAAACCCTCTTTTCACCCAAATGTGAAGTGAAAGTATAGCTCATTCGTAGGTATGGCCTACTCCCTCCACTTAGTGATACAATTAATTTCTAATCACTATATTTTATAGATGAGTGTTAGGATGTGTTTAATGATTATATATGATAATTTTGATATAATTAAAATTGTATAATTATAATATGACATCTACCTTCTTACCTTCCAAACCATTAGAAAATAAAAAACTATTTTCCTCCTATATATGGACTAGCACCTGCACGAAGCGATGTGAATCTATTTTTTTTATATTTTACAATGATGGTAATGAATATAAAATTTATGAATATATATGATATAAAAAGTATCCTTTAACAGTGAATAATAATTAAATTTATTTAATTACATCTATTGAAAAATGAAAACTACATTCATGTGTACGTGCAGCCTACCATCTTTGTGAATGGTGTAATTCATTTTTCTATATCATACATTTATTAAACACTATAATTATTTATAAAATAAATATATATGATATTTATTTAATCATTAATAATTTTTATGTGAGGTAACCAAGATAAATGTCCAATTATCAAAACTATTGAACTAAAATTCTCTAGATAATGGAATCATATAACACCCACAAATAACAATTTTTATATAGAATTACTGATTAATGGGGTGTTGAAATTTTATGATGGGATAATATATTATGTTATAAATATATAAATTAATCATTAATGGATGTATTATAATTTTGAATTTATTATATATGAGTTTAGAGTGATTTTAATGCACGGTGAACTTAGGTTAAGGGTATTATTTTACAAACTCATCAATATGAAGGATTGTTTATGTTTAAGTCTCTATTGGTAGAGTTATTCAATTTTTCTATTCCATATACATTTTTTATAAAAATAATTTTAAAATAATTTTTTATTATTCTACAATGATTTTTTAAATTCTTTTTAACAATGTTTGAATATTTACCAAATTCTTTAAAAGGAATATTTTTACCATTTTTCGAATGGGGAATGTTTTGACTTTATAAAAGGAATATGTTTTCTACTTATTCCACATGAATAGATTTTCCTGCCATCATTAATATTTTTTTTAATATTCTTTTACAATTTTACAGGGCTATTTTCAATGATGTTTTTTTCTTTAATAATTGAACACTTTTTTAAGAAGATGTGCTTTTAAAAAATGGAAATGGTATTTCCATCAAGAGTGTTTTAATGATATTTTTATTATATTTACATTATTCAATGACAAAAAATTGAAATTGAATATACTTTAATTGGTATATGATCAAATTATTCCATCCTTATTAATTATCTACGGTTTTTATTTATATGATGAAAAACAATTATGAGACCCATCTATTTTCATTGTTTCTAATATGATGAAAGTTTTATGATATTTTGGCACACATATGTATGATTTTTATTATGATATGGGTGGGACCTATATCTCCCTCTACTGAATTTGGTAACGATTAACTTTCCCTGAGCTCTATGGGTACACATGAGGTTGTCCTAATCCCCAAATAGGGTACACAAGAGGTTATCCCAATCTCGATGTAGGTACATGACTGGTAGCAAAAGCCTAATATGTTATGAATGTCTTGGTTGGTATCCTTGACCTATGGTATTCTATGATTATGTGAATTCCAAAATTATATGTATTAAACCAATGTTATGTTCTCATGGATCATGGAATTTATTTATTATATGATTCATGAATAATGAACTACCATTCTGTTTTCTAGGAATAATGATTATGATCTATGGTAGTAGTATATATTTTTGAAATGATAAAATCATTTTATCATGCCTCTTTTCTCATGTTATTCTTATATGATCATAAATATCTCCCTTTTTCCCTTATTGAGAATTAAGTATCACCTTTTTATATTCATACTTTTCTTAAGTTATGATGTTAGGTGTTACGTATAATATTCTTATTAAGTGTGCTATTTATGAAGACATTAGTGGTAGAAGATGTAGATATTTTATGAATCAGTTATTTATGATTCAAATTTTCGGAAGGCACTATACCTATATGATTCATGGACATTAGTTTCAATCAATACCACCAAGATCACATCAATTCTTAGATTTGGGTGATAATTCATGTGAATTTCTAGGTGTTTTGGAACCAAGGAATCATTAGTGAAATTTATTATTCCATTGGTTATCCCATTAATTTGGATGAGAAAACAACTAAAGGGAGGCTTGGTTACTATGTTGGGGTTCTTACAGATTCTTATATTTATAATCACCTTCGTAACAATGTCTCTTAATTCAATTATGGGTATAATATTGATGTGAATTTTTAGAAACAATTCATTTATGACTTATGAAATTACTGAAAATTAGTAGGATATCAGGTCACTAGTTTTAGAAGTTAAAAAAATATATAACTCAAGAAGAAATGTAATTACTCTCACATGGAACTGGGAAAGGATACTAAAAATAATCCATAATGAATAGGAATGTTGACATGGGAGAACACTACAAAAATAAATATCCTTATAAAGGGTCCATCAAGGTGCATAAAGAATTTATGGGAAAATGGAGGGATGGTATATTTAAATAGAACTATTCCAGTACCCCCATTCAAAATTCTTATAAGTGGAACAAATCAAATGATATCCTAAAAATTAATGATGAATTTAAGGATAAAAATTGACTGAATTAGTTTATAAAAAATCTATCCCTATAATAAATTAGGCCCACATCCCTTTCATGACTATACGTATAGATGAAAATATCCCATGACTATAGATGAAATCCTTTTATGTTGAATGTAGACTCGTAGTTTGAATATATACTAGCTTCTAGATTATATAAATGAATAAATATGGACATACTTATACACCTTATAAGATAATTTAAAATCTTAGTAGCAAGGAAAAAGGCTCTCAAAGTGGAACCAATGAGATGGATTCCCATTTATATTATGAAATACAAAAAGTCTAGGCCTAAGCTATGTGTGGTCAAAAAACATTTATAATCTGTTATGAGGAATTCCAATCATAAGCATGGTCAAAAATATATGTTTTTGGATTTATTATAGACTGGAAAACTTCTCTAGTACTAATACTATTAAAACCCTCATTCTAAACCATTGTCTTCTATTGATTGTAATTTTTTCAACATATGTCTCGCTTGAACACATTCTAATGATATAATTTCATGGTATTGGGATATGACATTAATGGTATATATCAACACACTGGTATTAGGGAAACTCATTAGGTTATTGAATCTTTTAAAATATTTTATTTTAATTTCATTCATATCATTCACCATATTATAACTAGAAATGTTAATTTTGATATTAAATCCTTATATTGATGTTTCATTTTATTCTATGAATAATTATCAAGTAATGATGATACATTGTGTTGAAATTATTAATCGTACACCAACTATACATGCCTCTTTGGTACACATTAGGTAATTCAATATATTATTTGATATGTATGAATGTACTAGTAAAATGACCTTATATATTTATAGTAAAGAAGTAATATAATATATTTAATATAAATATTTTTTAAAAGTTTCATTACATGGAGATAAATACACATTCTATTGATAATATTTTAAGAGAGTTATGGCTAAAAATCATGATGGAATCTTTGAAAATTTTCCGACTCTTGAGGAATTTGTATATGTGAAAACAAAAACCCTATTTAGGATAATATTAGGTCATTATACTATTCTAAAAACAGTATATAAAGAGAAAAAAATTCCTGATACCATTTGAATTTAGAAATTCTTGGATAAAGAATTCTGATTTTATAATATTTGTTCGAGGATCATGGTCTACCACTAAATTCTATAATTACCTATAATATTTTATTCTAAAATTGGGGAATGTAATGATCAATATCCGAGCATATAGTAAGAATGATTTCAATAATATTTTTATAGATATTTATGAAATTTCAAAAGAGTTGGAATAAATAAATAATATTCGTAATTACTAGTTTAAATTATTAGTCTTTAATAATGGAATTCATATTTCTTCTCAATAGAATGACATAACCAATATTAGGGGTGAAATTGAGAATGAAAACATTAAGGTTAAATGTATCAAGGACGGAGATAAGAATGCCTCCTCTTACAAAAAACATCAAATGTTCAAGAAATTTAATAATACCATTACCTTCTTGAATAATGGTGATAATATTATGAAGGGAGATGAAAAAATAAAGATCCCATAGTTGGTTGGTCCAAGGAAATATTTAACAATAAATTGATGATGAATTACTATGGAATAAATAATTTTATTCCACGTGATATTTTTGTAGAGGAAAATGGGATGAAAACTAAAATTCAAGACCTAGAAAAGGTAATGTATGTGGATTTTTCTCTTATATATTCCTATTTTCATAGCTTGGATGGTATTACAAACCTATTCTTTTAATAATTTAATGAAATTTTCCATTAGGATTTTTTGAATTTTATTTTTCTATTCTTTAGAAATGGAATTATCATAATATGAATTAACTCATAGTTTCTTGTCTTATTTCCTATGGTTGTGGTTCTGAATCCCTTTCACTTTTTCTAGAATGTTCCACTAGATATGAGTGTTCTTAAAAAATTATGAGTCAGAACCTTGTCATATGACTCTCTCTAGTCATTAGAAGGGTGGTTTCAATTAATATTTTTTTTTGTTCATGTAATAAAAATATTGGACTTCTAGATCACAGATAATTAATATGATAATATTTTAAATAAAAATTCAAAAAATGTAATATTTTTTGAAGGTGGATATTTAGAAAAAAATTACCTTAAATTGGGAATTCATATTTGATGTTATTCACACATTTGGATTTAAAAATATTGTTTTTGTTAGTTAAGGATTTTTATGACTCTGTTAATATATATATTCATGTTAATTGTATCTTAATAGGCTATTCCTCATAATCTTTTGATGTTAGGTAGGGGTTAATTATTTTTTATTCTATTTAGCATTAATGAGGAAACCCTTATTAGATTCACTCTAAATTTGGTTGATCATTGAATTCATAGTCCATTCTAAGTTAGGAGAGGTTTGAAAGAACCAATGGATTTTTTATGTAGATTAATTAAATGTATTATGTTTATAAAATATTGGAAACACAGATGTCCTCTAAAAAAATCCTAAGCCGTTGTCAACATATCTTTGAACTATTATTCAACTTGTCCAAATATTTGATTTTATTATATAATAATGTTATATATTAGAGGATTTTTACCATCAAAAGTTATTTGAATATAAAATAAGGTATTATTCATTTTATATACTTTTGAATTAGTATATTATTTAGTACCCTAAAATTTTCTTAATTAAGTGATCATTTTTTCAATATATGGGATTATTTGAGGACTTAAAAAAATAAATTATCAATTATAGGTAGAATCGCTTTTGAAAAATGATTTATTATTCCTTGTTTTTTCTATTATTTAAGGTGTATAAATGGAAGAATAATCTTATCAAGATCATGAAATTTATTACTAGAAACATCATTAGTATTGGTATAAACATTGAGATGAAATTGGTCATGGATTCAGTTAACAATGGTTATAATCTAAATATAGATGGCGGAATGGTCCGCAAATGAGAATATAATTTAATTAATCCCTATATGTTCATTTTACCTTGAGACTTTTACCTATTAAATTATATGGTAAATAATTTCATACATAGTTATATGTTGATAGAGTTAAATCTACTATGATCCACTACATGTGCACCTATATTTTTTACATGCCTTATAAATGTGTATATAGTTGTTTTGAATCGGTCCATATAGTTACATAGGTTGAATTCTAACCGATCATTTTGGAATGAAAATTATTTATATCCCCTTTGTAATACTAATATGAATGTGAAATTATTGATCATCATGTCAATATTATAGATAATGTCATATATCCTTTCGATCAAATTCTTACTAAACTCTTGGAGATTATTTATTTTATATGTTTATACGAAATAGTAAATTAATTTTTTTGTGAATATGTAAGATAAAAGGATTTCACATGAATTTGTTTTACCAGTGAATTATTTTTGGGCATAATGAAATAATTATTTCTCACCATTAGTTTAATAAACCATATATTTCTCCTTTTAAATATGGGTAATTTTGGATATATTTCTATAATAAATTTCTATAAATATTTCTTATCAAATATGAGAATTTTATTTACTCCATTTCAAATTTTAATAAGATGGGAATTGAATTCATATTGGATATTTTACTAAAATTTTGTTTTTTAAATCCTGGTATACATCTCCTCTAATTTATTTCTAATTATGAACTTTGAGGATTATTCTAAAATGGTACTATTTTTTGAATTCCATAGAAGATCTTTATCTACCCATCTTAAGAATTTATTTAGGGTGGATGTTTTTTGTGTTTTTTCATTATTTGGTGGAGTGTGAACCTCTCAAGGTTCAATTGGTAGGATATCAACATTTAAATATCCATTAATTAAATATTCTCAACTATCAATTTAGTTTATACATTTCATCTTGTCTTAGTGTAAATTTTTATACAAGAATTTTATATTTTTAATAGACATTGAATTTAAGGAAATATTATAATATATATTAGATATAATCCTATTATCAAGAAACCTCCACATAAAAGATTTTTTACTTCAACAGTGAATATTATTCTAAAGGAATTCTATGACCAATGTGATGTGATAGGATCTTTTAATATTTCCAGGGGGTCTGGCTTCTTTTATAAAGACTATGTCTTGGATTAAAATTGTAATATGGAGATAGAAGGGGTCTTCCTGTTGATACATATTAAAAAGAAATATAAATGGAGAAGTATATGAAGGGAGGTTGATACTAGTTCTTTTATGCATTCGATAAAATAAAATGAAACCACTCTTTCCAAGAAACACAATAAAGATTGGGAAGACTACATAGTGGGTATTGGTATGAGTGGTTTTTTTTGTTCTAATGTATTGTTAAAAAAAATAGGAATATATTATTCCAAGAAAGCTAGTGGTGTGAATTATCTCAGTCTTAAATATGATTTCGACATGGATCTAGTATCCATGGAGGAGACACTTCAAAACTACAGCACCCCTACAAGTGTTAAAGAGTGCATACTATCTATGGAACTTTCTATACCCAAATAGGCTACCCCAAGTGAACCCTCTATGAATTTTTTAAATATGATTATTTATCTTAATGAAACTATTAGTTTGGAATATATCCTTCAACAATTGGAGATATCTAGGGAGTATTGCAATAAAATACATATCTATAAGGTTGGTGTGGACACATTTCATAAAGAGGGGTTCCAAGGAATTTTGGGTATTTGGTATCAGCAAGAGCCAATTACTAATCAATCTAATCATGGGGAAGTTAACAATACACTTTACGCAACTGATAAGAATAATTTAGTAGAAAGGGTAGTGGAAAATAGGCCACACATGATGCTAATGATTTATAATTTGACTCAGAATAAGAACCAAATTAAAATATGATTTCAACAAGGATTATGGGTCAAAAAACAATGGATTACTCCAAAATGGAGGAGATGCCAACACCTTTGAGGACGAGGTGATGTTATATGATGAATTCCTTATTTTTTTATGGTTTTGGGCATGTTTTCCATTTAGCTCTCCATACATGTACATAAAACCTATAACATTTAAGTAATTTTTGTTAGGACCATGGAATACTCCTATTTAACACCATTTTAATTATTATTATTATTATTTTAGTAGTTATTATTGTGGTTACTGTTGTTTTTGTTTTTTCGTTTTTATTATCGTTATTTTTATTGTTACTAATATTGTTTTGATTTCTGTTGTTATTAATATTATTATTATTGTTTTGATGTTTTTGTTATTTTCATTATTATTATCATTTTTATTATTGTTTTTATTGTTTTTTTAATTTTACTATTATTTTTATTATTATTTTTAATTTTATTGTAATTATTATTCTTATTATTAATGTTATTTTTATCTATATTATTGTAATTATTATTCTTAATGTTATTCTTTTCATATTCATATTCATATTATTATTCTTATTTTTAAACATATTTGTTATAGTTGTTATTATTGTTATTATTATTTGTATAATTATTCTTATTCTTATTCTTATTCTTATTCTTATTATTATTATTATTATTATTCTTATTATTGTTCTTATTATCATTCTTATTATAATTCTTATTCATATTATTATTATTATTATTATTCTTATTCTTATTATTCTTATTCTTATTCTTATTCTTATTCTTATTCTTATTCTTATTCTTATTCTTATTCTTATTCTTATTCTTATTCTTATTGTTATTATTATTCTCCTTCTTATTATTCGTATTCTAATTATTATTTTTACTCTTATTCTTCTTATTATTCTTCTTATTATTTGAATTATTATTATTATTCTTATTATTATTCTTTTTTGTATTCTTATTATTACTTTTATCCTTGTGTTTTTCTTATTCATTTTCATATTCTAATTATTATCCTAATTATTATTATTATTCTATTCTTATAATTCCTAATATTATTCATCTTATTCTAATTTTATATTTTATTCTTATTTTTATTCTAATTCTTATTCTTATTTTTATATTTATTCTTATTCTTACTCTTATTCTAATTCTTATTCTTATTATATTATTATTTTTATTCTTATTATTTGTATTATTCTTCTTTATGTTCTTCTTATTCTCAATACTCTTATTATTCTTAATAATATTTTTCTAGAAATGGAATTCCCTATGTGTGGTATTTTAAAACACACAACACTATCGAACCCATATTCACCCAAAAAAGGTCACTTTATAGAGATCCACAACTGGGAATGAGTCATTTCCTTTATCGGTGGAAGACCGTCTTGGTGGGTGACATCTCGATCGGTGATGGTTCAACCCAGAAATCAGTCAATATGGGTGGATTTCACTGCATAATAATAATAATTATTACTATTATTTGATTTTTTATATTATGTCTATTACTATTATTATTATTATTATTACTAATAGTATTAATATTTTTATTATTTTTATTTTTATTTTTATATCCAATGAGTTGTAGATTTATTGGTGGTCTCCTTATCTCTATGGAATCTGATGGCCTAGGATCTTTTCCCAGGAACATCCCCATTCATGGAGATTTATTAGGGGGTTGTTACATGATGGAAATCATAACCCCAATTTATTTTTGGATATCTTAAATTCCAATATTGAGGTAGACAGACGTTCAATGGTGGGGGTGTTTTTTTCGGTTGATGGTGCACTGACCAATCCTTGCCAACTAATCTGACGGTGGATAGTGCATGCATGGATGACCATGGAAGAGGTAGTGTTCATATGGATCGAAAACACTTAGTGTCTAAGAGTGTTTTTCTAGAAATTACTTTCCACAGTAGGGGTGAAACATGTTGGATGATTAGCTACAATAGATTCTAAACAGTGGATTAGGCGGTGTCTGAAGTGATGCAGCAGCAAAGGTGTCATCAGTGACTGTGATAGAAAAGGACCATGGAAAAAGTGATGAATCCCTTTTATATTGGAAAAAAATGAGAATATGGGATGGTTCTGGGATTGGAAATGGGAATATTTTTTGGTTCTTCATGATCAATTAATTAATATGGTCTACATACCTATATTATATATTTAAAAAAATAAATCACATCATGATGGGTGGGTAATTCCTCATGGGGGGGGGGCTTTGACCTTTCTTTTAGTGCTGTGTGTGTGCATTTGAATGTAATTATACCCTTAATAAATAAATATATATATTCTTATTCTTCATTACATGATTATTATTATTATTACTATTCATTTTATTATTCTTATTATTATTATTACTATTATTATTATTATATATATTAGGTGCATGGGGGTATAATTACAACTAACCAGATACCAAACACATGAATATAACAAAAAGGTAGGTAATATCCCTCCCCACCTCCCCAAGGGATAGCCCACCCATCAAGACCTTTATTTATATATTTTATTTGTATAGGTCTGGAGACCCTCTTTTTAGTACATGCACCATAGGACCAACATTGGACGGCCCAAAAGGCCCCTTCATTTGATTGACCAAATGTCCATCTTGCATTAGCATGTACATGGGTCTTCACCCCTCCCATGTATCAAACCTACATAACTGCATTCCTGCATCATACCTAAATCGTTTCCCCCTATGCTAGTGCCTTCGTCTGTGCCTACATCATAACTTCCCCATCAGGCATTCCATGTTTTTAACACTGGTCTTTTTGATGCATGAGTACATGGTTTCCTACTCAAGAACCCCCAACTACATTGTTATTATTATTACTAATATCATTATCATTATTATTCCTATTATAATTATTATTACAATTATTACTATTAATTTTTTTATTAATCTTTTTGACATGTCTGGTATAATGATCAAAGGCCCTATCCCATTTAATGAAATAAAATATACAACAATGGAGAAGGGTTTGGACATAGAAGAATAGACCACAAGAGACTCAATTTCCAAAAGACCCAAAGATGCACTAAAAGTCAAATTCAACATCATGGGATAGAGAAAGAACCCACAAAACCCACCATTAGGGGCTCTGAAACATGGATATCGTCTATGCTTCTATGTATATTCTCTCTAACAAGCCACATGTCCTCCATCTAAAGATGGATCAATGAAGTCTGATGCACCCATATCCATGGAGCTTGATCTATGAGTATACCCCGAGATCTGGTGGAATGTCCTAATTCTGAAATCACTTCTCGAAGACCCCTCTATGTTTTCATGGAAAGAAAATAAATGGATTCAATCATCTGGGGAATCATATGATAGTTTAGTATCAAGAAGATCAAAATCCTTAGTAGATAGCACCATATACTTATGTGATTTATATCACCTAACAACATATACTCTGGGTTTGTCATGACCCGACCCAGTGGGGCTCGTGCCCAACTCCCCAATCCCATCTCCAAAAATCCAGGACCAAGTGACTAGCACAATGTAAGCATATCACTAACATGGGAGGAATTTCCTATAAACCTGCACACACACACACACACATCTCTAAGCCCACAAAGATGAAAAGTAAAAACTACGGAAAAGGGAAATTCATGCATACACTAAAAATCCCAACCAATCGAATACGATAGGAAAGTAAAGTACAATAATGTACTACCCTCAGAAAAAAGTACAACCCCACCTAAAGCAAGTCTAAAACAATTTCCAACCTATAAGGAAGGTACCGGGACTGCAATCTGTAGCCGTAGGAACACACCATGGCTTCCCTGATCTCACTGAGCACCGTCCGGTCCTGGTCTACCTAGAATCTTATCAAAGACTTGCTCGTCTTCACAAGAAACAACACATAAAGGAAAAGTCCATGCATGGGTGAGTATAACAATACCCAGTAGGACACCCCGAAAGCCATAGAGGAACACAACAAAGGAAATACAAAAAAGGAATGATACAGTCAGCTCTACATAATATATGTCTACAGAACATATAACAAGATTATCTTGATATACTTATACACGATCTACTATCCTGAAACCACAACTAAGATCCAACTCGATGATTCCACTAAGCACGTAATAGGGAGAACATATTCTTATTTCTAAAGAGAGATATGATGCACTCGTTTTGGGAGAAATCACTCCATGAGTACTGAAGAAAGATACTTGATGCATCAGACGAGGATCACAACCAGTAGCTATGGAGTGATTCTAACAACTCAGTCTGAACTAACGTTCTAAGTAGATGATCATCTCCCAAATAAAGTAGGTCATGTTGATACCGAGAAACTCTACCTAGAGTAGCACGGAGGAATAGAGGATCTGACTCTATGTCTCATAGAGGGTATTCTAACAACTCTATTCAGGAAGTCCTGCTGAAGGGATCATACTCTTCTACATAGGAAATGATATCAGAAACCATCAAGGGAAAGAACAAGGGGAAGAACCTTATGGAAACAAGTCCAATTCATAGAAGAAAACTGGCTCAAGCCATGTAAAACAAGTTACATGGCGTGTAGAAGGGTTACAAGACGTGTTCATTGACTCCAGGTACTGATCTTGTAGAACAACCCATGTCTTACTCCATGTGTGTAAAACTAGAATACATGACGTGTAGAAGAATCACATGCCCTGCCCACACACTTGGGGTTTGCTCCGTGTATACTGTCCATGTGCTCGTACACGGTCTCAACCTATGTCTACTTGCATGTGTACCAGTAGATGGGGTATCCCGTGTATCTGGTTAGGTCTGGCTGGGGAAGGGTATACACGTTGTTTCCTTGGCCGTTTACCCAACCCGTGTCCGTGTACTCCCGGAGTACATTCCAGGTAGTCCGCTGACAAACACACACCAAGTAGCCCATACTACAAGCCGTGTAGTCAGGATTTTCCAGAACCATCGTCTTCTTCCTTGTGCCTCGGCCGGATCTCTGGATCTTGTTTCTCTGGTCGGTTTTTCGCGAAACTCAATATCCTTGTTTGTTTCATCATCCTAATACTAGATCGGGGTGTTTTGGAACTTCAATCAGCTCAGAAAACAAGTGTTGATTTATCTGAAGGAAAACACCTGAAAATCTGTTACTTCTGATCTGTCTCGAATTATCCACCTCCATCGCCATCGCAGCTCTATAGAAACATCCCGAGTTTGGATCTACAATTTCATATCGTTGCACCGCAGATCGAAGGCACAATAGATCATTGTTCGTACCCCAAGAAGAACGTGTAGAATGCACATGAAGAACGTTAGAAATCAGGGACGAAAGGCACAACAAATCGAGATGGACGAACCTCGATTGATGTTCGTGTCAATCTTGGTTCGTCACAGTTAGAAGGATAAACGAAACAAAAAATAACCTTCATGAATCAGTCCCCAAAATCCCCGTAGAAAGCCCATCCAGAAAATATGATCGATCTGCCGGATAATATATTCGTGGATTAGCTTGTGTTCATCGTAGGAATCCAGAATGGGGAAAGGAAACCAAAATCAAACATCCTACCTAGATCTGCGACGTTCTTTGGCGAAGATTTGGTCGCTGCATCGTCTTCGCCAGTGAAACTTTTCAAGAACATCGTCGTCACATTGGGGGTTTCCTACAGAGATTTTCGGATCCTCCAGGGGAAAATTAGGGTTATGAGATCTGTAACCCTAATCCCTTGCGAAATCTTTAATTTAAAATAATTTATAGATTTTGCTGCAAAAGATTTTAAAAAATATTTTTATTAAATATTTTATTATGGATATGTCCAAAAACTAGATTTCACCACTTACCTGCGCCAGCCGCTGTTAGTTCTCGCCTAAGGGAAACTTGCGGCTCTAAACACAACTGTGCCCTAAGATTTATGATCTGAGCACCCGTTCAAGAGTTATTACTCATTTTTAAGAAAATCACATGCGTGTGTTATTTAATTATTTAATTAAATTCAAACATTCGTTTCGGTCACACTGGGCCTCGGAACTACACGCCGTCTCAGATCCTGGTTTGGAAATAATTCCCTTATAATATTAAAATAATACATGGAAAAAATCTGGGACATTACAGGGTTGTTTTCAAATTCATAGACCCATGTCACCTCCAAAATCCACCTATAAGTTCCCTATCATAAGGTTCCTCTACTTGGGGAAACCATCCTTAAGACTGGGAGTATCAATCCTCTTGAGGATCTCGCCCTATTTCTTATCCACACCATCATTTCCCAGATCCTCAAAAAATAATACTAATTTATAATTTCATTTTCTCCCCATATAGTACACAACCTAGATTCAATAGTATAAGAAATAGGCTACATTCATCCATGGTGGAAATAGATCATTTTATCCTGGGCTAGTCCATGGTATGAGTTGAATGAAAAACATGATTCAGAGTTCAAACCAGATCCTATATACAAATTGTAGTAGCCAAATCCTTCTCACATTTTTTATAGACCCTATTTGTATGGTTAAAAATAGATGTTTCCAAAATCATGTTTGAGAATTCAAACCCCTTTACATTATTATAAACCTCTTAAGAGCTGGAAGTTTCCTTCATCTTTATCATTGGTAATGGATAATCTAATTTTCATTCACCTTCAATATCTTTCAAAAATATTGATCCAATAATTCATAGAAAATAGAAAATATTCCTCAAATTGATCATAGATATCTATATATAAATTATCCAACTACTAATTTCCATGATCAATCTATCCAATAATATACACATCATTAAATGAGACCTCAACTGCATAGCTAACAACCTGTGGAACCACTAGATTTTCACCCCTCAAAACATTATGAGATGGATCAATTCTTTGGGATCTAGGAGAGATAAACATGATGTTCACCATATGCACAATGTCAGTAGCATTATTCATCACCTACATTTGAGCGTGATCCTCTTTGGTAGTAGGGTATTTTGATGAGGAATCCCCATGGACACCCCCATTAAGTTTCTATTAGTTCCATTCACCTTCAAGGTCATTATTGAGAACATTTCACTTACCCCTTTTAGATTGTTTTAAATTAGATTCATTTATTAAGAAATATAGTATAACAAACGTATCAAATACTTGATCTTCTACAATTCGAGCTATTGTTCCCAATACCATTTGAATCTACAATTTTTTTTTCTATTTTTCATATTTGATCCTCAAATCAAATTCATCTTCATCAATGGATAGAATGACTTTATCAACAAGAGTATAACTAAATAAGTCATCAACAATGATGTGAAAAAATGTAAAAACCTTACTATATCAGTTTAGTTATCCATTTAAATAATAAATACAATGGTTAGTGCAATTTCATGAATTATTCAATGATTTCAAATAATTGAATTTAATATATGAACCTTTTCCATCATTTTAATATAATAAATTCATACCTACAAGGGTTAAAAATGTTATCCCACTCTTGAATGTGAATAATACCTAGTTTTAGGGAAACTAATATGGACCACCATGCTTTCCTATTTAAAACATCATAAGGTTAAATATGTCAATGAAAACACAAACCAAAGAGAAACATTTTTAGCCATCTAATCCCAAATGTTTAAGTTTCATTCCACAAGACCACTAATTATCTATGATTTAGAACCCCTTTGTAGAATACGATGTGTGGTTATGTAGCTCTTACCCATCTCCATTCACTCCAAGATCACATTTGATTTATATTTAATATGACAAATGTTTTCCATTCACTAGAGACCACCAACAACAGAATACTTGAAAATAGATAAGGTGAAACGTGGTACATTTTTTAGGATTGATGTATTTGTAATGACGACACCACATATAATATTCTTATACTTTTTACTAATGGTAAAAGATTTGTGGCTATCAAAATTCCCATGATAAAGATAAACATCATCCAAGAAGTTAGAACATAAAGAGGTTATGTGAGAAATTCCCTAATCTCCATGAAGGTGAAGAGAGAGATGCTCTTAGCCAAACCTCATCACCTTACTTTATTTTTATTATTTTTATTATTGTTGTTTTTCTTATTATTATTGTTGTTGGTATTATTATTGTAGTTGTTTTTTTATTATTATTGATGGAGATATGAGATATTCTACATTGAAATTGTGAAATTTGACCATCCTTTGTTCCAAAATTGATGGACTCAATTTGAGGTGATTGTGTCCATAATTTGGGGTTCCTTGAGGATCGACCTTCCCTTCCAGTCATAGGCTTAGAAAATATTTATCTACCAAATAATATTTTAGGTACTATATTTTTCCTAGAATTTGGAAAGTATGTATTGTATTCTTAGGTCAGGATTGGTCATTCAATTCTTATATATATGATGGATATGACATATTTGGGTGATCATGAGGTGGATCTTTTGACAGAACCTCAGACCTTCGAGGAGGTTGATTTAGTATTACTGAATTAGTTTTTCGATGGTCTCCATTTTCAATCTCATTAGTCTTAAATGATCCATAAGAAAGGGGATATAGATTTTGTTAAACCATCATAAGGTATCATATCATATAAACTTAATGAATATAAAAATTCTCTTATTTGTATCTATCACTGCAATAAAATGATCATAAATGGAGTCTATATGATATGAGGAATCACCTGTCTGTTTTTTGGGGAATTGATAATTGGAATCTAACCTCATTAAGGAGAGGTTTTTTTTCATTGTCTCCCCCTATAAGGATCTAAAGTCCAATTAAAAGGGGATGTGGTTTGGTAATTGGAAGCCTAGATTCCTAAAAATCTAGGATTGGGATCCATCATTCAATCAATTAAATGTTATGATTTAAAATTACATTATTTGAAAACATTCAATCAGATAAACATTATTTCCACTACTCTAGACACATTACCTTAAAATAATATTTCAATTGAAAGTGGTACTCAGCTACAATGAAATTTGGTTGAGTTTGTAAAAGGTATGTTATCTATAACTGAGGACATTTTTTCAATGGGATAACTAATTAATAATTTAATGAATGACTCTATTGTTCCTCATTTGCGTGGTACTATAAATAAAACCTCAATTAATGATTGTGTTGATAAATATCGGATAGATGTTGTGGGACCTACAAGGATAGATCCCTCCCATATAAAGGATTCTGTTAATAAAGGGTTATTCTTCTTATTATCAATGTTTATATGGCTAGAGTCTATTCTCATTTATTTGGTAAGGGATTTTATAGAACATAAGCTACATGAGAATATAATATTATGTATGACCAGATGGTGTCTCCTATTTAAGATTTTACAACCAGCAATATTGGGGCTAAAATACAGGTTTTCACCACTAACTCTATTTCTAAAATGGAATTATTAGATTATTCATCTAATGATTTCCCTTTTTATTTTGGTAACTGTGATGAGGTTGGAATAAATCATTTTGAGAATTAAATTAAAATTTTGGCTCTTACTGATGATATTAGCACTTTAGAAGAGGATAATGATCAATTAAATTTATAGAAATATATAAATACTTTGAGAAAGAAAATAAGGTCATGTGGTAGTGGTATCCATGGATCTCTACAAAATATGAGTAAAAAAAAGAGATAATTAATATGTAATTTCTATGAGGTTCTCACTTTTCCTTTCATAAATGGCTGGATGAAGTTTAAATTTTTTTATTCCTGATGTTTTTTCTTTTATTATTCCTAAATACTACTATTTTTAAGAATGTTCTTAGATAAAATATAAATAATATTGTATATGTATCTTGGGGAAAATATATGAGGCAACTATGCTTGTTTTTCATTTGGTTCTCTTGGAGACTGGCCTTGCTATCTTTGGAACATTGCTTGAATTTCCTTATTGATACTTCTTTTTTGGTGTATTTGATTCTAGTGTTTCATGTGATGCCCGACTTCATAAATGATGCTTATGTGATAGACTCTAGCTATATATGAAGGGATCTTTACGTGGTTTAATTTTTTTAAATTGTATTCTATTCTTAAATTATTGTGAATTATTATCATTGGGATGTAGTTTTTAGCTTTTGTGTTCTCTTCTTGTTTTCTTTATTTTTATATGGGTGGTTGATATGGTCTTGTAAATTGCCACCACCTTGAATTTATTTTTATTTTCATAAATAATAGGGATAGGAATCTAGGTAACAAGGTTTCATGCATGACCATTTTTTATTAAATAAAAATTAATTTTTTATTATAAAAATTTTTTTTTCTTTTTTTTTATAAATTATTGTAATAAAATTTTAAAACAATATTATTATTAAAAAATATTTACACACATAAATTCTTTTTGATATAATATTACACTTATAATAATAAATATTTTTTATTTCTATAATTATTTATTTAAAACAACTTTTATATATTTCTTTGTTTAGTCAACGTTTTAATTGTGACATAATTAATTCATATATTAAATATGACTTAATTGAATCATAATTAATAATTTATTAATATAATATATTAATTATTTAAACTTCATAAAAAAATATATTAATTATTATAAAATAATTAATTAACAATTTTTTAATATTATTATTTATTATTTTAATATATTATTATTTTCAATGAAATTATTTGTATAATATTATTGAATTATAATTTTTAAAGTTTTGGATTAATAATAACTATAATATAATATAACTATTTTTATTTTTATATACAATATATAGATTAATAAATTAAAATTATTCTTTATACTTAATTAGTTAGTTTATATTATTAATATTTTTACACTTGTTGTTATATATAGTTAATATTTAATAATTATTATTTTAATTTCATTGTTAATATTTCATGAATCTACAAGAAAGATTCATATCACCCATCCTATATATTTAAAAAGAAACTGTACAACAAATGTGAGATCGGGTCAAACAAATAGAGACAACCCTCATCAATGAAAAGAAAAAAACTCAAGGAAACCCAATGCAAACAACTAATATTTGAAGTGAGAACATATTCCACCTTGACATTGGTGGACACCACTCCCATGCATATGTCATCCATGCCTCTTTATCTTAACTCTCCACCATGTTTCCTATTTATCTTTTAAAGACAAGGGGTACAAACATTTAGTTTCACATTAATCCAAGATCCACACTCCCTTTTCCATGAAGGTCTTTAAGAACCAACTTGGGGTGATATTTAATTTTATCATCAATGCTAATGTAAAATTACTTCAACACATAAAAATAATCCTTTAATCATAGAAATATATGCTACAATTTTGTAAATACCACCATTACTTGTGAGAAGAACCATTCCTCTATATCATCATTAAGACTTTGTGGTGATCTCTCTTGCTCAAGATCATTTAGAAAGAGTTATTTTAAGATAAAATATATTTCTTATGAACAATATTCTATTTTTCACTTTCAAATTTATAAAAATGGATTTCATTATATTTGAGAAATGAGTGGTATATGTTATCTCTTGCCACTTTCCTAAGGTTTTACCCTACAATGATGATTTAATGATAGTATGTCCTATTCTATCCCCCTTTTTAGAGGGATCATCATCTATAACATAAACCTAATAATAAAAATGATCGTAGGTTAACATTGAATTATAAGAATATTTATTTTAATCTAGTTAGATATTGATTAGGGGTGGAAGAAACTTATTAAACCTCTTCCATTGAGGTTGGACAAGGAGTCTCAACAAAACTAGTCAACATTATTAGAGCAAGACATTGGATCTGAATCTGATCTAAAACTCCTTGACCAGTAAGCTGAGAATAAAGAGAAGGGACAGCATGTCCAACATTATACCCAGTATACACACTATTTATCACCTTCACCATATGCATTGAAGTTACCAGATATTTATGATGTTTTAGTGAAGCATCCACCTTCTTCTTCGCCTTTTAAATACCAGTTCCAAGAAAATTTCTCTCTTGAATTATTTGACAATCCAAAATATCAAGAATATATTATTTTAAGTTATATCTAGTTGATGGAATCACCTATTCACTCCTCAAATTGAATATAAAAATCACCATCCCATTAGTAAGACTACTTTTGGTTATGGAGAGAACATCCTTATTCCTAAAGAGAATCTATCTATTAATAAGATCTCTCATGAGGCTTCATTATGAGTTCCATTCTAGTAGATTCATGGCTTCCAAGATATACACTTGTTTGAGGACCAGGTTTATTGAATTTAATTTTTGTATTAAGGTTCATGCCTAATCTTTGATCCAAAGTCATGTAATGTTAACCATTTCCATCCAATTTGATATTCTACACCTTTGGAGTTGAGGTATTAGGGGTGTTATCTCTTCCATCTTGTTTCCTAGGTACTATGATCTTGGTAGAATGAGATCTCCTCCTATAGTTATTTTCAAAGTTCCCTCATAAGGTACCTATCATGAATTAAATAGTTCTATGATAGGATTATTTTGGATGCCCTACTAAATTAAATTCCACATAATGATGGGAATACATTTCATACATCTCTTTGTCCAGAATAACAGGGAAACCAAACAATAGACACACACACACAAAAAGGCACCCCAGTTGATCATTCCTTATCCCTCCCCACACGGAATTAAAATTACTAATTGGAAAAATTTAATTTTTTAAGATGTCCCATATAACAGTTAACCTGAAGTCAATTTCATATCCCAAAGGACCAATGGATTAAATGTCCAACATGTAGCTCAAATGCCCATATGGCATAACCTATATCATGTCATTACATTATTAAAACATATTATGACCCCCTTCTATAAGACATAAAATTGTGTCACCAATATAAATTCTATGGAACCCCCCCCCCCCCCCCCCCCGCCCCACCACCACCACTAAGAATTTGGGAATCCTGCTCTCTCTAATTCACCGTGGGAGTGAACCCATCCAACTACAGAATCCTTGAGGGTAGAGGGCTGGATGATAGGGGCAGCACACTTAACAATATTATGAGCTTACCACCCATTTATTCTTTACGTATATCCCTAATACATTTCCTAAACTTCTTGTTACATCAACTGAATGGTCTCAATTATTGATAGTCACTATAACCCATCAATCCCGCATAAAAAATACATAGTGATGGGTGGTGGTTGATAGGTGTTAGCATTCTCATTACTCATTCAATGTATACCGCCCAACAGTTCCAATGTGACTCCATACTACACTTTCTGCCTATTACTCCAAGTCATCTTACAGTCCCACCATGTTACTTGTTATCTAAAAATGGTTGGTCGATGTTCCTATGACCCAAATACCACTATGTACTAAAGGTCCTATGGCCATTAGGCCCAATTATGTGGCTCAAAATAACATTACGGATAGATAGTTCTGCTACTACATTAGTGTAATATTAATACTATAGTGACTTCTATAGTAACTCAAGAATATCCCCTTCCCATTTTTAAAGCTGTTTTAGGCACCTGAGTGGGTCAGGCCACAACTCTCCATTAAAGGAATTGAAATGGCCCATAACACCTACTTTAATAATTTTCATGAATTTATTGTGTTTTTTTGATTGATTTGAGGACTTGTGGGTGATGAAATTAATAATAACAAAAATAATATCATGGATTTTTTATTCATGGTCAATCACCCTAATTCATTTTTTTTATTGTATTTGTTTTCATATAAAACTGCCTTTAATTATTAATAGAAATAAAATTATTACTATTATTTATATATATAATAAGAAAATAAAAATTAACATGAAACAAGAAATTATTGTTTAATTATTATTATTATTAATGTACTATCCTTTTGGACCATGTAGATACCCTATGGAGGTCAATGAAGTAGTTATTGTCTAATTTTAAAAAATTAAATTCTTATCCAAACACATTAAAACCCTTTAGACTTGAACCTATGATTAAGGTTAGGTTAGTTTGATCCTTTAGTGTTTAATCTATTGTACACCTATATCTAATTATATATAAAGAACTAAATTAGCACATGTATTTTTACAAGGTTTGGACCCACTTGAAAATCATAATTCTTTTCATTCATGGGATGCTCAAGATGTGGATTATTCACTAATATCAAATCCCAAATTTCATGTGGATTTGGTAATGTATTATTCTAAAACTAAGGGCACACCATATTACACATGTATGAATATTCAATATTACCCATGGAAATAATGTTTATCATATAGTAGCTTCATTAGAATAATATAAAATTAGTTCTATTCATATATTCCTTCCTCATCTTAAATTATATCATAATTAAACCATAGATATCTATACACTTACAAAATTATGATATGCCTCCATGAATTAGAGTGAATATGATTTCCTAAAATTATTTAAAAAAATCATGAAAATTGGTCTCTATATCTTTCAATGTCTTCTTGTTCTTTATAAGATCTATTGATGGAAAGTCATCCCATAAAAACTTCTTCATCAAGACCCAAAAACATTCACATACTTGGTTATATATTCTTCTTATTCCTCGCAACACCATGCAAAAAATTCTAATTAATTTTTTTTAATCAAGAGATATTTTCCCAATTCTCACTAGTATTGGTTTTTCATCACTCAAGAAAAATTTTTTGGCTTCTTTTGTAGTATAGATGATTGATACTTTATCTATACTCACCTAAATATCTTTTCTTCTCACATTTTTGGGAAATAGTATTTAATGTGTTCTTTCTTTTTCAAATACTTTAAATGGTATATTGTTAATAAAAATCAATTTTTAGGAAATAATATCTATATAATGCACCTCCTATAGGATCGTCTTTTCCTTCTTCTTATGCATCGATTTTTTAACTCAAGGAGTATCCCAATAATAGACACATTAAATAGACATCATTTCTTGAAACAAATATAAATAAAAATTTATTTTATTCTCATATAGAATTATCATATATTTATTAAACTAAATGTATATCCATTAATTCAACACTTCATCCTTAACAGTTGTATGCATATGAAAAAATATATAAGTGTATTTTAGATCTTAGTTTGTAGTAAGAGAAATACACATGAAAATAGTACATAACATGGCTCAATTCTATACAAACTAGTACTCCGCCCATGATAATGCACGGGACTATTCAATTTTTTTTCAAATAATCTAGTTCTTAATCATTCAAAACAAATTGTAATGTCGTTGTACTCAATATAATGTTTATAATAAAATAATGATAATGAAGTGAATGGGGTGCTCGTGACACGAGGAAATTAAGTGAAGACTAATTGTGATGGAAATGGAACTTGATGGAATAAAAGAGTTATAGATAAGAGACATAGATGAAATAGAAGGTGGAGTTGATGGAAAGGATTTAGGAAAGAGGCGAGATTATAATAAATGGTGGAAGGAATCTTAGAGAGAGTTTAAAGCTTTATGGATTATGAATGTAACTGATGGGATTGAGAAGATTTTTTTGTGAGGATTAGTAGGAATCGTGATTTCGTTTGGTGTCTTTTCTTTGAAAGATAATATAATTGGGAGTTCATATTTTTAACCTATCATCTTCATAAATAAATTTCACTTTACGAGGAAAATATTTTAACACACCCTTGATTTAATTTCATAAAAAATTTATAACAATATTTGAATATAAATATATGTGTGTGTGTGTGTGTCTATATCGAGAAGAATACAAAAATAGTCCAATTGGATGTTCATAAATATGGAATATTTCACCTAAAAACACCACTCACACAATTGATTTCATTCTTTTATATTCCCTAAAAATTATGAAAATTATGCACTATAGAAATAATATAGTGAAAAATATTTTTTCCTTCCCATAATTATGTTAAAATGAGAGAATACATTAAAAAAACATTGGAATACTTTAGTTTTTGATACTGAAGTAGTAAATTAACATATAGTATAAATTATAGAAAATTATAATGAAATAGGAAATATGAAAATTTGAACACTAAATGAAAATAAATGAGACATAGATAATAGTAAATACATTTAGAAGAATGTAAATGGAAAAAACAAAATGTGAAAAATGAAATAACAACATCAAATATTTTTCAAGTCTGTTGTATGTGGATACAACATAAAAATATTTGGAAACTCGTGATACTAATTGCATAGCATATATGTGAGTTTTTTTGAATTGGAGCCCCAAAAAAAATGTTGGCTTGGCATTATAGTCCCTCCCTGTAGCAAGAAAATAAAATTTAAAAATCTGAAAATTGGAAATCTGTTTTATTGTAAACAAACATTAAAAATATGTAAATGTGAAATTTGTTTTATAGTGTATTACTAAACTATACTATGAGTAGATATAAAAGTGGATATAAAATTTCAAAAATAAAATTTGAATCTTATAGAGTGGAGAACTTGTTTCCAATACTTGGATGATATATTATGAAAAACACGATATATTTGCACTGTATATAGAAAACAGTGTTGTAAAAACACAATATACTGAAGTTTGTTTCACAAATACACCCATTGAACAAGATTGAAACAATATGTGAATATTGTTATATGCAATAAAAAATTTGAGGTGTGATGTCAGAGGGGATGCGATCAATCTATTATAGTCGATGGATGACAAATTTCCATTGATGTTGTCAATTAAATCTAATAATATGTATGATATGAAATAAAAGTTACCCCAACTGATAATAATAATGAAATCACCCTTGGAGTTTTGTACAACATAAATAAATTATAAAATAATGATTTTAAGATTATAAATTAAATCCTCCTGGATTGATTTTATGAAGATAAAAATAATTTCAGACACCATAATCATGGAGCGAAATTCCATAGTAGCCAAGCAATGGAAATTTTGATAGATGAATTATTCTCATATTCATCATTAATGGCCAGTTCTAGAACTAACAGGAAGAGTCGAACACACAATCTAAACTGATCCAAGATGAAATTGCATAAATTTATGAATAAAGCTATTGTAGGAATGGTTAATTTTAATGTGTATAAACTCAGTAAAGGCTTGATCTGTTATAAAGATCATAGATATCGAATGTACACCAATGCATACAAATAGTCTAGTGATGGATGATGTTAAAAAATGTTATAGATAATATTGAGAAGAGGTAAAAATAATGATTATGATGGTAATCCATTTGGGATAGAATTAATATAATGAAAGGTTATTGATAATAATGAAAGATGCTCAAAATAATCCATGTGCGGGTAAGCCATCTGGGCTGAAATTACAATAATTAAATATCACACTTGAAATCAAGTTATGAGACCTACATGCACAAGAACACGAGATGTTGGAGAGGAGATTTGTCCATTTGTATAGAAAAAACTGAACATAGCCCATTCGACCACTATTGGCATGGAATAGGCATTCTAAATCATAGATAAGTTTAAAAAATAGGTACTTACCCTTTTCAAATTCAACATCTTCAAACAGAATAAGCAGGATCTTTCTTCCAAGATCCAGTGAAAACAAGATTCCATACATCGCTGAAAAGGTCAAAATAATCCATGTGAATGTAAGCCATCTGGGATGAAACTAATATAATGAAAGATCATACATTGAATCGAGTTATGAAATAGACATGCACAAGAACACGAGATGTTGTAGAGTATATTTGGCCATTTTTTTAGAAAAAATTGTACACAACCCATTCAACCACTGTTTGTAGGGCATAAGCATTTGAAAGCATAGAAAAGTTTGTACTAAAGGTACATACCATTTTAAATTTCATCATCATCAAACAAAATAAGTTAGATCTTTCTTCCATGATCTAGTGAAACAGGCTTCCATTGAACATTGAATTTACACAAAATGAAATTGCTTATAAAGTGACATCAAAGAATGCAATCATCGTGTTAGAAAATTTTGAAAGAACTTAACCACTTGAATTGATCAGACCACACACAACCCCTTCATTTGACCAGAGCATACTTGAATCATTATGAAAATATATTTTGGATAGGAAACAATATGTATAAATACATACATGAATAAGTGCTATAAGCTGTTTTTGGAAAGTGTTGTGAAAAGATCCATACATTTTTTATCCTTACATGGCATTTCCATCCTGTTCGAATTCAATACATTTAAATATAAAGTTTATTATAGAATCTCAATACATAAAATTATGAAAAAAGATTGTATGATATGTCAACTTTAGAGAATTGTAATTTTACACAATACCTATTGATTTATGTACCACATAATCATAAGAGGCAGGAGCAGTTTTAGCCACATGGTTGTATTTAACGATCCTTAAGAGGTCCCAAATTATTCTCCACTTGAAACATATAAGGTACTATCACTACCATCCATAAACAATTATAGAAACACAAATAAAATATAAAACATAAAAAATTATGTGATGAAAGTAATGACATTATTATTAATATTGTAGTTATTAGTAGAATGTGAAAAAGGCGTTATAGGATAACAAAGCTGTAAAAAACATTCAAAATTATTGAAAAATAATTTTTTTTGAACCAAATCAATTCTGTTATCATTATAAACATTCTTTATTTCACACAGATCACACTTCATTTCACATGGAGCTCACTTTATTTGTCTATAGCATGCTTGAAGCCGTAAGAAATAATATTTTGGATAGGAAACATACCTTATAAATACAAACAAAAATATGTGCTATAAGCTGTATTCGGAATGTGTTGTCAAAATAATCCTTACCTTCTTCATCCATCCATGGAATTGTCATATTGTTCAAATTAAATACATTGATATCCAATGTTTAAATAGCATCTTGAAATAGATCCTGAAATTATGAAGAAATGTTTCATTGATATGTGAACTTTTGAGAAGTGGAATTTCCCAAAATACATGTGGATTTATTTACCACATAATCATAAGGGGTATGGGAAATTATGGCCACAATTTTGTATTTAACGATCCGTAGTTGGCCCCAAATGCGTCCCCACTTTCATCATGAAGGTATTGTCCCCTGACATCCACAAATAATGACTGGAAAACAAATCAATGATAAAAATAAATGATGCCATGAAAGTATTAATCATCATTAAGACTAATGTAGTTATTAGAATAAAATAATATATTCTATGAATTAATCATTAATGTTCAAAACCCATTAGATGAAAAAATAGGTTTAAAAAGAAAATCAAGTGGGCAGTGGAAAGTGTCTTGTGCTTGATTCAAGACACTTTGTGTCGTATAAGTAGAGGAAGAAAGAATATTTCCAAGTAGTAAAAGTTTGATATTATTACAAATTAATGTCAAAATGCATAATATATGTTGATCAATTAGAATACATGAATAAATAAATCATGAAAAAAATATGATACATCATATAATCCAATAACTCACAAGATCCCAAGGTTCTTAATATCATCACAAATTGCTACTATTATATTGTTTAAAGGAAGGTTCATTATAATCTAGAAATATTGCGTAAAATGGAGGCATGTAGGAGGATTTTACATTAGATGGGATGATTGAACTTGTAATTAGATCCATACATAAAACTTCCAATATGAAAACAATATAAACGGCCTGTTATTATGCACCTTTGCATCAGCCATGAAAAAAATACTTTATTGCATGGTTTTGGTCAATCTTGCAGCTTCCATCCTATTTTTCATTATGAATGTATAATAATAATTTCAATGATAGTGGGATAAATAAAATGGGTTTCTTGAAATGCATTTAGAAGGAAGGACAGTACCTCTATAACCTTGAGATGAGTATATCTCAATAAGTTTCTTGTAGTTTTAGAATATGGATCAAGTGTTGAAATGGAATTGGAAATTTATCTATCATTCCAGTTATAGATTTTTGGTACCTAGACTGCAATATCATCTACCAAGAGATTCAAAAACTCTTCTGTAAGAAGCAAACATCACAAGAAATTCCCAAATCAATAGAAAAATAATATAAATATAAATTCAATCCTTAAAATGACACTATTGAAACAAAATAGAAAAATGGAGACATAAATAACTATTGAACAGGAAGGTGGAATTTAGTGTACAAAATATGTAAATAACTAACAAATAGATAAAACAAGTAGAACCCGAGTGAACTGCATGAGTATATGAGTGTGTATTTTATAGAAAAATGGAGGATAAGTTTTCAGTGGTTGATTTAGGAGTAACCATATCAGAGGTGCAATAAGGCTGTAATCTTTTTTTTTTGGAAAAACTGATATAAGTGCTAAACTGATGAGTAGAGAACATAGATTATTTGAAATAGAAAACATAAATTACATTACAGATGTAGTGAAACACTATTATAAAAATAATAACTCACGAATGTGTACAATATACTTGTGAGGAATAGAAATATTATTGTACATACAGTTCAATGAATAAAGCTAGATAGACATACCTAAACTGGAACAAGTTTTTATTTAATTGAACAAAAAGTGTGATCCCAGAAAAATAAAATAACATGTGAATAAATATTCTCATAGACTGAAATAGTTTTGGGAATTTATTAATTAGATGAATAGTGTTACAATTATGACATAATAAAAATTCTTAAGAAAATAGAAGTACTAAAAATTTAACAAAATATATTAAAAACTAAAGAATGTTTAAATATTACCAAACCGGATGCGGAGGAATAACAAATAGAGAACAGGAATGTCAACGTAGGCTAAGAGCTAAAGTGCAGTGAACAGAGGTTGGGAGGTAGGACTGACGGAGGCCATATTAGTGAATGGAGAGCCAAAGTGATGGGAATGAGTGATGGAGATGGGGAGTTGGATTGCTGTGAACCGAGAAAGAGGTGATGAGACAAGGAGACAAGGACTATTGGATATGGGGATCAGTAGGAGACAGTGATGAGTATCCAAGAGTGTCGGAGATGGGTAGCCAAATAGTGGTGTCGTAGACGGAGTGCCAGAGGTGGGATCAGAGCAGAGGCCGAAACCCTGAGATATGGAGAGGGAAATCACATGCTGGAGAGGATAGATATTAAGGTAGTGAAACTGTATAGAGAGGGAAATTTCCCACTAGTGAGGATAAATATTGAAGGAGTGAAACCATATAGAGAGGGAATATGGAGACGGCAAGAAGAGGAGTATTGGAGATGGACAAGAGTGCCGTATATTGGGAGCTGAAGGTTGTTGTCCGTAGATGGATCATCAGAGGTAGGAGCGGAGATGAGGAGGAAACACTAGGATAGGTAACGTAAAATATTAAGATGGAGAGGGGGCATGTAGAGGGAGTGAAATCATGTGAATAGGGAATATTTAAGAGAATCGATGAGAAGGTGACACATGTTCAGAACAAATCCAACATTAGTATGTATATATATATATAGATAATATCATCTCATAACACTTATTTTTTCCTTCTTTATAACCAGATTGCTTTATTAAATTCTTGAGATCTAATAAATAATCATGCTTCAATGGAAATTCATCAAAATTATTCATGGAAACACATGATAAATGCAATCATGGAACATTACAATGTTACAAAAACTCTCCATACTTTGATATTTTACTCAATAAGGTTGAATATCATAAAAATAGGCTTGAGTTAGGGATTTATAAAGATTTATGATCTCATAATCTTGAAATAAATTATTTACAATCCTGAAAAAATAATTATCTCAGAATTAATAAATTATAAAAACCCCCTTTATCCAAATGCTTTGATCCACCCTTTCCATGGATAAAGATTATTTCTTTTCATTCTTCTGTAGCTAGGATTAGACACCAATATAGGTTTATGTAATTTCTATACCATGATAGAAAAACTCTTGTATCATCCCAAATGATCTTTTCCTTTATTAGATTAATTATATAAAACTGAGGTGTTTCATCCGGAATAACATTGAAATTTTTGATATTTATGGTTTTTTTACATTAGGTACTTCAAATACTCAGTTTTCCAAGTCATATGATCTATAGAAGTTATAAAACGAGGATAAATAGATTTAGTGAAGCCTTATGATAATATTTTATTTTGAGCATGAAGTCTTATGATCATTCCTTTATTAATATTCAGTTGAATCAAATGTTTTATGATAGGAAATGAGGTATTATGATAAAACATTGTAATTGGTGAAGACTTATGTTTTGGCAGAGTCATATGATGGAACTCGAAGCCTTATGATCAACTCAAGTACTTACATGTATCACATGAGTAATTACATTCATAGAGAATTCATATGATCTTGTAGGAAAATTCATACATTCAAGACTTAATCATTTTTCACTGTTTTCCAAAATTCCAAAATTCATAAATTTCAATTAAAATGAATTCTAATGGCTCTATAACTTCTATAAACACTTAAGATAATATCAAAAATTCTTAAATTTTTATTAATTATTAAAATAATTATATCATCTTTCCCATTTAGTTTTATGAATTTTTGGCATATAAAATACTTAGTATATGAATATTCAAATGAAATCCTCTACCAACTCATGTGGATCTCTTATATAATAAATCCTGAGGCATCTCTATTAATATCAACCATTCATATTGTGTTCTTAAATTTATATCACAACAACCAATATATTGTAAAATAATTTTATGGATCCTCCAACATGTTCTAGCTTCTCTTAAGTACATCGAACATATTTTATACTTTTTACTTATAGTTATATTTGATTTAATCATAGGTTCAGTCTTTAACTCATATTTATTCATATCATTAATATAATAGACTTAATAAAAAATTTAATCTACTTCATTAAATTTCTTATTTTGGAATAAAAACTCATTAATTATAAATGATTTCCACTACCTAAAAAATTCCCCACCAGATCATTATTGGTAGTAAGATCATACACTTTATTTAAGTGAAATATTTCTACATTACTAAAGATATATAAATTTCTTCATTACATTGAAAAACATAATAAAAAATACAATCAAACACCATTCAGAATAACAATGTCCCACTTTTTATTGGTTTTAAATGACAATCCAAATTGACTCTATTGATCATCATTAGTTAAGGAAACATTTATCCTCACAAAATTGAAAATATATTAGAAGGGGAAATGTATATTTACCACTTATCAACATTTTAGTGTACATACTTCCTTTTTTATACCCCTTAAATTTTAAAGAACTCCTGGACCTCACTTTTAATTTATGGGATGGTTTCTTATCTAATTCCTCAACCTCTTATGATTTCTGACTTGGAGGATTTCAATATAACTTATCTCTATCTAAATAAAATATTTTCTCTCCATCTAATGTATTCACTTAAAAAATCATTCAAACTATATGTGAGATAATTTAAAAAAAGAATTATTACTTCTATAATGAATGTACTTGTATGAAATTTATAGTAATAAATAATAAATAGATTTATCTTGGAATCACATTTCTCCTCGTGAAGTGCCATCAAAAAATCAAATATAAATATATATGGGATAACACACTATTGAAAATAGGATTAGTAAATTTAAATAATTTGATAGTATATATTTTTACCACATGTTATACAGGTTTCTAACATTCAAATTTTTGGGGTTTCACATATAGATTTTTCAGAAAAAAAAAGAACCTACACCGATGTGAACACACACATAAAAACACCTTCAAGTTAAAATTCTTCCAAATTCAATTAGATAATAACTCGAACATTATTAACATTATATAAACATGTTAACATATGTAATGGGATAATGAAACCATGAATTTTAGTTCATATTATTGAGGGTTTTTTTAGATTTTTAAATCCTTATATAAATTTATAAATCTCTAGAAACATCATTTCTTTCAAAATATCATCCTCAAGGGATGCCTTTCAAAATTTAGTTGTGTAATTTTAGCCTAGGACCATGCATCTGTAACCATGTTCAAGAGAAAAATTCGATATAGTTTTCCTACTTCCACGATCGGGATAGTGTCTATAGAAAAAGGTACATCTATTTCCATGGTCATTCTCAACAATATAAAAAGGTTTTCCCATTGTCATATAGAAATTTACCAAAGAGGGGAGCAGGTAGGTCCCTATATCCTGGACCAATAAGGGATATATATAAGTTACTCTCACTTCCAATGGCCACAAGATATCTAGAAATGGATAAAACCATAAATATTCCCCTAGCCACGGCCTTCGGCTATCCAGGGAGTCCTACGACCATGGCCTGGCCCCCAAATTTGTCTATAGGCAGTTAAATAATTATTATTACAATTAATTCATAATTTCATAATAATATTATAATAAAATTTATAAAATTATATATATATATAATTATATATATAAGTTACTTATATACTTATATTCTAAATGTTAGTAGAGTGGTATATTTGTTTGACAAATGGGAAGAAGATATCAAGTTCAAATTTTGCTGGAATATTTGTGGACATGCTATAGACATGGTTTCCTAATCACGACTATAGGGTGAACCCATAGAATACTAAATAATTGAGTCTATATCCATAGGATATATCCATAGTCACAGTTATGTTTATTTCCCTAGAGGATATTTCCATTTTAATAACATCCACAAGCATTTTGACGGTGGTTGTAGGCTATGGCTATCGTCAAATGGTTTATGTCCATGGACATAGAGTTTGGATATATATATTTTTACAAGTAATTCTTAACATTTGATTCCAATAATTAAAGAAAATTTATAAAATTTATTGGAATAGGTTGGATCCTCTAAAACCTCCTCAATTTGAGAATTATGATTGAGATAGATTTCTTAGCCTATATAATTCTTATCTAGAAATATTGAAGTGTCTATAACTCTCCATTATTATACCATATTTGAATATCCAAATATAATCCTCACATAGAATCATGGGATTATTTTTTATTTCATCATCCTTCATAACTCGAATGATAATTTACTTTTAGCAAGTAGAGCAGTTTGAGTCTTTTTGTATTGTCCTCGACAAGGATACCACTCAACGGTAACCCGATCCGGATTGGCTACATGGCCTCTAGTGAATCTCCCCAAATGAAAAAGGCCTCCTTCAAGTTGTTATGACCTAGGGTATGTTTGCGAAGAGACTATTCCCTCATTTCCAAAATGAAACAGATATGAATATCAATATAAATCAATTACGAAAGAAGTATAATAGTAAAAAAATAGATGAATTATATTGAGAGTAATATAATAATATTTATAGGAGTATCTCATATAAAATAATGATGATACTTGTCTCTATAAGTTAGTAAATATAGGTACACAATAGTGTACAAAGATACATGGATAAAAATACCAAAAGACCAAAAAATCACTATCTCTAGACAACACCATGTGCCTAAGCTCGGTCACACGCTCCCCAACACCTAATAATGGAACAAAGACATCCATTATATAATGTGTGATTTCCCCAGTCCTTAACTGCATCCAAATAGTATATCTTGGTACCCAATGGCGGCCTGAATATTGTGTGGGATACAATCCTAGTAGATAACCACCCAATGGTCTTTGGAAAAACATGGTTGAGCAATATAACAATATAATGTAATGTGAAAATGAAAATAGGTAATTATTACTATGTAAATATCCCATGACATGTATAATACAAAAATAATGATAATTAATAGCCTCATCAAGCTCCAAAAAAATTTAGGTTCAAGCTACTATAATAATACATCTTCAAAGAATACATAAATAAATACTATGGCCTCATCATACATCCAGTCAGATCATGTCAACCACGGGATTTTCATATAACTATAAGTCTCATATCAACCATGAAAGTTTTTTATAACCAATAATAGTACATTTAACATATTTGGGCTATATAACCCTATTTCATCCCCTTAGGGACGGATCCATGTTATAGTGCACCAAAGAGTCCTCATCAAGTCCCAGGAGAATCTCAATTGAAAAATGGTTATCCTTGAGTTGTCATCCTAGGAGAATGTCTATCGACCATGTCTGCTATGAGCCCGAGAAAAATACGATCTATGGGGTTTCAGGGCCCAAGGAATCCCATGAAATTAGAATCCATGTTTTATATAAGTCCAATGAGTTCCTTGCCATTATCATAAACCATGGTGTGACACACCCATGGAGTTCATTAGAACCATCATTCAATAAAATCAATTAACATTTTTAACCATGAGTATACCAACTCATTTTGACAATTTCTAAACTAACCATTCATGAAATTAAAATTCTATATAAATGATTAATAAAAACCCTAAAACTAAGAAAGTGGAAAATCATCTATTATTCCAAAAAATAGTTCAAATCATTTATAAAAAAGGATTCTTATGAATATGAAAGCACGAACAACACCCTCTGGGTGGTTAAAACAAGGAATAGGAATAGGAAATTTACATGGAACACCCCATGGTTGGCCTTGGTATAGGAAACAACCTCCAGTGTATCTTAAATAAACTAAATGTAATCCATAATAAATTCCATTACATTTAATTAAATAAGTCAAATAATTTTTTGGGTCCCATTGGAATGTCTAGTGGGAAACAAAATGGAAAATATCCTAATAAAGCACCAAACTTAATTAAAATAGTATACACCACCAACTGTTGGTTGGTGGTATATTGTTCATAAAATATCAACATCTGAATCGACTCAAATCAGAATAAAAATAATGAACGAAAGAATAGACTAAAATTATTTCATATTTTGATTCACCTAAATAATGCAATATATACCTAGAATAATGAGGAAAAACACAAAGGGTATTTATTAGACACTGATGAAGCTCCAATAAGACCAACAAAAATGGATTCCTAGACTAGAAAAAGAAACACGATCAAATATTATAATTTGGATAAAAAATATCTCATAAGGAATGTCTATCACATTTAATAATATCAATGAAAAATTAGGTTGGAAATAAATGAATAATTAGGTTAAATTTTGAAATTTCACCAAAATTACTGTGTGGAATGGTTTGGTCGCACGGTTTTCCAATCCGTGTTCCCACTGCTATTAGAAGGGGACCCTTGCACAATCAATATAAATGGTAGGATTAACCATCACAAACCCTAAAAATCAGCTCTCTCAAAATTTGAAAAGATTCTGCATGGGTGTGCACCTTAAATCACATGGTTTTTTGAAATGATGTTGTTTCCCCCTTCACTCTACCCTGGTATCTCATGGTTAGTAGTAAATGTGGGCCTAACCCCACACAATTTATAATAATTGTGTGACAGATATATTTATCCCCAAAAACATGGGCTCTGGGATCCTCATAGGCCCCTGACAACTTTGATAAACATGTTACCACAAAATGTATTTACATTTGGCTGTAATTAATCTATTAAACCAAAATAAAAAGACTTCATACATAGTATGAAAACTCAGTTTCATACAATCTCCCCCCTTATAGATATTTTTCCTCAAATTTCCCTCTAATGGTAATAAATATTCTTATGAGAAACACTCCATTCATAGAGTAGTTACATTAGCCTCCTTCTCCCAAACCTCATCTGGTAAATGTTCATTCAAAAACATCACCTATACCAGAGAAACTAAGCATCCATGAAGAAATTTCATAATCCTATCAATGATATGAATTGGATGCTCCTAAAAGTATGTATCTACCTATTACTCTACCTCACTAGAATGAAAAAAATTAGATGGATCTGAAAGGTAGCATCGTATCTGAGATACGTGGAAGAATCCATATATAGAATAGAACCACGGAGGTAACTGCAATAGATAGGCTTCGAAATTTTCACTCTCAAGAATCTTAAACAACCTTACCTATCGGGATGAAAGATCACACTATATCTTAAACCGGTTGTGTCCCAGTCTCAGTGAAACATGTAAAAATACTCAATCCTTGTCCTCAAACTACATAGGCTGTTTACAGAAATCAATGTATGATTTCAATGGATCCTGGGCATTTTTCATCCACTTTTTGATCAACTAAACCTTCTTAGAAGTCTCTTGTATGAGACACAAACCAGTTAATTCTACCTCATCCTCCTCTAACCAACATAGGTTGATCAAAATGTACTATAGTACAAATCCTCAAAAGGTTATATTTCTATAGTCACGTGATAACATTTATTGTAGGTGAAGGCAACAAGGTGTATATATATCTAACAAGAGCCCCCAAAATCTAGGATTCACACGCACAACATGTCGTTAAGAACCTGTATCATTTGATATACTAGCCTTCAGTCTAATGGTGGTATAATGTGCTCAGAAGCACGTATATACCAAGTTCCCTCTACATAATCTTATAAAAAAGGATGTAAACTGGGCATCACAATCTGAAATTATAGTACACGAGACCCTATGAATTCATATTATATCATGTTTACAAAGCCTAACAATATTATTTTCATTTAAGTTCTACCTCCTTGGTATATAATGTGAATCATTTTAGAGCCTTTCAACATTAACCCACACAACATTTATACCTCATGGAGACCATAGTAAACTAGTCATGAAATCTATCTCGACATCATCCCATTTTCACTTGTCAGTAGTTAATTACTTTAAATGTTTTTGTAGTCACTGATGTACCACCTTTACCCACTGATATGTCCAAAACCTCATAAAAACATCTACCTATATTATCATACTGGACCACTAGTACCGATGGCGCACGTCACGGAAAATATTGGTAACACTGGTATGCACTACCCAGAATGTGGTTTAAAAATCCCGCATAAGATCCTCACATATTTCCACTAGAACCCAAATGTATCTATGGATATGTAGGATATCATCCTCCACCAAAGTCCAAACAGAAGATGGTTCCTCACCTTCCACATTGTTCCATTTATTAGGCCCTATGAATCTGATAGCTTCCACATCCTCACCCTATCCAGTATTCTATAGGTCATGAATTATATAGAATTTCACCCCGGACTGTCCTACACCATCTAGTGTATCTTAGAGAACAAATCCATAGTCTACCACTCATTACATGCCTCTTGAACTGCCTATATTTGAGTCCTCCAACTAAGTTCATTGGACACTGTATTATCCTTTCCAGGTGTATAGGAAATATCTAACATGAAATACTATAGGTATCCATCCCACCATTGCTACCTAAGATTTATTCCATACTGTGTAAAATGTACTTTACGATGTTTTGGTCCTTGTACAACACAAAATTATCTCATAGTAAATATTTTCTCCAACAGCATAAAACATGAACAACTTCAGCTAACGTGAGATCTTGCATCATGTAGTTCATCTCATGTGGAATCATGTGTCAAGAACCATACTCCATGATTCCATCCCCCTACATCCAAACTAATCCATACCCAATACCCAATGCATCACAATATAGAGTGTAGATTCAACCCTACTCTAAGAGAATTGGGACTGGTGTTAAATTCAACCTCCCTTTCAACACATGAAATGGTTCTTCATAGGTATCTAACGTACAAACTTTACACTGTTCTATGTAAATCCCAAAAAAAGAACTACTAAGCATGATAAGTCTTGTATGAATCACCTGTAATATCTATATATCCCCAAAAATCCATATTTTCAAATAAGTTCTTATAATGGTTCTTGAAAAAAAAAATCCCACCTCCTCTAGTTCTATTGATACACTTATCTGTGAGATAACGTAAACCATGAATTTAATTTTATCCATTAACAAGTGACACTTTGTGAGATTACAATATAATTGATGCTCTATCAGTGTATCCAAAATGATCCCAAATTTTTTGGCATGGTCATATCGATTATGAGAATACACCATGATGTCATCTATGAAAAACAACATAAATGAATCTTGATAAGGATAGAAAATTATATTCTTTAGCACCATGAAAATTGATGATGTATTCATGAGACTGACTGACATAACCAGATACTCAAATAGACCATACCAACTATGAAAGATTGTATGGGGTATGTCTATAGGTCTAACACACATATAGTGATATCCTGGACCCTATTAAATATTTGGGAACACACGATCTCCTCAAAGCTACTCAAATAAGTCATTTATTTATGGAAATGGATATCAATTCTTAACTGTCATATGGTTCATTTTTCAACATTTCATGAATCGCCAAAGGGTTCCATCCATATTTCTTTACAAAGGGACCAGTGAACCCCACAGAGAATTACTGGGTTTGGTAAACCCATTTTCCTCGAAATCATCTAGCCACCTCTTCATCTCATGTTACTCCTTCATAGCCATTATATAAGGAGGAATGAATATTGATGCAGCTCTAAGAATATTCTTGATGGAGAAATCCACATCTATCTCAAGAGGTGAATCAGAAAATTATTTTGGAAACACATCCCAGAAATGATCAACCATTGGAGGACTTTCCTCCTCACACATACCCTAATCATCTTGATATAAAATAGCGATCTAGTCTATCATTTCACCTAGCCCATAATGGTCTGGTCCATATCCGATCACATATACATCCCATTCACCATTGTGAGTAAAAACTATGCCCACTGGTGATTTGAAAGTCACTCTAGGATGATAGCAGTCAATGTAGGCTCTATAAGCCACTACCCAATCCATCCCAAGTATGATGTCAAACACTGTCATCTTGAGTACATAAAGATTATAGATGAAGTGAATCCCACCAATCTAAAGGGTATCTCCTTGAACTGGAATAGACTCTTCGTTCTGACCCCCAAGGAGTATCATGTGTAATGAAGCCCATAGATAATAGAATAATGATCCCAAGTACTTCCACCATAGGTACAGATATAAAGCTATGTGATGTACTTGTTTCAAAAAGACCTGATACAAGGGTTGATGCTACAAAATATTGTACCTCTCTCCTTTGATGGTTTTTCACCCTCCTCATCATGGGTTGGATGTATAGAAATGATATGTACTGACCTGCGGCCCTCAGACACAACCTCAATACCTAGACTACGCAAACTCTGAAGTCTCAGTGTAACTAGTGTCTAGATGCCATGTCCATAAACACCACCCCTTGGCTCAATCAAATGGTATTTCTCTAGATCTCTACCTAACACAGAGCTAAGAAACTCTCTCATAATCCTAGTGTTAGATCTGACCCCATACAACTCACTACTAGAGGGAGGGTCTTTCCCAAACGATTCATGTGGCCTATCCCACTACAAGATCGACACTCTACTGGGTCATGGGCATGATGATTCATTATGGAAACACATATTTCACACTGATGATAGAAAACTGAGCTATCAATACTCACTGCATGACTAGTACTCATCTAATGGGAAGCCTCAACATGGAACTTATTGCATGAATACGTTGAACCACTGGGTCGAGAGACTACACTACTCTAATATGTTCAGCCAGCTTCTCTCAGGTTCTACTCTATTATCGGTTCATGATTTACAATTTTAGTAATAGAGGTCTATATGAACAAATTTTCATAAGATTGAACAAAACTTTAGAGACCTTTCTTACATTTTATCTCCCCCAATTACTCATCACCAATGTACATTGGTTCAAAATGCTATCACTCTGTATAGTGTGCAGAGTACTCCATAACATTCATAGAACCCTAATCCAGATATAAAAACTACTAGCCCTCTCTTACCATAGAGACTCAGGGTAAAATTATTCACATAAGCTGGTTTGGAAATCAACCCAAAATAGACTATGTGGCCTATTAGCCCTGTTTAGAACATCTCACTAGCTTGTCAGCCCGGTTGGCTATATGGCCTCAACCGCATTTCCCAAAATTCAAGAGGATTCCAACCATAAGGGAGGACCTAGGGTGTGACTATCAGGTGACTCTGACCTCATTACCATATTTTAACATAATCAAATATAAATATCAGTCAATAGTAGACGAAATAAACTATCATAAAATAAATTAATGAACAAGACACAAATTTACAAATAATACCAAGAGTATCTCATATTCAAGGATAATGATACATTTATCTACAAATAATTCTAAATAGGTACACAATATTATAATACAATAAATGTATCAAAATAAAAAAAATGTAAAAAAACATCATCTCCTCCGTTCATCATGATATTTATCTCGATCCCATTCTCCCTTTATCCTATGCATGGCATAATGTAAACCATCAAACAATGGGTTCTTTCCTGGGTCATTACATGCATCCAACTAGTTTTTTCTAGTATACAATGGTGTCCTGAACAATGTGTGACATAAAATCTTAGTATTTAACTAACCAATGGTCTATATAAAATACTTAATGACCAATATAACAAGTTAAATTATGGTAAAAAGAATAAACAAAGAAGTAATGAGTAAAGTACCCAGGGGATATATACTATAAAACCAATGATACCGAGTAGCCTCATAAGGCTCCCTAAAATATCATATAACAATGTAGCTACAATAAATATGAAAATATATACCATGGACCCTCTATACATATAGGCATATCATTTCATCATAGGACTTATAGTATAACCATAAGTCTCATATAATCCTTGATTGTGTTGCATAACCATGAATTTCACATTTACCACAATTATTCTGTATAATCCAATGTCATACCCCAAGTGGTCAGATCCAATGTATTTTGGAAAAAGAAATCCCCCACATTTCTCAAGATATTCTCAATGAAAACTTAGTTAGGCTTGATTTGGGGTCTAAGGAGAAATTTTACCAACCATGTCCACTACGAACCCAAGATAACCCCATTCCAATGGGTAGCAAGGACCAAAAAATCCCACATAATCTGAATCCACAGATCATATAGGCTTAAGGAATTCTCTACCACTATCATGACCCATGTTATTACACACCGATAACTTCCTTTAGAAACATTCGTCAATTAATTCAATTGGAATTTCATACATTTACTATACCCACTCATTTCCACAATTGCTAAATCAACCATTCGAATAATTAAAATTCCTTTTAAAATATTAATAAAAATCATTAATGTGAAAAGAAGGAAATCTGTATCCTATTCAACGAAAGCAATTCAACTCATTGATAAATATGATTCATTTAACTATGAAATAAATAACAACACCCCATGGGTAGTTTAAAAATGGCATAGGTATAGGAAATTTACATGGAACAGCCCAGGGGTGGATTTGGTTTGGAAAACAACCTCCAATGCATCTCAAAGGAACTAATGGTCATCTCTAATAGATTCAATTTACATTAATTCAATTAATCAAATCATTTTTGGGGTCGTACTGGAATTTCCTATGGTTGGAACATTAATTACTATCCTAATAATGCACAAAACCAAATAAGAAAAAGTATATAACACCTTCCATTGGTCCTTAGTAGAATGATCCTCCAGTATAATCTTATTATTCAAGTCAAATCAGAAGAAAAATAAATAATGCATGAAGACCCTAAAATTAGGTCATATTATATCGCACCTAAATTCTGAAGAAGATAGTAAGATGAACGAGGAACATCCAAAAAGTTATTGAGTACTCATTGATATGGTTCCACTGAGACCGATGATAGGTGATTCCGATACCAGACACTTGAATGTGATCAAATACTAGAATTTAGCCAAAAAATATCACCAGACTAATGTGTTTCATAATGAATAAGAATAATGTATAAATTATGTTGAAAATTAAATATTAATTTGGGTATATTTCTTAATTTCACTAATATTACTAGGTCGAGAGGTTTATCCACATAGTTAGACAAACTGTGCCATGTTCCCACTATTGTAAGAAGGGTAACCTCGCATGGTCCGTACAAAATTTTTGAATAACCAAGAAAAATCCAGGAAATGTGACTCTTTCAATAATCACAAATATCCTGCACATGCGTGCACCACAAATGGAATCGTTTTCTTCAAAACGTGCAGGATCACCCTTCACCCTATCTTGGTATAGCATGGTTAGTAGTAACCAAAAATTTTCACCCAATCAATATCTAATAAACATGGGTAAAATCTCATTCTCCCCAAAATCAATTCTTCGGGATCCAAAAAAGCCCTGAAAACCTTCAATGTACCCATAAACTCAAAAGGTTTTTACATTAGACATTAATTAATAATATAAACCAAATTAAAAATGATATGAGCCTCATATGAAATCCCTGGTTCTTACTCTCTTCAGTGAGGTCATACCTTCATGCCTCCTATAATTGGTCAAGCCATATAATCAAGGTATCTTTTGGATCACGCACATATTTCTATTTTGGTCTGGATTCTATTCTATCAACAATAATATTAACACAATATGAAACTGGTATTTTCATTTATTCCTCATCTATCTAGGAATATATTCATATATCTGATAGCCTTCTTTCTGAAATTTTTTTTCAATTTATACACATCTTATTTAACAATTTAGAAATCCATTTTGGGAAGCCTCTCAACCACTTCCCAGGTTTGGTATGAAACATTTCCCATTCATCTATCTCTTTCCTAAATTTATACTATTTTTTATATTTATCCCCATTTTTCTTGAGATTCATATCCAATTTTATTTTTTAAAAGTTGTGGTCTATATTGCTTTAGTAAAAAAATATTCTCTAATTAGTCAGTGTAATATCCTTTTCAGTATTCCTCACTTTCTTCTTATTTGTATTACTCTTCACTGATTTCTTTTATTCATCTACCAAGGTAGATTCACTCTCTTTCTTTACAAGATTCTCAGTCTTTTATTTTTGTCCATTATCTTAAGTAGATATATTATATTTGGAAATATTTTACAAGAATCCACCATAACAATGGAAATCAATTATGTACAACTCATAGGAATTTTTACGACCATCAAATCTATTCTTTATTGGTATATTTTTCTTTTTTGTACATTTTTTCTTCCCTCAACAACTTTACGTTAGCATAAATATTATTTAAACCCTTCTCCAATCCTTCTTTAACTTTTTAAAAATGATATATTATATGAGTAGTCAATGGTTAGGTGTCTAAAATTTCATTGCACCAGAAACAACCAATTAACCATGATTTTTTATTATAGGGGTATTTTTCCTAGATTTACATGCCTACCTTTTTTGGGTTGGAAATATAGAACTTTTTCACATATTAGGGTAAATTTTTATTTGAAATGATTCAATTATTCATTTCCATATTCATTTTTTCTACGTATTTGTGAAATTCCATTTTTAAATAGAATTTTTGTCATGTATTTAATTTCTATAAAATCAATATTTAGCACTAACATATTTAATTGGAATATGGATTATCTTTTTCATTGAGATTGTATTGGATACTACTCAACAAGTTCTCAAGACATCATAGGCATCATTCTGAGTCATAATTGATTCAATAATCACATATGATTTTTTTTGTATTTATATTTTTTCTCAATAGATTTGGAAATTCCATATTCTAATTCTTCTAAATTATTCACTCAGTTTTTCAAATCTAGAAATTTTAAGTTGAGGATGTTCTTTTCATTAATTTTTCTTATGTTTATTTCTTATGGTCTTTATTGAGACCTCCAATTAGTTTTTCATGGGAATGGATGTAAATTGTCCAGTCATAGAATCATCTTTTATCATTTAAAATATTTACCGCATATATATAATATATAAAAAACTATAAATAAGATATAACTTATCATAGGGAAACATATAAATGATTCCAATTTTTATAAACCAAATGGTATCATATGTGGAAACCTTTGATTTAATAAAAATTTTATTTTCCAAGTAGATAGTCAATCCACACCTGACTGGGGGTTGATTCGAGTATTTTTCCCAATTTTAAAAAATTAAATTTATTCTTCAAACCAATTAAATTATTTTTGACTCAAAACATTGATACTTGTTATGATAGTTGGATATTTTGGTTTTTAATCTAGAACAAAATTATATGCAATTAAAAAAATAAAGTAAGTCAACATAGTTTTTTTATAACGTTTATCACCTAATATAAATCCTACTCTTTTACATGACTAGTATGTATATGTTAGTATTCTCTCCTAAGATCAAATCAAAAATTACAAATTGAATTATCCATGTTTTATCATAAAACAAAATCACATAATATTACATGCATTTTTGTTTTCAATATTACAAATAAAAATCATTTTTTGTGTCCCAAAACTTCTTCATACTCAAATCCCATGAGTTCTCTTAATCTCTTACTTCATTCTATTTAAATAGATTTCAATCTATCTATGGATGTTACCACACTCACAAAATGATGATCAACTTCATCAAATTAGAGTGACATAGAATAAATTAAAGTCTTTAATAAATCTCAATAGAATAAGTTTATATCACTATCAATAAATTCTATCTTTTCACAGAATCTAATTATAGAAAGTCAACTCAAACAATATTTTTAATTGAGATGCAGCAGCAACCAAAATCTCAGTTCACTATTCCTCATCATTTACACTAGATCATACAGTGGCTTTTAGTTATTCTTCTTCAATGAGATAAATTTTTATTCCCTATGGTCTCTTTCAGTTAACTCTCATTACTTGTTAATATATCTTCTCTTATCCTAATTTATTGATGTATTAATATTTTTCTATACTCACCTAAAGATCTGTGATTGACACATTAATGTGTGGAAGCCTTAAATATGTTATTTACTTTTCAAATACCATAAATGGTATGTTAAGAATACAAAGTATTAACTAGAAAAAATTAACAAATAAATGAAACTCCCTAAATTCACCTCCCTCAGGCTTGAATTCTTATTTTTGCTATGCAATGCTTACTGAAATCAAACAGTATTCCAAGAATACCCTAATTAAAATATCAGACATTCTTGAATCCCATCTGAATAAAGTATTATTTTAATATTCGGTAAGATCTAAATTTTATTCTTATTAAACTTAAAGGATATCCCTAAAATCCAAAATTTATTCATTGTAGTTTTATGTATGTGTACATCAACAATATATGTGGCATGGAAGTTAGTTTTCAGTATGATTTCTTCATATGAAACAAATACAGAACATGGTTCCAGTATATAAAAACATTAAAAACCCAAAAAAGTTGTTTTTCTATTGTTTTCAACCATATTTCACCATAAATGTATTGATCTCTGATGAATAAGTATGATTTTATAGAGCTTTATCCACATTATTGTTAAAAACCCAATAAATTTTGTTTCAACACATTTGAATGTTTCCGACATTCTCCACACATTGGAATTGTACTCCCCCAACACAAAAATTGAGAATATTGGATTGAATCATGGATTTATAAATCAATATGATATCATAAACTCAAAATCCTATATTCAACATCATCTTATTTATATTTACATAAAATTATGAAATTCTAGAAACACCCTTTATTATCTTATTTAGATCATCCCTTTACATGGATGAGCTTCATTTCCTATCTTTCTTCTCAAGATTGGATCACACACCAATTTAGGTTTTTGTGATTTCTATAACATTATAGAACATCTCTTTTTTCATCCCAAATGATATTTTTTTTCATCAGATTAAATTTTTAAAATTTATTATTTTTCATCCATCATAAAAGAACTGAAATTAGTTCTATCACCTTAAATTCTTAAATTTATAACCTGAATACTTACATTCACAATGAATTAATATTTTCCAATAGTAAAGTAAAAAATTCAGTACTTATACATTTTTTCAATGTACTCCAAATATCCATATTTCATCAAATTTCGTCAAAATTACTTCAAATAGCTCTAAGGATTCTATAAACACATCAAATCATTTCAAAAAATCTTCAAATATTTATGGATATTACTAAAATAATTTCAACCCCCTTCCAACATTTTTCTAATGTATTTTAGTATATAAAATACACAATATAAGTGTATTCTTACAAACTATTCTACAAGATCAAGTACAACTCTTCTAAAATAAATCTTGATCCATATCTATTTACATTATCCTTAAACTAGGACTATTTATGTTTTCATAAAATTAGTTGATATATTATAAACTACATGGATGGATCATCCAACATCAACTAGATTTTCCTTAGTACATTGAACTTCATTTAGTGTACTAATTCGTATGTGTATAAGCTATCCATCCATAAGATCAACTGTCAGTTCTTGTTTCTTCATCTCCATCATTCAAGCTATTTAACATAATCCATATCCACCACCATAACATTCCATATTTAAGAATATTAGCTCATAAATTTTATTAATATGATATCGACTACCTAGAATCTTTTTTCATATGTAGTTTCATCTTACACTTCCCTTCAGTGGATTCTTTCTCCATAACCCAATATGTCATTGTTGAAATATTACATTGAAAATCATAATTGAAAATATATATAATCAGTAGCATTTTAGAAAAATAAATAATAAAATTTAAATTCTTTATTAGTATTATTTTTCATTAATTAAATTATTATAAATTTTTAAATATAATATTATTATTAAAGTATTTGATTACTTTATCAATTATTATTATTATTACTGATATGATTTAATCTCTAAAATGGTAAATTTATCTATAGGGATCAGTTTGAGAGTGGATATGGATATTTTGACCAGGGTTCCTTCATCGTGGACTTTCCTCAAGTTGTTAAGCTTTATTTATTGGGGAGTGTTGTATTCGTGGGTCTATTATTGAAATAAGTGTCTTTAAAGATTGAAAAAAATGATTAATCATCCTCTATTAAAGATCTGTTTATTTTTTAAGATCATGGATTCTAGAATTTATCCTCTTTTAGTAGGTATTTCTAGAGAAAATCATTAAAAGAGGATCCATTGCTTATATAACGTCTCATAGAGAGATGATCATGGAGAAAAATAAAATCTGTAGGCATTCAATTATCGATCATGTTATCCATTTGGTTGGTTTTAAGTCAATAAATGTTGAATACATATAAATTGAACACTTCTATTTTATGTTTTGGCAATTGGAAATGTATTCCTATTATATAAGGATATTATCGTATTTTTCCCCTCTGAAAAAATGAAGATGATGGTGTAGGCTCATGGATCTATTGATTTCATGCATGGTTTCTTGGGTATCTAGGAATTTTATCATAGATTTAATCTATTTTTTTACCAAAAACACTCACATATAAGTTAATAATTTACCGATGCTTCCACATAATCCTACACCTGACCCGATCTATCACTGAACCGAAGGGAATTCCCAATTACCACGAAAATGGAAACTAGTGGCTAGGTATCAATAATAGAACCATAAGAACAATTTCAACCTCTATGTAGGATTGACCAACACTAGTATCCACCTAGGAATCCTACATGAACCATCCATATATTGGAAATACATTCCATCAAATTAAAAATGATACTAATATAAAATTAAGATTTACTAAATCAAAGAATAAAACTAAAACAATAATGAAACAACCTATAAGAAGCATCATAACATAAACTAAGCACAAGGCATGAATCCACATATACAAATAAATCAAAAAATATAGTTATAGACAACAATGATAATATATAATGATCAAAATAATAAATATAAAACCCACCTACTAAACACATCTCTTCATTATCCATGGTCACATTCCATGATCAAAAACCAACCGTAATGGGCCAACTCATTATAGACTAAAAATTAACTTACCCATATCTAGGGAACCTAAAATAAATGCATAAGAGAATCATAGACTGATTTTTGTATTAAAAGTGTGTGAATAATGTTCCTAGAAGGATTTCACTAAAGATTTTGATCCATTTCATTTGAAAAATATTTTTCCTTATACTATTCTATAATATAAATATATAATAGGTTTTTAATTTTATCACAGGTGAAAAATCCATTATCACTTTAAACCATTTTTAAAAAATATATCCTTTCATTATTCCAAATGAAAATAATAACATAAAAATAATTTCTTGATCCTAATACATCTTTTTAATAAAAAACCATCACATTCATTTTGAAACATGCATTCCAAATATTTTTTCAAATCCATTTAAGAGTGAAAATATTATAATTAAAAAAAATTAAATGCACATGGTTCCCAATAAAAAAAATCTCTATATAGATAAACCAATCAATTAATTAATTAAAATATAGGTTTGAAAGCAAGGTGTATAATAGAATCACATATGTAATCCAAAAATATATCAGGAATCATCGGAAAGAATTAGGGATCTATCAAGAATTAAAATAGTTCTTCTATCATTGAAATGATGTCAATCTAGGGGAATCCTATTTTAATCAGTCCAATCTCTATATTGCACCCTCTCTTGGGTCCCCATGAACAAAGAATCCCCTAAAAGGGAATAACTCTCCTAGTGCATTAACTATTGAGCACCACATAACTAGTGTAACACACATATAGTTCTTTCATTGTCTACCCAGGTTCCCTTGAAATTATAAGTTGGAGGAGAGTAATAATATATAATACCTATGTAAATTTCACAAATCATAAACAAATAACTTTAAATAACTCATGTATTACCCCCAATTCCTTCACAAGTAACATACCTATTTTACAATGAACCCACAAAAATCTATAATCATGCAATTTTATAACACTCCCCTAAGTTTTCTCTATCTATAATAAGTAATAAATATGTAGGGATAAATTAAGGGCCTAATACATTTGATACAATTTATTAAATGTTTCAAACAATACATTAAAACACTATCCTGAAATACTGAGTCATTTTCCTCTATTTCAAATTAAGTTTAAAAATTTCCTTTAGATCCAATTATTTAAAATCACATTGAAATCCATTTAAGAGACACATCATCTTTGATGAAAACCATTTTTTAAACAAATCATATCCATAAAAAATAAAATTTCAACCAATTCCCTAACATAAATCTATCTAATTCATTTAAATTATAAAAATCCATCTTAAATAGGGCATACATCATTTTCAAAACACTTGTAAAAAAAACATTTATAAAACAATTGAAAACAATAAAACCCATTTATACCAAGTGATAAACTTTTGGATCATTTAATAATTCCACCAAATTTCTCGAAAAAATTATTATATGATAAAATAAATCATTGAATTACTAATCATTCATGTACATGGAAATTAAAATAAAATAAACCAAAAATACCTCAAATAAGTGGATTCACTGTAAAAACAATATCAAAGATTTCAAATATAATGGTGAATGCTCAAACAAAAAATAACACACCCTTTGTAATCCATATCAACCAATATATTTGATTTACATCCACCAAAAACCTATTCCTGGATTAATATCCTTGTTATGGTCCATGGGAGATATCCATCCCTAGAGAAAATGGTGGAAGATAGAAAGGGAAGAAAAATCAAAAGTAAATTAGGAATTCCAGATAGAACCCCTATGAAATATATATGGAGGAGTAATAAATAAAATGAGGGAGGATGAGGGAGTTCCCCCTCAGGTGATCTGGTCGACCAATCCAATATGAAAAGAAATGTGGATTTATATTTTATGTTTCATAAATAAAAAATGGGTATTTTAGCCCTTTTAATTGATTCTAGGAAACCTACTTGTTTTGGATTCATTATTTGAAGAACCATATTCCAGTCACATGAATGGAACTGCCCTTGACAAATAGACTCATGTGGTTTAGAGACCATGTTTTCAAACCATTATCCAATCTCGAAAAATGACTCAATTAAAATTCCAGTGCCTCTCACACACTAGTTGTGTGGTCTCTAGTTTTCATGTGAAATTCGTGCACCGTTTCACCTATGAACCAAAATGTATCACATGGTTTCTAAAATATTTCACATGGTTTCACCCAGTATTGGTGCTACCTATGCAAACCAACCATTAACTGAATAAAATTATCTAAAAAACAAATGGCTTAATAGTAACCACAATATTTCCCTAAAACCATAAATAGTGGAAACTTTTTATAATTTATAAATTCTAAATGAAACTCTCCTAATATTTGAATCACTAAAAATAAAAAAATAAAAAAAATAAAAAATGGTGAAAAAATGGTGTTATAATTCTCCTATCTATGCACCTTTCTATCCATGTAAATTCATTAGTATTAGTGTAAGTAATGAAATAACAAAAATGCAACACATGTATAAGATATGCCAAGGATAGGGAAAACTTATTAGGGTTCATTAAAGAAGATACACATTAAATTAAGAATTATGAAAAATCGTTAAACAAAATCCATAAACATTATATCCAAATCAAGGAAGAGAATAACTCATACCTATTAAAAATAATGTACACATAATATGGAGACTTTCTTGAGGTCCCTCTAACAATTATAATTCAACTATAGTGGTGGAATTTATGGAAAACACCTCTAAATGTATAAAAAAATAATTCATTACTTGAATGATCGTGACTACCAAACCATCTTTAAATGATCCAAAAAATTTCGATAAACACAACTAACTACCAATGAACATGATTAAATATATAAGACGGGCCCAATCTAATGTTCACCCAAAAAAATAAAATCAAGACCACCCAAATCCATTACAACTTATACTACCAAGAACAGATATAAAACCAAATTAGAACATGCCTCAATGAGTAAAAAACATGTGTTTTAACCTATAGTGACAAATTTAATTTAATGGGTGAACTATAGGACCTAATACATGGGTTACCATCTTATGAATAGCCGAACAAGATCAACACTTACATCATATATTGCATAATCCCAGCTAATTCATTGCATATCCTAATAATTTCTGCCACACACCCATGACATAACCATATCCAATCCAAGGATAATACATCCAAGGAAAAAATAAAAAACCCATGAAAAAACCCATGAATCGAGCATAATAATAACCACAATTAACACCTCACACAAGAGAAACTAAAATTATTAGGAAGAAAACAACAAAAAAACAACTCCTCATAAATGAGGATACACAATTTCTGCTAGAAAAAATCAACTAGTAAGTCACCTCAGAATCCTATATTCATTAAAAAATTAATAATAACTAATTCCCAAAAAAAATCGTCACCCAAAACCAATCTGGAATTACTAACTCAAAATATTTCTAAAAACAATACAACCACCCCACAAGCATCATATATCCAAACCAAAATCAAATATATGAATGTGAATCAATGAATCCTATGGGAAATAGATTTATTACCTTATTTCACTAGTAGGAGTCTTAGGGAAACCAATAAATTGATGACAATTGTAGTTTATATTAGGACCATCCTTAGATATTTAATTCCACCTTTTTCATGATCTTATATAAGACACAATTGAACAACACATAATATTAATATAACCCATTCATGTTTAAGAACTAAATCAAATACTTCAAACATATTCCAAGGGGACAAAACAAAATTCTAATGAAATTTGGAAAACATATAATAATACATATTTTAAAACAACATTTTTCTTAAACCACTTTCTTTTACTGACTAGTTTCAAATCACTTTTCATAGAAACAAATGTTTTTTAAAACAGACCACATACCCTTTATAATTTCATCAATTTAAATAGAGAATTTAAATTTTTAATATACATAGAATAAACACTTTTCAAAAATATCATACAACTCTTCAATTCATTTTCCAAAATATCCCCATTATTTAAAAATGAAAAAAAATTCTTTTAAATTATTTTATCCAATATCGATAATGAAATTAACCACCTCTAAATAATTTATATTAATAAAATTACACATTCAAGTAAACAAAAAAACGTTTCAAGAATAATAACTTTTATAAAATCCTATTTTCCTTTTAAATGTCCTTATACATAAAAGTGGAATGATAAAACAATCCACATTTAAAACATTTCAACACTATTAAAATTATTTTATTTCCTCTCCAAATTGATTTTGAAATAAATCACCCCAAAAAACAAAACAAATTTTTTAAACCCAATTATAAATAAAATTCTTAATAAATATAACATGAATACCATCAAATAACATTTAACTACCCTAATTCCCCTAAATTATCATCACACCAATGGTAGGAATGTTTGGAGTCAATTCAAAAACTAAGGGATCCCAAACTTCAAATCTAGCATGAATGTTGAATTGTACATTGTTATTCCACATGTTTTATAAAATCATGTTCCAATCTTGATGAAATCCAGTATCATGGTTGAAAAAAAATCCTAATATGAATCATATGGTTTTCCAGACCATGTTAAAAAATCACGAAGCTAGTATTTTCTATCTATTTTTACTCCAAAATCACTAAGTAGCCCTCAAAATTACTGATAAACTCAATTGGGATCCAATATCATAATTCCATATCAAGAAACATAAAAAATAATAGAAAAAAACATGAATTAAATACTAAACCTCAATCTGAGCATCTTAACTAATTTTTTAGAATGAGAAATAGTTAATGTATCTTTACCCACACTTACATCTTGATTCCCTACAACCGAATATTCAAGACGCCTAAATTCCCAAATAAAAATATAGGATACTCAATAACCTAGTTCCCTTTCAACGAACCTGGGATATGAAAATTTGTAATAAAATATCTTCAGCAGCAACCAAAATGGAACCAAACCCAGTCTACCACTAGATAGAAGGGAATTACGGATCCCCAGGGGCTAATAGCCAGTACATGGTTATCAATAATAGAACTTTGGTAATTATTTATCCCTATAAATCATATTTATTAAGTCAATGATACTCACAAGAATATAGTATTTCCCATCCATATTTTGGATATCGATGACATCAAATAAAACAGAGTATAAATATGAAAAAAAAAATAACTGAATCATGGAATAATGTAGAAATAATAATAAAACAACCCAGAAGAAGAATCATCATACAGAATGAGCACAAGGAAGGCATAAAAACTAAAAATAACCAAAAATAGAGTGGTTTGTATTTCATGGATGATACATAATGATCCAAATTATAAAATAAAACATACACTCTACCAATATATCCTCATGAAAAATATTCACACACCATGATCCATAAAAAATAATCATTATCCAACCCATAATATACTCTAATGAAGATTACCATATCTAGGGATGGTGAAAATAAATAGATAATATCTGTATACACTAAGTGGTTTTTACAAGGTGTGGTCAAAACAAACCCAGTAGTATTTCACCAAATGTTATGTGTCGTTTCCTTTAATGATTTCACTCTCAAAGTTTTCCTTGAACTATTCTCAAGTGTCACAGTGATATTCCTCTAGATTCATGTACACCAACTTCTCATCGTTGAATGCTACAATGAATTGTTCCAAGAAGTGTTGAAGGATATGTTAATAAGTATCACAAACAATGCTATGATTTTTAACACACCAAATGGGGTTACTAATAATCAAAGCAAAAATACAAGCTCTAAAAATCACCTAAGATATATTCTCTACTCAAACATTAGGCAGGTGATAACCCATCTCGTGTTCAAACTAGGACAACCGCATCACCCCTAACCACTAGCCCAAGAATTTATTGATTCTTGGGGGTGCATACTCCTTCCTAAATGTCACCTGATTAAGGAAAAATTACTCCATGACTAACCTCAAACTCACATTCTTATTATTGTAGAACAACACCGGGTTGTCCAGGGGAACGCACTATGTCTAAAAATTCCCCCTGAATTGTAGATTCTCAAACCACACCTTCATATCTTGCAGCCACATAGGGTCATCTGATATGCTAGAAAAGATATCGAGCCAACGCTACACGTTGGTAAATGTTGAAGAAACAATTCTGATAGGGAGGAAATGTTGATACTTTATCTTTAATATTCCCTCATATTTCTCCAACATCATAGGAAACTAAAAGCTCCTGGAATCCACTACTCCAAGTTTTATACTAGACAGAATATAATAAATATGTTGAAACCTCCTAAACATGATCTCATACTACTCTAATTGTAATTAGTTCCGAAAAAATATGGAAAATTACATCCCCAAAAATCATACAGAATTAAACCATTATAGTTATATTTCAATTGATTATGGATGGTAGAAAACCATGCCAAACTAAGGAAAACCTCATAGAACCTCACCATTAAAATATGAAAATATTCTATGTGGTGATCTTTCTCCTCCCGATTCAAGTCACATCATTGGATGGATTGTGGGACCAATAAATATTTTCTAATCGAGCATCTAAACATAAGAGTCGGGCTATAATGTATCCACTAGTATAACTGGGAATTGAATAAGGGATAGGTTTAGGGAAATATGTCTTGAAAATTTGTACTACAACCACACTTGGAGAAGATAATAGACATGTCTGATATCTAACCACTCTCAAAGACTCTAGAAAACAAGATCCTACTACCTGAAGCTACCCTTTTCCTTTCTAGACATTCACCCACATGAAAATATCAATATGAAACCTTCACACCTCAGAATGACCTCAGACATAAAAGAATAAGGAACTCAACTTCACCTCCTCTACAAAATCCACTTTTTGTGGAAGTTTCTCATATTTATAGTTTTAAAATGACATTACTAGAACCTTCCATGATAGGGGAATTTACCTCTTCCTTGAATGTATTAATACACATCAAACCTCATAAACCAAGGTCTCCATAGACTCATTGAATCTCCAAATATAATTCTAGCTATTAGGACCACCATCTCATTAGGAGGGTTCCCAAACAACATGGACAACCCAATCCATCACCTCTAGCTAAACCACAGTTAACCATTTGGTTTTATAAAATAACTCTTCCTAAATAGATACTCATATTTTCTATAAGAAATGGTCTCCTCATCATAGAAATGGATAACTAAATTGCATTGGTGTCCTATCGATCCCTGAAAACAAACTGATCAGAAGGACTACCATTTGATTAGTCGGGGTACGCACATGCCGGAAAACCCAAACCACTACCTCAAGATAATCCTCCACTACCTGAGGGTATATAGAGATATAAAACAGGAGAATTCTCTATTAATAGAATCCTCAAAATTTTATAATCCTACAAAAACCATCATCACATCCTTATAAGAACATCAACGGATCAACATGTTAACTATCATCTACCATGACCACTGGAGGTGGTTTTATATATTGATCATTCAGTGGAAGTACTACTCTATGCTTTATTCGAGGGAACACCACAAGAATATTCATTCTAACTATGGCCTAATTTCACAACTAGTTGGCACAAATACTCTATCCAAGAATCATATAAGTCTATCATCACTAAGGAATCTTAAAAATCGTCATGACAGACTTCGATCAAAGAGAATACCTGGGGAGAAAACTTAAGAAGTACATAGAAACCACATCCCATTCTTATATGATGCATGTACCAATGTATTACCTATAACTAGTTCTCAAATATGTCAAGTCAACAAGTAGGTTATTAGAGTCTCGGATAATGGATACAGTGGACAACACATCATAACTAGGTTCCCTACCATTAGAGATAAACTCAAGACACTTTAACATTAATTCCCTTGTCCCCAAACTAAACAACACTTCTAGAAAAGATTCATTCTCTCATACTAATATGTCTATATATGATACCACTCTACCATGAAATGAACCACCAAGGCATGCATACCTAGAATTAAGTAAAGAATTATACTCCAATTCTACCTTCATTAAGTCAGTTGTTTGTGACTATAATCTAGTAGGTATATCACAAACACAAGAGACCATAGCCTAAAGTGCATGTACACATGCACACATCTCTATAAACCAATATATTTTTCAAAATATAAACAAATGATACCATAAATTCATAAATATAATATATCCCACATTAGAGTACATGCAGTATGTCATAGAAAATGACTATATACAAGCCTAGTGAAAACTATAAAATAACCTAACATGTTGAAAACACAAGGTAAGCTACCAAAAAAATTAACACTTGATTCCATCTAAGGTTCCTGTAGAATAAATAATCTCAAAATAAGTTTTACCAGCACCTAGTCCATCAAAAGACTCCAAAAAGGCCTTTCATCTGTATAAGACATGAAATTTTAAGAAAAATACCACGTGGGAGAGTATAAACATACTATGAAGGACACACCGAAAAAACCAAACATATTGAATCAAACAGAGAGTAGAAATATCATCACTGTAATGGAATGTTAGTCAGAATTTGACAAAATTACCATAATAACATAAATATGATCATTAATAATCCCAAACAAAGAGATAAAGTGGATATGTATCTCCAAAACCAGCAAAGATTGATATGTATGTCTATTTCTCCAAAGGACTGTTAACTTATGAAAATACTCCCATGAAACCACATAGGATATATAGAGGATGGGTTACACGTTACCACTTCATGTCATAAATGAGAGGACACTGTCTCCTAAAAAAGTATCTTATGTAATCTATCATGAATCGGTGTAGAGGACCGACACATCGCCATTTTACTCCATATCAGAGGGAAATATCTCTTGTGGATGACCTACTCCCCACTTGAGATCAGGGAAAAGGGAGAAAATTTTAGATAGAGGACCTGATCCCTCTATATTATTTGGGTATTGACCATAAATATGTAATCAATTTGGGGTACTCATTCCCAGGTGCAACAGGGGGGGTCTATCCCTATTAACACATTGACGATCAAACATGGTCTTTCCTCAGCTAAGAATCATTGCAAGAAGAATCTCGCTGGAAACACGTCATTTCATATCTCACATTCCAAAAAAATGGCCTCCATTTGAATTATACATTGAAAACTACATAGGACAGGAAACACATTATCCTATATCCAAGCCTTGAAGAATGATATTCATAGGGTATAAGTTCATGAAGAAAGTACATGGTGTGGGAATACGGTCACATAGTGTGTTGCATATCCAAGACACATGGGTGTGTCCTTAACCACACATATAATGGGTGACCATGTGGGTGTACACGATATGTCTTAGAATCCTGAGGAATTCATATGTCCCTCCATCCCATTCTCATGTACTTTTTCATGTACTGCTATATTGTTTTCATGATCATGTACATGTCCATGTATGGGCATATATACTTTCCAATGTACATGGTGTGTTCCTTGACACACAGATCATTTGGGGTCACACTGCCTCATGCTTATGTACACTCTATACACATCGAGCTAGATGGATAAGGAATAAAAGACATGTTGTTCCACTACATGATCTGTGATATTTAACTCAACATGTATACCCTAGTTTCCCCACAGAGGGAACTACATGGTATGGGTACATATGGACAATATGGTGTACGGTTTAGAATTTCATAATTTCATATAAATATATTTTCTTCAAACAGAATCACCCACAATATAATTTTCTCTGATGATTCATCTAGGAATCATGTTGCAATATCCATATCTATGATAACCATCCACCACAGATGGCTGGATGTTGGATTTTTACCATCCATTTTGAGAAAACTTGTCTTCGTCGCTATATGAGGCACCAGGAAACCAAGCACTAAGAAGATGCACTTCTCATTTAGATATCATACCACCACTATCACCAATGGATGGATTCCATCCACTCATTTCTCAAAAACTCCATGTGCTTCTCATTTAAAGAGATCCTTGCTGTCCATCTTGCAGATCCACGATTACCCAATCCATCATTGAGTTCCCACTGTCTTATCCAGACCTCCATCACATTTTCCAAAGCAAAATATAAACTCACAACCATGGTATGTTGTTCCAAATACAGATTTAACAATGATCGGTCCCCTGGGAATCATATAATCACTATACAACTAATTGCCAATGGTGAATACTCAGAATATAGAGAGAAAATAACGAATCAAAAATTAAGCTTTAATCAATGGGAATGTTCATTTTGACATTGTAATTGGGAACTAAAGAATGGTGAATTATCAAAGTAATAAAAAGAGACTAGAAACATATCTTTAATTCCTAGTCCATGGAAGATAAATAAGATATTTGAGAGACTAATTGAGATTGATCAATGAATTAATTTGATAAAAGATTAATTTTCATTCATTCAAAAATTTAAATGTGGATAAAACCATAAAATAAATACCATACCTCATGTTTTGGATTTATCACTGATGAATAAATTGGATAAATTCAATATCTCTTTCATTTATGATGATTTTAACTATAAATTGATCCTTGATCCAAGATCCTATGATCATCCATCATTGTTGTCACCACCAAACATCTCCCTCTATATCTATCACTCCCTATAGGGTAATGTATGTAACTATAGTGAATTATTCAAAGTGGATATTATATAGAGGACATATTAAGCCTTTGAAATAAATTATATTTAAATTAATTAGTTCATTTAATATGCCCACGAATACATTTTATCAAATCACCTGACACCATCATTATTTATTTTATGCCTAAGATAAAACCCAAATTTCATATTTAACAGATGTATTATATTTCCCATCCATAAAAACTATTTGTATATATTCCATTAATACTAAACAACTATGTCTCAATGATATATTATATTGAATATTTTTAATATATCTACATTGAGGAACTCCATGTACCAAAATCCGATGATGAATCAGTGTCTAGATTTAAAAATATTCCTAAAAATATTCTGAAGTATTACAAGGAAAAAAAATCCAATACATATTATGTTTAGATAATTATATAGATTCATACTTCTAATAAATTTTTTGTTATTTTAATTTCATTATTTATGTTCCATGTTTAATTTCTATTTTTATTAAACTGATTATATTTGTGTCTATATTATTTTTATCTATGATATTTATGCATATTTAAGTTCCCACTTGTACTACATCCAGTAAGGCATCACAGATTAGATAACATTATAGAATTTATTTATTTAGTATTTATTCTTTTTCATGTGAGAATTATATTATTCACATGATAGAATTGACAATAAATAGATATATTAATTGAAAAATTAGTATTTTTTATTATTTTTCAAAAAAAATTAATGTTAATACAAAATAATAAACCATACGTGAGGGATATTAAAAGAGATTAATAACTTGAAAATGTGAGAAATGAGCTTCTTAATGTCAATAATATATTTTATTTAAAACCCCAAAAAATTATCTTTAACGATAGAGAAGAATATTTTAGATAATTTTTTAGGGATATTAGGATTCTTATAAGAACATGTATTTTAGAATAAATGGTGATTAAGTTAATATTTATTCAAATATAATAAGTTTTGGTTATCCATAGAGTGTTTTTAGTTCTCCATGATTGACTGTAAATTTAGAAATTTATAGTATTTCTAAACTTGAACTAACTACATAGGTGTAATGTAATGAAAGACTGAGGTCAATCCCATGAAGAATATGAAATCCTAATAAAAACTCTAAAATAATTGTTAGGTTGGTCTGATCTTTTCTATATCATAAACAAATCTATAGTTAGTTCAAATAAAAAATTATGGATTCAAATATAGATGAGAAATTATTATAATTATGAAGATATGGGAACCAATATCCAATGATGGATTCTCTAAGAGGAATAACCAAACACCACTCACAAAATACTCAAACTCAATAGTTGTGTGATCATAAATTTTATTTTAATTAATTTTGCCAATTTCCATCCACACTAACATATGATATCAATTAATCATCATAAAATGAATAAAATTAACTAAAGTGATTCATTTGAAGATCACATTTGAAAATAATAATTATATTCATTGTTCAAAAATTAATTACACTTACTACACTGGGATTTTGTCATTATGAAATAAATTTTTTCAAAATGATTCACTAATAACTAAAATAAAGATATTAATTCAATTCACAATACTATAAAATTTGATTATCCTACAGGTGAAGTTGAATTGGAACATGAATCACAACGTCTCTTGAATAAATATCATTCTCTCCTATATTTTTATCCACTCATTGTTGACTGATCTTGAAAAAAGAAGTAACTACCATTGATTGAGAATAAAATAGAATAAATAAAACATATAAAGAATTGAATAAAATAATAAAACATACCTAAATCATAAAATTGTATCTAAAGTATGAAATCCGTAATTATGAAATGGAAAAACTATGTGAATACATGAAGGAAACCACAACTAAATTGATAATCATAGGTCAAAAACCCAAGAAGTATCTCCCTAATGGTCAATCAATACTCCTACAAGTTGAAGTGTTTCCCTTTTAATTTATTTTAATTAATTAATGAATCTCGATGGAGAAACATACATTATTTTATTTTGATGATACAACAAGATCATGTCTTAAATATCTTGGACCGCTCTTGTCACGGTGTGAAGGAATAAAATCATGTAGAAACCAAATTCTTTGGATGAGATTTCCCATTTCTTTTTTATGGATACAGTGAAACCCATGCACTCACATAGTGCCAAATGGATCAAAATTTTTCAAAAAATCAGTATCTTTAATACCTGTATAGCCACATCAAAACTAACAAATTTTAAGTCTATGAACCCAAAATCCCTCACACTATCTCTGTTACCTTCATTCACATGGTCATGACACTTATAATTCATCATGTAACCAAACATCATCCATAAAAAATATATATTCTAAAACATTTCTAACCATCATAAACACAACACTCATATAAAGAACACAAAAAAATATATGTCAACCAATATCTCCCATATAGAAACCATTATGGTGGGGAAAATTAATCTCATGGAACGAGTTGTAAGATCTAAAATCCATAAAGGACAAAATTTTAAACATTATTCTAAAATCATACAAAACATATTATATATCAACCATTTAGGGTGCAAATAGTTGGAATTATATTATCTATCATCCTCATTTACTATATTGAGACAAGGAAATACTAATCGTTGTGTGAAATAGATCCATTTTTTTCCATGAAATCGATGACAATGGTGTGAAATTTTAAGTTGTGTTATTGTATCTTTTATCAGCATTCTTAGCCATTTATGAATTCACATAGTCATGATGAGTATAATTCATTCTTACTTTGTTGAACATTAGGTTACTTTTTGGTATGAATTATGTGGGCATGGTGTGGGAATATTACATCAAAAAATATTTTGGATGGTGACATGCTATCAACAACCGTGATGTGATATCTTCTTCCCTATTGTAGGTTCATCATTGAACTCCCTTTCTCTTGTATAGATTATTTAACCTTCACATATTTTGGGGTGATCCATCTTGATGATTCCCTGCACATCCATGGAGTTTCAAAATATGATCCAAGAAGAAGAGGTATGTTACAATCAAACCCTAGTTCACATAGAAATAAGAAAACCCCAATCTATAATGTATCATCTTGCATCATATGTTTATCTTTACATTAATAGTAACAAAAATTTCATGAATCCAAAATCAATTGTTTACACTTTATTCAAATTTTTATATCATTTAAGTGAACCCTCAAGGTGTCATTGAACTCATACAATGACACCCAGCACTGATCCCACCTATTCATTTGTTCCACCTCACATCGTCTCTGACTCTCAACCAATGACTCCATGTTCTCGGGTCTACTCCTCTGTACTACCAGCCTATCCACCTTTCACATTGATCTCCACCAATTACTCATGGGGGATCGTTTTTGTAGTTCTTTTGTACTTGGTTTAGCATAGATTTTTACTTATTTTTCATCCTTTTTTTCCAAAATTGTATGTAGTAAAAGAACAATTATAAAAACAAATAAAACCCTATAATCAGATATGAATATTTTATATTCGTATAAAAACCCAATGAAAACATATATTAAATCCAAGGAAAATATACATATAAAACATTGGTTTCGTGCATTTATTAATGCTTGATTGAAAATTAAGTGGATTCACAACTCTAGAACAATCGACCCGATTAATTTCACTTTATCATAATTTTAGTCCTTTTTTAATTTTTGAAATTTTATATTATTATCACATAGAATTATATCAGACCAAAAATTATTCCAAAATGATAGTACTAGTGACCATATAAATTATTCCAGTGAGATTGACCACACTTCCCTAACTATAAAATTAATTAAGTTTATAAATTTCAAATTTTTGCAAGTAATAAAATTGTATACAAAATTTTTGGGTCCATTTATTTTAAGAATTTTTGAACTAGAAAATACATTATAGAGGGTTATTAATGTATTAAAAATTAAAAATAAAAAATATCTCACCCACACACAACAATTTTCTTACTAATATATTTGTTTTTGTGTTTTTTGGAAAATAAAAGGCTCTATGGGGCCGATATGGTGTGATCAGTGCAACATGTGTACAACTAACACCCATCCATTGTTTTTGTAAGGAATTAAGAATTTTCTTGACATATAATTTATCTTAGTAATAATTTTTATTTTATATATAGTTATTCAAATAAATTTCCTAATCCATATGATAATTCATCACCATATTTTAATTTTTGTTCAAATCGTGCATATAATAATCCTTAGAGTATATATATTAATGAAAATTAAGTTACATATAATTCATGGAACATATCATGATTATAAGTCCTTTTAATGATATTTTAAAATTTTATGGAAAATTTGGAATTTACAATGAACATTCAAGAAACTAAAATAATTCAATTTGTAAAATTATCCTATGAAACACCACTTGAAATAACATTTCAAAATAATTATTATATAGGAAGTCTTGTAGAAGCTCCACATAAACAATATCTATTTATTGAGTCTAATGTTAACTTTTCTTTCAATTATCCTTCCTCAAAAATCCCCATGGATAAATCCTCTACACCATAACTTTATTCCTTAATTTCACTCACATTTCAATAAGATGATCATTATCTCCATAACTATATTATATATAATGGCCCTATACAAAAAGTGATTTTATATCCCTCTTTTAAAATTCCACATCTATTCCCTCATAGTGTGAAATTTGAATCAAATTCATATCATCACAAACAATTTTTGGAGGAAAATACTTTTGAGGTCACGAAGTACACAGGATTTGGATACATCTTCACCATTAAATAGTAAGTTGTGTATCAAGATCTTTTGTATACTAATGTATTTGTGGAAAAATATTTAAATGATATTTAATAACCATTTCAATGTATGGTTAGGTGTTGATGGATTTTTATAAATTTAAAAATTTAAAATAATTTTAGGCTCATAAAATTTGTAATTAAATATCATAAAGGATACTCATAACATTTTAGAAACACTATAAGATTTATATTCTTCCGAGTATTCTGATCTTCTAGTGACACAAGTCACATTAGTGAGACATGATGATTGATATACAATATATAAGATATGATGATATTTAATTTAGGGAATAATAGATTCACCACTCAACATGAGTTCATATCACATTCTCAATGCATTAATTCACATCGAAGTATACTTGAAATACCCATAGTTAATGATAATAATCTTGAACTTTGAGCATTTAATAAATTTTTAGAGCATGGATTGAGTAGGTAACCTGTATATTTTACTATATTTGTAGTAAAAAAATGGGACATCATTGGGTTACAAAATTTTTTAAAATAATGCATTCAAGTATGTGAAAAATATAATTTTATCATTAAGGGAGTTTTTTAAGGATGTTTTTTCTCAAATAAATATTAAAATTTATAATTTTATTGTTCAATATTCCAATGTACTCTACCAAATATTTTTTATTTATTATAATTTTCCTTCACATTAGGTATATTTACTCCTTTTTCAAGAAAATTTTAATTTCATTTCACCTATCTATTTTACTGATATGTTTCCAATAATACATATCATTGAATACATGATAATTTTTATCTTTGATGAATGTTTGAAACACTCCTAGTGATGATACAGTAAATTCATGGTCTTTACATCTATTATATACTTATATATCATCATCAAGATTTTTTTTAAATATTATATAAACATAATGATCAATTGGAGTAAACCATCCTTAGTGATTTTTTATTTCATTTAATTTTATTTAATTTTTATTTTAAAAAATAACGTACATTCGTTTATAAAATTTTCTTCTAATTCTTCGATGGTTTTGAATTCCTCGTATATAGTTTATCCATCCATGTGATCATCATGATATAATGCTTTTATATGATATGGTGTATCTATATTCTATCAATATAATGTTTTTATAGGCACAAAATTTCTGGGGCATCCTGGGATACTGAAAAATATCAACATTTATCAAAAATTCAATAGGGATGTGTTAAATTTATTTTTATAGATTATTTACAATTCTAAAGATATTTTCATTAATGTTAAATAAAAATTATAATAATTAAAATTATTTAACCTACAAGCGAACAAATTAACGTTATGTGGAAACACTTCCTCGAAAAAACACTCTTATATCTAGTCACATTCATAGAACACGATTTGTATTTTCAATTGAGTTTGTACTTTATAATCATGTTTTATAGTATTTTCTTTATCATTCAACACTTATAAAAAATTAGTTAAATTTACCTTTTTAGTGACTATTATTCAATCATATGGACATCATTACTATCCAATAGAATATTTGTATAGGACAACAGACTCTAAACCCTTACCAATTACATTATATTTCTATTTTAATTGGTATAATTTTAGTTCATGATATGTATTATATATATTTACTTGTTTTTTCAAAAAAACATTAAGAATTATCAAATTTCATTTAAATTTATAAAGTATTTGTTTATTTATTTATCCCATATTGACCCATTAATGTACATTTTTATTTTCCTCAATTCATAACCCTTAAAATAAAAATGAATATTTTTATAATATTCTAATAACCATATAAATTTTAACCTTTAAATTTGTTATTTTCTTTATAATTTTTCATTATAGGTTTGATATAGAGATTCATTCATAATGAGAGTTGTTGGTGGATAATATGATATTTGATGAACATGGATAGTGATTATCTAGCTATTTTTCTTTCATTTCATTGTAGAGTAGCTTCATCCATTTCACTTATATATTCAAGATGAGAAATATAAATCTGGGATAGTTTTATAACGAATATTATTTTAGTTGCTTTTTTGAAACCAATATTTTTAAGGATGCCTATAAATTTGATAACCTGTTACATAAAAATATGAGGAGTTATATTTGGATTTTATAGATCATTAGTTTCTTATATATAATTTATGGGACACTGTATTTTTGTAACTTTTTGCTTTTTAGAGTAACTCATCATTATTACATATATGATTAAATTTTATTTTAGGGAGTTACATTACATTAAATATCTTAGGAATATTTATTTCAGCATTTTCTTACGAATAAGAAAAATTTTTATGTATGTGGGAGTGATTTATGCTGTAGAAAATTGAATAGTTATATCATGACAGTATTTTAAGATTTTACTCTCAGTTTTTCATTGAATTTCCAAAACAGAATTATTTCCAAATATTCAACAACATAAAATAGAATTAATATACGTCCATTGACTTAAACATTACATAATATTGAGTTAATTCATGAATTTACATTGAGGATATTTTCAAGTTGGATTCATAGATAATTAGGCAATAACTATCACATTACATCTCAAAAATTAAAAAGTATAAACTTCTGCTCTATCCAATTCATTTCACAAAAATAATACTCTATAAACAAAACAAGGTTTATTTTCATAATAAAAATATTCTTAAATTATTACATTCCCTTACCCTTTTTTATACCCTATGAAAAACATTTCAATAACATGGGATTAGTATAAAACGCTTCATAAGGGATATAAAATAAGGAAAGAAAATATTAGTCAATGAATACATAAAAATCAATTAAATCATATTCTTTGTTCATAAAACATAATATCTTTAACAAACCTAGTGAAATCATATGATTTATTAATAAATCATTGAAATCGTCAATCATAAAGGTAACTTGTGGCATCCATAACATACATACATTGTAACATTCACAGCTACATAGGGAGTAACCTTCATGGTTACATTTGGAAACCCCATAACAATATATTCCCTAAATCTATTAGTAGAAACCTTAGAGTTTACCTCGTTCACATAACCCAATTCATTGGAGAGCTATATAGGGATCACCAACCCTGAGTTTATCACAGAACCAACTGTATACATAAACAATTCCAAATAACCACAACATAATAGTAACACATAAAAAATCATAGAGGAAATATAACATTTCCTCATTGAAATAAAAATTTATCATTCTATGTATTGACATAATAAATGCTCTCTAAAGAAAAACATTCAATAAAAAAATACATTAAAATTGTATATGGTATATACACTCATTTTAAAAAAATTATGGCTTGTTAAGGAATCCAAATATCAAATAATGCTTGTAGTGGTGAAAAGGTCTCTATCGCCGCGTAAGTTAAAAAGAAACATTCATTTTATAGTTTAGTAAAACACTTCATAGGAAAAGATTCCATTTGAAAAATATTAAATTAAATTAAAATAAAAATGGTATAATTATACACTGTATAAATTAAGGTTATGTATAAACCAAAATATTCCTCAATGAATGGATATTGAGACAAAGTCCCTTACCTTAAGTCTTACATGTCTTTTCTGTTATTAATGTCCCTGAATACTAAAATGAAGTTCATTTATACTTTCTTCAGAACCACTTTCATTTTTATTAATCCTTTTATATCACTTATTACATTTTTATAATAATTAGATAATTATTCAAGTTCATATCGGTCGTTTTTTCAGTATTCAGTGCTTGAGTCGAAAAATGAAATGGTTTGGATGTAAATTGTCATTTAGTAAAAAGTACAACATCTAAATAATAATATTGACGACTTAACTATCATATATATTAAGTATATATGCATTTATAATAGTCTATAACAATTGGAGATAATAAATGAAATTCATCATTCATGGAGATGGTAGGCCATACGTACGCATGAACGCAACATTCATTTTTTGTGATATTAATGAAATTAAAAATAAATGATACGTAGGTATATTATAATTCTGGTATAAAATCATATATTATGTATGTTACATAGATTCATTAACTCCATCATTTATATGTTACTTGTATGGAATTAATGAGTCATATCACTTTGAGGGGCGGTAGTCTCCACTTCCACAAATGGAATTATCATATTTACACATTAAGAAATGTGTAAAGGATTGATGTAAATAAAAATACAGAAATAGAGAGATGATATAAATATAATATATATCTTATATCAATACAGTTCCATCATAATGGCCACCATGAGAGGCGGATTGGGAAATTGAACAATCATCGTTTCGAGAGGCAGTAGTTTTTAGTACATAGAAACAATACGTTTGTATCCAATAAATAGAGGTGTGTGTAAGTGTAGTTATAATACTTATAATAAAGAAATCCTATTATTTTTATGAATTTTTTTTATTATGAAATAAAATTATAAGTAGATCATAGGGAGTGAAGAAGGAAAATTAAGAATGTAACTTGAGAGAATATGTTACCTCTAAATTGGTTAACTTCATTTTATTTGAGTGAAAAGGCTTTCTTGAATTACCTTATTATAATGGTAAGGCTTATAAGAGGAAGGGAGGGATGTTGGGAACTTATTTTAGTAGAATTTGGTTGAGGTAAGGGGCTTTAGATTTGTGATTAAGTGGGTAGAGGTTGTGGAATTTTATAAGAGGGAGGAGGGGTAACTTTGGAAAGTCTTGAAATATTATTTTATTATAAATTCAATTTCGATTATAGATGGTCCAAAACTCATTTAATTATAATATAATATTATTTTTGTTATAATACCGATAATCCAATAATTTTTAGAATTTTTTTAATATTGTGATATCCTTATCTTTTTTCATTGGCCCATATTTTATCATTTTTAATCTTAGAGTGATATCATGTTATATAAACTTTCTGGGATAATAAAACTACCATATCATGTCAAACGACCCATAAGAAATTAATTTATTATATATTTGGACTTATCTTAACCATTTGGACAAATCTCAGATTTTTTGATATTTAATATCTTTTAATAATCTATTTTATCTTTTATGTTATGAATTATGTCAATTTTGGACACTATTCATACATGACTTTTGTATATATTCATAACAACTTGTATTATTCGAAAATAAAAATTAAGAAAATACTAACATGTCGTATTGACCTATAAAATTCATTTATGACATTAATTATTTCGGATAATATTTATTTTAATATTTATAATATAATTTATTTGAATCCTTAATTAATGAAACAATCACTACATCATTATCGTGTAATAATTAAATTTAATGACAAAACATTATGAATAAAATATCCTGATATAGAAAATAATTGTAGATTTCTATTTACTATTTATAGTCAAATATATCACTTAAATAAACCCATATAAAAAAATTAGTAAGAAGATACATGTTGATGTTATTTTTCTCCTAACATTAAATTAATTATTATAAATGTCATTATCACTCCCATGTTGCTTCATTGGGTCCAAAAATAGACCCCAAGATGCCCAGAGTCGGATATATCTCATCCAATAGGACTAAGACATGTGTTAGTGTAGTTTAGTATTATTATAATACTATTTTTTACCCTAATTTACTAGATTGACCCTTTAACCATGGTAAATAAAATAATTTCTCACATGACTATTCATGAAGTCCAAAAATAAAATGTACCTATTTATAAAATATGGAAATTATTTTTCTAAATATGTTATTAATTTTTCAAAATTCAAAACATTGAATTTTCAGAAGTTAATTTAAAATTAATTCCAATTCTCAAAACCAAAAATCGTGTATTTAAGAAATAAAAAATACCTAAAGATTGACATTTGTTTATGTCCAATTTCAATATGAAAATAAAACCAATGAAAAAAATTTGATTGAATGATAAAAATATATTCTATTTATACTTTAATACTGTTAATAATATGGTCTAACCCTATAAATCATATTGATGGGAAAACGTAGTTTACAATTAAAATCTATCGTATTTTTACAGTTCATCAAAACATGATAGTTATCATAAAAATATAAAAAATTCTTCCAAAGAAAATTTTGATGTCCTGATTATAAAGAAGAAGTTTAGTTTTCCAAATAGAACATATAATGGTTTCAAAAAGAAATTTTAAAAATGGTTTTCCATCAAAAGGCGTTAAAACTGCATTTTTAGAAAAATACTTCATTTATAAAAAAAATGAATTTCTACTTATCTAATATCTAGAAAAAAATAAGATTAATTTAGAAAATTAAATTTAATATATAAAATATATTTTTCATTAAATAAAAATCCATGAATAGTGATATGTTTATATGAACACAATTATTCTCTTTTGAAATAGGTTTTCCCAAAAAAGAAAACCTTTATATTTATTTGGTTTTAAATCCATTTCTAATAAATTACGTAAACAATGAGTCATTATTTAAACTTGTGTAAACAATATTTTCATAATTTAGTTGATACTATTCATTCTCTCTATTCCAATGTCTAGGTTATAATGGTAAAATTTAAATAATAACAATTATTTGTTCGTTTAAACTCGATATAGTGTATAATAAATGTTATAAAACATTGTGATTCTTTCTTAAAACTCAGGATCAAACATCATTCAACCCTTTTGAAAATTGTGTCCTTGGAATTTTTAAAATTTGGTTTCTTAATCTTCATTAAAAATACCACATTGAAAAATGTTTCAATAAAACTATCAATTTAAAAGAAACAAAGAGAAGTACAAAGGTCACTCGAGATAAAACAAACTAGGATTCCATATAGGAAACAATAGATATGGAAGAGAAACTAACCATCATGTTCTGATGAAGAGATAAAGAAAATATGATTATTATAATGCTAACAATCATAAAACCATATACTTGGGATGGGTTAAAAAGTTTTTGATTTCCCAGTAGGAAAAGAAATTTAAAAACGTTTTTGTCTTAAGGTCTTTTTCATAATGATGAGGAATTTATTTACGAGCTTGACTGAGAACACAAGGAAACACAATTATTTGTCCAGTAGAGTTCATCATTTTATAAATATCTACCACATAGCATTATTTTATCCAAACAAAGAGTATTTACAATGACTTGGTCACAGGAGAAGCATTATAACCAACTTCTAGAGAATCACTTACACAATAAAAGATAAATGTTATATTTCCCATATCATTAAAAAATAACCAAAACCAAAATGGTTAGTACAATATCAGATAATCCTCAAAAAGAATATTCCATTATAAAAAAGTAATATTATACTTAATCCCAAAAATTCAAAAAAAAATACCCTAAATTAATGAAATGACTATCCAATAAACAATTTCCATTAAAATTGTTCAAAATAATCCAAACTAATACAGAAACCCAAAATTCACAAGTATTTGATCACATAGTCTTCCATGATAAATTTTAACATTTGTCTCCAAATAACATTGAATACTCTTAAAATCTAATACTTAAAAGTAATTAACCAAATCACATATCCTCCATGATATGTTAATAATTTCCAAAAATAATAGAAATTACCATAAGCCCACAATAAAACAATATATTAATTGAAAATAAGTTTCAATTAGTACTCCTAAAATGATATCCCATACTATTATATTTTCCTTATGCATATATTGTTTACTAAATAATGAACATCTTCCAATATAACATTTATCACTTAATACCCAAATCATTTTCCTATATTAAGGATATCCATTTGATAAAACAAAAGTTCCCAAAATAAACTTATTTTTTATCCATAAAATCATTCAAAATAAATATATTAAGTCATTCTAACTAGTGACTTTACATACACTTGTGGTAAGCGATGCGCCCTTTTCACTCTTCATTTGTGAGTTCAATTCATGAATCCTTTCCAAACATGACAGGATATCACCCTTCTTATGGGTTATCCATTTTATAAAACTCAAAAATAACCCTAACATGTTTTTTCCACAAAGGTTTCCTTATACCTATCACTTTCATCCCAACTCATATTAACCCATTAATTTACATTTTTATTTTCTTCAATGCATAACCCTTAAAATCAACAAGAATATTTTTTATAATATTCTAATAACCATATAAATTTTATCCTTTAATTTTTTTATTTTCATTATAATTTTTCATTATAGGTTTGATGTAGAGATTCATTCATAATGAGAGTTTTTTGATGGATAATGTGTTATTTTATGAACATGGATAGTGATTATCTAACTATTTTGTTTTCATTTCATTGTTGAGTAGCTTCATCCAATTCACTTATATATTCAAGATGATAAATATAAATATGGGGTAGTTTTATAAAGAATATTATTTTAGTTACTTTTTTGAAACCAATATTTTTAAGGATGACTATAAATTTGATAACCTATTACATCAAGATATGAGGAGTTATATTTGAATTTTATAGATCGTTAGTTTCTTATATATAATTTATGGGACACTGTATTTTTTTAACTTTTTGCTTTTTAGAGTAACTCATCATTATTACATATATGATTTAATTTTATTTTAGGGAGTTCCTTTACATTAAATATATTAGGAATATTTATTTAAGCATTTTCCTACGAAGAAGAAATTTTTTTATGTATGTTGGAGTGATTTATGCTGTAGAAAAATGAATTTTTATATCATGATAGTATTTTATGATTTTACCCTCAGTTTTTCATTGAATTTCCAAAACCGAATTATTTACAAATATTCAACAACATAAAATAGAATTAATATACATTCATTGACTTAAACATTAAATAATATTGAGTTAATTCATGAATTTAAATTGAGGATATTTTCATGTTTGGATTCATATATAATTAGGCTATAACTATCACATTACATCTCAAAAATTACAAAGTATAAACTTCTACTCTATCCAATTCATTTCACAAAAATAATACTCTATAAATAAAACAAGGTTTCTTTTCATAATAAAAATATTCTTAAATTATTACATTCCCTTACCCTTTTTTATAACCCATGAAAAACATTTCAATAACATGGGATTAGTATAAAATGCTTCATAAGGGATATAAAATAAGGAAAGAAAATATTAGTCAATGAATACATAAAAATCAATTAAATCATATTTTTTGTTCATAAAACATAATATCATTAACAAACATAGGGAAATAATAAGATTTATTAATAAATCATTGAAATCACCAATCATAAAGGTAACTTGTGGCATCCATAACATACATACATTGTAACTTTCATAGCTACATAGGGAGTAACCTTCATGGTTACATTTGGAAACCCATCACAGTATATTCCCTAAATCTATTAGGAGAAACCTTAGAGTTTACATTGTTCAAATTACCCAATTCCTTAGAGAGCTATATAGGGATCCCCAACCCTGAGTTTATCACAGAACCAACTGTATACATAAACAAATCCAAATAACAACAACATAATAATAACACATAAAAAATCATAGAGGAAATATAACATTTCCACATTGAAATAACAATATATCATTCTATGTATTGACATAATAAATATTCTCTAAAGAAACACATTCAATAAAAAAATACATAAAAATTGTATATTGTATATACAATCCTTTTAAAAACATTATGGAATGTTAAGGAATCCAAATATCAAATAATGCTTGTAGTGGCGAAAAGGTCTCTATCGCCGCGTAAGTTAAAAAGAAACATTCATTTTATAGTTTAGTAAAACACTTCATAGGAAAAGATTCCTTTTGAAAAATATTTAATTAAATTAAAATAAAAATGGTATAATTATACACTGTATAAAATAAAGTTTTGTATAAACCAAAATATTCCTCAATGAATGGATATTGAGACAAAGTTCTTTACCTTATGTCTTACATGTCTTGTCTATTATTAATGTCCCTAAATACTAAAATGAAGTTCATTTATACTTTCTTCTGAACCTCTTTCGTTTTTATTAATCCTTTTATATCACTTATTACCTTTTTATAACAATTTGATAATTATTCATGTTCATATCGGTTGTTTTTTCAGTATTCAGTGCTTGAGTCAAAAAATGAAATTGTTTGGATGTAAATTGTTCATTTAGTAAAAAGTAAAACATCTAAATAATAATATTGATGATTTAACTATCATATATATTAAGTATATATGAATTTATAATAGTCTATAACAATTGGAGATAATAAATGAAATGCATCATTCATGGAGATGGTAGGCCATACGTACGCATGAACGCTACATTCTTTTTTTTTGTGATATTAATGAAATTAAAACTAAATGATACGTAGGTATATTATAATTCTGGTATAAAATCATATATTATATATGTTACATAGATTCATTAACTCCATCATTTATATGTTACTTTTATGGAAGGAATGATCTATATCACTTTGAGGGGCGGTAGTCTGCACTTCCACAAATGGAATTATCATATTTACACATTAAGAAATGTGTAAAGGATTGATGTAAATAAAAATACAGAAATAGAGAGACGATATAAATATAATATATATCTTATATTAATACAGTTGCATCATAATGGCCACAATGAGAGGCAGTTTGGAAAATTGAACAATCATCGTTTCGAGAGGCAGTAGTTTTTAGTACTTAGAAACAATACGTTTGTATCCAATAAATAGAGGTGTGTGTAAGTGTAGTTATAATACTTCTAATAAAAAATTCCTATTATTTTTATGAATTTTTTTTATTATGAAATCAAATTATAAGTAGATCATAGGGAGTGAAGAAAAAAAATAATGAATGGAACTTGAGAGAATATGTTGCCTCTAAATTGGTTAACTTCATTTTATTTGAGTGAAAAGGATTTCTTGAATTACCTTATTACAATGGTAAGGCATCTAAGAGGAAGGGAGGGATGTTGGGAACTAATTTTAGTAGAATTTGGTTGAGGTAAGGGGCTTTAGATTTGTGATTAAGTTGGTAGAGGTGGTGGCATTTTACAAGAGGGAGGAGGGGTAACTTTGGAAAGTCTTGAAATATTATTTTATTATAAATTCAACTTCGATTACAGATGGTCCAAAACTCATTTAATTATAACATAATATTATTTTTGTTATAAGACCGATAATCCAATAATTTTTATAATTTTTTTAATATTTTCATATCCTTATCTTTTTTCATTGGCCCATATTTTATCATTTTTAATCTAAGAGTGATATCATGTTATATACACTTTGTGGGATAATAAAACCACCATATAATGTCAAACGACCCATAAGAAAGTAATTTATTAAATATTTGGACTTATCTTAACCATATGGATAAATTACAGATTTTTTGATATTTAATATCTTTAATAAACTATTTTGTCTTTTATGTTATGAATTATGTCAATTTTGGACATTATTCATACATGACTTTTGTATAAATTCTTAACGGCTTGTATCATTCGAAAAAAAAATTAAGACAATACTAACATGTCATATTTACCTATAAAATTCATTTATGACATTAATTATGTCGGATAAAATTTATTTTAATATTTATAATATAATTTATTTGAATCCTTAATTAATGAAACAATCACTACATCATTATCGTGTAATAATTAAATTTAATGACAAAAATTTAGGAATAAAATATCCTGATATAGAAAATAATTGTATATTTCTATTTACTATTTATAGTCAAAAATATCACTTAAATAAACCCATATAAAAAAATTAGTAAGAAGATTCATGTTGATGTTATTTTTCTCCTAACATTAAATTAATTATTGTAAATGTCATTATCACTCCCATGTGGCTTCATTGGGTCCAAAAATCAACTCCAAGATGCCCTGAGTTGGATATATCTCATCCAATAGGACTAGGACATGTGATAGTGTAGTTTAATATTATTATAATATTATTTTTTACCCTAATTTACTAGATTGACACTTTAACCATGGTAAATAAAATAATTTCTCACATGACTATTCATGAAGTCCAAAAATAAAATGTACCTATTTAAAAAATATGGAAATTATTTTTCTAAATATGTTATTAATTTTTCAAAATTCAAAACATTGAATTTTCAAAAGTTAATTTAAAATTTATTCCAATTCTCAAAACCAAAAATCGTGTATTTAAGAAATAAAAACAACCTAAAGATTGGCATTTGTTTATGTCCCATTTCAATGTGAAAATACAACCAATGAACAAAATTTTATTGAATGATAAAAATATATTATATCTATACTTTAATACTGTTAATAATATGGTCTGACCCTATAAATCATATTGACGGAAAAACGTAGTTTACAATTAAAATCTATCGTATTTTTACTCTTTATCAAAACATGATAGTTATCATAAAAATCTAAAAAATTATTCCAAAGAAGATTTTGATGTCCTGATTATAAAGAAGAAGTTTAGTTTTCCAAATAGAACATATAAAGGTTTGAAAAACAAATTTTAAAAATGGTTTTCCATCAAAAGGTGGTAAAACTGCATTTTTAGAAAAATACTTCATTTATCAAAAAAATGAATTTCTACTTATCTAATATCTAGAAAAAAAAGAAGATTAATTTAGAAAATTAAATTGAATATATAAAATATATTTTTCATTAAATAAAAATCCATGAATAGTGATATGTTTATATGAACACAATTAATCTCTTTTGAAATAGGTTTTCCCAAAAAATAAAACCTTTATATTCATTTGTTTTTAAATCCGTTTCTAATAAATTACGTAAACAATGAGTCATTATTTAAACATGTGTAAACAATATTTTTATAATTTAGTTGATAATATTCATTCTCTCTATTCCAATGTCTAGGTTATAATGGTAAAATTTAAATAATAACATTTAGTTGTTCGTTTAAACTCGATATAGTGTATCATAAATGTTATAGAATATTGTGATTCTTTCTTAAAACTCATGATCGTACATCATTCAACCATTTTGAAAATTATGTCCGTGGAATTTTTAAAATTTCGTTTGGTATCTTCGTTAAAAATCCCACATTGAAAAATGTTTCAATAAAACTATCACTTTGAAAGTAAAAAAGAGAAGTACAAAGGTCATTCGAGATAAAACAAACTAGGATTCCATATAGGAAACAATAAATATGGAAGAGAAACTAACCATCATGTTCTGATGAAGAGATATTGAAAACATGATTATTATAATGTTAACAATCAAAAAACCATATACTTGGGATGGGTTAAACAGTATTTCATTTCCCAGTAGGAAAAGAAAATGAAAATCGTTTTTATCTGAAGGTCATTGTCATAATGATGAGGAATTTATATATGAGCTTGACTGAGAACATAAGGAAACACAATTATTTGTCCAGTAGAGTTTCATCATTTTATAAATATCTACCACAGAGCCATCTTTTATCCAAAAAATGAGTATTTAAGATGACTTGGTCACACCAGAAGCATTATAACCAATTTCTAGAGAATCACTTACACAATAAAAGATAAAAATTATATTTCCCATATAATTAAACAATAACCCAAAACAAAATGGTTAGTAAAACATCAAATAATCCCCAAAAAGAATATTCCATTATAAAAAAGTAATATTATACATAATCCCCAAAATTCAAAAAAAACCCTAAATTAATGAAATGACTATTCAATATACAATTTCTATTAAAATTGTTCAAAATAATTCAAACTAATATAGAAAACCAAAATTCACAAGTATTTTATCACATAGTCTTCCATGATAAATTTTAACATTTATCTCGAAATAATATTGACTACTCTTAAAGTCTAATACTTAAAAGTAATTAACCAAATCACAAATCCTCCATGATATGTTATTATTTTCCATAAATAATTGAAATTACCATAAGTCCTTAATAAAACCATATATTCTTTGAAAATAAGTTTCAATTAGTACTCCTAAAATGATATCCCATACTATAATGTTTTCCTTATGCATATATTGTTTACTAAATAACGAACATCTTCCAATATAACATTTATCACTTATTACCCAAATCATTTTCCTATATTAAGGATATACATTTGATAAAACAAAATTTCCCAAAATAAACTTATTTTTTATCCATAAAATCATTCAAAATAAAGATATTAAGTCATTCTAACCAGTGACTTCACGTACACTTGTGGTAGGCGATGCGCCCTTTTTGCTCTTCATTTGTGAGTTCAATTCATGAATCCTTGCCAAACATGACGGGATATCACCCTTCTCATGGGTTATCGATTTTATAAAACTCAAAAATAACCCTAGTATGTTTTTTCCACAATGGTTTTCTTATACCTATCACTTTCATCCAAACTCATACTGACCCATTAATCTACATTTTTATTTTACTCAATGCATAACCCTTAAAATCAAAAAGAATATTTTTTATAATATTCTAATAACCATATAAATTTTAACCTTTAAATTTGTTATTTTCATTATAATTTTTCATTATAGGTTTGATATAGAGATTCATTCATAATGAGAGTTGTTTGTTGGATAATATGTTATTTGATGAACATGGATAGTGATTTTCTAAATATTTTGTTTTCATTTCATTGTAGAGTAGCTTCATCCATTTCACTTTTATATTCAAGATGATAAATATAAATCTGGGGTAGTTTTATAACAAATATTATTTTAGTTACTTTTTTGAAACCAATATTTTTAAGGATGCCTATAAATTTGATAACTTGTTACATCAAGATATGAGGAGTTATATTTGGATTTTATAGATCATTAGTTTCTCATATATAATTTATGGGACACTGTATTTTTTTTATCTTTTTGCTTTTTAGAGTAACTAATCATTATTACATATATGATTCAATTTTATTTTAGGGAGTTACTTTACATTAACTATCTTAGGAATATTTATTTCAGCATTTCCCTACGAATAAGAAATTTTTTTATGTAGTGTGAGTGATTTATGCTGTAGAAAATTGAATTATTATATCATGATAGTATTTTAAGATTTTACCCTCAGTTTTTCATTCAATTTCCAAAATAGAATTATTTCCAAATATTCAACAACATAAAATAGAATTAATATACGTCCATTGACTTAAACATTACATAATATTTAGTTAATTCATGAATTTGCATTGAGGATATTTTCAAGTTGGGATTCATAGATAATTAGGTAATAACTATCACATTACATCTCAAAAATTACAAAGTATAAACTTATACTCTATCGAAAACATTTCACAAAAATAATACTCTATAAATAAAAAAAGGTTTCTTATCATAATATAAATATTATTAAATTATTACATTCTCTTACCCTTTTTTATACCCTATGAAAAACATTTCAATAACATGGGACTAGTATAAAATGCTTCATAAGGGATATAAAATAACGAAAGAAAATATTAGTCAATGAATACATAAAAATCAATTAAATCATATTTTTTGTTCATTAGACATAATACCATCAACAAACCTAGTGAAATCATAAGATTTATTAATAAATCATTGAAATCACCAATCATAAAAGTAACTTGTGGCATCCATAACATACATACATTGTAACTTTCACAGCTACATGGGGAGTAACCTTCATGGTTACATTTGGAAACCCCATCACAGTATATTCCCTAAATATATTAGGAGAAACCTTAGAGATTACCTCATTCACATTACTCAATTCATTGGAGAGCTATATAGGGATCACCAACCCTGAGTTTATCACAGAACCAACTGTATACATAAACAATTCCAAATAACCACAACATAATAATAACAAATAAAAAATCATAGAGGAAATATAGCATTTCCACATTGAAATAACAATATATCATTCTAAGTATTGACATAATAAATTCTCTCTAAAGAAACACTTTCAATAAAAAATACAACAAAATTGTATATGGTATATACACTGTTTTTAAAAACATTATGGCTTGTTAAGGAATCCAAATATCAAATAATGCTTGTAGTGGCGAAAAGGTCTCTATCGCCGCATAAGTTAAAAAGAAACATTCATTTTATAGTTTAGTAAAACACTTCAAAGGAAAAGATTCCTTTTGAAAAATATTTAATTTAATTAAAATAAAAATTTTATAATTATACACTGTATAAAATAAGGTTTTGTATAAACCAAAATATTCCTCAATGAATAGATATTGAGACAAAGTCCCTTAACTTAAGTCTTACATGTCTTGTCTGTTATTAATGTCCCTGAATACTAAAATGAAGTTCATTTATACTTTCTTCAGAACCTCTTTCATTTTTATTAATCCTTTTATTTAACTTATTACATTTTTATAACAATTATATAATTATTCATGTTCATATCGGTCGTTTTTTCAGTATTCAGTGCTATAGTCGAAAAATAAAATTGTTTGGATGTAAATTGTTCATTTAGTAAAAAGTACAACATCTAAATAATAATATTGATGATTTAACTATCATATATATTAAGAATATATGCATTTATAATAGTGTATAACAATTGGAGATAATAAATTTAATGCATCATTCATGGAGATTGTAGGCCTTATGTACGCAAGAACGCTACATTCTTTTTTTTGTGATATTAAAGAAATTAAAACTAAATGATATGTAGGTATATTATAATTCTGGTATAAAATCATATATTATATATGTTACATAGATTCATTAACTCCATTATTTATATGTTACTTGTATTGAATGAATGAGTCATATCACTTTGAGGGGCGGTAGTCTGCACTTCCACAAATGGAATTATCATATTTACACATTAAGAAATGTGTAAAGGATTGATGTAAATAAAAATACAAAAATAGAGAGATGATATAAATATAATATATATCTTATATTAATACAGTTCCATCATAATGGCCACAATGAGAGGTGGATTGGGAAAATGAACAATCATCGTTTTGAGAGGTAGTAGTTTTTAGTACATAGAAACAATATGTTTGTATCCAATAAATAGAGGTGTGTGTAAGTGTAATTATAATACTTCTAATAAAAAATCCTATTATTTTTATCAATTTTTTTTATTATGAAATCAAATTATAAGTAGATCATAGGGAGTGAAGAAGGAAAATTAAGAATGGAACTTGAGAAAATATGTTACCTCTAAATTGGTTAACTTCATTTTATTTGAGTGAAAAGGCTTTCTTGAATTACCTTATTACAATGGTAAGGCTTCTAAGAGGAAGAGAGGGATGTTTGGAACTTATTTTAGTAGAATTTGGTTGAGGTTAGGGGATTTGGATTTGTGATTAAGTGGGCAGAGGTGGTGGCATTTTATAAGAGGGAGGAGGGGTAACATTGGAATGTCTTCAAATATTATTTTATTATAAATTCAATTTCAATTACAGATGGTCCAAAACTCATTTAATTATAATATAATATTATTTTTGTTATAATACCTGTAATCCAATAATTTTTTGAATTTTTTTTAATATTTTGATATCCTTATCTTTTTTCATTGGCCCATATTTTATCATTTTTAATATAAGAGTGATATCATGTTATATACACTGTGTGGGATAATAAAACTACCATATCATGTCAAACGACCCATAAGAAAGTAATTTATTATATATTTGGACTTATCCTAATGATTTGGACAAATATCAGATTTTTTAAAATTTAATATCTTTTAATAAACTATTTTATCTTTTATGTTATGAATTATGTCAATTTTGGACACTATTCATACATAACTTTTATATAAATTCATAACAACTTGTATCATTCGAAAAAAAATTAAGACAATAATAACATGTCATATTGGCCTATAAAATTCATTTATGACATTAATTATGTCGGATAATATTTATTTTAATATTTATAATATAATTTATTTGAATCCTTAATTAATGAAACAATCACTACATCATTATCGTGTAATAATTAAATTTAATGACAAAAATTTATGAATAAAATATCCTGATATAGAAATTAATTGTAGATTTCTATTTACTATTTATAGTCAAATATATCACTTAAATAAACCCATATAAAAAATTCATAAGAAGATACATGTTGATGTTATTTTTCTCCTAACATTAAATTAATTATTATAAATGTCATTATCACTCCCATGTGGCTTCATTGGGTCCAAAAATCGACCCCAAGATGCCCAGAGTTAGATATATCTCATCCAATAGGACAATGACATGTGTTAGTGTATTTTAATATTACTATAATATTATTTTTTACCCTAATTTACTAGATTGACCCTTTAACCAGGGTAAATAAAATAATTTCTCACATGACTATTCATGAAGTCCAAAAATAAAATGTACGTATTTAAAAAATATGGAAATTATTTTTCAAAACATGTTATTAATTTTTCAAAATTCAAAACATTGAATTTTCAGAAGTTAATTTCAAATTAATTCCAATTCTCGAAACCAAAAATTGTGTATTTAAGAAATAAAAACTACCTAAAGATTGGCATGTGTTTATGTCCAATTTCAATGTGAAAATACAACCAACGAACAAAATTTGATTGAATGATAAAAATATTTATATTTATACATTAATACTGTTAATATTATGGTCTAGCCCTATAAATCATATTGATGGAAAAACATATTTTACAATTAAAATCTATCGTATTTTTACTGTTCATCAAAACATGATAGTTATCATAAAAATATAAAAAATTCTTCCAATGAAAATTTTGTTGTCCTAATTATAAAGAAGAAGTTTAGTTTTCCAAATAGAACATATAAAGGTTTCAAAAACAAATTTTTAAAAAGGATTTCCATCAAAAGGCCATAAAACTGCATTTTTAGAAAAATACTCCATTTATAAAAAAAAATGAATTTCTACTAATCTAATATCTAGAAAAAAAAGAAGATTAATTTTTAAAATTAAATTGAAATATAAAATATATTTTTCATTAAATAAAAATCCATGAATAGTGATATGTTTATATGAACACAATTATTCTCTTTTAAAATAGGTTTTCCCAAAAAAGTAAACCTTTATATTAATTTGGTTTTCAATCCATTTCTAATAAATTACGTAAACAATGAGTTATTATTTAAACATGTGTAAACAATATTTTCATAATATAGTTATACTATTCATTATCTCTATTCCAATATCTAGGTTATACTAGTAAAATTTAAATAATAACATTTAGTTGTTCATTTAGACTCGATATAGTATATCATAAATGTTATAGAACATTGTGATTCTTTCTTAAAACTCAGGATCGTACATCATTCAACCCTTTTGAAAATTGTGTCCTTGGAATTTTTAAAATTTGGTTTTGTAATCTTCTTTAAAAATCCCACATTGAAAAATGTTTTAATAAAACTATCACTTTAAAAGAAACAAAGATAAGTTCAAAGGTCACTCGAGATAAAACAAACAAGGATTCCATATAGAAACAATATATATGGAAGAGAAACTAACCATCATGTTCTGATGAAGAGATATAGAAAACATGATTAGTAATATGTTAACAATTAAAAAACCATATACTTGGGATGGGTTAAACAGTCTTTGATTTCCCAGTAGGAAAGGAAAATGAAAAACTTTTTTGTCTTAATGTCATCTTCATAATGATGAGGAATTTATTTACGAGCTTGACTGAGATCACAAGGAAACACAATTATTTTTCCAGTAGAGTTTCATCATTTTATAAATATCTACCACAGAGCCATCTTTTATCCAAACAAAGAGTATTTAAGATGACTTGGTCACACCAGAAGCATTATAACCAACATCTAGAGAATCAATTACACAATAAAAGATAAAAATTATATTTCCCATATCATTAAACAATAACCAAAACCAAAATGGTTAGTACAACATCAGATAATCCCCAAAAAGAATATTCCATTGTAAAAAATTAATATTATTCTTAATCCCCAAGATTCAAAAAAATACCCTAAATTAATGAAATGACTATTCAATAAACAATTGCCATTAAAATTGTTCAAAATAATTCAAACAAATATAGAAACCAAAAATTCACATGTATTTGATCACATAGTCTTCCATGATAAATTTTAACATTTATCTCCAAATAACATTGACTACTCTTAAAGTCTAATACTTAAAAGTAATTAACCAAATCACATATCCTCTATGATATGTTAATATTTTCCATAAATAATATAAATTACCATAAGTCCATAATAAAACGATATATTCTTTGAAAATAAGTTTCAATTAGTACTCCTAAAATGATATCCCATACTATTATATTTTACTTATGCATATATTGTTTACTAAATAACGAACATCTTCCAATATAATATTTATCACTTAATACCCAAATCATTTTCCTATATTAAGGATATCCATTTGATAAAACAAAATTTCCCAAAATAAACTTATTTTTTATCCATAAAATCATTCAAAATAAAGATATTAAGTCATTCTAACCAGTGACTTCACGTACACTTGTGGTAGGCGATGCACCCTTTTCGCTGTTCATTTGTGAGTTCAATTCATGAATCCTTTCCAAACATTATGGGATATCACCCTTCTTATGGGTTATCCATTTTATAAAACTCAAAAATAACCCTAACATGTTTTTTCCACAAAGGTTTTCTTATACCTATCACTTTCATCCCAACTCATAAATACCTCAACATCTTAATTCATTAAGTCATATATATATTGAATTTTTTTATTTCTCCTCTATATGATAAAATAAAACTATTCCCAATTGAGAGAACATCATACCTTGATCATGGTTTCACTATGTTTTACCATCATATTGTTCATGTAGGTATAATGTCCATGCATTGAAAAAATGATTTGGAGAGTCTTCAAAATCATTTGCTTCTTTATCTAAATAAACCTTTTATAGGGGTTTATAGAATAATAGTTTTAGAAAATAATCATGTGCAACATATAAATTCAAAATATATGATAAAACAATATTTTTATAAAATAGTCAGACCGAGTTTGATTTTAAACTTTAAATAAATGATCATTTTAAAATACCATAAGTATGTGTAAAAAGACTATATTTTAAAAGAAAATATTAATAGGTTGTGCAAGGGTCTCCTTCTTCAGTACCGTTTTTAAAATCATAATATGCTTCAAAATATTGTGGTAAGGTACAATATTTTAATATTTATTGATACTAAATTACCTTTATTGAAAATATTAGAATATTGAGAAAATATGATTTGATTAAATACAACCCATGACCCATGATGGTATCAAGGTATAGTGTAGGTGTTTGATATCTCAAACAATAGCTTTCAGGTGAGTTATATGCTTGAAAAATATTCACAATCCTCCTAACATGACTTTTCAATAATTATTGTAAGAAAGTCAACATGAAGATATAGAAATGTTGTTTGATATCCTCCTCCTACCAATTTTAACTGAATTTCCTTGATAAAAAAAGTTATAAAATAAGTATTTAGGAGAAATAATAGAATAGAGACTAACCAAGTGTTTAACGAAAACTCGTAATCCCTAAATTTTTATAAACCTTTCCTTTGATACCTACTATAAGGACCCAACCTTAAACATTACAAAAATCATGATTTAATTCAAGAATTAACATTGAGGATATTTTCAGGTTTATATTTTTTTTGAGAATTAGGCCATAACTATTACATTACATCTCAAAAATTACAAAGTATTCACTTCTATTTTATCCAATTTATTTGACAGAAATAAGTAACATTAAAAAAAACAAGGAATATTTTCTTGATAAAAATATTCTTGAATTCTTACTTTCTCATTCACTTTCATATACCCTATGAAAAACATTTCAAAAACATCATAGGATCATAAAAACCATAGTATGGGATATAAAATAAGGAAAGAAAATATTAGTCCATGAATACATTCAAATAAATTAAATAATATTTTTTACTCATGAAACATAATATATTTAAAATACCTCATGAAATAAAAAGATTTATGAATAACTCATATAATTCTTAAATCATAAAGGTAACTTGTGGAATCACTAACATACGTACATTGTAGCTTTCACAGTTTCATAGGGAGTAACATTCATGGTTATTTTGGAATACACATCATAGTATATTCCATACATCTCTTAGTAGAAACCTTAACGATTACCTCTGTCACATTACCCAATGCACTAGATAGCTATTTATCACTCACCCAACCTTGGTTTATCACAGAACAACCTATATACATAAACAATTCCCAATAAAAATAACATAATCATAACACATAAAAAAAGAAAAATGGAAGGATAAAATTTCCATATTAAAGTCAAAATATATCATTTTAAAGATATTGAAATAATAAATGCTTTTTAAAAAACACATTAAATACCAAAATACATAAAAAGAGTATATGGTATTTACTTTCTTTTTAAAAACATTACGGCTTGTTATGGAAGCCAAATATTAAATATTGGTCACGGTGGCAGAATGGTATGTGACATCATGTATGTTAAAAAGAAACATTCCTTTTGTAGTTTAGGAAAACTATTTGTATAAAAATCATCCTTTTGAAAACCATTGAATGAAATTAAAATAAAAATGGTATAATTATACACCATATAATAGAAGGTTGTGTATAAACCAAAATATGCCTCAATGAATGGATTTTGAGAGGATGTCCCTTACCAAGAGTGAGACCGATTTTGAGTAAAAAAATTAAATAAGTGATCCTTTTTAAAATACCATAAGTATGTGATGAAAGACAATATTATAAAAGAAAATAAAAATAGGTTGTGCAAGGGTCACCATCTTTAGAACCTTTTTCAAAATCATAATATGCTTCATTATCTTATTATAAAGTAAAATATTTGAAAATTACTTGATAATATTTATCATTATTTAAAATATGAGAATATTAACAAAATATAATTTCATTAAATACAACCCAAGATCCGTGATGGTATCAAGGTATGAGGGAGGTTTTTGATATCTTAAACAATTCCGTGCAAGTGAGTTGTGTGCTTGAAAATGTTTCACAATCATCATAACATGACAATGTACTTACTATTGTAAGAAAGTAAATTGGAAGAGATATAAATGTTGTTTTAGATCCTCCTCCTTCGAATTTTAACTGAATTTACTTCATCATATTAAGATATAAACTAGTAGTTTTCTGAAAGAATAGACATAGAGACTAACCAAGTTTATAACAAAAACATCTAATCCCTAAAGTTGTCTGAACCATTCATTTGATACCAACTATAAGGTTAAATCCTTAAATATTACATAATCCTGAATTAATACAATAATTTACATTTAGTTTCTTTTCATATTTAGAGTTTTAGTGAGTTAGGCCATAACTATTACATTGTGACAAAAAATTACATAGTAGAAACTTCTACTTTGTCCAATTTATTTAACTCAAATAAAAATCTATAAATAAAACAAAAATTAGTTTCCAGATAAAAATCTTCTTGAATTTTTCTTTTCTTATACCCATCATTATACCCAATGAAAAAAATTCAAAAACAAGTGTTGATCATAAAAATATCAGCATGGGATATAAAATAAAGAAATAAAACATTTGTAAATTAATACAAACAATTCAATAAAATATTATTTTTTACTCATAAAACAAAATCTATTTAACATATATCATGAAATCATAAGAATTATGAATAAATAATAGAAATAATATATCATAAAGGAATATTTTTGCATCTATATCAAACAAACATTGTAGCTTTCACAGCTACATAGGGAGTAACCTTCATGGTTATGTTTGGAATACCCATCACAGTATACTGCATATTTTATTTAGGATAAACCTTAATGTTTACCTAGGCGATGTTACCAAATGTATTTATGATCTATCTTGGGCTCACCAACCCTCAGGTTATCATAAAACCTCCCATATACATATACAATTCCCATAAACCATAACATAATCATACAACATAAAACAAGCATAAATAAAAGACAACATTTCCAAATTACAATCACAATATATAATTTTAAGATATTAACATAATAAAGGCTTTCTAAAAACCATTTTCAATATCAAAATACATAAAATAGTATATGGTATGTATTTTTCTTTAAAAACATTATATCTTGTTAAGGATTCCAAATATTAAATAATGTTTGCGGCGGTAGAAAGGTCTGTGTCACCACACACGTTAAAAAACATTCCTTTTTTTTAGTAAAATGCTTCGTAGAAAAAGGGACCTTTTGAAAAAAATTGAATTCAATTAAATTAAAAATGTTATAATTATACATCCTATAAAATAAGGTTGGACATAAACTAAAATCTGTCTTAAAGAATGGAGATTGAGACGAAGCCCCTTACCTTCCGTACGTATTGTACTGTCCATTCTTTATCTCTTTGAATAATAAACATAAGTTAATTTGTACTTAAATAAGAACCATTTAAAGTTTATTATTCCTTTTATATCACTTATAACCTTGTTATAACAATCATATAATTATTCATGTTCTTATCGGTTGTTTTTTCGATGTTCGGTATATGAGTCGAAAAATGAACTTGTTTTGATGTAAATTCTCCATGTAGTAAAAATTCAATCATATCCATAATTATATTAATGATTTAAATATCATATATATACAGTATATATGTATTTATAATATTCTATAATATTTGGATATAATAAATGAGATGCACCCTTCAAGGAGACGATATGTCATATGTACGCATGAACGCTACTTTCATTTATTTTTCATATTAATGAAATGTAAAATAAATGATAAATATGAATATTATAATTCAAGTTAATATCTTATGTTATATAAGTTACATAATTTCATTAATTCTATACTTTATACATTCCATGTATTGAACGAATGAATTATATCACTTGGATGGGGTGGTAGTACGCACATCCTCAAGTTAAATTATCATATTCATACAATAGGGAAATCATAAACCAATGTTGTAAATAAAAATATAGAAGCATTGAAAAAATATAACTATAATATATATCATAAAAAATAGATTTCAATCATTATGGTTCCCATAATAGGTGGTAGGGGAATATTTAATAATCATCATTTTGGGAGGAAATAATTCACCGTACATGGAAATAGTATCTTCGTATCCATTAGATGGATGTGTCTGTAAGTGTATTTTAAATACATCTTATAAGAACATACTAGTATATTTTTTATACTGTTTATTTATGAAATAAATGAATAATAATTGAATATTGGGTGAAGAAGTAAAATAAAGGAATGCAACTTAAGAGAAGAAGTTACCTCTAAATCGGTTAACTTTTTCTGATTTGAGCCAAAAGGATTTCTTGAAATGCCTTCTACCAATGGTAAATCTGATATTAGTAATTTAGTGAAGTTGGTAGATTAATTGGGAAGAAGTATTATGATAAAATGGGCTTTAGATCAATGATTTTGTGGGTAGAGGTGGTGTCCATTTATAAGAGGAAGGAGGGGAACTTTAGGAAAGTCTTGAAATATTAGTTTGTTATAAATTCAATTTCGATTATAATTGGTAAAAAAATTAATTTCATTAGAAGAAATGATGATTTGGGTTTGAATATAAATCATCCAATAATTTTTATTCAAGTTTTTAATATTTTTTTTATCCTTATTATTTTGGTTTAACACCTGTATCACATTTTTTTAATCTTAGAGTGATATCATGTTATTTACACATTATGGGGTAATATAAGTACCCTATCATGTCAAACGACCCACAAGAAAACAATTTATGATATATGTAGACTTATATTAACCAGTTGGAAGAATAATATTTTTGTTGAATTTAATATAATTTAATAATCTATTTTTTATTTTATTTTATGAATTATGTAAATTTTGGACACTATTCATACATGACTTTAGTACAAATTCATAACAACCTGACTCATTCTAAAAAAACATTTAATGAATCCTAACATGTCATATTGGACTATAAAATTCATGCATGACATTTATTATATCAAATAATATTTATTTTATTATTTATAATATCATATATTTGAATCCTTTATTAATGAAGCAGTCATTCAATCATTATTGTGTCACAAGTAAATTTATTTATATAATGTGTAAATATTATAAAAAAATATCCTGACGTAGTAAAGTATTTTATCTCTAAATTTCATATTTATTTTCACAAATATCACATATATAATCTTATTTTAATTTTTTTTGTAAGAATATAGTCGTTTATGTTATTTTTCTCTTTAATTTAAATTAATAATTGTAAAATGTCATTATCACTCCGAAGTGTCTCTATTGGGTCCTAAAATCAACCCCTGGATGCCCATTGTTATACATATCTCACCAAATATGACTTTTAAATGTGTTAGGGTAGTTTAATTTTATTATAATATTTTACCCTTATTTACCAGTTTTACACTTTAACCATGGTAAATAAAATAATTACTATTGTTACTATTCAAAATGTCCAAAAAAGGTACCTATTTACACTATTTATAATTATTATTCCCAATATGGAATTAATTTTTCATAATTTAAAATACAAAATTTGACGAAATTAATATAAAATTAATTCCTATTGCAAAAACAAAAGAGCATGTTTTTAAGAAGTAAAAAAACTACCAATATATTGATATGTTTAATTTCTAATATCATTGTGAAATTACATCCAATGAAAAAAATGTATTAAATGAAAAAAAATTATAATATTTTTACTTTAAAACTGTTAAATAATACTATTTAATTATATAAATTCTCATAATGGAAAAAGTTGTTTTCAGTTAAAATTTACCATAGTTTTACTATTCATACAAACATGATAGTTAATCGAAAAATATCAAAAATTCATCCAAAATAAAATTTTATGTCCCACATCTAAATAATATGAATATTTTTTCAACTAGAATATATAACAATTTCAATAACTAAATAAAAAATGGTTTCTCCATCGAAAGGGGGTAAAACTAAATTTTTAGAAAAATACTTTTTCACCCAAAAAAATTGAATTTGTTCTTATATATTATCTAGAAAACATATAAGATAAATTTAAGGCATTAAATTGAATATATAACCTATATTTTCCATTATATAAAAATCCATACTAAGTGATATGATTTTATAAACACAATTATTCTCTTTTTAAATAATTTTTTTATAAAAACACATCTTTTATATTCAATTGAATTTTATTTACAGTTCTAATTAATTTGGTAACCAATGAATCATTATTTAAACATCTGTAATCCGTATTTTCATAATTTATTTGATAGTATTCATTCCCGTCATTCTAATGGCTATGTTATAATGGTAACATTTAAATAATAACATTTAGTTTTCCATTGAAGCTCGATGTAGCATATCATGTACTCTATTGTACAAAGTGTTTCTTTCTTAAAACTCAAGATGTTAAATCATTCCCCCTTTTGGAAATTACTTCCTCACAATTTTAAAAGTTGGCTCGGTAATCTTCATTAAATAACCAACATCAAAAAAAGATTCAATAAATGTATCACATTAAAAGAAATAAATAGAAGTACTAAGGTCACCCGAGATAAAACATACTAGGATTCCCTGTAGGAAAATATGGATATGGAAGAGAAACTAACAATCAATTTCTAACGAAGAGTTATTGAAAACATGATCCAGAAAAAGTTAACAATTTTAAAAACATAAATTTCTGATGTGTAAAATGGTCTTAGATTTCCCAGTAGGAAAATTAAATGAATCTTTTTATTGTCCTTTTCACAATGTTGAGGAATTTATTTTTGAGTTTTACTAAGAACACAATGAAACACACTTACTTGTGAAGTAGATTTTCATCCTATTATAAATATCTACTACAAACTCATGTTTTCTCCAAATAATGAGTATTTAAGATGACTAGGTCACACCCATAGAACTAGAATCAACTTATAGAGAATCACATAAAATGGTGAACTATATATTACCCTTGTCTTTAAACATTAACCAAAATCAAAATGGTTTATACCAGATCAGATAACCCCCAAAAATAATAACCCTTTTTAAAAATAAATACTACTCTTAATCACTAATATTTAATAAACAATACCGTAAAGTTCAAAAAAGACCATTAAATAAACAATTATCCATAAAATTCTTCAAAATAATCTAGACTAAGATTGAAACTAAAAATTCAGAAGGATTTGATCGCATAGTCTTCCATGATAAATTTTAACATTTATCTCCAAAAAACATTGACTACTCTTAAAGTCTCATACATAAAAGTATTTAACCTAATCATATATTCTCTATGATAGGTTAATCTTTTCAATAAATAAACGAAATCAACATAAGTATATAATAAAACCATAGATTCTTCCAAAATACAATTCAATCATTGCTCCTCAAATGAGATCCCATAGTATTCTACTTTCATTAGGCATAGAGTGTTCCCAAATGAGCAAAAATTTTGCAAAATAACATTTATCACATAATCACCAAATAATGTTTCTATACTGAGGATATCAATTTGATAAAACATAAATTCCCAAAATAAAAATATTCTCAATTAATAAATTTATTTAACATAAAATGTTAAGACATTGTAAAGAGGGACTTCACGTAGGATTGTGGTAAGCGATGTGCCCTTGTCACACTTCTGTTGTTTGTTCAATTCCTACGTCCATTCCAAACAAAATGGTTTGTCACCCATCTTATAGGTTGTCCTTCTTATAAAACTCATAAATAAACTTAACATGTTTTATCCTCAAAGGATTTCTTATACCTCTCAATTTCATCCCAACTCATAAAGACCTCAACATCATAATTAATGATGTCTTATATATGTTGACATTTTTTTATTTATACTCCATTGGATAAAATATATCTATTCCCAATAGAAATAATATCAGACCTTGATCATGGTGTCCACATGGTTTCAACATAATCTTGTTCATGTAAGTAGAAGTTCAATGCACTGCAATAATGATTTAGAGATTCTTCCAAATCATTTGCTTCTTTATCCAAATACACCTTGTAAAACCTGGGTTATATGGGTTTTCATATAAAAATAGTTTCAGAACAAAATCATGTATAAAATTTAAATTAAAACCATCTAAAAAAAGTGATTTTTATAAAATAGTTTAACCATGTTTGAGTTGAAACATTCAATAAATGGTTATTTTAAAATACCATAAGTATGTGTTGAAAGTATATATTTTTAAATAAAATATACATAGTTTTCACAAGGGTCCCCTTCTTCACACCTTTTTCAAAATCCAAATATGCTTTAAAATCTTATGATAAGGTAAAATATTTAAAAACACCATGAAAATATTTACCATTCTTCAAAATATGAGAATATTGAGGAAATAATATTTGATTGAATAATACCCATGATCCACAATGGTATCGAGGTATAGTGGAGGTGTTTGATTTCTCAAACAACTTCTTTCAAATGAGTTGTATTCTTTCAAAAGTTTCACAATCATCCTAAAAAGTCATTGAAATAATTATTGCAATAAAGTCATCAAGAAGAGGTAGAATTTTTTTTGAGATCCTCCTCCTTCCATTTGTAACTGACTTTCATTGATCTGAAATGTTATAAAACTGGGATTTAATTTATTGAATAGACATAAAGACTAACAATGTGTTTAACAAAAACTTCTAATCCATAAATTTTTCTAAAACTTTCCTTTCAAACCAACTACAAGGGCACAACCTTAGACACTACATAAACGTGAGTTAAGTCCCAAATTTACAATGAGGGTCTTTTAATGTTTATATTTTTAGTTAATTAGGTCATAACTATTACATTACGTATAAAAAATTTCAATGTAAACACTTATAATATTTCCAATTTATTTCACAAAAATAAAACTCCTTAAGGAAAACAAGAATTATTTTCTTGATAAAAATATTCTTGAATTATTACCTTATTTATCCCTTCTTTATACCTTTTCAAAAACATTTCAGAAACTTGTGTTGTGCATAAAAATTTCATTAAGGGATTTAAAAAAAGGAACACAAATATTAATCCATGAATGCATAGAAATCAAGGAAATTATATTTTTTACTCATAAAACATAATCTCTTTAACATACTTCATGAAATCGTATGATTTATGAACAAATCATAGAAATCATAAATCATAAAGGTAACTTGTTTCATCCATAACATACTAACATTGTACCATTCAAAGCTATATAGGGAGTAACCCTAATGCTTACATTTGGAATACCCATCACAGTATATTTCCTAAATATATTAGATGAAATCATAAATTTTACCTCTATGACATTACCCAATTCATTGGAGAGATATCTAAGGCTCACCCACCCTCGGTTTATTATGGAACCACCTGTATACATAAATAATGCCCCTAAACCATAACATAATCATATCACATAATACAATCATAATTGAAAGATAACATTTCCACATTGCAATAAAAATATATCATTTCAAGATATTGAATTAATCAATGATTTATAAAATAATTTTCAATACCAAAATATATTAAAATAGTATATGGTATTTATTTTCCATTTAAAAAAATTACAGCTTGTTAAGGAAGACAAATATCAAATAATTATTGCAGTGGAGGAAAGTAATATGTTTCCGCATAAGTTAAAAAGAAACATTCCTTTTTTCATTTAGTAGAAAGACTTGGAAAAATAGTTTCCTTTCTAAAACCATTTATTTAAATTATAAGAAAAAATTTATAATTATACACCTAAAAAAAATAAGTTGTTGTATAAACCAAAATATGCCCCTATATATGGAGATTTTGATGAAGTCCCTTACTATGAGTCTGACATGTCTTGTTCATTATTTATCTCCCTGGACAATAAAATTAAGTTAATTTCTACTTTCATCAGAACCTTTTTAAATTTTGTGATTTCTTATATCAATTATTACCTTGTTATAACAATCCAATAATTATTCTAGTTCATATCGGTCATTTTGTCCATATTCGGTACTTGAGCCAAAAAATGAACTTGTTTTATGAGGTAAAAATTCTATCATCTCCATAATGATATTAAATATTTAAATATCATATATATACAATAATTATATATTTATAATATTTTATAATATTTGGATATCATAAATGAAATGCATCGTTCATGGAGATGGTAGGCCATACCTACGCATGATTGCTACTTTCATTTATTTTTCATATTAAAGAAATGAAAAAGAAATGATAAATAGGTATATTATAATTCTAGTATAATATCATATGTTATATATGTTACATTACTTCATTAATTTTTTCCTTTATACGTTCTATGTATGGAATGAACGAGTCATATAACCTTGAGGGGGAGGTAGTCCGCACTTCCTCAAATGAAATTATAGTATTTTCACTTTATGGAAAGCATAAAGGTATTCTATAAATAAAAATATAGATGAATAGAGACAATATAAATATAACATATATCATATATAAATATAGTTCCATAATAATGAACACCATGGGAGGTGGTAGGTAAAATTGAACAATCATTGTTTGAGCTAAAAGGCAATTTTGAATTGCCTTGTGTCTATGGTAAGGCTTCTATGAGGAATGGATGGATTCTGGTGGATTATTTGAGCTAATGTTGGAAGATCTATGTGGATTTAGAGGTGTGATTATGTGGGTAAATGTGGTGGCCTTTTATAATTGGGATGAGTGGTACTTTAGGAATGTCTTGAAATATTGATTTATTATAAATTCAATTTCAATTAAAAATGGACCAAAAATCGTTTAATTTGAATATAATATTTTTTTTTCTAATACTAATCATTCAATAATTATCAGAATATTTTTGAATATTTTTTTGTCCTTATCTTTTTTTTACCCTCATTTTACCCTTTTTAATCTTAGAGTTGTATAATTTTATTTACACAGTGTGGGTTAATGTAATTACAATATCATGTCTGATGACCCACAAGAAATTAATTTATGATATATGTGGACTTATCTTAACCATTTTGGTGATTTGTAGAGTTTTATGAATTTAATATTATTTAATAAACTATTTTTTTATGTTATAAATTATGTCAATGTTGGACACAATTCATACTTGACTACTGTACAAATTCAAAACAACTTTATTCACTTAAAAAAACATTAAATTAATCCTAACATGTCATATTAAGTAATAAAATTCATTAATGAAATTAATTATGTAAAATAATATTTATTTTAATAAATATAATATCATTAATTTGAATCCTTTATTATTTAACCAATCACATCATCATAATTGTGTCATAATTATATTTATTTATTTAATGTATAGAAATTATAAATAAAATATTCTGACATAAGAAATCATTTTATCATTGTAATGACTATTTATAGTCAAAGAGATCCCTTATATAACCCTATATAAATTTTGTTTTAGTAATAAGATAAATGTTTATGTTATTTTTATTTTTACTTTAAATTAATTAGTATAACATGTCATTATCAATCCCAAGTGGCTCCATTGGGTCCTAATATCGACCCCAAGATTCCTGTGGTCAGAAATATCTCATCCAATAGGACTTTGACATGTGATAGGGTAGTTTAATGTTATTATAATATTAATTTTTACACTTATTTATCCGATTTACCATTTATCTATGGTAAATAAAATAATTAATAAAGTTACTATTCATAACGTCCAAAAATAAAAGGTACCGATAACGACCTAAAATTTCATTAATGGTAATTCATCTTTTATTTAATTAAGTTTCTCATTATGTAAAATGGTTTTATAGAATGTGAACTTCATTGGTTTTAGGTTTTTTTTAATTTTAAAATACCGTTATGAATTGTGACTATTGCTAATATAGTCGTTGAACAGTGATCACATGATTAGTATAAATATAGTGCTTTAACAAATCCAATTTACTCGGAAAAAGGAAGAGTTGGCATCATCTAGTATACTTACCCCCTTATGAATCCCATTTGATGGATCTCGTAAAGGAGGTGGCATCATTGAGCATCCCTCATGACCAAGCCCATGTCGAGCTTCAATATGTTAAGCTCAAACAGAATCACCTATGAGAGTAGTGGAAGTTGATAGAGATTACCACCCAATCAATGTTATCTGAGTCAGCCCAAGAGTCAGTCACCATCATACACATTACCCTTCAGTCTTATATAGGTTTTATAAGGAGTTATGTTACAAGATCTTATCAATATGATTATGTGCATTATTTTTTATATAATAATGAATATACATTCATTTTATTATTGTTACTTTCTAAATATTTTTTAAGGAACAAATAGTATTTTTAGATAATATTCATCTAAGACATCTATTTTGATGAATCACTAGATTTTTGAATCAAATAATTTTTTATGAAAATATTATTATTACTATAAAAATTATTTTTTATTAAATATAATTGATCGTATAATTTTTTGAATGAAATTGTAATTTTTATTATGTTTTCAAAGCTGTTTTGTCAAAACCCATGAATATTCGATAAATTTCAATTTTTATTTTAAAAGAAAAAATTCACATATTTAGAATATTATTTAGATAAAATAAATATTATTTTTTGTAAAAAGGATGTCAAAATTATCCAATGGTAAACTTTTCATTATTTTCTGAGACAGTCGAATTTTAGGGTAAAATTTAATTACCATTTAAATAAAAAATGTGTTTTATGACAACATGATGATCCAACAGTGATGTAATAAAATATGATAAACATTATGTTCAGAAGATATATATTTTACCATTAAAATAATGTGATTTTGGGTTGGTTTGATTTATTTTTCAAAGCTTTAGTGGACCATCGAATTATAATGATTCATTTTCACTTTTTAAATGATTATCCTTGAGAGTGTGACTCATCTCCACATAATAAAACCTATTATTTTAAGATTTTCGGAGATTGGCCTTATAAAATATTGTTTTCCACTCCCTTTTTTTAATAGCCATGGCCAAACACCATGGACTGGTTTGTGGTTTTGATGAGTTTAATGTGAGTTCTGCCAAACCTAAATAATAAAGAATTACTTCGAATTTCTTATATAAATCCACACCAGATCCAACATCCTCTTCACTAAAATCCTTTTTAAATCATAAAAATATTCCCTCCTGTCTATAGAATCCTTCCAAGATGCCCAAGCTCAAAAAATGTCCCTTTCAAGCCTCTCTCATGCCTTTAGATGCACACTCCCTTATAAGGGATTCTCATTTTTCTTATTCATGTCCAATTTCCCTTATATTGTTATGACATTTTATTTTTCAATTATAAATATTGGGGTATGATTTATCGCCTACCACAAAATTCCCTATTCTTGTTTGAATAATGAGATATCCCCTTTCTCTCTCATTAATGCCTCCCATATACACCAGTTATTATACTGAAATTCAGTAAGGAATTTATCACTCTTCATTTACATTCAAGAAATTCTTTTGTGATATGAATATAAATTCCATTACATATGTTGGGACATGTATATATATGAACCCCACAATTTTCATTTCAAGTACATATGATGAGACAGCCCTTTATCTCTCGTCAAACATTTTTATGAATTCTCATGTCAAGCTTTTACGCTGCCGAAATTGCACTACAATTTTCCATGCCAATTTTATTGTGTAATAAATACCATGCACATTTCTCTATCAAGGGTATTCAACTTTATACACATTTACTCTTTTATTAAAAAGCTTCATGTATGTATTCCACATCTCTTTATTATGGAATAAATGATAATGAATTATTCCATGTTGTATGATTCATGTGGCACACTTATGCATGAAATAAAATGATTAATAAGGGGGGCCCTAGATAGCACTCCAATGCATTGGGTAAAGTATAGTATCATGATATTTCATGTGAAATGAGTGTTGAGTCATTCTAATTAATGTGAAAATATGGTTTACTCATGCTTCATGTTCAATGAGGATTTACTCATGCCCCATGTGCAATGAAACTTGGCTCATGCAAATTCCATGTAAAGTGTTGTTGCCACATTTCCGTGTTATGATTATCAGGCCTTATCATGAATTTATGTTCACGTTTCTCTTTTTCTCCATTGTTGTTCCTATTTTCTAACATGTATTGTATTCCTCAATTTATTCTTTGTTTATTCCCTTACTAGGCTTTATAACTCACCCTTTTCTTATGCATATCCTCAGGTTTTCCTATGCAATGCTAAGTACGAGGGAATGTAGGAGATATGTAATAGAATGTTTCAATAAAGTTGTTGTATTTCATGTTTTAAGTTGTTATGTAATGGTCCTAGTCCCCAAAGACACTAGACCTTTTGATATTCTAGGTTGTATCAACTAATTTTTATGTAATAAATCATGTTTAAGTGTGTATAAAAGATCATGGTTGTTATAGTTTCTATCAGAGGATATGTTTAGTTATTTTTGGGATTTGGATTAGAAAACCCTAGTAATGACTTTGAGAAAAGACATAGTATAATAAAAACAGCCCTATGTTTTGGTGAGTATTGAGTAAGTGGTTTATCAAAAAAATACATCTATGTCTTGATACGAGCAGGTAGAGGCGGCTCTGACACTGATGTATCCTAGGGTTAAAACCTGAAAACACCACTTTGAGCTAGACATGAATAGGAACTAGTGCATGGAAATGGGCCTTGATACACTCTTGGTTACGACACACTTGGGGATATGTTTTTGAAAATTCATAAACTTAGTTTGAACCATTATTAAGGGACAAAAAAAATTTCTATGAATATATGTTTGAATGTTGATCATGGATATCATAGACTAAATCCAATAGATTAATATGTTGTGGAAATAAAAGTTATTTATAAGTCATTAGTTTTTTCCATCGATTACCCTTTATGTTTTACACCAACCTTTCCTTTATTTCCATCAAATGGCTGGTAATAGGTGGACTCGATCTAACAACTGATGTGAAGATCAATGTGATTATTGTACTAATGAGATGCACATTCCTATAGGAGCGGGGATCTCGAACATTTCCAAGCTTCTCCATCAACTAACCCAACCATTGAATAGAAACATGGGTCAAGGGTAATTTTCAACCCCTCCTTCCCCCAAAGAAATAAAAAGTCACTATCAAGAGCTTCATGAGACAAAGGCCTTCTAGTTTTAATGGATTATTTGATCACTCAATCGTCGAACAATGGATCAACTCCATTGAAAATATCTTATACATCCTTCAATTTTCTGAACAACAGATGGTTCAGCTATACTCTTATCCTATGGAGGGTGAAGATGATCGATGGTGAATGTTAATAAAAAATTTGAAGCCTGAGGAGGAGATCGAGGTGTTGGAATTGAATGATTTGTGGAAAATGTTTTTTCGATAAATATTTTCTATGCACCCTCCGACATAAGATGGAAAGGGACTTCTATTCCATAAAGAAAAAAAGGAGATTAATCTGTCGAAGAGTGCAAGGAAAACATTACAAGGAATGAAAGAGACACTTCCGGATTTGTCGTTATCCCCAAATTCATGGTTTACCACTTCTTTGGTGGGCTGAAACCTAGCCTGCAGAAAATGCTGGTGATCCGTGACTTCGACAGCTATGATGAAATTGTCTGTTGTTCCCTCAAGGGAAAAATGGAGATCAAAGTCTCTCTGGGGTATCATGGGGACAAGAAGCATAAGGTGGAATTCAATGCTGGCAGTCTGATGGATAAATCCAATGGTGATAAGAAGACCCAGCACCCCACATGGAAATGTTTTGGAAAGAAGAACCCCAGAAATTGCCTGAAGGGAACGAAAAAATGAATTAGTTGTGGAAGAGATGGTCACCTGGTTATTAACTGTTATAAATAAAAACCCACAGTTGCGACAGAGGAGAGGAATGTTATGTTCGACTGTGAACATGTTGTTCATTGCTTCAACTGCAAAAATCAAGGGCATCTTGCAAATCAGTTCACTAAGATAAGGGTTTTCAGAGGCAACCAACAACCTCCAAGGTAGTAATGGGGAGCTTCTTCAATCACTACTGTCTAAGTGAACCCTGAAAAAATAAGTGGTGAAAGGTAGGCTATTTATTCATTCAATAATAGGGAGTGTACATTTTTATTCTAGTTATACACATTCTTTTATATCCCTAATGTTTAATAGAACAATCCCAGCACCACCACAAATCATGGAAGTGAAGATATCGATGAGTATGGAAAATGGGGAAATCATTGCATCCCATGAATATAACTCCTCCCATGTCATATTTTGTGTATTAAACTACCCTTAAAACCTCATCGTACTCCCTCTGGTGGAATTTTATGCTATTCATGGCATGGATTGGATTTCGTTATATAGAGCCAAAATAAATTATTTTGAGAGGGAAATCACTCTCTATGTGGGGAATCGACCTCCCCCCCACCAATTCTATACTAGTTCATGGAGGAAAATGAATCTTCTTTAGCTCTATTGTCTCAAGAATGGATATTACTTCCCTATGAGCACACGTATCTGGCTCATATGATTTAGTCTAAGGAGGAAACCATCCTTGAAGTCATTCCTATTTGTAGGGAAGTGTTTCTTGATGAATTTACTAGTCTTCCTCGTAGAAGAGATATTGAATTCTCAATTGATCTTATACCAGGGGCATAGCCAAGATTCAAGCCTCCGTATAGAATGGTTGTTTTGGGGAATTAGGAGCTGAACAAACTACTACCGGAGAATCTAGATAAAGGGTTTATACTCCCAAGTGCTTCACCACGGGGTGTACCAGTCCTCTTCATCCAGATGAATGACGGGTCAATGCACCTTTTCATTGATTATCGTCAGCGTAACAAAATCATAATAAAGAACTAGTATCATATCCGATGAATTGATGACTTGTTTGATCATCTATGTGGAGCACAATACTTCTCCTAGGTGGAATTGTGGTTGGGATATTATCATGTAAGGGTGAAGAAGGAAGATATCCCCATGGTGTCTTTTCATACAATATACGGGCACTATGAATTCAGATTTACTCCTTTCAGACACATCAATGCTATTGAAATCAACATGGACTTGATGAATAGAGTCTTTAGAGGTTTCCTCGGCAAATTTTTGGTAGTCTTTATAGATTATATTTTGATATACTCCAATACCAAGGAGGATGATGAGGAGAATCTAAGAACTATCCTAGAAACCTTTTGTAAGGAGAATTTCTATGAAAATTACAACAATTGTGAGTTCTGGTTGAAGTATATCTCATTCTTGGACCATATAATCACATGCAATGGGATATCTGTGCATCCCTCCAAAACAGTTCTGATTGACGGATGGTCGTGGCCAACATAGGTAACAGATATCTGTAGCTTCTTGGGGTTGGCTCGATATTATCAAAAATTTGTGATAAATTTCTCATGATTGTCCAACCCTCTTACTTAGCTAACTTGGAATTTAGTAAAGCTTACTTGGAGTGACGAATGTGAAGAAAGCTTCCAGGAGTTAAAAATAAGTCATATCGCTGCACTTGTTCTCACTTTACGAATTGGTAGAAAACTATATGTGGTATTCAGTGATGTTTCGAAGAAGGTTATGGGATGTGTGTTGATGTAAAATGACAGTGTCATAGCCTGTGATGAAAGGCATTTGAATTTTCATGACCATAATTATCCAACACATGATCTGGAGTTGGTTGCGGTGATCTTTGCTTAAAAATTTTGGCATCATTATTTCATTGAGGAGAACTGTGAAATATATACAAACCACAAAAGCCTCAAGTATATAGTCACACATAAAGACTTGAACATGATCCAACAAATATTGTTAGAGTTGATCACATACTATGACTGCTCAATCCATTACCACCTTGGGAATGCGAACAAGGTGTCAGATGCTCTAAGTAGAAATGACCCAACGATTCTATCACTGATGAGAATTGAGAAGGATCTAATCTTCTTAGATTTGATGATAATGGACATGCGAATCATAAAGAAAGGAAAATCATAAATCCTTTCACAAATTATTGCTCAACATTCTCTTTTGGAATTGTTAAAGGATGCTCAAAATGATTATGTGGGAATTCATAAGAAATTGGAAGCTATCAAAAGAGGAAAATCCATGGCGTTCAATGTCAATGAATAAGGAATTTTGAAATTTGGCAAAAGACAATGTGTTCCATCTTGTTCTGAGATGAAGAAGGAACTTCTGGATGATGCATATAGTTAAAATTTCTCTATTCACCCGGTAACCACAAAGATATATTGAGATCTCCGAGAGCATTATTGGTGGGATAATATGATGATAGAGATCGATAAATATACATTAATGTGCCTGGTGTGTCTGCAAGTGAATGCTGAGAGACATAAGTCTAAGAGTATGATACAACCATTACCCTTACCAACATGGAAATGGGAGAACATTACCATGGACGTTGTCACCGGACATTCGAAGACATCCAAAGGCATCAATACAATATGTCTTGTTTTGGATCGTATTAAAAAGTCTTCACACTTCATTGTAATTTGGGATGATTTCCCATTGGATCAACTGGCATGAATATATATTGGAGATGTGGTAAGGCTGCATGAGATACCACTATGTATTGTATCTTATCGATATCCAAGATTCACCTATATGTTTTGGAAGAGTCTTCAACATGCTTTGGATACTGAGATGAAATTCAGTACGGCTTATCATCCTCAATCTGATGGTCAATCTGAGCGGACTATCCAAACACTTGAGGAAGTGTTGAGAGAATTCTCAATGGACTTCAACATAGGATGGGACCAATATCTTCCTATTGTTGAGTTCTAATATAATAACAGTTTCCACTCTAGAGTCCAAATGGCACCATATGAATCCCTTTATTGGAAATGATGCAGAACACTAATGTGTTGTGATGAAGTCAGTGAGCGTAAGCTTCTAGGATTAGAAATGATCGTTGAAATAGTGGAGAAGATGAAAACCATTTAGCAGCATATCAAGGTAGCCCATAGTCGACAGTAGTGTTATACATATAACCATAGAGTATACATTGAGATTAAAGTCAGAGACTTGGTATTTCTCCGCATATCTCTATGGAATAAGATCATGTGATTTGGAAAGAAATGGAAGTTAAGTCCTAGGTACATCAGCCCCATATAGATTCTTGATCTTGTTGGGGTTGTGACCAATTGACTAGTACTTCCACCTACCATGGCGCAAGTACATGATGTCCTTCATGTATCACTCTTAAAAAAGTACATACCATACCATTCACATGTACTTTATTCAGAGGTGGTATAGTTAGAGGTTGATATCTCTTATGAGGATCAACCGGTGAAGATCTTATATTGTAAATAAAACGTTCTATGAAATAATATAATTCCCATCATCATGTTGTTGTGGAGAAACCACAAGTTTGAAGAAGAAACGTGGGAGTCGGAGGAAATGATGAATCAGAGTTACTCACATCAATTTTAGTGTGGGAAAATGACATTTTGAGGGTAAAATTTATTAAGGGGGAAAGATTGTAATGACCCAAACTTTCTTCAAAAGAAATTCCCCTTGATTTAATTAAATTTATCATTATGTAAATTGTTTATATAAAATGTTAAATTCATTGGTTTTATGTTTTTGGATTTTAAAATACTATTATGAATTTTGACCATTGTTAATATTGATGTTCCACAGTGATCACATGATTAGTATAAATAGTGGTCTTTAACAAATACAAGTTACTCAGACAATGGAAGTGATGACCTCATCCATTAGACTTTCCCCATATAAAGCCAATTTTTTGGAGCTTGGAAAGGAGCTGGCATCATTGGGTTTTTCACTTGATCAATCCCAATCCATGCTTTAACATGTTATTCTCTAACGGAATCTCTTACGAGAGAAGTGGAAGTTGATAGAGATTACCACCTGAGCAATGTTATCTAAGCGACCCCAAGATTCCGTCACCATCGTGCACCTTACTCTTCGGTATTATGTGGGTGTTATAAGAGGTTATGTAACAAGAACATAGCACTATGATTATGTGTATTAATTTGTATATAATAATGAATATATATTCATTTTATTATTGTTACTTTGTAAATAGTTTATAATGAAAAAATAGTATTTTTAGTTAATATTCAACTAAGAAATCTATTTTGATGAATTAATGGATTTTTAAATAAAATAATATTTTATTAAATAATAATATTATTAATAAATTTCTTTTATTTAAATATAAATGATTTTATAATTTTATGAATCAAATTTTAATTCTTATTAAGGTTTGAAAGTTGTCTTTTCAAAACCCATGAATTTTAAATAAATGTCGGTTTTTATTTTAAAAATAAAAATTCACATATTTAGAAAATTATTTTGATAAAATGAATATTATTTTGGGAATCCAGACGGTGAAATTTTCCATTAGTAAATTTTTCATAATTTTCAAAGACTGTCGAATATTTGGGTAGAAATTAAATACCGTTTAAATATATATTGTGTTTTATGACATAATAATGACCCAATAGTGATTTAATAAAATACTATAGACAAAATTTTAGTTAAATATATGTTTTACCATTAAAATTATGGGATTTTGGTTTTGTTTTATTTATTTGAAAAAGCATTAGTGGACCCTCCAAGAGTTATAAAACATTTTCGCTTTTGGAATGATTTTCCTTGAGAGTGTGACTCTCCTCTAGATAAGAAACCCAATTATTTTAAGACGTTCGACCATTTGGCTTATAAAATATTGTTTTAAACTCCCCTTTGAAAAAAACAATGGGAAAACCCAAGGTTGGATTGTGTTTTTGATTAGATTAATGTGAGGTTTCCCAAACATAAATAATAAAGAATTCCTTCTCTTTTCCTATAAAAACCAACTGAATATCCCACTTCCTCTTCACTAAAAAAATTTGATGTTCATACAAAATCTTCCATATTTTATATATAATCCTCCCAAGGTTCCACACAGTCCCAATACACCTCTCTCAAGCCTCTCTCAAGCCTTTGGAATCACAATCCCAAATAAGGGATTCTCCCTTTTCTTATTCATGTCCAAGTTCTCTTATATTTTTAGGCCATTTTATTTTTCAATTATAAATGGTGGGGTATGATTTATAACCCCCCATACTTCCCTCTTCATGTTTTTATAATGATAGATCCAATATATCTCTCATTAATGCCTCCCATGTACACATGTTACTATGCTGAATTTCTGTAAAAATTTCTCTCTCTTCATTTACATTCTATGAATTCTTTTGTGATATGAATCTAAATTCAATTAAATTTGTTAGCACATGTATCTATATGACCCCCTTACTTTTAATTGCATTTATATATTATTAGACACCCCTTTCTCTTTCATATACCATTTTTTTAATTCTTATGTCACACCTTTACACTACCGAAATTGCACCGCAATTTTCGAAGAAAATGTCATTGTGTAGTGAATACCATGCCCATTTCCATATAAAGGTTATTAAACTTTATGCCCATTTACTTATTGATTACAAATAATCATGTATTTATTTAAAATCCCTTTATCGTAGAATAAATTATGATGAATGATTCCATGTTGTATGATCCATGTGGCACACATATGCATGAAATTAAATGATTAAGAAGGGTGCACCCTGATAGCACTCCAATACATTGGGTAAAGTATAGTATCATGATACGTTAGGTGTAATTAGTATTGACTCATGATCATTCATGTGCAATGAGGGTTTAATCATGCTTCATTTTCCATGAGGATTTACTCATTCTCCATATGCAATGAGCCTTGGCTTATGCTAATTCCATGTTAAGTGTTGTTGCCACATTTCCATGTTATTATTATCACGTATTATCATTCATTTATTTTCATGTCTTTCTTACACTCCATTTTTATTCCTATTGTTTAAAATGTATTTCATTCCTCATTTTATTCTATGAATATTCCTTTACTGGTCCTTATATCTCACCATTTTCTTATGCATGGCCTCAGGTTATCCTATGCAATGCTAAGTACGAGGGAATGTAAGGGTTATGTAAAGTAGGTTTTCAATAAATATGTTTTATTTAATGTTTTAAGTTTTTATTTAATGGTTCTAATCCCCAAATACAGTAGACCACTTCATCTTATATGTTTTATCAAGTGATGTTTATGTAATAAATCAAGTTTAAATGTGTAATAAAGAGCATGGTTGTTATAGTACCTATTTACACTATTTATAACTTTTTATTCAAAATATGAAATCAATTTTTCAAAATCCAAAACACAAAATTTTAATAAATTAATTTTAAATTAATTCCCACTGTCAAAACCAAAAAGTTTGTTTTTAATAAGTAAATGCTCCCAAAATATTGACATGTGTTTTGCCCAATTTCAATGTAAAAATTACTTCCAATGACCAACATTGGATTTAATGATGAAAATAAATTATATTTATTCATTAAAAAAATTTAATAATATAATTTATCAATATAAATTATCTTGATGGAAAAAATTGTTTTCAATTAAAATTTAGCATATTTTTACTATTCATCAAAACATGATAGTTATTAGAAAAATATCAAAAATTCACCCAAAGTAAATTTGGATGTCCCTATTCTGAATAAGAATATTATATTGTCAATTATAGCATATAATGGTTTAAAAAATTAAATTTAAAAATATTTCTCCCTTAAAATGTGGTAAAATTGAATTTTTTGATGGATTGTTTTTTTATCTGAAAAATTGAATTTTTTCTTATATCATTTATAAAAAACATATAAGATTAATTTAAATAATTACATTGAGTATATATCATATATTTATCATTAAATAAAAATCCATAAAGTGTGATATGTTTTTGTAAACACAAATATTTCTTTTAAAATAGGTTTTTATAAAAACACATCAATTATATTCAATTGGTTTTTATTTCTATTTCTATGAAATTTGGTGACCATTGAATCATTATTTAAACATGTGTAAATAAATGTTTAATAATTGGGTTGATACTATTAATTCCTTCCATTCCAACAGATATGTTGTAATATTAACATTTAAATAATAATATTTAGTTGTTCGTTTTAGCTCAATGTAGTGTATCATGTACGCTATTGAACATACTGTTTATTTCAAAAAACATAGGATGTTACAATTGAGTCAAATGTTAAGTCCTAAATATCAATATATTATTTTAATTTATAAATAGTAGATATGTTAAATCCTTGGATAAAATATGGTATGTATTCAAATGTATGATAATTGATCAAAACATAGAAAAATTTCATAAGCAATGCGAGTGTTGGTAATATTGGTCTCATTTATTAAAGAGTTAAAATATTTACTTTGAAAATAATTTTAGGTGAATATAGAATGTTTCATAAATAACAATTTTAAATGATACGTGATATATTTGGGGTAAATGAACATTAATTAAAAACATTAATTTTGTTGTTCTGGTTTAACTAAGGGTGCATTCATGCATTGTATCATATATTTTTTACCCAAGAGTATAAATTTTTATATCTCAATTATATTATTTATAATTTCTTAATTATAATTTTTTATATATTTTTTAATTTAAATTCATTAATTTAAAAATTTTAACAATTTTAATTTTTTTAAAATTTTTATAGTATTTTAGGGATTTCATGGAAAAAATTTAACTTTATTCTATGTGTATAACTATTGAAAAGAATCAACATAAAATTACATTTGGGTTTTGTTTGTTGAAAATTTTATTCAATTCACTTAGATAATATATTAAAAATATTTTAGAACTCATATATTGATGAATAAATATATTTTAGAGTGATAATGGAAGAATCCGATTTGTACAGTTTTCTCTTAATTTTCCTAAGCGTACTTCCTAATTAATATTTTTTTCTTTTAAGATTCATCTAGAACTGATCATGAAAAATGGAAAAGGCAAATTTCCATAATATTCATTTGAATATGGTTATAAGATTTATTTTTCAGTAAATGGGAATGAGTCATTTTATAGAAAATGGACTCTATAAGAGTCTGTAATACACTCCATAAGAGTCATTTATGGGCTCATTAAGAGTCATTTAAATAATATTTAATATTAATCCATGTACTATAATGAGTCACTTTAGGGACTTCATAAGTGTCTTCTTAGAGAAAAATATCATTTAGTAAGATTCAATCTCTTGGCCAATTTTTAGAAGGTCAACCAATAGTAGTTTATGATATATTTTATTAATCATTAAAATTTTATTCTTGGTTTAAACCCTGAATTTGGATAAATTCATCCATAATTTAATAGAGGATTATTCCATTATTATTCAACAATATGAATTCCAAATTTGTGTCAATTTAGTGGGTTTTTTTTAGATTAAACCACATTCCGTGAATAGGGGAGCCACAGCATAGGGGTGTCAATAGAAAAATCGTGTTTATTTTTAAATACATGATTTGGAAAAATCTTGAAAAATTTATTATTACAAAAATATTAAAAAAAATTATTACATATTAATATATGAAGAAATAATGCTACTATATTTGGATTTTCCCTGTTAAAATATTCAAATATTACATTTATGGATATTCAATGAATAAAATTTTAAGAAGATAAATATAAAAGGAAATATGGATTATAAAGAATTTATGAATATAGATAAAATATATATTCCTTTATGTTAAAAAAGTAATAAAATTAAGACAAGGGGTTAGAGAGGATATTTTGATTTTTTAAAAAAAATTTGTATAAATCTGTACTCAAGATATAATGGAGGAGGAGGAGGAGGGAATACAAGATGTTCTTAGGCGATGAGTTTGAGTGAATGGTGTTGAGTGATACACCATATCTTGTCTGTTTTCTATCCTTTAATCAAAAAATAATCATATAGTTAAAATTGTAACTATTAATTATACATTATAATAATAGAATTTTTTTTGTCTGTTTATTCTAAAACAATTTTGACCATAGGGGGTCATTTTAGCCACTATCAATTATGAAAATAAAAGCTTTGATTTTAGTTCTTTAGGTGCATTAACATATTTATTTTTCATGATCTTTGTATTATCACAGTTTGGGTAAACTAAGTAAATTATTTTTTGTATATCATTACTACTTTATTTCTTAATTTGATCTATGATGAAGATATGTGTTACTATAAAAACCTGTACAATTTTATTAAGAAGGGTGATTTAATAGAATTAATAATAACACAATTCACCGCTAGGGAATTCTTATTACTTGGGACAGATAAGTGGAATAAAATTTAAAATTTATTCCTGAAATTTGGCTATCTACGAAGTAAATTTTTTTTTGTTTTTAACTATAATTTAGTTCATATATTTAATTGAACAAATTTCTAACTATGGATGAATTGGATGGAACACTACTGCCAATCATTGGGAATGGATTCTTGTTTAATTACATGGGATCTCATAAATCGTAGAAATAAGAGTAGTATTAGTGAAATATTAAAAATGGGATTTATGAAGAGTAGTTAAACCTTAATAAATCATTTTACGGGTCAAAAAGATAGTTTAAGACCCTAAAAATGTTTTCTAAAAAAGATATTGTTTCCTATAGAAAATATAAACTCCTATGAAATGGAACTGGAATAAGTAGAGGAATAAAAATATATTGGTGAGGAACATTATATAGATGTCGTAGAAAAAAACAATTGTAAAACAATATTTATTAATGTTTTAATGTTGAGGAATGTTTCAAACTCAGGCTAATCATGAATCTTCTCTTGCAGAAATTGATATTTAGTATAACATGATAATGAAATAAAATGTAGTGGTATATGGCACTAAGATTTAGATAAAAAATATATACTAATAAATTTAGGAGTTATAAGAAAAGATAAAATGACTAAAATATGGAAATTATGGAAATTTGAAGAAAGAAGATTAATTTATGCTCAAATGTTAAGGTAAATACTGATTTTTTAATTTCATTACAATATTAGTTAAATGTTATTACAAAAAAATTGGTAACACAATGGGGATTCATGGTGATTTGATTAAATATTAATTACTATGAAATACTTATTACCATCCTCAATATTTCTTCAAGAAGTGTCAGTACACCAGTTGTTAAAAAAGATAATGTTATATATTGTGATTCTATAGAAAAAATTTGTTGATTTCCCATGAGTTTAGATTTTCAATTATAATGGTAAAAATTTCTATGGGATTGAACAAAAGAAAAAATTAGTGGTATATAATGAAAGACCACATGAACCCCCTCCTCTTAAGAATGTCGTTTTTTGTAACTCAAAATTTAATAAAAAAATGTTGGAGAAGAAAAGATGCACAATAATGAAACAAGTATATGTTGTAATTATTGTAGAAAGATGTGGTGCAAAGAATATATCTGTTATGTATAAAGAAATAAATTAAATATCTCTAAAGAAAAAAAATGACACGATTATCTTACTATGATCATTATTTTTTTAATGGATAATTATTTTTTGGTAAGGTTATGGGAACAAATCCATAAATTGCACATATATGTTACAAATATGTTTATGAATGGATACTCATATAAGTAGATATCAGTAGTATCTATCAAAATCATTTTTGATGAAAACAAATATTTAGTATGAGGTTATATAATAAAATTATTATCTACTAACGGTATATTCGAAACAATCCTATTTACCACCAAAGGATAGGCGATAGTGAATCTTGATCATGAAAAGGAAATATAGTAGGGACAACATAGATATATTTTCATTGAAATTGATAGATATAGCATGCACATGGATTCTAGATGGTGGTTATAAATCCAACATTATAGGAAAAAAATATTTTTCCTATGAAAAAAACATAATAAATAATGTGTCCACATTAGAAACCACAATGGGTTAATGATTATTGGATATAGGAATGCCATGATAGGAGGATACTAATTTCCAAGCACATATATCATATTGTTTTAATACATTGGTCAATAAATAATAACTGTTTGTCAATTTTATGACTCATGGAATGAAATTAATTTTAATAAGAAATATTTAATTATTAAAGGAAGATATTACTAAATTGTTTATAAATTGAAGTGCATAATGTAAAACCTCTCCCTTATTAGTGTATAAATAGATTGGTGTTTCTTATTCAAGGAAGAAGAAAATAAATTGGAGAATAAATATATTAATCATTCCAGAAAAACTATTAGGATTATATGGTGAAAATTTGAGAAGCATAAAAAATCCCTAAAATCACACGTGATCGCACTCACACAATTTATAATAGTAAAAAATGGAACATTATTCAGATGATTTACAAGAAAAAGTAGTTGAAGTCAATAAGGGTTTCTTAGTTTGTTTATTTCAATTTATGTTGGCCTATGACACCTATGTTCCTATATGGAAGTTGTATTATGTCCAACTTATTTATGATTACAAAGGTATTTTAGAGATGATGGTTATTACTCACAAATATATGGTACTCAAATATATTACATGTTACCCTAGGTAAGAAAAGTTGATACTTGGGTTGAAAGTTCAAAACATCCAAACTTGTAATATAATGAATTTCACTAATAATCTGGAGTTATATTATCATGGGATGCATAGGATAAGACATAATCTGTCGACATTGAGGAATGCTCAATAAAATATGGTCTTCTATTGGAGGAATCAAATTTTCAACAATATAGATAATATAATACTCACTAAGAAACTCTTGAATAATTTTATAAACAGATTATGATTAAATTAATATAAAAACTAAATGGATTCTTTTATATAAATGATGATAATACCCCCTGTGATATGTGGTATTTGAACAATTTGACACATAATTACCTTTGAGTATTTTGAAGTGAATTATTCATTCTCAACAACGAGAAGAATTAGATGCTGAAAGCACATGTATATAAAGATATTTTACATTGATATTCACAATAAATAATGGTATATAAATCTTATAAAAATAATTAGAAAATTGAAATTCATGATATCAATTTTATTTAAAATGAGTATATTTTACAAGACAAGGAGTATATTTTTTTACAAAACATTGATGAAATGTATGAGAAAGATTTTATAGAAGTGATCGAACAAAGGAAAGCATGTGGGGTTTTATATAACTCGAAATATGTCACTGATAATGTAGAAAATATAGTAGATATATAAGCTATAAATAATATAATGAGTGGGGATAATATTAAAGAAAGAAATATTGTTGGTGAATGGAAATCTCCAATACAAACAAAGAAAATGAGTGGTTTAATGGAAAACTCTATTTTATTTAATGTAGTTCCTAGGAGTCTTGATGAAGCTTATAACAGGTCAATTAAGTTAATCCAAAGAATTAATAACTTAACAAAATTCAAATAAAAAACAAATTTGGGATTTTTTTGTGATCTTAAAGGTTGAAAACATCATTGGAACCATGTGGGTTCTTTGGAATAAACTCAATGAAAATAAAAACATGAATTAGAAAAAATCATGAATAATGTTCAAGGTATATTCCCAAATTAGAGTTATTGATGTTGATATGAGTTTCAACCTCATCACCTAGTTGGGAACGATTTAACTTTTCCTGGAAATACTAATGAAATTGAATCTAATGGTATACTAAATATATATCGAGTTAGTATTTCTCAATAGATTTTTTGAGGAGGAAGTTTACATTTAAAAACATGATGGATTTATTATGGATGAATAAAAATTTAAGGTCTGTCATTTTAATATTAATTTGTAGGGATTAAAGACATGGATAGATTTGATCACAACATATACAACAAAAATTAAAATTATCAAAGGATTTTGGTTATTATATATGTAGATATAAAAATATTTAGACGATCAGATGACACACAATTAAAAAAAAATATTTTATTTAATGAGGTATTAATATAATATGCATATAATTATTGTGTTAACCTTTTTCTATGTCTTATAACTACCTCAAGAAATGGTTGGTGTATTTGTTTTTCAATCAAAATCTACCAAACTAATCATCAAGTGTTTTGGAATGCAATATTTTATGATGATGAAAACTTTGGCAGTTACTCGATTGAAATTTACAAGATATGATGATGTAAAAGAGATAAATATCATATAGTATAGAAAAATATATGCAATACCATTTTAATTGATAATAACACAACTGGATATTGTTTTAATACATGTCAAAATACACACTAAAAATTTTATCCCAATGTAAGAAACATGATTTTAGTAAAAATGGTACTTCTGTATATCAAAAATATATTCGATTTCATGATATTTTATGATAAACAATCATGGTAGGATTTTTTGGATATTTAAGTGTGGGTCAAGTAGGTTCAATTGAAAATATAAATTTTAAAAATAGTGGCGATTTTTATCTTGTATGTTCATGCATATTTGGTTGAGTGAAAATAAAATGTGTATTTAAATTATAAATTTTAGGTATAAATTTATTGTAAATAATCTTGATTATAATAAGTTAATATATATGAAGCAACAAATCTACAATATTGTATTTAATGTGATGCCTCCTACAAAGACCATGTATGATAACTCACCTGATATTTATCTTATATAAAATCATATCCATCATTCAAGGAAAACACATGTTGAGATAAAGTATCAATTCAACGAGGATAAATTTGAATAAAAGATAGTGATGCTAGAGTACATTTCAAAAAAAAAATTAGTTGAAAACATCATGAAAAAAGAAACTACATAATACGTATTTTGAAGGATATTTATTGGATCTTAGATTTTATCTAAATTCATATATCTAAAAGGGTTGGAAAAGGACACCCACTCCTACATGGGTTTTTCATTGTATTTCATGGTAATTATTTCTTGAATTAAAATTTTAAATTTATAACCCTATATTGTGATAATTCGTAGAATTTCATTCTTGGTTTGTTGAAAAATGTTCATACCTTTTTAATTTATTATGGGGGAGAAGTTATCCAAGAATTTGTTTTGAGTTTCCAAATATTGTGTAATGGTAGTGTCCATTTCTATTGGAAAATATGGAAATCCTATTCTTTTGGATTGAAGAGGAGGAATATTATTCATCTATTTAATCAAGGAGAATATATTTATGGGGTTAAAAATAATATATACAACATATGTTTTTTGACGAGAATATTTTCATTTAAATTTTGTTTATAAAACTATTCTTGACTCAAGTGGATTTTGAGTTGTGTTATATGTATAATTGATCCAACAAATTATGGTAAGGGACTAAGAAAGTGGTTTTATCCAAATTAGATTTGTTATGAATTCTTTTTAAGTAGTGTTAAATATATTTTGATGTTTTCAATAAACCCATATGGGGAGATTATTGTAATACCATTATTATATTTATTTTTGGGTTGAGTTTATTGACAATATAATCTAAAGAACTTCCACTAAATGTTACAAGTTATTATAGAACTCATATCATGATGGATAAAGTTATTTTGGTGTGACTCTAGATGAATATTGTTTGTATATGATTCTAGGAATATATCTATTTTTTTATATAATAGTCATTCTAGTTTATATAATATCTATCTGGTGTAAAATAATAAAAATGAGGAAGGAATGTTTTTCTATGATTCATTTGAGGATTTTTGTAAGATTCATTATATGGAAATTAAAATTTAAGGGCCATTTTTTAGAATATGGGCTCTGTAAATATCATTAATAGGCTTTTTTAGAGTTATTTATATTCTCTGCACGAGTCTTTCTGGTACTTTTTATGAGCCGTTAATGTATTTTAAGGGTCATTATGGAACATTCTACGAGTGATTTTAGGGTCTCTTTAGTGTAATGTCATAATAAAAGAGTATTTCGTAAGATTAATTCCCTTATCCATTTTTTATGAGGTTGACCTACATTTTTTGTGAGATATTTTATAAATCAATAAAATTTGATCAATGTTTTGTTGATTACAAGTGGATAAAGTCATGCCTAAATTAACATAGGATTATTCCATGAATTTAAAATGATTTAATTTCTATATTTATTCCAATTTGGTGTATATTTTTATTAACCGGTCAAAAAACCATGAAAAGGGGATCTATGTTGTAAAGATAGAATAAGTAGGATTGGATGTATTTTTAAATACAAAATTTGGCCAATGATTGTAGAGTTGGTTATTCCCATGATATCAAGTGATTTTTTTGTAATTAAATATTGAAAAAATAAATCTACAAACTTTATAGTTTCCATATATAAATATCGAGATATGTCTCATTTAGATGTTAAGTGAAAAATATTAGATATATAACAAAAAAATGTAGGAGGGATCATGGAGACTCTTTGAAAATAGAGAGAATAGATTTTATTTTAATTCAAAATATTAGAAGAAATATAATTGTGTATAGAAGATATTAAATTTTTAAAAAATTAAGTATAAAAATTATAAACTCACTCTAGAAATAATGATGTGGATGAGGAAGAGGGATTATGGGTGGTTCTTTTTCTAGATGTGTAGGGAAGTTGTGATGAGTTTTACACCATATATATTGTAATTTGTATCAATTATTTGTTGAATAATAAGACATATACAATTAGGATAGAGTGATATATCTTATAATATGAAAAATATATTTATCATTTATTCTATGGGGGTTTTGTAGATGAAGTCTCAGTGTGACCAATCCTTAATTTAAAAGGAGAATCAGTGAGATTAGTGTTTCATGTTCATTCACACATTATCTTTGCATGATCCTTGTATTATCCTAGTTTGGGTGAACCAAGTAAAATACTTTATTTCCCACTTTACTAATTTATTAACTCAAATCAACTATGAGTAACAGAGAGGAGTTCCTTTTAATAGTGGGAAAAGTTCATTGGAAACAGTCATTTAAATGAATTCAGAATACCATAATTCACCCCCCTTAGGTTATTCACCTTATTTAGGACCAATAATAATTAATTTATAAATACCCTTGAAATCAAATTTAAAAAGGCAAAAAACTGAACCCACACACCCAACTTCCACAAAACTGAAATAATAAAATCAGCCAGCAAAATATTCCAATATGATGTTGGTGGAGTATATTTGTCTTTAAGATCATGTCTGAATCAAATTAGGGTGGGAAAGATAAAAAACTATCCCAAGCACTTTTATGAAGATAAAATGAACACCCAAACTGATTCCAATGATAATATATCTTGAAACACTATACTCGAAACAAAGCCATAAAATATAGACATGTCACACCCTTTCATCTTCAATATCTAAAACCATATCCATTAGAGAGAATTTACTATTAACTATATTACTGAGCTCATTTCAATGTCTAAGATACTTCATGAATTAATATTTCCCTCATTTATATTCATTATATTATACATATAGATATCATTCATAGCAATTTAACATCCTAAAGTACATCCTTAATAAAATTAATTGTAACCTTCTTTGTGATATAATAGGTGTAGATCTATATAATACTCAATGGAATAAGTATTGTTGGAAGTGGGACAAATAAGTCCTAAAGAAACTACTTTCCATAAGATGAGGGGTCCTCCTACTCATCCCCTTACAAACTCTCATCAATAGTAAAAGTAAAAATATGTACCTATTATTTATTATTATAATTATTATTATATATTTATATTTTATATTATTTATATTTAATATTTACCATTATAAGTTATTATTATTACTAATATTATTAATACATTATAATTAAATATTTATTAATAATATTTATTATGTCTAAATTATATATTATATTACTATTTATAGCTATGAATAATTTTACTCCTATATTTTAGAATTATATGTAACATGATTATTATATTATATATCGAATTTCTAGTGAGACTATATCTATGTTGTTACAGGCTCCTTCATGGAATCTTCTCTTTTGGGGGGTCAAATCCCATGTTAGGATTATTTATAATCTAATTGTAATGATATCAAATTTTAGGTAATTATATATTTTATTATATTTATATCCTATTATATGATGAATTTATATAATTATTATTATTAGATCATTAGTATTAGAAATATTTATTATAATTATTTTTAAATAAATATTGTGATCTATTCAATTTTTACTATTTATATTAATAATTATTATTAATTTATATAACTAATATTTAGTTAATTATTATAGTCATTTGAAATTATATTAAATTTATATAACAAATTTAATAGTAATAACTAATACAATTATTATTACTACATAGATATATTATACAACTAATATTAATCAAATTATATATTATTTATTTACTAAATATATTTTTATTAGATCTATTACTATTTTGTATTACCATATTGACTACATTCAATTTCAAAGGTATAATGGACCTGAATTTGGGTTTCTTATTTATTAGAAAATGGTTTTTGTTTTCTCATTTTTAGGATTTTTAATTGAGGATTTTCTGATGCTTTGTTACTAAATATTTCAAATTTACATTGATCCCAGTATATGTATTTATCTATATCTATTTTAAGGTAGATTGATGACGAACTTGTATCACTTGTTGGAGACTATAGAAACCACTTTTTGTTATGAGGAAGTGGGATATGTTCATTTTTTATGACTTTTATTATACCTTATTGGTGTGGATGGAATTTATTTTATGATGGTGTAACTCGAAAGGATGCAATGTAGTTGTTATAAGAGACTCTTACGTTTAGTTTCATCTTGGTATAGGTTGTTAGGATAATTTCTAATGGTTTCACCATTTTACCATTTAATTTTCTAATTATTTATTTGTGGTTATCTTTTAAACTATGTTTTGTAACTCCCTATCCCTATATACTAATTTTTTTTATTTTAATATAGGGCTCAGATATAGGTTTCCAAGTTCACTACTCTACTATTTAGATTATTATCATTATTATTAAACAAATTGGTATGATAAAAAATTAAATACCCAAATTTAATTATTATTATTATTTTTTATTTGATTTTTAAGATATTTTGAACAAGAATCCTTCTTTCATCTTTCATGGGATGTTGGGGGAACACCATATCATAAGTTGAACTCACTTCATTTTTTATCATTGGATCATGTTGCCACTCTTTACTCAACATTATTACACCCCTATATCAACTTCAATCCAATATACTAATCTTTTCAAAAATAATTGTCCCAACTTTTGTCATGATAAAAAACTATGTTGAACCTGCCGCCCACTCACCCAGACTGCCTTCTCTACAATATATTTGGGTCTATTATGTGTTATCATTTATCAGTGCTAAAAAATAATGATAAAGGGGGGATATTTATATGTTCTAATAAATTTTGGTAATAAAATTTACTTTTCTAAGAGCTGATAAAAGAATTGGAAAACATACCCCTTTATCAATGATTTTATTAGCATTGATAAAAGTATGACTTGTATCATTGCTAAAACGCTTATTTTTAGAAAGGATAAAAGGTAAATTCTATAAATAATTATTATTAGAAAAATATATTTATATATTTATATTGATATAAATATTATATATTTTTTAAAATATGATTTATATAATACAAAATATGTAATCACACTCTATATGTAATATATTTAATAAAAAATAGTTTGGAAAATAATTTAAAATAACTATTAATTAGAAATTTATTATTTATTATTGAGAAATATTCATTCAATAAAATTTTGATGAAATAATAATTTAATAAGTTGAATACCTGACACTATCTTCAAAATTTCAAAAATTTTGATCTAGGTGTCAGTTTGAGCTCGACCACTTGTAGCACACCCATTTGGAGGTATTTAACACTTTAATTAATCATGTTTATGAATATAAAGTGGTTGGTAAACTTTGGAATAGTCTAGAAGGTTTTTTGGATGGTTTCAGAGCTTATCTAAGGATGAACATTTAGAGAACATTTATTTAAAACCCTGAAACTCCTATCGGAAACCATGTAAGTTGAGGGAGTGGGCTCTTTATTGGCGCATGGTTGAGGCACAAGGTTGGCCAAACCACACAGACACCCAAGGTCAATTGTGAGGCTAGGGATAGTGAGATCCTTCATAGTTATCTCATGGTTTGTCTAACTATGTAGGCCATCCATCTGAGGTACCCCTGTGAAGTAGTAGCAAGCAAATGGATAGCACACAGTTTTCCAAACCATACGACTAACCATGCATGGATTAAAGGGGGGGTTAGAAAATGGGGTTGTATTTTGATTTACTCTAAGCACCACATTTTATCTTTAATGTGGACCTAATTCAATATTTCCACTTTTTAAAGGTAAGAGAACCTTTCCCACTCACTTTGGACGAATTTCAAAGGTCTTTCTTATAGTAGCAAAGTCTAGTTCTCAATGGTAAGTCTTCCATAGGGTAGTTTTCATGGTTTCTCCTTAATATACTATTCTATCTCTCCTTGATTCTTAGATATACTTCCATTTCAGATAGATATTGGTTTTTTTGTTTCCAATCATGGTTTTATATGGCTTTTTGATGTTAGGGGAAGGTATCATATGTGGATTTTCGGAGTTTTGAACCAATTTGATGAGTGTTTTGTGTCGTTTTTCAGTTTTGTCAAAAACCTCAAGGTAGGTTACTTCACTCTCAACTCCTCGTGATATAAAATCATTTATTTGATTTATAATTAATTATTTTTCTTTAAATTTATTGTTAAATTGATGTGAACAGCATTGTTCAAACCCCTTTGGGGATGATTTTTGGATTTTGGGTAAATTGTGACATTATTGTGAAAAATGATTTATTGTTGGATTCTAAATTGATTATTTTAAAATTCGTTTCTTCGTTTGATTTATGGAAATATTTCATAAAATATTTTAAATATAATTCTTGTTTTATTGAAATGGTTTTGGAATGTTTTGGTTAAATATTGGTTTTCATTGCTTTTGGATTAATAGTGTTTTCAATAAAAGGATTTTTTATTGAAATTGTTATAGAATGTTTGGTTGAAATGTGTTGGGGATAAATGTTTTGTTTGTATTGGAAACCTGTTGGGTAGTATGGTTTGGGAAAATTTCAGTTTTGAATTGTTTGGATTTAATGGTTAATAATCACTTAGAATGGTGTCTGTTAGTGGGTGTGAAGTACCACCATCAAATAATTAGATTGCATATGTGAAGTTCCACAATAAAAAGGGGATAGTGTATAGACAGAAATTTCCACAATCAATGGTAACACCAAACATGGGTGGTTTAGTTTCGTGTGTGGGTGTGGTGTATGGATTGGATCATGTGAAATTAAATGGGTTATACCAATATGGAATTAAAAAATGGTTAATGACTTGTATGGATGCATTCCTAGGAAATTTGATTATTTGGATAAACTGTTTTGGTATGGATATTCTTGGTTTGTGAGAAATTGTTGTACTATTTAAATGGTCATAGAAATTGTTTTATATAATTAAGGTATCTTATTCTACCATATTGTGGTGAGTAGGGAAGTCGTTTTGGGATAGCCTACTGAGTTTCATTACTCACCCCCTGAATGGAAAATTTGTGATTTTTAAGTTTTTTTATTAATGGAAATAGGTAAAAGAAAAGAATATCATTTATTTACTGGTACTTAAAGTTGATTTGGGTTGTTTTTTGGAGTTGAATCATGGATTTTATTGAATCGTGGAGTTATTTTTTGAATTATTAGAGTTTGTTGGATTTTCTTCAATTGTGTACTTTGATATGGGTAGTCTTCCACTATGGTACCCTTTCTGGTATGATTTTTATATCAATGGTAATTCCATGAGTTGTTTTACTTTATTCTCATGCATCATGTAGTGGTTATGTTTATATGATATGTTTCATTGGGATGTTTTTTTTCCAAAATGGAAAATCTCCCCCAAACTGTATTGAAGCCCTTGGAATTTATTTCCAATGTTTGTCACAATGGGGATGTTCCTTTAGGATAAGTACCACTTCCACCTAAAGTCAATCCAATGAGGATGTGCGATATGTTACAAGTGGCATCAGTATGTTCTATCTTTTGGAATCTGTTGTCAGTCATGGATTTGACATTCATTATCGGTTTATTCCTTGAGTTGGGATGGTAGAAAGGAGTAGGATTTTCAATAATTGAAATTTAAATCATAAAGTGATGTGTTTAACCTTTTTATGTTGAAGTTAAATTTACTAGGTAGTTATGTATATATGTGTTTTAGAGACACTTATGGGCATTGGAACATTATTTTGATGGGTTTACCTAATGATATGAGCATGGAATGCATGGTAGAAATGAATTTCCAATTGTATTTCATTAACCTTTTAGTGTTATAATTTATTTTCTGCTATGAATATGTTTATTTATGAAAAATATGGAAACTATTTTCAAATGTGGGGTTTTGGAAAGAGAATAGTTGTGGTATTTGGGGAAATGGTTGATTTTCAAAAACATGGTGTATTTTTCAATGATGATTGAAAACGGGAATTGATGAATTTTGGAATGCATGGTTGTAAGAATTGCAATGTGATAGTGTTTTAAATTGTTAATACGTTAGTTTCTAGAGAGTGAGACTTATGGTATTTCTTCTATGTATAGAAAATTTTACCCTATAGGCGTCGTTTGAATCAACCTGTGGAACCTACTAAATAGGCGGTTGCACTTGAGCCTTAGGTGAACTAGTAGCTGGTTCAGAGAATATTCTATGATTTTTAATATCTATATAGAGGTAACCTAATAGATAAATATGGCCTTTGGACCATTCATTTTAGGTTCAAAATCAAAATCCACCCATCTTTCACGGTGATTCGGAACTAGAAAAGTTAGAGATGTTACTGAATAGGATAAATCAAATCTTTGATTTCCTCGGCACCTTGGTGGAGTTGGAATTAATGTTGGTGACATGCATGATGGAAGATCTTGTGCATCATTGGTGGGAATTATTATTCTAGTATAAGGTGGATGAAGGCCTGGTATGGGATGATAATGAATAAATTTTTAACAAAAAATTTTATTCTCACACATTCAGATTTTAGAAAATAATGGATTTTGTTATCATGAACTAGTAGAACATTTAAGTGATATAATATTTCACTAAATTTGGTAATCTTTTCGGGTGTTTATGTGAATTTTTCGGTAGAGAATCTTTGAAGTCCGACATCTTTGAATCTAGGATGGGGACAAGAAGTAGTTTGAATATTGCGGTGCTCTACATAACGTATTATACTTAGATGGATAATAGAGAAATAGTTTCTGATTTGGATATCTATGTATCTATGAGTGGGGGAAGTATTTTAATACCTGTAGGGAATGTTGGGAACACAAATTTTGGGGGAAAGGGAAATAGGGAAACTTATTTCCAAGGTGGGAGTATTTCTTAGAATTAGTCAGTGGTGAATCATCCTCCAAAACCTAAGAGAAAACTAGGATAATTCAAATGTGGCTCTCTAAGCCACGTGAAGCGAGAGTTTATGGAACAACCTATAACATGCAATAATTTCAACTAAATGGGACATCATCAGTGTTATTTTAAAAATTCTCTAAGTTTGGGTGTTCGAGACACCACTCAATGAATGCAAGAATCATATGCCTCAACAGGATGAGGAGAACAAAACACCCGGTTGAACAAAGTTAGCCTTGGTGATTCTAAGAATACCTTGACTAATCATCAATGGAAATATCAATAGGATAATAAAGAGCATATTATAACAAGTAAGCAGTTATTTGGAGCTGATTATTCTATCGTGAATGACCAATCGAGACCATCGATAGTGTAAGGTGTGGTTCTTTTGAATTGTTCCCTTATGAATGATTTTATTTGATTTATGTGAATATCATTCCTTAATTTAGTTTTATGAAGTTTATTTGATGGGTTTAAATGTGGAAATAATTAATTATGTTTTGAATATTCAAACTCTTCTTTTCTTAAAGAGAGTGTACATCCTTTCTGTATAAAGCATGTCGTATATCTATTTATGGAGTCGAGTTTAGATGGGACTTCTCAGTGATTAATATGGATGTTTATGATATAATAAAGGGTATGGATTGGCTATTTATGTTCAAGCTTCCCATTAACTATTATACCAAAATGATTTGTTTCATCAATGATGATGGAATCGAGTATCTATTTAGAGAAGAATGGAATTTCAAGGACGTTGCAATAATCTTGTGGAAACCAGTAGTGGGATCAATATCATAATAGTTGGAAGCTTTGTCATTGGAATTGATGGAAGAGACTGAGATGAGTAGATTTTTTATGGTTGTTGATCAGTATCTAGATTTGATTCTTGATGATTTCTGATGGTTTCCTCTTATCAGGGAGGTAGAGGTTATGATTGATCTCCTTCGAGGGACCAGTCCTATTTCATATCCATCTTAACGGATGGAACCAGCAATACTGAGGTAATTGAAATTTGTTTTGGAAGAGTTGGAAAACAAAGGTTTCATATGGGTTGGTACATCATTTTGGGCTTCTCCGGTCTTCTTTTTTAGGAAGGTTGATAAAACTCTATGATTATTTGTGGATTATCTTATTCATAACCATGTTATGATAAAGAATTGGTATCTGCTTCCACAAATTAATGATATTTTCAATCTTTTGAGAAAATCTTGTTGGTTATCCCAAATTGACATGTGATCAGGATATAAAATAGTGTGGGTTTGTAAGGTTAATATTCTAGAAACAAATTTTCAGAGTATATATAGCCATTATGAGTATGTGGTGATGCCTTTTGGTATTATGAATGCACCATAATTTTTTATAGAATTGAGAAATCATATATTTTAGAGATATCTATATTATTTTTTAGTGGTATTTTCGGATAATGTATTGGTGTAGACAAAGAAAATGGATGGGCATGAGAATGTCTTGGCAACATTGTTATGAATATTAAGAGGGAATCGGTTGTATGATAAATTATCTAAGTCTTATTTTTGGATATAAGAGGTATAATTAATGGTCCATGTTATTTCTAAAATAAGTGTTCTATTCAATCTGAATAATATAGAGGTCTTTATCTCTGAGCAACTGCCAAAAATTCCTTTCAGATGATAAGATTTATTGATCTAACTGGTATTATCGATACATTTTTATGTCTTATCATGACTTTATTCACTGATGAAAACTTTCAAAAAAAATAATGCTCCATTTTAATAGAATGAGGAATGTTAGAAGTATTTTGAATAGCTCAAGGGTCTCCTTACATCAGAACCAATATTGGATTTTCTAGAACGTAGATAAGGGTATTGGTGTATTTTGAAACGTCAGGACCTATCACGAACTAGGCCGGGTCGGATAACGACCCGGCGCCCGACCAGGTCCGCGACATGGCCCGAAGGGCGTTATTGATCCCCACGGGCTGGAAACTACTGTCGGGCATCAAAACAAACCAGTTGGGAACAGTTTAGCCCATAACAAGATAAATAAACATAAACTGAACAAGCATATAAATAAAAGAAAATAAATTGAACAACGTGGAAGAGGAAAAAAGAAATAAGCCAAGAACGTGACATACCTCAGGTGACCCTGTGGATCACCACGGTACGACAACCCTGCTCGCTCCCAAAAGTGATCCAAGACTAAAACCTGCAACTGAAAAGTAAAGCAGGCGTGAGCACCGAGATGCTCAGTAAGAATGCCCAAAATATAACCACGTCTTATGCCTCCGCCTTTAATAAGAAATCCAACAATTCTAGTTTTAAAATAAGATATAATAAAATAATGTTTTCCCTTCTTTTCAAATTCGAGTAATGAGTTTTCATTTTCAAATAAATCATTTCACTCTTAATACATTTTCAAAATAGGTTCCAAGCATTAATTAACATTTCAAAATGAAAAGAAACCAGTTCGGAATAAAATGTGATTTCTACAAACAAGACATCAGGTATGAATCAACTGAAAAGGAAGCTACATCACAAGCAGCATGTTACAAACGAGCACTATGGGTAATCCCTATAGGTAGCTAGAACAAGTGGGAACCTAGAGACCTCGTACCTCGGTGAAACATGTCTTAGAAGACCACGACCCTCAGAAAACGTGGCTTAGAAGGCCACGACCCTCAGAAAACATGGATTAGCAGACCCAAAACCCTCATAAATTCATATGTTTACTTAGTGTTGTTGCGTCAATCCTGCTAGACAAAACGGGACGAACCCCTGTCGTGTCATCTATCATACTAGTCCTGGTCACCCACCTAGATACTCGGGTTTCCCATTGTGCTCTATTTCAAATGGTGGTGAGTTTTCTTTATCAAGAAATCAAACAAGTACATTACACTTTCTTTACCTAAAACTCATTTAACCTTTCACCACCGCACTCCCTACATAAGTACATTCCCCCTCTTTACACCACACAATCACTCACAAGACTTTACACTAGGCACATATCACAAACTAATCATTAAAACTTGCATCACATTTTTATTTTCAAATTTAGGGGAAATACTCAAAAGGGGTTTTCTATTTTCGCAAACCAAATCATAAAGTGCCAAACGAGCCTCAATCAAGGTTTTTCTATTTCATAAAACATTCTTAAGTTGCCAAACATGCTTGATTACATAAAGGGAACACTTTTTAAAATAAACCGGAAAAAAAGGCCAAACACCTTTGGAAATACACATTACCAATTCAAAACCACTTAAGAAATCAATTTTTCCAAGAAAAGTCACTTAATACCAATGGCTTTGAAATACATTTCAATTTACCAATACAAGGCATAATAGTTCCTAGCAACCAAAATCAGATTCCATGACATGTATATATATAGCATAGTGTAAAACATATTTTTAATACAATCAAGTAATTATGAATTTCAAATTAAAAGCTTGGGCATAGGGGACCTACCTCATGACACGCAGCATTTGACGATGGCAGCCCGAGACCATTTCACCTACACACATATACATTTTCATATATATATATATATATATATATCCTTTGATTCAGGCACATATTCCCCGCGCCATGAGGGAACATGCGCAAGGAGGATATGTATATATACATGCCTACCCATGTATATATATGTAGGCGTTTTTTGTCAACCACACGAACTCACCATGCGACGACCAACACACTACAAGATAATTTAATAAATCAATCAGAACATAATAAAATATTCCCAAGATACGAAACCAGACCTCACTCCAAAGACACACTCAATTTCACGTAGGAAAAGCCACTTTAAAAATAAAACACAGACTTAATCTTTTTGAAGACCACTTTCGCACCACACACACAATTGAATAAATCAATTAAACCATTTATGAAGCACTTGAAAATTAGAACTATAAAATTTTCACCAAAAAATCACCTGATTTCATATAAAAACACCACTTTAAAACTGAATCCAAAGCACAACCATACCAAAATATGTTTTTCTTTACTCAAACTATTTATAATTTAACTTCAAAGGTGCACAATAAGTTCAAAATGCCAAAATAATAGATTTTTCCTTCAAACCACATTTTTAATACACTCGCACCTTGAGTGCTTTAGAAAATATTTCACACTTTCAAAACAAGGGTTGAAACTCATTTCAAGAAACACTACAATACAATGCGCAGGACACACAACCATTTATTTTGTAGAAAAATTCATTTTTAACACATATACAAATTAAACTGTTACCAAAACATACTTTTCACACCTAAAATAATTAATCGAACCTTTCCAAGAAATCCCACAACATAACCTATATGAAAACATAAACAATACTAAAAGAAACTCAATTCCATCACACATGCATGTCAAAATATTCATAGGACACAATTCGCACCACCCAAAATAATTAAAGACCAAGCTAAATAAATTAATCCAGTCAAAACCTTCATCAAACAACATTAATAAATGAAATCACTTACCATTGGTGTCGAAAGCCCTAAATTTTGAAGCGAAGCACCAATAGCGCACCAAACGCATCGCAAACAACACTAATTAACCCTAAATCTAGAAATCGAACACACAATAAAACAAAGAATTCAAACTCCAAAATAAAATGAACTCAAGCCCTTTATAAGAGTAAAAAAGGGGGTACCAACATCAGGCGGCCGACGGTGCGAGGCGAGGCCCGAAGGGAGGAGGGACGTCGGTGGCGGCTCGAGTCTCGGCCCGGAGGGGTTGTGTCGTGTGGGTTTGAGAGGGGGAAGCTGGGAGAGGAGATCACGGAGAGGGGAGCTCGGAGAGGGGGCCACCATGGAGAAGGGGGCTCGGCTGGAAGAAGGGCAGGAGGGGCGAGGGCGGAGACCGGAGAGGGAGGAGGCGCGGCGAGGGCGGCGGCTGGAAAGGGAGACGACATGAGCTCCAGGTGCGTATAGGGGGGGGCTCACGACGGGGTAAGGGAAAAAGGGGGAAAAGGGGTAGCGTCGAAAAGGGTGGGGGAACCCTAACACAAAGCAAAAATAAAATAAAAATAAAAATAAAAATAAATAAAAAGAAATCCTAATAATATGTAATAATATTAATGAATCATAATTATAATAAAAAAATGATAACTTAATAAAATACCAATTAAAATAATATTTTTAATCAATCCACAATTAACATAATTAAATCATAAAAAATAATAATAATAATGATAATAATTAACATAATTATAATTTTTAAATACAACATTAAAAACTCATTTTATTTATTTGTCTTGAGGCAGGCCGCACGGTGTCCCGGGAAAAGTCGCACAGCTTTGAATACAGCAAGCCATGCACCGGACGATGTTATGGGCGATGTATTCATTTGTCAGCCAAATGCAAATATTTCAAACAGGTTTGATCGCAGCTCGACAGAAAGTTTCAAAATCTGATGAAATCATAAAATAATATTATCTTAAAAGTTTGGGTGTGACAATTCTCCCCACCACAAAAACATTCTGCCCCCAGAAAGCCACGTAGACAAACGAGGAAACAAACTTGAGTATGAAATTGAATGAATCCAACAAAATCAAAAACTCAGTATGAATTTCCACTCCATCATTCACACCTGACTAACTCAGGGGGAAACTGAAAAGAGAAGAACCATCCGGAAACGGAGAGGGTTCTCCCCACAACAAGAACCCGACTAGCACAACCGACGTTGAGACTCTTATCATGGTTAACTCTGGAACTGCTAACTTGATCCAAGAGGGAACCGCCACCCAAACCAAACCTCGAAAAAGGCTCGACAAGATTCATGGTGAGTCTCCCCACCATTTAAGAACCAACTAGCCTAAAATAGCCAGTATAATCTGACCTAAGAAATTCCAACCCAAACCAGAAACCACTACGACATGAGAAAACCCACAGAAGAATTCTACCAAATAACGAACTTAACCATAACTCATCATTTCCACAAGAGATGAGCATCTCCAAAACGAGCATGTACTAAAACAAAACGGGTCACATTTGGGGAGGTGCAACTACTGGAATTTCCAAAAAGACTAGATCACCACGCCTTCTTACCACCACAGTGGGATATTCAAAGAACCAAGACTGCAACCAGAAAAGATACTTTTATGCCTCTTATAGCAAAACAGAACCTTCAAGGATGAGGACGCATGAACCGAGAAATTTAAACCGTCCTTATTTTAGCACTGGGGACAAAAGTTAGACCAATGTGACCCACACCCAATGATTCCTGACTACATGAAAGGCTTCACTCTGAGACCTGTGGCTGGAGCTCTGATGTCTTGAAGCATCTGATGCCCCGCAGTCAGGAGCTGACATCCTTCGGTCGAGACTCCAGCTAACGATGCCGCTAGATAATCCTCTACAATTGTCCCAAATGGCCATACTGACGGCAAGCCTTCAGAGGATGATGACAAGGCGACTTAAAGTACCCAAACCGAGCACACTAGGAGCAAACAAGGGGTGGCCCAAATAATAGAAGATGGAATTTACAAGAAGACTTGTCTGAGACAGGTTTCTCCAATTCCCTCTCATCACCAGATAGGGAACCTTCCCGAGCATCGAAAAGAAACGGTCCTGGAACCCTGGACGAAAACCCCACACAAGAGAAACTTTAACAGATTCCAAGACGCTACCTCTGGAGAAAATGGAATCAACCCCTCGGCATGTCCAACGTAGGCCATCACAGCTTGTTGGCCTTACTCGACACCCAATAATTCTGCCACTTTCCTCGCCTTTACTTCCTCTGGTATAATCCATCGGACGAGCGTCGCCTTAAACACCTTCCAAGACACACAATCATGCAACGACGCTGGGATTATTTCCTCCACCAATCCAAAGTTGCACCTTCAAACGGACCCGAACCAACACGGACTCTCATAGCTTTGGGAGTTCCCAATAACCTGAAAACACCCACAACTTCACCATGCCAGTCTACTACCTTCGATAGATCGCAATCACTACAAAAGATGGAAAACAACCGAAAAGAATTCAATTCCACCACTCTGCTAAGAATCTGGGTAGAACCAATAACTCTAAGAGGCTCACTAGGAACTTCTGGGACTTTTCTGGGCAGCATACTCAAAAACAAGAGGCACAAATCTGAATCAAATCTCATCATAAATCAAAATTCCACACCTCAATCACAAACGAAAGATCGAACTCAAATCACTATTCCAACCACAATTCAATACGTCAAAACCAAGAACTCACGAAAAAGAATACCCAACATGAAAAGAGAATGATAAACAATTTCTCACTCACTTTTCTAAACATCTGAAAAACCCTTTTTGAACACCATTTTTCAGCAACCAAAACCACTTAAATATCCACCATTGATATCCCATGAAGTCTCACACATACATATCACTGTGTTAGCTCAAGCACCCATCCACTCACATCACCAATTTCCCCACTTTCCACATGCTCACCTCAATGTATGTGATCACTCATAGGAATACCGAGGGTCAATTTAAGACACTTCTCATTTCCAAAACATACCGTTAAGCACATAGCACAAATTCCCAACTAATTTGAGAAAGTGACTTATCTTCAAAGTAATAAATTTTCAATTTCCAAAACATTTTCCAATTCACATTCCAAAAAGTGTTACTGAGATTCCAAAACAACTTCCAAAACACCTCCCATTTTCCCTTTTGAAACCACACATTTGTTAATTGAAAACAATTTCATTTCAAAACAACTTTCCCACTCTAAAACCACATTCTCATTTGAAACCACCTTCACAAAAATCCATTTTTATTTTGGAGATCTACTCACATCAACCAAAATAAAGGTCAAACATAAATCACATCAAACTTTCCAAAAATAAGGGACTAGTGGCTATGCCAACCAGGTAACATGGCTTAGCAGACCATGCTCCGAGCGAGCATCCACTATAGGAAGTATCTTGAACCGTGCACTCGGGCTGTACATGGGTCGCTACTCCATGCAAGTCCGCCTCGTAACACTGGCTCACTTCCTTGGTCATCCCTCATCCACACATACCAATCCAAAGAAGAAAATTCAAATCCCGGACTACCAATGGAAACTCAAGTCTCGGGACGAGCAAGGGTTCATGACTTCCATCCCACACCTACCTCTCGAGTCCCGACAGACCTAATCACCAAGCTACTTGACACCCCAAATAACAACCGCTCCTCTGATACCATTTTGTCACGAACCAGGCTGGGTCGGATGACGACCCAGCGCCCAACCAGGTCCTCGACATGGCGCGAAGGACGTTCCCGATCCGCACGGGCTGGCAACTAGTGTCGGGAATCAAAACAAACCAGTTGGGAATGGTTTATCCCATAACAAGATAAATAAACATAAACTGAACAAGCATATAAATAAATGAAAATAAACTGAACAATGTGGCAGCGGAAAAAAGAAATAAGCCAAGAACGTGACATACCTCAGGTGACCTTGTGGATCACCACGGTACGACAACCCCGCTCGCTCCCAAAAGTGATCCAAGACTAAAAACTGCAACTGAAATGTAAATCAGGCATGAGAACCAAGATGCTCAGTAGGAATGCCCAAAATATAACCACGTCCTATGCCTCCGCCTTTAATAAGAAATCCAACAATTCCAGTTTGAAAATAAGATATAATAAAATAATGTTTTCCCTTCTTTTCAAATTCAAGTAATGAGTTTTCATTTTCAAATAAATCATTTAACTCTTAATATATTTTCAAAATAGGATCCAAGCATGCATTAACATTTAAAAATGAATAGAAACCAGTTTGGAATAAAATGTGATTTTTACAAACAAGACATCAAGTATGAAACAACTAAAAAGGAAGCTACATCACAAGTAGCATGTTACAAACGAGCACTATGGGTAATCCCTATAGGTAGCTAGAACAAGTGGGATCCTAGAAACCTCGTATCTCGGTGAAACGTGGCTTATAAGACCACGACCCTCAGAAAACGTGGCTTAGAAGGCCACGACCCTCATAAAACGTGGCTTAGAAGACCACGACCCTCAGAAATTCATATGTTTAGTTAGTGTCGTTGCGTCAATCCTGCTAGACAAACTGGGACGAACCCCTACCATGTCATCTAGAGTACTAGTCCTGGTCACCCACCTAGATACTTGGGTTTCCCATTGTGCTCTATTTCAAATGTTAGTGAGTTTTCATTATCAAGCAATCAAACAAGTACATTACACATTCTTTATCTAAAACTCATTTAACCTTTCACCACTGCACTCCCTACTTAAGTACATTCCCCCTCTTTACACCACACAATCACACACAAGCCTTTACACTAGGCACATATCACAAACTACTCATTAACACTTGCATCACATTTTTATTTTAAAATTTATGGGAAAGACTCAAAAGGGGTTTTCTATTTTCGCAAACCAAATCCAAAAGTGCCAAACGAGCCTCAATCGAGGTTTTTGTATTTCATAAAACATTCTTAAGATGCCAAACATGCTTACTTACATAAAGGGAACACTTTTTAAAATCAACCGGCCAAAAAGGCCAAACACCTTTGGAAATGCACATTACCAATTCAAAACCACTTAAGAAATAAATTTTTCCAAGAAAAGTCACTTAAGACCAACGGCTTTGAAATACATTTCAATTTACCAATACAAGGCATAATAGTTCCTAGCAACCGCAATCAGATTCCATGGCATGTATATATATAGCATAGTGTAAAACATATTTTTAAAACAATTAGGCAATTATGAATTTCAAATTAAAAGCTTGGGCATAGGGGACCTACCTCAAGACACGCAACATTTGACGATGGCAGCCCACGACCGCTTCACCTACACACATATAAATTTTCATATATATATATATATATATATATCCTTTGATCCAGGCACATATTCCCTGCGCCATGAGGGAACATGCGCAAGGAGGATATGTATATATACATTCCTACCCATGTATATATATGTAGGCGTTTGTTGTCAACCACACGAACTCACCATGCGACGACCAACACACTACAAAATAATTTAATAAATCAATAAAAACATAATAAAACATTCCCAAGATGTGAAACCAGTCCTCACTCCAAAGACACACTCAATTTTACGTTGGAAAAGCCACTTTAAAAATCAGACGCAGACTTAATATTTTTGAAGACCACTTTCGCACCACACACGCAATTGAATAAATCAGTAAAACCATTTATGAAACACTTGCAAATTAGCACTATAAAATTTTTACCAAAAACTCACCCGATTTCAAATAAAAACACCACTTTAAAACTGAATCCAAAGCACAACCATACCAAAATATGTTTTTTGTTACTCAAACTATTTATAATTTAACTTCAATGGTGCGCAATAAGTTCAACATGCCATGATAATACATTCTTCCTTCAAACCACATTTTTAATACACTCGCACATTGATTGCTTTAGAAAATATTTCACACTTCCAAAACAAGGCTTGAAACTCATTTCAAGAAACACTACAATACAATGCGCAGGACACAAAACCATTTATTTTGTAGAAAAATTCATTTTTAACACATATACAAATTAAACTATTACCAAAACATACTTTTTACACCTAAAATAATTAATTTAACCTTTACATGAATTCCCACAACATAACCCATATGAAAACATAAACAATACTAAAATAAACTCAATTCCATCACACATGCATGTCAAAATATTCATAGAACATAACTCGCACCACCCAAAATAATTAAAGAACAAGCTAAATAAATTAATCCAGACAAAACCTTCATCAAACAACATTAATAAATGAAATCACTTACCATTGGTGTCCAAAGCCCTAAATTTTGATGCGAAGCACCAATCACGCACCAAACCCATCGCAAACAACACCAATTAACCCTAAATCAATAAATCGAACACACACAAAAAACAAATAATTCAAACTCCAAAATAAAATGAACTCAAACCCTTGCTAAGAGAAAAAAAAGGGGGGGTACCGACCTTGGGTGGCCGACGGTGCGAGGCGAGGCCGAAAGGGAGGAGGGACGTCGGCGGCAGCTCGGGTCTCGGCCCGGAGGGGTTTTGTCATGTGGGTTTGAGAGGGGGAAGCTGGGAGAGGAGATCGCGGAGAGGGGAGCTCGGAGAGGGGGCCGCCATGGAGAAGGGGGCTCGGCCGGAAGAAGAGCAGGAGGGGCGAGGGCGGCGACTAGAGAGGGAGGAGGCGCGGCGAGGGCGGTGGCCGGAGAGGGAGACAGCATGAGCTCTAGGTGCGTACAGGGGGGGGCTCGTAACGGGGTAAGGGAAAAGGGGGGAAAGGGGGTAGCGCCGAAAGGGGGGGAACCCTAACTCAAAGCAAAAATAAAATAAAAATAAAAATAAATAAAAATAAAAATAAATCCTAATAATATGTAATAATATTAATGAATCATAATTATAAAAAAAATGATAACTTAATAAAATAACAAATAAAATAATAATTTTAATCACTCCGCAATTAACTTAATTAAATCATAAAAAAAGATAATAATGATAATAATAATAATAATAATAATGATAATAATTAACATAATTTTAATTTGGAAATACATCATTAAAAACTCATTTTATTTATTTATCTTGAGGCAGGCCACACGGTGTCCCGGAAAAACTCGCACAGCTTTGAATACGGCAAGCCATGCACCCGACGATGTTATGGGCGAAGCATTCATTTGTCAACCAAATGCAAATATTTCAAACAGTTTTGGTCGCAACTCGACAGAAAGTTTCAAAATCTGATGAAATCATAAAATAATATTATCTTAAAAGTTTGGGTGTGACAGGACCAGGTTTGGGATGTGTTATAATGTTGGGAGATCTTGTGTTTTTGTATGTCTCATGGAATTTGAGGTTTTACGAGAAGAAATACCCAACACGTGATTTGGAAATGTTTAAATTAGTCCATGCTTTAAAAACCTTGTTTCACTATATCATTGTTGATAAATTCATGGTGTTTATTGATCATAAGAGTCTGAAACTAATTTTCTCACAACTATATTTTAATTTAGGACAACATATATGGATTAAGTATATATAGATTTTTGAGAGGGACTTGATGTATACAGTAGGTAAAGGTAATTTTTTGGCGGATTCGTTAAGCATAAATTCATATGCTTATGTGGAAAAAGAAGCATCAGATCATTGGAAATTTATGTCAGTCATAGCTGATATATGTTTAGAATGAGACGATCGAGGTGACATAATGGTCTTCTTTCACTTTAATTAAATCAAAATTAGAATAAAATGGTTATAGAGGTATATTCCTCTGATTTAGTGTGTGTGTCCATGAGGACAAAAGTCATTGGTGGAAAGACCATTGAGAGATGCAAACTAGATGGGAATTCAGTTTTGGGGTTTTGTAATATAATGGTTGTACTTGTGTCTTGTTAGGAACAACTTCTTAGTGAAGACCATTAATCCATATGGGTAGTTAATCAAATAATTCAGAGGATTCATAATGTGTTTAAATTTTAGTTTTGTTGGGTAGGTATGAAAAATTAGGTGGCTGAGTTTGTTTCGAAATGCTTGACTTTTCAGAAGATAAGGCAAAGCATCAATGGGAAACATGTATGTTTCAGTATTTAAATATCCCTATTTTGAAATTTGAGAATATAGTACTGTATTTTTTTATTTGAACTCCCATGTATGGTTCAAAAACATGATTCTGTATGGGTGACAATGGACCAGCTAAAATATTTATCCCATTTCATCACTATTTGTGAACCTCAAATGGTGGAGGACCTATCCAAAATATATATATGTGAGGTGGTAAAGAGACATGGTGTACCAGTTTCAATGGTATCATATAGATATCCAAGGTTCATGTCTCATTTCTAAAAATCCTTACCACAAGTCCTTGGTACCCAGTTGACTACGAGCACAGTCCATCGTCCCCAGAAGGATGAACAATCCGAGAGGAAAATACAAACATTGGAAGACATGTTGTGGGATAGTGTAATGGATTTTAGTGATTCATAGGATAACCATATACCCTTGGTGGTGTTCCCATATAATAAATGATTGTATTCCTTGATACATGTGCCTTTTTTTGAAGTGTGGTATGGGCATCTATGTCCTTCTAAACTTTGTTGGGTGGAAATAGGCGAGACTTCGATGATCAGGCTGAGCCTCATCCAAGAGTATATGGAGAATACTATGTTTATCAGTAATATTATAGGATGGATAAGATCCATTATAAATCTTATGTGGATTACCATTGATGGCCTTTTTTATTTGAGGTGGGTGATAATGTGTTCTTGATAAACTTTCCATTTCTTGGAAATTGTGATTTTGGAAAGAAATGAATGTTATCTATGAGATACATCGTCCATTTTGAGACACTTGAATGGGTTGGAGAGGTGTCTTATCGGTTAGATTTTCAATCATGGTGAAATGAATAGAATATGTTTTTTTTATGTATCTCAGTTGAAGAAGTAATAACCATATCCTCATCAATGGATCAATGGGATCATGTTGAGCTAGATCAAGATGTTCGGTTGGTGCACGTGCTAGTTCAGATTGTGGATAGGTAAGATAATATATTTTATGGAAAAAGCATCATTTATTATGGTTTTTGTGGTAACAGGGTCAGTTTCATGGGGATACATGAGAACGGGAGAAAGAATTGGTGATGCGATGGACAACTCTTTCGGGAAAGTAATGGTTTTCTATATTCTGAGGACAGAATGTCTAATCGAGGGGATAATGTGGAACCACTATTTGAGGTATGTAACCAATTATTTATCTCCTTTTATTTATACAAAATTGTTGGGTAAACTTTTTCATTGTTTTAAAAGTTTTTGTGATGGTTTTTATGTTTCTTCAAGGGCACATGGTTTGAGTTGGATAAGTGATAACCATAAAACTCCTCTAGGAAACTGAGTAAGTTGAGGTAGTGGGATCTGGGTTAGAGTATGGTTAACGCACACAAATGTCAAAAATGTGAGGCCACCCCAGTTCAACAATCGAGCATGTGATAGTGGGATTTTTCATGGTTGTCACAATGTTTATATAACCATGTGGTGCAACCAAGAAAGGTAACCATGTGAGGTGGAAGTAGGCTTACGGTTAGCACATGATTTTCCGAACTATCCGGCTAACCACCCATGGTTTTAAAAGGGAGGTTTTAAAACTGGGGTTAGGTCATGGTTAACCCTAGAAACCCCCATTTATTCTAATATGAATCCCTAATTTGGAATATCATATTCACAAATATTAGGGAACCTTTCCCACTAATTTTGGAAGTATTTCAAAGGGATTTCTTAGTGTGGAAAAGTTGGATTCTCTTTGGTATGTATCCTTTGTGGTAGATTTCATGGTTTCTCTATGATCTAGTCTTCTCGCTCTCCCAATTTCTTATATATAATTCCATTTTTGATAGATATGGGGTTTTGTTTCTAATTATTATGATATTTGTCATTTATTATGTTATGGGAAGGGATCAAAGAATGATTTTTGGAGTTATGGAACTATTTGGTGATTTTTTTTGTCATTCAATGGATTTTTCAAAACCCTCATGGAAAGAGAGTTCACTCTCAAATCCTCTTGATAAAACGTGAATGATTAGATTTAAGATTATTTTTTTCATTAAATTTATTTTGAAATTGATGTGTGAAGCTTGGATGAAACCCTATTGTTTATTATTTATTTATTTTAGTGAAATTTTGACATTGTTGTACCTAATTATTTGTTGTTAGATTTTAAAATGATGATTTTAAAATCGGTTTCCTAGGTTGATTTATGATAATGTTTCATAAAATATTTTAAATAAAAGATGTATTTTATTGAAATGATTTTGCCATGTTTCGTTTAAATGTTGGTTCTCATGGTTACTGTCTTAAAGGTGTTTTCAATAAAAGGATTGTTTTATTAAAATGGGTTTTCTACATTTGGGTGAAATGTTTTGGGCTTAAATGGTTGGTTTGGTTTTGAAACATTTTGGGAATCATGGCATGGAAAATGTTGGTTTGGATTTGTTTCTTAACTGGTTAAGTGAGAGATAGAATGGGAATGTTTAGTGGTTGTGAAGTACCACCATCAAATAATTGTAATGTAGCCTTTAAGTACCACAAAAAAAGGGGAGGGGTCTGGATGGGAAGTTCCATCATCAACGGTAATTCCAAGATTGGTTGATTGAGTTGGGTGTGTTTTATTGTGTATGTATTAGATCATGTGAAATGAAATAGGTTATGATAATATGTAATGGGAAAATGGTTAATGAATTGTCTGGATTCATTCCTTGAATATGTGTTTATTTGGGTGAACTAATTCGGTAATGATGTGTTTGGATTTTGAGAAAATTTCCCAATGTTTAAATGTTTTGATATAAATTGTTTTATATAATTGTTCTAAATTATTATATCCAATTGGAATGAGTAAGAAAGTCATTTGGTTAAAGCATACTGAGTTTCATTACTCTCCCCCTTATTCACACATTCTTGCTTTTTCAAATGTTGTATTTTGAGAAATAGGTAAAATAAAGACATCTCATTTCATTAGCGGTACTTCATGATTCTTTGGGCGGTTTTTTGGAGTTGGATCATGAAACGTATTAATGATTTGAGTTATGTTTTTTAGTATTTTATTTTTCTACATCGTATTTAGTTGCATGAATTGAAATTTGTAGTCTTCCTTTCAGTTACTCTTTATAGTTTTAATTTTATATCAATGGTAATTCCCTGAGTAGTTTTACATTGTTATCACATATCATGTAGTTTTTAGGATGATATGAAATGTATGGTTTGACTCTTTTATTTTCAAAAGGGAAAATCATCCCCAAACAATGTTGAATCCCTTGTCATGTATTCCAAGCCTTTAGCACCTTGGGATGTCCCTTAAGGCCATGTATCACTTCCGCCTAGACACAAGACAAGAAGGAGGGATGAGATGTTTTAAAAAATATCCAATCGAATATTTAAAACTTATCTACATCATAATTATTGGGGGAACCAATAGTGAGAGTTTCCTCAAGTCAATAAATGGTCTATAATGCCTCCAAAACTATGTTGTTAGTCGGTGCAACTTAATATTAAAATGTTTTAAATAATTTCATCACCATTTAAGGTTGTATAATTATTTTTTCGATGATTGATCAATTTATTCTCAAGGATTGAACTCTAATTGATATTTTTATTGACACAGAAATGTGTATAAATATCAATACATATATATTCATGTATGTATGTATTTATTTATTTATTATATACACACAAACACCGATAAATCATATTTTATAATTGATTTTAAAAATTATTATACATATATAAATGAATAGATATATGCATCAAAAAATATAACTAAATATATATATATAAATAAATATACCAAAAAATATAGAATGAAACAACCTAGTGTAGCGGTAGAGCCATAAGTGCATGAGGCCAGTGGTCTATGGTTCATATTCATGTGAAGATGTATGCTGGTCTTGGATGGAGCAGTTGGTCTAACTCTAATAAATGGTAGGGGATGATCTATCAAGTGCTAATAAAAGGGGAGGGTGTGTGAGAATCTAGAGATGTTAACAGGGAGGTGGTCTCCATACAAATGAGAGCCTATAAAAGAAATAAACATATTTTTTTAACATATTATCAGTGTTGTTATTTTAGCACTGATAAAAGGGGAATTTATCACTTATTTTTTTTAACATAGATAAATGTGACCCACTTTTATATGTTCTTAAAGTAGAATATATTTTTTAGCACTGTTAATGGGTTTCAATAGCATAGATAAATCCATTATCTACATTTTTTCTTTCTTGGATAACTATAAAAATGACTTATACCAATTGAAATTTATTGAAAATAATATATATATTGGTCAAACTAAGTAATTCCAAATTATATAACGCTTTATTGGTATTCATTTTATGTACCAACACTTATTTTTACCAGCGATAATATTTTTTAATATTGATCATTTAATAGTAAAAAATATCTTACAAATGGTTAAATATATTTCTTTATCTTACAAAAACAAATATTTTTTACTTACACTTGAATTTATTATTATTAATAACTATGAGAAAAAATATTTCGATATTAATAAAATTTGTTACAATGAACAATTTAATGATAATAAAAAAGTTAAAATAATCCAATTATTTTATATATATTATTATTTTTAAGGCCAATGTCAATATTTACTTATATAAGTTTTATTAAAAAACTCATTAATTGATTTTAATTTTTAATTTTTTTTTAAGTGTAATTTGTGATTATAGTTTCTTATTCTATTCATTTAATTAATATTCAAATAGATTTTATAACATAATTAAATAATTATTATATTTGATTATAATATACATAATAAATAAAAAGGTAATAAAAAACAAAAAAACAACTAATATAAAGTTAATTAAAAATTGATATTCATATATTGAGATTTTATTTTTATTATCTTACAAATATATAAATTTTTTAAAATCATAAATTTATTATACTTATTATTTATTAATAAATAATGAAATTATAATGACTATTTAGATAATGAAATTTTATTTATTTGTAATATTTTTCAGATAATTAAACATTGTATATGTTATATTTTTTATATATTATATTTATATAATTTTTACAAATTAATATTTTTTCTATCAAAATATATTTTTTTTATATTTTAAATTTAAAAATAAAAATTATAATTTGATATTTTATTTATGTAATTTAGTTTTCATAACACCTTCACAACAGATCAGTTTTCATTTTCTAAAGACCCTTCTCAACTACATTCCCCACTCTTCTGTGATCTACTTCAATTCACTCACTCTCACGGAAGATCTCCCATGTTCCTAAATAATCACAGTGGGAGTTTCCATCCGAGACTCGCCTTTGGGATGTAATCCGCTAGCAAGCAGACCCAAAATCTTCTTCTTTCGATCCCCTCCCATGCCTATATGGGAGAAACCAACTCCCTTTATTCTCCTAAAATACATACACTAAAAACCCTATTGATTCCCCTTTACTCCACTTGAGTAGAACTTAAATATTCTTTTGATTCCCATGATCTTAGTATCCACTCTTTCATCAGCTATTCAGAACCATAATATTCGATCATCCCCTCACCTCTTCCATGACCAATATTCTACTTGAACTTATCCAAATATACAAAAAACCCACTAAATTGATTGTCTTAAAACCCTAATTGGATACCTTCCTATAATTATATTCCTATAAGGATTTTTTAAAATACATTAATTCACCTTGAAAATATTTCCCCCTCATAATATCTATCTTCAATCAGTTCAAACTCCCTACAACCCCTCATAATATCTTACATGTCTTTAAATGATGGTTCATCATTTTCTATTGTGGAAGAAAATATTTTTAGGGATTCTATAAAATTCAATACATTTAAGGCATCGATCCATAGCTAATAGGAGAATGGAAATGTTGTTGAGGTCATTGTGTTCTTACTGTCTAACTCCATGGCCCAAATTTGTGTTATGGGTACCTATAGTTTCCCATTAAACATATTTCAAGATTTTAAAATTCAATGTCACTTTTTTTGTTTCATGACTTTTTCACAGTCATTAGTGTTTTACGTGCCTGAATTTTCCATTGAAGACTTAATGTTTTTCAAAGAAGTGGCACTTAAACACACATTATCGAACTACAGCTACCATCATTGTCAAAATTTCATCCACTCACTTGAACCCACATCCTTCCCCAAATCCCTCAATCACATCTGATTTTTGTATCTTATTGTTTTTATATATCTTAATTTAATTCTATAATAACAATAAAAATATTCTTAAATGATTAATTATTTTTATTTTCTATGTGTTGTCTCTATAAAATTTAACTACATATGATCTTTCTTTTTTACAGGTTCATTGTACGTTTTTATAATATTGAATAAGTAAATTTTTTAAAAGAGTACATAGTAGGTAATTTCACATATGTTATATATTTATTCTGTTAAATGGATTCATTTTATTTTTATGTACTTTTAAGCTACAACTAACTGTTTCATTGACGGGTTAACAATATATGTGTTTCCTTTCAAATATTACTATATTTTTATTTTATTGATAACTAATATTCAAATATTTTTTTTTTATTTTTTTTAAGTATTTGGTTTTATGATGCCCAAATTGCTGCATACTATTTTCAACCATTCCATAAGGATTTCACTTTAAAGGAATTTGGTTATATTTTTCCCCACCAATTTATGTTGCATTAATTTCATGTAATTTCAAGATTAAGAAAATCTTTTCTAATTTTCATTATATAGAAATAATTTTCATTGGTAGTCCATTTTCATGTAATTTTTTTTAATTTTCTCCCTTTTATTAAAATACTTATATATACTATTTATACCCAGATATTCATGTTTTAAATTAGTTTTCTTCATAACCAATTATTTTCAATCTTAATTTTAATGTACAATTTATACATTCACAAAACATTACCATATATTGTCATTATACCATTAACATATAATTTAAATGACTTCATAAAAATATTACAATTAAAATGATGGTTGTAATAGGGAACCATCACATAGGATAATGTCAATGTTTTAAAAAATACTCACCACTTGCAGTATTTTATAAATATAACGACATATCATTATGATATATTTTAATTTATTTTTAATATTCAATTTTAATTTATGTATTTAATAATTTTTACTAATGTGTTTAAGATACTTGTATCTCTTTAACTATAAAAAATAAGTACTAAGAAATGTCTAAGTGGATACATATTAAAAAATGGGCTTATTCCTAAATAGTTTACATCAATTTCCATTATCAATTTTACCTACTCATGGTTTGTTGGGTTACATAGTATTTATCTTTTGGAATTGTTTTTTATACCAACACACTACTATTTTTTACACACTGACTGGATTATTCGAGGCACCATTGGTGGGGGCCTACTGAGTTTATCCATTACATTTAATGGGACATTATCGGATCTCGAGAAGACTATATAGTTACAAGTATTTATAAGGGAATGTTCCATGTCTTGTATGGATGATCTATTTTCTTATAGAATGGATCATGGGAGTAGAAGACTGAGTGTATTCCCATCATGCTAGTGGAGATGACTTTGGTCTTTGGTATTTTTGTAAGCATTTTGCATATTCTGATAATCTATATCCCATGTATCCCCTATTTTTTACATCATCAAGACATGAAATCATATTTATATGACTCATCTAATGGATTGATTATTATTCTATTTCTTGGATATTTATCTTCCACTGTGATTATTTTTATTTCTACCTCTATTTTGTATTTTATATAATACTTCCACTATTTCTATTTATCATTAGTTTCTATTACACTACTATGATATGAGGGTATAGTATCCCCAACATACCTCCCTAAACCCTCAATGATTGTCAATAGAATCTATGATATGGGGAGAAGTGCCTGAGGACATGTGACTATGTAGCTCTAGAACCCATTTCAGTGGCTCCTAGGTTGGGATGTTAAAAAGTTGTATCAAATCCCCCTTCTTAATTTTTTCTAACTAATTGGGTATCAGAAAATAGACTAGGAAAGTGTTTGAAATTTGTAATGAGCTAGTTCTTGGGAGTAGCTAACCCACATATAGGGGAAATACAAATTACCAAGGATAGGTTATTACTGTTATGAATTATTCCCGTTATAGTTGTACTAATTTCTCTGTTGGGTGACTCACATGTTTTGGGAAATTATTATTGCTGATATTATTATTGTTTTTTCCATTTTCCATGTCCTGCTATAGGAAAAATGTAACATCTCATGCATAATAATTGGATGTTAAGGATTCAAATGTCAAGCAATATGACATGATGTATTTATTTTAATTCATGAATTACATGTATTTCCACTTATTATTGTGAGTGCCTCGATTATTATATATGTATATCAGCTAATTATTCATCTAAGTATTACATAATTGAATTAATTAAAGGTTTTTAATAAATATAAATGGTTTTTTTCCATATACGTTGGTGAGGATAACTTAATTAACCAATTATTTCATGTTTTAACCACAAACCGTTGACTCTATGGGCTGATACAATATATGATTTTTATTACATGAATTCCTAATTTATTTTATGAAGCATATAATTCTATAAATTGGTCATGGTAGTTCATTAAATCAAATCTTTATTTATGAAAGATTATATCCTGATACCATATGTAAAAGTCATGTCATAGTTACTAAACATTCCAATTGTAATTTATAAAGAGTTTGAACCTTTATAAGTTGATAGTGTTGATGCATCTAACTAGATTGAGATATCTATATGCATATAAATAAGTATGAACTTAAATAAAATAAAGATTTAAAATTATATTATTATCGTTAAATGTGATTTTTTACAAAATAATGGGTGATTTCCCATATAATATGTAATTAACACTCCATATATTATGAATATAGTCATGATATATGAGACTGATACCCAAACCAAGCCTTGTATGTAAGAATTTTGGGAGTTCCAATTTGGATTGTTATGGAATTTTATGTTTTTTCAACATCACCTCGACCTAACATTTTGAGAAAGTAACATGGTTTGACTTTTCTATAAAAATTTTATGTGCCTATAATATTATGTATCTATGATCATTTTATTAAAAATTATATTCTTAGCAGTGCGTTTGGAATTGTAGAATCATGAGACCATGAAGGTCTCGAGTTGTATATCAGGAGGGCAGTGACGACCATGCCCAATAGGTGGTGGGCCATGAGCCACCATAATTACCTATGGTGGTTCCACCAGGTGTACCAGCTATTATTCATAACATTAGAACTAAAACCTAGATTTGAGAGAGTTTCCCGCATATGATTAATTTTATGAAAGGTGTTTCTCAACATACCCCAAATAGTTTAGATTTGATACAATAGTTCCCATAGTTGCATCCTCCAACCTTCCTTTGGGGTGGAGGTCCTCAGGATACTAAATCATTGGTTGAGTCCATTCTTTCTATATTCGAGCATCTATAGAAACCCCTAGAGAGTAATATTACCCTCAAAGATTATATTTTATGTGGGTTTTCTAGGAGATGGTTAGATTTCATTACCCCGGAAGTCCAAAATCATGATATGATCTTGAGGGACTTCTAAATGGCCTTCTATGATTACATATTTCTATATACATCGAGGTCTGACTGAGAAAGATTTTTCATGAACTTGTAGTAGGGATATATGTTTTTAATGTATTATTCTACCTTTCCAAATATGCTACCACAATTTTCACAGATTCTAATTGAATATGATCTCATGGTTGTAAGAAGATTATAGGAAGGGCTAGTATACACCATATGATTTATGGTTAATGTTTTTCGGTTGACTACTATTTCTAATATAGTAAAACTAGCCCTCAATGATAAGAATAATTTTTTTAAAGCTGAAGGTGTGATCCAGGGTGGTTCAGTACGTATATTAGACGGTAGATCACTTAGAGGTTTCTCGAGGGACAATTGGTAGTATAAAATATTGTACTAATAGTTTCATTATATTACATATATATGAGAATCTAGGTAACATGAAACCACAATACATTAAAGACCCAGTTGAGTGTAGAGGTTATAGAAGAATGTGCCATATTCAGTGTTTTTTACATGACCCTTCCAATAGTTCTATGTGAGAGAGGAATTACACTGACTCCATGTTTCGGAGAAGGGCTATCAGTAACTAACCTCGCGGGACTATAGATTACAATCGAGCACATATACTAATGTAGCAGTTGAGGTAGTGTAAAATAGACTCGAGATTCAATGCATCAACAGAGAGAGCCTACTCAGGGGAGTCAAGTTGTGTCATCGAGTCGTGGTATGAGCCATTTAAATGTAGTGAAACAAATATCAAATGAGTATGGTTCTATAAATTATACAATTTGAGGTACTTTTCTAGTATCATCTACTTTAGTGTCTTCTTTATTTGATAGAGGTCCATTACACTACTTTATCATTAAAAAAATTATAGTGAGTTTAGGCCATTAGATAGAGTAATTTTTTGGTGTGATGACACTTGATATCCTATTGGGTATCAGATTGGAGTTTTTTCTATAATAAAAGAAATTTCTCTTATATGTTGGAGGTTATCAAATTTTTAGGGATATTTGTATCCTCAACAAAACTTATTTTTATATAATTCTTGGGATGTATTGGTTGATTCAATATGATGAATATATTAATTTTTATTTCTAGATAATGAAGTTTACATAAATATATAATGGAATAAATATTCTTTATAGAGAATGATATATCCAAGACACTTGGTCTAGACCTAAGAATTAGGGGTTGGGTAGAGTGACATCCCAAATCTCTGTTCTATTCTTGGATGATCAAGGGATGTGACCTATTTTTTTCCCTCCAATTGTGGATATTTTTTGGGAAATTATCTCTAAATAATTTTATTGGATACCTCAAGTGAGAGAGGTAGAATTCACAATCGAGCTAGTTACTATATTGGAATTAGTGTATATTCCACCTTATAATATGGAACATATAGAGCTCTATGAACTCAAAATGTAGTTGGGGGACATATTGGTGTATTCTCATACTCAAAGAGACCAGGACAAACATATTGAGATCATACAGAGTACACTGATAGAGCATCATTTATATACTAACACAAAAGATCAACTTTTGGATTGACAATGATTACTTATTAGGTCATATTTTCTCGAAATCAAGAGTATCGATTGACCCAGTGATTATGAGTGTTTTTTTCTAGTAACGTCCCAAGTACATGTTTGATATAAAATTTTTTCATGGGGTTATCAAGATATTACAATATTTTAATATAGGACAAATCACACATTACATCACTAGTTAATAGTCTACCTAAAAAGGGAGTGATGTTCATGTATTATGAAGAATACCAGAACACCTTTTAGGAGCTAAAAAGAAGACTTACTTCAACATCAATCATGTTTCTTCCCAATCCCAGAAGAGGTTATAAAATGTACTATGATGCATCAGGCATAAGGATGGAATCAATACTAATGGAGGAGGATAGATTCATTCTATAGAGGTCTCTCCAATTGGGACCTCATGAGTGTAATTACCTAACACATGACTTCGATATTGTAGAATTCATTCATTCCTTACCTTTATAGAGACATTATATTTTAGGAAAATACTTTTTTGTGTTTACGAACCACGAAAAATTAAATAAATATTTACATAATGTGACTTGAATTTCAGAAAATGAATATTTGGCTAATACCTTTAATATTTTTACTTTAAGAATGATTATATTACTGTAAAGGTAAACTTGGATGGTAATTCGTAGAGCCAAAAAAACATAGGTACAAGACGTTTGGGAATCCATTGATTAGTAGAAGTTGATGGCCCTAGTTTTGGAGAAGTATCTAGTTTTCCAAGGGAGTCAAAAGAATCCTACTATTATATCCTTAATAGTTACCACATCAATTCTGGATAGGGTGATGGGAAGATAGTTTTTAGAACTTGAGGTGTTGGTCTTATAAAGTTACCATTAATATTAATATATATTAACGGTTTGGATTAAGATTAATTGTAATAGAAGGACGAAGTGTTAGCTTCGATTAGTATGATCATACCCTATGAATCCCAATTGTTAGATATTTTGAGGGAGATGACGTCATTGGGATTTTCCCTTCACCAATACCAAGCTAAGAATCAGTAACTATAACTTCATAGATACAATTTATAGGATACATTAATGTTTATCTAGATCACATCCCAAACCAAGTTTTACGAACCACCACAAGAAACTACCACCACCTCACTCCTTAATCTTAAGTCCTACGATGGTGTAATAAGAGGTGATGTATCTAGACTCGCATAGTATAATATTTTTTTAATAAAAATACTATTACATTTATCTATTTTTATTATTACATTTTATATACACAATATTATATAATGTGTTTGATAAAAATTAGATTCTATATGAAGGATCAAAATTTAATTTTTGGGAAGTATATAGTTTCAATTAAAAAGCGCTTTTTGATAAAATCTATAATTTTTAAAATAAATTTCATTTTAATGAAATATTATTATCATATAATATTTTTTAAAATAAATATGATTATATAATTAAATGAAGTCCAATGTAATTTTTATAAAGCTCAGAACAATGTTGGTGATATAAACACACATATTTTCTTATAAATAAAGATTTTTATTTAAAACTAAATATTCTAATATTTATAAAATTATTTTTGTAAAATAAATATTATTTTTGAAATCATATCATCAAAATTATCTAATTTTGAATATTTCATAATATTTGCATAGAGTCAAATTTTTGGGTAATAATTAAATACAGTATAAATATGTGCTATGTATTTGACAACATAACAGGATAAAAGTGATAACATAAATACTATAAATGGAATAAATGAACATAAATAGATTTTCTATTTAAACTAATGTATTTTTTAGGTCATTTTATTAGTTTTACAAACCTGTAGTGAATTCTCTGAAACACATATTATATTCGAAGGTATAAAAAACAATTCCTTATAAAAATGACCCACTTACCAATCAACAATGGTATTATATGAAGGAGATTTGTTCTTATACTAAAATATATATTTAAAATAAACCATATTTGGGAAAACTCATTGTAAAAACCCCGGGTAATGTTTTTGTTTTTTATTATTTCATCACAGAGAGTCAAAATCTATGATTAGGAATTATTAAATAATTATCTACTCATTTAATATAAATACACACAAAAAACCTCATTCCCCTTCACTAAAAACTCGTTTGGAATTATTCTACTCTCCCTATACCTATATAAATACCTCCAATGGTTTTCTTAAGATCCTAAGATTCTCATCCAATGGTTTTAAAATCACCCTATCAAGGTAAGGGATTAAAATTCTCCTCTTTGTTCAAGTACATTATTTGTATTATGAATTTTTATATTAAATTTTTCATGTTGGAATTTATTTTTCAACCTATAATTAATATAATTATGTTTCCCATTTAATTATATAACACCTTCTACTCTCACTAAACCCATTCATGAACCTTTATGTACACACGTTAGTTTACTAAAATTACCCCATGATTTTCCATTACAAAATTCTATGTTGTGAATACTCATACCCATTTCCACTAAAGGATTATCACGTATTTATACCAGTATTTCATTGACAGTGTAATTAAATTTATTCAAACCACAATCCATAATCATGGTATTAAAAGTGATGAAATAATTTCATATGTTGTATAATATATGGGGAATAAAAATTCATATACATGATATTAATGTGATGGGTGGGCCTAGAATTACATATCCCTCCAATCCATTGGGTAATAACATTATCTCATGACATACCATGTATGTATCTTGTTTGGTTAGCCTAATCACACTATTATATGATTAATTTGTGGTTATCCTTGAATTATGCTTTATGATGTCATGATTTATGTTGTTTCCACATTCTTACGTTTACATGATGTTATCATCTTATATCATGTTTCGATGTTCAAGATTATGATTCTCAAACTTTAATTTCACCTTGATATACCTCTTAAACCACATGTATATTACATTCATTTTGTTATTATTTTATTATTCACCTACTAGGGTTTATATATCTCCCATTTCTTATGTGCATCCTCAGAAAATACTAAGAAGTTTTAGAATATCAATGTAATTTAAGGGCATGCTGTGTATTTTTTAAATAATAATATTATATCCATCTTCCAAGTTATTATTATATTTATGTAATTTACCAATTACCCTAGCCCTATCAATCTTTGAAGATTTAATTAGTTGTAAATTTATCTAATAAACCCTTAAATAAAGTGTTAAAAAATACATGGGTTTCCATATAGATGTGTATTATTTGTAGAGACTTATGTGTCAGATATTGAAGACTGATTATAAAAAAAGGAATCCTTGGTTTAGTGGGATAAAATTCCATTAGATGGGAAATAAATGGATTTGATTATTTAATGGTTTTCCCTAACTCTAAAAAACACTAAACTTAAAAGGTGTTGGGTATGTAAATGTCTCGATATTTTTTATTGATTATGGATGGTTATGTTTGGATTTATTGAGTCTATATCAACCCTATATGAAAATAATATGTTTTTTGAACCATAATCCAGAGTACAGGTCTGGTTCATCAAATTTTATTCCCAAATTAGCCCCAAAATACGTAGAAAAACAAAAGATAGACCCCCCCACACACACATAAACATTGTTCATCCAGGATCATAAAATTTACATACATAGTAAGTTAGATTAGGATTTCAAGTTTAAAATATGGATTCCAAATAGGTTGTTTTTTTATTATAAGGGATTATAAATGTCAAATGTAAAATGTTGGATTGAAAAATAGGATAATTATGAAAATTTTATTTTAAAACTAAAAAAATCTTCTAAATCATATTTAAAACATGTTCCATAAATATATAATTTTTTTTATATAAAAAAATAAAATTCTTGTTAAATATAGTAACGTTATGTTCAATAATTTTTTTAGTTTATTGTGAATAAAATTTAAAAATGGTTTAGAGTCCTCATATTTAAGTAATGTTATAATTTTTATTTTTATTTATTTCATGGGATTCAAAAATTAGTGGTCATTTCATGAGTTTCACAAAATTTTTATTTAAAAATAAATTTCATTTTAGCATTCATTTAAATTTAGTTTCAGCAAATATGTTTCAAAAATATAAAAGGTATGTATTTTGAGCTCATAAGTTTTTGAAAAAAAGAAATAAAGAAAAATAAAAACTTTTAAATGTAACAAAAAACTAAAAAATTGAATAAAAAAGAGAAATCATTGGATTTAAAGTACTAATATAGAAAAGGATATTTAGCCTAAACATATTTTGTGTTGTTTACACATTGTATGATAGTTCAAATGAGAAATTAATAACATGAATTAAATAAATAACAAAAAATGATAAGAATACAACCTGTTTTATTGAGTAGAAGTATTATCCTTGATTTTGTCTTATAGAATCTTACACTATAGAACCTACAAGAAAAAAAAACTAAACATCATATTTTTATTAAAATAATGGGAAAAAATAAAGAGTAAAAATGGAATAAAGTTTCATTTGAACTGACAAGTGGATAATAGTTTTTCATTTCTTTTAGATAGGTATTGATAGTTGTTTATACCCAATCTGATAAAGGATTATATATTTTTCTCAGAAGCCAATTAAATTAAGTGTTATTAGTATTTTTTAGATTATACTTATTATACGTGTCCCTATAGCAATATTCCTTCATGATACCCTCTACAAAATTTTGGTTCCCATGGAGTAGTGAAAAAGGGAACAAAATAAAGGGGCATCTTACCTACACTTTATCTTTTGGAGGGATATTAACTAGTTGATATAATTTTATTCAAGGATGTGGTATATCATTATTTTAAAATTTTAAAATTAATTCATATTTTAAATCATCTTAGTACCGCCATCATTATATAAAACAATTCAAATTTCCAATATATCCAATATTTTATCCTAGAATTCATCCATTAATTATTTGGAATCTCCTTCTTGGTCTACAAAATTATTCTATTCACAATAAGTATGCATAAAATATGCATAGAAATAAGTTGTTAACAAATTACTAGAATTATAATATAACAAAAATAAATAAAATATTAATTATTCCCACTATATTACTTAATTTTCTGGTTATTTTTATGATAAGAAACCTTCTAAAAGTGTTTCTCTGAAAAATAATAGCAAATCATGTTCCTCCAATTGTTCTTAAAAGATGAATATCACAAGTGTATCACCCTATTTGGAAAAGTATTGATATATATGTTTTCATTTTTAATCATTAAAATTTAGAGTCACTCTTGGAATTTCATTTTGAAAAAATTTATCCCACTAATACACTTCATCTTATACACTCAAATAAATGGGTGAGTCTTTGGTAGTGATTTAAGTTGACAATAAAATGGAAAAATAAATGTCCAATTCATCCCCCAACTCAACCATAGAAGGATCATTAATGGAAAATGTTGGTAGGACAAGGTTATACTTTTCTTAATCATCTTCTTGGGACGTTAATTCTTTCAATTCTTTCATGGAATTGGAAAGAATTACCATTTTTTCACTCTCTTCTTATAGAATTATAATATTTTGTAATATTATTTATTTTGAAGGCAATTACATTAAATAATCATGGAATTGTTGATGAATTGTGAAAAAATTTCAGTAATCACTTTCGAAAATTCCTATTGACCGAAATGGTCTATATTAGGGTTTAAATATTTTGTGATGAAAAAGTAAATTAAATCAATGACATCATCCTCCTTAAAAATAGTTCCAAATTAATGTAATATATATTTTCATGAATCTGTAATCAATAAATTACCCCCAATAAATGAAATTTATTAGTTCCAAAGGTTGTCTCTCAATGAGGTTATAGTATATGTAACAAATTATTACTTTTGTTTTTTTCATATTTTTGAAAGATATAATAAAATTTAGTGATTTGATAATTTTGTAAAAACATAGAAATGAAACCTCATCATATTTAATTAAAAAAGAAATGAGAGAATTTTTTTTGAAAGTAAATGGAAATTGGATTGTGAAGTACTGTAAAATTGATTATTAAAATTTAAGTTATTAATATGATTCAAACCATTGGATATAAAATTTTTCCATGAAAAAAGTTCCCAAAATTGATGTTCTCAATGCCCACTTGAAGACCTCTGATTAAACACCTCATTCTATGTGAACATAATACTGAGGCTTTGGTATAATTTTCATTCCTCCTATAGAAGTAATTAAACTAATCAAATAAATACAAGTATCCCAACCTATTTGAAATCATTGTTCTTATAATAAATAAATCAAATTAAAATTACCTAATGAGATAAATTATTTTACATCCTTGAGTGGAAGACCATTAAAAATTGAACTTAATAAATTGAATTAAAAAACAAAATCAAATAGTTTCATTCTAGAAATCATGTTCATATAAAAATTTTACATGATATAATAAATAAATACAAGACTCGAAAGAGGTGAACTTGGGTATCTACTACTCACAGCTTCTTAAAGGGTTTATCAAAACATGCCTAAAATGGTTTCAGTCTCCTCTCCTTCATGGTTATTCCCAAATCCAGCTCATGTTTCTCCTTCCTCATTGTATTATCACCACTATATATCATTTTACCTTTATCATAAATCATTTAGGACTATCCCTTATTGTGGATGGGGAATTTTTTTTGAAATAATAACAGGGTTTACTTCACTCATGAGGAACATTCCACACATGCATAAATCTCCTCACCATTTTCATCAAGGTCGAAGCAGTAACAACAGGCCTTGAATACTTGTTTGGATTGTGACCTCACAAGGTATATTTACGTGACAAAAAGTATTTTAATTCTCTTTAAATATTCTTAAAATTTCATAGCCACATAATCTTCCCATTAAATGAATCCACATGTAAAATATGGGTGGTTGACTAAAAAATTATTTAGGGTTCATGGAAGTGTCTTTACGGTGAAAAAAGCCAGCTTATGGTGAAAAAAATCTTCTCCTATGATTTCTAAAATATTTCAATGTATAAAGACTTATGTAAGAATTTTAAAATTTTCACAAGACGTTGAAATTATTATGGTTTGAAATAATTTAAAAATACTTTATAAGTATTATGGTTTCAAATTCATACAGAAGCAATTATTTAGTAAATTAAAATCTTACAAAATTTAGAGTCTTATGAGATTCTATAAATGTATTATGGGAATCCTCAAAGACTTATAGAATTAGTCAAAAATCCTTAGTATTAATATTTCATAATAAGTAAAAATAATATTTTATTTTCAAATCCTTTTGTAATCTATAAATAGTATTTCCAACTCAATAAAAAAGTCTTATGTGATCCAAATTCTTTCAAAGATCAGAAAATTAAAAATACATCTGAGATTACAAATTCCATAAAAAAAATCAAATAAAGTAATATTAAATTTAATTATTTTATTTTGAAATAAAATATCAAAAATTATATCCATTTCAAGTTCAAAATTATTTTTTTGAAAAATATAAAAAAAACATATATATTTAAAATAATTATAGAAATGGTTTAAAACACATAAAATCCATGATTTTTTCTATTTTTTAAATAAACCCAAAATATCCCTATGTAATATAAATGAGGTAATATCACTCAAAATGTAATATTTTTAGTAAATTATTACTAAATATAAAAATAAAAATTGATGAAAATATGTTCTCTATGACTGGGAATTAGGAATGTCCCCTTCTCTAGACACTAAGGACACAATGACCCATCAAAGTCATGGATAGTTTCATTTGTGTCCCTATATAAGGACCCAATAAATAATTAATTAAGATAAATTATTTTATTTAGAAATGGGTCTTTATTAAACCCCCTTTGGGATTTTTTGGACATGGTATGTGAATATAATATGGGTCAATTCCTAGGTTCTATATTTTTTCCATCCCCTACTCCCATTGATTTTGGTGATATAAGAGACATTTCTACAACATTAACGTAGGTTTATCTATTATTTTTCATTCCCATATTCTATTATATTGGGTTTTATTTTGATTGAGATAAACATGTGATTTCCCCAGTTCACTGTGAAATCACTTCATAATGAAGTAGACATTGTGTTTGGTAGTAAGAGGGGGTTGAGACATGATTATTTCATGCCATGAGTCACCATTTTGAGTAAATTAAGTCTCTGATATATTATTCCATGGATAATCATCAATTTTGAATTAAATTATCTAATTATTCTTAGTGAATATTTAGTTATATGACTCATATAATGATAGGGCCCAACCAAAAGGACGTTAACATTCTATTTCAAGCGAATTAAGAATCTTTATGTCATTTGGTGAGTGTTACCTCTATTATTATAAGGTTAATTAATGAAGGGAACTATGTATAATGGTTTATAATTAATTAATTAATTAATTTTTAATGTTTTATTGGGTTTCATACTTGAGGATGGTTGGTGGTGGTTTAGACAAAGATTAATGAGTATGTCTTGGGAAGTAACTCCTATTCATGAGGTGAGTGGTCCCAAAATTAGATATTCAAAATTTTGTGTGATTAGTATGTATTATTTTATGTTATAATTATAGAAACCTGGTCTTTATTCAACACATAACATTGAGTTTTAAATCAAAAATTAATTTTCCTTCATTATTATAGACCTTTTCTAGTTTAATATTGTAGATAATTAGGTTATAAAATATAAATAATAACCCATACATTAAAAAGTGGAAATTTCCACTTAGTATCCATTTTTTCAAAATACATTATTTTCAAAATGAAACACATTTTATTTTCATAAAAAATCATTATGATTTTCAACATGACTTTATCATTATTCCTACTAATCCTTAACCCCTATGAAAAACATTTGAAAACATCGTATAATAATAAAAACCTCAGAAAAGTATATATAAAAATGATAAAAGAAAATCAATACTACCATTCTAAACCAGATATCATTTATGAAAATTATCTTTTTACGTGATAAAATTTGTGCTAAAATAATCATTTACTTACACATAAAAAAGACATTGCTCGAAAAATGTTTTCATAAAAAATGCATTATAAGAAAACATAAAGGTAAAATCATAATCATGAGGGTTTCTTATAAAACAAGAGAACCCATGAAATGTTTTTCCTTAAAAACATATATCCTTACCATTATATAGAATAACCACTCCATTAAAAAATATCATCATCTTAACATATGAAATTAAAATATTTCCAAAAAAATCTCATTATAAGGCATAGAAAGGTCATATAGGTCTATTGGGACATTATCTTCAAAAAACCATTATAAGAACCATTAAAAAAAATAACCTATGTAAAACCTGAAAATGATAAAGGGTTAAATGACTAATTGAGATGAATCATGTCAATAAGGTGTACCTTCTTTTTTAGGAGACTACCTGATTAGAAACCTATAGTTAAGCATGTTTGTCTTGGAGTAGTGATCATGATGGGTGAACTTCAGGGATGTTTACCAAGTTTTGTGAGGGTGAGAAAAAAGCACAATGGAAAGGGCATGTGTTGGACTATGGGGTCTGTCATTACTCAAATGACATGTTTGGCCATGTGGGTGGGCCCTAGGGTGTGGACCACGTGTATGTGGGGAAACTGGTGGTACCTGGCAGTCGAGGACCTGACGACCAAGTTAAGGTAGGGTGTTTTTGTTGTTAGCAGGGCCTAGTTATTACATTAGGTATCATAGGTGGTACCCAGACACAAGTGCACCTCAAATCCTGGGATGAGATTTAGGGCCCACAAAGATGACGTTGTTCTCTAAAGGAGGGGGGTGAGTGTAACACCCAAGAATGATAAAGAGTTAAATGACTAAATTATATGACTAATGTCGACAAGGTTCTCCTTTTTTTGGAGTCTATCTGTTTATAGCTCCATAGTTAATATTTCATGGGGGAAAATAGTGATCATGATGGGTGACCTTTTGGAAAATTTCTCACGGTGTGTGAGAGTGAGGAAAAAGAACACTGGAAAGGAACTGTGTTGGCCTTTGTGGACTCTCGTTAGTTAGATGAATCATTCAGGCATGTGGGTTGGCCCTAGGGTAGGGAACACATGTCTACAATAAAACTGGTGGTATCTGGCAGGCCAGGACCCGATGGCCATGTTAAGGCAGGGTGTATGTGCTGTTGGCGGGACCCAATTGTTACTACCATTTTTGTTAACTCCAACATAATTCTCCAAAGAGAAAATTAATTACCCATTGCACTGAAGAGATATATCTATCACACCCATCATCATAAAAAATTTCCAATGACCATAAAATACATGAAACACATAAAATCCTTCATTTCAGTCACTAAAAGCATAATAATATACTTTTGAACTCATCAGTAAAACAATTTTGGATGCTGATCTATCACTTTTCCATAAAACCCCATTTTCACCACGAAAATACACAAAAAAACCGAGGAAGGGATTTTATTTGAATAAAAAATGGAATATTATAGATGAATCCAAATTTTAAACAATAGTTTCAGCATTGAAACAAGTTTTTTTACGTTTCATTTATTAAAATTGAACATTCTTTTTTCTTTTTTTAGAGAATGTGAAAACATTATGAATAAACTTTGTAAAAAGATAACTTTTAAAACCTTTGAATGAAAGTTAAAATAGAAATAAAATTTATTTCATAAATATTTATTTCAATATAAATATATACATAAATTGTTTTAAGAATATGGACATAGATAAAATGGATTTAGAAGATAAATATTTAAAATGAGGTTTTAAGGAAAAGTGTCCCTTTCCTCATGTTCAAATTATCATGTACATTCTTTATGTTCATAAATAATAAACCTGATTTTATTATTTACTTGATTAATATCCTTTTCAAATTTTATTATTCTTTTTATTTCACTAATATTCGTGTTATACTAAATTAAAAAATAATTTATGTTCACAGTAAGGGTTTTGAGAAAAATCATCTTATAAGTCGAAAATGGATTGGGTTTGTTGAATATGGTAAAATTTATCATGATTATATAATTTAAATAAAATTAATAATGTTATAATTATCATTTTTGTATATTATTTATAATTTTATAACAGACCATGTAAAGTGGATATGAAAAATGAATTACGTTACCACATGAAGATAGTAGTCTATACATACACATGAGTTAAATTACCATTTCTCAAGGAACACGAGGAAAAGAAGATAAGTATTATTTTAGCTTTATAGAAATATAATTATATAATAAATATCATATTATTTCATTAAATACACCTACATATACAAACCATGTGTGGTATTGATGAAATATAATATACATCAGTTCGTGAGGTGGAAGTCTACATGTACATAAAAGCGATGTTTTAATTTTTAATTAGATAGTAAATAAAGAAGTGAAATATTTATTTTAAATTAGATAATTAAATATATATCATATATATCATATTATGTAATTTATATCCAAAATTATTACCATCCATATCAGTTCGTGATAAAAAAATCAAATACATTAACTCGTGAGGTTATTGTCAACACATACGCACGAGCAATGTGTTTATTTTTCATTTTATGCTTAAGTATATGATAACCTGTTATAACAAAAACATAATAAAAAAATATTATATGTTATATATTTATGTAATTATATGAAAAATTTTAAGTTAATATTTATGGAGTTAAAATAAGAAATAAAATCAAAACACTCGGTTAAAAATTGTACCTCTTCTTTGGAAAACCACCTTAGATTTATAATTAAAGCCTTCCAAGGATGGTATTATAATCAAAACATGAACTCTAAGACATGGGGAGGTATGTTAGTAATGGATTAGGACATGTATTGGATGAGATAATAAGCTCTTTAGTTTTCTATAATAGATTATATGGGCGACCGTTTATATGTAATGGAGTGAAAACACATGGTTTTTTTCAAAAGATTACAATATATTTATGTATTACTCAATCTAAATGGATTAAAAATGGAACATTTGATAATATTAAATAATATAGGTTCTAAATATCAGCATAAAATAGTATTTAGAAAAGTTTTTAGGTCATTTAAATCTTTATAATTTTAGTTTTAGCCTTTTAAACGTGTTTTATCATTTTCCAAGGTAACTGAATTTTACCAAATTTATTGTTCATAATGACCAAAATTGAATGTTGAATAATTAAAAAATTTAGAAATGATGATTTAAAATATGGAATCAATTTTATCAAATTTAGTTTCAATATTTTTTATCAATTACATATAAAATAGACCAACAAAACGTGATGAAAAAAAGTATTCTAAAAAAATGAATTTCTTATTCCCAAATTCCACATGGGGTTTGAATAGTGATTTTTCTATTGTTTGGAAAACATTCACATCAGACATGTATACCCAAATATTTTCTATAAATTTTCCATTGGTGTTTGTTCATGGAACTAAAAACAATCAATGTATCTCTTATCCATGGTGACTTATGGACCTGCATTCCGAAGGAATACACTCATTGAGTAACATGGCCTATGATACTTAAGAACTCACATTGTTCAAGAGGATGGTAGGTCATTCTCATCACACCCTTTTAGGGGGAATTATTTCCTTCTATTAGACTCTCTAATAGATTTAAGAATCGTTTGGGAATCATTCATTAATTTAAAAATATGACTTATGTCCCCCTTGAATTATCAATCAATTATTATCATATATGTAATTTGAAATAATTTGTATATATATAATGTTATCCATAAATTTAACCCTTTTATGTATGGATTAGATATTATTCTTTTTATATTCATTTACAATGTTTGTTTTATGAAACACAATGGGGTGCCCTGTATTTTATCATCGTCTAGGGAGATAAGAGTTGTTTTGATGTCAAGAAAGGGTCCATGAAATGGGATTCCTATGTATCCTTGTAAAAGGAATCAGAAATCATGTAGTTTGGTTCCACTTGATGGGACACGTCATACCTTTAATGGTTCTGTGATGAGGAAGAAACAGGGATTTTTAGCATCATGTGGAAAGGACATCTAGGAAAAAGGTTCATAGTCAAGGTCTGGTGTGATACTTGCATGGAGGAATCCCAAAGAACTTCTAAGGGATATGGGCTCCCAAATTAGATATAACCCTACTGGTAAGGTATTCTAGGGGGAATAAGGTTGAATTTGGGTGTTGGGTTCCGACCTTAAGGAGGGTTCCTACATATCACAAATAGTGAGTAATAAAATCCCATGTAGTTAGGTTGTGAGGACCTTCACATATGGATTCCTTCTATAGGTTTGTCTCACTGGGGAATGTGTCCCTTTAAGATAATTAAAGATCGTTTTGTGGGATTAAACCATTGAGGAGGATTACCTATGTCTTGATTTGGTTGGATTATGTCCCCATTGAAGATAAATGAGTCGTTTCAGGGAATACACCGTATATGAGGATTCACTTTATGATTGGATGCCTAATTTTTAGGGTCCACTCCTATGGTTTCCCTCTGAAGGGAGGAGGGAGGAAGATCTGAAATGAATTTTCTGTCAAGAAATGCATTGGACTATGAGTATTTCAGGGCCACTTCTAGCCTCTATTCCCATGGGAGTTGTTATCGGATGTGATAAATAAGTGGAAGCAGAAGATCAGGTAAAATTCATAGTCCTTCTTCAACTTGTAGAAGAGGGTGGGGCTACAGGAGAAGAAGAAATGGATTTTTGTTCTTGTTTCCTCTATTGTTTTGGAAACCAGGAAAGTCACATCGAACTAACAATCAAGATATCACCTCAAAATAGGCATTATAGACTTACACCAGGAGGGATAATCTATTTTTTGTTCTAGAGAAGTGATAAGTATATGACATTAGCACCCAAATGGAAAATAATGTGTGATCATATCCCTACTTACCAGGAATTGGAGGTCATGGTCTTAGATACAACTAGGGAAATATGTGGTCCAATACCTAGTATTTAAGGTTGGGAAATCCCAAACACTTCCCCTCAGGTACATTTCATTATGATCAATGGGGTTAATATCTGCAAGCACCCCAATAACCCTACCCATTAGGTAGGATAAGTGTGGGAAACCTCTGACCGATTGAATTTATATCCATATTAGAGACACACTGGTGTGTATCTTTCCATGGGTTTTCATGTCTTGTGGCTTCATTGGAGGGTTCTATTTGATCCCCATAAAACAAGGAATCCAATGGAAGAGGAGCCCAACCATTGGGGGCGTGTAAAAGGGATTATATGTTTTCTCATACTGGTTAAGTCTTAGAGAGAAATATGAACTTCACGTAGGACCTACGAGAAGCAGGAAGTGCTTCACATAGTGGGGGTGGGATTTCAAGAGCTAGAAGTTCATATAGAGATGGATCACATGGGGAAAAAACATGGGAAAGTCTTTATATTAGGCACTAAGGGTATCCTTAGGTGTTGCTGGAAGGGTCTCTCACAGGTATTGGATTTGGGAAGGGGCCTTCATGCTAGTGGATGTCAACTAGGGGGAAGGGGTCCCCATGTTGGTGTCTTGTGTTTTATATCCTGAATAGAGTTTGATCACACTATCCCCCTTATTTTCTTATTCTCTTGGGTTTCAGAGAGATACCTAAGTGATTTTTTGAGAACCACGGTAAAGGGGATACTTGACCAGAGCTTGGAGGCTTCTTTCTTTTTCCCTATTGAATCAAATGAAGAGCACAAAGGTCCTATTTATAGGAAAAAAGGGAAACCTGGTCGAATTTGTTACACCACATAGGTACCCAGTGTAAGTACCCATTTTAGGTACCCTACAGAAGATTGGTTTGTTGTTTAATGTTGTGTAGGGGGCTACACGAGCCTTCTTGTGAGAAAGATGGCTACACACATTGCACTTTTAAGCAAGTTCCCTTAATATTTTTTTGGGATATTCACCTCTATAATAAATGGAGTATTTATTATTAAATTGTTTCATCCCTCATGAAAAAATATTGTAAAAAAAAGAACCCTTCATGCTTTGATTAGATTAGAAGAAGTGGTCCTAGTCCTTAGGTGGTGGGAGGAAAATCTTATGAAAGTTGTGCAGGTCATATTTTTTGGATTTCCATCTCGTTTAGTGGTGTAGGTCTGGTTCATAGTTCCCATTATAATGTCTGGGGTACTGACCTAATGTGTAGACAAGATGTGTAGGCTATTAATTTTTATAAATATTACTTACCCTCCATCGAATTTTTCTTCAGCATTTGTTCCATTTTTCCTTATCATGCATATCATCCATGTTGCTTTTCAACTCTTTTCATCTCAACAGGTATTCTTAATAACTTACACATGCATATACATTGTACAAATAGCTGATATACCATTCTACATGGGAATTCTTGATCGAGGGTCTATGCGGGAAGACTTGGTTGAGGTTCTAGTATGAAGGACCTGGTTAAGGGGAATATGCCCAACCCTTCATTTTTGAAAATTTATGAACTTTCACTAATCATGATTTTGATTTTATTGATAAATATTGATTCCTTCTTTATGTTTTTCAGTGGATAACCCAGTGTCTTATCACAAACAATATGTTTCATGTTCCTCATAGATGATCAAATCTATTGGGCCATATTATTAAGGCATGTGTGCTTCCACTCTTCCAGACTTAGAAAATCACTTGAAATAGTACCAACATGAGTATCCACAAAGTGACTATCTTCCCCTATATGATCACGTAATTTTGATGGATGATCTCATCCCAAAGCCTCAATGTTACTTACCAAAGTCTTGGTTTATTGAACATACCAATTTTCATGCTGCTAATCTCTACTCTATTGGTGTATACATCAATGAAGGGACAGTTTATATTGCATGTTTCATGCACCATAGTTGTTTTACCCCATATATAACGTCTCATACCCCATAGTATAACCCTCAATGTTATGAGTCATCCATCTTCACATCCTAGACAGATCAGTCTCATGGTTGGAAAGTGGATTGGGACATCCACTCTCGAGGAGGATTCATGCCTGAATGGATGTGAGAATACTGGGTGTGTCAAACTTTTATAGAATTCCAGAATGATCTGCAAGACATTAGCATTTATGAGACTATTTGGGAAGGGAAAATATACCTTTAAAAAACGTAGATATCATCCCTGGGATACTATGCCAATAGAGTCCTTAGAAAAATTCATTCCATCTGATGCATGGAGAAGTCGACATTAACCTGTGGGATATCTACAAGATTTATGGAGCCCCTATCCTCAGAAAAATGTATTATGAAGATATCCCATTAAATACAACAATGTATTATACAGAAAGGATGCTTGTTTTTTCCTATGATCATTATAATGTATCTCATAGGGTGCATAAGAAAGACTCTAATCTATGGAGTGACATACATCTTAATGTGTGGATGAAGGATTTCCATGAGCAATTAGGAGAAGGTACCACTTTTTAGCACCCTAAACGATTCACCACTTTTGAGCACTATAGCATTCATGTCAAATTAGGTCCTGCATTGGAGAATGGAAAGTATACCATTGGGGGTTTCAAGATCAATCTTGATATTATTCTGAGGATACATCTAGAAAGATTTCTTATAATGTGGCGAAGTATTTAACAGATACCGGTCTACTAATCCAATGGTGGTGTGATACCAATTACATTTTAATAGAATCAAAACTAGAATAATGGATCCATATAGGGTTGGATACCGTTTTACTAGTGATGATCTACTCGTGTTTACTTCATGTGTACACTAATAAGGCCCCATTTAGAATTTTGGGAACCATTTTTTGTTTCAATGGGTAGGATTTCCGCATAATTCATTTCTTATGATGTGATAAGTGGAGTTAATGTTCGTAAATTTTTCTTTCACCTATTTGTTCTAGTGGTTTTTAGAATCCATCTTCTACCCTATTGCACGTTGAAGTCTTGAGGATCCTAAGGGTATCAGAAGAGTTCAAATTCTTCTTTTATGGTTATCCACCAACTAGGACATTAACCGATGATGAAAATAAAATGGCGATTTGAGGGAATATGTGATTTCATTCAGAGAAAGTGTACCATTGTCCTATATTAACAGTGATATCATATGTGGGTCATACTCTCCATATTGATTTACCCACCAATTCATGTGTCTGTAATAGTTGGGTGTCATTCTCCCAATGCACTTTATGCTTGAGAAACACCTGATAGAGGCATGGTAATAATGGATCTAGATGTCTATGGGGGATTTTAAAATTTCAATCAATCTTCCTCTATTAGGTGCATCGATCGAGTTTTAATTTGGGTATGTTAGTGCTCGGATGTCTTAATACCCCCAAGTGGTGTGATCATAATGTGTTCCTTGAATCGAATCTAGGAAAACTACTATTCATGGAAACCATGATAAGATGTTCTTAACAAAGGGTGACGATAGTTTTGGTTAGAGTGAGTATCTCAAGTGGGTTTTGAGTCCAGTACCCTATAAAAAATTATATAAAATGGATTTAAAAAGATTCCCTCAATTAATTTAAAATATACACAGTTAATTAAAATATTTGACAGTTATAAATTTCAATCTTTGTAAAAAAATTCAGAAGATTGACTAGGTCTTGAATAAATAATATAAAATATAGCAAAATCCTTTGAAATCAATTTACATAATTAGAATATTAGAAAACCCTGGTTAACTACCAAAGTATTTATTTTGGTTATATTTAAAAATAATTTTCAATTTTAAATAATAGTTTCAATTAAAAAAATGCAATGGAAATTCGATAATGAGATTCTTAGTATCAAGTTTAGACATAGTCTACTCCACTTGTTGGTCACCTGAAACCAATAAGTTTATAGAAATATACATATTTATCCCCAAACAAGATTGGTTTTTATAATAGTTAACAACATTATAGACAATATAGGGCCTCTTCCACTATTATACATGGGAGTAAAAAATATTACAAGTCACATCAGACCTCTACCACAGTTTTCAATGGAAAACAGATAAATAATGGTTGAGAAGATATTTATGTATCTTCCAGTTTAATGCAGAAGATAGTGTGTGTGTGTGTAAAATATAGTATAGAACAAACTAATCATAATGTAAAAAATAAAATGAACAAAATTTGAAATTAAAAGTATTAAGGAATAGAGATGATCATTTTTTATGCAATGAAACTTATGACTCTTGATTTTGATTTGTAGTGTAGATCATGTCAGTTTCTTGTGAAACCATTTGTAGAACATAAATTCATAGACACATCTGTTATTGACTACATGAAGGCTCTGGATGTGTAATGATCTTTAGCTTCCTAAATCGAATAATCAGGATGTAGCAGGTTGGTTCTTTTAATCACTTTTAGATCTGTATGTGTTCATTATGCGATCTCTCGCTACTTCATGTACTTCTATGAGGGAGTCGAGTTCTCTCCTTAATAGTATCCCCATCAAGTAGGAATATCTTCATCCTCTGCTTCCTTATACATCTTTTTTGACAGACATTTTTGACGCTTCTCTATCGGTAAATAAGGAAAAATCATTAGAATAATTAATGTCATTAAATTCAATAAAATATCCATTAGAAATATTTAATTTAAAAAAGATATGTATGAGAAATTATGATGGTGAGTCCTAAAATGGTGACTCAATACTGGTGTTATGTCTTTGTAATGGTGTCTTTTTGTTGATGTGCCTAATTTTAGAAGTGAGACATTGGAACGATGTCATCATGCTAGAAGTGTATCATTCGGGAAATATGTCAAGTTGGTGGTGACTCAGATGATGGTGAGTCATCCTATTGAAGGAGACTCCTCTGACAATAGGTCAGGCTTGGGGTGTCCCACACTTTACCAATTTTCTAATTCAATAGTATGACACATATTACAGTGACATATAGTTGATTATGTCTTATTATTTGAAAAAATTCATTTCCGTTGGTATGAAATCCTGGCAGGGATTCATGGTTTGTTGGTGAGTCATTCTTGTTGGTGACACATCCAGAATTGTGTCTGAACCTCAATGGTGTGATATGGTCGGTGGTGAGTCATCCTAAGTGGGGTCTTAAACTTATCCATTTTCATCACCTCAATTGTATTATAAAATACTTATTGAAAACTTTAAACTCATTAATATCATAATAAGAATAATTTAGAGATCATTAAAATAAGGAGGTCAATAATCTCCAACTTTTTGATGATCTCAAATCATGGCATCAAAGGTAACCAATTCATGGGATCAAATTATAATTGTGTTCAAATATATTAGTGTGGTATAAATGAATTAGAATAAATAGTATTAAATAAGTTTCAATGAAATAGGTAGAAATAAATAAAAAATATAATGCATATTTCTATTCATCTCCACCTTTTGGGATTATCAAAATGGTAAAACATAACCAAAAATAATAATAGAAAAGGCAGTAACACGGATAATATAAAGAAAATGTGATTAATTATTTAATAAAAGAATTAACAGTCATCCAAAAGTATCAATCATAAATTTTTTAAAAAATATTCCCATCAAAAGAGAAATTATAATCCAACAACAATATGATTTCTAGGTATAAGGGTCCATAGGTGATATTCCTTTGTCCTAGGATTTCTCCTAATCTAGGACAGTTGGTGGAGAATGGCTTGAAGAAGCTCTAGGAAAGGTAGTTGGATCAACAATCGGGATTCCAGCTGTACCTTGAGGAGGTCAAGGCACCTTAATAAGAACTATCATGATTCGTCTCATAACTTGTGCAGGAGGAAGAGGGAATAGTTGGAATTTGGTAGGAATAGGTTCATTAGAATCCCAAGTAACTTATATTGTGGGTTATAGTAATTGCCTCCTGATCCACAATAGTCATTCCATGTACGTGGAGAAATGGTTTCATAAGATTTATGAAATATATTATTATCCAACCACATCTCTCCATGGCACTGAAGAAATATCATTTTCATGCCAAAACTAATTCAGCACCAGATTCATCTCCTTGAACTATCTAACATGATCCTTAATGGCTTGGGTAACAAGTGACATCCTCAAATTCTCTACCAAAAACATAATATCGGCATCATTGGCATGTTTGGAAAAAAATATTGAGAGATAATATCTTATTTCTTTTGTAATTGTCTCTCTATATGAATTTTATATCGTTGGAATAATTTCCTATCATCAATTTCAGTACCTTTCTCAAACATCTATAAAATTTCCAAAGGAATGATAGGTTCAACACCTATATTTCCACTGGAAATTGCTGCAATATCTTCTCTAATTACGGTTATAAGAGACTCAAAATCAACTGATGGAATAGTAGAGGTAAAAGTTTCTAAAGATTCATCTTCAATATTCTTAATAAATACATCCAAAAAAGCTGTAATAGTATAATTTAATTATTTAAGCATTGATTTTACCAAATACATATCATTCCATATCCTCTTATTCTCAATCTCAATCTATTGAAAGTGATAAATCTTTAATTTATCCTTCAACAACTTATCAAAAAATAACAACAGATATTCTCTAAACGAATCCAATTCACTTCTTATGACTAATTCAATCAGTACAGTAGGGACTGGAGTAGTATGTAATGGGACTACCTCTGAATCAAACCTCCCTAACTATCATGAAGCATAATTTTTCAAGAGAATTGATCCTTCAACATCACTCATAACTTGAATATCAATTTCCACCATCCTTTTCAATTTCACCACAAGACATTCCCCATTACTCTAACATAGGATCAATCATACTACTAGAAAATTTAACCATAGAGGATTCAGTAATGGTCTGTCAAACTATATCTTGTACAGCAACTACAATGTCAATATTTCTATAATCATATGCACTCTGAGTAGCTATAGACAGCTAAAAACTAGCAATATGGGATTCTTCCATCTGACCATTAGCCTTAAGAACATCATTAGTTTCGTATTTAACATTAAAATTCTAATCAATATAAGTATCACTAGAAGTAGTGACATAAACTAATTTTACATCATCATCTTCCACAATAAAAAAATATCTTTCTTCATTTTTAAAAAAAATTTCTGCTCAAAAACATTAATATTTGGAATCTTATCAACCAGAGAAAAATAAAAAATATTCCTATCAGTATAAGAAAAGTAAAAAATTAGAGATTTGTCACCCTCAACACATGAATAATTTCCCTTAATATCTATATCCACCTCTACTAGTAAGACGATTCTTTCTAGAGAAGAATTTATATTTGAAGGTATTTATACAAATATCTTTCTAATTCATCCAATTGAACCATCAGAGTCAGAAATATCTTCATCATCTTCAACGACACCATTATTACTATTTCTAGCATCTCTATTTCCTCTTCCATTTTCATTATCATCATCCCTTTCTTCTTCTTCCTCAACCTCATCAGACATTGAACAAATTTTAAATTGTTCCTCTCTAGAAACATTTGTTTCTTCCTCCTCACTTTTCACTAACATATCTTCTTTTGGAAGTATCTTATGTGTTCTAGTATCTCCAAAAGTGATGTGAGGTGATTTGGGAGACAAATTGGGGTCACTCCCCTAATCAACTGAATTTTCATTATCCACTTCTTCTTTTGAGACAACAACCTCTCTTCATCCTCGTAGGACTACTCAATAACCACATCATGTTCTTGAATTGGGTCAATAAGATTACTTGGACTAGATAGATGATCCACAGTGTTAAAATCCACATATATTTTTTCACCATTATCCACCCACTACTTCATCTAGGGGTTCCAGCTGATTCTAATCCTTGAATAATTTACTTCAATAATAAAAAACCATTGCACTCCTAGATAGAATCTAAAACATCTAAAACTAACCCTTTATATTTTATCAAGGATGAAATGAAAATTTGGTAAATTAGCAAATTATATCTTAAAGAAGGATTTATCATTTAAGATAAGTGAACCATAAGATACCTACATAGATTGATATGATATCCACTTTTCATAACATATGAAAAGTAGCCATACTAACGCCTTAAGGTGGAAAAATATCATTTTCTAGGGAATAACATGTGCGTTATGAACTTGAAGAGAAGTTTGCATTCCCCATCCAACTCATAAGATACTAGTCTTCTAGCTCCTCCATCAGTGTTTAGTTTATTTAGAGTATATTCATACAAAAAAACACCACTTTACTTAGTAATATATCCATGGTACTCATAAAAAATACCTTCATGAGGAACTCCAAAGAACATGGACCAATTAACTGAATAAAAGAAAACATTGTGACCATTGATTCTTAATATTAACCAACCTTCTTAATATTCAAGAGTAAACTCCAAAAACTGATTGAACTGATGTACTTGCCTAGTATAAAAATGTCTCCCTTTTGAAATTTGGTTAAGATCAAGAATCAATGGTCTCAATGTTGTATTTTTAAAACATCCAGAAGTAATTACTTACTTGAGATCATCCCTCCAAATTCAACCTCTTTTTAGAGTACTACTATATGATTTTCAAGATCATGTTGAATAAGTATTAGTATAAATAACTAAATCAAATTCTTGTATTATATGGCAAAAAAATGCTAATTTGGTTGTATTATTATGTTATTTGAAAATTATTTTGACAGCAACAAGATGTTCCATTTTGGATTACATTGAAAATGACCACACATACACAAACTAAACATTATTTCAGGATGGATAGAATTCAGTTAAAGAATAATTCCAATTAGACATTTATAATTAGTTTGATCAACCGATTTCCTAGTTTCATCAAGATCCAATTTATAGGTGGTACTCTTAATAGTATCACTACTCTTATAGTTATCCAAGTTAAAACAATGTATAATATATTTACTATTTTATTTAAAAATATTATTTTGTTATTTTGAAAAATATGAAAACCAAGAAAGAATTTTTGTCACCCATTAAACCTCTTTCAAACACATTTTGAATCATTTTAGAAAAATTAGTACACAAATAACTTCTTGACGATCCAAAAAAATATCATCAACATAAAATTGGAAATCTAAAACAACTTTAGAAATTAATCATATAAAAATCATAAGATCAACTATAACTTTTGAAAATAATTTTGAAATAAGAAAATTTTTGAGCCTATCATACCAAGCTCTATGGGACTGTTTTAAACCATTTAAATAATTGGTTAATTTTCAAACATTATTTGGAAAATGTGGATTTTGAAAACCATGTGGTTGTTTAACAAAAACATCCTCAGTTATAAAACCTTTCAAGAAAGAAATATTAATAACTATTTTATAAAGATATAAATATAGATGTTCAGAATAGGCTAACAAAATTATAATGGATTCATGTTTGGAAACTAGTAAAAAGGTTTCATCATAGTCTATTCCTTTTTCTTGACTATAACCTTGTTTAACTAGTCTTTCCTTGTTCCTAACTACTGTGCCTAACTCATATACTTTGATTCTAAATACCCATTTAGTTCCTATATTTATTGTGTCCTTGGTTCAATTCACAAGTTCACATACTTTGTTTCTTTCAAAATAATTTAATTCTTCTTTCATTTATATCATTCAAAATTTATCATTAAATACTTCATTGATGTTATTAGGTTTTAGAAGAGACAATAATGCTTGATGTTCAACCTAATTTCTTATAGTATCTATAGTCTATGTATCTATATCAAGATATCCTTCAACATCATCTAAAAGGAGATATTTAGGGGTTCTAATAGATCAATAAAAAGTATGGTTAGTCACTTCAAGATGTTCTATATGTTCATGTTCAGAAATTTCTTGAAATACTTTAGAACTTGATAATTTTTTTGACTATTTCATAACAAAATATAAATGTTTAGAATTTAATTTTAAAGAATAAAAATTGTCCTCAATATTTTCTACGGTGGTCAGGGGCTCATGTCGATATGCTTCATAAAATTTTACATGAAAATATTCATCCACAATATTAGTCCTATTATTGAAAACTCTATAATATTTACTAGAAATTGAATAACCTAAGAAAATTCCTTCATCACATTCATATAAAAATCTTTCAATATTCTCATTAGTGTTATAAATAAAGGCTTTGTAACCAAAAACTCTAATGTAGTTAAAATTATGATTTCCAATATTCCAATGTTCATATGGGGTCTTCTTCAAAATTGGCCTAATGAAAAAAAAATCATTATGTAGCAATTTGTATTCATAGCCTCTACCTAAGAATAGATTGGTTAGTTGTACTTATTTAGCATGGTTTGGGATATCTCGAAATTATTTTTATTTCTCCTTTTAATAACTCCATTCTATTGTGGGTTCCAAGGAGTATAGACATTATAATTGTATCCATTTTTTTGTGAAAAAAATATTCAATGCCTTGGTTCTCAAAATCGGATCCATGGTTACTTCTTAAGCTATTAACTCAAAGTCCACTTGGATTCTATACAGATCAAGCATAATTGGTGAAATAAGAATAAGCTTTACTCTAGTGAGAAAAAAATAGTACCCAAGTACACCTATAAAATTAATCTACTAGTACATAGACTTAGTGATTTCCATTAAGAATATAAACTCTAGATGAACCAAATAAATCTATATGAACTAACTCAATAGGTTGAGATGCTGACACTTCTTCTGTTATTTTAAAATAAATATTGTGTTGTTTCCCTTTTTTGAAAGGGGTTATAGACTATATCATTTGGGAACTTTAGTTTAGGTATCTCCTTGACTAACCATTTCCTAGTAAGCTACCTAAGTGAATGTATATTTTTGTGGCCTAGTATCCTATGTCAAATCTACGATTTTTTGTGAAATGAACAAAATAAGGACAAACATTGAGAAATTAAAGAATTCAAATCAGTAGCATAAACATCATCATTCTTTAAGGGAGTAAAAATCAAATCATTTTTAGGATCATAAATATTTCATGCATTATTTTAAAACATGAATTGAAAACCATCATTGAATAACTATGAAATACTAATCATGTTCTATATCTAATCATCTACAAAACATACTTTAGAAATTAAAACAGAATTATTATTACTAATTTTTCCAAGACTAATGATTTTTCCTTTTTCATTATCACAAAATGAGTCATGACCACCATCAAACATAATAATTCTCTTAAATAAAGAATAATCTCCCATAAAATGTCTTGAACAACCACTATCCAAGTACTATAAACTTTTATAATAGGTCTTCAAATAGTTTTTCTATAAATAAATTTTTTTTAAGGAAATGACATTCGTACCAAAATCTATTTGGGTATAAATATTTTATTAATTATATATTTTGGAACCCCCAATTGTTTTATGGGTTTCCTATAAATATACTGAAGAATTTTAAAAATAAATAATTTGTTAGGTCCTGTAGAAAAATATGTAACATTAGAACTTTTAGGTTTTGACTTAGGTATAAAAGTACTCATTACTATTCTCCATTGTCCAGGTTGATATCCTAAACCTATAACACATTTAGGTGCAGCTTTATTTCCTAAAGTCTGTGTGATATTTTCTCTAGCATTAGTAATTTTTTCCAAGTCATTATTTACTTTATCATTTGAAATTATATGTTCAGCATTCTCCTTCAATGGTTGAGAATTATTTTCTTTTCAACAGACAAATCATATTTAAGGTTTTCAGATAAAGCATTTTTTCTTTTAAAAATATTATAATTTTCTTACGTTCATCAAAAGTATCTTCCATAATACTAATGTATTCAAAAATATATTCCCTTGTCTTATCATCATCATATTTTTCATTCTCATAATTATCAAAATTATTTACCGATGATATAGTAGGTAAATCAATGAATATTGTCATAAAGAACATATTAGAACTATCAAAATGTTTTTCTGGAGAAGAGTCATAATAACTTAATCAAACCTCAAAATCACTCCATCATGCTTTTATGGCCTTATTATATCTTGTATCCTTTTCATAATATCCATTTTTTTACTTCATCTTTGGATATTCATCCTTTAAATTTACTTTCCTCTTACACTCATATAAGGTGACTTTATATTCATCTTTCTTCTAGTCTTTCAGCTAGGTTCCCTTAGAATCATATTTTCCATTACAATTGGAATTTTTTTTTTTAAAAATATTCCTATAAAATTTCTTTTATCTCTTATCTAGATGGGCCATCTCCTCATCACTATCAAATGGTGACTCATTGTCACTTGAACTTGTTTCTTGAATTTTATCCTTTTCCTTTTTTTGTAGTAGTCCTAAAGGATATATATTTTCTCTTTGGATCTTAATAATCTTCTTGGATGACAATGAATTCTTCTTCATACATCATCAGTTTTCCAATCAACTCTGGGACATGTTGCTTTCTAATATTACAGGACACTCTAATGGGGACATATGTGCCTCACCATCATTCAGGTTAACATATAAGAAGTTGAATGATCTGTTCCTTGTTCGATACAGGATTTACATGTGAGATACTTGTGCTCACAATATCATTGAACCTGAGGTACATGTTAGAAATATGTTCATCAGGCATCATCTTAAAATTATCATACTTAATAGTATATGGGTTGAGTCTCAACTCCTTAACATTAGTTGTTACCTCATGTGAAACAAATAAAGTATCCCAAATTTTATATATAATTGTTCATGAAGATATTCTATAAAATTATTCATCTTTTAAATCACAGTAAATTGAATTCATTTCCTTAAATTGATTATTAGGTGCTCAATTCACCTTCCTCTTAATTTACTCACTCCAAAAAAAAAAATTGGTATCAGAGGAATTTATTCATTGGGCACTCAATTCATTGACAATAATTGTAATAATTTAAAATGGGATGTCTTTTGGTAGATGAAACAACTTTTCTAGAATACATTTAAAGAACTAAATTTATAAAAAAACTTTTATTATCTATAACGCTTAACAGAAATAAGAGTTGAATTTTTTTTGAAAAAAATTGATTCCAAATAATAATTCCTCTAATACCAAAAGTTTTTTGAGTGAGTATCATAAGAGGAAGGTGAATTAAGTACCCAATAAAAATTTTATTTCAAAATGGATTTAAAAAGATTACCCAATTAATTTTAAATCATCCAAGGTAACCACAACAACATATCATTACAAATTTAATTCCTCCAAAATATTTAATAAAAGATTGAATAGGTATCAGAAAAATTATAAACAATATTACTTAATCATTTGAAATAAATTTATTTAATTAAAATATAATAAGAATTATAATTAAGGTTAACTATCAAAGGATTTATTTTTTAAAATTTTAAAATATAATTTTTTTATAATTTATTAAAAATTAATGAAAATCAAACACTCCTTTGAAATTTGAATACAAGAAGTTCAGTCTCAAGATAAGTCTCAATCCTCTTCACTTAGTGATCAACAACCACCAAGTAGTTTATATAAATAAATATTTTGGTCCATAACCTAGATTGGGTTTTACAATAGTATACAACTATCCATACCACACATGTCCTCTTCCACAGATATCCATGGGAGTAAAAAACATAACAGTTCACATATGACCTCTAATATTGTTTCTGTGAGAAAACAAATAATGAATGGTTGAGAAGATATATATGTATTTTTGAATTTTATTAAGGATACAATGTGAATATATAAATCAGATTGTATCAAAAACTTCTTTTAATGTAAAAAAATAAACAAATTGATCAATTAAAAGTATGAAGGAATAGAGATGTTGAGTTTGTTATGCAGTTCAGCTGATGAATCTTGATTTTTGATTTGTAGTGTTTCTCAAGTCATGTTGTTGTAAAAACATCAGTAGAATATAGTTTCATAAACACTTTTGATCCTATCTAATGGAAGGCATTGGATTCTTAAATATATTTAGCTTCCTTAGTCGAATGAGTAGGACACAACAGAGAAGTTTTAAAATAAATTTCAACAATATTTGTGTTCAGTCTGAGAGCTCTTTCTACCTCACATACTCAGATGATATATTTTGATTCTCTTCCTAATAGAAGCAGTGGAAGGTAAGAATATCTGGATCCACTTTTTCCTCATACAAAACAAATGACACACATTTTTAATGAATCTATATTGGGAAATAAGGAACAATAATTAGAATAATTAATGTAAATAAATAAAATAAACTATGTGTTAGACATATTTAATTTGTGAATATATGTTTGAAAAATAGTGACAGTGAGTCCTGGAACGGGGACTCAATACTCTGAGTATGTCTTTATAGTTATGTCTATTTTTAGTGGTGCCTAAGTCAAGCAGTGAGACATTGGAATGGTGTCATAATTATAGTGGTCTCTCATACTCATATTATATCAATATGGAGGTGACTCAGCTAATGGTGAGTCATCTTTATAGCGGTGACTCCTCTGATGGTAGTTCGGGATGGCAATGCATCATACTTTTCCAATTTTCTAAGTAAACTTTATGACACATATAACGGTGACTTATAGCTGATGGTGTCTCCTATATTGTAGAAATTCCTTTCTAATGATATGAAATTATGGAGGTTAGTCACTAGCTGGTGGTGAGTTAGTATCGATGGTGAATCATCCTCAGTGGGGTCTCACCCTCAATGGCATGATATGGTTGGCGGTGAGTTATACTTAGTGGTGTCTCAAACATAGAAATTTTCATCACCTGGATCAGATTATATGATTATTATAGAAAACACGAAACTCATTAATATCATAGTATTCATGATTTAGTTACCATTAAAATAAGGAGGTCAACAAATTATGAATCTCTGAAGTCTTCAAGGATATCTCGTGTGAAGGTCACAAATCGGTCTAGGGTTGAGAAAACCACATATTCCAGGCCAAGGAATTCCGGTCATCATCACTAGGATGAGACTTAGGTTATGGCCCCCCAGTCCTCTATAAGAGAAGATAGGCTCGAAGAGGATTAAAAATCAAAGGATATTGATTTTTCCTCATAGTTTCTCTCATTAACATCAGATTATGTGTTCCCTCTAATGATTCAGTATTGGTAGGGACTAAATTGTGATATGATAGACATGTGGTTATTATTTTTGGCAGGTTTACATATCCTAGTGTTGGGAGATATTTGATCACCATTTGATCTCAAACCCAATAGTAATTTTACTAAGGTGGGGAAATATGTTTTGGATTCGGATATTTTGATATAAAAAATTGATTATTGTATCCTGACTAAAATATCAGTATCTGACATGTTGGATAGGGGGAAAATTGTGGGAGTAACTGGTCACACTGAAGTGGAATGGGATGACTATGTCATCCCTAATGATGTATATTAATCTCTTATCCTTTTTCATTTTTCTCCTTCACCCACCATCATTAATTTTCAGGGGATATATCTTGTAGTTTAGAAGAGAATAATAAGAATAAACAAAAGGGAAGGCACCCAATTCAACAAGGTATGGGACAAACACGAAATCCCATTGTAGTTGTGATTGAGTCACCTAATCCCTCAAAATTATCCATGGGTCCACTACCAAAAAACTGGGATTATCTAGCTCTTAGGTTTAAACAGTTCTATTTAAAAGTGTTGTTAAGAACCCCATTTGTAAGCCCTAGAGAAAACCCTTTAAAAATGGGTCTTTATCAGTGATAAAAATGTGTTGTTAAAGGGGGGCACTCTATTGCTTCTTGTAAAAAAGTGTTGATGAAGCCCCACTATCAATGATAATAAAAATGGTTTGATAAAAGGATCATTTATAAGTGCTATTAAAAATGATCTAATAAAGAGGATCCTATATCAGCACTTCCAAAAATCGATGATAAAGGGGTGTCTTCATCAATGATTTTTTAAAAGTGCGGATAAAGACACCCCAGCCATTTATGAGGGATTTTTTAATAACACTAATAAATGGTATATGTTTTAAAAAATCATTAAAATTAGTATATTAATGTATAAATATATTAATATTGATATAAATATAATATATATTGTATAAACATGGGTTAGAAAAAACTAAATAGGCATTTACACATAATATATAAGATATTTAGTGAAAATGGTTTATAAAATTTTTAAATATATATTTTTAAAATTATTAATTTTTTAATTGTTATTTATTAATATTCATTTAATAATAATTTGAAAATAAAAAAATAAATAAAAAAAATAAAATATCTAATATAATTTGAAAACGTTACTTGAAAATCAAATGGTGGGAGTATATTTCAGTTCAACCACCTATTAAAACAAATATTATGATGATATATACACATTTTTGATGAGGGTAAGCCTTTTTCATTGTTCTTTCATTCCTAAAAAAGGCCTAGATGTCCTCTAAAACTGAGGTTTTAGTCAAGGTTCCGAATTTTTTTAACATTAGATAGATATTCATCCTCAATTAATAGGGTTTTTTTCCTTTTTTAGTGGGGAATGAATTTATTCCTAGGTATTACATTCTAATGATATTATAGCTTTTCAATTTTATCATTGTTCAAATTATAATCTTATTTATAATCAAATATATAATAATATATACATTTTAATTATATATTCAAAAATAGAAAGTTAATTTTATAAATAAATAACTAAATATATTTACATATAAATTATATTTGTCAATGTTTAAAAATAGCCTAAATAAAAACTAATATCCCTTTTATTTAAAAGACAAATGTATCAATATTTATATATCTATACAATTAGTAAATATTTATATATATAATGTTTACATATATATATATATATATTTGTATGTTTATTGAAAAATGAATTCATATTTATCTATATATTATAATATATTTATATAAACATTAATATATAATATATTTAAATAAATATAAACATGTAAAATTGTATTTATAGATTCGCATACATATAGAAATGATATATGTATGTTTGTATGTATTTATAACAAACAGAAACACACACAAAAAACATATTTTGTATATGTATTTCAATATATATATATACATATATACAAATATATGGAAAAAAAATGTAACAAATTATATATAAATATATAGATATATGATAAAATGTGAAACCAAACAATATAGGGGAGTGTAATAGGCGTTGGTGTATAAGATGGTGGTCTCATGTTCCAAAATCATTTGAGGCAGGGGTGCACATGGGAGGGTAGGATAATCTAAAGCACTGATAAAGGGGTGGATGAATCATTGATAATGTGCTGGGGGAAGCACTAATTAATGGGCGTGGGAAGAATTGATAATGGGGGGCATGAACAAAAAATATCCCCTTTAATAGTGGGGACATTATGAGATCATTTTTTATGGTTGTTAAAGGGGGCCTTTAACATTTCCAAAAACCCTGATAATGGTGGCCTTTAACATCCCTAAAAACGCTAATATAGCCCACATTTTTTGTGCTTAAAATGTGCTGATAAAGTTATCCTTTATCATCAATTTATTTAGCATTGTTAAAGGGGGCCTTTATCAGCACTTTTTATGAGTTAGATAAAAGATGCCCCTTTAACATCTCTTACATTATTAGTGCTTCTATAGTGCTGATAAAGCCCTTCTACTAGCACTGTAAAAGGCTCAATTTTCAATAGTGTACAATGTTGAAGGAAATGAATGGAGGTTCTTCTAAATCGCCACCTCAAGTTCAGGTTACTAAGAGGACTGATACAGGATCCTCACAATCTTGAGAGGAAGAAATGAAAGAGTGTTGAGAATTTGGCTTGCTATATGTGTTTTAGGAAGTCTTTGGGAGTTTATTTTATCTCATGACTTTCTCAAAATAATCATTTAAGAGATCTTTTCTTTTATATAATCGGCATCGATTTCCTCCCTGATGTGATCTTGCACTGGTCCTTCAAGGATCAAGGGGGACATCCTAGAGGAGGCAAAGACTCATGTTGTTGAATCAATACTCTTGACTTTTGAAGTGTTAGGAGATATAGTCATGTATTTCCTCATTATTGAAGAGAGTGGAAAGAATCATGGTAATTTTATTTTTATTGTATAATGTGTCTTGTGAGGATCATTGACTTTCATCCTTATGAAATTTTAAATCTACCATATAGACCTGAGGACACTAAAACTGTAGGTTCCAAGCATAGTGGAAGAATGTTACTGGGTGTACCCAATATTAATATTATCATTTACAATGATCAATCCAAGATCTATCACGATAATAAAACGCCCGATCTTTGGAATAGAACGAAGAATGAAAGAGAGAAAGAGGTGTATCAGAACCATAGATAAGATCATCATAAGTTGGTTATAATTAATTTATATAATTGACAAGAATTACCTTGATGGAATTATTTCTTTTTTGATGTTTATGGTCATGATCTAATGTAATACATCGTTGCATCATAGAATCTATGAGTAGGATTACTCTAGTTGTGATCCACACGTGCTCTACATATCTCAGGATGTCGCTGAAGGGATCTCCGGGTGCTAGCGTGGAGGAGCCTTCACTTGCAATGTCCTCCTTTGATCACCTAGATCCAGTTCAGGAGGATCTCTCTCTCATAGCTTGAGATTGTTCATGGAAGAAAATAATTCTCTCTTATCTTGATAGCATTCTCTATATCTGTTGAGGACAACCACAACAAATGGCTAGGCTAATAAGAATTATATAACTGGGATTTCAATTACATAGAATAATAAAATGAATTAATTACCCAAAATAATTTATTCATTTCTTTTAATTCTTAGGCATACCCCATGTCTAATAATAACATTTCACTATTATTATTATATGACATGAACCCACATAATTACTCTTAATATTATTTAATTAAGTAAATAATATTATTTCTCATAAATTCCCAAAAAAAATACTCAGTTTGTATATTTAATATACACGGTGTCTGCTTATGTTTTTTTAATTTTTCATTATTTCCTCTAGCACAATTATTAGACCATGAATAATTTCTATTTATTTAACAAATAAATATCACTTAATTACTTGATAATAAATATTTCATTTCACCCATAATATATTCTCTCGAATAACTGGTGTAGAAATAATTGCGATGAGGGATATTTGAATAATTATTAAACCGAAATCAACAATAATCCTTATTCAACGTGTTAAATTAATGTTTAACTAAAATACATTGAAAAACATAGTGTGTGACCCTCTAGGACTCTTTCTCAGTGGAATTTGGAAGAGCATGCCTATTGTACGAGGTTAGTATCTATAAACACGCGAAGTCACCCATTGAGAAAGAAATTAATGCCCCAATTATGTGTCAGCTCCAATGAATGCTTATAGTGTAATATAATCCGTTTTCCACAATATCACGAATCCAGTGGGTTTCATTCTAGTTTCATCAACCCATGTGCTCGATTATTCATTTTTTAAATTTCCAAAATTGTATTTTCTCATTCCTCTCCATGGAAATGGATTTATTTAGGATATAGCAATTCCATCAAAGGGCCTAGGATTTATATTTCTATTATGGAACAAAATGGACAAATTATTTCTCACATAATCTATTAATGCACTATTACTCATGACGCACCCAACATATCCTACCTCACTAAAAAAGCATGTCATCACAGTTTTCATCAATAAATCTAATGGCATGAGTGGTAATACCCATTAATAATAATCATAAAGTATAAGGACCAATACACACATCTGCAGATAGGGACATCCAATCGCACTATGAAATGTGGATTTCCTTCTAGTGGGTCTCATTCTTATAATATACTCCTTGATATTACTAAGGGCACACACCATGAGAAGGTGCTTCAATGTTCAATGAGTCCTCACCCCTAATAGATCTTATTATCTGTTTCCCTCAAATAACATCATCTAGCCACATACCATATATTCAAGAATAGTGCTATGGAACTTCCAGGTTCTCATCATAACATGGATCCACTATGACCCTTTAATGCAACAACTATCCATAGGAAATTATCAAATTCATTTTCATGCAGAATACCAATCAAGATGTGATAAGGTATTTATTAATGAATAAGGTAAAATGTAATTGGTTATAGGCCAATAACTTCAACAGACTCCAACTTGGGCTAGAGACAACTGCTAACAACCTTTAACCAGCTATCTCTCAGATGATTTTTCTGCTTCTTCTGAGATAGAGCATTAGTTATGGAGTCCACCACGTACTCTTCCATGGCCACTATGCTCACTGAAACCTCACCCCTTTGATAGATATCCATCAATAGGTGATACTTATGGAGTATATTCATTGTCCATTGATGTGACCTTGGTTCTATTGTAAGATCCACCACTGTAGTATTATCACAATATAGTGTTATATGGTCTTCACTTATTATCACCACATCAAAATCCTAGACAATGTTATGAATCCATGTGTCTTTCATGGTTGAATTATAATCCCTTATATAATCGTACTCCACTATAGAATCGGCGACAACTGGTTTCTTTAACCTCTTCTAGCTCATAGCTCTTCCATTGAGATGGAAAACATATCCAGATTTTGATTTCAGATAGTTCTAATATTCCTAAAAACCAGCATCAACGTACCCTCTGATGACAAGATCCTCATCTCCTCCATACACAAGGAACATATCCTTAGTTTTTCTCAGATACTTAATGATTTTTTTAATATTAGTCCAATTCTGTTTTCCTGTATTTTCAGGATATCTTCCTACCATGCTCAGTGCATATGAAAAATAAAGACTGGTACATAACATTTCATACATGATGGATCCTATAGTTGAAGCGTATGTGATCTAACTCATTGTATCTTTCTCCTGTTGTGTCTGATGACACATTTTCTTTTAATGATGTAGTCTATGGGACACAGAAACCAATCCCCTCATGGGTTTTTCCATACTAAATCTCTTTAGTATCAGGTCAATGTATATACCCTGACTTAGTCCAAGTATCCTTTTGGATCTATCATGAATGATCTTGATAACTAAAATATATGTTGCTTCATCCAAGTCCTTTATGGAGAAACACTTGTTCATCCAGTCCTTAACTGATTGTAATTCTGGTACATCGTTTCCAATAAGATATATATCATCAACAAATACTACGAGGATAACGATTGCATTCCCATTAAACTACTTCGAAACACATGGCTCACATTCATTCTTAATGAAACCAAATTCTTTTATGGAATTATAAAATTGAATGTTCCATGACCTGGATGCTTTCTTTAAACCATAAATGGATTTCTGTAACTTTCAAAAAAATTTGGCATCACCTGGTGTCACGAACCCATCTAATTGTTTCGTATATACATCTTCCTGAAGGTTCTTGTTAAGGAATGCCGTTTTGACATCCATTTTCTAAATCTCGTAGTCATGATAAACTACTATGGAAAGTCTTATTATTATGGATTTAAATATGGAAACTGGAAAGAAGGTTTCATTATAGTCAATTCCTTGACATTGTCTGAATCCTTTGGCCACTAGCCTTGCTTTATAGGTGCTAACATGACCTTCCATGTCCAGTTTTCTCTTGAATATTCATTTTAATCTACAGGCTTTACAACAACTGGCTCATCAACCAGAACCCATACATGGTTCTGATACATGAAATCCTTCTCCAAATTCATATATTCTAGACATCATGCCGCTTCTGAGTTGTCTACTTCTTCCTTACAGAAAATAGGTTCATCATTGTCCAACAACAATGATTCACCATCCTTAGTGACTAGGAAACCAAGTCTCTCTGCCTCCCAAACCTCTCTTGATATCCAACGCATTACATGTGTATATGGAACCTCTTTCACGGGGACTTATGGAACTTTTTCCAGTTCAACTCCTGTGTATTATGAGCATCAACTTTGTCAAAGTCAATCATTCTCTCATTATACTTTTTGATGATTTTCTCCCTCTCATCAAATATGTATTTTCTGGGGACAATCACTTTCTTTTTTGAAGGGTTATATGGGTAATTTTCTTTTGTTTCCTTTGTATATCCTATAAAGATACAATTTGTGCCTTGAGGTGATAGTTTGTTTCCTGAGAAGGCCTTAAAAAATGCCTTGCCTCCCCATAGACATGGGTGCGATAAAATGGGTTTCTTTCCATTCCATAACTCAGAGGGAATTACATTTTATACCTTAGTTGGTACTCTGTTTAATGTGTATGCTATATTTTGTAATTAATATCCACAAAATGATAATGGAAGATATGGATGACTCATCATCAACCTCACCATGTATAACAAGGTGTGGTTTCTCATTTCACAAACTCCATTCCACTGTGGTTTATAAGGAGGAGTTACATGGGATAGAATCCCAGACTCCCTTAGAAGGTCAATAAACTCTTAATGCAGATATTCTCCACCTCGATCTGATCAACGCACCTTTATCTTCTTACTAACCTAATTTTCTTCTTCATTCTTGAATTCCTTAAATATCTCTAAGGCTTATGACTTATACCTCATTATGTAGATATTACCATATCTATTTAAATCAACACTAAATGTAATGAAGTTAGAATATCCACCTCTAGATTCTATTGAAAATGGTACACACACATCCAAGTGCAAAAATCCTAGAAGCACTGTGGCACTTTCCCCCTATCCACTAAATTGAGTCTTGGCCATTTTACTTAAAAACAAGCATGAAATATATCAAGTGGTTTTATCTCAGTACAGTCTAAATATCTGTATTATAAGATCTTTTTCAAGCACTTCTCATTTATAGGATTGATATGGTGATTCCAAAACTCGGTGGTGTATGAGTTATGTGAGTTTGTTTCGTTATCGATTTTCAAGACATGGTTTTCATAATTTAATACAAATAAACCATAATTTAATTGTTCTATACCATAACATACATTACTCTTATCAAAGAAGAATCCCTTACTTCCAAACATGAAAATAAATTCATCCATATCCAAACATGATAAAGAAATTATTTTTTTGGTAACACTAGGCACATAATAACAATTATGTAAAACCAAAATCATCCAAGTTGGGAATGAGAGGTTGAAATCGCCAATGGCTAATGCAGCTAGCCTCGAGCCATTGGCAGCAAAAAGATCTACTTCTCCTATGGCAATCTTTTTAAATCTACATGGTTCCTACATTTGAATATAGATGTGATCCCCACAAGCTATAGCTAATACCCAATTTGTAGAAATGGAAAGATTAAAGTTGATAATGAACGCACCCTTAGCATCCCCACGCTTTTGGGTGCAGTTCCTCATCCATTGGCCTTGCTTTCCAAATGAAAAACATATTGCCTCCCATTCCTCTCTCTACATTTGGATCTTCCACTTCTTGTAGGGATGGTGCTAGGGGGATTCAGACCGTTTATATGAACATTTCCCCTATTACTTGTCCTTCTTTTTCTTATTCACCATAAGGAATGTGGGTTTCTAATGCCATATGTCCTTATTTACATGGAGAATTATGTTTAGAAGTTCTAGTAGACTATTCTCATTATTTCTCATTTTATAGTTCACAATAAATCTAGATACAGTTTTGGGCAGCGATGATAGGATGAGATTTGTACACAACTCATCCGGGAACATAATCCCAATGATGTATAGGCATTCAATGTAGCCAATAAGCTTGACCACATGAGGACCAGCTGGCCCAAACTCTCCAAGAATAGTTGTAAACAAACTATTGGATATATCATATTTCTACTGTCTCTCCATATAATGGTAGATATCCTTAAGGTGATACATCATTCTTTACACGTCCATGTTTTCATGTTACTTCAAGAGCTCATTATACATGGTTGATAGCATCAAACATTGGTCATATGTGGCATCATCCATATGTTTCATATAGAGATATAGTTCCCCATCACTGGCCTCTTTCCCAGGCGCAACTAGAACAGGAACTTCTAGAACATAAAATTTCCTCTTGTGGCGAAGGATAAAGCATAAACGCATCTACCACTCTTTGAAGTTGGTGCCTATGAGAAGGTTTTCCATATCGAGTATAGTTTTCATTGATATGTATAAAGTCATTTTTCATCCATTTCTAGAAATAAATATGTAAAATGTTTTAGTACTTTATTATGATAAAACTGAGAAAAATAAAAAAATTAATACTTATTAGTCTCCCCCTATTTTATCAAAATCCAATATCCCTCACCATTGACTTCAGAATATTCTGATTTTTGAATATTCTAGTTGCAAGGATCCATATTGCCCTAAAATTTACCAAAACTAGGTTTGTTCAAACAACTTGAAGGGTTTTAGGTTAGCATTCCAAATTCCAACTGCATTATGTCTCAACTCCAGGATCCACCAAGTGGACTCCCCAATCCTGAAATCCTTTTATCTTGGATATACTCAACCTTTGCCTCTTGGTCACACCATGTCCTACTATGGTAGTTAAACCATGACCTTAACCAATTCATGTCCACCCAAAACCTAGAATTAGAATTACCTGATAATTAAAAGCAACCCAACTAGGGATGGTCAAGCACTTGAAACTATGGTTAGATTCTAACCAAGATTATGGAAGGATATATCGACTTAATATTTATAGGAGAGATTTTATCATTATACATAAATTTCCATTTTATTATCTTTGATGACATGATTTTTAATATTATGAGGGATATACTTAAGTGATTAACCATGTATAAGTTAATATTTTAGGCATAATTCAGTCTTATTTTAGTTCCATATTTCATTAATTTTTAATTCATTAATTTTGTGATCGTGACAACACATCCACTATAAATAAACCATAAACTAATAGAAATAAAATAAATTGTATGATCATGATCTTGTTCTATTAGTTAGTTTTTATAGCGGTAGGTAAACTATCCCCATACCTAGGGGAGAATCACCTTGAACCTTTTGGGTTCATGTTTATAGCTTTCCACCTATCCACCTTTGTATCTACTTGGATTGGTTTCACCATGGCTCCTAACTTGAGATGCCTTCACTAGCATGGGACCTCCACCCATAACATATGCTTTTATCTCACATGCATGTGAGGGGTAAAATGTGTTTTTGCATAAATGAAACCTTGGGAATGGAATCCCTACATATTAATGAGGAGATGCCTCGCAGGGCAAAAAAATTATTTTAAATTAATTAATTAAAATAAACTACTCAAATACAATGTTCTTGGTCTAGCTCAGGATCATCCATGCATGCAACGATATTTACGCATAAATACAACTATCTTTAATTACTTTAATCGTTCTTGTTTAGGATAAATCACACTAAAATTATTTAATTATCTATAATTAATCAATAATTTTTATCTTAAACCAATTTTCTAAATTTACTTGAGATTCTCATCCATCATAATTTTAAACAAATAAATTCATTTAAAATTATCTTCTTATATAACTTCTACCATAGAGGCAACACAATGTATTACCATTCATAAATACCCAATGAGTAGAAATGAACATTACATTGATGTTAAATTAAAAATATATATATATATATAACACTTATCACATGTTGTGCCTCATATTTATTACAACATTATGGTACACGTCTCAAGGTTTTTTATAATATAATAATAAATTTTAATAAATCTATATAATTTGGATGAGTACACAACGTGGAGTTCCGACTACACGGAGTGTTATTTTATTCACCATCCATATGAAGTACACGATCGGGGACATGGCGTGTCAAGGTACTTAGGAATTCATAGGAGTAAATGGCGTGTTCAATGGGACACATTCTATATAGTATCCTTGTTAAACAGTTTCTAGCCGGGCGAGCCGTGTATGGGGTACACGGTCCAAACCTAACCTAAAGGGACCACATGCCATGTTCAAGGAGACACACAGCATGTAATATGGAAATCATGTTCCACATGTTCATGTTCAACACATGGAGTCATTTAAAACTTAGAAATACTCCAACACATGGCCTAATTTGGAAGACCAGTCTGATGCATTAAATCTTGACTATACGATGTGTACTGCCAAATACATGCCGTTTAGTCTGGTTTTGTGAAGCCAGGAACGTTTGGTACCTCCGAATGGGGTCCTATATTTTATATCAATCAAAATTAAAAGAATTTTTTTTTCTTTAAGGTGAATTAGAAACAAGATAGGAGGAACAGATCTCAGGATTCAGATTTAAATAACGATTAACTTGAATTGAATGAATTCAAATATCAAATGCATAAATCACCAACATAAATCTAAATTATTATAATCGACGATATGACCTCTCTAATACCACTTGTAGGTTTTGGGTGCTGTGGAAGTGCATAGGTGGGTGTACCAAACTTCAATTTCAGAGTTAAAAACGATCAATCTGAGATCCATCATGATAATAAAATTCTAGATCTTCTGAAAATAATTAAGAATGAAAAAGAATGAGTTTAATACTATAACCATATAAAGGATCATCATATCTTGGTAATAATTAATTAAATTATTTGAAAAGATTAATCCTTGATATAATTATTTCTTCATTGGTGTTTTCGGTCGTGATTTGATGTGATTCGTCGTTGCGTCATAGATTGCAAGTGTAGGAATCTGCTAGTGGTGATCCACAGTTGATCCAAGTATCTCTGGACATCACTGAAGGGATCTCCGAGTGCTAGCATGGAACAACCTTCACTTGGGATGAACTCCTTCGATCTCCTTGGTCCGGTGGAGTAGGATCTCTCTCTTGTATCTTAAGAGTGTTCTTGGAGGAAAATAATTCTCTCTTAGATTGAGATATTTATCTAGATCAGTTGTCCACAACAAAAATAATGTCTAGTTTAATGAGAATTATAAAATTTGTATTTTAATTACATAAAATAAAAAAAATTCATAAATTACTCGAAAGAAATTATTCATTTCATTTAATTCTTATTAATAACACGTGTCTAAAAATAACAATTGACAACAATTATTACCTAACATGCTCCCAGAGAATTACACCTATTATTATTTAGTTGAATAAATAATATTATTTATCATAAATTCCCAAAAAAAATATAAGGAGTGTATATTATATATACATAGCGCGTTCTTCTGTTTTTCCATTTTTCTTTATTTCCTCCATCACATTTTTTAGACCTTGAATAATGGCTATTTATTTCTAAAAAAATATCATTGTATTACTTGCTAATAAAGTTATTATATTTCCCACAATATTTTTTCTCAAATAACTACTGTCGAAATAAATGTGATTAGGCACACATGAATAATTATTAAACCATAATCAGGAATAATCATTATTCTACTTGTAAAAACAATATTGAATTTAGATACATAGACATATATAGTGTGTGAACCTCTAGGCCTCTTTCTTAGTGGAATTAGGAGGAGCCTACCTAAAGTACACTGTTAGCATCTATAAACATGCCAACGAAACCATAGAGAAAGAAGTTAATGCCTCATTGACTTGTCACCTCCTACGAATTCTTACCATGTAATATAATCCCTTTTTCTTGACATCTCGAATCAAGCATGTTGCATGCTAGTGCCATCAAATGATGTGCTCAATTAATCTTTCTGTAACATTTTCGAAATGAACATGCCCATTCCTCACCATAGTTAGGAATTTATTTAGGATATATCAATTCCATAAATGGGCCTGGTATATCTACTTCTGTTAAGGAATAGAAGGGACAAATCCTTTGTCACATTATCTATTAATGTAGTATTACTCGTGATGCACCAAACATATCCTACATCACTGCAAATTGTGTGTCATCGTAGTTTTTTACATTACATCTTAGTGCGTGAGTTACAATACCCATTAATAAGAATCTTAAAATCTAAGGTACAATACACACATACACATAGAGGATCATCCAATGACACTATGAAATGTGGATTTCCTACAGGCGGGTCTCGTTCGCATAATATCCTCCAAGATATTAACAAGGTAGCACACCCTGAGAAGGTGCAACAATGTTTTCTGAGTCCTCCTCCATAATAGCCTATATTATTTGTGTCCCTAAAAAATATTATCTGGACATAGAACTTATATTCCAGAAGAGTGTTATGGCACATCCGGGTTCTCATCATAGTAGGGATCCACTATGACCCGTTAATGAAATAGATATTCTTAGGACATTATCACATGAATTGTCATGCATAAGAACAATCAAGATATGAAAAGGTATTTATTAATGAATAAAGTAAAATTTTTTGGTTCTAAGCCACCAACATCAACAAATAAAACCACCATCAACCCTATCCACACTCTATAAGGGTTTGATATGGATCTCAGATGGCCTGGTGAAGGTTTCAGTGCTGATCTTGATCCTATGGAGTTTTAAGATGTTATGCTTATCTAGAAGTAGGAAGAGAGAATTGATGGAAGATCCAATTTGGGTCATGATTCCCATTTCTCAGTAAACCTTAATACTAAGGAGTATGTGAGATGTGAGGGATTATATGATGAAAAAACAAATGAACTAACATACCTTGAGGATAGGTTAAAAATCATTAATATTCATACAAATTTAGAGGATTTTATGGATTTTAAAAGGTTATTTGATGGAGATGAGTTCTGTATTTCTTTCATTTTTCATGTACAATTGTCCTCTGTTCATTTTATGTCTAAAATTAGAGCACGGGCTGTAGAGCATTGTTTGTAGATAATTTTTCCTATTTAATTCACCAACAAGGCATCAAAGTCCATCTTACTACTATTTTTGAGGTAGTGACAGTTGATTACCTTAAAGTAGGAGATTCCTGAGATCCCTTAATCATATTTTCCATAAAAACTCATGGGGCATTCATTTTTAGGAGGTTCTTACCAAGAATATTGAGGTTGGGAATACTGGGGAGGAGTTAATCCAAACAGTTGATCCAGCATGAGGGGAGTGTTATTAACCACATTGGTTTGTTCACATCCTTTGTTTTCTATTAACCCCTTGATGATGATGAGGGTTATCACCTATTATTCACCATCATCGAAATTAGTGGATGAGTATGATGTGGGGGCTTTTTTGCTAGTTCAATATGCATTGGTAGGAAAAATTGTGGTTGTCTTGGAAGGAGAATATAAAAAATGAATTATTGAGTGCACTAATCCTAGATTACATCTATCCTTCTAATAAGGGATTTGAATCAAATTTTGTGACACAAAATTCATTTCTCCCCACATGCCATATGGTTTCTTGAGACATCTGGAAGATAGTCATTGAGAATCCTATTGACAACCTTTCACCGCAACTCTGCCAGTTCCGAACCAAGTTCTCTATTTTTAGGTATAGTGGATTTTATTACCATATGATCCACAATGTTGTGAATTCATTCATATGGTGGTTGGAGTAGGGGTGAAGGTTGCAACTGGACATGGTGCAACTAGTGGACGGATTCCAATATCATAGATCTCCTTTATCCCATAATGAGATCAATCATGCTAAGGAAGTGAAGGAATACCAGTGTCTTCTTGATGATAAATATTTCCAACTAATACTCCTTCAAGACGAAATGGATTTTTTGAAGGAATAGATGGTTCAAATCCACCGACCCATATAGTTTTCCTTGGACAAGGGAAATAATTTATTTTGTCGAATCTATAGAAACATTGTAATATTGAGGATAATGTTTTCACACAACTGGCCAGGTTATAGAAAACTGTTGATAATTATTGATCCACCATTCAAAAAATCAAACACTATGTTGTGAATATTTTTTAAGATTTGGTTTAAAGGTTCTAATATGTTAATGTTCCTTTGCAATTTAAAACATTAATGAACAAGAATTTTTTTTCTAATCACTTGTTCATATATTCTTTTTCTTATTGTAGTCGTAATATTACACTAAAAATAACCCATTTTATTGAATGTAATCACATTATAATTTCAACAATAGGGGTGAGGGAGTGATTTAATTTTTACCCGTATCTTTGGACCTTGCAAGAGTAGTTTGACTATCGATAGTGTCATATGGACAACCCTATGAACATTGTTTATTTTTTAATCATTCTAATTTTTTCTTATGTATGATATAAAGAAGGAATAAAAAATGTGAAATGGATTTTTCTTAGGCTTACCTTCATGGGGTTTCAGCCTAAAATGATTTGTGCCTCTAATCCCTTCATTACTCGTTTATTTTGTTAAACTATGTGGATCATAGGTCTTGTGAGCTGAAACTAACATTTATCCATAATTTCATCATGGCTTGTATTGTGTCTATATTTGTTGGAAGATTAAATTCTTTCAGGATGGACTAATGTGTTTGATTTTTTAGGATAAACAGATTCAATAATAAGGTTTTAATGATCAACCGAACATGTCTTGTTTTCCTTGAATTTTTCGACATTCCTCAAATAACCAAAGGGGAATTTGTGTCATGATTTTTTAATTCCCAAATCTAAAACATGATGCAAGGCAAGTATGTGAGGAAAGATTGAAGAAAAATTTCTAAATGTTGTTACCATCATAATATTAGCAGGGATTATGATAATAGAGGAACTCTCTCCTAAGGAAAAATGTTCCATTTGTTGAAAGACCCATTTTGAGGGTGAATTTATGAAAAATAAACTAGGGCATGTTACTTCATAGTCAAATAGTGGAATCATCTGGTTGAAAGGCCATTTTGGTGGGAGTATTATACAAAGACAACTAGGGAGTATTATTGTATAGTAGAACAAAGGAATACTTAGAATTATTTTCATTCTATTACCAATAGTTGAATGTTTGTGATGATTTGGATTTCTCAAGACCAAAATGGGTGGTTTTCTATGGGGTTGTGTATGATAATGATGAGATCATTTGTATTGGCATTAGACAAGAATGGAAAACCACTCCCGCACGAATTTGGCATGTATAAACGATGTTAAATTCTATTGAATGAATAACATTAAGGGGACGTACCATCTATAAAAAGGGATGAAGCACTATAAAGATTAATGTTGGGTGAATAAGACATATACCATGACATTTAAAATCTTATTGTGAGAAAATTGTGCCATATATTTTTATTTCATATTAAAATTACATTATGGGTTACAATTTAAGGTCCTTTATCTCTTACCAAAATAATAATAATTCTCATTTTCATTGTAATTTTTTTGGGAAAATTCCGTCACTCACCGGTATGAAAGAGAAAGGTTATAAGTTGTAATATAAGAGCTTCTAAATCTAAAGAGTGATATGGGTGGAAGGACTTATGGGAATATTGGAGGTCTCTCCTAAGAAAAAATATATTGTTGGTTAAAACCCCCATTTTTTGATAGAATTTACACAAATCCAACTGGGGCTTGTTACTATGTAGTCAAACATTGGAACCCTCTAGATGATAGACCCTATTGGTTGGAGAATTATGAAAATACAACTAGGTAATGTTATCTATATTCAAATAAAGGTATCCTTGAGAATTAAGACATTATACTACCAATGGTTGGAAGATGTTTATAGAGATTTCTATTTCCCCAGGCACAATATTTGGTTTTTGTATGGAATGTGCCAGGATATGAAAAAAGTATTTTAAGTTAAAATTACTTGAGAATGGGGTGAAATGATTCCTACATAGGTCTAACCGCAATGAAAGAAAATAATGGAGTGCATTTTTGGGTTATATGACTTAGACAATTTTTTAATGGAAATGATTGGTAATATGTTTCCTAATAGACCAAGGTTGGTTAGTAATACATTAGATGTGAGGTAGGAAATTGTAAACCATGATCTTGTGGGTTCTTAGATCAAGAGAAATGACACGGGAAAAGCATGAGAGGTATGAACATGGATCATGGCTTAATAGAGGGTTATAGTACGGTTTTTTTATTCTTATTAAGATAAAAGAGGCATCTCCCATGGATGGATGTCCCATTGGTTTACAAACCCATTCTGTGGGAAATTTGAAGCAAAATCAACTTATGTGTGTTACTTCATAGTCAAAAAATGGAATCTTTTTGCTAAAAAACTATATTTTGGGATAATTTATGAAAATCATACTATGGTCTTTTACTAAAAATTTAGACAATTGTGTCCTTAAGAATCATATACTCTACTTTTGGTAACTAGTGAAATGTTATGATGATTAAAAAAATTCACGATTAGGTGTTTAACATGTGAATGGAATTTGTACAAGCATAGAAGAAGAATTTAGACTTGAAATGGACATGAATTGTAGAATACATTTTATAGATCTTCCTCATATCTTATATGGGACATTTACATTTTCACGATGAATCCCTAAATGAGGGAACCCAAATTAGGATCACCAATATAGACCGTCGTTTATATATAAGAGAGGGTGTAATTTTCTTTACATGGTTGATGGGATGAGGACATTAGGTCTAGGCATCACAAAGTATCTCATGGGAATGAGAATCATGTCATAAAATGTTCTTATGTAACCATGTTGTTTAGGGTCGTGCAAAAAATACATCTTCCCTCTAGTTTAAAATCCTCTAGTAAGGACAAGGGAAACTCGATGTTAAAAATGGATATTGTGGTTGGACCAGGGTATAGGACTCGAGTGTCACTACTTATCTCATGGAAATGCAAATAAATATATACATAGTTCCAACGAAACCAATTAGTTTAATTTAATGCAGAAAATATATATGGCGTCCCTTTAAAATTCATGCGACTAGGACTATAATAATCCTCAAGTGAATTTATATGCCTTTATCATGTAGAGAATACATTACCAAAACTCCTAATTTAATTTAAGTTAACATCGGTGTGAGAAAAACAAAATGGGAATGTTTTTTTTCACTATACAAAGATGATAAAAATTGAAATATCTGGTATTTTGATTTTTTGGTGGTTGGACCAGGATGTAAGATCCAGGTGTCGCTATATATCTCATTAAAGTGAGAATCAAGCCACACATAGTTCTTGAAAGGCTCCCTATGCAAGTCTAACTCATACATAGGGGAATTATTTATTAATGATGAACCCCTGATTGGAGATCCGGGCATTACTACATATCATGTGATACTAGCAATCAAGACACGCATAGTTCTTGAGGAAAGTTATGTTGGGATGCCAACAATAATGATTATGATCCACTCATGCATGGATTGATATGTTACACAGTTTTACAATATTCTACCTGGATAATTGAACCATTCAGTTATATGTCATGCAATAAGGATGACATGTGAAGCTTTTTAAGGTCATGTGACAAAGAATGACTATATAGTTTAACTCCATGAAGATAGGATGTTGTTAATGGTACTTCTCTTACTTGGTCATATGAGTTATCCCAGGTTTTTCATGGGGGAATTATACAATTTATCATTGTATATATTTGACAATGATGGTGTGTAAATTTATTATAGGGGATTGTATGGGTAATAAGAGATGAACCGACACTAAAGGAGGTCCAGGGGGACCCTCTCTCACACAAACTATCAATACATGTTGTAGTGGGGCCATTTTCAGGATGCCGAAGGGAAAACGTAATGAATTATTAATGATAGGGCTGAGCCCAAATAAGGGACGGGTGAATCGATGCATATCACATTAGGATGGGAATCCAGTCGTACATAGTTTGGAATGGGAAACACTCCACACAGGTCTAATCCATACGTAGTGGGGTTATTCTTTCCATTTATTATTATTTTAATTGGATCTAGGATATGGGATTCAGGTTTCACTAATTATAATTTGATGACAACAATCAAGACACATGTAGTTATTGAAAATTATTCCATGAAATCATTTGACTCATATTCAGAGAGAGTGTATTTTTACATAAGATGGGCCTGTAAATTAAAGGACCAATGTTGGAGTTCCCTGCATTGATTTTGTCTATATGTAGGGGGAATTTTCCATATTTCATGGTTGGGACTAGTACATAGGGTTTTTCTTTCACTATCTATCTCATTGGAATGAGAATTAAGCCACATGTAGTTCTAAAAAGGTAATGGTACAAGAACATTGACAAGGGTGGTGTCCTTATAGGTGAAGACATTGAAATATCATCTTTTTATGACAATAGGTGTTTTATGAGTTTCATATAGATCATGGATATAGTTTAATTATATGTGGTAAAGGCAATGTTGATATGTAGTTTAAAGACTTATGGTAATGATTTTTGGGTCAAGCAGTTTATCATTTTTCTGAGTCATGGATGTGTCACGCTTTTTAAGGTCATGCGACAATGACTTTCTACATGGTTTAACATTGTACAATAGAAATAAAATAAATTTTTTCACATGAAGTAATTTTTTAGAAACCTCACATTGGTAGGGGTTGTAATGATCTCTTCATCCATAGAGGTCAATGAATAATCTCTGTTAGAGTGGACCTTGGGTATGGAATGAGGACCCTCCCACATTGGATCATGTTTTGAGGAATCATTTCTAGTATCATCAGAGTCCTAAGGGCCAATACTAGTTCTACTTATACGAACGAACAAAGGTGTATCTTCTTGTTAAAAGATCACACTGTCTAATTATGATAGACCTGTATGTGATTCAAGGTATGAAATTTTTTCTCATTGAGTTGTTTCAATTAATCCCGTTATTTTTGAGATTGCTCATTTATGGAAATCTGATCACAAATGGTGACATAGAGCAATGGAAATTGTAACTAAATTAAAAGGACTACTTCAATACCATATATGATTGAATATGGGGTTGGTCGGGTGTAGAACAGGTGGTAGTCTGGTAGTCCTACAAGGCATGCATGATCTTTTCAGGACATGGATTTTTATTCATATCCACCATATTGTGGAGTATATTTGATAAGGTCTTATTGAAGGCCTTGATATACCAAATAGCCATTAAATTATAGTGGGATGAGTGATTGTATTTGATATTATAATCCTGATATAGATTATCCAACTTAGCATAACATAAATTGGTATTGTAGTCCTTTAGTGTCGTATGAGGGACACCAAATCTAGTAATGATATTGTCTTTAACAAATTGGGCGATTATTTTGGCCCATTATTATATGAGGGGTATTGCCTCATCCTATTTAGATAATATATCTATAGTAGTTAATATTTTTTTTGAATATCTTAGACATAGATGAATGATACAGACATAAAACATTCAAAATCCATTGGGAAAATGGCCAGGAGTATTTGGCGATGTGAACCAACTCTAGGGGTTGTTCAATGAAGTTGGCATGAACTTGGAAGTAATTAAATTTTATGGTGATTTCTATGAAATCTTGTGTCATTTAAGGCCCCAAATATCGAAGACATCATACTTTCTTGGAAATCTAAAAATCATACTAGTGGGCACCACATCCTCTCACATGTACTTCTTTCAAGACATCAACAGTATATTATCCATCAATTCATCTGATATGGACCCTATCAAAGATTCATTTATAAAGGAATTTCTGATTATTTTTACCATCATAAAGAGTTAATTTGGCCACTCATCATTAGGAATTCCTTTTTCTATCTCTATCTAACAAGATCACTCCATTTTGAAGGTATTCCATAATGGGTTTCATCTAAAAAACCATGGGACCATCTGGTTCAGGAATGGGACTATTCTCATTTCACTCTTCTATATTGACATTAAAAAAGTGACACAATCTGACGGTGTGTGATTCTAATGACCGTTTCATCCTTGTATGGATTTTCTGATGTCATGGATACATTTTCAAATGCATCCACCTGGGAAATCCTTGATTGTGGGATGTGAGTCAATGTTGGATTTGAGGGGAATTTATTCATTAACCCTATAACAAATTCATAAAGGGAAATTAGCTCTTCATTTTTATGATATAATCCTCATTTATCTATTTTATTACTAACTATGAATCACATTTTAACTCTATGTGGTCCACTGGAATTTGATGTTCCATTTATAGGAATGTAATGAGGGACTGATATTCTACCTCATTGATTTTATATCCTTCATACAAAAAGATGAAGTAATGAAACACATTATTTTTGAAGATATGGGTATGAATCCCAACCCATCATTGATTTTGGGGTCTTCCAATCTCTTCCAAGTTGGACTTTAGGATGTTTCATAAAAAATACAACTCCCATTTCTAGGAGCCTTATTTAATAAAAAATATTTCATCGTGGGGAAAATCAATATATAATGGTGTTGTTTCTTCATATGAGTGTTCAATGAGAAAACCTAATAAATTATGGCCTTCCATTTCTTTATTAGGCATGAACTATATATCAAAATGCTACAAAATAAAATCCCACCATGCCAAATGTCCTGTCAATATATGACATGTTTGGATATATTTGAGAAGGTTATTGTAATATTCCAAATAGACCTCATGGTGCTGCAGGTAGTTCCTTAGTTTATGAACCTTGAAGATTAACACCATAAAATTCTTCTTGATATCTAAATAATGAGTCTCAACACTGATCATGGTTTGAATAAGATAATAAAAGATGTTCTCATTATCAGTTTCCTTCTTTTGTGTGAGGAAATCACCTAGTGATTACTTTAGGGTTTTCACATAAAAAATTAGTATATTCCCTTAAACAGAAATCTTTAGAACAAGTGGACTCAATAGATACATATTGATACTTTCATATGATTCCTGATAGTCATTGTTCCACTAACATGTAACCCCTTTAATTATGAATTTTGCGAAAGGAAAACACTTTCCTATGAGGTTTTTCATAATGCTTCAGATGTAGGCCAAGTGTCCTTGAAGTCCTATAAACACTTTAAGGTTTTGAGTATATTACATTCTAAGGATGTCCTTTTTCATATTAGGGTTGACTTTAATGATGTAATGGAGTACGAAGAAGCTTGTAAATATTTCTGATGTAATGTCAAAAGAACAATTCATGGGGTTCATTTTTAAGTTGTACTTTTCTGTTTTTTTGAAGAAGGTTCACTATCATCTAAATAATCCGAATGTTGTCCAAATTTAGCCACTAGATAATTAATTTAGAATTCAAAAAACATCCCCAGTAAGGGTTTTATGATGTCATGAATGGCACAATAGTACATGGCGTCAGCATACTTCAAGCCAAAGGGATTAACCCAATACAAAAATACTCCCTTAGGGGACTAAAGGTATTGGATTCTTCTTCTTATTAGGACATTAAGATTTTATTTTACCCCAAAAAACATTCCATGATGGAAATGGATTGATATGTGACTGTTTACTAAGTCATTAGCTTTGTCATCGGGATAGAAAAATCAACATTCGGATAGTGCTGGTTAAGATATCTTAAATTGATGAAGATAATGATTTTCCAATTATTTTTATTGAATGGTACTATATTGGCCATTAACTTTTTATATTTAACTTACCAAATGAATTTCCTCTTAAATATCTTATCATCATGAATTTCAATTTTTGAAGTGTGGGTCTGATATGTCTCTATGGATGCCTACTTATTACCATAGTGGTTATATGTAAAGACAAGGTGGTGAGTGGACACCTCGATATTAAGGAATAGAATATCTATGTAATTCTCAAAGAACACATCCTGATGTTTCTTCAGAAATAAGGTATATACCTCTTTTTCATCATAAGTCCAAGATGCACTAATCAATGTGATTCGGGGATCTTATTCTATTCCTAGATTTACGTCTCTGAGTTCATAAATGGTGGTAGAAACACCTTCCTCGATTGTTTTAAGGGAATACATGATGTCTTCCTCCTCCTCTTCCTCTTTCTCTACCAATTTTGTCTTACCATAAGGGTAAGTAGGTAATGGAGGAGTCACTCTATAGTTAGGATAGGAGTCAATGTTGTAATATTTGGATGTTGAAGAAACTTTTACTAACCCAACCAATCATGTGGGGACCTTTAATTATCTAAAGGGGATAGGAGGATAATATGATGAACATATTAATTTTATGTCAGTGAAATGGAAACTTCTTTTGACCCAACAGATGAGGAAGGGTTTTTTTGGTGCTCAAGGTATGGAATAGGGGTATTTTCACCCAAACTATTGTCACTATTCATAGAGTCGATGACATATTAATTGTAGTCATATTAAGTTATCATGACTATTATCATGGAATTTACTGATTATATTCCTTAATTTTGACCTACCTCTTTGATCTGATTGATGGGAAACACATACTATATACTGAGCTTCTTTAAGGGATTACTGGGGTTCATTTCCAGACCATTCATGGAATTTATTTGAGAAACATTTTCAAACAAGGGATGCCTTCCATCCTTGTAACAGAATCTCATATCAATTTACTATGATATTTAGTATTTAAATGGGGCTTTATCACCATTCAGTGTCCCAATTTGATCATTAATGCAATATTTGAAGCCTTAGTTGTATGATGAGGGAATACCCACATGATGATGTAACTTGGAATTTCCCAACCTAACATTAATGTCTTTATCTTACTGAACAACTAGAAATTCTAAATCAGATACAAGATACTAGAACTGGGTATTGAGGTTAATTTCACTGAGAGTTTTTTCTCTCTCTTTTCACAACCATGTTGTGTTAGAGAAGACAGTGATAGGTGTGACTCATTATATCCTAGTTGAAAATGTGCACACATTGGAATGAATTGGACTCCTAATCAATTTTCAATGATTTATCATCATACTTTAATGTCATTTTTCCTTTTATATACATAAAAAGGTATGATGTTTCCCTGTATTTTGGAATCATTTTCCTACAACATGAAAGAGATGATCATGTGTAATTCCTTTAGATCTATATCTATATGATATATCTCAGTCAGAGAAACTTTATCCTAAAATTCATGAGGGCTTGACGAAACCTCTATGAGTGCTTCTCGTAGGTCCTTTGATAGAAAAAAAGAATCCAAGATTGACTACTTTTTCAGCATCATGGATAATTAAATTATGTTGTAAAACTTATGACATGAAGTTATAATCTTACCATTATAGGGGTTCACTTTTCCAATATCTTTAGGGACTGAAGTATTGGACATAAGTAGGTTGACCCTTGGAACAGAAGTTGAAGATACTTCTATCCTTAGTGGATTGGGTTGATTAGGTCTGCCTGCACACTCATGTTTATTGGACGATTCCCTCCCCTCTAATCGATCATATATTACTATTGGGTCAAGTCAAACCATGGAATATTTGGGGGGAAATTATTGATCATGCTGAGCCTGCCAGTGGGAATTCCCAATGAGTTTCTTCCGAGTAGACGATTCGAGTAGGGACATGGCTAGAGAACTGACTCTGGGCACAATTGTCTCTTCCCCTATATCCTCAGATCTATAAGCCTCCTCCCCTAATTCCCCAATAATATGTAGGTAATTCATGTTCATAGTCACAATAATCACAAGATAGGGGGTCAGTTAGGAGAATAACATTAATAGAACCAAAGATCAACTCCTCATTTGACAAGGACTTTGTCTGGTGGGTTAACTCTCGTTGTATCATTTGGTGGTGGGATGCTCATGCTTCGGGGATTAAAGACATGAATTCTATAAGATTCCAATTAAACTTCATCCTTAGTAAAGGTTCATATTTCTATTTCTTCTTAATACTCATATGGTTATTTAATTTCTTTGAATACTAGATTTTAGAGGACTATAGCATCAATGGAGTCTATTGTTCCATAGTGGAAGTGGAGAGTGGCATAGTTAGTTGTGTTAATTATCTTAGGAGGATAACATGAGCATGTTTGATCACCTTTAGAATCATCCAACCACTTAAATTCTAGGTACCCTTGAATTTATCTTATTTCTATTCATTCTCCTCTTCAGTATTGGTGGTAGAGACACATGATACCGATGTATGTGGCTTTCCCAACATCACTAGACCAAAGTCCACCATTTTTTGTAGGATGTATTCAAAAACAAAACACTCGTAGATGGTGTACCCTGATAGTCAATAGAAGTTGAAATAGTTTGGTAGATCTTCGATACCATATGGGTTGGGCTTCTTGATCTTTGTAAACTTAATCAAATTGTTTTCCAATATCGAGATAATGTAACCGGGAACATGGTCATTTTTGAAGTGCCCAGATCAGTGTGAATCACTGAGAGGGGGAGGGGGTGAATCAGTGATCCCTTAAAACTTTTTACTAATTGATTCTTATCAATTAAACCTCTATGGCTGGTTAAAGCCTCGATCCACTCTTCTTGTATCTCTCAACCTTTCCCGGATAATGCAGTAATGAAAAGGCACAGGACACAAGGATTTACAAGGTTCGGCACCAAAGGCCTACATCCTTGCCATGCTCTCTCAGCATGGATTCTCCCATTATAATCGGTTAGTATTACAATGGTCGATACAGAGTCCCACTGTATCTCTCCTGAGTCCCACAGGAGGGTCTTTATACTGCGTCCCACAGTGTTACCAGAGTCCCACTGGCCTGCTCCAGAATCCCACTGAAGACTTCTTTTCCCTGAGTCCCACAGGGTCTTCTCTTGGCTCCTCGAGTCGCACGAGTAGCTCTTCTTCACTTTAAGGTCTTCAAGTATCTTCAGCAGTCTGGGATAAAGACTGTTGGCCTTGCTCTGTACCTCTGATCACTTGTGATGATCAGGATCTTCTCAATCTACTGAAAACTCAGACAACCAATCTCTTTAACTTCAGTCTGGCTCAGTCTCAGTCCTGGTCTTGGACAACTCAAATGCACACCACTGATTTGGCTTTGTTCACGTGTGCACGTGCATGCAAGCATGCATGCACTTCTCCTGTCCTCTTCTTGGTGCAGTAGACCCACAGAGGGTGTAATCAATTATAGCACACACCTTCTCCGAACTTCACACACTTTATCCAATTTGTTTACACACTTAGAGTGTGTTCTACTTTAGTGTGGATGTCCTCCTTTCAACTTCTTCTAAGTGTGTTCACTTTTAGTGCACACCTAGGTTCGGCCACTTTTTTTTTAGTTTGCACACACAAATTCTTCACTTAGCATACACTTGTAGTGACCTTCCTCTTCTTGTTGCACACACACACTTTAGTGTTCTTTTAGTTATTCTTCAATAGTGTGCACACACAAGGCTACGGCCTCTTCCACTTGCACACACTTCCTCTCGGCCTTTTTCACTTCACACACAATGTGTGGTATTCCACTTCACTTGGCACACAAGGCACTACGGCTCGGCCTTCTACTTCCTTTGCACACACAATTTGTTCTTTCTCTTTTAATCTTCAAGTGTGCATAGCCAACAAGGGCTACGGCCTCTTTGTTTTCTTTTTGCACACATGTAGGCTTAGGTGTTTGTCTTCACTTGGTGCACACATAACACCCGTAGGTTCTTCTTCTTCACTTTGCACTCAAAGGGTGCAAGGGCTCGGGTCTTCTTGTTTAGCACATAAGCACTAAGCCCCTCGGGTTCTTCTCCACTTGACACATCTACTGCCCGAGGAGCTCTTCCTTCACTTGGCACACAAGCAAAAGGATCTCGGCCTCCACTTGTCTTCAACAGCCACACAAGGCTTGAGTGCACAAGGTAAGAGCCGTGCAAGCACTTGGGTGCACAAAGGCCGCGCAAGAACTCCTACCCGCGGGGCGCGCAAGTGCAACACCCGCGGGATCTTCCTCCTGCCGCGCAAGGGTGCGGGCAGAGAGGGAGCAAGAGACTCGAGCGCGCAAATATGCGGCTCGGCTCCTTCCTGTCGCGCAAGAGAGGCGCGCAGGGAACACTTCGGGCCTCGGGTGGCACCGGGACAACAGCCGCGCAAATAATTTGCGCGGGGCTTCTACTTCGCGAGGCAGAGGCTTCGCGGGACTCTCTTCAAACTTTCAGCGCATCAGCAAACTTCTCCAGCGCCTCGGTTCTTCTTTTTATAGGCGAGGAGAGCCTCGGTTCATCCGCGTGAGAAAAACTTCAAACACCCGAGATCTTCGGATCTTCAAGATTTCTCCAAATCTTGATATTTATTCTCGGTTTGACGCGGGCTCATTTATTATTTTCTTCCTCCTCGTGCATGCGATTTATAACGCATGCACGGCCTCTGTTTCTTCTATCCCATGCAAGACACGAACCACGTGGCCTCGGCAGCTTTGCTTGCCTCGGCCGAACTCGAAATCCGCCATACATTGCATGCACACCATTTTTTATGCATGGCCGTGTTCGGTGTGGAGAGACGAACTCAATGGAGGTCTTAGATCCTTCAGAGGTGGCCGGGAACTCGAAATCCATCTTCGGGAGGCCTCTGGTTCGAAGGAGGTACGCGGGAGGCTTCGGCTCGAGCTCGAGGAGGAAGACGGATTCGCAGCCGTTGGATCGGCGATTCAATTGATCTCGGACGGCCTGGATCAGATCATCTCGCCGCGGATGGATCGTGCGGCGCAGATCAAGCGCGCGATGGCTCGGACGGCCAGGATCTCTTCCGCGGGAAAATCCCGCGTCCCACATCGAAACGCCGCCCAGTTTTCTCGTGGCTTATTACCCTGGCACTCACCGCTACTCGCCAGTTGAATCTCCTCCCTCCACGGTGCCGCCCCGCACCGTGTTCTCCCTGCGGGCGCGCTCTGCGCCCACTCTCTGCACCTGCGGGCGCGCTCCTAGCGCCCACTATGCTCCTCCGGCGCGCGGGTTTCACCACCGCGTGCCCTCGGGGGCTTATACACAGCCCCCTGCGCTCCTCCGGGCGTGCCCCAGCGCCTCTGTGGTGTCTGCGGGTGCGCCCCTGCCGCCCTGAGCTCGCCCCACGGGTTCCCCCTTGGGCGTGGCGCCTTAGGCCCACATGAGCCTTGGGGTTGAACCCACAAGGTGCTCACGGGCTGGCCATATTTTTTGGCTAAGTCTTGAATAAGACTTTGTAAAAAACAAATTCCTCCATGTAAAATACCAATTCAAAATGCCAAAATCCTCCTCCTCTATTCTTCTTATATTCTCTTCTTCATCTTAAGAATTCCTCCATTTCTTCTTCTCACATGATCTTCACTTAGGATATGGAATTCAAAAGGTTCATCTTCATCAATCGAACTCCTGAATCACTTATAATCTTCAATGTTCTTTATTGATCTAATCAGAGATCAATTGGATCATCTTCCAATTCACATGCACTAAGAGTTAGTACATGGACTTCTTTAAATCCACTTCATCCACTCAGTGGTTGTGGATGGATCATCTTGCTTCTTCAACTCCTCATGCATTGTCACTACAATGCATGGTTTTCTAATCATGTTGTGACATTGTATCCAGTTGATACAAGTTCTTGGAACTTAAAGAGCAGCTCAACAATCGTCTGATTTTACTAGAGAATGTTTCAACCACATCTCCTATGCCACTTAGTGAATCTCCTAAGTGACATGCCTCTTAGTATCATGGCCATTCTACTTCATCACCATCACTATCACATCCTTTGACATTCACATCTTGACTCCTTGACATCCATTCATTCCAAGACAACTTTATGCCTCATTGACAACAAATGCAACACAATGCACTTCAATCTCCCCCTTTGTATTTGTTGTCAATACACTCCATCAGCACATATGAATGGGTCAATATGTGTGCCCAATCTTTTCTCCCCCTTATTGGCAATCAAATGCAAAGGTGTGGTGTGGTTCACTTTCACAAATCTCTTCCTCCCTTGTAAAAGCATTTTCTTCAAAATAACTAAGAGAGGGATGATGTCACATGTTCACTTGAGCAATGAACCTTTAGTAAATCAGCTCTAAGTCTACTTGGGCTAACCCGGTGTAGAAAACAAGAGTGATGTAACCAAGGTACTCAATGCTGTCCAACATTCACTATACATGTGAGATCATGCTTCATGGTTTTGAAATTTTTCAGATATACCAATGAATTGCTAAATCCTGCACATACTTCACAAAACTCATTAGAAAGTTCAGTGCAATGATAAAGCTCCCCCTTTCATCCATTTGTCTTCAATCCATAATCCCCCTTAATTGACAAGATAAACTCAATTAAGAAACAAGGGATGAAAGCATGATTGGAATACCTTCACTTTCTCAAGATGATATTAATTTTAGAACATCATCTTCTTCAGATTTGCTCCCCCTCAAGGGGTGCACTCCGTTCTGTCCAAACCATCCTCCAGCTGAGAATGACCATCATCTTCAATTCCCTGCAATGTTAGCACATGTATATACAAGTGATTAGGGAATAAGATGGAACCTCCTTGGTTCATCAATGTGAACAACAAGGCTGAGAAGATTCTCTCAACCGAGATGTCCCATTTTCACCAGTCTTCACACTTGCACATTTGATCTTCAGTGATGATTGTGCTGGTGTGGATCTCAACCCATCTTCATGTGAAATCTTTTTCTTCCCTTTTGCTTTAGCAAATGCCAGAGCTTCATCTTCAGCTCTTTGTAGTTCTCTGGCAAGTTGCAACTGATGTGGCCATATGACAAGTATATCATTTGGAAGAGTGGCCCCAGTTCTGGAAATTCCACATGGTTCTTTTGATGCTGTCAAGCTACCTCTCTTAGGCAACTTGTTTTCAATCAATCCCTTCTGCTTCTTCTGGATTGATTGTCTGTTTGAGTTCAGTTGGCTTCTATTGATTTCCATGGCTTGTTTACAAAGATCCATGGTATGACCTTTCTTTCCACAGTAGAAGCATGTTTTCTTGGTGGTCCTTCTGGATGCATCACCCTTCTTGGATTTCAATTCCAAGGTGTTCTCTTCCTTTTTCATAATCTTCTTGGGAGCATCTTCCACTTTCTTCCTGCTTCCCAAGGATTCTTTCTGAGCCATATTCTGTGATCTTTTCTTCTTTTGAGCTCTGGATACAGTTGGAGATTGACATGTATCTTTTTGACCACTTTTGCAATCATCCCAGATGTTGTCAAGTAATCCAAATCTGTTAGCAGTAAACAGATGTCTCTGGACCTGTGGATGTTGCTTATTTCCTTCTGGCTTGCTCCCCCTTGGCATGAGCTTCCTTTGTGCTTTGTCATTTAGTGGATTGTACCAACAATCCTTTGCACAGTGCCCATACTTATTACAACACCAACATTGACCCACAAATCTTGACTTCTTCAGTCCTTCTGATTTTAGGGTACTTGTCTTGAATTGTTGTGCTGCTTCAGGAGAGCTTTCTTTCTTCATTGTCTTCATCCATACTTGTTTAGAATTATTCTTCCATCCTGCACTTTTTGTGGAAACACAATTAGAAACGTGAGTACAAGATGGGATGGATGGTACCTTCTTTCTAGAAGTTGTTGCACTTTCACTAGAGGATGTCTTGCTTTTAGAATCATCCTTCTCAAGGCATACTTGAGTAGCAACATGTCTTCTTCCAGCTGACTGGGAGGCTTTGGCTTTGGGTGATTGCTGATTTGTCAATATCACCTCCAATTCTAAGAATTTCATGTTAAGGGAGTTCTTCTCATCCTCAACAGTTCTTAGCTTTCCTTCCCAACTTTCTTTCAGCTGATTCATCTGGTCATCATGCACTGTCTTCAATTCAAGCAATGAATTGTCAAGCTCCTTCACCCTTTTTCCTTTGTCTTCAAGTTGAGCATCTTTGACAACCATTGAAACTCTGTGCCTCTTTTCCAGTGCATGGAAAACATCTTTGACTATTATCATAAAGAATTCTTTCTCAGAAAGACTTCTTTGCAATTCTTCAGTAGTGTCTTCATATCTTTCATTGCAAAGAGATACTGTTTCATCTTTGGCATTTACCAGCTTTCTGAGAGTGTTGGTTATGCCAACCCTTTTAGCCAGCTGATCTTCCATAGCATTGGCTTCTTCTTCTAACTGTGATTTTTCTTCTTGAAGATTATGGATGCCTGTAGCTATACACTTTTCCACTTCCATGGGAACTGTCTTCTGAAGATATTTGAGTGCACTCTAAAGATCATTCATTATTTCAACTTCATCACAGCTAGGACAGGCTTTCTTCATCTTCTTGGCCTGTTTCTTCTTTCTATTTTTCTGAGTCTTGGCAGATATCTCCATTTGGGGCTGGTCACTCATTTCCTCAAATCTGCACTTCATAAAGACTCCCTTGGATCTTTTAGAGGTAACCTCCCTCTGATACCAATTGAAGTGCCCAGATCAGTGTGAATCACTGAGAGGGGGAGGGGGTGAATCAGTGATCCCTTAAAACTTTTTACTAATTGATTCTTATCAATTAAACATCTATGGCTGGTTAAAGCCTCGATCCACTCTTCTTGTATCTCTCAACCTTTCCCGGATAATGCAGTAATGAAAAGGCACAGGACACAAGGATTTACAAGGTTCGGCACCAAAGGCCTACATCCTTGCCATGCTCTCTCAGCATGGATTCTCCCATTATAATCGGTTAGTATTACAATGGTCGATACAGAGTCCCACTGTATCTCTCCTGAGTCCCACAGGAGGGTCTTTATACTGCGTCCCACAGTGTTACCAGAGTCCCACTGGCCTGCTCCAGAATCCCACTGAAGACTTCTTTTCCCTGAGTCCCACAGGGTCTTCTCTTGGCTCCTCGAGTCGCACGAGTAGCTCTTCTTCACTTTAAGGTCTTCAAGTATCTTCAGCAGTCTGGGATAAAGACTGCTGGCCTTGCTCTGTACCTCTGATCACTTGTGATGATCAGGATCTTCTCAATCTACTGAAAACTCAAACAACCAATCTCTTTAACTTTAGTCTGGCTCAGTCTCAGTCCTGGTCTTGGACAACTCAAATGCACACCACTGATTTGGCTTTGTTCACGTGTGCACGTGCATGCAAGCATGCATGCACTTCTCCTGTCCTCTTCTTGGTGCAGTAGACCCACAGAGGGTGTAATCAATTATAGCACACACCTTCTCCGAACTTCACACACTTTATCCAATTTGTTTACACACTTAGAGTGTGTTCTACTTTAGTGTGGATGTCCTCCTTTCAACTTCTTCTAAGTGTGTTCACTTTTAGTGCACACCTAGGTTCGGCCACTTTTTTTTTAGTTTTCACACACAAATTCTTCACTTAGAATACACTTGTAGTGACCTTCCTCTTCTTGTTGCACACACACACTTTAGTGTTCTTTTAGTTATTCTTCAATAGTGTGCACACACAAGGCTACGGCCTCTTCCACTTGCACACACTTCCTCTCGGCCTTTTTCACTTCACACACAATGTGTGGTATTCCACTTCACTTGGCACACAAGGCACTACGGCTCGGCCTTCTACTTCCTTTGCACACACAATTTGTTCTTTCTCTTTTAATCTTCAAGTGTGCACAGCCAACAAGGGCTACGGCCTCTTTGTTTTCTTTTTTCACACATGTAGGCTTAGGTGTTTGTCTTCACTTGGTGCACACATAACACCCGTAGGTTCTTCTTCTTCACTTTGCACTCAAAGGGTGCAAGGGCTCGGGTCTTCTTGTTTAGCACATAAGCACTAAGCCCCTCGGGTTCTTCTCCACTTGACACATCTACTGCCCGAGGAGCTCTTCCTTCACTTGGCACACAAGCAAAAGGATCTCGGCCTCCACTTGTCTTCAACAGCCACACAAGGATTGAGTGCACAAGGTAAGAGCCGTGCAAGCACTTGGGTGCACAAAGGCCGCGCAAGACCTCCTACCCGCGGGGCGCGCAAGTGCAACACCCGCGGGATCTTCCTCCTGCCGCGCAAGGGTGCGGGCAGAGAGGGAGCAAGAGACTCGAGCGCGCAAATATGCGGCCCGGCTCCTTCCTGTCGCGCAAGAGAGGCGCGCAGGGAACACTTCGGGCCTCGGGTGGCACCGGGACAACAGCCGCGCAAATAATTTGCGCGGGGCTTCTACTTCGCGAGGCAGAGGCTTCGCGGGACTCTCTTCAAACTTTCAGCGCATCAGCAAACTTCTCCAGCGCCTCGGGTCTTCTTTTTATAGGCGAGGAGAGCCTCGGTTCATCCGCGTGAGAAAAACTTCAAACACCCGAGATCTTCGGATCTTCAAGATTTCTCCAAATCTTGATATTTATTCTCGGTTTGACGCGGGCTCATTTATTATTTTCTTCCTCCTCGTGCATGCGATTTATAACGCATGCACGGCCTCTGTTTCTTCTATCCCATGCAAGACACGAACCACGTGGCCTCGGCAGCTTTGCTTGCCTCGGCCGAACTCGAAATCCTCCATACATTGCATGCACACCATTTTTTATGCATGGCCGTGTTCGGTGTGGAGAGACGAACTCAATGGAGGTCTTAGATCCTTAAGAGGTGGTCGGGAACTCGAAATCCATCTTCGGGAGGCCTCTGGTTCGAAGGAGGGTACGCGGGAGGCTTCGCCTCGAGCTCGAGGAGGAAGACGGATTCGCAGCCGTTGGATCGGCGATTCAATTGATCTCGGACGGCCTAGATCAGATCATCTCGTCGCGGATGGATCGTGCGGCGCAGATCAAGCGCGCGATGGCTCGGACGGCCAGGATCTCTTCCGCGGGAAAATCCCGCGTCCCACATCGAAACGCCGCCCAGTTTTCTCGCGGCTTATTACCCTGGCACTCACCGCTACTCGCCAGTTGAATCTCCTCCCTCCACGGTGCCGCCCCGCACCGTGTTCTCCCTGCGGGCGCGCTCTGCGCCCACTCTCTGCACCTGCGGGCGCGCTCCTAGCGCCCACTATGCTCCTCCGGCGCGCGGGTTTCACCACCGCGTGCCCTCGGGGGCTTATACACAGCCCCCTGCGCTCCTCCGGGCGTGCCCCAGCGCCTCTGTGGTGTCTGCGGGTGCGCCCCTGCCGCCCTGAGCTCGCCCCACGGGTTCCCCCTTGGGCGTGGCGCCTTAGGCCCACATGAGCCTTGGGGTTGAACCCACAAGGTGCTCACGGGCTGGCCATATTTTTTGGCTAAGTCTTGAATAAGACTTTGTAAAAAACAAAGTCCTCCATGTAAAATACCAATTCAAAATGCCAAAATCCTCCTCCTCTATTCTTCTTATATTCTCTTCTTCATCTTAAGAATTCCTCCATTTCTTCTTCTCACATGATCTTCACTTAGGATATGGAATTCAAAAGGTTCATCTTCATCAATCGAACTCCTGAATCACTTATAATATTCAATGTTCTTTATTGATCTAATCAGAGATCAATTGGATCATCTTCCAATTCACATGCACTAAGAGTTAGTACATGGACTTCTTTAAATCCACTTCATCCACTCAGTGGTTGTGGATGGATCATCTTGCTTCTTCAACTCCTCATGCATTGTCACTACAATGCATGGTTTTCTAATCATGTTGTGACATTGTATCCAGTTGATACAAGTTCTTGGAACTTAAAGAGCAGCTCAGCAATCGTCTGATTTTACTAGAGAATGTTTCAACCACATCTCCTATGCCACTTAGTGAATCTCCTAAGTGACATGCCTCTTAGTATCATGGCCATTCTCCTTCATCACCATCACTATCACATCCTTTGACATTCACATCTTGACTCCTTGACATCCATTCATTCCAAGACAACTTTATGCCTCATTGACAACAAATGCAACACAATGCACTTCAATCTCCCCCTTTGTATTTGTTGTCAATACACTCCATCAGCACATATGAATGGGTCAATATGTGTGCCCAATCTTTTCTCCCCCTTATTGGCAATCAAATGCAAAGGTGTGGTGTGGTTCACTTTCACAAATCTCTTCCTCCCTTGTAAAAGCATTTTCTTCAAAATAACTAAGAGAGGGATGATGTCACATGTTCACTTGAGCAATGAACCTTTAGTAAATCAGCTCTAAGTCTACTTGGGCTAACCCGGTGTAGAAAACAAGAGTGATGTAACCAAGGTACTCAATGCTGTCCAACATTCACTATACATGTGAGATCATGCTTCAGGGTTTTGAAATTTTTCAGATATACCAATGAATTGCTAAATCCTGCACATACTTCACAAAACTCATTAGAAAGTTCAGTGCAATGATAAAGCTCCCCCTTTCATCCATTTGTCTTCAATCCATAATCCCCCTTAATTGAAAAGATAAACTCAATTAAGAAACAAGGGATGAAAGCATGATTGGAATACCTTCACTTTCTCAAGATGATATTAATTTTAGAACATCATCTTCTTCAGATTTGCTCCCCCTCAAGGGGTGCACTCCGTTCTGTCCAAACCATCCTCCAGCTGAGAATGACCATCATCTTCAATTCCCTGCAATGTTAGCACATGTTTATACAAGTGATTAGGGAATAAGATGGAACCTCCTTGGTTCATCAATGTGAACAACAAGGCTGAGAAGATTCTCTCAACCGAGATGTCCCATTTTCACCAGTCTTCACACTTGCACATTTGATCTTCAGTGATGATTGTGCTGGTGTGGATCTCAACCCATCTTCATGTGAAATCTTTTTCTTCCCTTTTGCTTTAGCAAATGCCAGAGCTTCATCTTCAGCTCTTTGTAGTTCTCTGGCAAGTTGCAACTGATGTGGCCATATGACAAGTATATCATTTGGAAGAGTGGCCCCAGTTCTGGAAATTCCACATGGTTCTTTTGATGCTGTCAAGCTACCTCTCTTAGGCAACTTGTTTTCAATCAATCCCTTCTGCTTCTTCTGGATTGATTGTCTGTTTGAGTTCAGTTGGCTTCTATTGATTTCCATGGCTTGTTTACAAAGATCCATGGTATGACCTTTCTTTCCACAGTAGAAGCATGTTTTCTTGGTGGTCCTTCTGGATGCATCACCCTTCTTGGATTTCAATTCCAAGGTGTTCTCTTCCTTTTTCATAATCTTCTTGGGAGCATCTTCCACTTTCTTCCTGCTTCCCAAGGATTCTTTCTGAGCCATATTCTGTGATCTTTTCTTCTTTTGAGCTCTGGATACAGTTGGAGATTGACATGTATCTTTTTGACCACTTTTGCAATCATCCCAGATGTTGTCAAGTAATCCAAATCTGTTAGCAGTAAACAGATGTCTCTGGACCTGTGGATGTTGCTTATTTCCTTCTGGCTTGCTCCCCCTTGGCATGAGCTTCCTTTGTGCTTTGTCATTTAGTGGATTGTACCAACAATCCTTTGCACAGTGCCCATACTTATTACAACACCAACATTGACCCACAAATCATGACTTCTTCAGTCCTTCTGATTTTAGGGTACTTGTCTTGAATTGTTGTGCTGCTTCAGGAGAGCTTTCTTTCTTCATTGTCTTCATCCATACTTGTTTAGAATTATTCTTCCATCCTGCACTTTTTGTGGAAACACAATTAGAAACTTGAGTACAAGATGGGATGGATGGTACCTTCTTTCTAGAAGTTGTTGCACTTTCACTAGAGGATGTCTTGCTTTTAGAATCATCCTTCTCAAGGCATACTTGAGTAGCAACATGTCTTCTTCCAGCTGACTCGGAGGCTTTGGCTTTGGGTGATTGCTTATTTGTCAATATCACCTCCAATTCTAAGCATTTCATGTTAAGGGAGTTCTTCTCATCCTCAACAGTTCTTAGCTTTCCTTCCCAACTTTCTTTCAGCTGATTCATCTGGTCATCATGCACTGTCTTCAATTCAAGCAATGAATTGTCAAGCTCCTTCACCCTTTTTCCTTTGTCTTCAAGTTGAGCATCTTTGACAACCATTGAAACTCTGTGCCTCTTTTCCAGTGCATGGAAAACATCTTTGACTATTATCATAAAGAATTCTTTCTCAGAAAGACTTCTTTGCAATTCTTCAGTAGTGTCTTCATATCTTTCATTGCAAAGAGATACTGTTTCATCTTTGGCATTTACCAGCTTTCTGAGAGTGTTGGTTATGCCAACCCTTTTAGCCAGCTGATCTTCCATAGCATTGGCTTCTTCTTCTAACTGTGATTTTTCTTCTTGAAGATTATGGATGCCTGTAGCTATACACTTTTCCACTTCCATGGGAACTGTCTTCTGAAGATATTTGAGTGCACTCTGAAGATCATTCATTATTTCAACTTCATCACAGCTAGGACAGGCTTTCTTCATCTTCTTGGCCTGTTTCTTCTTTCTATTTTTCTGAGTCTTGGCAGATATCTCCATTTGGGGCTGGTCACTCATTTCCTCAAATCTACACTTCATAAAGACTCCCTTGGATCTTTTAGAGGTAACCTCCCTCTGATACCAATTGAAGTGCCCAGATCAGTGTGAATCACTGAGAGGGGGAGGGGGTGAATCAGTGATCCCTTAAAACTTTTTACTAATTGATTCTTATCAATTAAACCTCTATGGCTGGTTAAAGCCTCGATCCACTCTTCTTGTATCTCTCAACCTTTCCCGGATAATGTAGTAATGAAAAGGCACAGGACACAAGGATTTACAAGGTTCGGCACCAAAGGCCTACATCCTTGCCATGCTCTCTCAGCATGGATTCTCCCATTATAATCGGTTAGTATTAAAATGGTCGATACAGAGTCCCACTGTATCTCTCCTGAGTCCCACAAGAGGGTCTTTATACTGCGTCCCACAGTGTTACCAGAGTCCCACTGGCCTGCTCCAGAATCCCACTGAAGACTTCTTTTCCCTGAGTCCCACAGGGTCTTCTCTTGGCTCCTCGAGTCGCACGAGTAGCTCTTCTTCACTTTAAGGTCTTCAAGTATCTTCAGCAGTCTGGGATAAAGACTGCTGGCCTTGCTCTGTACCTCTGATCACTTGTGATGATCAGGATCTTCTCAATCTACTGAAAACTCAAACAACCAATCTCTTTAACTTCAGTCTGGCTCAGTCTCAGTCCCGGTCTTGGACAACTCAAATGCACACCACTGATTTGGCTTTGTTCACGTGTGCACGTGCATGCAAGCATGCATGCACTTCTCCTGTCCTCTTCTTGGTGCAGTAGACCCACAGAGGGTGTAATCAATTATAGCACACACCTTCTCCGAACTTCACACACTTTATCCAATTTGTTTACACACTTAGAGTGTGTTCTACTTTAGTGTGGATGTCCTCCTTTCAACTTCTTCTAAGTGTGTTCACTTTTAGTGCACACCTAGGTTCGGCCACTTTTTTTTTAGTTTGCACACACAAATTCTTCACTTAGCATACACTTGTAGTGACCTTCCTCTTCTTGTTGCACACACACACTTTAGTGTTCTTTTAGTTATTCTTCAATAGTGTGCACACACAAGGCTACGGCCTCTTCCACTTGCACACACTTCCTCTCGGCCTTTTTCACTTCACACACAATGTGTGGTATTCCACTTCACTTGGCACACAAGGCACTACGGCTCGGCCTTCTACTTCCTTTGCACACACAATTTGTTCTTTCTCTTTTAATCTTCAAGTGTGCGTAGCCAACAAGGGCTACGGCCTCTTTGTTTTCTTTTTGCACACATGTAGGCTTAGGTGTTTGTCTTCACTTGGTGCACACATAACACCCGTAGGTTCTTCTTCTTCACTTTGCACTCAAAGGGTGCAAGGGCTCGGGTCTTCTTGTTTATCACATAAGCACTAAGCCCCTCGGGTTCTTCTCCACTTGACACATCTACTGCCCGAGGAGCTCTTCCTTCACTTGGCACACAAGAAAAAGGATCTCGGCCTCCACTTGTCTTAAACAGCCACACAAGGCTTGAGTGCACAAGGTAAGAGCCGTGCAAGCACTTGGGTGCACAAAGGCCGCGCAAGACCTCCTACCCGCGGGGCGCGCAAGTGCAACACCCGCGGGATCTTCCTCCTGCCGCGCAAGGGTGCGGGCAGAGAGGGAGCAAGAGACTCGAGCGCGCAAATATGCGGCTCGGCTCCTTCCTGTCGCGCAAGAGAGGCGCGCAGGGAACACTTCGGGCCTCGGGTGGCACCGGGACAACAGCCGCGCAAATAATTTGCGCGGGGCTTCTACTTCGCGAGGCAGAGGCTTCGCGGGACTCTCTTCAAACTTTCAGCGCATCAGCAAACTTCTCCAGCGCCTCGGGTCTTCTTTTTATAGGCGAGGAGAGCCTCGGTTCATCCGCGTGAGAAAAACTTCAAACACCCGAGATCTTCGGATCTTCAAGATTTCTCCAAATCTTGATATTTATTCTCGGTTTGACGCGGGCTCATTTATTATTTTCTTCCTCCTCGTGCATGCGATTTATAACGCATGCACGGCCTCTGTTTCTTCTATCCCATGCAAGACACGAACCACGTGGCCTCGGCAGCTTTGCTTGCCTCGGCCGAACTCGAAATCCTCCATACATTGCATGCACACCATTTTTTATGCATGGCCGTGTTCGGTGTGGAGATACGAACTCAATGGAGGTCTTAGATCCTTCAGAGGTGGCCGGGAACTCGAAATCCATCTTCGGGAGGCCTCTGGTTCGAAGGAGGTACGCGGGAGGCTTCGGCTCGAGCTCGAGGAGGAAGACGGATTCGCAGCCGTTGGATCGGCGATTCAATTGATCTCGGACGGCCTGGATCAGATCATCTCGCCGCGGATGGATCGTGCGGCGCAGATCAAGCGCGCGATGGCTCGGACGGCCAGGATCTCTTCCGCGGGAAAATCCCGCGTCCCACATCGAAACGCCGCCCAGTTTTCTCGCGGCTTATTACCCTGGCACTCACCGCTACTCGCCAGTTGAATCTCCTCCCTCCACGGTGCCGCCCCGCACCGTGTTCTCCCTGCGGGCGCGCTCTGCGCCCACTCTCTGCACCTGCGGGCGCGCTCCTAGCGCCCACTATGCTCCTCCGGCGCGCGGGTTTCACCACCGCGTGCCCTCGGGGGCTTATACACAGCCCCCTGCGCTCCTCCGGGCGTGCCCCAGCGCCTCTGTGGTGTCTGCGGGTGCGCCCCTGCCGCCCTGAGCTCGCCCCACGGGTTCCCCCTTGGGCGTGGCGCCTTAGGCCCACATGAGACTTGGGGTTGAACCCACAAGGTGCTCACGGGCTGGCCATATTTTTTGGCTAAGTCTTGAATAAGACTTTGTAAAAAACAAATTCCTCCATGTAAAATACCAATTCAAAATGCCAAAATCCTCCTCCTCTATTCTTCTTATATTCTCTTCTTCATCTTAAGAATTCCTCCATTTCTTCTTCTCACATGATCTTCACTTAGGATATGGAATTCAAAAGGTTCATCTTCATCAATCGAACTCCTGAATCACTTATAATCTTCAATGTTCTTTATTGATCTAATCAGAGATCAATTGGATCATCTTCCAATTCACATGCACTAAGAGTTAGTACATGGACTTCTTTAAATCCACTTCATCCACTCAGTGGTTGTGGATGGATCATCTTGCTTCTTCAACTCCTCATGCATTGTCACTACAATGCATGGTTTTCTAATCATGTTGTGACATTGTATCCAGTTGATACAAGTTCTTGGAACTTAAAGAGCAGCTCAGCAATCGTCTGATTTTACTAGAGAATGTTTCAACCACATCTCCTATGCCACTTAGTGAATCTCCTAAGTGACATGCCTCTTAGTATCATGGCCATTCTCCTTCATCACCATCACTATCACATCCTTTGACATTCACATCTTGACTCCTTGACATCCATTCATTCCAAGACAACTTTATGCCTCATTGACAACAAATGCAACACAATGCACTTCAATTTTAAAAGGAGTAAAATGATTTCTTTAATTCCTTAAACTATTTTATACTCTTCTCACCTTTCTATTATTGACGAGTTGGGTGTTGTTATTGAAACTTAAGAGGGGGAACTGTATGATATGGCATTTTCTTTGAATCTGTAGTGGGTTCAAGGGATAGCTTAAGTGTAACAGTGGAGCCTATAATTTCCTCATTCTCTTTCCTTGATCTGATGTAATTACTCAAGACTTATCATTGGTCCGTGAGATGGATCCTTCCATTATTTAAGTAATTATGGGTAGATTTTAAATAACTCCTATATATTTATAGGGATGAGTGGTGTGCACAAATTGTTATGAATATTCTCTATATAGAAGGAAAAAGGCTTGGGGAAACTGTAGGATTAGGGTGTATTTCAACCCTTTCCAATGGGAAATGAAATATATGACCCTCTCATTCTATTGATTTTCAATGATTTAGACTTTAAGGACCATTTTGTTTTGTAGTGTTTGGTTGAATTGGAATAGAAACATTTCACAGAGATCTTCCCATCATGTAATTGACCATGCTGTAAAATTGACGTACCATACAAAAGATGGAACTTTTAATGTTTACATAATGAACCCAAGTTTAAATGTTTTCTATTTTTTAGTGGTCCCCATAATGGGATCATAGTGGGATATTAAATGTGTCAAATTCTACTTTGGGTCCCCCAGTCCATTTAAAATTAGAAGTGTATGGTTCCCAATGTTTGGTAGGGGAAGTGTTGGATCAACCCATTCTAGGTAATGATTTTCTCTAGATATACCAGCACACCACACTCCTAAATATCCTCAAATATATTCAATTATGGCCCAATAGTATTGATTGTGCCCTAAGAAATGATTGTATGAAAAGGATCTTGAATAGGGGTAGAAATAGGTCGGGCCAACTGTGGTGGCCCTAATGGTATCTATCATGGGTAGCCTTCAGATATAGGTGTATAAGGATATGTCTCACCATGTCCGGGTCATGTACACAATGGTGATAACTCCTGATATGCTTTTGTGGGATATATATATATTGGTTCTGAGTACACCCCATCGAGAGGATATTCTATATAGATATTGGTTGCTATATAGAATCTTCTTTATTGAGGTATTCCAACTGGGAGTGTGAGTTTAGGCTTCTTCTGTGAAACATGTACAAGAGTAATGCTACCATGGAGTAGCTATACATTGAGTATTCTGAATTCTTTCTTCTCTTCCTCTTACTGAGAAAAAATTTCTTCAAGTGTAATGGGTTCAACATCTTCATAAGTTGGGTAATTCACTACCATACATCTACCGTATTCTTTAGTGGATTCTCTCAATGGAGGTAATAAAGGATTGGTTGATGGAATTACCAAATTCAAGGAAAGCCGATGGTTCTTTGTATGCACACATACTTCAGTTGTTTTGGTGTGGATAGTATTATGAACCAAAACATCCTTCCCATATTCCTCTGTATTGGACACTTGTTTTATAGGTTTTGAAAAGGTGGTGTTAATAATATTCACCGATGTGTAATGTATTATAGGATTTTAATCAGTAAATTTTTTGTAATTCCTTTTTTTACACCGTCAATGAGGTCATTCCCTCTCCCCCTATGGTTCTCTTGGAGCCATTTAGCATACAATAACATGAATGGAATATCTAGACTATTTTATCATGTGTGATCCAAATAAGGATGACATTTCATAGTATGGGATGAAATTGGAGGATTCATTCTATAGTGTCACCCCTAATTAAGAGAAGATTGAATTTTGATGAGGAGGAGGTTGTGGTAAAAAAAATAATCCATCCATATGTGTTGGGGCTAGTCCCTCTTCATTTTCATGAGCCTTTAAGCCAATTTCTTTTACCTCAATGGTTGTGTTTAAAAGGACCCCATCACTGTGGGATGGAGTTTCTCTTAGATTATCATTGATACTACTTTCATGGACGCCTTCCTGATTTTATGGAGTCATGTTTGAACATTGGTTGGGTGTATCAAAATATTTTCACCAGATATTCCTATTTTTGACATTTTCACTATTTTAGAATTTACATTCCTTAAGCGAGAGGCCTGATTGTTATATTCAGATTCCTGATGCGAAATGATTTCAATTTTTTTTTCTCTTCTAACCTGACATCAATGAGAGATAGTCGAGAACTATTTTTGTAGAACATATCATCTGTTTTGAATAGAGTCCACTTTCTAAAGACAGCAAGAAGGTATGACATTAAATGATTACATCTTCAGAGATATTTACTGATTGGGGAGATTAACATAATGCAATAATCTTTATTCACCTCATTATTTTTATATAAATTCGGTATGGGGTATCGGTAATTTGTTGACACAATTCTTTTAACGCATCGAGACACGTGCACTAGAGTAATCCTTTCGATTTCCCAAATATTTGATGTAAAAAAACTATGAGATCTTCTAAGTCAATTTGACGGTGTATCTATTCTACTACCTTAACATCGATTAGATATTCATTATAAGTCATTAATGTTTCACTTAAATGACAATGATTCTTTCATATATTGAGTTAAATTCCTTGTAGACAATCTTATGACGATGCATCTAGAATGATGAACTAAGGAGTGGTTAATGGGAATACTGTGACTTGTATATCGTCCTTATATAATTGTTTTCTCATGTTAAATGTTTCTTATTTATCTTTCGCTGGAGTATCCATAACTTAGTCTTACTATTTTGGATGCATCCTTGCTTCTTTATCATAATCATCAATATCAGTGGGGATTTCCTCTATCCTATTGGAAGTTAGGTGATTCAAGGGTGGTTCAGAAAATGACCATCACCATAGGTTGTATTCTAGTTGGGAATAGATTTCACTTATTAGAGATAAGGAATCAAACATGAATGGCCTCTTTTTCTTATGTGTATCGTGATAGGAGGGTTGCCTCATCATTAAATATCCAAAGGGAGACCATTTTTCAAAGTGAAACACTTCTTTGGAGGTAACTTTTGCAACTAATTCCATTTTAGTGGGAATACCATTATGGATTTCCATCTGACTGCAAGGAGAAATAGTATAGCATATACCCTGGGGTGGATCTTTGGGTGGATGATAGAAATTGGAAGATCTTCTGGTTCTTTGATTCTATGGAGACATTAAGGGCTACCATGACTCTCATCCAAAGATGGGATAACAAGATCAATCAAATTATATACTTGAATAAAGAATTCATGGTGAAGTATCTACAGAGTAAATTCAAAATTAAAACTACTATTTTTATAATTTATTAATTGTAGAGTTGGATATTGAGATGCCAAATATAAACATATAAGGGCTTCAAGAACTCCAACATTTAGTAGAGCGGTATTGTAGATTTTCTCTTCATTTTTCTATCATCTCTATTAAGGATTATTTTTGAATGACTTCTTATGAGAGATCAGTTCCACTTTCTAGGGACTATAGTTTTCAGGTATTAAATCTTGTTTGACTATCCCCAATGTCACTACTATAGTTTTCTGACATGCTTCTAGAATTTTGGTAGGGATTCATGCCGACCGTGGAGTGGCAATTGGAATAGGTTGATTATCTCCACTAGAATGGGGGTAATGTCCCAATCCGATTGTCTTGATATCATGGGGGATTCTAGTCCATGACCCTCTAAAATGGGATAAGAGGTGTGTGTCTGTTTTGGAGTGTCATGTTAATGAGTCACTCCAATTGTGGGGATAGAGTTGTGTGTGACTCCCTACCACTTTCATTTGCATTATAATATCATGGAAGGTTTTTAGGATGTTGACATGAACATTATCCTACCCATTCACCATTATCATGATGTTTATAGTAACTTTAGTGGATGGAATGTGGATATATTCCGATTTCGTGTCTGGATAAGAGGTGTGTTCTGTCTACTTTCCTCTATTTCCTAATAGCGGATTCAAACAATTCATGAGGTTGGGGGTAGAGGTATGTGTCGTCCCCTTATTTATGTATGAGATTTTCCATCTAATTTCTCTATATTCTACCATATGAGACTACTATATGGCTTGATAAATATGGTTACGTGTGTGATCCTACTTTCAAGTTACCATTAAATTTGACTGGCAGGCTTTCTAGGTTTGGGAGAGTGTTTTTGCCTTCTCACTATTTATCAGTGTATTTTGTTAGTAGGCTTCTCGGTATGCTTCCAAAAAAGTTTTATGATGGGATTGATTGTTGTGGGAATTATTTTGTGTATGATCATCGTTTACTGCCAAATTTGATTGGAGGGATTATCCATAGGGTTCAAAGTTGTGGTTGTGTTCCCTATTGACCATTCTTTTCCCCTGGCAGGTCATCTTGTGTGCTCAGTCCAAGATGTCCTAGGACAAGATCTTGAGGAAGACACCCTAAACATGATGTGGGTTCACTGTAGTGTGGAATTGGTGGAGAAAATACTAGCATGATAGCTATGGAAGGACCTATGTGTCTTCCAGATGAGGTCATTTTATTATACTTGATCTACCTCCCAAAAATAAGGGTGGAGTTGATTGTTGTGTTCTGGGGATAAACTCCATAAATGGTTGAAGATAGTGATCAATTCCATATAATTATGAACCACCATCCATCACTTATTAGATTAATGGTGGGGCATCATGACATGGAGAGACTGCTAGCTAGCATATAGGGCTACGATTGGTCCATTTTTGTGGTGTAAGTTCCAAGTCAGGATAATTGTATCACTGAGAGGAGTAAGGGGTTAATCAATCATATCTTTTTCTTTCATATTCCCCTATTTATGAAACAACTCTGGCCTCCTGTTATATAATATTTTACCTATTGAAAACAACTCAAACAAACATCCATAAAAAACAAAATTATTTATAAGGTTCGCTATTCAACAAGAATAGTAATGTCCTTAATATGGTATGGAAATGATACAATACCACACAATCTACTAGAAAGAAATACTATTATGTGGAATAAAACAAGTTGTATATTCCATTACATTCGTTTAGCACTATGTAAACAATCCAATAGTGTGTGTGAATCTTCTAGCACCAATTACGTAATAATCTTTTTAACAAAACATGTTACAATGCTTATTTTTCAACTTTCAAAAATAATATCATTCAAAACAATTCTTCACATTCTTTACGATAAGAAGGTAAGAACATCTTATATTTTTTTATAAAACTCAATATAATTTCCTAGTCTGATTATCAAGTCTAATTTTCTGAATATGATAATATATTTCAGGCAGAATATGATTAATACAATTCTAAACCACTTATTCTAATTCTAGAAATTTCAATCAAATTTTCCTAGACTGATTTCCTGAATCAGATTGCTCAATATTGAAAATATAGAGCTCTGTCAGAGTACTACTAAAACAAATCTATACCTCTTAATCATATACTAGAAATCCCAATATGATTTTCCGAAACTCGAAGATTCAGTTAAATATGATGGCCATCTCAATACATTTCAATCTTGTCTTGTATCCTTTCTCTTCTTTCAGGTATTACTTCTTCAAGAAAAACCCATCCAAAAACACTTTTTCTCTCTAGAGGTCCACATTCTCTATTCATTACAATGAACAATACCACATTCAAAAAGTACAATGTACTATTCTCCTTTTATACTCCCTCAAAAAATAGTTTCGGTGGGATTCCAAAAAACTTTCCTTTTCAACCAAATTACCCTAATCTACATGTTTCTTTGAATTTAGGGTGCATCTTGACTTCATCAACCTTTCTCTTTTCTTCTCGATCCATCTCTAATCCTCTAAAAACATTAACTCTCTTGTGACATTCTTTAAGAACAATAGTCTAATTCTGATTTTCCTAATATGATTCCTTTAATACAATTCTTTGTTCCAATTGCATGTATGAATAAATAGACACCATTCTAATTGTTCAATACGATTTATTCATTACGATTCTCTATACCAACTAATGAAAACATCTTCTTTAAACATGAAGCTCCCCCTATCTAGCACATTTGTATCTCCTTCAAGATCTCTTAAGTCCAATTAAAATTATGATTATGATTTGTCTCATTATGAAGAAGAAATTTTTAGAACAAAAGATTATTTCTCAGATATTCTCTTGATACTATTGAAAGATAAAAAAGTAATCAAACCTATATTAAATGGATGAATAAATTATTGATAAATCTATGAATTTATTCATCGTATTTCCAACTGAATTGTTATCTTTTCATTATATTCATCAGTCCCAAACAATTCTTTACCTGATGATTAGGATGGAATAATGAGTCCAATGTAATGGTGTCAGCAGCTTATACTTTAGAAAAATCTATCTCTTATAAGTAAGATAACAATGAATTTTATACATAGATGATTCTACCTTTGATTATTACAATGGTATACTGAATCCGATGGATCATCATCAATAGATTCAACCTTAGAAACATTTTTCATTTCTTTATTACTATCATCATTCTCAGCCTTTAAAAAAATATACTTATAGAAAACTCATTATGATAATCATGAGACCAGAAAACATTATCTTCAGATTTATATCATAGTTACACAGACTATAATTATTCCGCATTACAAAAAAACTGTTCATTCCGGACTCTTGGTGAGTTAGATGATCCTTTTCATACAAAAAATATTTTCCTCAATATGATGGACCTTTTAAGAATTGGGAGTCTGATTTATTGAAAACAAATGTCAATCTGATTTTCACCAAATACAACTTGAGGGGATTTATTTTCTTTAGAAACATCATTATCAACAAAAAACCCCGAATATGATCATCCATATTATCTTGGTCCTTACAATCTCCCCCTTTGATTTCTTTCAACCTAGGTTCGTAAATCACTGAAATTGGGGTCTTCAAGATACAGATCTCTTATAAAAAATTCTATGCCGAAAAGATCTATCTCATTGTATGAAATAAGAACTATTGACAGAAAATCCATGTTGTCTAATAGTAGTGAATGTGGGACCTCTTCAGTTATCCTTCCATCAGCTTTTCTTCCTCATATTTTCAACTTCACAAGAATAAAAAAATTTCTTTACTACAACAACTACAAAAAATAGTTAGAATAGTTTACACACTTACAATGTTGAATTCATATCTTACCCATAACTCCCCCTTTAAACATGCTTTCTTTAAGGATAGTTTTATGAAATAATACTATTCATTGAAAACACTATTCAATGGTAAGATGATAGAGGTGAAAAAATAACTCAACCTTGATGAGAATGAGTTTGGACGACCATGTTCAACAATGATTTAGAAAAATGATCTTTTTGTAATGGTTTTGTGAAAATGTCAGCAAATTCATCCAATGTGGGAACATATTCAAGCTTCAATTCATTTTAATCGACATTGTATTTGATGAAATGATATTTGATATCAATATTTTATGAATGATTATATTGTACAAGATTATTTTTTAGTTTGATTTCATTTTGATTATGATAACCCAAGAGAAAGGGTAACTTCACTTCAACAAGTATGTCTTATATCTACGTCTTCACCCACTTGAATTGGGTAGCATCTTGATTAGAAGCAATATAATCTTATTCAATGATACTAAGATAGATTTTGGTTTTTTGTATTCTAGATAACACATATTTTACCTAGAAAGAAAAATCTACCATATGTGTATCTTCTATCATCAGCATTTCCTACCCAATCATCATCTAAATAACCAAACAAATCAATATTTTTGGAGCTATCATACCTGATTACAAAATTTTGTGTGCGTCTTATGTATTTTATAATTCTTTAGTTAGTAAGAAAATTTTATTCTTTAGAGGAAATCTAAAATTGTTCACATAAGGAAACAATATAAACAATGTCAGTTCTTGAGGATGTCAAATATAAAAAACATCTAATCAGCTACAGAAATTATTTCTAATCAACTTCTTTTCCTTCTAAATCATTAATAAAAATTATTCCCACTTAAATCGATGCAGAAATATTTTCAATTTTTCCATTTTAATCATCTTAAAATTATATTTAGCATAAATTTCTTGATAATGAAAATTGTGGTTCTTATTTTATAGAATTTTTAACCTGATAAATTATTTCATTTCTCTCATCATGGAAATATCAAACAACATTTTCATGTATTTAGAAAATATTTCACAATCCCTATAATCATTCCAAACAAAGATAATTTCACCAACATAAAAATTATAATGAGCGGAAACTCATGACTTTATTTGATGTAATGATTTCAGTCAACTGTTCTTTTCTTGAAACTCATATTCAATTAGCAAAATTATAATTTTGAATACCATTACCTCGTATCTTTTTTCATCCCATACAAGGATTTAATCAATTTTTGAACATAGATTTCATTTTTCCCTACTTCAAATCCAAAATTTTGTTCAATGTAGACATCCCCATCAAGATCCCATTTAAAATTTTGGACATTACATCAATTTTAAATATTTTTTAACTTCGTTGTACAGTAAAAACAAGAAAAATAATGATTGATTCAAAAAATTAAATCAGAGAAAATATTCAGTAAAAATAAATACCTTTAATTTGTGAGTAACATATTCATTGTAATCTCACTTTGTTTATTATCACTTCACATTATTTATTTGATTTTTTCAAAAACTCACTTTTTAAAAGTTATGTTTTTTTCTATTTTGGTCTGAGTACCCTTGTATCATTATTTTATTTTAGATATAGCTCTCCATTCATGGCCTGAATCCATTCTGGATACTCAAAATTTTTAGTCACATCATTTGGCTCAACATTGGAATAAAAATAAGTATGTGTAATTGTATTTGATATTCTTATTTTCTGAACCTTCTGATGTTAATCACCAATAATGTTATAAGATTCTACATGCTTTGTTAGTCTAGGATTAGATTTTATAGTATCTTTCTCATTATTGAAAATTAATTTGTATGTTTCTTCTACTTTAGTTGGATTAAAAATGTTTATATACTTATCATAATGGATAAGATAACTTTTCCAATATTACTCAACTTCCTAATTTCTCTGAGTCTGCTTATCTACCTCAACATTTTCAATAACTTTAACATCACAGGAATAAACAATTATTCATATTTCAATGTTAAAAAATCTATATCCTCTTCCTTCTAGATCATAGCCATGAAATATTTCATCCTCACCTTTCTTCTCAAGATTTCTATGGGTTTCACATTTCTTATTTATAATGAATTTACTCCCAAAAACTGTTAAGTGCTTCAAATTTGAGGTTTAATCATAAAATATTTCATTTAGAGTAATATGTGAATTTTTCCTATAGAAACATCAGTTTTTAATATATATAGAATTACTCATCGATTTCCTCTAATATTAATGAGATAGACCATGTTCAAGTAACATAGTTCTCCTTATTTCTACCAAACATCTATTATTTATTTTAGAAACCCCACTTTATTGAGTAGTGTATAGGGAACTATACTTATTCCAAATTCCATGATTCTCAAGAAACAAATTAAAATTATTCATTCTTAAACACACCCCCATTATCAGTTCTCAACTTCATCACTGAATACTCACATTAATTCTCATCTTTACTCCTAAAACATTTAAACATTTTCATAGAATCTGATCTATGATTCAATTACCTAACACAAGTTATGTGAGTAAAGTCATTACTGAAAGTGATGAAGTAATTATCTAATTCTTTTGATTGTTTTATCATTGGACCATAGATGTTGGAATAAATAAGTTATATGGGTTGTTTTGAAAAATATCATCATTCTTCTGCACAGAGTTTCTAATTTTTCCATTTTGAAAAATAATTCAACACCAATCTCTTCATCTTAGAAAATAATGAATATCTCAGACACTATCTTGATTTGATATTTTTTATTTTATTTCATTGACACACATGTGTTATGACCTTTTATGCCAAAACTATTTATCTTCCACCATACTCAAATTACAAGAGTATTGTATTTCACCAACTTGAAACGAGTTTTCTTCTATATGTTGTCCTCTTGTAACTATCTTTACATATTCCCCACTTTTCAAAAAAAAATACCGTATTTTCTGAAAATAACTTTTTAGCCTCGTCACAAATTTTTGAAACACTTATAATGTTTTGTTTCAGCCCATCAATATATAAATTTTCTTAGATTTCTACTTTTTTTTCTAAATTATGGATGATCCAACACCTTTTATTCTCTAGGATTCTTCATTACCAAATGTAATTATTCCTTCTTTAAAGACTTCCAAATTATTTAACAACTCTAAATATCCAATCATATGATATGAACACCAACTATTAATAAACCAAGGTCATTCTATATTTTTAGCTTTTAAAACAGTTTCTACAATAAGATCTTGTCCATTCTTCATATCTAGATTTGGAGAATTGTTAACAAAGTTGTGTTGTGCTAGTAACAAAACTAGAAAACCTTTTTCAATATGTCTAGGTGGTTGTCACATTTCACAAACAGTTTCCAAATGTTGTAACCAATTTTCAACATTTACTCCAACCTTCTCAGACTACTTACATTGAGTTGATTGAATCCCCCTCAAAAAATTTCATCTCTAATTTGTGGAATAGTAGTGATGTTTTTTGTTAAACTAACACATTTTTCCATATGTACAAATCCACAACAATACTAGTAGAATCCATAGAAATAATATTTTACTCTGATACTTTTATACTAATCAGGGTTGTGATCATGTTTCTTAGAAACATTTCTATCATTATTACTAACCATTTCTTTGTCAATCAATTTTTTTTCCAGCTTAGTTTTTTTAAGCCTTATCAGGTCCTTAATTAATAGATAAATTTTTAGGTTCAAGATGTTTAGAAACATCATCATGCTTAGGATTTTTAAAAACATCTAAATTCTCCACTTTGATAATCTGAGACACATCCATAAATTTTCCAACTTTATTATTTTTTAGAAACAATTTTCACTTTCTTCTCAAACATGGAAGGTAAATTTTGTTGATCCTTATCATTTTTCTCCATACAAGAACATTCACCAACTTCAGAGATAGAGGTTTTGAAACTTGTGTTTCTCTGTTCAAATTTAGAAAGTTTATGTTGGACAAGTTCCAACTCTTATTCTTTTTCCATCAACTTAACTTATTGTAGTCCATTACCATTCTTTTCGTCATCAATATATTTCATTAAAGCATCAATTTATTTCAGCAGCTTTACTTTCTCATCATGAAAAAAATTATTTATTTATTTAGGAAATTTCATTTTTTCACAATCCTGATTTCATTCTCTTACCTTCCAATATTTCTATGGAATTTATTTAGTTCTTATTATAGATGATATTATAATATCGTCTCTTCTTACTCAAAAGTAATGCTTTTTAATCCTTCATTATTCACTTATTGAATAAAAGTTCTCTCACCAATATACTAAATATATTTGTTAGATTCATCATCATTATCTTCTTCTTCTTCATCATTAGATAAAAAAATTTCTTTTATATTTGAATAACATTTTCTATTTTCATCTCATAATGGATTTATCCTTACCACCCTATTTCCTTCCTGATCTTATTAGCCTTTTTCATCTTCCTCATGATCATATTCTATATTCCATTAATAAAAATTAGCTACAATGTTCCCAGAAACAGCACAATAAAATAAATTCAATGGAATTTTCCATTTGTATTTACATATACCTATTCCCACTTTTTAGACAACAAGGATAAAATATCTTAATGTTTTTTACATAACTCATTTATGAAATCATAGTGACAAGATTCTTCTTCAATAAGTATCTTCTTTGAATTATATTTCATAACATATTTGAAATAAATTTATCTAAAAACATTTTTTCCTTTTCATAGATTTCTCCCTTCTTATTTCTTAAGTGATGAGAGTGCTATGCAAATCACCTAGAGGTAATGTTTCAGTATCTCTATATAATAATGAAGAAACTTTAGCATCAAACTTGTGATGAAGGATTCTCAAAATATTTTGAACAACATTAGAATATTCTAACTCTTACCAAGACATATGATAATTTTAAAAATGACATTTACCCTGATAAAGAAGTACCCAAAAGATTCATTTTCACCCATTTTCAAATCATCACACATTATCATCCATATTTTTAATTTTTCATTATTTACTTTTTATTGCATTTTTATATGTTTTTGAACATTTCTTGTATACCTTTGTATATAGAAACACCCCTCAACCTTATAAATTCACATTAAGAATATGATGATAGTAAATCATTCTTGTCCCTTCCATCATTATTAAGATTCTTCTTATCAACAAATGTAAGAGGGAATATGTCATCAATAAAAAGAAATCCATTTGTTAAATCTTCAAGAACATCATACCCAATATATATAAGATAAAGAAAAATTCTATAATTCTAGATATGATAGTTATTATCATAAAAAATTTGGATACCTTTACTATTGGAATAGTTTATTTTCTTAATAAACATCCCTTTAAAACTCATCAATGGAAAAATTAAGGCAACCTATCTCTGATACCAGATGTAATGCCCAGTTTTTATAAATGTATCACTGGGAGGGGGGTGGGTGAATAGTGATATCTTTTTCTTTGATGTTTCCCTACTTCTGAAATACTCTCACCTCCTATTAAATATTATTTTCCCCACTAGAAATAGTTCAAACACTCATCCACAGGAACACAATTTTTTACTATGTTAATTATTCAACAAGAGTTTTTATGACATTGGTATGGTTTGGAAATGATAAAATACCATACAATCCATTAAAAACAATCCTTTTGTGGAATAAAATGAGTATGATATTCCCATACACTCATGTTGCACTATGTAAACAATTCAATAGTGTGTGTGCTTCTTCATTAAAAAATGATGTAATACAATGATTTTTAACAATTTATTTTATGGTTATTCTTTATCAACTTCCACAGATATTATAATTTAGAAAAAATAAAATTCTTACCCAAAACCTCATAACATTTTCCTAAAACTTCTTATTAATGTCAGTCTGATTTCCTAGTCTGATTTTCTAATCAATATAATATGGTTCAGTCAAAATACGATTTAGACTATTCTGAACCACTTATTTTGATTCTTGGAATCCATGTCCAATTTTCCCAATCCTATTATCCATGTCATATCAAGAAAATATATAGCTTTGTCAGAATACCAATGAAACAATTCTGGGCCACATCTTATAATTCTATAAATCCCTATACGATTTTCCCATATTTGATAATTCAACACAATATAATGACCAACTAAATATGATAATCATCTAGATATGATGATTACTTGAAAACATTTCAATATTTTCTCTTCTCCTTTACTTTCTATTTAACATGACTACTTTAAGACAAAACCAATCCGGAAACCCATCTTCTCTCTAAATATCACCAACTCTCTTCTTTTCCAGGAACAATACCTACTTCGGAAAAGTACAATATACATTTCACCTTTTATACATTACCCAAAAATGGGTTGGTCATGATTCTTAAAAAAATTTCCACTCAACAAAATTACTCGAATCTACATATTTCTTTGAATTTCAGTTGCATAAGGTCTTTATCAATGTTTCTCAACTCTTAAAATTTATTCATGATAATTATCAAATCATCTAAAAACCATATCTCACATCTGAATTTATTTAAAAACATTATTATGATTCCGATATTCCCAATATGAATCCTTAAATTCCATTCTCTATACCAATTGCATGTATGAATGTGTAAACACCATTCTGATTCCTTGATTTGATTTCTTCATTATGATTCTCAGTACTAAATAATGAAAACACCTTCTCTGAACATCAATCACCCCATTTTTAGCCATTTTATATCTCATTCAAACTCTCTTAAGTCAGATTCCCATTCTAGTTATGATTCATCTCATTATGATGAAGTTAAATATACAATAATAGATTCTTATTCATCTCTTATCTTGACCCACTTGAATGAAAAAAAAGTAATTCAAACTAATTTAAATGGTTGACTACATATTTGATAAATCTTTTAATTTACTCTTCATATTAGACACCACATTATATTCTTTTATTTTCATTTATTGGTCCCAAATTTTTTTCCCTCTGATTATTATGATATCATACCAAGTTTGATGGGATGGTATCTGTAGATTTAACTTCAACAACATCTATCTCTTCTATGTATGATACCAATAACGTTTCTACACAAACAATTATACATTTGATGATTATGATGTTATAAAAAATCTAATGGATCATCATCAGTAGATTCATCTTTATTAACTTCTACATTTTCTTCTTTATGGTCATCCATATCATCCTTTAAATATATCTACATTTAGAAAAATCAATAACTTGATCATGAGACAAGAAAATATTAGCTTCACTAACATTATTCTTTCACAAATTTTTTATTATATCATAACAGACTTCAGGACTCTGATTACATTAGAGATCAGCTTTAGCATCATCTGACATACCGAGGAAAGTATTATAAATTCTATATAATTCATCAACATATTTATTTCCTTCATGAATATTATTGGAATAATCTCCTTCTCTCCCATTTTTCATCAGGCTTGTATCACATGTTTCACAACTTACTTGTGATTTGTCATAAATAAAAAACAAAAAATTAATCATCAAATTTATATCATAGTCATGCAGACTCGAATCCATCCTCATTATGATCAATCATTTCATTCTAGAATTGGGGTGATTCTGATGATCCTTTTCTTCCATCAATCTTCTCCTCAATCTGATGGACATTTTCAAGCATTGTGAGTATAATTTATTAAAAACAAATTTCAGTTTTATTTTCACCAAATACAAAGAGAGGTGTTTTTTTATTCAAAAAAATCCTTGAAAATAATATAAAATAATTGAATATGATCATCCTAATCATCTTGGTCCTAACCAATTTCATTTGGAGTCATATGGTAATTTTTTCTATACAACATTTGTTCTGAAAATATATAGTATTACTCATGGATTTTCTCTAATAGAAGTGAGAAATGTCATGTTCAAGTAACATAGTTCTCCATATTTCCACCAATCATAAATTATTTATTTTGGAATCCCCATTTTTTTAATGAGTGTATGCGGAACTATACTCATGTCTTATTCTGTTATTATCAAGACAAATTTAAAATTATTAATTATTATTCTCACCACAATTAACAATTCTGAATTTCTTCACTAAATACTCACATTCCTTCTCATCATTCCACCCAAACCATTTAAATATTTTCTGAGCATCAGATTTTTGTTTCAAATATGTAACACAATTAATGTGATTAAATTCATTATTGTATGTGACAAAGTACTTATATCCATTTTTTGATTGTTTTCTCATTAGCCCACATATGTGAGATTGAATAAGTTCCAAGGTTTGATTTAAAAAATATCAAATTTATAATTCACTAAGTTTGTAATTTTTACCTTCTGATAAATAGTGCAACAATAATCTGTTCATCCTAGAAAATTAGGAATATCCTTGAAAATGTCTTACTTTGATAACTTTTTCACTATTCTTTAACACGTGTATCCTAGCCTTTATGCCACAACTCATTCTCTTCCATGAAACTTAAATAAAAAGATGTTTTTATTTCACCAAAATGAAAAAAGGTTTATTTTTGTATGTTGGCCTCTTGTAACTATATTTCCATCTTCCTAACACTTCACAACAAATCCATCATTTCTGAAAATAATTTTTTTACCCTCAATAAAAAATTGTGAAACACTTAGAAAGTTGTGTTTGATCCCATATAAATCTTTCTTGGATTTCAACTTTACTTTGCCTTTGATGGATGATCTAACACCTTTTATTCTCGAGGATTCATCATTTCCAAATGTCTTCATTCCTTACTTAAAGTCATTCATATTAATTAAAAACATTAAATCGCTTATCATATTAGAATAACACCCACTATCAATAATCCAAGGTCATTCTCCTTTTGTATCTCTCATAGTGGTTTCTAAAATGATTGATTTTTTCCATCATATTTGGATTTTTAGAATTGTTAATAAACATTTTTGTTCTAGTAACAAAATGATAAAAACGTTTTCATCTTTTCCAGGTTTCTCACACCTTTCAAAAATAATTTCTTGGGGTTGGAAGATATTTTAAACTTTTACTCCAACCTTCTCATATTTCTTCCTTTGAGGTGATTTAATCCACCTCAAAAATTGCCTTCTATAATTTTGGAAATAGTAGTATATTTTTTGGTTGAACCAACATATATTTTTTGTTTGTCTAAATCCACCAAAATACCAGTAGTAGAAGTAGAAAAAGTATTTTCCTCTGAAACATCCATAATAACTGGGGTTTAGAACATGTTTCTCAGAAAACTTCATATCTTTCTAACCAACCTTTATGTTTTAAATTGGAATCTTGTTTTCTAGTTTATTTTTCTTTTAATAATTTTCAGAACCTGAAGTAATAGTTACTTTTTTAGATTTAGAATGTTTAGAACCATTTTTGGACTCATAATTTTTATAAAATTATGAATTATTTACTTTGTAAATAATTTCAACATACATAAATTTTTTATCTATCCTATGTTTAGAAAAATTTATCTTTTTAATATTGACCTTAGATGGTTGCTTTTTTTATCCTTATAATGATTTCTTTACAATAACTTTCACCAACTTCAGATATTGAGTTTTTGAAACTTGTATTTCTCTATTTAGCATTATAATGTTTTTGTTTTACAAGTTCCAAATATTCTTATTTTTCCTTCAACTTCACTTATAGATATCCATTATGATTCTTTTCTTCCTCAAGATATTTTTTTAAATAATAAATTCATTTAAACATATTTACCTTTTTATAAGGAAAGCATTCATCATTTTTTTGAGGAAAATTCATTTTTTAACTTCCTAAATTATTTCTCTTTCCTTCCAATCTTTATCATTCATTCTTTCATTTATTATTTTAGATGAAATTCAAATTGACTTTCTTCTTCTTCGGAACTACTTATTTAGAATTATTCATTATTATATATTGTAAAAAATATTCTCACCAATATATTCAATAGATTTTTCATATTCACCATCACTATATTCTTCTTATTCTTCATTAGATAAAAAAAAATTCTCTTATATTAGATGAACTTTTTATCTTTCCCTCAAATAAAATTTTTTTCCTTATCAACAGATTTTTTCCATGATCTTCTTGGCCTTTTTTTTATTTTTCATTACTATCCTTTTCTTTATTCGTTCGATGATAATTAGTTGTAAAATTCCCAAAGCTTAAAATACAAATAATTTTAAGAAAATTTTACCTTGGTATTTGCATGTACCACTTGGAACTTTTTTTGAATACTAGGGTAAAATATTGTCAAGATTTTCACAAACCTCATTTTCAGAATCTGAATCACCAACATGTTCTTCAATAACAATCTTCTTTGAATTATACATCTTATAAAACATAAAATTCCATTCTCTATAAAATTCTGTTGTGATTTTCATATCATTCTCCATTCCTATATAATAAGTGATGAGAGTGTTATAAAAATAATCTAGAGATAATTTTTCAAGATCTCTATCTACCAATAAAGAAACATTATTACAAAACCATTCAGGAAGGATTCTAAAAATCATTTCAACAACTGAAGAATCATCATAATTTTCACCAAGATATATGATAGTGCTAATAATTTCATTTACCCCAGTAAATAAGTCCCCAACTAATCCATACTCACCCCTTTTTAAATCATTATCTTTAGCCTCTAAGTTTTTAAATTTTCCTTCTTTACTTTGGTGTTACCTTCATATATGTTATTCAACATGCCTTGTATAACTTTGTTTATTGTAACAACCTTTACACATAGATATTAAATTTCAAAAGGTGAAGATAGTAAAGAATTATTTTCCCTTAAATCATACTTATGATTATTCTTATCAACATATGTAAGAAGAACTTGGTCATCAATAGGTGGAAATCCATCTGTTGTAGCTTCAAGAACATCATAATAAATAGGAATAAGAAAAGGAAACATCATAAATTTCAAGATATGATCGTTCTTACCATTAGTAACATGAAAAGTTTTACTATTTACATTATTTATATACTCCGTCAACTTGTTTTCAAAATTCTAGTAAAGGAAAAATTAATTGAACCTTCACACTGATATAAGTTGTAAGTGCCTAGTCAGGATAATTGTATCCCTAATAGGGTAGGGGTGAATCAGTGATATATTTTTATTTTATGTTTCCATGATTATGAAACAACCCTCTTCTCCTATTAATGATTACATTCCTTAATGAAAACAATTCATACACACATCCATAGAAACATAGGTATTTACAAGGTTCACTATTCAATAATAATATGTATGTTAATGGTAAGGTTTGGAAATGATCCAACACCACACAATTCACTAGAAAATAATACTTTTCTATGGAATACAAGGCATACGATATAACCATACACTCATGTATCACAGTGAATACAATCCTATAGTGTGTGTTATTCTTCTAGAATAAATGATGTAATACAAAGTTTTGTAAGAAAACATTTTTTGGTACTTTTTTATCAACATTCACAAACATGATTATTTGAAACTATTCTACCCTTTCATACCCAAAAGCTGGTAAGAACATCCTGGACTTTGTTATAAAATTGATTTGGATTTCCCAGTCTGATTCTCAAGTCCTATTTTCTGAATATGATAATATATCCCTGTCATAATATGATTGATACAATTCTAAACCACTTATTCTGATTCTATAATTCCAAGTATAATTTTCCCAGTCCATTTAATCAATATAGAAAATATATAGCACTATCATAATTCCACTATATCAATTCTGGATTGTTTTATCTAATTATATAAATCCCAATATGATTATCATACTCTTTATGATTCAACTCAATATTAATTCTATCTAAATACGATAATTAACTGAATATGATGATCTACTCAATACGTTGAAATCTGGTCTCTTCTCTTTTATCTTCTCTCTGGAGTGAAATCTTCAAGAAAAACTCAATCCATAAACCCTTCTTCCCTCTATATCTCCACCTTCTCTATTCCTTTTATTGAACAGTACCTCGGTCATAAAATTACATTGTAATTTTCTCTTTTTATACTCACCCTAAAAATGGTTTGGGTGGAATTCCTATAAATTTTTCCGCTAAACCAAATTACCCTAATCTACTTGTTTCTTTGAATATCCGATGTATCTTGACTTCATAAACATTTCTCAACTCTTCTCATTTATTATCTATCGTTCACAAATATTCTATAAACTTTATCATTATTCTAAATTTTTTACGAACTTCAACCCGATTCTAATTTTCCCAATACAATTATTTCTATACTATTCTTTGTACCAATTTCATGTATTATGAAATAGACACCAATTTGATTTCTTGTTATTATTTATTCAATACGATTCTCTGTACCAACTGATAAATACATCTACTCTGAACATCACACTCTTCATTTCTATCACTTTTGTATCTTATTAAATGTATCTTTTGTTTGATTCCAATTTTGATTAAGATTTGTATCATTACGATGGAGAAAAATGTAAAATAATATAATATTCTTCATATATTCTGTTGACCCACTTCAATGAAAAATAAAGTTATAAATCTATTTTAAACGGTTGAATACATAAGTTATAAATCTCTAAATTTATTATTCTTATTGGCCACCAAATTATTTTAATTCTTCAAATTCATTAGTCTCGAACAATTTTTCCTCTGATGATTACAATGGAATACCAATTCTGATGGACCAGTATCAGAAGCTTCAACTTTAGAACCTTATCTCTCTTTTGAGTATAATACCGATGAATTTTTTGCACAAAAAAATGAGAGGACCCTAACCAAAATATTTTGGAGCTAATTCCTTACTTTATTAAATTTGTATGATTACATGGAAGTTATATCCCAAAGGAAAATATAGTTTAGTAATTTTGGAAAACTATATACAAATATAATATTTACATTACCACTTGAAATGAAAAACAATATTTCAATTCCATTTTAAACATCCATAACTCCTAGACTATACCTACAAGTCATTCATAATATACCTCTCAGAATCCTATTGAAAAATAAACATAATAAAGGGGTGATCTCATATTCTTAGTATCGGTAAATAATATAGTTGAAGTATAAGTAATAAGGTATGGTGAATAAATAAAACTACACATTCCATTAAAACATAAACTAGATTATAATATGGTAGGAATGAAAGCTGAATAAATAATTCCATAATTAAACATAAACATGGATATTCTACTAGTTTAATAATCACATGGAAAAAATTACTAGCTTCATAATGAGGGAATTCATAATTTAGGACTTCATAATAATATGCTTAAGGCCTCTACCAAGACACTATACATAATGGGTAAAATCCCAAGCTAGTTTGTCTCATGAGATCATCGTTACATCAAGGGGATTTCATTAACAGGTCCCCAGTCCGTGGGGATTTCATTAAAGGGTCCCCAATCCAAATGTATTTCACTATACGGTCCTCATACCAACACTTACTAAGTTCAATTCATTTCTTATATGAAACTTGTGAAATATAATCATTCCTATTGAAAAACTATCATATGAAATGTGAGCACTTTAACTATAACCCGTGAATGGTGTCAAATTGGCACATCTATAGTAAAAAATGATTGTCAACCCTTTAAAAATATATGGTATATGGTATCATTAGAGAAAAACCTAAATTAAGTACAAGATTTAACAAATTATTTTTATATGGATAAAGATACTTTTAAATGTTACCGTTGATAATTTCATGATAGAATAATTTTAAATCATTCTGATGTGTCTCATACCACATTGAAACATTAAAATCATAATCCCTTATAATATCATTATAATAAGCAAACTAATGATATTATATATCAAAGGGAATTACATACACCAAGTTAATGGAATTAGTTTTGAACAAGGAATATATATCATAAAAATAAAAGTGAGATGTGAAAATTCCTTTTTACTTTGGAAGGAATAGTTCTTTTGGAAAATATTTTTTATTTTTCATAAAATATGATTTTAAAAATTTATATCCCAAAAAATAAAATGTAGGTACATTTATATTATGTTTGAGGCATAAATTATTCCCCACTAAAGTGAAATCATATAAAAATAGTTTTTAAGAAACTTTATAATAAAACATTTTAGTTCAGTTTAAGGAAAATATTAAAGTGAGTTCAAAGGGAAAAGGCATGTTTGTTTTCATAGAACAAGAAATGAACCAACATTTTTTTTATGATAAATTATTTGATTTTATAAAAATATTTATATAATAAAACAGATTATATATTGACCATGAAAATGGGTGAGATTTCTTGAATTTCACTTTAACCAAGCTTGTTTATTGAGAAGAATTTGGAACCGAACCATTTTCAAACAAGTATATCCCCATAAAATAATCATGATAAGATTTGGGTATATTATATTGGAACATTTAAAAATAATTGATTAGTAAAATACTAAAACAAATAAACATTAAATGTTAGTAAAGGTAGTGAAAGAGTGATCATAAGGAAAAATGGGGGTTTATGAGAACTCCCTTATGAGTTTGTAATCAATCGAATCTTTTGCCCCAAAATTAATAATAATAAAATGATACATTAAATATAATTAAATTAATTATATTAATGATATGATTCATCAATTGGATGTATACATAAACCATATATAATAAATATTAGTGAAGAAGGAATATCTCACAAAAATTAATGTGAGATGAGGAAACTCGTACCTTATGTATGAATATGTTCTGCACATGAACATAAGGCCATCGAATATGAAATTATACTCATTAATAATTTAATTAAGAAACAACTATACATTTTTATTACTTACTAAAATTTTATTATGTTTACTTATTGCCTTTTGGATATGTTACAAGATTGAATTTCGTCGTTTCAAAATGTTAGTTTACATGATTTTCATGATCGGTCCTCTTGATTATAAGTAATAGAGTTCTTGTATAATAGGTATAGTTCACTAGAATTGGAAATAAATATTTTTAATTAAAAATAATAATTTTAAATGATTATATATGTAATTTTTTAATATGGTATAAGGATGAATCATTAGATAACAAGTTAATGATAATCATTTGGCTAGATTTTAGAATCTTTTCATACACAACGAACTAGTTTTTTTCAATTATTTGATATCATATATATTTAATTTTTTCATAAAATAACATAACATATAATTCATATTTTATAATCTTGTAAACCATAAAAATGGTTTCATGATCAGAGTTGTACGTGAAATTGAAGAACAAAATTTCTTTGTCCATGAAGGTTTCAAATCAGCACCTCATGGACGATGGTGTCGTTTTAAAAATAAAAGAGAGTATGATGATTGAAGATGTATATTACATTAACATGATATCATTCCATTATATATATTATATTATTTTTATAATGATCATTTTGAAATAGGATTTGTGGAGAAGATAATAAAATAAAAAATAAATTTAAATGAAAGTAATTGAAAAAGGAAGAGGACTTGCCTCTTCAATTTTCCTCCTTGAGAACCTCTTTAAGAGAAGGGGTTTTTCCATTTTGGAAAGACCAATATGTTGTAGATGTGGAGAGAGAAAATGTATGAGGATTTAGGAATAAAATTTACCATCTTGAATTCTTAGAGGAGTGAGGATAATGGGAAGTGAGTGGTGGTTTTTATAGTGAAGCAGAGGGGTGATTTTCGAATATCTAATTCATTATTTTATTATTTTGCTGAAGACAAGAAATAGTGATGATTATTGTGAGAAAAAAATTAATAATTACATGTTATTTCGAACCAATCTTTCTTATATCATTGATAATTTCATTAATAGATTATGTAACATATAATGTATAAATACCCTAAATTACCACATTTCACTATTCACTAAAAATTCTAGTATTTCCAGAAAATATCATAAATTCACCCTAACCATTTTTCTATATGTATAATTGAAAAATGAACACCATTTTATGGAAATAATTTTCTTAGTATGCTAAATTTAATTTTTAATTAAAATCACCATTTACTCAAAAAATACATTTTTTTAAATTATAACTAATTTTATAATACCCAGAAAAATTAACTAAGGTCTAATTTAATTTTCCTAAAATCATAGGAAAGTAAAATATTTATTTATTAATACATTTTGTGAAAATTAATTTTATTTTAAATAAATTTATTAATTATAATATTTTAATTAAATATTTATTACTCACAAAATACCAGCAAATAATTATTAATTTTTAAAATACTCACTTACATGTACTATGATATAGTTATATCAGACTTTCATTTCTAAGGTGACTAAATTTTATTTATACATTCATGAGTGAGGCTACTATTCATTTGGACAATTTAATATTCATACAGGTCATATTACTATTCATAATAGTACGTTACTATTCAAAATGGTCAAGTTATTATTCACAATAAAAATTAGTTGATCCCATTAGACTCTAAATATCTTACTAATCACAAAAATTTATGTTTTTTTAAAATTCAAAACATAGAAGCGACAAAAATTATGTTTAATGGCTAGGTTATCACTATCTTTTTTAAATAAATATAATTAAAAAGTATTGTTTCACATAGACTCATTGTTTCCTACATTAAATTCTATATTGAAATTATTTTTAAATCATTATGGTGTTACATTCTCGAATACATCAATAAATTATGTCCTCAAAATTTGAAATTTCACTCAGAAAGTTAATACTTTATATTTGAGAATTACCTTGTTGGAAACCCACATCAGAAACAGAGTTAATAAAATATCCTCTTAAAATAAGGTTAAGGGAAATGAGGTGATCTGTAGAAAATTATACTTTCAAATGTGGCGACATTAGTTGGATGTAGAAACCTAGACATGGAAGAAAAATCAAACAATAAAGTTCTTATGGTAAATTATAGAGTGCATATTCATATGAACGTTGATTACCAGAAGACCATAAACAATTGTTATGAATGATTTCATTAATATTATAAAAGAATATGATAATAGGAAAAAAAAATATGTAAGACTCTTTTCATAGATTTGAGGAGTTATTCCACTCTATAATATTATAAATATAAATTTCTATTTCATAAACACAATCTTATCCTTTGATTGTGCCTTGAAATATTTATACTTCATCCTTTAACACAAGTTGCGTCGTGTGGTGAAGTAATACATTAAACACTATAAAAACATAAAATTATTAACATAAACCATTTCACAAATGGTTAAAATTACAAAATATAATTATCCAATAGTTTATGAATAAGGTCACATAATTTCCATAATGAACATATTAAACAACATGATGTACCTCTTAATCATATGATACAAACTTGTGATTTCATTCTCCTTGTATTTGGTAGAAACATGATAATAAATTTAATTACCATAAAACCTTAATGAGTATGTTCATTATTCCATATTAATAATGTAAAACATAGAAATTTGGATATATTCCTTAAATCCAAAATCTTTTAGACTCTTCCAATGATATCATAAACTACTTTTTCAATAGTCCATTACTTATATCCAAGATAGTAAGTGCTATCCAATTTACATTATCCAATCCAAGCATCTCTTTATTAAGAAATTGATATCTCATTACCAGAAACATATTAAGGGTTTCCTCTCCCATAACCATATATTTTTTCAAATGTTTACCTTTCTACTGAGTCAATTTTTTTTACCATTTATAATACAACATCAAATCATTAATGATATAGTATTGTTGTACAATACTTATATATTCTATAATTCTAATATCCACTACATGGATGATAAAAATACATAATAGATATAAATATTTAATCTAAACATATGTTAATTAATCATTCATCACCATTTGTGGTAGTGGTATAATCTTGGACATATTCCTTTTTCTTATTTGGGTATATTCATTTGAATCATTGAAAATAGATTTTCGTAGACTCCAATCTCATTACTATTGAAGCATTATACATTGGAAAACATATTATTACTCGTGAAATCATAATAATGGTTTCCTTTATCTCCATAGTTGTATAAAAATACCATTCCCTTTAAGCATATACCAAGGGGGTTTCTTCCACGATTACCACATGTGGGAACTTTTTTCCCCTTATTTCATTTATCTATTTTTTTATAGTTGTCCTATTCATCACTTTATTCCTTCCAAAGCCATAATACATAGAAAACTCTTTATCCTTCTTTTAAGTACATGATAATATCTCATTATATGTTGATAATGATTGAGCGTCTAGTTCCATTCAAAATACTGGCTTAAACCCATCGAATAAATGATCATTCTTACTCATTGGATTATATAAATTGATTCAATTCTCATTCCTTCTAGTGGGACCATTTATAAAAAAATTCATACACTATATTAGATCATAACATTATGAAACATAATTTATAATCTCAATACTTCTGTAATACATAACATAAATTGTAAATTTTATGTGTAGTTAATCTCATAATCATGGTTTTTTAGGACATATTTAAATTTTCATAATTAATAATTGTTTGTAATTAAAATTTGAATTATCCAATGAATACCCCCTGGGTGTGTCAAACCTAATGTGTAGTGAGGTCTGTTTTCATGTACCTGTTCACCCTAAGTTAGGTTGGGAATAAATTTTCAGAGTTTTAAAACCTAGGTTTATCAATGATATAACCACGTCCACTTGTATTATCAAGATAAGGATGTATTTGTTATGAAGGACCACATAATTTATAACATACCAAAATTATATGATTTTCATGGATACTTATAACAAAATTATATTATATGGTTTTATTATTAATCTATGTTTTCTATATTTAGTTTTCAAGATTTCTAAAAAACCTTTGCTAAAACCAACTGTAAGGACCCCGACATAGTATCTCAAAGATATTGCATTAATTTATTACATTGGTATGATTACAAGGAAGTTGTATCCCAAAGGAAAAAATAGTTTAGTTTATTTAAAACCATATACAAATATAATATTTACATTTCAACTTGAATGGAAATACAATATATCAATTCCATTAGAATCTTCCATAATTCCTCGATTTTCCCTACAAATCATTCATTATATACCTCACTGAATCCTGTTTAAAAATAAAAAAAAGAAATGGGTGATCTCAGATTCATAGTAAGGGTAAATAGTATTGTTTAATCATATGTAATATGTCATTTGGAATAAATAAAATTAAAAATTCCATTAAAACATAAACTTGAGAAAAATATGGCTGGAATAAAAGGTTAATAAATAATTCCATAATAAAATAAAAAAATGGATATTTTACTTTTTGAATAATCACATGGAAAAAAATTACTAGCTTCATAATCAAGAAATTCATAATTTTATAAATCATAATCATACCCTCAAGTCCTCGTCCAAGACACCATACACAATCGGTAAAAACCCAAGTTAGTTTGTCTCCTGATAACTACCGATTCATCTAGGGGATTTTATTAACCATTACCAAACCCATAGGGTTTTCATTAAATGGTCCCCAACCCATATTAATTTCATTAACTAGTCCCCAACATATCACTTACTAATTATAATTCATTCCTCAGATGAAGATGGTGAAATATAAACATTAGTATTGATAAAAAAGTATAAGAAATGTGAATACATTAACTATAACCCGTGAATGGTGTGGAATTTGAACATCCACAATCAAAAAGATCATCAACCCTTGAAAAAAATATGGTATATAGTATATTTAGAGATAATCCTCAATGATGAAAAATATTCAAAAATTTATGTTGACATAGATAAAGATACTTTTAAATGAGACCATTGCAAAATTAATGAGGAAAAAATTTTTAAACATTCCAATTTATCTCATACCACATTTAACCATTAAATTAATATTTCTGTGGAATATCATGAGAATAATTATACTCATGATATGATATATAAAATGGTATGACATAGACCACATGCATGCAATAAGTGGTGAACAGGGAATATATATCATAGAATTAAAAGTGAGACAAGAAAAATCCTTTTTACTTTGGAAAGAAGAGTTCTTTTGGAAATTCATTTGTATTTTCATGAAATATTATTTTAAAAATTTATATCCCCTAAATGAAAAGGTAATGATATTGAAATAAATATTTATTCAAAAATCATTTCCCACTTATGTTAAATCATTTAAAGAGTTTTTAAGAATCTTTATAAATAAAACATTTTAGTTTGATTTAAGGAAAATATTAAAGAGATTTTAAAGAGAAAAGGAATGTTTGTTATCATAAAAATAGAAATTTATTTATTTATTTTTTCATGATAGAATATTTTATTTTTTAAAAATAATTATTTCTTAAAATATATTGTATACTGAACTTGAAAATAGGTGATAATTCACGAAGATCCCTTTAATTGGGCTTGTTTATAAGGAATAATTGAGAACAGAACCATTTTAAAACATGTATATCCCCATAAAAGATAGAAGAAATGATTTTTATGAATGATATTAGAAAATATACATATAAATTATAATATATATACAAAAATAAAGAAGCATTAAATTTTAGTAAATGTAGTGAAAGAGTGACCCAATGGAAAAATAGAAGTTGGGTAGAATCCCTTAACAGTTTATAGTTAATCGAATCATAAGCCCCAAAATTAATAATTATAAATCGATACATTTAATACCATTAAAATAATGGGATTCATTATATGATATATCAAGGTCCAGTATAATTCAACCATACCTAAGGAATAGTGGTGAATAAGGAATATCTCGCCAAAAACTAAGTGACATGGGGAAACCCGTACCTTATGTTTAAATGTGTTCCTTAATTGTTTATAATGTCATGGAATATTAAATTAGGCTCATTAAAAATTTTATTCAAATCCTATTATACTTTTATAATGTTTATTATAATTTTATTAGGTTCATTTTTGGCTTTTTTTGATATGTTATAAAATTGAATTCTATCGTTCCAATGTGTTCGTTTACATGATTTTCATGATTAGTCTGCTTGATTATATATAATGGAGTTAAAGATAAATTAGTATAGTTATATCGAATTGGAATTAAATATTATTAATGATAAAATATAATTTTAAATGGTTTTACAAATATTTTGGGTATGTGGTATTAGGATAAATTAGTAGATAGCATGTTAATGATGACCGTTTAGCTTGATTTAGCGGTTTTTCGAACACAACAAACTAGTTTTGTTCTATTATTTAATACCATATTTATTTAATGGTTAAAATTTGTTAAATAATATATAATACATATAATATAATTATTTCCAATAATAAAAATGATATTATGACGATAATTGAAGGAGAAATTGAAGAACGAAAGTTCGTCGCCCACGAAGGTTGTAAATTTGAACCTCTAGGACATTGATTTTTTTTAAATAAAGGAGAGTAAGGATATTGGTGTTGTATAATACATTAATAAGATATAATTTTAGTATATTGATTATAATGAATTTATCAAGATCATTTGGACAAAGGAGGTGAGGATAGGATAAGAAAAGAAAAAATAAATTGAAATGAAATTAAAAGAAAAAAGAAGAGGATTTACATCTTGATTTTTACTCCTCGAGAACCTCATTAAGGGATGGTTTTTGGTATTTTGAAAATACCAAGAGATCCTAGAAGTGGGTATATAATAGGGAAGATTATTTGGGAAGAAATTTGAAAATATTCCAGGCCTATAGGTGTGAATGTAAGAGGAAGTGAGTAATGGTTTTTATAGTGAAGGACAGAGGTGATGTTTGAATATCTTATTCATTATTTTATTATTTTTATCAAGACAAGAAATAGTGTTAATTATTATGAAACAAAATGGTATTATGTGCAAATTAGTTTGAAAAAAGGGTTATTACATCATTCAGGATTCTAGTAATAGTGTATTTACCTTATAATGTATAAATATCGTAAATTATCTTTTTTCACTATTCACCAAAAATTTAAGTATTTTAGAAAAATATCAAAAATTCACCTGAAACATTTTTCAATGTTTAGAATTAAAAAATGATATGAATTTTATGAAAATTATTTTCTAAATAAGAGAAATTTAATTTTTAATTAAGATAACCATTTACTCAAAAAATATTTTTTAAAATTATAAATGATTTTATAATACCCTGAAATTAACTACGGTCCCATTAAATTATACTAAAATCATATGAAAATAAAATATTTATATATGAATACATTTTTTGAAAATTATTTTCCAATTAAATTAATTTATTAATTATAAAATTGTAATTAAATATTTATTACACAGAATACAACCAACAATTAATTATTATTTGTTAAAATATTCACTTATATGTACTATTATATAAAGATATCATAAATTCAATTATAAGGTCACTAAATTTTATTTATACATCGATGAGTAAGGTCACTATTCATTTTGTTGATTTACTACGAATGAGGTTTATATTACTATTCATAAGGGTATATTACTATTCCAAAGGGTCAAGTTACTATTCACCAAAAAATTAAGTTGATCCCATCAGACTATAAATATCTTACTGATCACAACCATGTATATCGGTTTTCCAAAATTCAAAACATAGAAGTGAATAAATTAGGTTTAATTTCTAGATTACAATTATATTTTTTAAATAACAATAATTAAAAAGTGTGGTTTCGTAGAGACTCAGAATTGTGTGAATTACATTCTATATTAAATTCATTTAGAAACCCTAGTGGTGTTACAAACAATTATTCATTTGATGATTATGATTTTATACCAAATAAAATGGATCATCATCAGAGTATTTTTCTTCAAAAAGTTCTATCATTTAATTATTATGATCATCCATCTCAGCCTTTAATCAAATATGAATCTAGAAAACTTATTTCAATGATAGTGAGACCAGAAAACATTAACTCCACCAACTTTCTTATTTCAACAATTTCTTATTTTATCATGACTTCCTTCATGAAATTGATAATATTAGATATCAAATTTATCATCATGTAAAATTCCAAGGAATTTATTTTTACTTCCCTATCATCCATCAACATCTCTCATTCCTTAATATGATTGGCATAATATTCTTCCCCACATCAGTTTATCATGTTTTCATCACAAGTTGCACAATATAAATATAATTTATGAGAAATAAAAAAATATCAATGCATGAGAAGATTAATATTATAGTCATATAGACTTCGATTCTTCCTCATTATGATCAATCCTTTCATTTCGGACTCTGGATGAGTCTGATTATCCTTTTCCTCCATTAATGTTCTCCTCAATCCAATTGACCTTTTCAAGTATTGTGAGTATGATTTATTGAAGAAGAAAAACACCAGTTCAATTTTCACCAAATATAAAGTGAGGTGATTCATTTTCTTCAAAAACATCCTTGACAACAAAAGACAAAACCTGAAATGAATATACATATATGATTAGTCCAAACATGTGGTACTCCCAGACTAGCGCATTTGAGAACCATTGTAGAATACTCTTGGTTGGTGATTGTTTCCTCTACATAGAAGAAGACCCAACATGAATAGTAGTTGAGGAATACATCTGTGAGAATAGGTATGAAACCATTTGGATTAAATGTAACTCTTTTCAAATGTTCCTAAAATATTGGCGGAAAACAAAAACAATAAAACCCTATCATAGAATAATTTCAATAAACAAACACATGTATAATTAATTTTCTTATTTATACATCTTTCATTTTAGAAATGAAAGGGGTCTGATAGGTGGGTAACACCATCATCTTAATTAATTATTCACATTGGGTTCACCATTTTTGTTTCACTACATAATTCTGTGTGGGGTGGGAATAGTCTTTTGTGGGGTTGGTGGGATAAAAATCAAATTAAAAACATATACCCACATCTTTTACATGTGGTTTCTAACAATATTTGTTGATGGAACTCAAAAACCAAAAGTATATCCAATCTGTGATGACTCATGGACCTACCTTCCAAAGGCAGGAGCTCTATGGAGAACTTTACAATGATACTTATTAATTAATATTGGTTGGACGACGAGAGGTCGGGCTCATCACACCTTTTTTAGGGATTTGTTTCCTAATTTGGGACACTCTTATATATTTATGATATGTTTATGAATCCTTCATTAATTATCAAATATGACTCAGGTCGACCATCAATTAATAATCAAAAATTATCATGTATGGAACTTATAATCATTTGTATGTATCTCAGGTTCTCTATCAATGGTGACCTTTTATGTATGAATTAGTTATTATTTTATCATTTATTATTATGATTCTAAATTTAAGACACACATTGGGGCACTCTTGAGTTTATCATCATCTAGGAAGATAAGAGTTATTTTGATTTTTGGATCATGCACATGATATGAAATTACTACATATTCTTGTGAAAAAATTCAAATCCCACTTGGTTTTGTTTCCCTTTATAGGACACATCATACCTTTTAAGATCATGTAATAAGTAAAAAACTATGTAGTTTATCATCATGTGTAAAAAAACTATAAGATAAATGTTTTATTCATGGTTTGGCATGGAAATTACACTAAGGTAGCACAACAAATTTTGAAGGGATATGGGTTCCTATGTTAGATATGACCCAACTGGTAATGTAGACTAGATATAATATGGGTGAGTTGGGGTGTTGGGATTGTACCTCAAGTATGATTCATAAGAATCCTAGTTTTTTGGAATCAATGTCCCCATAGATTTTTTGTGATAAACCACACATATGGAGTCCCATGGATGGTTTTCTTATAAGGTAATGTGGCACTTTTGAAAGAATTGGGGAATGATTTTGGGGATTAATCGATTTAGGAAGATTCCCATTGACTTACTCCATCATTATTATTATCCCTTTGAAGATTAAGGAATGTTATCAAGGATTATACTATATTTGTGGGTGAATTTATGGGTGGATACATGGCTTTGAGATCCCACTCATATGGATTCCCTCTAAAGGAAGTCAAAAAAGAAATATCCAAAAAAAGATTCTCTACAAAGACCTAAATTGGACCATGTGTATTTCATGATCATTGCTGAACTCTAAGACCACATGGGTTATTCTTGTATATGAGAAAAATAATAAATTGAATGATCTAGAAAACTGAACAGTCCTAGTTTCATTGGTGGAATATGTCGGGGCTATGAGAGAATAATAAATGGATTTGATATGCATGTTTCTTATCCCATTTTGGTAACCAGGATAGTCACATCAGATTACCTTCTGGGACACCACCCTACAAGAAAGGAAAGTGGATATCTCTAGGATGTATTCCCTACTATTGGTTCTAGAAAAGAGAGGAGGTTATTAATTTAACCCGAAAAGGTAAAAGAAGGAGTGTTACTCTTCCTCCCTGCTGGGTGTTGGAGTTCCCTGATCTTAGAGATGACTATGGAAGAACATGGTCCTAACCCTAGAATCTGAGATTGAGAGATACCCAAAACAAACTATTGGGTCAGGGTCCTCATGAATAATGGTATTCATATCTTCATTAACCCTAAGTAAACTTCCCATCTGGTAGGACAAGTGTGCGACACCTCTAGCTGATAGAATGCATATCTAAATATGATATAAGATAATTTTTCACTTTTTATGGTTATGCATGTCCACCAGATTTGGTGGAGGCTTCAATTTTCTCCCCCTCAGACATGGTATCAAAAAGAAGAGTATACTTGGCATTTATATCTTCTAAAATGGATCAGATGATTTCTTAGATCGGACGATGCTTAAAAATAAAAAGCTGCTTCTCATAGGACCTTAGAGGAGCTAGAAGTGCTTCAGACAACGGGGTAGGCCAGTGTGAGATGGAGGTGACTTCGGTGATGGATCACCGAGGTAAAAAGACTTGGGTGATACATTAATTTAGGCACCATTTGTCTCCTCATGTGTCCCATGAAGGTTCTTTCATAGGTCTTGGATTTTGGAAGAGTCCTTTAAGCAAGTGGTCTTCATCTTGGTGGAAGGGGTCCTCAAGTAGGTGTCTTTTAATTCAGACCCTAAAGGGACTTTGATCACACAACCCCCCCCCCCAAATTCCCTCATCTCTCAGGTTTTAGAGAACAACCAAGGATAATTTTTTACGGCCTAAGAAAAGAGGATGTGCAACCTTAGCTTTGAGGCTTCTTCAGTTTTTCATCATTCTTTCGAATGAGGAGCCCCAGGGCCCTATTGATAAGAAAACATGGGACTATGTTCAAAAGATTCCCCCTATGCAGGTACCCGATGTAGGTTCACAATGTTGGTTCCCCATGAAAGGGTGGTTGGTCCTCCAATTCTATGCATGGGGGGCTATACGGTCCTTCTTGTGTGTGAGTTGGGTGCGATCATGGAACTTTTAGGTGATTTCCCTTAATCTTTTTACATATCTTCACCTCTCTAATACTTCAAGTAAGTTTTTAATTAAATATTTTCATCCTTTATGAAAAAACGGAGTGTTAGAAATAAATTCTTGTGTATATAAATTATTTTATTCCAAATTGATGTATAATAATGATTCCAATAAAATTTAAGAGATTATGTTTTATCAAAATGAGCTGATGATATTTTATAATTAATCCAAAAAGAAATGAGACTATGGTATATCTGAAAAGAAAATATGATTTTCTTAAAAACTGGAATTTTATATAATTCACCCAAAAGTCAAATTTTTAGAAAATTACTTAAAAAATAATTTATGATAATTTTGAATTTCTATTAAAATTAATGGTAACCTTTTTTCAAACTAAAATTATAGAATATTATAAATTAAACTTTTTAAATAAGACCATATAATTCATGTAAAAGAATTTTTTACAGATAAAATTATTTACTATTTGATTGGAAACTTACTTAATATGCTTATAATGAATATAAGTCTATAAAATATAATTCATTAATATTTATAACTAATGAAATTGAACTATTATCAAAATTACATGGGATTTTATATTCCTCCTGATTTTTGTAAATTGCATCCTCTCAATTTTATTCACTTCTTAAATAGTTGTATATATTTTCTTCATCATGGAAGTTTTGGATTATTATGTTTCTTTTTCAATAATATGGTTTTTACATAAAAATGTTACATGGTGAATCAACTTATTATAGAACACCTACTCTCTATGGTTAATAATCTAAATAAGTTATTCCATATAAGAAAGGTTCTCTTCCAACTGAAATAATTTAGGACAAAACAAATGAGATGTGTCTGATACATATATTTTATTCATGAAACATGAAGAAAATCATGTACCTGGGATAAATTCGAATTCAAGTCCACTATATAAGTAACTAATCCAATATTCACATGAATTATTTACATCCTAGTGAACAGTGGAATTAATTTTTCCCTTTTACATAAATGAATAACTCTTTTCCATGGAGAGAGATTAAGAAAAATATAGTATCCTTCCCCGAATGAAATAGCATTCCTTTGGTTTTCTATACAAATTTTTTAACTAATCGGAGCTTCCCTCATATGTGAGGGAATCACCATCACTTTCTCAACTATATCTTCTTGAAATTATGGCCCCAAAACCTTCATTCACAAATTTTTACCATGAAAGATGGAGTTCAACATAAATTTCCATATAATGCCTCAAATGGTTTGATCTATATAGTGGATTGAAAACAGTTATTATAAAAATATTTAACTAATGATATATATTGGTCATGAATTCCATAGCAATCCATAAAACAAGCTCACATAATATCCTCTAATTCTTGAATTGCTCTCTTGAGTTATCCATCAGATTGGGGATAAAAATCTATACATAAATTTTATTTAGTACCAAATAAATTTTGAAGGATTTTCCAAAATATAGAGTTAAATATGATATCACAACCCTATACAGAAGGAAGAGGGACTCCATGAAATTTTAATATCTCATTAATATAAATTCTATAAATATTATCCAAATGCATATTATCTTGAATTAGAATAAATTTTCATATTTTTTCAAAATATCTACAATAACCCATATCTTATTATAACCTTGAGATTTATCTGGTAATCAGACCAAAAAATCAATGGATATGTTCTCTTATTTAAATTCTTTTACTAGAAAAGGTTAAAGCATTCAATTATTTGTTTTTATTTAGTATTAACCAACAGATATGTAAAACATTTCATAGTAAAATAACAACTTTATTTCTTCATTTCTACCCACCAAAAATGTTCCCATTGATCTTTATACATCTTAGTGTCATTGGGGTGAATATAATATATGGACCCTTGAGCTTCAATTAAAAATTATTTTTTCAACTGGGAATCACAAGGCTCACGTAATATTTTTTTTGATTCTCAAAACACCATCTTTTTCAATGTAAAATCCAAGAAACTTACCTTTCTAGACCAATTCTACCCATTGAAATAAAACATGATCCTCCTTATGATCTTTCTTAATTGTGTCTGGCAATGATGACATCACTAAAACCTTATCCAATATTGAGTAATTTCATTCATACACAATTTCTAGAGCAATATTCATCAAATAATTCACTAGAATATCATGTTCAATTCATATAATAGTTAATGATGCATTATATTTCCAAATTAAGGCATCAAAAACTATATTTTCTTCTCCTAGATGGTAATGATTGATACATTCATAATCCTTAATCTGTTTCATCGAGCTTACCTACCTCAAGTTTAACACTTTTTCAGTGAATATATACTTAAAAATTTTATGATAAGTATATTTTTCACAATTTTCTCCATAGAAATGATGCACCAAATTTTCTAATGAAATCCCACAAAATCTAGTACAAGGACATTTTTGGGATAATTGTGCTCATTATGTTTCAGTTATCATGAATAATAAGCAATTATCTGATCATTCTACATCAAAACTCAACCATGTCCCAACAAATAGGTATCCTTGTAGATAAAAAGCATTCCATTTTTATATAGTAGGGCCAATTCCGGATCATTAACTAATCTTATAATCAATTTCTATAAACAATCATCACATTAATTCATCCAGATAAATTTAACAATTTTTCTAGTTACATTAGTTAGTGGTTTAGATAAATAAACAAATCTTTCAACAAAAAATGGATGATATCCTGTTAATTCAAGAAAACTATGATTATTTTAGAAATTTTTAGGTATTTGATAATCTTTAACCACTTTAGTTTTAGGTAAATAAATAATTATTCCATATTTATTTACAATATATCTAGGGAAAGAGATATATCATAAACAGAATTCATATTTACTAAATTTTCCATAAAACATATTTTATTTCATGATTCATAGAACAATCCTAATGTTTTTTTGATAATCATCACATATTTTTTAATATAACAAAATATCATCAATGAATATAACCATAAATTTATCCAGAAACTCATCGAGAAATTTGATCAATAAATCTATAAATACAGCTAGATAATTTATTAACCCAAAGGGAATAACAAAAAATACATAATTCCCATACCTAGTATAAATTTCATCTTCTAAATTTCATCTTCTTTCACCTTCTTCTAATTGTATGTTGACTTGATAATAACCTTAGAAACTTACTAACCTCTTGGGAGATGATAAAACAAGTCATTTATATAGGGAAACAAAAACTTATTCTTAATATTAGGGTTATTCAATGATATATAATCAATGAAAATCCTAAGGGAACCATCTATAATTTTTACTAACAATAAAGGAGCACCCCATTATTAAGATCTAGGATAAATAAAACCACTGTAAATAAACTATTATAAATGATTTTCAATTATAAAAATTCTACTTGATTTATTTGATAAATAGGTATTGAAATTATATTAGCATCATTCACTAATTCAAATGTAAATTGAATATACTGATCAGGTATAATACCATGAAATTTATTAATAAATATATTTAGATATTAATTTACTATAATAATATCACTAATTTGAATAGTTACCTTCTTCTCAATAATATGTGCATGATAAAATTCATTTTTATCTGTATCCAATTTCTCAGATTCTTATAATGCTATCAATGTTAAGAATTCATTCCAGTATAAAAACTGAAACCCATTCTAAAAAAACAATTTCAGCTCTATAATCTATCTTAGTGTGATAAACATAATGTTAATCCACACCTAGAATTAAATCAAACTCTACCGTGGTAAGAAATATGTTTACCTAGTAAAAACCTTCCATATAAAATTGCATGGAAATTCTTATAATTTATTTTTTCATTAATACTATCCCAAGGAGTTTTAACCAAATTTTATGACTTTATTTAATAAGGTGAAATTTCCATTTTATTAATAAAATTCTATAAAATGAAATAATTTCTAGACTCTAAATCAAATAATTCATTGTCATAATTTGGAAAATTAGGTAATGTACTTGAAACCACATCATTGTATGGTTTAGTATCTATCGAAGTAGTAATAATGTATTTATCCACACTTTTATCCTTTTGATCTTGATGACATCAATCATTTATTGATGTCTTCAAAAAGGTACACTCATAAGGACCCATCTGATTACAATAAAACCATATTACTAATGACTTTTTTTGTATTTTTATCAAGACTTTGATTTTTTTCTTTGCATTATCTATCCACATGTACCTAAAATTAACACATTTGAAACACTTTTTAGTGTCCAAAATACCTTCACCAGGGTAATGTTTACCACACATATCACAGGATGAAAATATGATTTTCCTACCTTCAACTTTATTCAGTGGATTATTTTCTGTTACCTTCTTATGGACCTCTTTTTATACTTATTTCCATGTAATATATGATATTATGAAAACACCATTTTATGTACTCAATACATTGAACAAGATTATCATAATTTTTTTTATGAGAATCTAGTGATCGCTTATATATGGTCATCAATCATAATTTAGATTGCCTAATTTTTTTATCAATATCCCAAATAAAATTTAGTGTATACCTTACTAATCAGGTGTAGCTTTCTTCATACTCAGCTAACGAATCATTCTCCTTCAAACCCAATTATAAATTTTATTTTATATTCTAATTCAAACATCATTAGAAAAATACTTCTCAAGGAAATATTATTAAATTCAATACATTACAAGAAATCAAGATCTTCTCATTCCCTGATATTCTAAACCATTAACCTCAACTAATTATATTTACCATAAAATTGGTAAGTAGGATGGGTTTCCTTTCGATGTTTTGAGTAACCCATGACTTGAAATATCTTCTCTAATGATTTAACCCATCCTTACCAAAAATATGGTTAGGTGATCCCATAAATGATGGAGAGTGTCATTCCATAAAATGATCTAAAATGGGCATGTTCCTCTGTGATGAACAGGGTTTCTCTTTCATAGTGGATACCACCACTATTTATATATTACATAACTTGAACCATTAAAATAAAAAAATAATACTATGTTCCAATTCCAATCATTCTAGGTTACTGATTTGTAAGGATATTATCCAATTGGTTCATTTATACATCATATTCATGATTATTCTGTGAAAAAACCTTAATAACTGACATATCATAGATGAAGAAACATGGTAATATTTATATTAGATATCAGTATGATCATAAACATGAATATCATAAGTGAACATACATTATAATAACCTTTAAAATTGCCTAATATATTCTCTGATACCAATTTTAAGGACCTGATCCTTATATAAGCCATAATCCTGAGTTTTAAAAATAGAATTCATTTTATTATATTCACAAATACATTTTCAGGTATAGTGATTAGTTTAATTATGTCATAAATATGACATAACAAACCCATACATTAAAAATCAACACTTCCAATCAGTATTAATTTATTTCACAATACAATATTTTAAAAATGAAATACGATTTCATTTCATGAAAAATATTCCTGATTTTTAACATAACATCATCATTATTCTATCTCATCCTGAAACCATATAGAAAATATTTGAAAAAATGGTATAATAAAAAAATATTATTAATGTATATATAAATAGGATAAATGAAATGTTTTAATACATTTCAAAACAACGAGATCAAATACGAAAGTTTTCCATTAACATAATAAAAGTTTACCTCAAATAATCATTTACATACAAATGATATCAGCATTACTTCCTAAATATTTTCATAAAATTATTTATAAGAAGATATAAAGTAAAATTCATAATCATGATGGTTTCTTATAAAACATGATAACCCATGCAAAATCATTTTCTTAAAAACATATCACTTTACCCTTAAAGGGAATAATCATTCTTATAAACTAAATATCATTAGTTAAACTTATGTAATCAAATTATTTTCAGGAAAACCCATTAGCAAGTATAGAAAAGTTATGTAGGTTACTTGGGATAACATCATTATAAAACCCTTTCAATAACCCTTACAAGAATCCTAACAAATGGAATAACGTACTCAGTTAATTCCAAACTAACTCTCTAAAGAACATAATCATTACCTAATGCATTGGGGAGTGATATTAGGATCACCCATCATTATAAAAAATTTCTAAGGACAATAAAATACATGAAACACTTAAAATCTTTCATTTTAGTGATCAAACTAATAAAAATATACTTTTAAACTCATAATTAAAAAAATGAATATTGATATATCCATTTTCTTTAAAACTGAATTTTTAAAGAAAAATTCCCAAAAAATGGAGTAAGGGGTTTTCATTAAGTAAAACATGGAATTTTTTAATGGAATATAAATATAAAATAACATTTTCAGTGGGGGGAAAATTTCATTTATGTCTTATTAATTAATATTAAACATTATTTTTTTCTTTTTTATGATGAAATTAAAAACAAATTCATAAATAACCTTTATAATTTATTTATTAGAATATAAATACATCTGTACAAAAAAATTAAATAATATGGACATGGAGGAAATAATTTAGGAAATTAATATTTAATATGATTTTTAAAAGTAAAGTGTCCATTACCTCAAGTCTGAATTATCACATCAGTTCTTTATCTTCTTAGATAATAAAATTATGTTAATTATTTACTTTAGTAATAACCTATTTCATGTTTATTATTCATTTTATTTTACTTATGTATATGTTAAACACAATTACTAAATCAATTAATTTCATGTAAGATGTTTGGAGAAAATTTATCTTTTAATTCAGAAAAGTATTAGGGAGATTTACTACACTCAAATAGATCATGATTATATCCTTTATAGAATCTTAATAATTATATAATTATAATCTTAATACATTTTTTATAATCTTATAACCAACCATGTAATAAGGTCATGAATAATGAATTATGTTACAACCTTGAAATGGTAGTTCGTATGTATGCATGAGTAATGCTTCCATTTTTCAATCAAAATGAGAAAATTAATGTAAGTATTATTTTATCATTAAAAAATTATAATTATATCAAAATATTAATATTATTTATATAAATAAACCTATATATAAAATCCATTTGACGTTTTGTTGAAAAATAAAATACATCAATTCAACACGTCGTAGACCACAGATACACAAGAGCGATGTTTTTATTTTTATTTTTTGGATTTTAAATAAAGAATATGTATATTTATCAATGATTAAATAAATAAATTTCAATAATATATTTCATATTAATTCAATTTTATTCATTATTTTTAAAATTTATATGGTTCAATTATTAAAAATGAAATACCTCATCTCGTGAGGCAGTAGTCTGCATGTATGCATAAACGATGTTATCATTTTTTTTATTAAATGATAATGTAGATAAAAAATGGATATACCATAAACAAAATACTTTTATAGTATATTTTATGAACATATTTTATTATATTAAAATGATTAATATAGTTTTTAAGGATGTAAAATAATAAATAAAATGAAAAAACACAATTAATAACTATACCTTTTTATTGGACAACCTATTTAGGTTTATACATAATGATTTTCTAGGAAGGTATTATGATGAAAAAAGACTTCAAGGATGTGTTTAGGGATTTTTTGAAGTTATTATGGATTGGATTTTTTTGAGGTAAGAGGCTCTTGTATAGTGTAGAATAGATGAGAAAGAGTGTCCTTTTATAATTGAGGCAGAGGACACACTTGGAATTTTTCAAAAAAATAAAATATATTAGTTTCTGACTCAAGAAAAATGCCTCTAAAATGGTCCATTTTAAAATAGAATAGAATATAAGGTGTAAATATAACCATACACTAGGATTTAAATGAGTATTTAGTTCATTTTAACCCTCATAATTTTATTTTTAACCATTCTAACCCATTTTAATTCTTATTATGGTAACTAATTTTTTTAACAAAAAGTTACTTTTAATAAGGACCAAAAATGAAAATGGAATCATTAGAAAATATATGAAATTTTAATTCAAAATATATATGAAATTATTTCAATTTTAATTTCTATAAGTGGTGGTATTTAATTTTAAAATAATCCTGCAAAACACGATGAAAATGGTTTTGTTTAAAATTCCCTTTTTAAGTATAAAACTTTTTTATACCAAATTCAATTATAATAATGATTAAAATTAAATTTATTGGATTTATTTTACTCATACGTAATAATTTTAATCATAAAACCAATAAAAATTTATTCTATATAGATATTTCAAAAAAATATTTTTTTCTTTAAAATTGGTACTTTGTACTATTCACCAAAAATTCATTTTTTAGAAAATTCTCACAAAAAAACATTAAGATAATTTTGAATTAATGATATAAAAAATGATATCCTTTTTTAAATTAAAATTATTTAATATTATAAATAAAACCGTATAATACATGTCAACGAATTTAGTACGAATACAACTATTTCCTTTTTTATTGGAAACTCACTTATTATTATAGTGAATACAACTTTATAAAATCTAATTCATGAATATTTATAAAAAATTAAATTGACAATTATCAACAGTACCTAGGTTTTTACACTAATAGTGGTTTAAGTTATGTTTATCTGATTTAAAACTGAAAAATTATTGAAGTGTACAACTAATATATAGGATCTACTTTGGGTCGGAGTAGATATTTCACTTGTGATGAGATGGCCTTGAGATTTTTTAACTATAATTTCAGTTTTAAATCATTTATTTTTTATTTAATCAATGGAATCTAAAATGGGTATCTAATTTTTTGGGGAAATAGTGGACCTAGGAGGATCTCATTATAAAATTCCATATTTCTATTAAAATGTTTTATAAATTTTCTTTCATATATAAAATATTTAATTTTGGATGTGTTTAGTTCCTTTTTAAATTATAAAAACATATAATTTATATTAAGATTTGAATACATATTTTATCATAAAATTTTAATTCATGTATGATGGAATTTATCAATAATAATTATTTATTATAATTTATTTATAACATCACTTTTGAGAAAATCATTATTATTTTAACACGTATAATTTTATTTGTTGACTACAATAATATTATTTAAAGTTTTTTTTTCATTTTTTATATTAATAGTGAAAAATTTATTGTAATTTAAATGTTAAAAACATATTCTACCTGATTTATTAGTGATATACTTGTAACATATAATCATAGAAATTAATATAGTGGTTTTAAAAGTCATATGACATTTTAAGTGTATCAGATGTAAAAATAAATGGTTAAATTATATATTTACATTGAGAAATTGTTTTATTATTCCATTATAATGTTATATAATATTTGAAATTTTAAATTATTTTATCATATTATATGTGCATGTTTTGATACTCTAACAAAATTACGTTTAAAATGTTAAATGGCATGTTTTAAGCAAAATTAATATTATGAATGATTTATTATCTTTATTAAAAAATATAATTCCGCTTATTTTTAGTTTCTTATTACCATACAATTTTTATTAAATTTTGATAATGTTATTGTCAAAAAATTAATATGGTCATTGACAAAGCATTGTTATCGTAGTTTACAAAGCTTACTGCTCCAAAATTATTTTCAAAAATATTTATTTCTATGCTAAATTAAAATTTATTATATGATATGTTTTATGAAATATTTTTTTAATCATACAAATAATTAATTATATATCATATAATAAGTAATAAATGATAAAAAGTAAAACTGTGATAAATCATACCAAAATAAATAATATTTATTTGGAATAAAATTATTTTCCATTTATTATAAGATATGATTTAAATGTTAAGTGTATAGTATTTAGAATTTGAATTTCTAAAATGTATATAATTTTTGGAATTATCATGTATTTTAGGGTGAATTATTGGTATTTTTTAGAAAATTTTATTTTTTTATGATTGGTGAAAAATATAGTTTGTCGTGAATCATATCTTTTATGACAACAACATAATATAAATATTAATTAAAAATATATAAAACATTTTTCAATAATAAAATTGTTTATAAGGATAGAGGTAATTTATTTTAAATTAAAAAAATGAATTTATAGACCAATATTTTGAATTTGAAAGCTTAAGTAATATTTTCTTCTAATGAAAAACTATTTTTGATTCATTACCTTTAAATAAAAGATTACAAGGTTTCATTTAGTTTTATCTTGGTTTTAATGTCAATTAAACCTCATTTATTTAATCATAACCCAACAAAACATGTAGTAGTCAATAATATTCATAATGTTTGGCCTAAATGATAAATTAATCAAAATTTCATTCTAAAATACCCCTCCCTCTTGGGTATATAAACACCTCTCCATCACCCATTTACCCCCACTTCCAAAATTATTTAATTTTCTAAACATCCCTTACCAATTCCCTAATCACATGGTGAGGACAAAATATCCTCTTCTAAAGGCTTTGAGACCAATCCCGAGGCATCTCAGTGATCAAGGTATGGTTTCAAAACTCCCCCCCCCCCCTTATTTTTTTGTGATTATTTTCCCTAAAAGATATATTAAACAACCTATTATTTTTATTTTATTAAATATTATCATGGTATTATTATCATCCACTTGATCTATTAATTTTAGGAGACCACCCATTACCTCTCATTGAACCCATTTTCATCAGTTATTAACCTGTCAAAATATGGGTTTTAAAACAAATATTTTTTCAATTTAAATCATCCTATTAAAAAATTCATAAAATTATGTTGTCAAATAAATATAGTATTTAATATAATTTAAAATTTTTATAAAACATAAATATCATTTATTTTTCCTCATATTTTTAAAACTCTCCTAAATACATAATTTCAATGGGGTTGTTTTTTGTTACCTTAGTGGATGATGATATTTTATTTTATAATATTATTTTTAAATATTTCCTATAGAATTTATTTTTTGATTTAATATAAAACATCATCAATTTAACTATAAAAATATAATCAAGGAAAATTATTAGAATCTTGTATATTTTATAAAATACTAAACTATATTGTAAATGAAATGATATAATATAATACTTTAACACTTATAGAGATTATGTAACCTTTTTAAAAGGACATATGTCCATTCAAATTATATCAAAATAGCTTTGGATATTGTGAACCTAATGACCTCAAAATGACAGATGTGAACAATACTAATTTATTTTATGAAAAAAACTTGGTAAAAATTTAATTTAAAGGAATAATAGTAAATATACGAACATTAAAAAGGTTCTTAATCATGAAAATAATTAATATAATTACATTATTCATGAAGTTAGAGGACATGGGATGTAAATCGGGACTTGATTTAAGGGTTTTCATTCCATGTTTTCATTCTTATCAAGTAATATTATTATTTTTCCTATCCTCTATTTTATGCATTGTATAAAGTTCATGATTGTATTTTTTACTATTTTTCCTTCATTTATAATTAATCTATATCATCCTTTCATCCTTTATGGTTTTATATTACATATCATACATATATATAAGGAGTATTTGTCATACTTTATCATTTTTAGAGTAATGTTTTCGGTCATTCTCTATCATCATATATTCCACTTTAAATATTAATAAAAGGATTAGTTTATGTTATTTCATATTTCATATACATACCATTATATAGATATACATGAATTTATGGTTTGATTTATAATATTCCATTAAGGTAAACCATACAATATTAATAAAGAAAACTTTTGTGTTATTTGTAACCTCTTATTAGAGTTTATTCTATTCTTAATATATTAATTTTCAAGGTCCCAATATTTTGAAATTTTATTTCTAGGATATTATTTTATATTCATTTTTATTACATTTTTAAAAAATGTTTTTTAAGTATATCTTATTAATTTTTTTATAAAACTATAAATAAAATTTATGAAACCTAATTTCATTATTTCTCTTCCGCATTACTCTATATTACTCTCAAGTGTATTTTTTTTAAAATTAGTTATTTATTTGACATTTTATTATCATTATTTATTTTTAAAATATCTTTTTATACTCTTATATTTATTCCCCTCAATGAAAATAACATTACCCTTATTCATTTTAATGTTGCATAAAAACTATGATATTGCTTTATATAAACCTCTATTTTGTAATATATTCCTATAAAATGTTCAATTATTTTAATCCATTTTTTACCCTTTGAAATTTTATTATATCATATTTCCTCTAATTATATTTTTTTCATATTAAGAGAATATTTCAAATTTATTATCTAATTAAATATCCTAGTTTTTATATATAGATGGAGTGGAGAAAATTGAATCAATATGAGAGGAATGATCCATTATATACTATTTCCTGATTTATAATCAACTATTCAAAAATATAATATTTCTTCAAATGCCTTTCTTTTGTTAAAAACCTTAATTTGAAATCACTAATTTCTTATTTTTTCCATTTTACCCAAGTTATTATTATTAAAAATAGATTTTGATATATTTATAAGGGTTATATTATAAAGGATGGATTAAGACTTATAGGTTGATGATGTAATATGTACCTAGTTTCTAGTGACATAAAAATTTTATCTTGGGTATTTTTTATAATTATTTTGATGTGTAAAAAATATTTTTTTTAAGCACTAGATCTTAAAATTCGAGTCTATATCATCTCAATTGATATCAGATTATATTTTAGTTATTTTTTGGATATTAGAATTGGAAAAATATCTGTAAAAATCCTTAGATAGAACATCATTATTTCAAGGCTACTCGATTATGTTTTTCTTATTTGTCTATAAATTTTTAATATTTGACGTATCCTTATGTTGAGTAATATTATAACCTTACCATAATTAATGTTTAAAATAAAATTAAGGAATAATATTTTGCTTCATTAAAATTATTGAAAGCAACAATATTTTTTATCAATTAGTAGAATTACGAGGATTCAATTTCGTTAACGGGGTAGATTGTAACATCCCAAATTTACAATGGATTTTTATATATATTTTCTTCATTAAATAAAATTTTTCATTATTAAAGGTATTTTTTAATGATATGAAATTACAATTTATAGTCATATTTGAATACAAATTTTTCCTCAAACATTTTAATTCATGTATATATAATTTTTTAACAATAAATTTTTATCCAAATTGTTTTATAATATCACATTTTCTTAATTCATGATACTTTTTAAACATATAATTCTATTTGATGGATAATTTACACTTATTAATTGTTTTATTTTCATTTTTTTATATTATTAGTGAAGAATTTATTTGAATGTTACTATTAATTAAGTGTTGTATATGATTTAATAGTGATTTTATTATTACATATAACTATAGAAAGTAACATAATGTTTTTAAAGTTATATGACATTTTTTGTGTATCAATTGATAAAATAAATTGTGAATTTATACATTTATATCAAAATATAGTTTTCTTACTCATTTATCATATTATATAATATTTTAATTTTTTAATTTTATTTATCATTTTATATGTTCCTATTTTGATACTCTAATAAAATTACTTTTAAAATGTAGAATAACTTGTTTTACACTAAAATAATATTATGAAATAACTTTTATTTAAATATAAATTTTAATTACTCATATTTGAGTTTCTTATTATCAAAAAAAATTATTAAATTTTAATTTATATTTAAAAAATTAAAATAGTCTTTGACATAACATTGTAATCATATTTTATAAATTTTATAATAGCAAAATATTTTCCATAAATAATCATTTATGAATTAAATACCTCTTAATTAGAAGCTTCATTTTATGAAATCTGGTTTTCTTACATGTGAAAATAATTTATTTTTAATCATATAAAAATTAGTAAATAGTAACAATGTTGTCACTCATAATAATAGAAATTGTATTTATTCGAAATAAAATTATTTTTCCATGTATTAAATAATTTTATATAAATGTTAAATTTGTAATATTTAAAATTTAAATTTGAAAAAATATTAATAATTTTTGGAATCATTTTTTAAGTGATCCTATCGTGATTTTTTTAGATTTTTCTAGAAAAGATCATTTTTTATTTAAATAATAAAAAAATATAGTTTTTATGAATACGAAAAATATTAGTACACCATCAGGATATAAATATGAAATAATATTTTATAAAAAAATTTATTAATTAAATTTTATTTTAGGAAAATAATTTATTAAAAAATAATTTGTTGAATTTATAATCCTATATTTGAAATTTTGAAGCCAACGTTATATATTATTCTAATAAAAACTATTTTTAATTTTTTTTAACTTTAATTAAGTGTTTCCAACATTCCTTTTGGTTTTTATTGGTTTTAGTGTCACATAATCCTCATTTGTATAATATTAAATGAATAAATATAATAAGAATCAATATTATTCATATTTTTTGGCCTAAATGTTAAAACAAAAAATACTTTCTTCTAAAATACCACTCTTTATTTTCTTTATAAACACCCCTCCTCTATCCTTTTTTACCCACATTAAAATTCATTACATTTCCAAGTATATACCCAAATAACTCTCTATAATTTCCATTCCACATACCTAAGCCCTGTGTGGGACCAAAATCCCCTCCTTTTAAGGCATTAATCTCAATCAAAAATTGGTGACTCAAAGACCAATGTATGGTTTCCATACCACTTTCTCCTATCTTATTTGTGATTATTTTGCCTAAAACTCTTAAAAACCACCTCTTATTTTATATCCATGAATCAATTATCATGTTATTATCATTCTCTTGATATATTTTTTATGATAAATCACCATTACTTATAAATCCCCAGACTTAACATGTCTTTATTTTACATCATTTACATATTTTAAACAGTACATCTCACATAATTATCTCACTATAATTTAAAATATTTTTAATCATTTATCCATAATCATTCCACACTAAATTCATTTTAGACATCTCATATGTTATAAAAATCACCTTGGGAATAGAACCATAGGAAAAAGGTTATCACAAATTCTTGGTAAAGGAAAAAACTAGTCAACATGTCATTAAGGGTTAGATCAAAAGAACATGAGAAACAATAATAATGGGAAATATTTTATTAAAAATAACATGGAACAAGAGAAGTAATCTTTAATTCATGATATTAAAATATTTTATATCATGTGATAAAATATGTAACATAGCATAAGAGTGTGAGATACGCTTGGAATCATAGAATAAGGGAATTATATCATATGTTAGTGGAATCATAAATATAAAGAAACAATATAAAACATGAAATCATAATAATAGGTCAAGGATCACTTCTGAAAACCATAATATCATAGTGGATATATTCACATGGCGTATTGGGTTCACTTATTATTCTTATAAACATAGTGAAAAATTCCCATGGTGGATTGGGTTCACTCCTCATTCCCATAAATAAAGTAGACAGGGTCCCATGGTGGATTGATCTCAATCCTCATTCTTATAAACATAGAGGATAGAGTTACATGGTGGATTTGGTTCCCTTCCCATTCCCATTAACATTTTTCACATAGTCCAATTGATGATTGAGTTAACTCCTTAATCATTTCCAAATTATCTCATGAGATGGAAACATTTCACAATGAATTAGAGGGCTGTATAATTTTGGGTGCACCCATAACTTCATAATATACAAAAGAATATGTCACTATAAGAAAAAATATTTAAAATTTCACATTAATCAAATCGATTCTGTAGAATCAACATTAAATTATATGAATATTGATTTTCTATGACAGTTTTTAATTTAAAAATGAGTAAAATCCATTTTTCACATCTGTTATATATAAACTGACCTGAAAAATTAAAATTCTCCCCTATTTCACGTTAGTTCTACAATTTAACAGGTGTGAAAGAGATATTTTTTACATCGGTGATATTATGACCGACCTAAGAGACTATATATTCACATCCATTAGAATATATACAATGTAATAAATCTTTTACAATTTTATGAATTGATATAGGGTTCAATTTATGTTCTTCCATTATCATGACACATGTCTGATTTCTCTCTCTTCAAATCCCTAACTCTCTCATTTCTTTAATATGGTGGTCCAATCTGAATTATGATCATAATACTCCATTAGGTTTCATCAGCCTTATGTTATGCATAGAATATAGATCTTATGTAAGCCTCACACATTATTTATTCTCTCTATTCATTCATTCTTTGGCATGACATCTCTATCTTATGATTGTTCTATCAGGTTGGATTTATTCTCACATTACCATCTTCGTATACTGAAGTTTTTTTAGCTTTATCATTGTGTGTTTGATTCTAGATCTCCTCATTTCCAACTATCTTTCCTGAAGGTTTGAATATATTTTATGACATGTTAATTAGTTTTTCTAAATTTTATTTCTATTATGAATTATTGGTTCTCATTATATATATTAATCCTTTTTTATTACTTAAAAATTATTTTATAGAATATTCCATGTTAAAGAGTGCTAATCAAGAGATAATATAGTTAGATCATTGGTGTTTCTACCTTTCCATTCAGGTCAATGAGTTAGGGTTTTAATTGAATTAGGTGTTTTTATCAGAATGGGTTCATTTCATTTTTGGTAAAGTTTGACAACGGGAGTGTTAAAAAATTATTTTTCATGTAATTGCAACTCATGAGATGTGTTTTATAAGGGATTTTATAATTTATGTTTTGTTTAAGAGATAACATATTTGTAATATAGAATATAATGGGAGTTTTTGTTAAAATCTAGTTGGGATGGACCGATCGTGCATGTTATGGAGCTATGAAGAGTTTAAAATTGGTAATTTGTAGTCAAAAACATTTCTAATGGATGATCAAGTGTAAGGGGATCATCAAAGATGCTTCTTATTTATGAGAATACCTATGGTAAGGAGTTTATTAAATGATTATTCATTATAGGTTAATCAATTTAGTGGGAGATTGAATTTATTGAATGGAATTAAGGTTATTTTTGATAAATGGGACTCATATGATAATTTTGAGACTATTAGAATATTTAGGTGGTGATTTTATGCATTGTCATGTGTTTCAATGGTTATTGAGGGCATTACGAATGTGTTTAATGGGTGATGAGACTAATTTTTATTGCATTAGACCAACCATGTAGCCAGTTAGGAAATATTATTTACCATATAAAGTCCCATTAATGAGGGTTACATGTAACATTTTTTTAACAAAGTCTCAATTTATGATTGGAATAAATTGTTAATTTAAAAATAGATTAATTTTTTTTATTTTTATAAACAATGAAATTTGAATTAGTTATTCTCATTAAATATATTATTTTATAGATATTTTATGGATAAAATTGTTCATATTTTTTATTAATTTTATATGGTTATATTCATTTATTTTTACTTATGAAATTTCTAAAATTAATCAATATTTTAATTCCTTTTGCACAAATAAAATTTCTCATCAATATTTTCAATTTTCTCTATAATGTTTCAATTCATGGTTTTCTATCTTTTTTAATTTAATTTCTAATATAAATATTTTATAAATTAATCTCTTTGTTTTTATATTTATTTTTGATATTTTTTATAAATAATTGTGAATTGAATTTGGATTACTACACCTTGAATAGGTGATGAATATGAGGAAGGTGCTAGTGCTTTTTGGAATTTTCTAACTGAAATTTACCTAAAAATTCCATTTTTTTTATCCATGATGGAAATGCATAAATTTGAAGAAAGTGGAATGTATAGAGATCAAATATCATTTAATTTTTCGTTTTTTTAATTCCAGTTATTTTCCTTAGATTTTTCATGGTAAAAATGGGGAGAATTTTGGATCTATAGATGATTGTACTTTTCAAGATGATAGACTTGATCAACCTGATGAACTGATTCATGACATTGAAGTAGATGAAATTGAGAAACAATTGAAAACTGAGCATTTATATGGTGAGGTAGAAAAACCATTGTATCTGGGTTGTACTGAATATAAAGTTCTATATATGGTGTTGTGATTGATTATCCAGAAAGGGAAACATGGATAGAGGGATAAGAGTTTTATAGGGAAGCTATAATTGTTTAAAGAAATTCATATTAAAGACAATTATATTATAGATTTACATTATAAATCCAAGAAAATATTATTCTCTATGGGATTGGAGTACATGAAAATACATGTCTCCCTGAATGATTGTGTTCTATATAAAAAAGAAGATGAATTTCTATTAGAGTTTTATAAATGTGGGATGGCATGGTATAGGTTGAACGAAAAAACACATGATGATTTAATAGTTACAGAGAACCCTACCAAAGTATTTTGGAATATTCCTAAATCTCTTCATTTCAAATGTTTATTTTCAAATTCACATGATTCAAAAGGATTAATATGTCATGAAGATGAGTAGATAAGTTATAGAAAATTACAACATCTAGATGATTGTCCACAGTAGAATAAAATTGATCACCAGTTTCCTAAATTCAAAATTGAAGTTATAAATCTCATAATTGCACTATGTATAGGGGGAATGAATCCATATCAAATCCTTAATATCACACATGGTTCATTTCATGTTTTATTAGTAATTTACAACTTATCTCATGAATATTGTATGAAGGGAACATATGTCATTTTGAGTTTAATTATATATAGATAAAAAAATGCTGAAAATGATATTGATGTTTTCATGGTACCATTAATAGATGATTTGAAACTCTTATGGTAAGAATGTATGAATGTGTATGATTTTTAGAAAATGGAATATTTTCAATTTCATGTGATGATTATGTTCACTATAAACGACTTCTAAGCATATGGTAATTTGTTTGGATATAATGTTATGGGGCATAATCCTTGTCTAATTTTTAAATACCAAACTTCATATTATCAACTACATCATGGGAGAAAACTATCTTACATGGTTTATCGAATGTTTTTTTCATATTTATCACTGTTATAGAATATATAATAAGGCATTAAATAGATGGGGTGAATTTTTTAGTTCTCCAAAACATTTTTCCAGTGATAAATATTTTGAGAGGGTGAAAACATTTGTGTGACATTTGGAAAGTTACATAAATTTTGTAATGACAGAAATATTTTGAAGAAACAATAAATAATTTTTGAGATATCATATTGAAGATATCATGAAGGAAAACTTAACATTAATTTAATGAATGTAGAAATGAATATTTGTGATATATTTATTGGAACATTGTTATATATTAAAGGAAATACTAAAGATGTGTTAAATAAAATAATTTGGTTACCCTTAATTGGAATACGTTTGGAGTTAGTTCTTACTCCTAATGGAAGTTGAAAATTCCTACCCGCATCATTTTATAAATTATCCAAGAGGCAGGAAATTAGTTTTTTCAGTATATTTTTAATATAAAAGTTTCATAGGGTTATTCATAAAATGTAAAAAAAAAATTGTTTCATTAATGGATTTGAAGTTGACATGCATGAAATATCATGACTGTAACGTCATGATGCCCTAACTCTTCTATGTTGCAATCCATTTAATATTGCTCATCCGTGTCAGAATGAAAATCATAAAGGTGTGTAATTTCTTCTATTCAATTTTTAAAAGGTTGATTGATCTTAACACGTTGAAAAACATAGAGAAGGAACTTATTTATATACATTCTCAATTAGAAATGTATTTTCCTCCATCCTATTTCGATATCTTGGTTCCTTTAATGGTTTATTTGGTGTGATAAATATAGCTTTGTTGGCCTAAATATATACATTTGATGTATCATTTTGGAAGGAATATAAATATATTAAAGGGATGTATTAATAATCTATATCAATATATAGACTCCATTTTTGGGAAATATATTTTAGAAGAGGTTTCAATGTTTTTTACAAGTAATTTTTCTTCAATGGATCACGTCGGTTTTCCTACATCTCACCCAGAACAAATAAATCATAGGGGAAAGTGGATCTTTGGCATGAAATAAAATCATTTACATGTGAAGAGATGAAGAAGGTACATTTATACATATTAAATAACAAAGATAATTCTGAACTATATATAACATTTTATATTATTGTGTTGAAAATATATCATCCTAAATAGAAAGATATGTGAGTTTTGAATTAGAATAAAAAACATTGTTTCCATGGTTTAAAGAGACACTTATTGGTAGATTAGATGCATCTGAAACATTGATATGGTTAGTGGGTGGTCCTTGTTTAAATTTTATAACATGCTCTCGGTATGATATCAATGGATGTACATTTCATACAAAATATCAACACAACATAAGTATATTTCAAAACATTGGTGGATTGTTTTTTTATAGAATCAATTCATTTTTCAAGTGTTAAAGACAAAAACCAAATCACTGCATCAATTGTATATTATGGAGCCACTGATGATTTTCTGAAGGTTTATTACATTAAATTTCAAGTTACAGTGTTAAAATAAAAATGGTTAATTGGTAACAACATTTTAAGAAGGATGAAATTAGTATGACATTAGTTAATATGAATAAATTAGAATACACAAAGGATCCATTTATCAGGGTGACACATTAAAAAAATTGTATGTTATTAATTACTACAATTTTTAGTTTTTATTGTTTTACAAGGATAAATATAGTATTTTTCTAATGATAAACTTGATGAAGATACTTATCTATGTGATGCCACTACTTTCATAGAAATATTAATAGAAAATGTAGATGAACACGTCAAATACATGGTTTTTCTATATGGAATGATTATAACCAAAGAATTTAGGAAAAAATCATTTAGTGTATTCTTAATTTTACTAGTAATATTTATTTTTATTTAGGTTTATTTTTTAAAATTTCACAAAATTTTAGATACTTTATTATGAATCTCTTTATTAAAAAACATATTAAAACAACATTTTTGGATTTTAATACATTCGTTTATGTCATTAAATCTCACATTAATGTTGTTTACATTTTTTAAAATATAAAAAATATGATTTAAATTGTGTTATGTTTAGTTTATTTTACTTTTTTTTATAATAATCATTTTTTAATTTTAATTAGTAATTTTCATTTTAATTTAATAGTTTTTGTTTTTACTAATTTTATGATTCTTTTATTTGTAGGATAATGACATATCTATCATCTGATACACAACATACTTTTGGAGATGATTATGGTCATTATACTTTTTGGGAGGAATACATGCATGCTCATATAGATGAATCTCATCATCCTTCATTATAGTAGACAAAAACATCCCTGGGGGGAAAAGTGTTCTAGGGTGGGTAAACATGGAATCACACATTTATAAAAATTATTTGTTGCCCACAGTTCGCGTGAGAGGATATCTGTAGAATTTAATAATAATGAAATTCCAATAGGTTCAGATGAAAAAAAATTCAGAACTATTATATCATTTTAGGATGAACGCCAAGTTAGTATATTGATTGATTATTAGAGAAGTGTTGAAAAATTTTCTATATCTTGCATGTGGGAGACTATTTTGGTAAGATCATTTGTTATTATTTTTCTTATATTAAACTTTTTATAGTTATATGTGCTTCCACCCATCCTATAATATGACATATGATATAAAAAATAATATAGGTGTCAAGAAGAAATGTTTTTCACTGCCCACTAGGATATGGAAGGATTATAAATCTTCTGTCACATAATAATTCATTTTTGGGAATAGACAAAATGAAAATCAAAGTCATAAATATCCATTTATAGATGAAGAGACCTGCAAGAACTTTTTTGAAATAAGATGTGGAGAAGAGTTTTTGGTAAGTTCAAAGTTACCTTTTAGAAGTTATTTTATATTAATCGTCATATTAATGAATGTTTAGTTCTTAATTTATAGAAATAAATGAGATCTCATCATGAGTTCCATGAAAAAAATTTATACCATCATACTTTATCTTGCATGGGTATAAATTATTAGAAGAGAAAATGATCGATGAAAAATTTAAATAACTAAGATATTTGTCTTATGGATCATCAATGTCCCCCCCCCCCACTAGGAATCAAAAAAATGGAAGATTGGTTTATTGAGCAAAAAAATAAAGTATATTCTGAAATACATTGAGGTTTTACCTATGAAGATTGTAAGTTTTTTACATTATTTACTTATTTATGTTAATTCTATTGTTTATATATTGTGAATTATTATGAATTTTTTAAATATTTTATTTTGGATTCTATTAACTGGGAGAGAAAACAGGGGGTCTTTATAGATGAGGGTAGGTAGGATATTTTAGCTGCATCATTGGGAAAGGTCAAACTCCTAGGTCATGTATGTGGATACCCGAAAATTGTATCTGTAAAAAAATGTGTTTCCCTATTATGAATATTCTTCAAGGTAGGGTGTTTATAGAAAATAGATATGTTGGAAGCTATAGTTCAAGATATCCATGTGAATATAGAGGACAATATCATAGCTTCTGTATAGATAATGATTACAGAAATGAAAAAAACAGTTTCAGATTGCTGATTTGACTCCTCCATCTCTCCCACCTTATCCAGAAGACCTCACTCTTAGTTATCATATTCATACGTCCCTGATTGTAGACCCCACTCCTTATCATCATACACCAACACCCCCTCCTCATCATCATCCAAGTTTTTTTGAGTATTATCTTGACAATTCCCATCATATTGTTGCTTATGGGATGATATTTTATTTGGGTGATTCCATCCATCATCAACAGATAGATATAGATCATCATAAGGTCACTTTATAGGATATTATAGATAGATTATAATTTATTACATTTCTTATATATGAGGTGAATACAGTAGTACAAAGTATCAACCATTTTCTAGCTTTACCATCTAGACTTGTTCAACATATTTCCCTAGAGGTGTGGGTATATTTTATATTTTATTTCATTTTGATGTTAATTTGTTTTATCATTATAATATTTATATATTTATCTAATTTTTATAGGAATAATTTAATGGTAAATAAATATTTTAGTGTCAATAACATATATAAATTGTTATGACTTCAGATGTAGTTTCTTCTGATTTTGATAGATAGTCGAGATATTCAAATATGTTATTTGATTAAAAAATGATTCCAATTGATGATGTTTTATTGGGTGTGAAATGAATGTGGGAAGATTTAAAAACACTATAATGGATATTTTAGATAGATATCAGTTTTGAATCAACATGATATTGATTTTTTCCCTATAAGCCATATAAAATTATTTTTCCAGTCATTTAATTTATTGAAAACTTTTACTTATTTCTGTTTTAAATTAGGTATCATTATAAAATTTTTAAAACTCATGAAAATAGAAATTTATATGGATTTATGGATCCACATTTTATTTCACTCATATCTATGACAATGACAGATGTGGAAAGAATAGTTTATATTTCTGAAAGATTTTAAAAGATCCAATTATTCAGTGCTGGATGTTTCCTTATCTTCAAGAGTATGAAACACATTTCTCACAATGTTTTTTATATCTCTTAACATAAAAACCACTAATTTTAAATTTTCTTACATATTATTGTTCATTAGATGTCAGGTATTTTTTCTCCAAGAGAGAATACATTGATCTCACTATGCTCGATCCCCAATTAAGTGAATGAAAATTTAATGAATATATTGAATAGGTAAGATTGAATAATTTAATAATTGTTTATATCATAATGACATAAATTCATTTTATTCATATTATTTTACAATATTTCATGGGGTTTATATAGAGCTAAAATAAGAAATAAGAACTCTAGGATCAAATATGTAAAAGAAAATGTAAATTTTCATTTACAATTATCAAATATTAGATATGTTACATATAAATATTATTTAAAATTGATAAATCATTTTAAATAGAAATTTCATAATCAAGGATTAAAATAATTTTCATACAATGTTTTAAAATTTATATATGAAATAATTGCAACTAGGATGCTTTTGTAGATCAATAAAGTTAGATTTCTTTATAATATTTTCCTTGATATCTCATTAGTGTTTTTCAATATAAATACAAATTAAAAAATTTCTTTATATTTTTGGCTATTTTTTACCCTCAGCCTTATATTTAAAAGGATTTGAGGCACTTAAAAAATGAATCGGCAAATAATTTCACAGGATTGATTCATTTTCATTTTGTTTGTAATATATAGTGTAAACTAGTAAGTTAAAATTTCAAATATAATGGTTTTTTATTTTGTTTTCTTTTGTCTGGTTATTTTATACATACTTATTCTTATTTTTGTAGGGGGGGTTAGGGTTGATAGTATGTTTTAAAAAAAAGTTTATTTTTCAAACCTATTACAAAATAACCATTATAAAAACCTATCTTCCACGCCTGTTATTTTTTAAAACCGACATGGAATATAGTTTCTTGAGGGATACATTATGTTTTTTATTAAATAAATAACAAGAAAATCAATATTCCATGTCAATTATTTTATAAATCCAACATGGAATATGGTTTTTGGATCTTTCAGATCAGTTATATATATAACTGATGTCAAATATTAATAGCTGCACTCTTTCACATTGATTCTTCATATAATTGACATGAAAGATGAATTGTCACTCTCTTTCACATATGTTATTTAATAAATAATGTGAAAACATTTATTCCACATTAGTTATATGAAATTACTTATGTGGGATAACATTTTTCAATTTAGTTATTAAAAAACTGATGTTTAAATTTTTACAAAAAATATTTAAAATGTCGGTTATTCATCACTGATGTAATAAACGTAAATAGACCATTACTTAATAATATATTTTTAAAATAAATAAAATTCCGATGTAAAAAAATATTATTTTAACTAGTTTTTTTCCTGATGAGTGAAATTAACCATTAATAATTTATAATCAGGATAAATCCCATGAAAAAGATGTGGGTTTCATAATCTTTTCTAAATGCATAACTGAATGATATATCATAAGGAATCTCAAATGAAGAAGGAATTGAATTATTTGGGATGTTTATATTTACATACATAATCATAGGTCTTAAACATTAATTTCAAATGTAAAAAAATCGTGATAAGGATTACATATGTAATAATAAATATTATTAACTTATGTGACGCATTATGAAATGAGTAAAGGATCTTTTAATTAAGGAAATAAGATATTATTTTCTATTAAACCATAATTGAAATGTGGTGATTTTTTTAAAAAAATGTAGGGTTTCATGAATCTATTAATGGTTAAAAACAATTAATGGTGGTGGTATTTAAAATTAAATATGAAATAGGGAAGTTCCCATAAATCAATTTTTAAAAAATGGGATAATTGTGAAGAAAACTTAAAAAAATGTATTTTCCCTAAAAAAGGATAAAATGAAACTAGGTATATATATAATAGAAACAAATATAAAAAATATGGATGAAATAAATGATAATAAAATGGAGTAAAAGTTACAAAAATAAAGAGAATGTGTATCCCAAAATAAATGAAACTGGTTTGGAAAACCACTTTTTATGTTTTAAAATACCTTTAAAGAAATCATAGGTCTGTAAAAGGGATAATAAAACATTATTTCGATAATAAGAGAATTTAAATATTAAATTAACATGATATGACACATAATTAGGTTTCTATATATAAATGATATCATTGGTGTGACATAAAAATATAGACAGGAAAGAAAAAGATAATTAAAGAGAATGAGAATCATTCTTAACAGTTTCACACTTTTGTGGTGAAGAAATTCATTGAAGTGGACTATTTGAATAGAATTTTACTCAACTTAGACAGAAATACAAATTTCAATATGAAATATATTTTTTAAGAAACCATTCATATAATTACAGAGTTCAATATGAGACATTATAACTCCAAGAAAGGGGTATTGAGTTAACAAAAACCGTTACAGTGTCATAATATGTCAAATTCAATATACATGGGAGGTAAAAAATGAGAAGGATTTTTAAATCCATTATATATAAATATTTTTTAGAAAAAAAAATATTTAAATTCAAATCATATACCATAAGAAAATAAACATGCAGTAAAAATGAATCATAACATAATGAAAAAAATTGAGATTAAAAAAACACTTACCTCAGGTCATGATTTATTCTACATGTGGGCATAACATCCTAAATAATCAAATTAAATTTATTAAAATATTTATCTAGAACCTTCTCAATCAGTTTTTTATTTTCTACTTCCTATTTATTATCATATTTTCTTACTTATTAAATAATATTTTCTTATAGTGGTTATATGAGGTAGTTCTATCGATTTCTTTAAAACTCACTCATTATATTGTTCATGGTCAAATTCATTGTAAAATAGATTCATAATGCCCATAATTTTATAGTTTTGTATCTTTTTAATTATATTAGAACAAATATTAAACATTTTTATATATTTTCCCAAAATGGTCTCTAATTGAGAAAGGTACATCGATATGTTCATTTAAGGCGATTAAGATTAATAAGACATTTTATTGTTGATATCACTTATTGAATGTATAAAATTATTTTTATATAATGTTAATAGTTTTATAAATATCATTTTTATACATTAAGTACATTTTTGAAGTCATCCATGTTAGGAATCAATGGAAAATAAAATGCATCATTCATGGAGGCGGTAGTTCGCATGTACATTCAGACGGTGTTATCATATTCCATAGAATGAGAGAGGGTCAAAAAATTAGATAATCATCTATTAATATTATTAATAATTTTATAAATACTAGATATTTTAATTAAATAACTCTTTTGTACTATCCATGTAATGAGGTAGGGAAAAATAGAACATGTCATCCAAGGAGGTGTCAATCTGCACAAACGCTTGACGACATAATCATTTTTGGAATGGTTTTTGTGTGAGGTATAAAAGTGATATTACATTATTATAATAACTTTTAATTTTATTAATAATATTTATTTTTCATACTTTAATGAATATAAAATATTTTCTTAGGTAAAAGAAGGAATGAATTTAGATATCTTAATTGAGAACATTACCTCTCCCTTTGGATGTTGTCCTATGGGTAACACCTTAAGGGTTTTTATCATGGTATTTTGGAAATAAAAATGATTATAATACATGGTGATAGCGTTTATGAGATACTATGTACAATTTTTTGTAGGTAGAAATCTTTTTAATAATTGTAGGAATGTGGTGGAAGTGATCCCCTTTTATATGTGTAATAATGGAATTTTCAAAAATTCCCATTAATTATTGAATGATATAATGACATTTTTAATGGTAAATGGATCCAACAGTGGGAAATAATTAATTTTCGGGTGATTTAGGTTCATAAATCCTCTATAATTCATTTTTAAATTTTTTTAATCATTTTTAATGTCTTTTACCAATAAATTTGTACGTTTTACCATTTTGGTATTTACATTGGAAACTAGTTTTTAACAATGTAATTTATACTTTATTAAAAATATAAGGTAACCCGTATTACAAAATTTTTATGTTATGAAAATAAATTTAGGAACCATACAATAAAAATAAATGTACAAATACTAACAAATTAACTTTAAAATGAAAAAATTTATTATATATTAAAATTATTTTGTTGAATATTTAGGTTTTTACCATTAAGAATTTTGAATCATATATAACATTAATTACCAATTAAATGAGTGATAATGTATTTTCAGTTAATTTTAAGCATCATATAAAATTAATTATATTAATTAGATCAATTTAAATTATTAGTTACGTAATATTTATAAAATCATACATTGAAAATAACTCTTTCAACATTATTGTGGTCGTTAACCTTAATCTTATTAATAGTACTAGTATGTATAAAAATAAAATTGATATTATTTCATAATATTATCATTTTGATCTATTTTGTTAGATTCAATTTCAACATGTTATGAAAACTAATTTTTAATGTAACCGAATAAAAACATTTTTTAGAGTAAAATATTAATTATGTTTCCAAAAAATCAAATGTGTGTTTTATAAATTTAAAATAATATTTTTAATGGTTTGATTAACTTAATGAATATTTAATTTATATATAAAAAAGCTTTTAAAATATACTACATCATTATTTTTTTATGATAATTTCATATAAGGGATAGTATTATCAAAATTGAAATTTTTTATTATTCACCACAAATCAATTATTTTTGAAAAATACAAAAAAAATCACCCAAGGTAATTTTATCATGTTGAATTTGAAAATAAATTTAATTTTAAAAAAATTAAATTCTAAAAATTTTATATCTTTATTTTAAATGAAAATAAAATCTATAAATAAAATTTGCTTTTATTGAAAAATTTCTTTCTAAAATTTATGTTTTTTTAATACTGTTTCATATGAAATACTAATTTATTATAATATTTTTATTTACTAGACGTTTTATAATTATTAATTTTTTTAAATATTATTTATATAATAATTTGTCTTCTTTTTGTTCACTGTTTTGTAAAAAATATGTTATCAGCATGGTGTTTATTTGAATGAAAATTGTATAATAAAATTTTAGATCATTCCATTCCCCCCTAAAAAATAGTATCCTCAAAATTTTAATTATTTCCTAGTAACTAAAATATGTTATGGTTTCAAAAATATAGACATGAATTAAGATATAATTTATATAGGGATATCATCCTTCTTAAACATTAGAGAAATATAGTTTTCCTTCAAGATGGTTCAATCCAAAAAGAAGGATATTATGACTTTACAGAATCATTATCCCAAAAACATTATAGAATATTCATACACCTCAGATATAATAAAGATTTCATATTGTGTTTTTATTTAAAATTCAATAGACAGTAGTATGTGAAATCTTACATGACATAGGACATCCACACATCTAAAGTGAAGAATAAGGGTACCTAGAACCACTTAATTATTATTATCCACTTAAATAGTTTCACAACATATGATTTTACTTATTCCCATGGTTCAGGATGTTATTGGAATCAATTTTCATGTTAATTACATATATTAGTACACTGGTTTTCATGGTGCCCAAATTCCTCACATCTAAAATGTCGAGTCGCTAGTGCATCTTTATGAAGAACGTTTTTCCACATAATATTTATCACAAACTATGATATGAAACTTCATCCTTATATTATTTTGTATGTTTTTATGCTTTAAAAGATTCCATTTATTAATCAAAACTTGAGAAAGTTTTGTGATCATGACAATAATATTTTCAATACCAACTTTTATCCCATTTGGATCCCCATTGGGGGAATTATAGCTTTGTAAATCACATCCATTTTTAACTTGGTTCCTTCAGGCGTTAGCAGTTACTAAAATCAAATGGTTTAAACTTATGTGATGAAAAATTTACACCATTATAGAACTATTTAAATATCATTAAATTGAAATATAAAACTCAAAATTTCTTACAGTTTTTTATCTATCATATTTTCTTCCAATTCATCCTAAATCACTATTGGTTTAATTTAGATTTATTTTAGTTGAGTTATGTCATACATCTGATTCTAATTCTGAAAAATAATAAATTATTCATAATGTCTTTTAAAGGGAATGTGATTAACCAAATCTTATCCACTATGAGTGCTTAGACATGTGTAAAGTGTTTGTCCCACTTATCATGCATCGAGTGAATATCAATTTGATACTCAACCAGCCTTTTTTAGGGTAATTTTACATAGGTTCATATATACCATGTCCACATCCACTCACTAGTATTAAATACAAGGATTTAATTTCTAGGAAACCATGTAGTAATTACATTACCAAAACTTTTTGATGTTATCTTAAATGTAAAATTTTCCCTCAGACTTTTAGCAAGGGTTTTTACTAAATTTATCTTATCCTAATACCCAAAAATAACTAAAATAATCCCCAAATATATATAAATTAATCCCAAAAAATAACTAAATTGTACTCTCATAGCAACTATAAATCCCCAGAATAAACTTTTCTTTATTTTACATAATTTAATAATTTAAAAATTACATATCATAATATAATCTCATAATCCCAAGAAATTATGTTTTAGTTTTTTTGAGGAACAATTATTTTAGAAATTTATTTTATAATGAATATGAACAATTTTCCATAATAGAGCCACACTAAACTCTTTATATACTTCCCATAAGTTATACTCGTATTCATAACTTGAGGAATGGAAACATAAAAAGGGGCGAGCTCAAATGATTAGTAAGGGAAAAATCATCAACATGTCAACAAGGATTATATTAAAATCATATAAGAAGATAGGGAATGGTGAGACTAGTAGAAATATAAGTTACACCCCTAGGGTTATACCAATGGTTTGAAAAAACCGTTTGTATGGCCTACCATATCCTAATGGTTGTCCTAACCATTGTGATTGGATATTTATATGAATCATATAATAATAGTGTTTCGAAATAGTTGGGATTTCTTATAACTATTCAAGCACATAAAAAATTGTTTTCATAGATCTTCAACAAATATTTCATTACAGACGCCCCTCCCCTTATCCCATATGTTCTATTCCCGAGCCCAAGCCCTAGTGGTAGTGGTATTTCACTATCTTCCCAACCGTCTTCATGATTATATATAATCTCTAATTGATTATATTTAATTATTTGTTTCAATATTATATCAGTTGGTCGTAAATCATTCAGGTATTATATCAACCATCCATTTTATTTTTATTTTATGTCACAGAGGAATCTTATATTTGTTGAAATTTAATTTCTTTTGATCCTTTGGTTTGATTTTGGATTTCTTATAATTGGTTCATGTCTATTTTGTGAGTTATAGATCCATAAATTATTATTTCCCTCATATAGTTTCACCATATTTGATTTTTGGATTCGTTAAAAAAGATATCTCTATGAGTATAATGGTTATGGCACAACATTTTTCCAAATATGTATTGTGAAAGGGTCTCACTCCTACTTCCATACTGAGTATTTAGATTAATAGAGTCTAATATATATTGTTTTAGTGAGATTATATGAGTAGACTTTGGGAACCTATGTCTGAGGGATATGTGACAGACATTTTTGGTTTGAATGTTGGGTCCTCTTTGACTTCACATTTTTTGATTTGAAAAAGGTATTGTATTTCATTCATTATTTGATTTTTTTTCTTCTTTAATGGAAAAAGTAGTCATTTTTTAGTGAAATTTATATTTTTTATTCTCCATCCCACCTGGATGAACCCTTTTAATATCATTATTACGATATCGATTTACAAAAATATATTGATATTTGATTTTGGTGTGTAGAGAGATGATGGAGGTCGTACGTTACATTCTGATTATTTTTTAGGAATGTTGTTTTTTCTACAATTAGGAAATTTCATAGGTTAATTGTAAATTATATAAAATTATAATGTATACTTAGGGGAGAAGTCTCTTACCCTCAAGATGATATCTCATATTATTTTTAACAATGTTGGTTCTTGATTTAGAATATGTATATATTACTTACACTATGTGATTTATGATACATTATTTTATAGGTTTATATCATACTTTATGATTCATTATTTTATAGGTATATATCATACCTTTTGATGATAGGTTGTTCTGTTTTCATGGGTATTTGAGTAAAATCATTTTTCAGAATCATTAATTTGAGCATAAGATGTGAGTGGAAATTATATAATGGTATCACCATGGGAATTTTATAAAGGTGGAAAGATATATGATTTAACATGTGATAATTTAAATGTGGCATTGATTGACTTTCTTATCTAAACATTATGAATGTGATCATGGTGGATTGAGCTAATCCATATTCAACAAATGGGAACCAAACTACATTGAACTAAACTAAACTAAAAAAATGGGAATCAGTCCTACATGAATAGAAATGACTTAAACTAACCCAATCAAAAATAAACTGAGTTGACATTTCCAAATCAACCTAACATGAATGGTCCGAAATGGATCAAAATTAAGTCTTAACCAAACAGAACCAATTTAACTTGTAATGAAAAAAAATAAACAAAAAATGTAACTAAACCAAACTAAACAAAAGTGATATTTACCACCATGATAAAATTCAACACTAAATAAACTAAATTGAAAGGAATTGATCACACCCGAAGAAAACTAAATTGTAAAAAACATAACTATATAGGCTTAAAAATAAATAAATCGAACCAATCAACCTTTTACACATGAAAACATAACCCGAACTCCCAAATCCTATCTATATCATAACATAACCAAATCAACCATACTTATTGAATTGAATTGAAATAACTTAATATGACCCTAGTAGGCTTGAGTAGACCTTAACTACACTAAACAACATCAAAATGAACTAAAAAATAATTGAACAAAATTGAACCTAAGTAAAATAAATTCTATAGTAATGATCAAAAATGATCTAAATTGAACAATATTAAATAAAAACATAATAGCATGAATTGGAACAATCCAAATAAAACAAACAATCCCAACAAAACTAAATCGACCCGAACTAAACTAATCATTAACCAACAAAAATAACCAAAATTGATCTAAATCAAATATAAAACAAGAACAAAATAAAATAAATGTATTTAATTATACCTAACCAACCCAAAATAAACCAATAAACACCAAAATAAACTAACCAAAAGGAAACCAAACAAAATCAATAGACTAGAACATAAAAAAATCGATTTGGAAAAATCCAAAGTTTAAAAAAATTAATTCAATTTATCTAAAACCAAACAAACCAACCTAAATAATATATTATAGATTTAAACTAAACCATATCAAGAAATATAGTAGAAAAGAAAAATATTTAAACTAAACAAATCCAAAAATGACCTAACTGGAATAGAACCAAGTTATACAAGATCAAACCAAACCATATAAAAACAATCAAACCAAACCCAATATAATTGATTTAAAGAAAAGTAAATTGAACTAATTTGAGAAAATATAACCCACTTTAAATCAAACTATACCAAATTGAAATAAATGAAATTGAACCATACAATATGAATTTTAACTAATGACACACAACCCTAATCGAGTGACCACACTACATAGAATATGGTTACCTAGATATAGTAATCTTTTATACCTGAATTTATTGAATAAGAATAAAATAGGTAATAAGAGAAATAATAAAAACAACAATTATAAAATAAATGTGGTATAGTATTATTTATAGTTATTACACATTGATATAATTGAATTCAATATCATGGTTTTTAATTTTTATTATTTATATATATATATATATATAGTATTTTGTTTTCATTTATATCATGATTCTCATATAGACAAGTTTGTTTGTTATGGTCTCATAAAATGTAAAAATTATCATTTCTTTAAATATAGTTTTTATTAAAAATAAATCTTATTTAATTTAATTTATAATATGAAACATAATTTTTTTACAACATGGATATAATTTGGATATATTAAATCGATCAAATATCAAGTGATTTTCAAAAAAAAGTTAGAGAAATGTATATATTTTTCATTTAAATATGCTTCAGATAGTGGTTACATACACAGATCATGTTATAATTCAGTTGTAAAACCTAGTATGATTCATGAATAAGTAATCTACCATATAAAATAATATATTCTTTAAACAAACTACTATATTTGGTATCATAGTGGGGATAAAATGAAATCTCAAAATGTTCATAATCCTAATGAGAGGATTGGATTGGGGAATATATTAGATGAATAATTTATGTTTATTCATCATCATTGGAAGGATTGGATGTCAAACCAATAATTACTTTTATACAATCACACATGATTCATATAATGAAAATGATGATGTTGAATTGGTGAAAAAAACGAATGATGCTTCCACGACTCCATTAAATCGTAAATGTCAAAAAATTTAAAGCCTATAATTTTTAATCAGACTCTTTCATGTGAAAACCATGTGTTGTATTTATAATATTTTCATCGATTACATTCTTACCTTTTTAAAGGAATTACTTCTATATGATATATATATTCCCTCAATCAATTATATGGAATAGAAGATAGTTGATGATCTTAGATTTTCAAAAAACAAAATTAATTCTTGATTGAAATATTGCATCTTATTCTAGGAGTAAACATATAAAAAACGATTATTTAAAATGTGGAACATCCTAATAGAAGCCAAATGTTAATAGAAAACCATCCCATGTTCCATATAATGTAATGTGGAACATTCCATTAACCTCCAAACTTGATTTTTTTTCATTTTTGATGAAATATCAATAAATATTCAATGGCATGGTAGCAAGAGAAAAAAGAATAATAATGAGTTGGTTCACCCTACATATGGATTTTAATGGAAGGAATTTGATTCATGACAACCTGATTTTACAGATTACATGCGTAATGTGAGGTTTGGTATTTTATATGATAGTTTTAATCTATTTGAGATGGTTCTTTCATCACATACCACATGACCAATTTTCATACACATTTATAACCTTCCTCTCTGGATTGGAATGAAAAAACCTTTCACTTTCATGATTATACTCATATATAGACCTCATGATCCTAAAAATTATATAGATATGTGCTTGAAACCTTTAAATAAAGATTGGAAAAATCTTTAGAATCTAGGTTTGCGCACTTACAATGCATGCTCAAGAGACTTATTTCATATGTGTCTTTCACTCATGTGGAAGATCAATGATTTTTCATCATATGAAATGATGTCTGGATGTAGAATGAAGGAAAGAATATCATGGATTATTGGTATGAAGAATACATGATCAAGAAGAATTAAATATCATTGTAGTTTCAATTTTATGGGACATTGATGATTCTTTCCAATAGACCATCCATATAGGAATAATCATTGACGATTTGAAAATACCATGGAGACTAAAAATCCACCTCAATGTATGTATGGAACTAATGTGGTTAGTGAATTTTATGATTTTGTTTTTTTATTCCGGAAGGGTCAAATGAAATATAGAAATATGAATAATGTTTCAACTGAAATCAGTTTCAATTGGAAGAACAAAAGTATGTTATTTGTGTTTCCTTATTGGTCAACCAATTTTTTTGCATCATAACTTATAAATAATGAACATTAAAAATAGTATTTGTGAAATTTTTCATTTAATTCTTTTAAATTTAAAGGGAAAGATAAAATATTATCTACGATCTTAGTGTGACTTGGTGGAATAGTGTATCGGACAAAAATTATATCCTTTTTGTATGAGTGAAATTAAATGGAGTGTTCTATGTAATTCTTCTGTGATGAAACCTATAGAAAAAAATAAAATTCTGGAATTACTAGAGACAATTAATGTTCCTAATTTCTATTCATAAAAAAAATCAAAACACTTAAAAATATGTTATTGAAGCGGAAATCTTATAAGACTTATGATTATCACATCCTTCTTAATGAGTTGATTCCAATAGAAATCTACCATATTTTCTTTGATAATGTAAGGGTGTCAGTTATTCGATTGAGAAATTTTTTTAGAGTTTTTTGTTCTAAGAATTTGTTGATGTATTTCGTGAAAAACATGTTGGTGGAGGCACCATCAATTTTGTCTGAGTTCGAAAGATGTTTCCCCCATCATTTTTCACATACATGTTGCTTCTAACTATCCATATTTCCAACCAAAATATTTCTTAAAGGACCTATTTTTTTTCAATGTATCCAAATGAAAGAAACATATACATGTTGAAGTCTTATATCAAGAACATGAATCTTCCGAAAGGTTCTATTGTGAATGGTTTCTTCGCTCAATAATATATGGATTTATGTTCATGTATTTGTATGATCAGACTATGAGATGAAATAGACCAGATAGAAATGAAGAATTATTATATGAGAATATTGAAACATGTTTTCCATCACTTCCCCAAATAGGGGGAATTCTCATATCATACACATTGACTACATTAAGCCTTAAAGAGCAGGATATGGCACATCCCAAATTATTTTTAACTGTGATTTATAAGATGAAAACATCAAGTAAGTAAATTTAAAATGTATATCTTATTTTATCTCATGTAATTATACATATATTTTAATCTATTTCTATTTTTTTAGTAGGGAACATAAAAAACGATAAATAGAAAGCATCATTCATTATCTTGTAGAAGTAGAGAAACATTTCGTATCAAAGAGATTTTTTCTTGGTGGGAATTGAATGTAGAACTATTACTGTTATAAATTATTAAAATAATTTTTTAATTAAGGTTTATATTCATTTATATTTTTGGTTTTGATTTTTTCTACTTACTTTGTCTCTGAGGAAATAAGAGCTTTGGCTTTTGGTCCAAATTTTGTGGTTCTTGAATGAAAATCAATTGGGATCAATGGGTAAAGATTTGTTATCACTAAACGAGAAACGAACATTAGAACACAACAAGATAGTGTTATAGTAAGCACCATATTAAAATATTTTTCTAGTGCATCAGATAGTAGACATTAATTTAAAAATGTGTCATATTATAGAGTCGTTGATAAAATATTAATATTGGGTTATTAATCTCATTGTCGAGTCACTATGATAAAATGAAAGTGGTTTGATTAAATTATGAGGCGTCAAACTTTTATTGAATGATTGTGTATTTTGAGTTATTTACATGACTCAAACTATTTCTACTAATGAACCATATATAGTGGAATTAATGGTGAAAAAAAATTATTTGATAAATCATCTTCGACCTGAATTTGGTGTCTTTATTAATGTAATCCAAAGACAAATTTTTATGATGGTGATGATGGAATTGACACAATACCTACTCTCATTATCCCTGATCCATTTATTACTTATGATTACTCCCATAGTTCAATTCCTATATTTTACTGTGGACATGATGTTATGGTGGGAAATAAATAGAATCATCCATCTATGTTATCAGTTCTTTCAGTTTATCTCGACTTGCATTGTAATGGTCAATACTCTTCAAAATTTATTTACTAATGATTACAAATATTTTATATCCAACTTTACTTCTTTTTGAATTTTCAATATTTACCGGCTGTAGTTTCCTTGAGATTCATTTTCTAATATTGAATTGAACTGTATTCAAACCTACCAAACCAAAAAAAACTAAGACAACGAAATTGAAAAAAAACAAGATGCATTAAATTAGACATATTAAACTAATTAATATACAAATAAAAACTAATGAAATTAATTATTTAACAAAAAAATGGAAAAATAACCTAGCCTAAAATATGAACCAAATGATCGAAGACAAATAAAAATAGACAAATGACCTAATTAATTGAAAAAATTAAGAAAAATGACCTAAGATAAAAAATGGAAAAATTATGTAATCAATTGACTAGAATGAATGAAATGACCTTACCAAAGTTGAATTGGATCAAATTGGAAATAGAATAAATCTATATCATACCTAGGATATCCATGATAATTTGAACATATTGATTTTTCTATAACATGTATTATGTTTTGATAATATTCCCACTAAATATAAAAATAATTCTATATCAATATGTATCATGTATTTGGGTTGAAAATTGGTATTACATAATTAATTAAAGTCTCATATTATTTCTTTTTTGTCTTCCACATTAGTTATAGATTTATAATTAATTCCATTTTTTTCACATTAAAGAAATGATAAACATTGAGGATATATGAAGACAAAGTATGACCTAAAATAATCATTGAAAGAGAGAGAAGGGTGTTCCTCCTTTGTTTCCCATTTTGAGTATTTTATTTCAAATATATATATCTCTATAATTTAATGTCATGTGATTAATTTTTTTTAACTTTTAATCAGGATCCACCGCCTAGGTGATGTTTATTTTCTGACCGAACTAGTTGTTCTACTAATCAGGGTGATGATACGAGGGGGTGGTACTAGAGCTATGTGCTCCACTTGGCATACCGAATCACACCTCGTCACTCACCTTGGTATACCATATACCACACCTTATGATCTCAGAGAATCATTAGAGACACCTGGGATATTTATGTCACCCATGTTTTCAGCACCATTTTCATCTGAGCCTCATTTCTTATCTTTCCTTTATCAGACGACGATTCCCACTCCTCATCCATATTATAAGTTTTCATATATACTTATTCCATCCTATTTACTTATACTTCATTCACCCTATGATTATGTATTCTTTCTTCTTCGACTCCTACTCTGACATGTTCTGAGACTCCATAGAATGAATTGGGACCAACTCTATCTATATAGGTTGATGATCCTTCAAAGCCTAGGGATCCAACAACACCCACTGATCAGACTGCCATAGTTATATTTATAGAACCCTAGTAAAAAAATACCATATTTTATTTTCATTATAATATGTATTGATATAATATTTTCTTTCCTTTAATAACTAGATCTTCCAATATGTGGATTGGGAATACATGCACGTGTGTGGTGTGGAACTACCATGTACAGGTAATGGTGGAGTACAATGAGGATATCCAAATTATTGGAAAAATAGGGTAGGAATTTAAAAGTGTTTTATGGTGACATTAAAAATACTCTGACATAAGTACCATTAGATAACTCTCTTGAAGAAACCTAAAAAATAAGTAAAGGATATATCTTGGGTGAAAATATAAGTAAATAAATTATTTTAATTTAATTTTAAATTATTATTATATCTATATTAATTAATATATTGGTTTCATATTAATTTTAAATGTCCTAATGGCGAGGTTGTGAAGAAAAACTTGGCTCATCGAATTAGGAGAGATGTGGAGAGCGTAGAATAATGAGTTGTATAGTGGATGGTGTGCTAGATTTTGTATGGATTTAGAGGTCATGCCTCTCATGAATAACTATCTAGTAGAATATTATCAGGAAATTATTGTCATTGGAAAATTACCAAGTTAATGGTATTAATAAAATTTGATGTTTTTGAATAAAAATCACCTAGATTTTAAATAATATTTTGTTTTTTATTAAAGAAAATTCTTTTTTGGGAAGCTTCAGGGATAAATAAAAAATAGGGATGCTACAAAATACCTCAACTCTTCGGGGAACACTATATTTTCATACCACGAGAGGAAGCAGGTACGACACTCATTTAATAATATTAGTTGATTTTATATTTAAATAATTTTCATTATTGAAAATCTAGATGAAGATTTTGTTACACATGGATAATAATTTTATCCATTCTATCACATAGTCAAAAAAAATTAAGGGTAAATGGTCTATCTTTTAAGATAATTTTTTTTTAAAATTTATATTTTAAAATATGATGGAAGGATTTCCAAATTGAAACTACTGGTATATTTAAATAAATAATGATCGCATTCTCCTTAAATTAATTAAAATACCCTTTCATTATAGATATTTTATCATTATATTAATTTAAGGGGGGTTCTATTACAGTTATATATAGACATATATTTGGTTTTATAAAGGGATTAAAATGATAAAATAGAGTATATAGAATGAATTGATTCAAATGACCTAATTAAATTTTCATTTCATGGGGACCAATACACATGGTACCTAAAATATGATAATTGTTTTGGAAATAAAATATCATAAGTGATTTTGAAACAATGGAGTACTAGGTGAGTGGGAAAAGGTTCACTCAATGACCATCCTGAAAATCAACATAGAAAATCCTCTTATTATCACTAAACTAGTGAATGGTAAATAATGTGTCCATATTCCATTTATATTTATCAATGATTGGTCCAGTCACATGAATCATACAGGTGTTTGGTATGATATTTGGAAGAGTACTCGATTATCAAGTGACATTTATACCTCTATCTCAAAATGGAAAATATGAAACAAAAAATCCAAGTATGGAGAAAAGAAACATTTATCTGCATGGACGTTCATATTTATTTTCAGGAATGAAATTATAAGATATTTAGAATATCCATAGTGTTGACTTTAATATATTCATTTTTAATAAATATGTTAATAATTATTCTAAAATAAAGTCCAATCCCCATAAAAATTATCACCCCTAATAGAGAATTTTAGAGTTAAATGATTTAATGAAGTAGATAGTAAAATATTCTTCACTATAATGGTAGGAAAAATAGTAATCTCATATCTCACTTTAATTCTACAAGTGATACTCCCAGTTGTAAATAGGATACACTACTACAAATATGGACTTTAATAGTGCTAGGAAATTCTATTTACAACTCTAAAAAAGAATTATTAATTTAAGTACTAATAAAAAGGTGTCCCTTTTATCAGTGATAAAAAAAGTGCTAATAAAGACCCATTTTTTCAGTGCAAAGAAAAAGCGTTGATAAATGGGTCATTTATCAACACTTTTTTAGCATTACTAAAAGACCACTTTTATCAGTGATTTTTTTAATGAGATGATAAGAGCTAAAAAACAAAAAACAATAACAATAAAATATTTCTACAAATGGGGGAGGGCCTTAAACAGTGCCCCCGCCCCAGCCCACACAACCCAGCACCCGCCCCCAAGTAGCCCCACCCACCCGTTATATACATTTATAAAATGATTCTTTTTTGTGTGTTTATAAATAAATAAATACATATATACAACACACACACACACAAACACACAAATATATATGTATATTATATGAGTGTCTTTATGTATGATTATACATATGTTTGTCGGAGTGGACACTCAAGAGGGGGGGGTGAATTGAGTTCCAATTAAAATTTCTGTTAAAACATTGTCTAGTTAAAATCCCCCGATTTATAAAATAAGTTAAACTATAGTGAATTTATACAGATTTTAAATGTTCACCTAGATTTTCAAAGATTGATTAGGTATCACTTAGTTTAACCACAAGAAAAAACTAACTTTTGAAAATAATCTACTAATTTACAATAAGTGTAAACACTTGCTAATCTAACTATCAAAGTAGCTTCAAAATAATTTTGTATTTTAAAGTAATAGCAGCGGAATAAATATAATATATGTTGTATACATAAAACTTAACTAAAAGATGCAGAGTAGATATAAAAAGAGGTTCAGTCTCAAGCTGAGACTTAGTCCTCTCAAATTTATATAAATTTGATCCACACACTGGATCAGGGTTAACAACTGTTTACAAAACTGTCCAGGCCACACATGGACCTCTACCACTGTTCTACGTGGAAAACAAAGCAAAGACCAGGCCACACAAAGACCTCTTCTACAGTTGACGTGGGTAAACAAGTGATAAGAGATTTGGAGTGAGGATTTTGATATCCTCCAGTTCAGTGAAGGAGATAGTGTGTGTATAAGAAATATAGAGTACACCACACTGCTCAACAGTTAATAAATAAATCACATATAGAAGATAGATAAGAGTTTATAAAGCTCTAGTGGTTATAAATATAGCTCGGGACTCATTGGATTCAGCAGGATTTCTTCTGAGTCCTTCTCTGGTTTTTCTGTTGAAAAACAGAGTGTCGTAGTTCAGCTTGTCTTCTATAGGAGTGAGAATGATCTCTTGATTCGTCGTGTGTTCTTCAGAAATGTAGGATTTCATGTATGGAACTTCATTGAGAATCGTGCAATGTGTTCTTCACAGTTGTTCTCTGTATTGTTCTTCTATTAAGTACAGAGCTCGCATGTATTGTAGTATATATGTCGAGACGTTTCAAGCGCGCACACTTTCTAATGCAGCTCAATCTTCTCTATATTACACGAGTTCCGGCAGTAGGAATGATTCCCTTCTCATATGTACGAGATACAGTTTCCTGTCAAGCCATCCACTAACATTAAATAACATTAATTACATTAAAAACAACAAATATGAACATTTTCATTATTTAAAATAATATTGACAAAAGCATAAGAAACGGTGTCGCAGTGATCATGGAAACAGTGTCTGGTCACGGTGTCTGGTCACGGTGTCTGGTCACGGTGTCTGGTCACGGTGAGTGGTCACGGTGAGTCCTTCACGGTGTCTGGTCATGGTGAGTCCTTCACGATGTTTGTGCAGGGTGTCTGGTCACGGTGAGTCCTTCACGGTGTCTGGTCACGGTGAGTCCTCACGGTGTCTGGTCATGGTGAGTCCTTACTTAGACAAAAAAACCTGTATTTGGACTAAGACAATGATATGCAGAATATGAGTTAAGGTTACTCATTAGAGATAATATATGAGAGAGTTGCAATTATGCATAAAACATGATTAACATCCATAAGATTTGTTATTATACAAACATGATATGCACCTATTGTTGAGTTTGAAGAGAATTAGCAAGATGTTCACTGAAGATGAAGATTAATTAACAGTGATGAGATTTGTGATTATTAAAACATGATTAACACATGAGGATTCCAACAATCTCCCTCTTTTTTATGATCACAAATCATATATAGGCAGAATATAAAAGATATGTAATATTAAAGATACTATCATAGCAAAAACATTATAGAATAGATACTTGAAAGTTTTTCTCCCCCATTTATACTATCATAGAACTGATACTTGGAGGTATTTCTCCCCCTTTTGGGATTATCAAAAAGTAGAGAAATGGAAATTAAACTTGGAAATTGTCATTAAATAATGAATTCATAATACAAAGTACAGGAGAAGTACAAATTTTAAACAAGAAATGACATCCCATCAAAAAGAAAAACAGTCGGTAAACCCTTTAGGGATCCATTTTTGTCTTGCCTTTATCAGAAGCAGGAGCTGGTGCTGAAGTACAAGAAGGCATAGAAGAGGTAGACAATGAGGGTAAGGGTAGACCTTCAAAAACAGATGGATCCAAATTAGGAGCAGTATAAGATCTAGGCTTAGGTTGGTCAAGAATGACTGGCCGGATCTGAGAAAGGGCTTGGATAACTATCATGGTAGTAGAGGATAAGGTAGGAAGTCCAGGTCTAAGGGGTGCAGCAGTTGGAGCAACTATAGCAATACTCTGCACATGAAGATACGGCTTCAAAAGATTGATGAAATCAGTAATGATTGCACCACCATACTGCATAGCCTTTTCAAAATCATCCTTATTCTCCAGAAATCAGTCCAACAATCTGGTGAACTCTAAAAGTTTCTGAACTTGAGCTTTAAAAGCTTGAGTCACCAGAGGGATTCTCAGATTTTCCACAAGATATCTAAAGTGATTTGTCATGTCACTTTTAGAGATAATCCGGGAAAGATACAAATCTATTTTCTTGGAGATATCTTCTTGAGAATCATTGGCTATCTTTGAATGGATCCTAACCAAGTCCAATGCTCTATCACTGTTCTTAATTACTTCTGACAAAGAGGATAGATCTAAGCCCCTGAAGGCATTCTGTAATTATTCCTTAATTAAGGATCTCAGCAGAGAATCATCCAAAGAAGGTGTGGAGATCTGACCAGAAGCACGTGAAGCCTTGACAGCTTTGGTTAGAACATTGAGCTGTTTCAGAACATTTTGCAGACATCCAGTGTATTCATATGTAAGCTTATTTAGAGTTTCCACAAGATCTCTCATGCATTCCAGAATTTTCATGTGCCTTTTTCAAATATTTTCATCAAAAGATAGAAGGTAAGGATGAACTTGACACACAATCTCCCTAGAAAGGATGGAATCAGAAGACTCAGATGAAATAGCAGCAGGTGCAGGGTCATAAATAGGAGCAGGCTCTGATCTCACAGATAGCTCATTCTGCAGACCTGCTACCATACTTTTCAGATTTGCAACATCAGCACTCAGCAGCTTATTCTCTACTCGGACATCTTGAATTTCTCAGATCATCCTTCGTTGAATATGAAAGATAATATTTTTCAAGAGAATTGATGCATCTTCATGACTTAATTGAGTCACTAGGCGAGGTTGAGTGGAGACAATTTTCTCAAAACCATCTAACAATGTCTCACCAAAGGCTTTCAGATCATCTTTGGTTACAATGGAATGATGCTCAAGTAAGGATGCAGGAAAAGGTAGAGGCTCAGATTCTGGTAGGGGGTCAGAGTTATCTTCAGATTCAGATTCTGATCTAGATTGAGGTTGGGGCTCTGATTCTAGTTCTGATTGAGCTAATTAATTCAGTTGAAACAGAGAAGAAATATCCATTCTAGTTGCGTTTACTTGTTGTGACTCATTCACGTCATAAAAGCTTGGGAAATCATACCAATAGTGTACAGAGAAAGTGACAGAAGGTTGAGAAGCTTCACCAGATCTATCTTCCACTACATCAAGATTTTGAGTTTCCTCCCCCTCAACTTGTGCTTCCTGTTCAGATTCTTGAGGTTCAGGAACATGGACAAGATCCACAGGATCATCCCTAATCTCTTCAAAAAATTATTGCCTTTCCAGCTGAATGGCAATTTCCATTCTTTCTTCAGTAGATGGAATAATCTCAGTAACCGATTGTTCCACTAGGTAATCTTCTAAACTTGCTTCTTTCTCAACAAAAAGAGTCTCTTCAACAAAAACTACCTCAAAGGTTGCTTGCTGTTCTGAACCAGGAAAAACTAATTTCCTTATAGCATTGGGATGATCTTCTTCCTCATGAAGAACAACTGAAGGATCCTCAGTCCTATCATTTTCAACAACAACTTCCACTGCTTGAGGTATTTTAGTAGGGATAACAGTAGGGATAACAGCAGGGATAACACCCCTTTCCTCTTCAAAAGGAACTATTTCCATTGGAGATATTACATATTCTTCTCTAGGTGGAACTTCAGCTGTTACTTCTTCTTGTTCTTATTCTTCTGAGTACTCAACCACATCATCTGGTTCCAAACCAGGATCATCTATGTTCTTAAGCCTTCTTGGATAGTCAAAATCATTAAACTTTTTATACAGTTTATCACTGTCCTCAACCCATTTCTTTTTTCCATGGATTCCAGCTAATCTTCATTCTTTTGATGATAGGCATGGATAGGCAGAAAACAAAGTCCTCTAATTTTTCTTCATTCGGTCCAACCATTCCTTTTGAGACTAACATGGCTGAAATAATCCTTGAATAAAACAGGGGGTGGATTTGGATGTTACTTTGATCAGCTCACAGATATGGTTGATAACATACATACACAGATTGATCTTTTGGCCATTCTTCAACAGGTGAATCAGGAACACATCTAGATACTTCATTACAGAAAAATCTCCTTTTCTTGGACTAACCAAATTCTGGTCAAACTTGAACAAAATTCTTGTCTCCCCATCTAGTTCAGCAGCTATGGCCCTTTGCTTGGTTCCATTTCTAGTTAAATTTTCCAAAGCGGTTTCTAGTTCAAAGATGGCAGTTGTTGGAGGAGGGTCTCTTTGGTAATCTTCACACACTCCTTCATGTGGAATTCTTAGGTATGCAGCCCACAATATTGAAGAGAAAGAGCACTTCTGACCATCGATCCAGCTGGTCACCAAAAAGCTTTCTCCAAACTCAAAAGAGAATTTCACATACTGATAGAATTGAGATACAAGCCTCGGGTAAATCGGTCTATTCTGTCTAGTGAACCATTCAAGCCATCCTTGTTCTTTTAAAACTCTCAAAACTAATGATTTTCTAGACATCAATCATTCAGGGCAAACCTCTTTTTCAAGTACAATTGTACGACTTACCAGGTTTGGGTTTAGAGGTCCATCGGGCGCTATCCTCGGTATCCTACATTGTTTCTTAGAGCGGTGCTTTTCAGATGAGGGTGAAGATGGACGCTTCATCCTTGGCATTCACTAAAGGTTCAGGCGAGAGGGAAAAGAGGGTTCAGGAGATAATTCGGGTAAGGAGTTGAATGAAATCCTTATGTTTTATCATTTGGGAATGTCAAACGTCATAAAAAACAAATGTGGGAAATCAAAAAGTGGTGAAATAAAATTACCGCGATACGGGTAAAATAAAATAAAAATAATAAAAATATCATACTTCTCACGGTGAGAAAGAAAACTAGCCATCACGGTGAGACAGTATATAGTCATCACGGTGAGACAATTTACAGTTTATATAGTCACGGTGAGACAGTGAGTTGTCAGACCGTGAGCATAAAAACAGTACCTTAGAAACAGTAAGATATTCATTTATGATTAATCATACCAAGATAATGTATGATGTAGTCTAATCATTCAGAATTTAATGGTTTAGTGTATATATCAGCAAGTTGATATTCAATACCAATGAATTCCAAAGTGATATCACCTTTTTGATAATTATCCCTCAAAAAGTGATGTCTTACATCATTATGTTTTGTCTTAGAATGAGAAACAGGATTCTTAGAAATATTAATAGCACTTGTGTTGTCACAATTTATTGAGACATGTCTGAATTGATATCTATAGTCTAATAATGTGTGTTTCATCCACAAAATTTGTGCACAACAACTTCCAGAAGCTATGTATTCAGCTTCTGCAGTTGACAATGCAACAGAATTTTGTTTCTTACTACACCATGATACTAGTGACCTGCCTAAAAGATGACATGTTCCAGAGGTGCTTTTTCTATCTAGCTTGAATCCAGCAAAGTCAGCATCAGAATAACTAACTAGTTCAAATGATTTTCCTTTGGGATAGAACAGTCCTAAATTGGGAGTATGCTTGAGGTATTTGAAAATTCTATTTACAACATTGAAATGTGACTCTTTATGGTTTGCTTGAAAACGAGCACACATACACACACTAAACATAATATCAGGACGACTATCAGTCAGGTAGAGTAGACTTCCAATCATTCCTCTATAAGTGGTTTGATCAACAGATTTACCATTTTCATCAAGATCCATCTTACAAGTGGTACTCATGGGAGTGTCACTACTTTTTGTGCTATCCAATCCAAAACGTTTTAAAAGATCTCTAGTATATTTACTTTGAGTTAAAATAATTCCATCATCATTTTGAAAAATTTGAAAACCAATAAATAATTTAAGTTCACCCATTAAACTCATTTCAAATTCATTTTGCATCATTTTTTAAAAATCAGTACATAATGAATTTTTAGAAGATCCAAAGATAATATCATCAACATAAATTTGTACTACTAAAACAACTTTAGAAATTTGTTTTATAAAAAGAGTAGGATCAGCTATTCCTTTTTTAAAACCATTAGAAATTAGAAAAGTACTTAATCTTTCGTACCTTGCTATTCGATCTTTCTTTAAACCATATAAAGCTTTTTATAATTTGAAAATATGATTTGGAAAATGAGGGTTTGAAAAACCAGGTGGTTGTTCAACAAAAAAATCCTCAGTAATATATCCATTTAAGAATGCACTCTTGACATCCATTTGATATAGTTTATAATTTAGATGTGCAGCATAAGAAAGTAAAATCCTAATAGATTCTAATCTGGCTACTGGAACAAAAGTCTCCCCATAGACAATACCTTCTTCTTGACTATAGCCTTGTGCAACTAGTATTTCTTTATTTCTAACTATGTTTATGGATTCATCTACTTTATTTCTAAACACCCATTTTGTGGCTATTGTGAAAGTGTCCTTAGGTCTTTCAACAAGATTCCAATCTTTATTTCTTTCAAACTGATTGAGTTCTTCTTTATAACAATTACCAAAAATTCATCATTAATAGCATCATCAATGTTTTTAGGTTCAAGCTATGACAAGAAGGCTTGATGTTCAACATTATTTCTAAGAGAAGCTCTAGTCTGTGTCCCTCTATCAAGATTTCCTACAACAACATCTAAAGGATGATTCTTCATAATTCTAGTTGATCTAGTAAAGGTAGGGCTAGAAATTTCAGGTTCATCAACAGGTTGGGAATCAACAGAAGCAGGTTATGGAAAATTTTAAGAACTGGACGTTTTAACTACAGGTCCACTGTCTTTATCATTAAGGTTTAAAACAGAGATATCATCTTCAAGATTTTCAAGAGAGGTTTTAGGCTAATGTGGATCAGTTTCATAAAACTTGATGTGAACAGATTCTTCCACACACTTGGTTCTCTTATTGAAAACTCTATAGGCTTTACTGGTGATAGAATAACCTAGGAAAATTCCTTCATCACTATTGGATACAAAATTGTCAAGATTATCTTTGGTATTAAGAATAAAGACTTTGCAGCCAAAGACATTGAAGTAGTTAACTTTAGGTTTCCTATGGTTCCATAACTCATAAGGGGTTCTCTTAAGAACAGGTCTGATTAAGACTCTATTGATAACATAACAAGCTGTATTTACAGCTTCAGCCCAAAAATAAATAGGTAGGTCATACTCATTAAGCATAGTTCTAGAAATTTCTTACAGAGTTCTATTCCTTCTTTATACTACACCATTTTTCTGGGGTGTCCTAGGGGCAGAGAAATTGTGACTATAGCCATTTTGAGAGCAGTAAGATTCAAATTCATGATTCTCAAATTCACGGCTATGATCACTTATCAGAGTATTAATCATAAGTCCACTAAGGTTTTCTACAGATTTGGAGTATTTAACAAAGTAGGAACAAGCTTCACTTTTGTGAGCTAGAAAATATACCCAAGTATATCTAGAAAAGTCATCTACTAAGACATAGACATAGTGCTTCCCATTTAAGCTAGAAACTCTAGATGGTCCAAATAAATCCATGTGAACCAACTCAAGAGGTTGAGAAGTTGACACTTATTTCTTTGATTTGAAAGAAACTTTATGTTGCTTTCCCTTTTGATAGGGATTACAAACATTGTTATTTGGAAACTCAAGTTTGGGTAGGTCTCTAACTAAGTTCTTCCTAGTAAGTTTTCTAAGCAAGTATATATTGTAGTGTCCTAATCTTCTGTGCCAAAGCCAAGACTCTTTATGAAAATCATTTAAACAAGTAATATTCTACTTAGCTAAAGAATTTAAATCAACAGCATAAACATTTTCATTTCGCATGGCAGAAAATACTAAAGCATGTTTATAATTAAAAACATTGCATGAATCATTTTCAAATTTAAAATTAAAACCATCATCACATAACTGAGAAATACTTAACAGATTATATTTAAGTCAAAAAACAAATAAAAATTTAGAAATTAATACTGAGTCAATGTTACCAATCTGGCCTAATCCGATGATTTTCCCTTTATAATTATCACCAAAGATGACGAAACCTCCATCAATCCTAACTAAGCTTTTAAAGCATGAGAAGTCTCTAGACATATGTCTTGAACATACATTGTCCAAGTACCAGGTCTTCTTATAGGATCTCTTTAAGTAGGTTTCCTACAAAACATATTTAGATAGGAAATGATTTTGGTACCTAGATCTTCTTGGGTCCAGACAGGTTAGCAATCAAAGCTTTTGGTACCCAAATTTGTCTTATGGGTCTCATGAAAGTTGTAGAATCAACAGACCTTGAAAGATAAACCATATTAGATCCATAACTATGAATATAACTAGTTGAAGCATATAAATTCCCAGAACTAGAATTAGCAGCATTCTGTCCAGATTTAGGAATAAATCTATTCTTATTAAACGGTCTCTGTCCAGGTTTGTAGCCTATACCAGTAGTGTATTTTAGTGCAATATGATTTCCTATCATTTGAGTTAGTGTATCCTTTCCATTTGTGAATTTCTGTAAATCCTATCTAAGTTGCTCATTAGATAATTTCAGTTCAGTGTTTTCTTTAAGTAACTGAGCATTCTTTTCCATTTCAATATCAAGATCAGATTTATGTTTAACAGTTAAAGCATACTGTTTCTTTAAACCTTTTTATTTTTCTTTCATCTCATTACAGGTTTCTTCTAACATATCACAATATTCAAATAGTTCAGATTTTTACATGTTATCAAAGTCAGTATCATATCCAGAATAATAAGAATTTAAAGTAGGAGTTTCAGCCGTTACCTCAGAAGTGTTTGTCATAAAACACATGTTCGTCTTATTTCTGTGTTCATTTTCAGAAACCTCAGATTCAATGGAGCTATCCTCAGAAGCGCTCCAAGTAGCCTTCATAGCCTTTTTGTACTTACTATACTTGTAATCATATTTCTTCTTGAATTTGAGCTTTGGGCAGTCTGCTTTAATATGTCCTTTCCTTTTTCACTCATAACAGACAACTTCATTACTTTTATCTGGCTTTTTCCAATCCTTCTTCCAATGTTCCCTATTGTCATACTTTCCTTTGTAATTTTATTTTCTAAAAGACTTCTTCTTCCTATATAACTTATTAAAACTTCTGGAAATGTGAGCCATTTTAGCATCACTATCAGAAGAACTTTCACTGTCTTCACAGCTTGAACTCTATTTTATAGCGTGAAGTTTCACCTTATCCCTGTCCTTTGAAGTTGAAGATTTGAAAGAAACAGACTTTCTTCTAGGTTCATCTTCTTCTTCTTTGTTTACCTTGAGTTCTTCCTCATACATCATTAGCTTACCAATGAGTTATTTAATAGGTAGAGCAGCAATGTCACATGACTCTCTGATTGAAACATATGTGCCTCTCCATCGGTCTAGTAAACATCTCAAGATTCTCATAATTTTTTCCTTTGCTGGAACAACTTTTCCATGTGAATTCATTGTGTTGACTATATCATTAAACCTAAGATACATGTCATAAATTGGTTCATCAGTTTTCATTTTAAAATTATCATATTTAATTGTATAAGTATTTAATCTCATTTCCTTAACATTGGTTGTTCCTTCATGAGAAACATCTAAGGTATCCCAAATTTCAAAAGCAGTTTTACAAGAAAAAATTCTGTTAAACTCTTTTTCTCCTAAAGCACAGTACATGGAATTCATGGCTTTACAATTATTATTGTAAGCAGTCTTTGTAGGATCATACCAAGTGGATCTAGTAGTAATGGGAAGTTTATATTCTTATTCTATGGTAGTCCATATATCAAAACCTATGCTTTCTAAATGAATTTTCATTTTAAGCTTCCATTGGGAATATTTGGTACCATTGAAGAAAGGTGGTCGGTTAGTAGCAACACCCTCTAGTCTATTATCCATAACTAGATTTTAGACAGACAATTTAAAGAGAAAAAATTTAGAAATAATAGAAATTTACGATCTTTAGAGATGCAACAAAAATCAAAGTTGAAAAACAGAGTACTTTAGAAAATATTTAAACAACCCTCTGATACCAAATGATGGTCGGAGTGGAAACTCAAGAGGGGGGGTGAATTGAGTTCCAATTAAAATTTCTGTTAAAACATTTTCTAGTTAAAATCCCTCGATTTATAAAATAAGTTAAACTGTAGTGAATTTATACAGATTTTAAATTTTCACTTAGCTTCTCAAAGATTGATTAGGTCTCAGTTAGTTTAACCACAAGATCAATCTAACTTTTGAAATTAATCTACTGATTTACAATAAGTGTAGACACTTGCTAATCTAACTATCAAAGTAGCTTCAAAATAATTTTGTATTTTAAAGTAATAGCAGCAGAATAAATATAATATATGTTGTATACATTAAACTAAACTAAAAGATGCAGAGAAGATATAACAAGAGGTTCAGTCTCAAGCTGAGACTTAGTCCTCTCAAATTTATATAAATTTGATCCACACCCTGGATCGGGGTTAACAACAGTTTACAAAACTTTACAGGCCACACAAGGACCTCTACCACTCTTCTACATGGGAAACAAAGCAAAGTCCAGGCCACACAAGGACCTCTTCTACAGTTGACATGGTTAAACAAGTGATAAGAGATTTGGAGTGAGGATTTTGATATCCTCCAGTTCAATGTAGGAGTTAGTGTGTCTATAAGAAATACAGAGTACACCACACTGCTCGAAAGTTAATAAATAAATCACGTATAGAAGATAGATAATAGTTTAGAAAGCTCTAGTGGTTATCAATGCAGCTCGGGACTCGTTGGATTCAGCAGGAGTGCTTCTGAGTCCTTCTCTGGTTTTTCTGTTGAAAAACATAGTGTTGTAGTTCAGCTTGTCTTCTACAGGAGTGAGAATGATCTCTTGATTCATTGTGTGTTCTTCAGAAATGTAGGATTGCATGTATGGAACTTCTTTGAGAATCGTGCAATGTGTTCTTCATAGTTGTGCTCCAGATTGTTCTTCTATTCAGTACAGATCTCGCATGTATTGTATTATATATGTCGAGAGGTGTCAAGCGCGCACACTTTCTAATGCAGCTCAATATTCTCTATATTCCACGAGTTCTGGCAGAATGAATGATTCCCTTCTCATAGGTATGAGATACGGTTTCCTATCAAGCCAACCACTAACATTAAATAACATTAATTACATTAAAAACAACAAATATGACCGTTAGCATTATTTAAAATAATATTGACAAAAGATTAAGAAACGGTGTCACAGTGATCATGGAAACGGTGTCTGGTCACAATGTCTAGTCACGGTGTCTGGTCACGGTGTCTGGTCACTGTGAGTGGTCACGGTGAGTGGTCACGGTGAGTCCTTCACGGTGTCTGGTCACGGTGAGTCCTTCACGGTGTCTGGTCACGGTGTCTGGTCACAGTGAGTCCTTCACGGTGTCTGGTCACGGTGAGTCCTTCACGGTGTCTGGTCACGGTGAGTCCTTAGACAAAAAAAATCTGTTTTTGGACTAAGACAGTGATATGCATAATATGAGTTAAGGTTACTCATTAGAGATAATATATGAGAGAATTGTAATTATGCATAAAACATGACTAACATCCATAAGATTTTTTATTATACAAACATGATATGCACTTATTGTTGAGTTTGAAGAGCATTAGCAAGATGTGCACTGAAGATCAAGATTAATTAACAGTAATGAGATTTGTGATTATTAAAACATGATTAACACATGAGGAGTCCAACAACATATATATATATATTTACATATATTATATATTAATATGTATATACATATGTTTATAATATATAGATAATATATATAAGTTTGTCAATACAGACACACACAAATATATATATATATATGTATGTACACATTATATAGGTATATAAATATTTATGAATTTGTATTTTAAATAAAATGAATATTATTTTTTAATTTATATAAAGCTTATATATATTGATAAATATATTCTATATGTAAATATGTTTAATTATTTATTTATAAAATTAAATTTTCATGATGAATATATAAAAAATATGTATATATTGTAATATATTTGATAATAAATAACAGTACACTATAAAAAATAATAAAATTTTAAATCTATATTATGAATATGAATGTAATACCTTGAAATAAATTCATTCCCCACTAAACAAAGGGAAAAAAGACACCCTTAAACGAGGCCAATATTCCATCGAATGTTAAAAAAAATTGGAGTCAGTACTAAAAACTCTGTTTTAGAGGCCATCTGGCCCTTTTTAGCCTTGAAAAATGTGATATAAGGTTCACTTGTGTCTTCCACGCATTGAGATACTCGTAGGATTCAATTTGAAATTATGTAGAGCTCAAACGGGCATCTGGATCAAATATTATTGTCGTTTTAATTTTTAGTTAAATTTTCATCTTATTTAAGATCTTTTATTAAGTTTTTTATTTTTTTTTGTGTCTTCAAATTCTTATAAAATGATTATTATTCGATGATAATTAGAAAATTACTAATTAATAATTTTTTATGATATTTTATAATCCATTTTCACAACATATATTATATATTAATACAAATGTTAATATATTCATATCAAAAACATATTTTAAAAATAGATATTATATTTATATAAATATAAATGTACTTCTATATTTATATATCAATATATTTTTTTAGGAAATATAATTTTTTTGTAAATATAAACTTTATCAGCGCTTAGGGAAAAATCACTGATAATGCGCCCCTTTATCAGTGCAAGTGAAAAAATCGCTGATAAAGGGCGCCACTTTAACAGCACAAAAAAATGATAAACGGGTGCCTTTATCAGCACTAAGGGTCACATTTAATAGTGATTTTTAACTCTCTTAAAAGAACCCTTTATCAGTGCTTTTATTATTGTTGTTAAAGGAACCCCCTTAATCATCACTTTTTTAGCACTGTTAAAGTGTGTCAATGCATAAACCCAATTTTCTAGTACTGAAAACACAAATCACATTATGTCATCCTACAATGAGATCTTCAAGATTAACCCAATAAAGAATACCAATTATATGAGAGATGTAATACCACCAATAATTTTGGAATCTAATAATAAAATATTTCCAAAACTCTTTGATTTCGAGGAGGTAAAAAATAAAAAAATTTACACTAATAGATTATGTTCACCAAGATAGGGTAGTTTTGCTAGAAAAATTTACAAGTATTGGGAAATTGTGCATATATAAATTTTTAACATGATCCAAATATTTATTTGATTTAAAATCCACCAAAAATTTATTAACTCTAATTTTATTATCATGATTCATTGAACATTTATTTTAGATTCATTACAGTTGTTTAGAAAATTTTATCCTTCCAACAACATCTATATAATCTTGATAATACGAAATTCATAGGTTATTGATAATGTTGTCTCTAAAAATCTATACGGCTTTGTACTTAGTTTAAATAAATAATAATATCTAATCATAACCTCTATATTCATCAATCTATAAAATTAATCTATTGAGAAGTTTATTGTAACTCTCAAGTTGGAAGTTTTGAAGGCATTTGACACCATGAATTGGGATTTCATATTTAAAGTGAATTAAAAATACTGATTTAGTATCACCCATATAATTTGGATAAAGACTTTTTTTGAATCTATCAAGTAATCTGTTATGATATCTCTCGTTAAAGGAGGTAGTATTTCTATATTTTGGTAAAACTCTATGGTGTATATATGGACCAAAACACAATTTATGATAATTATAAGGATCCATAGTAATTTCATCTATAGTGGAATTATATTCAAAAGAATGTTCATAATAGTCCTATGATGAACCCGTTACAAATAAATCTAAGATAGTGGAATGAGAATTGGGAATATGGGACTTCTTAATGATGTATTGCAAGACCATTTTTCATGGATACTAATTTTGGATAATAATGATTCCAAACATTTTCTAAAATCTAGATTTATTAACATGATAAAATATGGTAAAATATATCTCATGTACTCCAATGTCTTTCTATGTATCTGATATACATATTCTTACAATTATGGTAGACTTGAGATGTATTCCCTACTTGAAATACACCCTCTCATTATAGTATGATAAATGGATGGAGAGTCCCCTAATAAATATCCTTATGGGACCTTTTCTATATCATATTTCAATGATCATGGATTTAATAATCACATCTCATGATGATCTCCCCCACTCATATAGGTTGATTTTACATTATTTTTATATTTCACCCATGAGTGACATGATATTTTGGGATCCTTCCATAAATTACTCCCTCAAATTTAAACAGTCTTATAACCATTCCATTTTCAAACCCATTGATAATTTTATGTTGTTTAATTATTTTATAACGTAATGGTTTTACCCCCCCCCCCCCCCCCTCAGGGTACACTGTGCTTCCTTGAGCTTCATAAGGTATACTTCCCACAAAGATGTAGATTTTTAAAGGAATACTTTTTTGTGTTCTATATGAATATTTTTTAAAAAATTTGTTGACTCTAGTTATTATGTTTTCATTAAATCATCTATTACCAAATCCATTTGGACCATTTTTTATATTATTTTTTAGGCTAATTAGTTTGTGGTATCTATCTTTCAAAGCTTGTGTGATCATTTTTATAACCTACCCAACTCTGAGAAATTTAAAAAATGTTTATTGTGAATGTGTATGAATCATGCTATAATGTATAAATGAAAATAAACCAAATTTGGTTTATGACTACGGATTTAAATTTGTATTAGTCCATGTTCTAAATTTTCTCATTTATCAGCATAACTAACTTAATATAGTGGATCATAATGACTTGTAGTTATCTAATATCTACTTATGTTTCACATGTCTTAACTCTTGAGAGTTACACTTATTCAAATTCCATTATATTTTTATTTATAAAACCACTTTATCCATTCACGGTATACCAACATAACATAAGTGATATTTTCACTTGAAGGAGGTGTAATATAAACACATTTAATGTGATCTTTTTTTCATGTTAATTCTTGAAGAATATGTTTTTCTTTTAATCTTTATTTATAATTTATATTGATTTTATTATAGTTATAAATTAATTATTGATTAACAATTTTTCATTATGATTTTATATATTCAGTGTCATTATAGAAGGAGGTTTTAAATAGTGAAGGATGTTTTCCCTGAGAAAATTTGTTTTTCTTGAGCATAAATAAAAAAAATACAAGCTAGATAAACTAACCAACAATGTAGTAGATTATAATTTTTACACTATTGATATAAAAATTTAATATTTATATTATAATGTAATATTCCATTTATATTTCTAATAGTGTTCTTTGGAGGCCCTTGATGAGCAAGAATATGAAAACTTTGGGCCAAATGATCAATTACATCATGTTTTGAGAGATGAGAACCATGGAATAATATGTTGTCAACCTAGAGTATTATCCTAATGATCTATTGGCCCATATTAGGTTCTATTTTTGGAATAAATAAGTTTGAAAAATCTAATGCATGGGAAGTACAGTTTCAATACATCATATAAAATCCTAAAAAAATTTCATATAAGTGTGTGAATGGAATCGAAGGTAGAATGTTGAATTTATGAAATTTATAGATGTTTTATTTCCATAACATTAACCATATACTGCCACATATTGTGATGCATGTATGTTGATGATGCATATGTTATATATTACCATAGGTAGTAGTCTTAGTGGTGGTCAGGATGATGAATTTCTGGAGATGGTGATGGTAAGGATAATTGTGAGGAATATGAAGATGATGATGGAAATGAAGAGGGTGCGGATGAGGCTATAGACAAGGCTAATGATGAGGAAGAGGATGAGGGCCTGGATGATGATGATGATAGTTATTGTGATGAGGGGTGGATTGCTCCTTTATATTTTTGACTAATATTTATGACATTTTATGTTTGATGATTTGTTCTGAAATAATATATGTGATGTTTCTATATGTGTGTTTTCACTGGTTGAATGTATTAAGTGGTTTATTCTTTTATCATTATTTGTATGTTGGTTGGTGATGTTTATTTCTGTCTAATTGACTAAGGATGGAAGATAGTGTGTCTTCTCATGGATATTTGAGTAGGTTCTATTTTCTTATTGCTGGTTCTATTGTTTGTTTGCAGGTTCTGTAGGTTCTTTTTGTTGGATTTTGTTTCTACATGTTCTATGGGTAGGGTGGGGGTGAATCAAATCTAGGAATGGGGGGGGGTAAACCAATGGTTTTAAAACCATTGGTATAGCATTAAAACAATGGTTCTCAGTAAACCATTGGTATATTCCAATACCAATAGTTTAGAACCATTAGTATAGACCTATACTGACAATTTACACTATTTTTATTGGTCTATCCCAATGGTTCTCAGTGAGTTGTTAGTTAAAAAAATATTGTGATGACCCTATAGAAATAGTTTTCTAAAAACTATTGTTATAGGACATTCCCAGCAGGCATATAACCAACAGTTTAGAGAACTATTGGTATATGTTATACCAAAGGTTTTTCATCAAATATAAACTATTTGACACCATTGGTATATCCTAAAATTCTAGTACTGTTAGAAATATTTTACTGAAAATAACATGTAAGAATAATATTTTTCCATTATACATGATAGTGGAACATGTGATCTCACATGAAAAAAAGTGGGGCATGTACCAAGGGTGTGAAACATGGAATAAGAGGATGATATCTTAAGTTAATTGAATCATAAATATTCGGAAACAACATAGAATGTGACATCTTAATATTAATTCTGGGATCATTTCCAATACCATCATACCCTAGTGGATAGAGTCCCATAGTGGATTGGTTTCACTCCTCATTTACATAAACATAATGAAATGAGTCTTGTGGTGGATTACGTTCAAACAATATTCACATAAATTTTTTTTTATAGATTACCATGGTGGATTTGGCTCACTCCCCAATCCCATAAACATATTTTAGTGCATCCCTTAGTTGATTGGATCAACTCTCCATTCATATAAACATAGTGGAAGGAGTCCCGTAGTAGATAAGGTTTACTCCTAAATCCATTTCTTATTATATCATGATATGGAAATGTTTCACAATTCATTGTATGGATATATAATTTCAACTAAACCCGTAAAATCCTAATATTTACATACCTATATGGTCTCAATAATGAAATGTTACTATATATAAATCACAAGCATGATAAAACCCATGAGAATGAAGTGGGTTTCATAATGTTGAATCAAAGAGTTACTAAAAGATATATCATAAGGATTCCCAAGAGAAGAAGGAATTAAATCATTTTGGATATTCATATTTTAATAATGAAACATAGGTCATTGATATTGTGTTAAAATATATAAAAATTCATGAGAATGATTGGAAAAGTAACTGTAAAAAACAAGCCACTTAAGTGATTCTTTAGGAAATGAGTAATATATATTTTAAAGAAGGAAAGAGCTTGTCATTTTCATTTAAGATATAATTTAAATATGATGGTTTATCATAAAATAATGACGGTTTTTAAAATCTATTTTTGGTTAAAAACATTTTATAGGGGTGTTATTTGACATGAAAAAAGAAATAGGGATGTTCTCTTAAGTCGGGTTTGTGAAAAGGAGAGAATTACGAGGGGGACTTAAAAAATTGTCTCATCCCCAAAAAATAATGGTAAAGTAAAAAATGAATATATGTAAGGAAAATATATACATAATATAGATGATATACATGAGAATAATATAGAGGAAAAGAAGAAAAGTAAATATTACATGTAATCTAAAAGTAATGAGGGTGGTTAGAAGATCCATTTTATGTTTTAAAATACCTTTGTTGAAATATCACATAATAAAAAGGGATAATAAAACATTTTTTAAAAAATATTAGAACATAAATAATAATTTTACATTAAATAAAACATAATTATTTTTGAATATATAAAGGATTACATTTAAGAGAATAGAAACTACACACACGTAAAAATAATCATTGTTAAAGGGAATGAGAATTATTCTTAATAATGTTATACGTTAATGGAGAATAAATACATTAAGGAGGAGGATGTTATTCATAAAATTAATTACCCCAGAGAGAGAGATAAATTTCAATTACAAATATTATAGTGGAAGAAATCAATCATAGAATTTATAAGTTCATAATGAAACATTATATCTCAAATAAAGGGGGTTTGAGTTAACAAATGTAACGCCACAACTCCAGTTACCTAGAGTCGGTTCATTATTACATGACATTGGCATGATCATAAGAAAGATCAAATCTCGAAAGACCGATTAGATTAGTAGCCTTGGAAACACTAGATATATTCATAAAGTTTTACATTACATCATAAAAATGAAAACTACAACAACATAGTCTCCATAGTCTACACTCTTATCCCCTCATACTATCCCTACAGGTCATTCATAATTTCCTTCTTCACATTCTGGGAAAAATAAAACATAGAAAAGGGGTGAACTCAAATGCCCAGTAAGGATAACAATATAGAGGAAACTTTAATAAATAAGAATAAAAATTTAAGGCAATGTATAACTAAAAAAAGACTTTTAAACTTGAAATTCAACATAGTATGGCAAAAATAAAATGAAATAATGTCATTTAATTATTCACATGGATATTCTACTAATAGAATAATCACATGAAATATCAATAACCACTTTCATAATGATGGAATTCATAATGCCAGACTATCATAACCACATAGCCAAGGCCTCGTGCCAAGACTACAAATAAAATTTTTTCAAGGCCTTGTGCCAAGAAAACTAGTTTGTCTCATGAGACCTACCAATGCATCGAGGAGCTATAGCGGGCTCCACCTATCACATATTAAGTCCAATGCATTCCCATATGAAAATTTTTAAACATAACATAAACATTCATATTAAAACTAGCATAAGAAATGTAAATACTTCATCCCTAAACCATGAATGGTATAAAAATAACACATCCACATTAAAACATATCAAAAAACCTTAAATACAATATACAAGTTTTGTATCATAATAAATCAACTTCAAATAAGCGTAAAATCCATCAAAGGGTGTTGACCTAGATGAAATCAAAACTCTTTTTAGAGAAATATATATTTCTATTTTTAAATCATTTAAGAGTCATATATTTATAAAATAAAACATTTTATTTGAAAATATTCTTATAATCTTGTAAGGGAAGCTTCGATGATTTTATAATGACGGAAAATAGCTGCACCCACCGTATATGTTAAAAAAACATTCTTACCTTAATTCTATTGAAAAAGTTAAAAAGCACCTTGTTTGGAAAAAGACAGAAATATTCCTTTATAAACCTCTTATAAAAATTCAAACAAGGGTATAAATGACATTAACTCATATTCGTTTAAATAATAAAAATGTCTTGAAATACATTTTTATGAAACATGGATGTTGATGATAACGAAGTCCCAGTAGATTATTACGTATAAACAACCTCGGATAATGAAGAGATTGTGAAATAACCCTTACCTGGTAATTTTCCTTGGTTGGGGTAGGTTAACCTCCTGTATAATGGTGAAATAATTGTTATTAAATTTTACAAGAATCAAATACATTAATATGATATCATATATGATCTTTTAACATTGCTTTGTTAATAATATCTTCGAATTATGGTCTTTTCGGGTGTTAACTTACTCATTTTGTTTTATATGTTTTGGTACATAATCTGTGATTGTCATTGATAGTTTGTATCTTATTCATATCCAGATTGATATCAATTCATTAAACATTATTTTTAAATCATCAAATGATAATTATACTTGAATGGATATGATGGAGAATGAATCTCATCGCGTTCGTGGAGACGGTAGTCCGTACGTACGCACGAGCCACTATATCATTCTTTTGATATTAAAATAATATATAATCGGATGGTATATCATATATACAGAATAATTATCATGTTATATTTATTATTTACATGAATTACACTTCATTATTATACCCATCCAAATAATAATTTATTGAATAACAATTACACCACGCCGTGGAGACGGTAAGTCGTACGTACGCGCGTATGGTGACATGTCATTCAAAGGATGGATAGAATACTGAATATGGTTGTACCATATTTATAATAACATCATATTATATATAATATACTGGAGTTATTATTTTATAAAGGGAATAACAAAGATAGAATAAGTGGAAGAAGAAAGGAACTTGAAAAAGTGTGGTGAAATCATTACCTCTTCTTCGGGTTCTTCCTTTTGATTTGATCAAAAGGGCTCTTTAGGTTGGATTTATGACTAAAGTAAGGCCTCTTGGATGAAGTGAGGAATTTTGAGAGAGTATTTTTGAAATGTTTGGCCGATCCAAAAGGCTTTTATGGTGTTAATTAATGAGAAGGGGGAGTGCCCTTTTATAAGAGGGGTGAGGGGCACCTTTGGAAAAGCTATAAATATTATTTTATAATAAATTCATATTCGGTTTCTAATGGCTCTAAAGTGGATTATTTAAAGGTTAAGGTGGGGATAGGTCAACAAACAGTCAACCAATATGATTTATACTAGTTTGTGTCATTATATTAACCTTATCTTTAAGTTTTAACTCTTAGTTAATTAGATTGACACTTACCATGTCACATTGTATTTTTATATTATATAGTTGATAAACTTACTATATACCACCAAGAGACCCCAAAGTGGTCCATTAATGATACACCTATCATGATATAAGTCTATTAGCCAAACCATATATTTCTAAGAATTTAATATCAATTAATAATATAATATTTTTTTTTAAAAACCCTTTTATGTCAATTTTGACACTATTTGGAAAATTGATTTTTGTGAAAATCATACATAATGATTACTTCGCAAAAATTCAATTAAATCAATACTAATATGTCATATTATCCTATAAAATTATTTTAATTCCTTAAAAGTCTTAAATTATATTTATTTGGGTATTTATAATATCAATTATGTTAATTTTTCACTATTATGGTAATTACTGCATCATCATTGTGTCATAAATAAATTAAAATATTTAATTTCTAAAAATTATAAATAAAATATCATTATGTAGAAAATCTTTTTACCTTTCTAATTAATATTTACAATAGAATTTATCATTTGTATAACCCTATATTAAAAATATTTTAGTAAATAAACTTTAATTCTAACTCTTTTAACTCTTCTTTGCATTAAATAATAATATATGTCCTAATCTAATCCAAGTGGACCTAAATGATAATATTTTATTCCTACAGTTGTTTTTGGTCGAGATACATTTTTCCAATAGAATTAGGACATGTGTTAGGGTAATATTAATATCATTTTACCCTTAATTACCCTATTTACTTTTAACCGTGGTAAATAAAAGTAAAAAGTTACTATTCACCAAAAATTATTTTCATCTTATTGAACCAGATTTTACTACTTTATATTAACCGTGTCTCTCGGATTTTCGAAATTCAATTCACAGAAGCGGTGTTTTATGAAAAATTCATATTTTAAACTACCACTTAGTGGTTTCACTATTCATCAAAAATTGAAGTTTTTCTGAACAATGCCAAAATTTCACCCTAATCTATAATTGATATTCCGAATTCAAAAATCATGTCTATTTTAAAAAATTCAAAATATATAAGTTGAATTAATTAATTTTATAATTAATTCCTTCTGTCACAACAAATAGCATGTTTTTAAGAAACAATATATATCAAAAGATTGACAATTGTTTATGTCCAATTTCAAAGTGAAATAAATTCTAATGAACACCATTGGATAAAATGGTAAAATTATTTTTCTAATTATACATTAAAACCATTCAATAATATAATTTATGACTATAAATTATTTTAATTAAAAAAATTGTTTGTAAGTATTTTTCACTGTTCATAAAAATTGGATGTTCTCAGAAAAATACCAAAAATTAAACTTAGGATAATTTTGATATTCTGAATTCAAAAATGAAGTCCATTTGGGAATATAAAATATATATAATTTCAAAAATTAGGTATTATTATTCATAACGGCTAGTTTGATTGATTGTGGTGTGTTAGAAATCAATGTTGCGTACAACACATGCTATCGTATTATTCAATGAGAAGCGTACCATAGAAGATTGGGGTGTTACATTCTCCCCTCCTTTGAATAATTTCGTCCTCGAAATTTATAGAATACTACTTCATGAAAAGACTCAGGTGGTTCTTCATCATAAGTTCCTCGGGTTCCCACGTTGCCTCTTCCATCTTATGGTTTCTTCACAAAACATTTACCAGATGCGTCGTCCAGTTTCTCAATACTTGTTCTCTCGTATCAAGATTCCTGACGGGCACTTCGCAATAAGACAGATCGGGTTCCAGTTCTAATTCCTCATAGGTGAGTACATGCGTTCGGTCAGGCATGTATTTCCTCAATACAGATACGTGGAACACATCGTGAACTTTGGAGAGACTCGGCGGCATTGCCAATCGGTACACTACATCCCCAATTCATTCTAGAATTTGGAAAGGTCTGATGTACCTTGGACTCAATTTACCTTTCTTAACAAAACGTATGACTCCCTTCCATGGAGATACCTTCATGAAAACATGTTCACTGACTTGAAATTCCAAATCCTTCCTTCGATTATTGGCATAGCTCTTTTGCCTACTTTGAGCTGCTTTGATGTGATTTTGGATTACCTTCACCTTTTCCATTGTTTCCTCCAGCAGTTCTGGACCTACAAGTTTTCTTTCACCAACGTCATCCCAACAGGTTGGTGTGCGACATCTCTTTCCATATAACACATCATATGGTGCCATCTGAATACATGAATGGAAGCTATTTTTATACGAAACTTTTACCAGAGGTAAATATTGATCCCACATACCCTGAAAGTCAAGTGAGCAAGATCTCAACATGTCTTCTAAGGTTTTAATAGTTCGTTCTGATTGTCAATCTTTCTGAGGGTGGTAGGCAGTGCTCAAATGAAGTTCAGTATCTAGGGATTTCTAAAGACTTTTCCAGAATCATGAAGTAAAACGGGGATCACAATAAAAAACAATCGATAGGGGTACTCTATGAAGTCTCACAACTTCATCAATATATAGTCTTTCTAGACGTTCTAGTGGTAGATATTCTCTTATAGCAAGAAAATGTGCTGACTTGGTAAGATGATCAACAATAACCCATATTGCATCATTCCTTCTAGGGATCTTTGGTAGTCCCATGACAAAGTCCATTGTGATATTATACCTTTTCCACTCAGGTAAGGGAAGAGGTTTCAATACTCCACCAGGGTGTTGCCTTCCAGTTTTCACTTGTTGACAAACCATACATCTTGACACCAAATCGGCAATCTCCCTCTTCATGTTGTCCCACCAAAAATGTTCCTTCAAATCTCTATAAATTTTGGTGCTCCCATGGTGTATAGAGAAATTGGAACTATAAGCATCATCCAGCAATTCCCTTTTTAGATCTGGTATATCGGGAACACAATGTCTCTTCCCGAATTTCAAAATTCCTTCTTCATACACAAAGTATCTCAATCTCCCATCATTCATAGCTTTAATCTTCTTTTGAAATTCTTCATCATCGGTCTGAGAACTCTTAATCCTTTCTAGTTAATATTGTTTGTCAACCATTTGAAAAAGCATTGATGTTTCACCTTCCCTTGTTATTCCCATGTCCATCTTCACTAGATCCATGAAAATTGGATCCCTTTCAATTATCATATTTTTCAAAACTCCGTGATCTTTTCTGCTCAAAGTATCTGCCACCTTTTTTGCATTCCCCGGGTGGTAGTGTATCATTCAATCATAATCCTTGAGTAATTCATGCCATCTCTTTTGCCTCATGTTGGGTTCTTTTTGTGAGAAAATATACTTCAAACTCTTGTGATCAGTATAAATCTCACATCTTTCACCATAGAGGTATTGCCTCCATATCTTCAAAGAAAATATCATGGCTGCTAACTCAAGATCATGAGTATGATATTTTTGTTCATGAATTTTCAACTGTCGTGATGCATTGGAAATAACCCTATCATTCTGCATAAGGACACAACCATGTCCTTTCTTCGATGCATCACTATAAATAATGAACCCATCATTCCCCGATGGTAGAGTCAATATAGGAGAATAGACTAATCTTCTCTTCAGTTCTTCAAAACATTCTTCACACTCTTTTTTCCAAACAAATTTAACCCCTTTACATGTGAGCTTTGTTAATGGGTTAGCCAACCGGGAAACATTCTGGACGAAACGTCGATAATAACTTGCCAAACCAATAAAACTATGTACCTCAATTATACTCATAGGTGCGGCCCATTATTAGATTGCCTTGGTCTTAGAAGGATCAACAAAGATTCCATCTTGAGAGACAATATGGCCAAGAAAAGAAATCCCATGAAGCCAGAATTCACACATGCTAAACTTCCCATATAATTCATGTCTTCTCAGAGTCTTCAGGATAATGTGCAAGTGAATTTCATGATCCTCATAGATTTTGGAGTATACCAAGATATCATTAATAAACACCACCACAAATTCATCAAGATATTCCTTGAAAACTCTATTCATCATATCCATGAATATAGTGGGTGCATTAGTCAATCCAAAAGGCACTACAGTAAACTTGTAATACTCGTACCTGGTTCAAAATGTTGTCTTCAGAATGTCGTCCCTCTTCACACACAACTGATGGTATCTAAATCGACGTTCAATATTTTAAAATTATTGAGCTCCATGCAGATGGTCAAATAAATCATCAATGCGAGGTAGGGGATACTTTTTATTTATTGTTATAGCATTGATCTCCCTATAGTCGATACATAACCTCATAGATCCAACTTTTTTTTTAACAAAAAGAACAGGGTCTCCCCATGGAGAAACACTACGGAGAATAAATCCCTTATTACTCAATTCCTCTAGTAGTTTCTTTAGTTCAACTAATTCTATAGTGGCCATTCTGTAAGGGGTCTTTGATATAGGCCTTGATCCAGGAATTAATTCGATGGAAAAATAAAATTCTCGTTCTGGAGGATGTCTAGGTAAATCATCTGGAAACACATCTACATATCCTTTCACTATAGGTACATCCTCTATTTGAACATTCCTTTCCTCACCCATAGTCATTTCATTCTGTTCATCACGAATAATTGAATTTAGTTGAGCTATTGGGGGTGGATCTAGATAAGAATTAGGTGGTGATGATACCGCTCTAAAGATAAGGTGTTCCTTATCATCATCATCAAAAATCATAACCCCATTCTTCTTACAATAAATATTCACATGATATTCTGAAAGCCAAACCATACTGAGGATTATATCAAACTTAATCATAGTTATGATGATGAGATCAGCGGATAAAGAACATTTATGTGCTCTAATGGAGACTGATTCACAGAACTTTGTTGCAATGATACTTCCCTTAGGAGTTTTAACTGACAACTCCCTTGTAAAATCAAATTGGAAATATCTTATTCTCTTATAAAACTGGGAAGATATGAAACAATGTGGTGGTACATAATCAAATAATGAATTTTCTAAACTTGAGGAAACCATTAAATTACCTGCCAACACGTATTTCGGAGATTCTACCTCAGCGGTAGTGATAGCATAAGCTTGGCCTTGATCCCTTGGCCTTTTCTGAGGTAATATCCCCTGACTCTTAGGACATTAATTTGAATAATGTCATATATCCCTACAATTGTAGCACTGAACATTGGTAGCTTCCTTCTTCCCTTTGCAATCACGAGCTTGGTGGCCTTTTTCATCACACTTGTAACAGACACCCATTCCCCTCAAGCAAGTACCGGGGTGTTTCTTCCCAAATTTACCACAGGGTGGATATTCAACCTTTCCCTTATTCCCATTATTTCCATTCCCAGATTGATCAGCAGATCTCTTCTTCTCTTGCTTTTCTTTAAAGTCATAAGACATTGAGAATTCTTTCTCTGTCTTGATAGCACATGAGACAATGTCTTCATACGACGAGAAGGATTGTGAGACTAATTCTCGATGAAGAAATGGCTTTAACCCATAAAATAAACTATCAATATTACTTCTTGGGTTACGTATATAATATCCAGCATACCTTGCTAACCTTGTAAAGTTAGCCTCATACTTTGCGACATTCTCATCCTCCTTTTGTCTCAGACTCAGAAATTGTCTTTCCATATCTGCTCGATGGTCACGAGGAAAGTATTTTTCTAAAAAGAGATATTTGAACTCCCTCAATTCCATATTTGATACTTCATCATCTTCCTTCGTGTTTTGAATCAATTACCACCATTGATTAGCATCTCCAGTGAGGCAGTAAACTTCCATGATAACTTTTTCCCATTCAGTACTCCCCAAAGCCTGAAATATTTTCTCTAGGGAATTTATCCATTGCTCAGCTACTAAGGGATTTGTACTCCCATTGAACATTTGTGTTTTTTTCCTCATAAAGAGATCTAACAATGATCCTCCACGCTGCGGATCAGTGTGCTTCATACAGGTACAGTTATTATTCATAACCTGAGTGAGTTGTCCCAGTATGGTGATTAGCTGATCGGCACCAGTTGCATCACCAGCTTCACAATAATTTTCTTGAGCAGGAGTGCAATCCCAACATGGAGTGTGTGCATTGATATGGTTTCCATTTCTTCCACTAGGTGCCATTTCTAAACAATGTCATAAACTACATCAGTTTAGGAATCAATATATATAATTCTATACTTATAAAACACTTAACATAAATTGAACTATTTATGGATATAATCCATAATCATAAAAATGTTTTCTTTGAGAAAGTATATACTCATAAACCCTTCATAATTATTTGTAATGAAAATGAGATTTATCCTAATCATATCCCCCATGAGTGTTGTAACCAAGAGTGCAGCAAGGCCCGTTGTCGTGCACCAGTTCCCGTTCGAGTCTAGCTCAAAGAGGTGTTTTCTGGTTTTAACCCTAGGTACATCTGTTCCAGAGCCGCCTCTACCTGCTCGTATCCAGAAAGGGTTGTATTGCTCGGAAAACTCACAAAATCTCTATAATACCAATATTCTAGGAAGTTCTTCTATACTAATCCCCAAAGTTCATCTTACGTCTACGTGCTCTAATCAGAGTTTACCTAAATCTAGTTTCCAAGGTTTGTACTAAACTTCTTCTGATACCAATTGTAATGCCCCGACCCTAGTTACCTAGAGTTGGTGCTTTATTACATAACATTTCAATGATCACAAGAAAGATCAAATCTCAAAAGACCGATTAGTTTAGTAGCCTTGGAAACAATAGATATATTCATAATGTTTTACATTACATCATAAAAATGAAAACTACAAAAACATAGTCTCCATAGTCTACAATCTTATGCCATCATACTATCCCTACAGGTCATTCATAATTTTCTTCTTCACATCCTAGGAAAAATAAAACATAGAAAAGGGGTGAGCTCAAATTCCCAGTAAGGATAACAATATATCAAAAACATTAATAAATAAGAATAATCATTTAAGGCAATGTATAACTAAAACGAAAGCCTTTTAAACTTGAACATCAACATAGTATGGAAAAAATAAAATGAAATAATTCCATTTAATTATTCACATGGATAATCTACTAATCGAATAATCACATGCAATATCAATAACCACTTTCATAATGATGGAATGCATAATGCCAGACTATCATAACCACATATCCATGGCCTCGTGCCAAGACTACAAATAATATTTTGCCAAGGCCTTGTGCCAAGACACTAGTTTGTCTCATGAGACCTACCGATGCATCAAGGAGCTATAGCGAGCTCCACCCGTCACATATTAAGTACAATTCATTCCCATATGAAAATGTTTAAACATAACATAATCATTCGTATTAAAACTAGCATACGAAATGTAAATACTTCATCCATAAATCATGAATGGTATAAAAATAACACATCCACAGTAAAACATATCAAAAAACATTCAATACAATATAGAAGTTTTGTATCATAATAAATCAACTTCAAATAAGCATAAAATCCATCCAAGGGTGTTGACATAGATGAAATTAAAACTCTTTTTAGAGAAATATCTCATTCAATTTTGAAATCATTTCAGAGTCATATGTTTTTAAAATAAAAAATTTTCTTTGAAAATATTCTTATAATCTTGTAAGGGAAGCTTCGACAATTTTCTAACGACGGAAAATAGCCGCACCCACTGTATAAGTTAAAAAAACATTCTTACCTTAATTCTGTCGAAATGGTTAAAAAGCACCTTGTTTGGAAAAAGACGGAAAGATTCCTTTATAAACCCCTTATAAAAATTCAATCGAGGGTATAAATGACTTTAAC